>CANTUR010000108.1:0-1399156 GCA_947683625.1 Mallotus nudiflorus
GAGACTAAGAGAAGTTAGTATTTCATTCCCAGAATCTCGTGGTTGTGGTGTTAACTTTCTTTTAGAGAATCGAGTACCACCAATCAAATTGTCCTAGTTATTACCCTGGGGGGCGACTCTTCTTCTCCATGCTATGACTTTGTGACATAGTAGTGTGTTCCTTAAGGCCCTAAGCCTAAACAGTGTTGTGGTTGCTAAAATCTTAGATACGCGCTAAACCCCGCTGTTTACAGGGAGTCAAACCTCACTGAGTGTATTATATATTATATATACATGCACATCCTAATGTCATATGCAATCAAGCATCGGTATATATAATAAATATATATAGGCATTTCACACATATGCTGAAATTACTTTTATATATAATAAATGCTGGAAAAACATTTATTTTAGTAAAGGATTAAATTGAACCCTATTTAATCTCAACCACAATAAAAAACATCTCTCTAGCCATACAAGCTCACTTAATTCTAAATTAATTATCTTATTCCATATTGGACAATAGACTCACCCCAAAACACTAAGTCAATTGAGCTCCAGCAGTCTCACTGTCAGTGTGATTGGCCCCGAGACACTAGGTCAACTGAGCTCTAGCAGCCACATTATTCAATCACATCAATCTCAAAATTAATCAATTAAATCAAAGTCACCTTAAGTGATTCACAACTCAACCCTAAATCTATCGCACCAGTGCGTACATGGTCCTAGTGCTGCCCACTAGGTAGCACATTCTATTGATATACTTTAAATAAAAAATCAATATACATATGGGAGAATAAATAATGCATATTTAAACATAGTAACATTCATAACAATGAAATAGACCATATATATACCAGAAATATACTATATACTAAGTATATTTCAAGTATATATATACTAAATAAATCCAAAATCAATCATAAATATACTAAACATAAACCATGAATATACCAAAAATATATTAAGTGTATATGAAAATATAACATGCCTATATGTTGAGATATATTAAAAATATACCAAAAATATACCTAACATATACTAAAACATTTAAAAAAACAATTCATGGATAAATACATATTAAAAACACATAAATATTCAAAATCATGCATCCTATATGCGATGTATATATAAGATGATAACTCACAATGCTGCGCTCCACGAGACTAGCTCGACGGACCCGGTCTAATAGGCCTCAGTCTCGGCGCAACTAGAAAATAAAATAATAATAACAATAAGAATAAATCTAACTTATACTTTTAAAAGAGACTCGATCTAGGAATACGAAACTTAGACAAAACATAAAAACTCAAGATCGACTCAATGTCACATTTTACGAGAATTCCACCAAAAATTTGACAAAGCCTCCTCTGTAAAATGGACATCTCTCTACTAAAAAGTAGAGTTGATCTTGCAAAAAAAATATACTTCTAACACAGATAACTCAATACCTCTGGTTGGGACCCCGAATTGCACAATTCCCAATCGAGGTTCACAAATTCACCAAAAATACAAATAAAATAATAAATATACTAAAAATCAATAAATTCTATAAATATCATCAAAATATCAAAATATAATATATTTAAACAATAAAACACCAAATACAATTATTTTCACAATTATTAAATAAAAATCTCAAATAATAACATAATATTAATAAAAATCCAAATTTTCAATAATTCAATATAAAATATTAAAAACTCACTTTTATATATTCAAAAAGCTTAAATATATATTAAAAATAATTAAAAATCCATTTAATCACCAAAATAATAAATAATATATATTTGAATATAATTTTTGAAAATTAGTATTAATTAGTTAAAAATAGTAAATAATTTATAAAAATCATTTTAATACCCTAAATAATTCTCAAAACCATTTAAAAAATATTATTTAACTATAATTATCACAAAATTACCCAATTAATTCAATAATACCAAATATACATAACATAATTAATATACTAAAAAATTATATAAATTCACCAAAAGTTATTTTAAATATTCTAAAATTATTAACTCATATAATAAAAACTAATTTAACTAAATTCTCAATAAAAATAATTAATTAACATAATTATCAATAATTCAATATTTAATATTAAAATAATGAAAAATTAACTAAAATTCAAATTAATTCAAAAAAATTCACAAAAAAATATATTTAAGAAGCTTGAGCTACAACAAACAACATTTGTGAAGTAAGTTTTCAACAATCAACCTAAAGCAAGTTCAAAAAAAATTCAAAACTAAATCATATAAACTAAAAATTGGAGATATCTAAAAATCTAGAGGTTTAGAGCTAAAAAAGAGCTTAGAAATGAATTCACGGATCTTGGTGGTTCAAACGAGATCGGATCGACATTAAATGGTGGCCGGAATCTTCACCGGTGATGAGGGCTTAAAGTTTCGATCTCTAACAACTCTGGTGGTTCCAGGTCGCGGCAGGCGATGTTGGCGGTGGCGGACGGTAGCTGGGAACTTCCTAGGTTGATGGTGGCCTATGGTAGAGGGTGGGACGATCCGGACGGTGGCTGCTGGAAGTGATCAAGAGAAGAAGAAGAAGAAGAAGAAGAAGGAAGAAGTTTGACTCGGTTTTGCTGCTTTTGACTTTTGTACTTTTTTTATTATATGTAAAATTACCAAAATGTCATTCACTTAATTTAATAATAATAATAATAATAATAATAATAATAATAATAATAATGTTAACAATAATAATAATAATAATAACAATAATAATAAATACAATAATATTAACAAAAAAAAAACAACAACAAAAATAATAATAATAATAATAATAATAATAATAATAATAATAATAATAATAATAATAATAATAATAATAATAATAATAATTGTAGGCGGTGGGGTTTAGTGCGCACCCAAGTGTTTGGTGACCACGACAATGTGTGGGCTCAAGGTCCAATAGGAAATACGATATAGGTCTTGAGCCTGTTTGGAGATGGAGTCGCCACCCCGGATAAAAGCCGGGACACACTATACAACAACTGGACCCCACAGAGGTTCCCAGAAGTCGTCATCAGAGATCGGGTTTGGAAACTGGGTATGAGCATTTGAATGCTCACCTAACCTTGCAGTTGGCCTCTGTTTGTGTTTTGCATTTTGTTACCACTTAATTATTTAATTATTTCCTCATTTACATTCAAAATTACACTTTCCTTCATTTACTTTCCAAATTTTATAGTTAAGTCCAAGTTTGCACATTAATCCAATTTCATGCTTTTGAGTCCCAACATTTAGCAAAAATAAAATAAATAATAATTTACAACCATACATTCAAAATTGAATGGGGAAAGGGATTAAGGATTACAACACTTTAGGCAATATAAAAGAATAATATAAAGAAAATAAACCAAAAAATATACTGGAACTAAACCGATAATAAATAATAAACATGATGGTATAAAAGGGATAGCTAATGAAAGCGACTACTTGATGATGTAAATCACCAAGTAATTCCTGCAAATAACACAAAATTAGTCCTTCCCTTTAAAAATGAAATCACAAATAACAACGCTTGCAAAGAGATGCTATAAAAGGGGTTTTCATGTTATGAACTAAGAAAAATCATCAAATGATCAAGATGAGCATCATCATGTAATGAGATAGCCATGTTTAAGGTCAAAAGACACATATCAAAGTGGATGTTGCAACAAGCATTAGTAGGAAAGTAAAGCTATCAATGTGGTGATCACCTCATTGATGAGGCGACGCCTCATCAACAGAGGCCCCTAATATTTCTAAGACAAAAAGAGCATATCACACACATGAACAAAAGAGACAAACTTTCTGGAGGCCTGTCAATGGGGTGATTGCCTCATTAATGAGGCGATCACCTCATTGACAAGAGGCGACACCTCTTCATAGAGGTGTCGCTTGATTAACAGGCTGATTCTGACTCTCAAACATTTAGACTTTTACTTTAAGTAACAACATATGCATATACACACTCCACAAGCATCAAACTACAACTACATGCAAAAGTATTCAAAGATCACATTAATAAAGTGAGATATTAAACAAGATAAACTAGAAATATATCTAAAATAAACTAATGACTTAGTTACACATAAGCAAGAACACACAAAAGGATGAACATATTAAGTTTAAGTGCAAGTTTTCTACTAAAATGAGAGGCCCTCAAAGATTTTTTTTTTGATTGTGATCCTTGCTAGGATGTTATTTCTACTTTGGACACAAGCTTCTTCCTTATTCTATTAGGAAAATATGGACTTTTCCTTGCTTCAATCTCTCTTTCTTCCTTGAGGATGTTTTTTCTTTTTCTCCTTTTTTTTCCAGAGCTCCCCCCTCTCTCCTTTTTCAATAATGGTTTTTTTTTTCAATAACGGTTCCTCCTCCTTTTTTTTTTCTTTTTTTTCCTTTTATTCCCTAGCTTCCCCATGCCCTTAAGCCCTCTAGCTCATCATGAGCCTCCATAGCCTTTTTCTCTTCCCCAAAAATCTCTTTCTCATGTAAGAATCAGGTCTGGAGGGTGGGGTCCACACCACTTGGCCACCATAGTTGTAGCTGCATTAAATGCAATTTCAAGTGGGCTGCCATAGAGGTGGTGCCTCTTCAATGAGGCGATCACCTCTATGATGAGGCGATTAGCTCATTGGTAGCTACCAAAGAGCAATCGCCTCATTGCACTAAGGTGATGCCCTTTTGGCCCGGGCTTGCGTTGGGCCAGGCGAGCTTGGGCCGACTCTAGACAATTGGGCTTTTTAGGCTTTAAGTTTTCAAGTCCACCTTCCATTAGATATTCAGGCTTCATTCTCATGTTTAAGTTTCACATTCTCATCATTGGGCTTGACAACGGGCTGGTCAAACTGAGCGCCCTTAATTCGTCCCCTAACATGGGTCGACTGAATCGGGTATCTGTAATTTGCCCCTTGATTTTTGAAAAATCAAATGCATGCAATGACCATTTTTTAAAAAATCACATGCACCACAATAATCAAACAATAAGATAAAAAGCATACTTGACTCTCGGGTCTCACCCGAGAGGTGAATCCTTCAATTTTGAAACGTGACCATGATCCTCGGGTTTTCCTGGCCCAATCAGCCACTTATTAATATTTAATAAAATATTTGAAGACTGTTAACCTTGGGTTTTCCTAGCCCGATTACTATTTCATTAGGGACATAGACTTATGGGTTTTCCTGGCCCAACCATTAGTCACCTGAAACATGATTCTCGGGTTTTCCTGGCCCAACCATCAGTCACCTGAAACATGATTCTTAGGTTTTCCTGGCCCAGTCATCACTAAACACAAACTTAATTCTTAGGTATTCTTGGCCCGATCATCACTTAACCTTGACTTTGGTTCTTGAGTTTTCCTGGCTCGATCACTATTGGGGATGTGGTTTTTGAATTTTCCTAGTCCGATTATCACTCCTCCGGGGACACAGACTTCTGGGTTTTCCTGGCGCAATTGTCATTCACTTTTAACTTTGGGGATACTACCCGAACAACCATCTTAATCTTATAAGCTTTGGGGATTTAAACCTAAACAACCCTGTCTTTGAGCTTTGGGGATTCAAACCCGAATAGCTCTGTCTTTGAGCTTTGGGGATTTAAACCCGAATAGCCCTCTCTTTGAGCTTCGGGGATTCAATCCCGAACAACTTTGTCCTTTAACGGCGTGGGTTTTCCTGGCCCACTCTTCTCAAAACTTTACTTTGGAAATCTCTATCTTTGAATTTTGCCTTCTTAGTATACGATAATAACCATCACCTTTTTTTTTTCAAGAAAACCCTACACCTGGCCCCTATAAAAGTAACTTTTTCCTTATCTTTCTTCCTTTTTACTTTGTCACTTTTCTCTTTTCTTTTCTTTTCTCCTTCTGCACTTCATGTACTCTTTGTACCTTTCCTCTTTTTACAGTCAATGGAGAATGAGAGAACACCCCCTGTGCCTGAGTGGGATCACATCCCACCTTTTGTTAGTGGTCTTAGGAGTTTGGGATTGACCCAAGGAGACTTGATTCCCCTTCTGGCAGACTTAGGGTCCCATATCTGCTTGTCTGCTTCTGGAGAGGTTAGTACCCCAAAATTTCCTACAAAATAATGTTGGGTCAGTGATTATTCTTGCATAATTATCGTTCTAGGGAATTATTTAATTAAACAAACATGAAATTTATGTTTTAATTGCCAAAAATTAAAAATCATCACTGTTTGTGCTTTGCAAAGGCGATCGCCTCGATTGCCTCATCGATGAGATGATTGGCTTCTGTGAAGAGGCGATGGTCTATTGCCCTTTCAAAGAGCTGATGGCCTCTGTAATGAGGTGATCACCTCTGTGATGATGCAATCGCTTCATCAGCTATGCTATTTACATGCCTGTTTATTTTGAATTTCTTTCTGAAACCATAAAATGCATAAATTTCACTTCCCTATTTCTTTGTTTGCAGCATGACGCTTAGACATTCAAGGGCGCTAGGAATTTCCATGGAGCCTGAGTTTTCTATAGCAAGTTGATTGATGACTAGAGGGATTGGATTCAGGAGACAGGGTTCGAGGACTTCATACTCTCACTCCCTTCCAAGCAGCATGGACTATCAGCCACTGCAACCTCTGATGGAGAGGTGGTTTGATATGACTCATACTTTTCATCTCCCATTCAGTGAGCTTACTCTGGACTTAGTGTCATTTGCTACCATCATAGGGATTGCCTACACTGGGGACCCCATCCCTTTTAATGCGATTCTACATCAGCTGTCTTCGGATAAGGCTACATACATATAGTGACTTTTGGGTATAACTCCCGACATGAAGGGGACTTATACCCTTAAGTTGGACTTGATCAGGAGCTTCTACACCTAAGAGCGGGCTACGATAATGATTACTCCCTGTGAGATTGATCAGGTGGTGAGGGCCTTCTTGCTCTACCTGCTTGGTACCACCTTCTTCGTTGACACCGCCAGCTCCATCGACCTGATGTTCCTACTAGATCTTCTAGATCTTGATCAGGTTCCTACATTTGATTGGGGTAGCTATGCTCTGGCATACTTGTACTAGAGTATGGATGAGGTGGTTCGAGGGGCTAGGAGATTCTGTGGCTTCTGGCACGCTATTTTGGTGAGTCGTGATCCTCTCTTTCCTTATCTTATTCTGACCTCCCTCATTTACATTAGTTTTCTCAATTTCTCCTATTTTCTTTACCAGGTCTGGGCTCTGGAGCTAGAGCTGCTCATGGGCATGACATAAGTGGGGGACCACTTCTTAACCCTTGGTAGGTGGGGCGCCAGCCACGTTATGAAGAGGCACCTCACGCGAGTTCACAACCACAGATAGCACCTGAACTCTCTGACATAGGATGTAGTACCTACAAAGCACAACCTTTCTTATTAGTAAATTATGCATATTCAACTCACTTACCTATTAACATCTCCCTTTTTGCAGATCCAGAATGACTTGTGGGGGCCTGAGGATACTTGGACCATTGAGATGACTCACTCCAGGCCCTTAGCTCTGAAGAGGGTACTCCTCTGTGGCCCTGGGTATCTAGCTTGGAATTTAGGGGAGTGGGTCTTAAACTAGAGGGCAGGTGTTAGAGCGATGCAGGTCCCCAGGTCTCCTCCTGATAGTATGCTTTGGGCTCATGAGCTAGAGGGTGATGACCTTGCTGAGGCTGTTGCAGGCTCACCAACTATAGATCACACAGTTTGTGTGAAGAGCTAGTATGTTTATATCATTTTTTTATAATATAAGTGCTTTACTCATCTAAAAAGGTTATATCTCCTGATAGCCAGATGGATAAGTTAAGTGTATATCATGATCTATACTATTAATGAATATGTATGTTGATCTATATTAGATCTATATCAATTCATTAAGTTGTGGAATAGATACTCATACACAAATTAATCATGTGCTAGGAACCAGATTTGAACTAATGACACGAGGATTTTTAGTCCTCTGCTCTACCGGTTGAGCTATCCTAACCATTTTTGCCACGACGTCTTCCTCATTTTACTAAATGACTTTGGTCTATGTTAATTTTAAAAAGACAAAAAAGTATTCTAAAGTCTTATCCAAACCCGGAATGTTTTGTATCTTAAAAAAAAAAAGAACAAAAAGATGACTTCGTAAAGTAAATTTCAATTGGAATAATGATTTGGATTGTTAATCATTAATCATTCCATTGGAAAATGAAATTTGGGTTTCTTGTTTTGCTCAAAATGTTCATTTTTATGTATATGTATAGCAGATCTATTCCAAGACTTGATACAACCCTGATATGTTTGGGAAAGACTCGTATGAATGAGAAAGAAAAGATAATGAAATTGGAACCATTAATGAAAAGAGAGAATAGGATGGATAAAAAGAATTAAGGAGTCAAGTGGACCTTTTTTTTGGGGATAGAGGGACTTGAACCCTCATAATTTCTAAAGTCGACAGATTTTCCTCTTACTATAAATTTCCTTGTTTTCGACATTGACATGTATAATGGGACTTTATCTTTATTCTCGTTCGATTAACCAATTATCTATCAGACTATGGAATGAATGATGTGATCAATTAATATTCAATCCTTTCTTCAGCTTGGAATCAATTCAAATCAAAATGATTTTTTTTTCATTTTTCATATGAAGATAAAAAATAATGGAAAGATAAAAAATACGGATTCGGTCCCCTATTAATCATTTGAAAAATTATTTCAGTATGTATCCGTATGTATATACAGTTTTATCATTTTTTTTATCCTTTCTGGAATTTTGATGGAAGGATTTCTTTACTTTACTAATGCAACACAATTAACTCTATTTGTTAGAATAGCTTCCATTGAGTCTCTGCACCTATCTTTTTTTTTATTTTGTATTTATGAACCCTTATTTGTTTTCGAAAAATAGGATTTGGCTCAGGATTGCCCATTTTTTAATTCCAGGGTTTCTCTGAATATGAAAGTTATCACTTAGTAAGTTTCCATACCAAGGCTCAATCTAATTAAGTTCGTAGCATCTACCAATTTCACCATAGCCCTGTTTTGAGATTCAAATCTTATTATTACCCCTCTGTCATTTATATTCTATTAGAACTATTGAAGTTATTAGATACTGATTCTTATAAAAATTCCTATAAAAAAATGTTTCCTCTTTTTTTTTTTCTTGTCTATCGTCTTTCATCTTTGTCAGATATCCTTCTTTAGTTTAATATAATCAAAAATTGATTTTAATCATAAAGGATTATATCATTTCTCTATCCACAATTCAATATAAATGTATATATACCACGTTTCTTATATCTACTTCTCTTACGCTCATTTTTTCTCGTGCATTTTTGAATACTCAAACGGTCGATTCTTTTTCTTTTTTCTATATTCATTTTTTTTCTATTTTCTTATTAAGTATGAATAACTAATAATGTAATGAAAAGAATAAAATAAAAATTTAATTGCCATGATTCCACCAATTTACTAAATTCCTATGCATGTACAATTTTAATTATATGACCCCGCTTAGCTCAAAGGTTAGAGCATTGCATTTGTAATGCGATGATCATCGATTCGACTCCGATAGCTGTCTTTTCTCTATTTGTTTAATTTGTTACATAGTTAATAAGATTTTTTTGAAATCAAAGAATATTGAAAAAGCTTTGTTCCCTTTTGCCAAGGGTGATTAATTATTATGTGTATGTGGTAGGAACTTCAAATTATGAATATGAATAAAAGTTAGAGTAGTTAAATCTCTGCAGAACAAATCAAGAACAAGAAAAGGACCCTTTTTCTATATACTTCTATATACATTATTTATATACATTATTGGTTTCTATATACTTCTATATACATTATTGGTATATATATAAAAAGATTCGGATATTTATATGATCCATCTCATTATTATTTGTAGTATACTACTTCAGTAGATTTTGCTTCATTTATCATATTTATCATTTAGTTCAGTTTTAATTTAGGTGTTTGATTTTAAAAATTCAAAAATTTAATAAAATGAAGGAGTTTTTATGTCACTTTACCGAGGGCCTCATTTTAAAAAAATACGCTGTCTGGGGGCTTTACCGGGACTAACTAGTAAAAGGCCTATGGCTGGGAGTGCTCTTAGAAATCAAGTGCGTTCTGGTAAAAAATCTCAATATCGTATTCGTTTAAAAGAAAAACAAAAATTACACTTTCATTATGGTCTTACAGAATGACAATTACTTAAATACGTTTGTATCGCCACAAAAGCTAAAGGGTCAACAGGTCAGGTTTTACTGTAATTACTTGAAATGTGTTTGGATAACATCCTTTTTTGATTGGGTATGGCATCAACTATTCCCCAAGCCCACCAATTAGTTAATTATAGACATATTTTAGTTAATGGTCGTATAGTAGATATACCAAGTTATCATTACAAACCCCAAGATATTATTATAGCGAGGGATGAACAAAAATCTAGAGCTATGATTCAAAATTATCTTGAGTCATCCCCCCAAGAGGAATTGCCAAAACATTTAACTCTTCACCCATTTTAATATAAAGGATTGGTCAATCAAATAATAGATATTAAATGGATCGGCTTGAAAATAAATGAATTGCTAGTGGTAGAATATTATTCTCATCAGATTTAACTCTAACAAAAATAAACAAGGGTTCAGATATTTTTGCCCCCTATCACTTAAGTAAAGAAACAAAAAAAAGTAAGGGTTTGATTTGGTCAGGGGGGTTTTCTACCATTCATATATTATAGAACGATAGGGATATTTTCATTCCTTTCCAATTTTTCCAGTATTTTTTGTATCGCAGAAATTAGGAATAGAAAATCTATATCAAGGAAAGGTTTAACTATTGGAATAAAGGTATCCATTGTTATATGATTTGATACATTGCATTTAGTAACATTGATAAATTAGGTGAAGGTATGAAAAGAGAGGGATTCAAACCCTTGGTAAACAAAAGCCTACATAGCAGTTCCAATGCTACGCCTTAAACCACTCGGCCATCTCTCTTACATAATTGTAATGATTATGGCCCTAAAACCGAGTGAATCATGAGTCATTCATATTAGATTGTTGAATAGGTGTGGTATGTACAATCAATTCTAACTAATAAAAATAGAAAATTTTGAATCAAATAAAGAACTTTCCTTTGAAATTGGGGGATAAAGAAATTTTTTTTGTTTTGTGAAAAACTCTTTCTTAAAAGCAATAAAGATATGTATCCATTTGTGTTTGTGAAGATGGCCCTTTCATCTTTTTTTGATATCTAGACCGACTTAAATCATTGGGTTGGAATGATTTTTTATGTTATTTTATACCATACAACTACTTTTTGTGGAATCATTTTCTCATGAGAAGTAATTAAAAGAAATTATAAAATGGATTGCTACTTATGCCTAGATCCCAGATAACTGTAAATTTTATTGATAAGACCTTTTCAATTGGAGCCAATATCTTATTACGAATAATTTCGACAACTTTAGGAGAAAAAGAGGCATTTACTTATTACAGAGATGGTATGATTTGATTTTTTTATTTACTACTTAAAGTCTTAGGAGAAAGACACGTTAGTCGGGATAGAAAGATTTAAAACAACTCTACACTTGTTGAAGGTGAAGTTTATAATTTTATATAAAAAAAATTCCTTCTGTCGAGTATCTCTGGTTAATGCAGCCTTAGTTGCTTTAATTGTCAATTCTAGCATTGAACGTAAGGTTACACCTATGGCTATTGGGTTCTGTATTGCAGTGCATACCCCACTAGTACCAATAAGTGGCATAGAGGAAGAAGCACTATGCCTAGGAATCAACAACGCAAAAACTTTTTTAGAAATTATCCCTTTTCTTTGTTGGGATCAGGACTAAGAAAAATGGTTAGGATAACAAATATCCATCTTATTTGTACTTTGGATACCCGTATAACCATCGAAGACTGTTGAAGTGACTAATTCCTAGAAATTAAGGAAGATTGATCACAAAGAAATTGTTGGAGTTAACTTAATATTTTTATCTAGTATCAACATGCTTAATGTTAAGACAAGATCTTTTGTAGGAAGGTTGGCTAGAGATTTCTTGTAAAAACACTAGCCCTGCGCAATTTATAATGAGAAGATTTCACTCTCTTTTTTATTCTATGTATTATTCTCATTATAAACATAAGGGAGGAATCGTATGAGATGAAAATCCCATGTACGATTTTGGAATGGAGATTCTTTAAATTGAATAACAACCGTAATGGATGTCTGCTCAATCCGAAGGAAATTATATAGAAGCTTTATAGAATTATTATGAAGCCATGCAGTTAGAAATTGATCCCTATGATTAAAGTTATATACTCTATAATATAGGCCTTATTCACATAAGTAATGGGGAACATACAAAAGCTTTGGAATATTATTTTTGGGCACTAGAATAAAACCCCTTCTTACTGCAAGCTTTAAATAATATGGCCGTGATCTGTCATTACGTGCGACTATCTCCATTATAGAAAGAAAAGAAAAAAAAAGAACAAAGTTTAATAGTAAAAAAAAAAAAGGCTTTCTACATATGTATCATTAAAAACAACAATTTTTATCAGCTATAGAAAATAAAGCAACTTCACAAAAGTAAAAAATATGAAGAAAAAAATATGCCTAGATCTTTTATTCTATGGATAAAGGATCTAATTGATAGAGGAAGCATCATAAAGATCAATTAGTGAGATTTTTGGACGATACAGTAATAACTGCTTACTTATGTCGTAATATGAGACAAAAGTTAGGAATTAACTTTGCACCCATCTTCTACTGACGGTCCCCTTCTAGGCCACTTCCACCTCTCAGGTATGTCCCTATCAGCTTTCCTCACCTTGAGAATTGATTGCATTCTCACATGTTTCTCCTGTTTTATCTTCAGGCTACACCTGCTAGACTTGTGGCCCCAGCTAGGTCCTGAGTGTAAGAGAGAGCCCTTGAGATATCGACTAGATCCGGGCAGGGAGGAGACCTCTGCGGCTGGTGAGCAGGTCTGACTGACTATTGCCCCCATTTCTGAGTTCATCCTAGGCAGCTTTATTCATGTCCTTAACCCTTTAGCCCGATGTTGGGTTCCTCCTAGAGAGTTATTACTTCTTGACCTTGGATGAGGACCTAACCCCTACATGCACCCCTGGTGGTGCTACTCATGTAAGCTCTTTTTTTTTGACCTGCTTTCATTATGATTTCTTAAACTAAGTGTTAGTTTTAACGTTCATTTCAAAAATGCAGATTCCTCTGGAGCAAGGCCTATATATGTATCGTATGATAGAGGCCCAGAGAGACTATATGCTGGAGATCACCTAGCAGTGGAGGGTGAGAATCTCCTCATTTCTTACATGTATGCATGCTCACATGGCTTACTAACTTGTGATTTATTTGAACAGGATCAGGACGAGGCCAGTAGGGCAAGGATCACCACCCTTAAGCGTCAGATTGACATATTCTAGATTGATAAGGATGACAAGGATAAAGATAAGAGTGGCAGCAGTGCAAGAGGAGAGGATGACCTTGAGGGTACCAGATTAGATGCTTGATGTACTGGGGTTAAAACTTGTGTAGTCTTTGAACAATGAACACATGTTTTCCTTTATTGTTGATTTATTGACAGATAGATTGTTTATAGAAATCACTATTCTCCTTAATTAAATTCATTTATTTTTTTTCATTCTTCACATGTGAGCTAATTTCAATGATTACATATGTATCTGCCCCACTATATTCTGACTTGCACCTGTTGAGACTGCATGATTCAAAGAAGTCTAATGGCCCACACTACTGATAAGGCAATTGCCTCATTGACTTCTGATAAAGAGGTGATCACCTTTTGCTGTTGAGGTGGTACCTCATTGATGAGGTGATCACCTCAGTAGTAGGCGGCCCTGCCCCTTTAAAAACCGACATTCTTGTGTTCAACCCACTTTTTAAGTTCCCTTTATCCCTAACCTCCTATTTCTCTCTCTAAGCATCTCTGAAAGTTATAATCATGACTGAACGGAGTCTGAGGCTGCTACAATTGAGCTTGAAGGGTTTAGATAATAAGTTTTAGACTAGGTTAGAGCCTTTTCACCTTCTGGTCTTCAAATCACTCCATACTAGGAGAATCAACTTCCCTTTTCTCCATGCCATGGTTTAGTTTTGGGATCCCCATAAACATGTCTTCTGGTTCAATACAATAGAAATATGTCCTCTGTTAGAGGAATTTGAGGCAATTCTCGGCCATCATACAGATTCTACTTGCTGACTTATGGTTCCTAACCTTGAAAACCCATATTCTCACTCCATTCAACACCAAATGGCACGTATGTTCAACCTTCCACCCCGGTCTTCTCTTCATTGCATCCTCGATTTAGAAATCAAACTAGAATCTTTTCTTGAGGTCACCATGAATGTGGATAAAGAAGAAACTTATTGGCCCTGCATGATAGCCCTCTGTTTGTATGCTTAATTTATGTTAGTTTCTTCCTCAGGACACTGTAATTTAAAGATCCTTTCCATTCTTGATCAAGTGGAGTCAGGGTTCAATCCCTTTCTTCTCATCTTAGCAGAAACTATCATTAGATTAGACGACTTCACGAAGACATGGCGATTCTCAGGAAGTCAATTCCTATTGGAGGTAAGTTTCCTGTTGTCCCTTCCTAACTTCCAATTGTCATACTATCTGCATCTAATCATTTGCAAACCCACAAATGTGGTTTTATGAAAAGTTGGGCTTGATTAAACCTCCTCAAGACATCAGACGCTACAAAGTGAAGCATTACCGAACAAGAAAACTACATCCCATTCCTGCAGATATTCATGGCTAGCTATCAACATTCCCTGATACACTGGTCTACTGGGTGTGCCCTTAGTGGGGATTGTAGCATGTGACCATTCAGTCTTACACATATTGTGTTCTAATTTTTGATCTTCATTTTGCCATCTTTTATAATCCAGCTTGCCTCTATCGTCGATACAGAGCTATTTCATGAGTTTGAGCCAGGGCCCCTTTCTTAAAACTTCCTGGACCACTTGGTGGCAACTTGGCCTCGAAGAGTTATTGAGAGAAATTTAAGCTATGACGGAGATCAGACTACTGATGATCATTACAAAGCATGGGTTTGTTTGCAACAGACAGAAAGAAATGAATTTATTAAATACAAAAGGATAAGAGAATTACAAATGTTAAGCTCCTAGGGTAAGCAATAAAAGAAGAGAAAAAAAATTAGCTTATGGAATAAAGTCGTCATTTCCCCTTTTGTTAGATGTAATTTTCCTTGTTTATTAGTTAGACAACTTGTAATAGACACATCATGCAATGTTTAACAATAATTAAAGCAATCCATTTCATTTCATTTAAGCACAAAACGTATATACATTTCACTTATGGTACATCTCATGTTATTAGTTGGCTCACCTTTGCAACTTTTCTAACTAACCATTTTGGGTCTCTCTCTCTCCTTTTACATTTACCTGGACCGCCTCTTTTGAGGTTTTCAATCCAGCAGGACCCTTTTTTTCTTTTTTTTAAGTCTCTAATTTTTTCCTAGACATCCTCCTTTTGAGGTTTTCTCCTTAGCAAGACTTTTCACAGATAGTATTTCTTGAGCTTGTTTAGGTTAATGGGTTCTTTGAACTTGCTTCCCTCCATGTCAGACAAAATGGTAGTGCCTTTCGAAAATAACTTCTTTACCAGATATGGTCCATCCTAGTTAGGCTTAAACTTTCCTTGAGATTTAGTCATCACTGATCTTGTAAGTTTCAACACCAAATCTCCTTCTCGAATCTTGCATGGCTTGATCTTCTTATTGTAGGCATGGGCTATTCTTTTCTGATACAACTGAGAATGATACATAGCCTTCATCCTCTTTTCATCTAGCAATGTCAACTGAGCCAACCGACTTTTGACCCACTGATACTCGGGGAGTTTAAATTCCAGAAGGACTCTCAACAACCTTATCTCGACCTCTACCAGCAAAATGACCTCACACTCATAAACTAAAGAGTATGGAATGACCCCTGTCAAAGTTCTAGCAGTGGTGTAGTACCCCCACAATGCGAATTGTAAGTATTCCACCCAATCTCGATAATTTTCCAGCATCTTGGCCAAGATCTTTTTCATATTCTTATTTGCTGCTTCCACCACTCCATTTGCCTACGGCCTAGATGGAGATGATCTATGGTGCTCAATCTTATAGTCTTTTAGTAGTGTGGCTATTTTTGCTCAAAATTGAACACCATTGTCTGTAACTACGTAGTGTGGCAGACCATATCTGCAGATTATATTTTTCTCGATGAACCTTGTCATATGTTTTGACTCGATAGTAGCATAAGATTTAGCCTAAACCCACTTAAAGAAATAGTCGATAGCCACAATGATGTATCGATGATCATTAGTTGCTCTTGGTCTTACTTCTCCTTCCCCATACAATAAACGACCAAGGAGAAGTCATTCCTTGAAGCTCCATAGACAGTAGGTGGCTAACATCACCATATGTTTGGCAATTGTGGTATTTCTTCACAAATCTAACATAATCTGCCTCCATGGTGTGCCAAAAGTACCCTTGGCGGGCTATTTTCTTTGCCAAGATGGTTCAATTCATGTGTGGCCTACATACCCCTTCATGAATTGCTTTCATAAGCTTTTGGGCTTTGCCCTCGACTGGCATTCTTTTGTATAACATCCTATTGTGACTTATGAACTATCGAGACAACATTTGTAGGGATATTCTTTCTTTTTTGTTAGCATCATTCAAAAATTGCCCAGTTTCCAAATACCTTTATAAATCGTAGAATCAAGGTTTCTCAGTAGCATCAACTGGCATCACCTTTACCTCCTCGTAATAGGGGACTCGAGATTTCGTAAGAATTAAGGGCCTGGCTTCTGGTTGTTTCCCACTTTCCCACATGGAGGCCAGTGTGGCTAGGGCATTAGCTACTTGGTTTCCTTCTTTCGGCAAGTGGACAAACTTACACTAAGCAAATAAGAACAAGATAACGACCAAGTATTCCTAGTACAACCATAACTTGTCTTCCTTTATCTCCCATTCTTTGGTAGCTTGTTTTATAACTAGCATGGAATCCCCATAGACAGTAACATTTTCTACCACTACACTGTGTAATGCCTCTAAACAAAAAATGCAGGCCTCGTATTCTACTTGGTTATTAGTTGCTTCAAACTCAAGTCTTTTTGCCATTGGGATCATTTCTCCTTCTCACGTAACCAAAATTACCCCTATTCTGGCCCCCTTGTTGTTGACAGCTCTATCAAAGTACATTTCCCAGTGTTGTATCTCTATCACCCCTAGATGCTCATTAAGAAACTCCAACCTCTATTTTTGGTAGTCATCCATTGGGCTTTGTGCCAAGAATTCTACTACTGCTGTTCCTTTCATTGTCTTTTTGGCTATATACTCTATGTTAAACTCCATGAGTAAAATGAGCCACCTAGCCAATTTTCCTGTAAGAGACGGGGTTTGTAGAAGGTACCTGAGGGGATCATGTTTAGAAATCGCTTGCACTTTATAAGACTGAAAATAGTGTCAGAGTTTTTTTCATCGCCCAAATTACTGCTAGGCATGTTTCTCTACTAGGCTATAAATAGTTTCATAGGGCAAAAGCTTCTTACTCAAATAATACACAACATTTTCTATCTTCTTTTCACCTTCCTGTGCCAATATTGGCCCTATTGCGTCTTCCTCAATTGCCAGATATAAGGTTAAGGCTTTACCCAGTCTTGGCGACTGTAAAACAGGAGGATTCATCAGATAATCCTTGATAGCTCAAAGGCTTGTTGACATCTTTCATCCCACATAACAGGTTAGTCTTTTTTTAGAAGCTTAAATATAGGATTGTAGATGGCTGTTAATTTGGCTATAAATATGCTAATATATTATAAACGTCATAGAAACCCTCGGTCCTCTTTTTCATTCTTTGGTGCAGGCATATCCTTGATCGCTTTGATCTTATCTGGGTCCACCTCTATTCCTTTCTAGCTGACAATGTGTCCCAATAGCTTCCCAGATGTAACCCTAAAAACACACTTCTTCTGGTTCAGTATGAGATTATACTTTTCTACCCTAGCTAAAAACTTGTCTAGAACCTCGAAATGCCTTTCCTTGGTTGCAGACTTCACCATCATATCATCCATATACACTTCTACCTCTTTATGGATCATGTCATGCAACAAGGCAATTGCCATTCTCTGATAAGTGGCCCCTGAATTCTTCAACCCGAAAGGCATCACTTGATAATACTACAAGCCCCATTCGGTGATGAAAGATGTCTTTAATTTATCTATTACTACCATCATGATCTAATTGTACCCCAAAAATCCGTCCATGAAAGAGTACATTGCATTAGAAGCTGCACTATCAATTAACATATCGATATGCAGTAGCAGAAAGTCATCTTTGGGGTAGGCTTTATTCAAATCTCGGTAGTCTACACACACTCTGACCCTTTCATCCTTTTTAGGAATAGGAACTATATTTGCTAACCATTGAGTGTCCTCTACCACTTCTAGAAACTTTGCCTTCAGTTACTTTTCGACCTCTTCTTTAACCAAGAGAGCTCATTTTGGCCTTAACCTTCTTTGCTTTTTCTTTATTGGCACTATATGAGGGTATGTGGGGATCCTGTGTTCTGAGATCTCCTTGTTGATTTTGGGCATGTCTTTATAACTCTAAGCAAATACTTTCTATCTCTTTTTTAAGATTTCTTTCATTTTTTTCTCTCTCACCATGAGTTAAACTAGAAGTAATCAATATATTTTTAGGATTATCATTTGTGCCTAAATTAAATGACTCAGTTTACATGGAATTAATGTCAAACATATGCATGAAATGATCATCACAAATAGAATAACCATTAGGAAACACATCACACAAATAAGCAAACTCAGACTTTATTGCATTCACTTTTGAAAAGAAAAGATCATCAGTCTTAAACAGAGAAGCAAAAGAAACATCAAAGTCATTATAAGAGGTATCTATAATAGAGTTGAGGACGTACGTTTCAAAGTCAAGGTTTTTGCTTTGATCATCAATGCCTTTCTGCTCCGAGGGAGCTTTATCCTTTTTAAACTATTCTTCGGCCAGTACCAACTCCTCAGTTGGGGCTCTTTAAACAATGACTCCCTCAGCTTTGGTCATAAATTTAGCAAAAATCTTGAACCCCGGGATAACTTCTCCAACTATTAGGAGAGGTTCTGGAGTCCCGTTGTATGGGTGCCTGGTGCCATCCTTTACAAAGATTTCCCACAGAGTTTTCTTTCCAGCCACGGTCTCCTTTTCATTCTCTTCAAACTGGCCCTACACACTTATCTCTTCCCTAGCTCCATCAGCCTCTTTGAATCCTAACCCATGCTTAAAATAGGTACTTCATTTCCCACAAACTCTAAAGGTCCTCTCTGATTTTTCCCCAATCCTATGTCGGGCAAAAATTTCATATTGCACATCATTTTTAGAACGTTTTCATCCATCTCATCCTTATAGATTACACAGACTTCAAAACTAGGGCTAAGGGAAATCTCCTTAGGGATCAACTTCAGCACAGCTATGATGACTTCAGTTTCAGCTGAGATGGTGAAAAACCTTCCTTCATGTGGAAATTTAAGCTTCTGATGAACAGTGGATGGAACACCACTTAGAGGGTGAAACCATGGCCTCCCCAATAAAATGGCAAATGTCACCGGGATATCAATCACATGTAAGTCAACCCAGACTTCTATAGGTCCTATTTTAACCAATGCCCTGAAAGTTCCTTCCAAAGACCTTTTGGTGTCATCATAAGCCTTGATAACTACCTTAGAAGGCTTTAAGTCGGCCATTGTCAACCTTAGCTTCGGTAGAATCTTTAACGGACACACATTGATGGTAGAACCGTTGTCGACCATCACACAGCAGGTCATTTTCCCTTTTACCTCAGCTTTGATAAACAGAGCTTTGTGGTGATCCCTCCCTTTTAGAGGCATATCATCATTGGGGAATGTTATCATCCCTTGAGGGGTTTTTATTAGTGACTGGACCATCTGCTCTGAAGTAGAATTAGTGGAAATCTTTTTCTAATCTAGTGCTAGGACCAGGGCTTCCCTTTGATCCCTAGAATGCATGAGTAATTCCTAGACATTGACAATGGTCTCTTTGCTTTGTTCTATCTCCTTTCCCTTCTCTGCACCTCCCACCTTTTTGGGCTCAAACTTGGCAGCCCCGGGTTCTTCTTTCTTTTCTTTGACCTTCCCCATAGATTGACTTGGCTCACACCCCTCATTGTCCCATAGGTCAACTTATTCTTCGCTCTCATCATCGGAACTTCATATGTCCAAGACGTGCACCTGTAGCTCCATAGGTTATTTGTTTGGTTTTAGATTTTCAGGTTTGGTTTTTAGGGAATTGTAGGAGACATCAACGAAGGAGTTTAGGACTTGCTCTTCTGTTAGGCTAAAGTCCATCAAAATGGGTGGGTTTGGTGGTGGTACATTTCGATAATTGGGTAATGGGTTGGTTTAGGTGTTTTGTTTTCTATTTTTAGGGTCAGTAATTTTGCCTGAGTCTATTCAGTCTTAGATTTCATGCTTTAATCGAGCACAACTATCTATGTCATGCCCGATAGTCTAATGAAATTTATAGAAAAACTTTGGGTTAGCTCTAGGCAAGGGTTGTTATGAAGGTAAAGGTCGTAGCAAGTTTTTCTCAACAAGCTTATCAAGGACTTTAGACATGGGATGTCCCAGATTTGAAAATTTTCAAGGCTGTCTAACTGCACTGACTTGTACATTGTTGCTTGGTGGTTGAACGACATGAATCTAAATATTACCGCTTGAGCTGGCCCCCTCTTTGCCCCAAGATCCTCTTCTAAAGAATTTCTTCTCTTGAGCCAAATCTGACTCCTTCTAGACCATAAATCTGTATAATTCTTCAAAGCTTCTGATTCCCAGATCCCTAAATTTCTTAGACAATGCTGGAACACACCCTTCTATTGCCAGGACTAACTGGTCAGACTCAGCAGGCCTATGCCTCATTAAGGACAACTTTCCCCTCCAATGAGTCAGGTAGTCAGTAAAAGGCTCATTAAAGTTCTGTTTGGTATTCTATAAATCTTTTAAGGACACTTCTAGTTGAACATTGAGACCGTATTGCTTGATAAAAGCATCACACAATTCCTTCCAATCTGATTGAACATGTGGTTCCAAGGTGTAATACCAATGGATTGGTGCCCCCTCTAATGAAATAGGGAATTGCTTGATAATTTGGCTTTCAGTTAGCTCAGTAGCCTTCAGGTAAGTCACATAGTGCTTCAAATGCAAATGGGAATCCTCGGCACCAGTATACTTCTTCATGTTTGGGAATTTAAGCTTACGAGGCAGCGATTCATCACCCTTTTCCAGATTTAAATCATAATCTAGAGGTGCGACCATACCCTTCTCCTTTATCATCATCTACATCTAGTTCATCACCTTGGTCATGTTCTTAGCCCACTCAGTTTGACCCACATCTTCGGCTGGGATGACATTTCTTTGATTCATTGGATTGGCCAAGATTATCACATCATTTTCTTTCCTTCCTCTACTCGGTATTTCCTCATCGAGATCCACTGGATCAATTGGTGGTGCATTAGGTGGCTGTGCTGGCTGACTCTCTCAATGAGCTTAGTAATTTCCCCCATCATTTCTCTCATCATAGCCCAGGTTTTTTCTGTTACTTCTTCTTTTAATTGTGCCCCAAGTGATTCTAGATCGAATCCTCATACCATCCTTATTTTTGAATTTCTAACCAGGCGACCTGAACTAGTTCGGACCCACCCTGCTGAACTTGAAGGATCTATAGTGCTGTAAAACCGTTTATTAGAATGATGCATGATGTGTATGCATGATATGCAAGGTTGTTTTATTTTAAAAATTTAAGAAACAAATGATCACACATAAAAAGATATACAAGACCAAAACATGAAGCTTAAATGTGCAAACTTCTGCCCTTATTTCTTCCACACACGTATTCAATGGCGAGTATCTTGTCCTAGGATTTTTGGCCTGGGTTTTAATTATCAACGGGGGATAATAAAACGGACGTATGCAAGAAAACTCTCAAAATGATTCAGACAAGTAATGAGTCCTTTAAATAAAGCCCGAGTCCACTTTCTATGAGCTAAGATCCTTAGCACCATAAACTCACTTGTCAAGGCCCATTTGAAATGGGTTATAAGTAGGCATGAGAGGCCTTTTGTTGACTAGCTTATTTATAATAATGGGCTTTGGTTGGACATGAGGGCCTTTTGGACTGCTTATTGATGGGCTCAAGATTTATTTTAAGGGTTCATTATATGGCATAATACACATGCGTAAGGGAAAATTCCTAAGGATAGTTGCTAGGTCATTACATGGGCTTGAGTCTTCGATAAAAAAAGCTTCAGCTTCCATAATGATATATATCCATATATGTCTCCTCACTCAAGGGTCAAACAATGTGGATTAGTACGTGTCATGAGTGACAATAATCAAATATTCCACCACCAGGTTTGAGTGAAACGTAGGTAGCGAAGTATTAACTATTGTCAGGTTAATTAGGGACTAAAGTGCTCATTGTGTGCAACATGTTTAGTGAATGCATAAATGCAAAAGAAATAAGAAAATAATTAAAGATGATAAAGCATAAAACATTGGAATCAGTTTCTCTATCCCTAGTGGAGTCGCCACTGTAGGCGGCGAGGTTTATCATGCACCCAAGTGTTTGGTGACCACGACACTGTGTGGGCTCGAGGCCCACTAGGAAATATGGTACAGGTCTTGAGCCTATTCAGAGATGGAGTTGTCACCCGGATAAAAGCTAGGACACACTATATAGCAACTGGATCCCACGGAGGTTCCCAGAAGCCATCATTAGAGATTGGGTTCGAAAACTGGGTATGAGCATTTGAATGCTCACCCAACCTTGCGGTTGGCCTCCTTTTGTGTTTTGCATTTTGTTACCACTTAATTATTTAATTATTTCCTCATTTACATTCAAAATTACACTTGCCTTCATTTACTTTCCAAATTTTATAGTTAAGTCCAAGTTTGCATATTAATCTAATTTCATGCTTTTAAGTCCGAACATTTAGCAAAAATAAAATAAATAATAATTTACAACCATACATTCAAAATCGAATAGGGAAAGGGATTAATGATTACAATGCTTTAGTCAAAATAAAAGAATAATATACAGAAAATAAACTAAAAAATATACTAGAAGTAAACCAATAATAAACAATAAACACGATGGTATAAAAGGGATAACTAATGAAAGCGACTACTTGATGATGTAAATCACCAAGTAATTCCTGAAAATAACACACATTAGTCCTTCCCTTTGAAAATGAAATCGCAAATAACAACGCTGACAAAGAGATGCTATAAAAGGGGTTTTCATGTTATGAACTAAGAAAAATCATCAAATGATCAAGATGAGCATCATCATGCAATGAGATAACCATGTTTACGGTCAAAAGACACATATCAAAGTGGACGTTGCGACAAGCATTAGTAGAAAAGTAAAGCTAAAAGCGAGCCAACCTATCAATGTGGCGATAGCCTCATTGATGAGGCAAAGCCTCATCAACAGAGGCCCTTGATATTTCTAAGGCAAAAAGAGCATATAACACACATGAACAAAGGAGACAAACTTTCTGGAGGCCTGTCAATGGGGCGATTGCCTTATTAACAAGAGGCGATGCCTCTATGAAGAGGCGTCACCTAATTAACAGGCCGATTCTAACTCTCAAACATTTAGACTTCTACTTTAAGTAACAACATATGCATATACACACTCTACAAGCATCAAACTATAACTACATGCAAAAGTATTCAAAGATCACATCAATAAAGTGAGATATTAAACAAGACAAACTAGAAATATACTTAAAATACACTAATGACTTAGTTACACACAAGTAAGAACACACAAAATGATGAACATATTAAGTTTAAGTGCAAGTTTTGATTTTTTTTATTGTGATCTTTGCTAGGATGTGATTTCTACTTTTGACACAAGCTTCTTCCTTCTTCTGTGAGGAAAATGTGGACTTTTCCTTGCTTCAATCTCCCCTTCTTCGTTGACGACGTTTTTTCTTTTTCTCTTTTTTTCAGAGCTCCCCCCTCTCTCCTTTTTCAATAATGGTTTCTTTTTTTTGCAATAATGGTTCCTCCTCCTTTTTTTCTCTCTATTTTTCCTTTTATTCCCTAGCTTCTCCATGCCCCTAAGCCCTCTAGCTCATCATGAACCTCCATAGCCTTTTTCTCTTCCCCAAAAATCTCTTTCTCATGCAAGAATCAGGTCTGGAGGGTGGACCCCATACCACTTAGTCACCATGGTTGTAGTTGCATTAAATGCAGCTGCAAGTGGGCTGCCATAGAGGCGGCGCCTCTTCAAAGAGGCGGTGCCTCTACGATGAGGCGATTGCCTTATTGTACTGAGGCGACGCCCCTTTGGCCTTGGCCTGCGTTAGGCCAAGCGGTCTTGGGTCGACTCTAGACAATTGGGCTAAGTTTTGGATTTTTTAGGCTTTACGTTTTCAAATCCACCTTCCATTAGAGATTCATGTTTTATTCTCATGTCCAAGTTTCACATTCTCATCATTGGGCTTGACAACGGGCCGGTCAAACCGAGCGCCCTTAATTCGTCCCTTAACACAGGCCGACCGAATTGGATGTTTACAGTAATAATATTAATCTCACTTAAATTAAATTATTTTTACGTAAATAATTCCTCAGAATAAAACACGTAAATATTATTAGCAATTAAACTCATGAATTTAAAATTATTAACATTGCATATCTCAAAATAATATTATTTAATTTAAAAATATAGGGTCTTTACAATCAATTATATTTATTGTTTACTTTTATAAAAAAATTTATATTAAAATAATTCATGAGTTTTTATTTTTTTATATTCTCTTTAAACTTTCATAATTTATACATATATCACATGTATCAAATAATATGTTCAGTATAATGTAATATTTTATATATTTTCTTTTCTTTTTTATTTTTAGTAATATTTAATATTCATTTAATAGTTTTAATAGTAAATTTAAAAATGAACTTAAAGATTAAGTGATTTTAATTCTTAAAACTTTTTATAT
Source organism: Mallotus nudiflorus (assembly GCA_947683625.1). Classification (NCBI taxonomy): domain Eukaryota; kingdom Viridiplantae; phylum Streptophyta; class Magnoliopsida; order Malpighiales; family Euphorbiaceae; genus Mallotus; species Mallotus nudiflorus. Next base: position 25,057 of record CANTUR010000108.1, read on the forward strand.
AGTATAATATATTTTAAAAATTCTTAATTTTTACCTTTGTAAAATAAATAAAAGTTTATACATTTTACCATCTAGGACAAATAGGGCTATGTGGCAATTCTACCTGAGTTATTTTGTAATTATTTTATTTTATTTTATTTTATTTTTGTTCCCAAAATATTGACAAGCATTAATATTTTGTATTTTATGACTTATCATATTTCTCATTATATTTATATTTTAAATATTTAGTTTTAAAAATTTTATATAAATTTATGATACATATATCACAATTACTATTTTTTTTTTTCAAAATAGGGTCTCTTTGCCGATCAAAATCAAAGAAATTAATTTTTGTAATGATTAATAACCGGAGTCATATAAAGATAACATTAAATATTCCAAAAAAAAAAAAGTTACGCTGACATATTTAATAGAATCTCCACATTATATATATTTAGTGTCAACATTAATTTTTTTTTTTCCAAATCCCACTTACATGTAATAAAAATAACATATAACATCCACAAAACGTTGGATATTTCCTAAAAATTCAATGAATTATTATTTGTAATTAAAAAAGTCAATAAATCACATAAAAAAAAAGTTTCTATGGCCATTTTCAAAACCTCCCCTTTGTATGGAAAATGTATACTTAAATTTAGAAATTTCAAATTATGTTTTCCAATTACAGTTGTATAATAACCCCTATAAAAAGATTCTTTTAATACACTTCCAAATATAATTGCTCAATATCACTTAAAAGAAATTAATTTAATAATTTTGGTGTTTCTTTAAATATACTAAAAAAATTACATACTTAATATTTTCAATTAACATTTTAGACCTTTCAAAATTAATGACTTTTTACGTCAAATATTATATTCCTATATAAACACACGTTTCTTAATCTCCAAAATTTTATTCACCAATCATAATTTTTTCTTAAGAGGATGGATATGCATTTTGAAATAGAGGATGAATTCATCAACTGCCGTGTTTAAAATTTCCATTTTTTCAAAGTAATTTTACCCAATTCAATTGACAATGAAAAACTGGTAAGTTTTTAAAACATTTTTTTTTTGTTAATATTGAAATTTAATATTTTCCATTTAAAATAAAATATTTTTAAAAGAAAATAGTTTTTTTTTTTATCATGTGGACCACACACTAATAATTTCATATACTTTTGTTTGAAAATGATATGAAGATTCTCAGATTTTGTCTACGTAAGATTTATAATAGAGAGATACTAATATTAATTTTTATTATTCAAATTTAAATCATTTGAATTATATAACATAAATTTATATATATTAAATGTAGAATTTCAAAATTATTAAACCTAAAATGTAACAAGTGTCCCTCTTTATAATTCAGATTTATTCCTAAAAATATATGTATTGAATTATTAAAATTCACAATATTTTCCATAAAAATACAAAAAATCCTTTTCTATTTTTATCTTAAAAAAATTATAAAAATTATAGATGTTCTATTTGATGTAAAGCACTCTAATTCCATGACTCTAAAATATTATTTTTCTTTCTCATTATTTTAACTAACACGTTTTTCTTTTATTCAACTAAAAACACTGTTTTTATTTAATGTAAAAATTAAAAAATCTCAACCATCTTTATTTTTTTCTTTTATTTTATTTATGTCATTACTATTATTATTACGTATCATATGTACTTTTAATATAAAAAATAATCCAACAAAATTGTTACAATAATTTTTAGATTCTTATTTTTATATTGAATTAATTTATAATTTATCAAAAATATTTAATAATTTATTTTATAATATATATTATTTAAGGTTCATGTATTCTATCAAAGTGTAATACATGTGTAAATAAAAACCTTTGCTATAGATCCTTCACTCATGGGAAAAAATATAGAGAAATTTACAAAAATGTACAAGTTTTGGGCTTCATTTTTCAGCAAAAAGCCCATGTTTTATCTAATATTACATGTGTGTCCTTTTTTCTTTTTCACGCATGCTCCCTTTCTATTTTTTTTAGTGTTGTCCCTTCTCGCGCTTCTTTAGCTTCTCTATTTCTTATTCTTTATGTTTGAATCTCCTTCTCTTTTGCATATGTGAGCTTGAGGTCTACTAGGAAATATAAAATATGCTTAAAGCCCAAATTGGAGAAGGAGTTACCACCTGGATAAAAGCCGGGACACATTGTATGGAAATTGGATTCCACGGAGGTTCCTAGAAGCAGTCACTAGAGAACGGGTTCAGAAACTAGGTATGGGCTTTTGGAATGCTCACACAATCTTGCGGTTGGTCTCCATTTATATTTTGTATTTTATTAGTTTTAATTATTCAATTATTTATTTATTAACATGCAAATTGTAATTTCCTCCAACCAATTGTCGAATTTTATGTTTAGGTCCAAATTCGTGCATTAGTTCAATTTTATGCATTATACGTCTCAACATTCATCATAAATAATCACCAAATCATACATTCAAATAAAGTCAGGGAAGGGATTAAGGATTACAATACTTTGAGGAAGTAATAGTAAAATAAACAGAAAACAAACCAAAAATAAACTAGAAATAAACTAGTTACAACATCAGTAAATCCATAAGCAAATTAGGGAAATTAAAACTTGAAGATAGAAATCATTCTAAAATTCCTACAACAAACAAAATGTTAATTCCTATAACTAGAAATACTATAAAAGAAATAATGAGATTAAATTATATATCAAATGGATATAAGTAGATAGACATAAATAAATAAGAAAATGGGCGTACAAATATTAAATTGAACAATACATCGTAATAATCACATAAATATTGAAGCATAATAACATGAAGATGTACAAAGGAAGGCTAACTATATAAAATGAGCATGAATAATGAAGGTAGAGTTACATTAAACTTTGTCACTGTGGCGGTGCCTCATTAATAAAGTATCGCCTCTATGCATAGAGGTGATATGAGATCGCCTCAACATGAAGAGATGATGCCTCTTTAAAGAGGCATCGCCTGCTTGATAGACATATAGACAATAGAAAATTTACTTCAATCTTAAGGCAAAATTGCATATAAATAACTAAAGACTTGTGAATATACTAAATGGTTTAAATGATCATATCATAAACATAGCATAAGACAAATAATGAGTCCACGAAATAAATAAGCAAGTAAATAAATAAGAAGCATATGCAAATCTATAATTCAATATTCAATAAGGATGAAATTATTACTATTTTATGAGCTCTTTTTCAAAATAATTGGCCCTCAGAGTTGTCTTTGGTCTAAAGCATCACTTGAATGCAAGATTTTCTCCTTCCTCCTTAAAGAAGAATAAACCTTTTGGCTTGGTTTTCCTCATTTTCTCCAAAAATACCCTTTTTTTAGTGCTCTCTCTTCTTATCTCTTTTTTAGAGTTGCTAATGGTTGCTAAAAACCCTTTTACTCTCTCTAATATCCTCTTTTAAGCCCCTATGCTTAGATAAGAAATTCACTTTTTCATTCCCCATCATTATTTATTTTTTCCTTACCTTTCCTTACCTAAAAAGTTTTATTTTCACACAACATTCATGTCTGTAAGGGTGTGGTGCCTACCCATAAGACCACTATTTTCATCGTTACATTTAATTCAAATGCAAATGGCTGGTGAGGAGATGACGCCTCTTTGATGAGGCGTCGCTTTATTGGCTATGACCTAAAATTGGGCATTTGGGCCAGAATGGGCTTAGGCTCTATAGGGGTAGAAATCGAGCTTTTAGGTCCATTTTTAAGTAGGTTTTGGGCTTTTCTTGCAATCAAGCTTTGCATGTTCTCATCATCGGGCTTTATTGTAGGCTAATCAAACTAAGCGTCCACATTTTGCCCCCTATTATTGGTCAATCGAATTGGGTGTCTACAGTTTTTGAAAAATTGAACTCATGCAGTCAAATTTTTTGAAAAAACAACATGCATAACACAAAGATAATCAATAAAGGATGTACTTGACCTCTAAGTTTCATTTGAGAGGTGAATTCTTTAACTTAAAACATGACTATGATCCTTAAGAGTTCATCCCGATCAACCACTCATTAATACTTGAATTGTGAATCCTAATTTCTTTGAACTAAGAAGCCACTCATTAATACATATGAAACATAATCCTCGGGAACTCTATCAAGCTCAATTGCTCACCCATTTGAAATATGATCCTCAAGAAGTCTATTAAGCCTAATTACTTACTCATCTGAAACATGATCCTTAGGAACCCTATTAAGCCCAATTGCTTACTCATATGAAACATGATCCTTATGAAATTTATTAAGCCTGATACACCACTCATCATGAATGGGAAACTCACCTCGTTATCCTTGAGTAGACAAAACTGAGAGGCAATCCCTCAATTATAACACTTTGATAAGAGAAAATCCATAGCTCTCCCCCCACTACGGGCTGATCAAACTGAGTGTCTACAGTCTACCCCTTACTATAGTTTGATCAAATCGAGAAATGAATTCTTCAATTTGAAATGTGACCGTGATCCTTAGGAATTCAAACCTGATTATTCACTCATTAATATTTTGACAAGATAACCTTCATCTTCTACACAATTAACTTTAGGATGCACCTTAGAAACAAATAATAGTACAAAAGTTCTCCCACTTTTAATTTTTTTCTTTTAAAATTCCTAAAAAACCACTCTTTTCTAATAAGAACCTTCTTCTTCCTTGTCTATTCCCACTTCTTTAAGAGCTAGCTTTTTCAAAAGCCCATTCTCTTAAAGTTCCATTCTCCTAAGGGCCCATCCTCTCAAAAGCCTGCTCTTTTCTTTTATTTTTATATAAAGAAAAAATATTCATTTTTTCATTCTTTCACCATTCTCTCTTATCTCTATTCTGTTGTGGTTCTTATACTTTCTTTTCAAACTTTTCTACTATGGACGCTGCACAAAACCCAAATCTGCTAAAGTGGGACCCAGTGCCACCTTCAGTACATCCTCTACAACACTTTGACCTCTTTATTGGAGAGGAGATCCTCCTTTTAGTGGATGTGTGATATTATATTTATGGGTTGGCTATTAGAGAGGTTAGTGTGCAATTTATTTAATTTTTTCTATAAATAACATCAGACAATATTAGGTTATTGTTAGAAAACACGTATTTATCATAAAAAATAAGAATGTACTTGATTTAAATAAGAAAATTAACAAAAATAAAAATGTGCATAAGATTGTTAACGTGAAGAGGTGTCGCCTCTTCATTAGGGCGATCACCCTTTTAAAGAGGTAATTGTGTCATCATGTTAAAGTGATTTGTTAGGGATGCGATCACCTTTATATGAAGAGATGTCATCTCTTTGATGGGGCGATCACCTTTAAATGTAGAGACGATCGCCTCTAAGCATAGAGACAATTGCCTCAATGCATAGAGATGATTGCCTCATCAACAACATTCAGCTAAAATTTTTATATTTTATTATGATAAACTGATAATTTAACTCCCTATTTATCTTATAGCTCAATGCCCACACTCTGAAAGGTATCAACAGGGCATAAGCCTGGTATTATGAGCTTATAGACAAAGTCAAGACTTATATTCAGGACATATAATTTTTAGATTTTATCCTTGCACTTCTAACACAGTAAAGGCATATGGACTATCAGCCTCTTCATGCTCTAATGGAAAGATGGTCTGACATTACTCACACATTCCATATCCCCTTTAGTGAGTTTACTCTAGAGCTAGTGTCTTTTGTTGTTGTCACCAGCATCGCTTATGCAAGAGATTCTATTCCTCTTGATGTGAGTCTCCATCGACTATCTCTAGACCATCTCGCTTATATTGAGCATCTACTTAGTAAGGTCCCAGATATGAAAGGGACATATATAACGAAGCTGGATTTCATTAAAAGCTATTATACTTGCACTAGAGTTGAGGTAGTTACCACACCTTATGAGATTGATAAGGTAGTGAGGGCATTCCTTATTTACTTGCAAGGCACCACTTTTTTTACAGACACTGCAACTCCATAGATATGATTTTCTTAATGCCTTTGAGGGATTTGGACTTGGTGGCTTCATATGAATGGGGAAGCTATACTTTAGCCTACATGTATAAGAGTATGGATGAGTTAGTGCATGGAGCTAGATAACTCTGTGATTTCTGGCATGCTATTATAGTATTTTATCCTTTCCCTTATTTCATTAGGTTAATCTCAAATACCATTATCATGTTTTATTAACCATCTTTCTTTTTTTTGTAGGATTGTATTATAGAGCTGGAGTTAATTATTAGGATATCCTATATTTATGACACTCCCTTCCCTACCATGGTGAGATAGGGCCCCAGTCGTGCTTGGAGGAGGCCTATCCCTCGTGTGCACATCCACTATAAGTGGCTAAATACTTTGATATACCTCCTTCGGTGCACCTTCTACTAGAAAGCCCTCTAGCTCCATGTCTCAGATGATGGCTGGTAGGCTGGCTACCCCTTTAGATCTACTGACTTGGTGCTAGATGCCTTCAGGTGAGCTATCTCATCAGTTCTTGATGTTGGATGAGACATTAAAGCTAATGTTCATTCCAGAGGCCTCTACACATGTAAGTTCTCTTCCCTTTTGAAATCCTAGTCTTAAATTTGACTTAACACAGGGTTAGTCCTAATAAATCATTAATTGTGTAGATACCTTGAGACCAAGGAAAGTACATGTACAGGGTGATTGAGGCCCAATGGGGCTTCTTGATGAGCATGACATAACAATGGAAGGTATTAATCATTTCCTATTCCTACATGTATGCATGCTTTCATGATGTCTTACCTCTCATTGTACTTCGATAGGACCGAGATAGCGCTAGTCAGGCAAGGATCATTGCTCTATAATGCTAGGTGGCTACCTTTTAGGTTGATAACAATGATAAAGATGATGAAGAGGGTAGTGATAGAGAGGAGGAGGAGCATACTGATGATCCCACGAACTAGGGAGATGATCCTACTACTGAGGGAGATGATGAGCTTGAAGATTATGAGTAAAAGGGCTACCTCAAATAAGTGTTAGCATATGATTTATTTTGTCATTTTGAATTATTATTTCTTTATTATTTTGGCATTTTAAATTGATCTTTGTTTTGATTGAATGCTGAGCCCAAATTTTATTCAATTAAACTTGAATTGACTAAAACATTTTTGATTATAAATGTTCTACTTCTTAATAATTACTTTACATTTTTAGGTCAATCACTCACCATCAGTACAATCATATGTTCCCGTCCCTACTATTGAAGATATGTCACCTTAACATTGGGGTGTCACCTTTTTATGAAGGAGCAATAGGGAATTGCCTTAACATGAAGATAGCCATTGCCAGATCATAGAGGTGACCACATGTGCACTAGTAATCTGGAGCTATTTAAATCCCTAACTCTCCGCTAAAATTCATAATTCTATATTTTTACTATTCTTCTCAATTCTTTCTCTTTAGACAACATCCTTACCTCTTAAAATAACTGAAATAAGCTTGAAACAACTACATCCAATCTTAAAAAGCTTAAATAGGGAATCATGGGTAAAATTGGAGTCATTTCACTTATCAATCTTATCTCTATATATTTTTAATTAATTTCCCTTTCCTTTATGATGTAACTCAATTTTAGGATCCTCAAAAGCATGCATTCCTATTCAATACAATGGAACTAGCCCCATACTAGAGGAATTCAAAACTATTTTAGGTTATCACATGGATTCCATTTGTTAGATTTCAATCCCCCAGGTTAGAACCTTAGACTTTCACTTCATTTAATATCAAATGGCCTAGTTGTTCAATCTTTCACTCCACTCTTCCTTTCGTCACATCTTTGATAATAAAGTATTGATAGGGTCTTTCCTCGAGCTCATTGTAACCATAGATAAAAAGGAGTTCTACTAGCTATGGATGCTTGTTCTTTACTTATATACTCAATTCTTACTCATTTCCCCTTCTGGAAATTATAATTAAAAAATCCTCCATATCTTGGATTAAGTGGAAGCCAGGCTTAATCCTTTCCTTTTCATCTTAGTAGAAGCTATCATTGGGCTAGATAACTTCACAGTAACCAAGCGGTTCTCTAGAAGTCCATTTTTATTAGAGTAAATTTCTTCTTCTCTTATTCTTGTCTTCCCCTTTTTTGAAATTTTTACTTACTCATCACTCATCACTTTTATTGATATGGTTTCATGAGAAATTGAGATTACTTAAACCTCCCCAAGACATTGTATACTACAAAGCCAAGCATTGCCGAACTAAAAGGCTGCATCCCATACCAGAAGATGTTTGATACTTTGATTTGATGGATGTTCCTATGGTGGAGATTATAGTACATGACCATTCAATCTTATACCCATTGTGTTCCCATTGCCATAATTCACTTTACTACTTTCTACAATCCTACCCATCTTTGCATGAGTTTGAACCAGGACCTCTCTCTTACAAATTCTTGGATAATTCGATTGCCACCTAGCCTCATATAATCATTCACATGCACATTGACTATGACAGAGATCAGTCCACTGATGATCAGTACAAGGCATGGATTCAATTGTAATATATAGAAAAAAATGAGTTCATTAGAAATAAAAGGACAAGAGAGTTATAAATGTCGAGTGCTCAGGGCATTCAATAAAAGAAAAGGAAGCAAAATTAGTTCATAAATTAAGTCATCATTTCCCTTTTGTTAGGTATAATTTCCTTTTTAGTTAAACAGTTTACAATAAACAATTAACACAATGTTTAATAGTAATTAAAGCAATCTATTTTATTTAATTTAAGCATAATATGTATATACATTTTACCTTTACCATATGTCATGTCATTAGTTGGCTTGCCTTTGCAAGTTTTCCAACTAACCTTTTTTCTCTCTCTTCCCTTTTACATGTCCTTAATTTTTGCTTGGACTACCTCTTCTAAGGTTTTCAATCCAGTAAGACTTTATTTTATTTTTCACTTTTAGTCTCTAATTTTTTCCTAAGCCTCTTTTTGAGGATTTCTCCCTAGTAAGACTTTATAAAAAGTACTTCTTGAGCTTATCCAGGTTGATGGCTCTCTGAATTCATTTCCTTCTAAGTTTGACAGAAAAGCAACACCTTTGCAAAACAACTTCTTCACTACGTACAAAACTTCCCAATTTGGCTTAAACTTACCTCGTGGTTTAGTCATGATTGGCTTAGTGAGTTTCATCACTAAATCACTCTTTTTGATCTTTCCTAACTTGATTTTCTTATTATAGGCTTGAGCCATTCTTTTCTAATACAATTGTGAGTGATATATAGCTTTCACTCTGTTCTCATCCAATAGCATCAATTGCACTAATTGGCTTATCATCCACTAATACTCAGGGATTTTAGATTCCAAAAGAACACTTAAATGATCGATTCTCAACCTTTACTGGTAATACAAGTTCACACCCATATACTAAGGAATATAGAGTGACCCTAGTTGATGTCCTAACAGTAGTCCTATATCCACACAATGCAAATTTTAGATAATCCACCCAATCATGGTAATTCTCCATCATTTTAGTTAGGATCTTATTTACATTTTTTGTTTTCAGCTTCCATTACCCCATTTGCTTGTAGCCTATATGGAGATGACCTATGATGCTTGATCTTGTATTCTTTTAATAATATAGCTGTCTCCACTTAAAATTGTACACCATTATTAATGACAATATGATGAGGTAACTTATATATGCAAATTATGTTCTTCTTGATGAACCTTGCCATTTGCTTCGAGCCAATAGTAGTATAAAACTCAGCTTTGACCCATTTGGAGAAATAATCAATTGCCACTATAATGTATCGATGACCATTTGATGCTCTCAAACTTATCTTTCCTATAATATCAATTCCCTAAGCTGAAAATGGCTAAAGAGAAGTCATTCCTTGAAGCTCCATGGATGACAAATGACTGACATCCCCATAGGCCTAACAATTATGGCATCTCTTTACAAACTTAACACAGTCTGTTTCCATGGTCAGCCATAAGTAACTTTATCGATCTATCTTCTTTACCAGGACTGTCCCATTCATGTGTGGCCCATGTACTCTTTTGTGCATTGCTTCTATAAGTTTCTAGGCTTTATCTTTGTCAATATATCTTAGGTGAACCCCAATTGGCATCCTTTTGTACAACATCCCATTGTAGTTAATATATTATCGTGATAACATCCTTATGGACATTCTTTCTTTTTTATTAGCATCCTCAGTGAATTCTCCTATTTCCAAATATCATTACTGATAATAAAACTAAGGCTTTCAAGAATATTAATCGACATTACCCTTATCTCCTCATAACAAGGGTTTCAAGATCTTACTAAAACAAGGGGCTTGACACTTACTATCTTTCCACTTTCCCACACTGAAGCTAAAATAGCTAAGACATTAGCTAGTTGATTCTAATCCCAGGGCAAGTGAACAAACTTGCATTGGGCAAAAGAGAACAAAATAGTAACCAAATAGTCCTGATATAGACGCAACTTATCTTTTTTTTACTTCCTATTCTTTATAAGCTTGCTTTACAACTAGCATAGAGTCTCCATACACTGTGACATCTTCTGCCCCCACATTCTGAAGTGCCTCTAAGCTAAAAATGCAGGCCTCATATTCAACTTGATTGTTTGTTAACTTAAACTCTAGTCTTTTTACCATCGAGATCATCTAAGGATCATCTCTCCTTTTGGCATGATTAGAATTACACCAATGCTTGCTCCTCTATTATTGATAGCTCCATCAAAGTACTTCTTCTATCCCTAAATCTTTATTGCCTTTAGATGTTCATTTGAAAACTCTAGCTCCCACTTCTATTTGTCTTCTACTAGATTGTAAGCCAAAAAGTCTGCTACTGCCTTTCCTTTCACTACTTTCTTTGCTACATAGTCGATATTAAATTCAATGAGTAGAGCCAACTATCTGGCTAATTTTCCTATTAACGAGGGAGTCTATTAGAGGTATCTAAGAGGGTCATGTTTTGAGGCTGCCTACACTTTATAAGATTGAAAATAATGCTGAAGTTTCTTAGTTGCCCAAATTATAGCTAAACATGTCTTCTTTATTAGGCTATAGTTGGCTTTATATGGCAGAAATTCCTTGTTCAAGTAACATATGACATGCTTAACTTTCCTTTCACTTTCTTGAGCTAAAATTGTGCCTATTACATCCTTCTTAATTGCCAAATAAAGAATTAAAGATTTTTCTAGCCTTGGCAACTGTAAGACTGGAGGATTCATCTAATAATTCTTAATAGTTTTAAAAGCTTATTAATACTTATCATCCTAGATCATTAGTTGATTCTTCTTTAGAAGCTTAAAGATTGGCTCATAAATAGTTGTCAACTTAGATATGAACCTACTAATATACTACAATCGCCTGATGAATCCTCTGACTTCTTTTTCATTTCTCAGGGCATGCATTTCCCTGATTCCTTTAACTTTTCCTAGGTCCACTTCTATCCCTTTCTAATTGATGATGTGTCCTAGTAGTTTCTAGAAATTACACCAAAAACACACTTCTTTGAGTTTAATATGAGATTATACTTTTCAGTTATTGTAAGGAACTTGTCTAAGGCTTCAAAATGCCCTTCTTTGGTAGGAGATTTTATCATCACATCATCCATGTATACCTCTATCTCCTTATACATCATGTTGTGTAGTAGAGTTATAGCCATTCTATAATAAGTAGCCCATACATTCTTTAATCCGAATGGCATGACCAAGTAACAGTAGTTACCTCATTTGGTAGTGAAAGATGTTTTTTGCTTGTCAATTACTACTATAAATACTATTACCTCATTTGGTAGTGAAAGATGTTTTTAGCTTATCAATTATTGCCATAATGATTTGGTTGTATCCTGAGAAACTATCCATGAAAGAATACATCACATTAGATGCCACACTATTGATAAGAGTGTTAATATATGGTAGTGGAAAGTCATTTTTTAGGAAAGCTTTATTTAGATCTCTGTGGTCCACACACATCCTGACCCTCCTATCTTTCTTAGGGACCAGAAATATATTCATTAACTATTGGGTGTCCTCCACTACCTGTAAGAACTTTGCCTTTATCTACTTCTCAAATTCTTCCAGCTTTAACCTCCTCTTCTTTTGCTTTATTGGTGATATGTGAGGATATATAGGGATCCTGTGTTCTGAGATCTTTCTATTGATTCCAGGCATATCCTTATAGCCCTAAGCAAATACTTTATGTCTTCTTTTTAATGTTTCTTTCATCTTTTCTCTCTTATCATGAGTTAAATAAGAAGTAATCAATATATTCTTAGGGTTATCATTTATGCCTAAATTAAATGATTTACTTTGCATAGAATTAATGCCAAACATATGCATAAAATGATAATCACAAATAGAATAACCATTAGGAAACACATCACATAAATAAGCAAAGCCAAACTTTATTGCATTAACTTTAGAAAAGAATAAGTCATCAGTTTCAAACATGGTAGAAAGAGAAACATCAAGATCATTATAGAAAAGATCCATGACATAATTCAAGACATAACTCTTAAAATCCAGCCCCTCATTATGATCAACGATGTCCTTCAACTCAACAGCAACAATGACCTCCTCAGATTTTTCTTCAGTTGGTACTAACTCTTCCATAAGACTTTCCTTAGCAGTAGCTTTTTTTACCCTATTCACATACTTAGTAAAGATCTCAAATCCTGAAATCACTTCCCCAACCATTAGAAGAGGTTCAAAAGTCCCCGTATATGGATAACTGGTGCCCTTTTTTAGTAAACACATCCTAAAGTCCTCATTCCTAATTTTAGAGTTAACCTTTTCTTCATCTTTAGAATCATCAGACCTAGAGTACCTAATCATATACTTTAAAATAGCAACTTCGGTTCCATGAACTCAAGAGGGCATTCTGATCCTTTCTTAGTCCTAAGCCATGCATGAACTTCATATTCTTCATTATGCTCATAACTTTCTTATTTTACTCATCCTTATAAATCATGTAGACTTTAAAACTTAGGCTTATGGGAATCTTCTTAGGGGCTAGCTTTAGAGCTACTATGGTGGCCTTAATTTTTGCTGAGATGGTAATAACATTACCCTCATAAGAGAGCTTTATCTTATAATGAACAGTGGATGGAACACCACCCAAAGGATGAAACCATAACCTTCCTATTAGGATAGCAAAAGTCACAGGAATGTCAATCACATATAGGTAAACCTAAGTCTTAATAGGTTCAGTCTTGACTAATGCTCTAAATGTTCCCTCAACTGGCCTTTTTGTATCATCGTAACCTTGATAATCACCTTAGAATGCTTTAGGCCAACCAAGACTAATCCTAACTTTGGTAGAATTGTTAATGGCAGAACCATTATCAATATCATGTAGTAAGTTACTTTCCCTTTTGCCTCGATTTGAGTAAATGCCTTATAACGGTCCTTTCCTCCCAATGATAGATCATCATTAGAAAACACAATAGCACCTTAGTGGGTCTCCATTAATGAACTAATAATTTGCTCAGGAGTGCAGTTTGTACATATCTTTTTTTGATCCAAAGCTAGAACCAGTGCTTCCTGATGATCCCGATAATACACAAGCAATTCTTAAGAACTAATAGTAGTCTCTTCTTTCTTTACTTCCCCTTTTAAACCCTCTTCCTTCTTCTTCAGTTCAAATTCAACTAGTTTGGTTTCTTTTTCTTTCTTTTCAACTTTCTTAACTGATTGACTCTCCTTATTCTCCTTATTTTCCCATAGGTTAATATGTCCTCCCTCTTCATCATTAGAACTCAAAATATCCAAGACATTCACACTAAGCCCCAAAGGCTGCTCATTCTGATTCAGGTCTTTGGGTTTCGGTTTTGGTGAGCTAGGTACAGTATAAACAAAAGAGCTTAAGACTTGCTCCTCCATCAGACTCATGTTGATTGTAGGAATGGGTGTGTTTAGTGGCAGGACATTTCAAAAGTTAGGCAAAGGGTTGTTTTAAGTGTTTAGTTTTCAGGTTTTAGGGTTAGTGATCTTGGTAGAGTTAATTAGATTTTGGATTTCATGCTTCAGTTGAGTACAAACATTAGTATCATATCTAATGGCTTGGTGGTATTTGTACTAGAATTTTGGGTTGGCATTTGGTAAGGATTATCATTAGGGTAAAGGTTACAAAAGGTTCTTCTCCATCAATTTTCCCGAAACTTTCCACATGGGCCTACCCAAGTTTGAAAACCTTTAAAGTTGTTTAATAGCATTACTCTACATATTACTACTTGGTTGTCTGATAGCACTAATTTGCACATACTGATTAAGTCAATTATTTCTTTACTCATGGATCTCTTGCTTAAAAACTTCTTTTCTTGAGCTTAGTTAGACTCCTTTTGGACCCCAAACCTATATAATTCCTCAAAACTCCAAATCTCAAGATCTTTAGCTTTTTGCAAAGTGGAAGAACATATCTCTCCATTACTATTACTAGCTGATCAACCTTAGCGAGACCATGCTTCATTTGTGCCAATTTTCCTTTCTATCTAGTTAAGTAATCGGTAAAGGATTTGTTGAATTATTGCTTAGTGTTCTATAAGTCCCTAAGAGATATATCCATTTGGGTCTTGAAACTGTACTGCTTTATAAATGTAGCACACAACTCCTTCCAACTAGTTTGGGCATAGGATTCTAAAGTATAATACCATTTTATTGGTGCCCCTTTTAGAGATAAAGGAAATTATTTCACAATTTATGCCTTAGTCAAGCCAATTATTTTCATGTGAGTCACATACTACTTCAAATATAAATGAAGATCATCAATGCTTGTGTACTTTTTCATATTAGGAAATTTAAACTTTCAATGCAAAGGATCATTATTTCCATCCAGATCTAGATTGGCATAATCCATCAGGGCATTAATCCCTTTTTCTTTCATCATCATCTATACCTGAGCCATAACCTTAGTAATACCTTTAGCCTAATCAATCTTTTCCATATTCTTAGAGAGATTCACATTCTATCGAGCCACTAGTTTGGCTACTAAAGTCTTAAGATCATTTTTCACCTATTGCCTTATAGGAATTTTAGCTTTGATATCTAAAGGTGGTGGTTATTGTGCTAGTGGTTACTGTCTAGCTTATCCCATCATCTCTGCCATAATCTTCTATATTAATTGAATGAGTCTGTCTATTTTTGCTTTCAACTATTCCTTGGAAGCTTTAAGATTGAAACCACCTGCCATTGCTTTTTTAAAGAGTTTTAACTAAATGGCTAGTGCCAGACTGTGTCCAAGTCGAAGACTATTGCAGATCTATATCTGCAACCACCATTGGTTAGAATTTATACATGATGCATATTCATGATATATAGGTTTATTTTAATTTATTATTTAAAGAGAAGAAAAAGAAACATATGATCTATCTACACATAGTACAACACAATTATAAAAGGATAAACTCCTTTATTTCTCCCACTCACGTGTTCAATGGTGAGTTTCTTTTCTTAGGATTTTTGGTATGGGCCTTAATCATCAGCAGGGGATGGTAAGACCGATGTACATGTGAAAGCTCTTAAGATGGTTCAAATAAGTATTGAATTCTTTATATAAATCCAAAGTTCATTCTTAATAGGCCAAAATTTTGCCCTTAAAGGTCTAACTTGTTAAGGTCCATAAGGTAAAATAAGCATAAAAGACCCATCTTGACAAGGTCCATTTATACTGGGCTTGAATAGGCATGAGAGGCCCATTTTGATAAGGTCTATTTAGAATAGGCTTGGGATTTATTTTTAGAATCCACTATATGGTATAAGACACATGCATTTGGTAAAAAACCTAAGGGAAATTGTTAAGTCATTATGTGGGCTTAAGTATGGGATAATAGGCTCTGACTTGCACAATGATATACCTCCATTACATTTCCCCTCTTAAGGGTCCATATGACATGGATAAGTACGTGCAATGAGTGATAATAATCAAATACTTCACCACCAAGTTTGAGTGAAACATAGGCAACAAAGCAACGACCATCATCAACTATTTAGGGACTAAAGTGCTCAATGTGTAGTGAATGAAACAAAATGTAAATAAATAAAAAAATAATAAAAAATGATAAAATTCAAAACATTGGAATAAGTTTCTCTATCCCCCAATGGAGTCACCACTATAGGTAGTGAGGCTTAGCGCGCACCTAAGTGTTTGGCAACAACAATATTATGTGAGCTTGAGGCCCACTAGGAAATACAAAATAGGCTTAAAGCCCAAATTAAAGAAGGAGTCACCACCTGGATAAAAGCTAGGACACACTGTACAATAACTAGATTCCACATAGGCTCTTGTAAGTTGTTATTAGAGAATGGGTTCAAAAATTGGGTATGGGCTTTTGGAATGCCCACCCAACCTTGTAGTTGGACTTTGTTTGTGTTTTAATTTTATTTCTTTTAATTATTCAATTATTTCTTTATTAACATGCAAATTGTAATTTCCTCTAACCAATTGTCAAATTTTATATTCAAGTTCGAGTTCGTGCATTAGTTCAATTTCATGCATTTTATGTCTTGACATTCATCATAAATAATCACCAAATAATACATTCAAACAATGTGGGGGAAGGGATTAAGGATTATAACACTTTGTGCAAGTAACAATATAATAAATAGAAAATAAACTAGTTACAATATAAGTAAATCCATAAGCAAATCAAGGAAATTAAAGATCGATGGTAGAAATCATCCTAAAATTCTTGCAACAAATAAAATTTTAATTCCTACAACTAGAAATACTATCAAAGAAATAATGAGATTAAATTATTTATCAAATGGATATAAGTAGATATATATAAACAAATAAGAAAATGGGCATACACATATTAAGTTGAACAATACATCATAATAATCATATAAATATTGAAGTATAATAACATGGAGAGACACAAAGGAAGACTAACTATCTAGAATGAGCATGAATAATGAAGGTAGAGTTACATTAAACTCTGTGTCACCTCTATACAGGGAGTCAATATGAGATTACCTCAACACGAAGAGATGATGACTCTTTAAAGAATCATTATCTGCTTGATAGGCATAGAGACAACAGAAAATTTACTTCAATCCTAAGGCAAAATTGCATGCAAATAACTAAAGACTGATGAATATATTTAATGGTTTAAATAAACAAGCAAGTAAATAAATAAGAAGCTTATGCAAATCTACAACTCAATATTCAAGAAGACGAAATTATAATTGTTTTATGAGCTCTTTTTCAAAACAGTTGGCCCTTAGAGGTTATCTTTGGTCCAAAGCATCACTTGAATGCAAGATTTTCTCCTTCCTCCTTTAAGAAGAATGACACTTTTGGCTTGATTTTCCTTATTTTCTTAAAAAATGCCCCTTTCTTCTCTTTTTTCAAAGCTCTCTTTTTTCTTCCCTCTTTTTTAGATTTGCTAATGGTTGCTAAAAACCCTTTTTCTCTCTCCAATAACCCCTTTTAAGCCCCCATGGTTAGAGAAGACATTCACTTTTTCATTCTCCATCATTAGTCCTTTTTTCCTTACCTTTCCTTACCTAAAAAGTCTTATTTTCATGCAACATTCAGGCTTATAAGGGTGTGGGGCCCACACACTTGACCACCATTGTCACCTATGCATTTATTATAAATGCAAGTGGTTGGTAAAGAGGTGGTGCCTCTTCGAAGAGGCCTTACCTCATCCCATAGAGGTGTCATATTATCGTTGAGGTGTCACCTTATTGGCCCTGACCCATAATTGTGTCGTTGGGCCAGAATGGGCTTAGACTCTATAGGGATAAAAATTAGGCTTTTAGGTTTATTTTCAAGGAGGTTTTGGGCTTCTCTTGTGTTCAAGCTTCACATGTTCTTATCATTAGGCATCATTATAGATCGATCAAACTGAGCATCCACAGTTCATCCCCTATTACTAGCCAATTGAACCAGGTGTCTACAACATGTCTTTGATTCTAGAATGATCATTTTTTTCTTTTTAAAATTAAATTTTGACATAATATTATTGAATTTTAAATTAATCATTTACTTGTTGATGATTTTTTAAATTTAACATTTGTTCTTTAAAATATTAATATTATACTATAAAATTGCATAGTTAATTAGGGTAGTTATGCTTTACATTTTCTTTGATTTAGCTATGTTTGTTTAATTATTGCACTATTTTTCTTTATCTTTGTTATTGTCAATTCAATTTTATGTTCTGTAGGTTTTCTTAAGCTTAATTCATACTTAGAAGTGTATTAAAGAGTCTTTGAATGAAGAAGGGATTAAGAAAGACCAAGAGAAGGATGAAGTGAAAGGTGCCAACTCATCACACTGTGTCGAGTCGTCATAGAGAACCAAGGTGCTGAGTCATCACACTGTGCCAAGTCATCATAGAGAACTAAGGTGTGACTCATCACATCATGTTGAGTCATCATAAAGAAGTAGTGTGCTGAGTTCCTCCTGAGTCAGCACATACATGCTGACTTGTCACCTTAAATCTCTACATTATACCTTTTCATTTTTGCACCCATTCAAAGAGGCACAAATTGGGATGCCATAAGTCTATAAATACATAAAAATGTCTATGTTTTACAGATAGAAAAGAAAGTATTGAAAAATATTAGTATTGTAATAAAAAGTTAGAATATCATTAGTTTTATTGAAAGAGTTGAAGTGCTTAGTGTTCAAAAGATACATCCAAGGAATTGAACAAAGATATTAAGAAGATTTGCCCTAACCAAAGTAACTTCTTGGAGAGCATTAAAGGGTTTCATTAACACAATCTTTTATCTATTGTTCTATTTTAGTTACTTGATGTATATAATACCTCTTTATTATTCCTTGATTTTGAGCATTATGTATTTTGGCTAGGTCTTTATATGTAGAACTACAATGATGAATTAGTCTATGAATTACATTTTTATCTTTCATAATTTATGGTTGATTTAGTTTTAATTGAGTTTTGAATTGTGTTATGTATGCTTGATCACCATATATAACTTGTTAATCAATTGTTAACAATGAGAGTTGGGATAATTTAGTGAAAATACAATTTAAATTACTTAAAAGTTAGAAAAGTACTTGGAGACAAGAAATTCACTTTAAGGGAATAAAGAATTAGCATAGAACTTAATGGTTTTCATTTATCTCTATAATTTCAAGAAAGTATATGTGGACTCTAAATGAAAATGCCCTTAATTTTCAACGAGAGTTGCTTTTAAGAATCATTGGCTTATTCTCCAATCTATGCATGAAGTTTTATATTTTGTTAACCTTTAATGTTCTTGATTAATTCTGATTTGTAATTCTAACATATATAACTTAAAAGTGTTATTAGTATAGTTTAGTTAATTTATGTAATTAGAAATTAGTAACTTAGAGTTAGTTTAATAAATTAATATCATTTGTCTACCCATCTAAGTATTTTCTCAGTTAATACAACATTTACTTCAAGTTCCATGTGTTCAACCCCTTGCTTATCCTATATTTAGCCATAAAAGTTAGGGTATACATTCAAACTCACATCAGAATTGGCGTCATTACTGGGGAACTTGTTAGAAATTTTTAGTAACTTAGGGTAGAGAAAAGTTTTTTTAGGCTTTACTTCTCTAATTATTTTTATAATTTATAATATTATTGATTAGTAATTATTAAAATTTGATTTCATTCTTGATGATGCTTACTAGAAGTGTTAGTGATAATACTTTATGCTTTGATCCTGAAATTGAATTACTTTTACGTGCTTTACATAGGGAATAATGACATAATAGAGTGAATCAATGGGAATTGAATAATATGGCTGAACTAAAAAGGACTTTAGGCGATTTTGCCATGCTTGACATAATGGGTGGTTTTAGAGGGATTGTAGCTCCATTTGTTGCTAACAATAACTTCAAAATCAAGCCAAGTATCATTCATATAATGCAAAATAATTAGTATGGGGGTTTACAAGGAGAGGACCCTTATGCTTACATATTGACTTTCATTAATGTGTGTGCAACCTTCAAGATAAATGGAGTGACCAATGATGCAATAAGGCTTAGAATTTTCCCATTTTTGATCAAGGATAAAGTAAAAATTTGGCTTGCTAGTTTTCTAAGTGATTTTATAACAACATGGGACCAATTGAAGCTTTATAAATCTTTTCCACCACATAAGACCGCTAAGTTTCATAATAAGATTACTACTTTTAACCAGAATCCAAGTGAGACAATCTATGAAAATTGGGTTAGATTCAAGGAACTTCAAAGGCAATGCCCACACCATGGTTTACCAGACTGGATGATCCCAAAAATTTTCTATAATGGGTTGACAGATGACAATAGGAATATTGTTAATGCAACTTCTAGTGGGAATGGGTGGACAAAACAACTAGGGAAGCTGTAACTTTACTTTAAGAACTTACATCTTAAGGATACATGGGTAATGAGACAACAATGGCAGAGCCAAAGGAGTCTTAGAGCTTAACACCATAAATTTATTGAATGCAAATGTAGATGCTCTCACTAAGCTGATAAGTAAATCTAAAATAAATTTTATTGAAAGTGTGAATGTAGTTCATGAGTTGTGTGAAGTATCTCATTCATATTCTTAATGTAATGTGAGTTCTAATAAGGATGTGAATTTTGTACAAGGAGCTTTTAATCAAAGAAGGGGAATGAAATCAAATTCTTATAACTCTTAATGGAGAAACCATCCAAGATTTTCATGGTCAAATCCATCCTCTCAATTACACCCCCCATTTTCACCTAAACAATAAATCGCAACACCTACCTGAATTTCCTATGAAATAATACCTAACCCAAATCCAACCTTGAAAATCTTATGGAGTAATTTGTTAACCAATAAATGACCATTAACAAAAAAAGTGAGGATCAATTTTAGCAAAATTAACTCCAAACTTGTACAACTCACAACCCATAACTACATCCTTGAAACCCAAATTGCTCAACAAGCCTCTTCTTCCAATGCTAAACCTTCAAAAAGCTTCCTAGCCAACTGGAGTATGCAATAAAAGAGACTTGCCAAGTAATTACCTTGAGAAGTGGTAAGGAAGTTAAAAAAGTTGCTACTAAGAATAAGAAAATAGTTTAGGATGATGATGTAATAAAGATTGAAGCTAGTAAAGGGAATGATGATGTAAATGTGGGTAGTAAGGATAATGTTGAAGGTATAATGAAAAGTAACAAGGAAGATGCCATACCACCTAAGGAAGATGAACCTAAGGTAGATTTCAAAACATTACCTTTTCCTAAAATGTTCATAAGATGCATATTAGACAAGCAATTTTATAAATTTCTTAATTATCTTCAGGAAATTACTGTTACTATACCATTTAAGGATGCCACATTCTAGCTTGGGGTAAAATTTTGAAGGATATTGTAGATGCCAGGGTTTAGCATATGTCCAAGATTTTAGCAACCGTGACACTGTTTGAGCTCAGGGCTCTAGAGAACACACTAACCACTATTATAAAAACATGGTGTGGAGATGAGGAGTCGCTACCCAGGGTAACAATTAAGACAAATCAAAAAATGGTGATACTTGATTCTCTAAAAAAAGCTAGCACCATAACTAGGAGATTCTGGATATAGAATACCAACCTCTTTCAATCTTGTGTTCTTTTAGAATTGCTTTATGAATTACTATCTTACCCTCTATTTACATGCAATTTTATATAAACTCCCATTAAAATAATCAACTATAGGCAAACTAGTCATGAAAAATACATGTAAACAATATACTCATTTAAGTTCATAATCCCTAAGTTAGTCTAATCTACATTGATTTTAATTAAATGGGTTAAATTTACATGTTTTAATTTACAAGTGAGCCTAAATACTAATAGGCCTAAATCCTATTCAATTTTAATTAAATGAACCTAAGTCGATATATTTTAATTCTAAAATGGGCCTAAATCTACAAATTATGAAATATTTAAATTAGTGGGTCTAGTTCTACATATTTTAATTCTAAGGTGATATTAAATCTACAAGTTATGGAAAAGGCTCAAATTTAATGAGCTAAGTCTAAGTTAATTTTAATTATCCTAGGTGGGCCTATATCTAAATTAACTAAATGGGCATAAATTATCTCTACTCTAAATCCAATTAATTATGGGCCTAATATGCATTTTAATTAATTAAACCCTAAAAAAATCTAAATTTATTTAAATGGGTTAGAGCCTAACATGAGCTTAAGGCCTAAAACACATAAACAAACAAGCCTAAAAACAATAAGAAACAAATATCAAAACAATCACATAAAGGATAAAACAATCAATTAAATTTATTCCAAAAGAACCTAATTTAATTAAATTGACTTTAAGCAACAAATTAATAAATAATTAACAAGCAACCCTAATTCTATACATTTAAATCTAATTCAATTTTAATTAAAATAAACCTTAATGATTTCTATAGCCATTAATTTTAATTAATTACCTAATTAAAACCCTAATTTTACAAGCCAATTAATTAAAATAAAACACATAATTACACACACATGATTTCATTATTTCCACTATTGGGGCTATTACAATGAGCTACTGAAAGTAATAAGAAAAGAAAAATTAATACAATCCCAAAAAAACTAAATGCAAAATAAAATAATCAAAATAATAATAAACAAATAAATAAAAGGACCCTAGAAACTATATTTGGCTACAAAATTTAATCCATGGCATTCTATGGATCTTCATGGATTTTGTTTTATAAGTAATATCATCATGTAATCCTCTCCATAATCACCAATAAAAAAACAATGATTAGCGAATATAAAAAAATTTAAAATTTAAATTTAATTAAACCAAAATAATAAAATAAGAAATAGAAGAAGGTAGGAAAGAAGGTGATGATTATGGATGCTATATGGATTGGCTTCTCAGATTAGTAAAAATCACCGTTGTTTATTAAGTAGGTTTTCAATATTTGTTGTTCTCCTTTCAAAAGCCTATTGCTCCTTGCTTAAAAACAAATAAATCACAGAGAAATATTTTTTATGCACTTCCTAAGGACTAAAAGAAAAGCCAAAATGTACAGGAAAAGAGAAAGGTTCAAAGCCAAAAGAGGGAGCTGAAAGAGAGGTCCCCCTTATGAAAAGAGCTTTAGCTGGATTTTTATAGAAAAACCCTAGTTAAGAGACGTATCCTCTTGTGATTTTCTTCCTGTTTCTGTGATAGAATTTTAGCTTTAAAAGGACATTTATTTCCTAAAAATTTAGATAAATCCCAA
Organism: Mallotus nudiflorus; assembly: GCA_947683625.1. Taxonomy (NCBI): domain Eukaryota; kingdom Viridiplantae; phylum Streptophyta; class Magnoliopsida; order Malpighiales; family Euphorbiaceae; genus Mallotus; species Mallotus nudiflorus. The sequence continues at coordinate 48,214 of CANTUR010000108.1, forward strand.
AAAGGAATTTAAGAAATTTTTTTACCAATCAAAATTCAGGAAACATAATTTTTATTTGTTGTAAAAATAAAAAACTAGATGGAAAACATATAATTCTGATTGGAATTATATAGTTCCTGTCAGAATTATAAAATTCTGATAATCTTTTTTTAACATTTAATTACAAAAACCCCTAAAAGAATTTAATCTTTTCAATTAGGTCCTAAAAATAACATTACAATTAAGTCCTTAAAAAACCAATTAAAATCTTTTTGGAAATGCATTTAGACTTTTGAGGTTTCAAACTTTAAGTGTTGAAGACCTATTTATAACAATTTCATCATTTGGGGTCCTCTATCGCATTCACACTTCATCATCCCAAAATTGGGTGCTTACAGTTGTTCTTCTTTGTTGCTATTTGCTTGACAAATCATGGTAAAGCAAATAAGCACACAATTTTCTTAAGAACAAAAGTTTAGATACTTACCTATGCTCCTTAAGGCTTTTGCCTATAAGCAATCATTGGTTCACTATGAGTTCTTGTGTTGCCATGCAACACTAGGTAAAATCCTAAAATATATGAGGAAACACTATACTTGGATGCATAACATTGATTTAAAAAGACATATTATACTTGGTTGTATAATGTTGACTATACTCAGTCATATAATACTAATTGAAAGGATACATTGTACTTGGTCGTATAATGTTGACTATACTCAGTCGTATAGTAAGAATTGAAAGGGATACATCATACTTGGTCATATGATGTCAACTATACTCGGTCATATAGTACCGATTGAAAGGGTACATTGTACTCGATTATACAATGTCGACTATACTTGGTTGTATAGTACTGATTGAAAAGGTACATTGTATTCAGTTGTACAATATTGACTATACTTGGTTGTATAGTGTTGATTAAAAGGGATACATCATACTTGGTCATATGATGTTAACTATACTCGGTCATATAGTGTTGATTGAAAGGGATACATTATACTCGGTTGTATAGTGTAGATTGAAAGGATACATTGTAATTGGTCATATAATGTTGACTATACTCAGTCATATAGTATAGATTAGAAGGATACATTGTACTTGATAGTACAATGTTGACTATACTCAGTCGTATAGTACTGATTGAAAAGGTACATTGTATTCAGTCGTATAGTGTTGACTCAACTCGATCATATAGTATAGATTAGAAGGATACATTGTACTCAGTCGTACAATATTGACTATTCTCAGTCATATAGTATTGATTGAAAAGGATACATTGTATACAGTCGTACAATATTGACTATACTTGGTCGTATAGTACTGATTGAAAGGATACATTGTACTCGATTATACAATGTTGACTATACTTGGTTGTATAGTGTTGATTGTAAAGGTACATTGTACTTCATCGTACAATATTGATTATACTCTATCATATAGTACTAATTAAAAGGGATACATCATACTCAATCATATAATGTTTACTATACTTAGTCATATAGTCCAAATTGAAAGGATACATTATACTTAGTCATACAATGTTGACTATACTCAGTCGTATAGTACAAATTAGAAGGATACATTGTACTCAATTGTACAATTTTGAATATACTCGATCATATAGTACAAATTGAAAGGGATATATCATTCTCGGTCATATGATATCAACTATACTTAGTCATATAGTACTGATTAAAAGGGTACATTGTACTCAGTTATACAATGTTGACTATACTCAGTTGTATAGTATTGATTGAAAAGGTACATTATTCTCGGTCATACAATATTGACTATACTCGGTCATATAGTGAAGATTGGAATACACTACACTCAGTTGTGTAGCATTGATTTCTTTTATGCTGATAATTCAATAATCCAATGAATTATCAAATAATGTAGCATTGCAATTTAGGACAAAATTATAAGAAAAGTGATGGACTTAAATGCAAACAAAGTTAAGGGACTAAAGTGGGCATTTGCCACTTTAATATAAACTTTATGCTTTGCCGATTCATTCTTCATTTCCTATCCATTTCATTCCTTTGTGTTTTTATTTTCTTTTAATTTTCAAATCTTATTCCTTCAATTATTTTTTCATCTGATCTCCAATTTGAAATCTGTATGACCCTATGGCTCACCCACAATGCAGACTACGTCAAAATTGTTCCAAACAATCAAATCTAGTCATATCTCAACTGCATTTTCCTCAAAATAATTTGAGGCTTAATGAAGGGGAAGAGGTACTCCCTTTGACTCGCTTGCGCTTCCATAAATGCTCACATGCTGGAGATAAGGTAAATTTTTCTTCTATCTTTGATTTTGCAAAAAAATATATTCCTGTCAATATATAAATTAACATATTCATGTATGCAATTATAGAATCTTTACTATATACATTAAATAAAATTGCATGAAATTATCAGTTTGGAAATAAAGTTTTGTAAAACTACCATTTGTATGTTACAGAGGACTAATAAAATTATAGTCAAACTGGCATTTGCCCCCAGGTGATATATACATGTACGCATATAACCTTAGGGCTGTTAGTCTTTCTTCTTTAATCACTTCTTATGGAACTAGCAACAATGCTGCCTGGATTAGGACTATCTCTTTTTGCTTGTATTCTTAATTTCAACTAGTGGCTTCTCATGGAGATGCTGACATAAGGATTGTTTGTGTCCTAGAACAAGTGGGAGCTGGAGCTAACCCTATGCCTATCATACTTGCTAAAACTATCATTAGATTAGATAATTTTAAGATTTAGAATTGATTTTTAGGCAGTTTGCTTCTCCTTCAGGTATGTAACCCTTTTTTTTTACCTAAACTACCCTTTCAGGTTTTTAACATAGCATTTTTTAAAGATTTAGTTACATAAGAAATTGAGTCTGCTTAATTCCCCTTCCAATGCTTTGATTTATCAACCTCATCATCTATAGTCTTACCCATTAAAGATGAAGGACAAGCACATTATAAATCAATGGATTGATTAGATGAAAGGCATTGCTGATATTGAGATTACATGGGTCTATCCTTGGTGGAAGTTGAAGTTTATAACCATTAACCTGTATAACCATTGTGTTCTTGTTCCTGGGTTGCACTTTTTGACCTTTTTTCCCCTTTATGCCTTTGTCATGAGTCTACTCACTCACAACTCATTGTGGTTGTTATACCTAACTTTAAAGGCTTCTTTTTTAGATAAGATTTCTTGGACAAAATGAAGAACTTGTGGCCTTATAGAGCATTAGAGTAGAACCTGTACTTGGATGCTGATATGACCATTGATTACAATTATAAGGCCTGGGTTACCATGCAAGCTATAGAACCACTAGGATTTGCTAAGTACAAAAGGACTCAAGTATTACTAGATGAGTCACAAAAGAAGAAACAAAAACAAAAATTGTGATCTCATATGTCTGGTCTTTTAGGCTCTTATGTTTTGTTTTTTATTTAAGTATTTATGCTTTATAATAAAGATAGAATATGTAATATCCAACAAAAATTCCATTTTAATTTGATTCATTGACTAAGGCCAAAATGAGTATGTTTATTACATCACATGACATAACTCATGTTATTAACTAGTCCTTTTGGATTTTCTAACTGAACATTTCTATCACTTTTATTTCTCTAATTTCTGCTTGACTAGCACTTTGCAAGTTTTTTAAATAGTGGGAATGTCCTAATTTTTGCCTAACTTGCCTTTTCAGATTTTCTAGCTTACAGACCCCCCCTTTTTTTTAAAGGTAGTATTTCTGAGGCGATTTAGGTTGATTGGCTTAGTGAATTCATTCCCTTTGAAATATGATATCTTTGCAACTCCCTTGGGTAGAATTGTCTTGACTAAACACGGTCCTTCCCATTTTGGTATGAATTTTCCTCTTGGATCAAACACAATGCCCTTGACTATTTTAGCACCATATCTCCAGCCTTTATCTTTCCAGGTTTAACTTTCTTGTTAAAGGCTCTCATTATTCTACTTTGATAAATTTGAGTGTGAAATAAAGCATCCATCCTTTTCTCATCTAGAGATACAAGGTGGTCATATGTCTTTTGCATCCATTCACTCTTAAGGATTTTTGCTTCCATAACAACCCTCAAAGATTTGATTTCCATCTCTATTTGTAAAACTGCTTCATAACTTTATAATAATGAGAATGATGTTTATCTTGTAGTAGTGCACGTTGTAGTCCTATATCCCCACAAGGCAAAAGGAAGATACTTAAACTAATCTTTATGCGTTTTTACCATCTTAGAGAAGATTCTCTTTATATTCTTATTAGCTACTTCAACTGCACCATTAGCCTGGGGTTTATAAGGTGAGTATTTATGATGCTCAATCTTATATCTCTATAACAACTTAGCTTTCTCTACCTGAAACTGAACACCATTGTCTATCACAATATGATGTAGGATCCCATACTTGCAAATGAGATTCTTCTTGATGAACCTTACCATCTGTCTAGCTTTTAAAGTATCAAAAGATTCTACTTCTATCCATTTAGAGAAATAGTCAATCGCCACTACTATATATTTATGCCCATTTGAGGCAATTGGTCTTATCTCCCCTATTATATCTATCCCCTATGTTGCAAAAGGCCATGGATATATCAAACTATTTAACATTATATAGGGAAGATGATTGAGATTTCCATGTATTTGGCACTGATGACATTGTCTCACTATTTGGATACAGTCTTTTTCCATGCTCATTCAATAGTACCCTTGTCAAATTATTTTCTTCATTAGAATCATCCCATTCATATGGGATCCATAAACCCTGCATGAATCTCTCTTATTGCCTGTTTTGCTTCCTCCTTCTTAAGACATCTCAGATGTATTGCATTCAACATTCTTCTATATAATACCCCATCATGACTTGTATAGTAGCATGCAAGAACACAAAGGGCATATCTTTCTTTGGAAGTTGCTTCATCTTGGTATTTCCTTTCCTCGATAAATCTCTAGATGTCATAAAATCATGGCTTTTCTTTTGGCCCTATCTGAATATTAACATGGAGCTTTCATTTTCATTATCACCAAAGGCTTTATCATCAACCCTGTCGATTGATCCCACATTGAAGAAAGCGTTGCCAAGGCATTTACCATTTCGATTCTCATCTTATGGTAAATGCATGAAGAGACATTTAGTAAAATTTCTCATTAACTTCTTCACATAACATATGTAGGGTTTTAACCTCTCTTCTTTCACTTCCCACTTCTCATTAGCCTAACTAATAACTAATAAGGAATCTCCATAAACTAGTAGTTCTTTAGCTCCAACTACTAGTGCTGCTTCTACCCCATAGATACATGCCTCATACTCAGCCATATTATTTATAACCTTGAAATCTAATTTCTTAGCCATGGGGATGGTTTCTCCTCATGGTGTGACAAGAATCACTCCTAGCCCTGCTCCTCTATTATTCATAGCTCCATCAAAATAAAGCTCCCATTACTGCTAAGTTCTCATCTGGAAACTCTAAATTCCATTACTCATTTCCTTTGATTGCATTACATACTAGGAATTTTGCTACTACTCTTTATTTGATGACCTTAGTAGTGATGTACTCAATATCAAATTTAGTCAAAAGTACTGACCATTGAGACATCTTTATAGTTAAAGCTGGTGCTTAAAACAAGTACTTTAAAGGATCTATCTTTAAAATGACTTGTACCTTGTAAGATTGGAAATAATGTCTCAACTTCTTTATGCCCATATTATAATCAAACATGTCTTCTCCACATGATTATATTTCTCTTCATATGGCATGAGCTTTTTACTAAGATAATACATTGCGTACTCTACCCCTTTTGGTCCTTCTTGTGCTAGCATTGCCCCCATTGCCTTTTCCTCTAAAGCCAAATATAAGATTAAGGGTTTACCTTGTCTTGGTGGTTTTAACATAAGAGGATTAGTAAGGAATTCTTTAATCTTATCGAAAGCTTTTTAATATTCTTCATTCCATTCCACCTGTTGATTCTTCCTTAAGAGCTTGCGGATTAGATTGCAAACCATGGTAAGTTTTGCACTGAACCTGCTACTGTACTACAGCTTTCCAATAAATCCTCATACTTCCTTTTTTATTCTTAGTGATGACATCTCTTGAATAGCTTTGATCCTATCTGGATCAACTTCTATTCCCCTATTACTGACTATATGCCTTAACAATTTTCTAGAAGTGACCCCTAAGATACATTTCTTTGGATTAAGCCTTAGATTGTATCTTTCTATTCTTGCCAGAAACTTATCTAAAGCCTCAAAATGTCCTTCCCTTATTTTTGACTTAACCATCATATCGTTGATGTAAACTTCCACTTCTTTATGCATTATATCATGTAACAGAGTGGTTACTACTCTTTGATAGGTTGCTCCTGCATTCTTCAATCTGAATGACATCACTTTGTAGCATTATATCCCCCATTCCATGATAAAGGCAATTTTAATCTTGTCTATAATTGCCATAATAATTTGATTTAACCTAAGAACCCATCCATGAAAGAGTACATTGCACTAGATGCTGCATTGTCAACAATCACATCAATATGGGGTAAAGGAAAGTCATCCTTTGGGCATGCTTTATTCAGATTTTTGAAATCTACACAGATCCATACTTTTCCAAATTTCTTGGGAATTGGTACTATGTTTGTAAACCATTGAGAGTACTTTACCACTTCTAGAAAATTAGTTTAGATTTGTTTAGGAATTTCTTCCCTTATCTTTTTTGTCCACTCTGGCCTTAACCTACAAAGTTTTTTCTTAATAGGTTTAGCTTCTGGATATATTGGAATAAGATGCTCTATAATTTCTCTATCTATACCCAACATGTCCTCATAGGACTAAGCAAATACTACCTTTCTTTTTGTTAGTATTCTCTTTAATTTTTTCCTCTCTTTAGGAGTTAAATCATGTGATATAAAAATGTGCTTTAGTTGTTCATTTGTGCCCATGTTTAATGAATCTAATTGAATAGAATTAATGTCAAACATACATGAACGATCATTATTAAAATGCATAAGACCATTAAAATCAACATTATACAAATAAGCCAAACCAAAGTTCATATCATTGATCACAGGAGAAATAGAGTTTTCATCCTCAAATAGACTGGACATTATTACATCACTTTCTTCATATAAAACATCATTAAAACTATTATTAATAATGCTAGCTAAATCCTGTGGTGGTTGTAGACAGTGGGGCTTAGCGCACGCCTAAGATTTTAGCAACTGCGACATTGTTTAGGCTCAGGGCCCTAGGGAATATATTATTATGTCACAGAGACATAACATAGAGATGAGGAGTTATCACCCAGGATAATAATTGGGACAAATCGAAAGGTGGTACTCGATTCTCTAAAACAAAGCTAGCACCATAACCAGGAGATTCTAGGAATGAAATACTAACTTCTCTTAGTCTCGTGTTCATTTAGAATTACTTTATGAATTACTATATTATTCTCTAATTACATGCAATTTTAGTTAAGCCCTAATTAAACATCCATCTAACCCAGAAAAGGCAACAAGTTATAAAATTACATGTAAAAAATGTATACAAAAGGCAGCATCCTTAAGTGTAAACTAGGTTAATTTTTAAAAGTTAGCTAATTCTACATATTTTTACTTGCAAGTGAAATGGACTAGAAAAATACCTACGTTTTTAATTAATTTTAGTAAGCTTAAGTCTATTTATTTTAATTAACTAAGGGAATAGTCCTAAGTTTACCAAATTTTAAAGAATAAATTAAATTAATAAGTGGGGTCTAACTTGATTTTAAATTAAGTTATGTGAACCTAAATCTATGTATTTTAAAAGAAATGAAATTAATGGGCTGAGCTAAGTCTAAATTAATTTTAGTTAACCTAAAAATGGGCCTACGTCTAAATTAATCTAATAGGCCTAAATTGATTTTAATTAATTAACCTAAACCATTTTTAAGCCTATTTTTATTTAGGGGGTTTGGAGCTATTTTAGGCTTGGGGCCCAAAGAACTAAAAGATCCAAAAACAAAACCTAAAAAAAAAAATCATATCAAACATAGGATTTATGTGATTTTCTAAAAAAAAAATCTAAATCAATTTTCATGCAATCCTAAATTAATCTAAAGCCACCATTGATTTTAATTAATTTTTACCTAATTGAACCTAAATTACTAATCAATTTTAGTGCAGAGAATATAAAATTCTACTATTTCCCACTATTAGGGCTATTATAAACTACTGTGCAGAATTAAAATCAAATTAATTACAACCCAAAACAAAAGAAAATTAAGAATGTAGAAATCCTAAATCCTAAATCCTATGAGGGTTTTACAAATCTTAATCGATGGCATTCTATGGATTCTTCTAATGGTCACTGCCAAAATCTCATATCATCACCTTCACCTTTAGAGTACCATAGAACATCAATCAAAATAAAAAACACAAAAAATTTAATTAGTAACTATTCAATTAAGAAATAAAACAATAAAAAATCAAATCAAGAATAAAAAAAGAAAGAGTAGAAGATGATGTGCAAATGTTGTTTGAATGCTCCTCAGATTTGGATTGTCACTGTTTTGAGATTAACTCTGTTGTTTTTTTTAATTCTCTAGACTTTAAAAGAAAAGAACATATTTTTTGTTAATTTGACACGTACAGTAGAAGGTATGTGTTTTTTAATTCACTCCCCTTTTGCAGTAGCTAATTATGGTTTTTATTCTCTCTAGTTTTTTCATAACTCTTTTTTCTAGGGTTTTGTTGCAGCTTTTTTTTAGGGTTTTCTCGTAACTTTTTTTTTTTCACAGACTCTATCTCTTGGCTTTTAAAGCCTGGCCTAGCAACCCTAGCTCCTATGATCATGCAAGGAAGTTGCATGATAGTTGGGAGTGAGATCAAAAGTCTTTATGGAGTCTGCATTTTATTTTTAAAATTTTTAAAATCAAGATAATGAGATGATGAGTGATAGGGTTTTGAAAAATCAAAGACTCACACGCAGGGACACGTTGTGTCCTGGACCAATGAAAAAAATTTTAAAATGACAAAATCAGTATAAAAAGATGAAATCTACGTAAAAATCACTTTTTAGCAAAAATCGACATTCCAGAATGTCGATTGTCAACCCATAATGTTGATTGGAATTGCCTAATGTTGACTGGCTTTACATAATGCCGGTAAACATTATATAATGCTGATTAGCATTACACAATGCTGGTTAGCATTAAATGCCAATTGATTGATTTTCTTTTTAAATTAAATTATAAAAAGGTCATCAGAAGTTTCTAATTTTTACAATCAAATCCCTAAAAATCAATTTGCAATTAAATCCACAAAACATTGCAATTTAGTTTTTGAAATCACAAAATTCAACACTAGAGATCAATTCTTGATTCGATTTTAATCATAGGGGCTTTCGTCACCCGCATGCACAATTTCATCCCAAATTTGGGTGCTTACAATTGCCCCCCTTTACTGCTGTTTACTTGACAAATTATAGCAAAGCAATAGTAGCATAGAATTTTGAAAGAAAGAATTAAGGTACTTCATTGTATCCTAATTGACTTACTGATGCTTAAAGTGCTGAGCAATTTTAAGCAAGATGCTATATTTGGCATACTTCACTATATTTCCTATAGAACGTTTAATGACACATATGCAAATGAGTTTCACTATATCCTTATGGGACGTTTAGTATCTCATGATTTAAGAACATGCGATAGCTCTTGTGGAACATTTAGCAATAATGCCATAACTATTATGTAGTGTCTGGTGAGCTGCACTATATTCCTTTTGGGACATTTAGTGATAGTGGATTTTGTTATATTCCCCATGGGATGTTTTAATGAAATGAATGCAATGATTCTCGCTATTTTCCTTATGAGACGTTTAGTGAGCCTTGATTTGAAAGAAGTGCTATAGTTCCTGTGGAACGTCTAGCAATTTGGTGATTTAAAATTTTGCTATATTCCATATGGGACATTTAAAGATTCATGATTTAAAAAATGTGCTATAGTTTTGGTGGAACGTCTAGCAATGATACTATAACTATTGTGTAGTGTCTGGTGGACTGCACTATATTCCCTTTGAGACGTCTAGTGATAATGAATTTTGTTGTATTCCTTGTGGGATGTTCAATGAAATGAATACGATGACCCTCACTATATTCCCTATGGGACATCTAGCGAGCTTTGAAAATGGTGCTGTAGTTCCTATGGAACGTCTAGTAATTTAAAATCCATTATATTCCCTATGGGATGTCTAGCAACATCACCATAATTATTGTGTAGTGTCTAGTGGTAACAATTTTGAGAAAGGTCATGTTATAATCGCTATTGAAGCATATAACATGTGGAATTTGGAATTCATGTTATGACTATGGTGCAACATATAACATGATAATTTTGAAATTTATGTTTTAGTTACTATATAGCATGAAACAAATTTTGAAATATTTTGATTTAGAATGATGCATGTAAAAATGAAAAATTGAATTCTGTAATTATATTACGTATTCTGTACTTGACAGAAAAAATTCAAAATTTAAATACAGACACAATTAATAATAATTCATTAATTAATGACATGAGTTGAATGAATTAATTAGGAATCAAATCTTAATCAAGATGCAATTATGGATGAAATTGCAAAGAAAAACTTGATTTTGAATGCATGTATAGTTAAGGGTTTTTTTCTTTGATTTTCTTCTTTTGATTTCTTGCTCATCCAAAGTCCGATTAATGATCTGTCAAATCTTATGGCTGACCCACAATACAGGCTATATAGAGGTCCAGAGATTCTAGCTGATTCGGCCATTGTGCCTCTTTGTTTTCCTCAAAACAATCTTGGACTTTGAGAAGGTTTTACTATGCTTCCTTTGACTCGCCTTCACCTTCATAGGTGCATTGATATGGACAACGAGGTAACATTCTCTCATTTTTATTTATTTCTAAAAAAAAATATTCATACAGTTAGTAATCAGAACCAAATTTTAGAATGTAAATTAATGTGTATATTATTGAAACTAGATTAAAAATCACTTAAAAATGGATAAAAAATTTGAATTTAACCTGAGAATATAGGATTTTAATTGAATGGCTAACTGAAAGTCTGAAAATTAGAGTTGGAAGTCCATAAATTGGTTGGCATTTGTGTAATGATGATCGACATTATGGAATGCCGATCGACATTCTACTTTCCTAATATATTTTAAAATTTTTTAAAATTAATTATTATTTCTCCCTCAAAATTCTCCTAGCAACTAATGAAATTCACGAGCTGTTTTCACATAGCTCATGAATTATTTCATAGGCTACTAAAGAATATGGCATAACTGGTATGGGCCTTCAGGTTTAGACGGTTTATTGTTGGGCTTCCGATAGCTTGAGGGAGGTTTGATCACCATTCTTTATTTACACTGATTGAGCAGTGGATGGACACGACCCATACATTCTATACTCATGTAGGTAAGTTGACCATTCACTTGTAAGTTTCTCTGTGATCACTAGGATTACCTTCGAAGGGACTCCAATTTCTTTTGATATCAACTGCTACAGTCTCCCTAAGCATGCGCAAAGTTAGTATGTGTGAGATTTGATTGGGTTCGCTCCAACATGGAAGAATCGAAAGAATGTTCTTCTTTTATCATGAATTGAGGGATTCAGATGCCTTACTATCACCATTCCTCATCAGATTGCCCCATAAGGTGAGGTGTCTCCTTCTAATATTGCTTGGCATGACCCTCTTTTGCAAGACTAGTCACGAGGTCAACATTGCCCTTCTTGGCCCTCTTCGAGACTTAGACTGAGTTGTCACCCTCGACTGGGGATCTGCTATATTGGTTTATTTGTATTATAGATTGGGCATTGTCTATAGAGGCACTGTCACTATATATGGCTTCTGGCATGTTCTGCATGTGTGTCTGTCCCCTTCTCATTTCTCTTCTTCTCTTTTCCTTTTCTTTCTTTTTGTTGACTTATTCTCTCTTTTAGATCCAGAGCATAGAGATTGGGCTAATTTATGGCTTTGAGGCTATTAGCTCTGATACGAGTCTCCCCCTGATGCAGAGATAGGGCTCTTCCTATATAGCTAGTGTCAAGAATACTCTGTAGACCTACCGTGATTAGCTGAACACCATCGAGTGGGACCTAGTAAGAAAACAAAATCATTAGTACTTTATGACTTAATACAAGTTAAACTTAATTAATCTTGATTTAGGAGATCTATTCTGATTAGCTAGATGGAGCTAATGACATCCAACGATATGATTTCATGGATGCAGCAGTACAACTTAAGGAGATGAGGGTTCTGCTCCTTGGTTATGGTTGTCAGATGTGGTATTTAGGAGAGCGGGTATATCAATGGCACTCTGGACCTTCTCGATGCCATATTATAGTTACTGTCCCATGCTGAATGCTTTATAGTTCTCAGTTGATAGGTTCAGAGTTGAGGGAGGTGTTACAGGGTTATGATGCCATAATTTTTTTGAAGTGGTCCCATCATTACCGGCAGTTTGTCCATGAGAACCTCTTGGAGCAGGTTCCTATTGATCAGGCTCAGGTAACTTTTGATCATTTATTTTCTAGAACTCTCCAATCACTTGTTCTTTTCTCACAGTTTGCTTTTTACAGATTGAGGATGTTTGCTCCCCTATTGATGAAGTGATGGAGGAGGCGGCTGGGGCTTATAAGGGGTTTGAGAGTGCATAGGAGAGTGAGGCTACCCCTGAGCCTGAGATTGCACCTGAGTTCCCTGGGCCCAGTCTTGGCCATGCACAATGCACTCAGCATGTTAGGATTGGCTGTGAGGGAGCTTTTGCTGGCACTATTTTTAGTGATGTTCCCCTCCCTGACAGATCCATACTCTATTAGGCTCCTGCTATTCAAGCTCCAGTTGAGCAACAGATACATTTTGGTTATGTTCAGCTCCCTATCTTTTCTCCAGCAGATACTTCTCATATGAGTTTGTCTAACTTATTTCTTGTATTACCTGTACACTTAGTATTAATTTTAGTAGAACTTTACACAATAGGTCCCTCGAACATAGGCAGAGTATTTGTATGGACTTGCCTCATCTCAGAGGTTATTTATCATGCAGGTCACAAATAGTTGGTGGGTAAGTATATATACACTTATTATGAAAATTTATGCATGGTGTGCATGAAGTGCATATGATATAATGCTTCCTATATGTGCAAAGTTATTCATGGGATTTGGAGCGGGAGATTGAGATGCTTCGCTGGCAGCTTGCTAACTCAGGCCTTAACCCCTACCGTGCTAGTACTTTCTCTACTAGACCTCCAGATACCTATCATCGTGATGACCCTAGTAGAGGATGGAGCCCATGGCCTGATTCTGGAGTTTAGGATAACTGATTCCAGGCTATTCTTTATTTTGTAGTTAGGACAAGTTATCTTTTGTACTACTCTATTTCAAACTTCCCTTTCCTAAAATTAGACTTGGATGAATAGATGATCCTAAGTGAGTTAATTGATTTTTTTTAACCTTAACTTTTGCCTAAGCTGCCTTTTTGGGTTTTTAACTTAGCAGGCATGCCCTAACTTTTGCCTAAGTTTCCCTTTCGGGTTTTCAACTTAGCAGGCTTCTTATTTTTACTTTTTAAATCTAGGTCATAATACAAGCTACAGTGCCACCCAGATTTTCTAAATACAAGAGGATTCAAGCTTTATATGATGAATCCTAGAAGAAGAAATATAGGTGCCACTATAATAAAATGGTCTTATAGAGCTAGTTTTAATCTTTCTATTTTCCTTTCTAGTGATTATGTATTATAAATAATGTAGAACATGCAATGTCATAATAAAATTTCAATTTCAATAAGATTCATTAATTAGGGCAAAAATGAGTACATTTGCTACATCATATGACATAACTTTTGTTATCAGCTAGTCCTTTTGGATTTTCTAACTAAATATTTTTTACTCACATTTTATTTCCCTAATTTTTGACTGACCAGCCCTGTGCAGGTTTTCTAATAAGCGAGACCCTTTTCTTTTATTTATTCCCTAATTTTTACCTGCCAGACCTTTACAGGTTTTTGAACAACTGGAATGTCCTAATTTTTACTTGACTAGCCTTTTCAGGTTTTCTAGTCAGCGAAGTTTTATTTTCTTTATACTAATTTTATTTATTTTTATAGATAGTATTTCTTAAGGTGATCCAGGTTAATAGGCTCCATGAACTCATTCCCTTCAAGATCAGATATCTTGGTGGCTCCCTTTGGTAGAACTAACTTGATTAAGTATGGTCCTTCCCAGTTTGGTCTAAACTTTCCTTTTAGATTGAACACCAATGCTTTGGATTATTTTAGTACCATATCCCTAGCTTTTATCTTCCCTAGCTTTACCTTCTTGTTAAATGCCCTTGCTATCCTCTTCTGGTATATCTAGGTATGAAATAAAGCATTCATCCTCTTCTCGTCTAGAGACATCAATGATTATATCTTTTATATGCCCATTCACTCTTGGGTGTTTTGGCCACCATAACTACTCTTAAAGACTTGATATTAGTTTCTATTACCAAAATTGCTTCACAGTCGTACACCAGGGAGAACAGAGTTTGGCTTGTGGTAGTTCTGGCTATAGTTATGTATCCTTATAAGGCAAAGGGAAGAAACTCATACCAATCCTTGTAAGTTTTGACCATCTTAGAGAGGATTTTCTTGATATTTTTATTTACTGCTTCCACTGCTCCATTAGCCTGAGGTTGATATGGTGAAGACTTATGATGCTTGATCCTATACTTCTGTAATAACTCTACCATTTCTAGTTGAAACTGAACCCCATTGTTTGTCACTACATGATGTGGAACACTATATCTGCAAATGAGATTCTTCTCAATGAATCAGGCCATCTGCTTTTCCATTAGAATATTAAAAGATTTAGCCTTTACCCATCTAGAGAAGTAATCAATTGCGACAACTATATACTTATGCCCATTTGATGTTGTTGGCCTTATTTCTCCTATAATATCAATCCCCCATATTGCTAAAGGCCAAGGAGATGATAAACTATTCAACACCATTAGAGAAAGGTGGTTGAGGTTCTTATAGATATGACACTGAAGGCATTGCCTCATAGTTTTAATACAATCCTTTTCTATGCTCATCCAGTAGTACCCCTTTTTTATTATCTTCTTTGCTAGGATTATCCCATTCATATGAGAAATGCAAGCGCTTGTATGAACCTCTTTCATCACCTCTTCTGCTTCATCTTTCTTGAGACATCTGAGCTACATTTCATTCAGCATTCTTTTATACAACACCTTATCGTGACTTACAAAATTACGTGCAAGAACATGCAGGGCATATCTTTCTTTTAAAGTGGCCTCATCTGGATGTTTTCCTTCCTTAATGAACATGTGAACATCATAAAACCATGGCATCTCTTGAGGCCCTATCTAAATTCCTATAATTTGCTTACCCCCATAACATGGAGCCTTTGATTTCATGATCACTAACGATCTTATAGTCAACCTAGTCACACTATCCCACATTGAAGGGAGTGTTGCTAGTGCATTTTCCATCTGATTGTCATCTCTTGATAGATGGATAAAGAGACACTTAGTGACATTCTTTATTAAAGCTTTCAAATAGCAGACTTAGGGTTTTAGCTTTTCCTCTTTTACTTCCCATTCCTCATTAGCCTAGTTGATAACCAATATAGAATCCCCATATACTAATAACTCCTTTGCTCTAGCTGCCATCACTGCTTATACTCCATAAATGCACGCTTCATACTCAGCCATATTATTGGTTACTTTGAAATCCAACTTCTTGGCCATTAGTATGGTTTTTCCCTCTGGCAGGATGAGGATCACTTCTAACCCAACTCTTTTGTTGTTTACTGCACCATCAAAATAAAGCTTCCATTCCCGATGCTCTACAACTACTAGATTCTCATATGGGAATTCTAGGCTCCACTGTTCATAGCCCTTTATTGCATTTTGAGCTAGGAATTCTTCTACTGCCCTTCCTTTAATAACCTTTATGGTAATGTACTCTATATCAAATTCAGTTAGGAGAACGAGCCATCGAGACATCCTTCCAGTCAGAGCAAGTGCCTGCAGTAAGTATCTTAGGGGGTCTATTTCATAATGGCTTGAACCCTATAAGACTAAAAGTAATACCTTAATTTCCTTATTGCTCATATCATTATCAAACATGTCTTCTCCACCAAATCATACTTTTCTTTATATGGCAAGAACTTCTTGTTGAGGTAATACACTACATGCTCTATCCCATCCAGCCCTTCTTATGCTAACATTGCCCCCATTGCTTGTTATTTTAGAGCCAAATATAGGATCAAGGGTTTACCTAGTCTCAGTGGTTTAAGTACAGGTGGATTAATGAGATACTCCTTTATCTTATTACAGGCCCTTTGACAGTCATCATTCCACTCTACAGGTTGATCTTTTCTCAAAAGCTTGAAGATTGGGCCATAAATATTAGTAAGCCTTGCAATGAACCTACTAATATATTGTAACCTGCCTATGAACCCTCTCACATATTTCTTTGTCCTTAGTGCTGGCATTTCTTGAATGGCTTTCACTTTATTCGAATCTACTTCGATTCCTTTGCTACCGACTATATGCCCTAGTAACTTCCTTAAAGTAACTCTAAAAACGCATTTCTTTAGGTTGAGTCTTAAATTATACCTCTCAATGCATGCCAAGAATTTGACTAGTGCTTCAAAATGCCCCTCTCTTGTTTCTGACTAGACCATTATATCATCTACATATACCTCCACTTCCTTATGCATCATGTCTTGGAAAAGAGTGATGGCTGCCCTTTGATATGTTGCACCTGCATTTTTTAACCTAAAAGGCATAACCTTGTAGCAATAAGTCCCCTATTCTATAATGAAAGCTACCTTAATCTTATCCATAACTGCTATCATGATCTAATTATAACTAGAGAACCCATCATGAAGGAGTACATTGCACTTGATGCTACACTATCCACTATCACATCGATGTGAGGTAAAGGGAAGTTATCCTTCAGACATGCTTTATTTAAATCCCTAAAATCAACACACATTCACACCTTACCATCTTTCTTGGGTACTGGGACTATATTTTATAGCCATTGCAGATAATCCACTACCTCTAAAAAGTTGGCTTGAATTTGTTTAGCAATTTCTTCTCTTATCTTTTCAATCCATTATGGTCTTAGCCTGCTCAATTTCTGTTTAACTAGTTTTATTGCCAGATGAGTTGGAATGTAATGCTCTACAATGTCCCTATCTAAACCTGGCATGTCTTTGTAGGTCCAAGAAAATACTACCTTTCTTTTTATTAGTATTTTTTTAAAATTTTGCCTCTCTTTAGGAGTTACATCATGTGATATATAAATGTTCTTTGGATGATCATTCATGCCTATGTTAAATGAATCAAATTTAATTGAATTAATGTCAAACATGCATGAATGATCAAAATTATAATGCATAGAACTATCAGGATGCACATCACATAAGTAAGCAAAACAAGCATTCATATCATTGACTAAAGGAAAACACAGCTTTCGTCCTCATAGAGATTGAACATTATTACATCAATTTCTTCATAAAAAACATTAGTAAAGCTATCATTAATAAGAGTAGCTAAATCCCAGGGTGACTCCTCTTCAGGTGGTAGACACAGCATCTCTTCGATAGCAGCATCCCCCATTCTTCTAGCTACTTGCTTTATCACTTTTTCTTTGTTGCTCTCGACTAAGTTTTCCATAATTTGGTCCTTGAAAATCTCAAACCCAAGAACATTTTTACCAATAACATTAACAAACTCCTTAGCACCCAGATAGTACTTGCCCTCTCCTGGCTTGATGAGATTCTCACTTATTGGCCTAATTCTCCTTAAGGGCTTATTTATCTTGGCCTTTCCCTTCTTCCTTCCTCTTTTGGTACTAGGTTCCATTTCAGTGCACCCTAATCCTTTAGTGTCATTTGGACTTTTGAATTTTAGTAGCTTAGGATTTCCTTACTCATTCTTGCCTAGCTCTTGTCCAAGTTGGAAATTCATGCTCTCCATCATTTTTGGAACCCCTGGGTCAATCTCAGTCCTGTCAAATATCCCAGAAATTTGAAAATTGGGAGGAACACACATTTGTTTCTATTTTTCTAGTATGGTGGCCACAGCTGCATTGGTTCCTGCTTCGATTATCGCTACATCTCTTCATAAAGGAATTTTATCTTCTGGTCTATAATCGAGAGTACCCCTCCTAAAGCATGGAACCATTGACTTCCCAATAATAAGGAATAAGTAACTAGTATATCTAGCACAGTAAACTCAGTGGTTGATTCCACAGGTCTTGTTTTAACCAGAGCTTGGAATGTCCCCTCCACATTCCTAGTGATGTCATTATAGGCTCTGATTATGAGGTTTGAATCTGTCAAGTCTTTAGCTAACCTAAGTTAGGCAAGATCTTCAATGGGCATACATTAATGACAGAACCATCATTAACCATTGCAAAGTTGGTTTGTTTCCCTTTTACTTCAATTGGGATAAATAGTGCCTTTTTATGATTTCTTCATTCCAAAGGTAGGTCATCATCTAAGAAGGTTATCAACCCATGTTTCTTTTCTGTAACCTTTACTATCATAGCCTCAGGTGTGGCTACTATTTCAATGTTCATGTTCGATAGAGCTTTCACTAGAGCTCTTCTGTGGCTATCTGAGTGCATAAGTAGTTCCTAGATACTGACATTTGCCTTAGCCTTCTTTAATTGTTCCAGAATCAGGTATTCCTTTTCCCCTTCTTCTATTTTTGCATCATCTATCTCTTCTCTTTCTACAACTCTCTCAATCTTCTTTTCTACTGCCTTGTATTTCCTCCTACTTTTAGTGACATGATTCACTTTGGGGTCATCACTCTATACATCAAGACCACCATGGCACTCTTCATTAGAGTTATACTAGATGTTTACAACTCAGATAATTCGATCCATCTTTCCATCCTTCCATACTTCTACTATGCATGTTTCCTTTGCCTTTATGCTAAGCTTTCCTAGATGTGCTCTCAATAATTCCTCAATCCCATGTTTGGGAGTTAGTGACTCTTTATTCTCTTCTTTTGTTGGTCTATCACTAAATTCATCACCCCATCCTGAGGACACAATCCCCTCAAGAGGTATATCACTAGAAGCAGGCTTTGAATAGAACACCCTATAATCAAATTTGCTTTGAGGGTTACCATAATAAATCCTTAACTCTTGGCTATTTTAGGGTTTTGAATTCTTCCTCATCATTAAACTCATCACCCCATCCTGAGGGCACAATTGATTTAACTAGAATATCTACAGAGGAAGGTTTAGAATAGAAGACCTTATAGTCAAATTTCCTTTAGGGCTACCCCAATAAATCCTCAACTCCTCTAAAGGCATTAGGAAAATCTCCATTAGCTATAGGGTTTAGGTTTTTAAAGGAGTTTAGCACTTCTTCTTTGCTCTCTCCTAAGTTAATTATCATGGTGGCCGGTGGTGAGACATTTCGGTAGTCAAGGAAAGGATTATTTTTAATGTTTGGGTTGGAGTTGGATTTTTCATGGTCTGTGATTTTTTTGAAGTCTATTAGATTTTAGATCTCATGTTTGAGGTGAATACAGGTGTCTGTGGAGTGGCTAGCTACTTGGTCAATCTTTCAGTTGCTATTGGGGTCGTAGCTTGGGATATTAATGTTAGGTGGTTTAGAGAAGGTTAAGGGTCGAAGTAAGGCTTTCTGGATCAATCATTCTAGGACTTTGGATAGTGGTTGGTTAAAGTTAGAGAATCTCTAGGGTTGTTGAATTATGCGCACCTCTACATCTCAGCTAGTACTTCCTTGTTGTATGCCTTTAGTTAGGTAGTTTTGGGTTCCAGTGCCTCTAAAGCTTCTTTTCTTATCATTCTCAATCTCTTCTACTTATAGACCATCATCATACAGGTCTATGAAAGTTTTGAGGTTCATCATTTGCAACCTCTCGACCATATTAGGTGACATATTCCAAACTATCATCCTAATCTGATCCTTCTTGGCTATCTTATTCTTCATCAGCCCTACTTTATTCATGAATCTGGTAAGGAAATTAGAGAAAGATTCATTGGCTTTTTGCTTTTTCAATTCTAAATCTTTGATGGACACTTCCAACCAGGTGTTATAATCATATTTTCTTAAAAAGGCAGTACATAGTTCTTTCCAGTCAGCTCTCACAAATTTTTCTAACCCATGATACCAATTTACAACCATAGATAAATTAAATAAAATATATTATGTTATTATAGATAAATGATATAAAATAAAATATATTATTATATTATAATTATATAAATTTATTATATTATTATGTAAAAATTTATTATATTATTCCCTTTAAGGATAACACAAACAACTTACTAATCACTGTTAATGGTGTTATAGTAGTGCTCATGGTTATTGTGTACTGGCTGAGATGTATTCTCATATCTCCTCTCCTATCAAATTTTCGTAGCCATGTCATCTCGAACTTGTCGGGCAGCTTATCATCTTCCATCTGCAACATGTCATTAAAGTCAAATGAATACCCCATGCCTTGTCCCCTAATAAACTCTTCCATCTTAGACATCTTCTAGATTAGTGCTCGTATCTACTTGGATTCATGGTCGTGTACCAATTTAAGGGATTCTTTCTTTGCCTTCTTTTCCATGTTATTCTTGACATCGTCTGGCTTCACATCAATAGCAGGTGGGTTTTCAGCAGCAGGTTGCCCCCCAGCATTATTGGTAGCAGGTGGAGCATCTTCAGCAGGTGGGATAGCAGTAACAGTAGGTGGTTGTTCAATTACAAGTGGTCGTATGACAATAACAAGTTGCATCAATCCAGATAGTGCTTGTCTCAACTCATATTGCATTATAACCCTCATGTCATCCATTAGAGCTCCTTTGATGTCTTATAAGGTCCAGTTCCCTTGCTGTTAAGCCATTTATTTAGATTTAGGTGAAGTTTTTTCAACTTCTAAATAAAGTGGGTTGATAGGGCTTCTTTCCAATCTATCCAATTTGTTTAGGATTTCCTTTGCTAAAGCTTTAGGACTTTGACTCGTGCTTTTTAGTCTACCACCTCATCATCCCCAAATACGAGAAGACCCTGATGTATCTATGATGGTTGCAAAGCAAGGTGTTAGTATGATGAATGAGATGTATGTATGCATGTATGTGTGATGCACATGCTATGCAACAAGTAACAAGTATCAATCAAGTGTACAACATACATCCTTTTAACCTTATTCCTCCCACACACATGTTCAATGGCAAGTCTCTTGTCCTAGGATTTTATGGTCTAGGTCTTAATATCAACAGGGGATATAAGGGATCAACGCACATGCCAGATCTCTTTTAAAGTAGTAAGGCATAGAAATAGCATTTCTAAGTATAAAGGTCTAGCCCAATCTTTATTAGCCAAGTGGGCTTCAAAAGTATGGGCTTGGGCTTTTATAGATAGAAATACCTAATGGAAAAAATCATACAAGCAATTTGGGTAGATCCTAGGGAAAGTAACTAAGCCATTATATGTGGTTAGGGTCCGGTAAAAAGTCAAGGTTCCCTTAGCAAGATGCCCTTCTTTAGGACTTGAGTTATAGGCCAAGGTCAAAGGGGCTCAACATCCTTTGTAAACTCGAGAGAAGACTATCCCTCTTTAGGACTTGGGTTACAAACTCTGGTCATATGAGCCTAGTAATCTCTCTTGAACCAAGTTAAGGCTAAGAGTAATGGTTTGCTAATTTACAACTCTATAAAGCTAATGGAATCATGGAATCATAAACCAACACCATCGGTTTAATAAGGACATGCAGAATGAATGTAAGAATAAAATGACAATTAATAAAATAATTCTAAGAACACAAGTAGAATTAGTATCTCTTATCCCTAGTGGAGTTGCCATTATAGATGGTGGGGTTTAGCGCATGCCTAAGATTTTAGCAATCGCGACACTGTTTGGGCTTAAGGCCCTAGGGAACACACTACTATGTCACAGAGACATAGTGTGGATATA
This sequence comes from Mallotus nudiflorus, assembly GCA_947683625.1. NCBI lineage: Eukaryota > Viridiplantae > Streptophyta > Magnoliopsida > Malpighiales > Euphorbiaceae > Mallotus > Mallotus nudiflorus. Next base: position 70,187 of record CANTUR010000108.1, read on the forward strand.
AGGAGTTACCACCTAGGGTAATAAATGGCACAAATCAAAAGGTGGTACTTGATTCTCTAAAAGAAAGCTAGCACCAAAACTAGGAGATTCTGATAACATAATACTAACTTCTCTTAGTCTCGTGTTCATTTAGAATTACTTTATAAATTACTATCTTATTCTCTAATTACAAGCAATTTTATTTAAACCCTAATTAAACATCCATCTAACCTAAAAAAGGCAACAAGTCATAAAATTACATGTAAAAAATGCATACAAAAGGCAATATCCTTAATTCTAAACTAGGTTCATTTTTAAAAGTTAGCTAATTCTGCATGTTTTTATTTACAAATGAAATGGACTAGAAAAAGACCTACATTTTTAATTAATTTTAGTAAGTTTAAGTCTATTTATTTTAATTTAACTAAGGGAATAGTCCTAAGTCTACCAAATTTTAAATAATAAATTAAATTAATAAGTGGGCCTAAGTCTAACTTAATTTTAAATTAAGTGATGTGATCCTAAATCTATTTATTTAAAAAGAAATGAAATTAACGAGCTGAGCTAAGTCTAAATTAATTTTAGTTAACCTAAAAATGGGCCTAAGTCTAAATTAATCTAATGGGCCTAAATTGATTTTTAATTAATTGACCTAAACCATTTTAAGCCTATTTTTTTATTTAGTGGGCTTGGACCTATCGTGGGTGTAAGCACCCAATTTCGGGATGCAATTGTGCACAATTGCGACATAAGCCCTTATGATGAAATTTATTCAAAAATTGAACTTGGTTGTTGATTTTCTAGACTTTAAGGACTAAATTGCAACATTTTTTTAGGGTTTGATTGCAAAAAATTCAAATTTTTAGGGGTCTTTTGGTAATTAAAAGTTAAAAAAAAGTTTTTTAGGATCGACATTGTATAATGCCGATCGGCATTGCACAGTATCGATGCACAATAATTTCATTTTTTTGATTTTTTCGTGTATTTTTCCTTATTTTTATCAATTTTTTTAGTGTTTTGATTGGTTGAAAAATTCAAATTTTATCTGATAAGGTTTTTTTTTTTAAAAATGTAGAAGATATTTTTTGAAATAAAAACAAACGCTATCTGATTTAATCAGATAGGTCTGTTTTTCCTTTGGAGGAAGTTCAGTACACACAGACTCTGCATTTAAAAGCAGAGTCTGCATGCGTGCTGGAGGGGGTTTTTTGGCTGGAGAAGGCTAGGGCGGAAGGAGTTTTTTCCAAAGGATTTTTTTTACACAGAGGGAAGATAGGAAAAACTTTGATTTCCTCTGTTCTTTAAAAAAACCCTAATTTTGCAATTCATTTGAGGAAGATGATACAACAATTTTTTTAGTCTCAGTCCATAATCAAATCAACACTGAGTCATTTTCATCGATGAAAATCCTAATCTGAGGGGCCGAAAAAGGGCATATGCACAACATTCATTTTTTCCTTTCTTCTTTTTTGTGATTTTTATTCATTTCGTTAATTGTTTTATTATTTAATTTCACTACTAATTTGATTGTTTTTTTCTTGTTTTTTTTGTTTTGATGTCTGTATGTGGATTAAGGAGGAGGATATCGCCTGTGTTTAATTGAACAGAAGATCCATGGAATGCCATGGATGAACCTATACTATTTTAATAATAGTTCTTAGGATTTTAATTTTTGTTTTGCATTTTGGAATCCTGTGTAGTTTCTTTTAATTTCTGGGCGTATAATGATTTAATTTTAATTCTGTATGTAGTTTGTAATAGCCCCAGTAGTGGGAATAGTGAAAGATTTAAATTTTGGTATTTTAAAATTGATTAGTAATTACGTTCAATTGGGTAAAAAATCAATTAAAATCAATGGTGGCAGTAGCTTAAATTAGGTTTTGCATGTAATTAATTTAGGGTTTTTTTAGAAAATCACTGTAATATTTGTTTGATATATTTTTTTGTGTTTTATTTATTTTGGGCTTGTTTTTTATGTTTTATGTTTTTGGGCCCCAAGCCCACATTTAGGTCTAACCCACTTAATAAATAGGCTTAAAAAGTGATTTAGGTTTTTTAAATAATTAAAATCAACTTAGGCCCATTAGATTAATTAGATTTTAGGCCCACTTAGTTAATTAAAATTATTTAGACTTAGCTCAACCCACTTAATTTCATTTCTTTTAAAATAAATAGACCTAGGCCCACATTCCACTTAAAATAAAACCAAGTTAGACTTAGGCCCACTAATTTAAGTTTTCTTTAAAATTGAATAGACTTAAGCCTATATCTTAGAAAGACTAAAAAATAGATTTAGGCTCATTAATTAATAAAATGTAGGCCCACTTTTATTCTATTTCACTAGTAAATAAAATGTAGATTTAGCTAACTTTTTTTAATAAAATTAACATAGTTTAGACTTAGGGACAACGTGATCTTGAGTGCATTTTTTACTTGTAATTTTGTTGACTTGTTGCCTTTTTGGGTAGATGGATGTTAATTAGGGTTTAATAAAATTGCATGTAATTAGAGGATGAAATAATCATTTATAAAATTATTCTAAATGAACACGAGACTAAGAGAAGTTAGTATTCCGTATCCAGAATCTCCTGATTGTGGTGCTAATTTTCTTTTATAGAATCGAGCACCACCAATCAAATTGTCCCAATTATTACCCTGGGTGGCAACTCCTCATCTCCATGCCATGTCTTTATGACAGTGGTTAGTGTGTTCTCTAAGGCCCTGAGCCTAAACAGTATCGCGGTTGCTAAAATCTTAGACGTGCACTAAACCCCACCATCTACAGTGGTGACTCCACTGGGGATAAGAGATACTGATTCTACTTGTGTTCTTTAGAATTATTTTATTGATTATTATTTCATTATTTCATTCATTCTACATGTCCCTACTAAACCAATGGTGTTGGTTTATGATTCCATGATTCCACTAGCTTTATAGAGTTGTAGATTGGCTAACCATCACTCTTAGCCTTAACTCAGTTCAAGAGAGATTACCGGGATCATATGACCAGAGTTTATAACCCAAATCCCTAAGGGGGATAATCTTCTCTCGAGTTGGTAAAGGATGCTGGGCCCCTTTGATCTTGTAACTCGAAGTCCATAATGGAGAGCATCTTGCTAAAGGAACCTTAACTTTTCACTGGACCCTAACCACATGTAATGACCTAGTTACTTCCCCTAGGATATTCACCCAAAGTTCTTTTTTGTTTAAATTGCCATGAGGTATTTCTATTTATAAAAGCCCAGGCCTATACCTTTGAAGCTTATTCAGGCTAATAAGGATTAGGCTAGACCTTTATATTTAGAAATGCTGCTTCTGTGCTTTTTCTTTTAAGAGAGATTTGGCATGCGCGTCGGCTCTTAATATCCCCTGTTGATATGAAGGCCAAGACCAAAAATCCTAGGAAAAGAAACTCGCCATTGAACATGTATGTGGGAGGAATAAGGTTGGAAGGCTTATGCTTGCATGTTGCTTATTGATTGCTTCTTGATACTTGCTACTTTCTAAGTGCTTGCCTACTACTTGTTGCATAGCACATGCATCATGCATACATATATATATGCAATCCATGCATCATACTAACACCTTATTTTGTAGCCATCATAGATTCATCTGGGTCTTCTCATGTCTGGGGATGAAGAGGTGGAAGATTGACCAAATTGATTTAAGTCCAGAGTCCATAGCTCAAGGCATTCTTCACAGACTGGAGAGACTAGAAGGGAGTCCAATTAACCTACTATTCCTAGAAGCTGAATCAGCTCAGATTGAATAGACTAAAATGGAACAACAACCAGAGATGTGGACCTTAGAGGACATTAAGGGAGCTTTGATGGATGACATGAGAGCTATGATGAAAGATGAACTGAGACAAGCTTTGGTCGGACTAGTGCAACCTATTGTTGGACAACCACCTGCTACTGTTATTGAACAACCACTAACTACTACTGTTGAACAACCACCTGTTGTAGGAGCTCCACCTGTTGCTCCTCCACCTACTGCTAACAATGCTGGGGGGCAACCTGCTCCTAGAAATGTGCCTACTACTAATGTGAGAATGGAAGATATTGAAAACTACATGGTAGAAAAGGCGAAGAGAGAGTCACTTGAATTGGTTCAAGACCTTGAGTCTAAGCAGATGCAAGCATTGACTCAGAAAATGTCCAGGATGGAAGAGTTGATTAGAGGATAAGGAATGGGATATTCTTTTGACTTTGATGACACGCTACAAATGGAGGGAGATAAGCTGCTTGAAAAATTCAAAATGCCTCAACTATAATTTTTTGATAGGAGAGGAGATCCAAGGATTCATTTGAGTCAATACACCATAACCATGAGCACTAGTAAATCACCATTGTCAGTAGTTACTAGGCTATTTGTGTTATCCCTGGAAGGAATGGTTGTGAACTGGTACCATGGGTTAGAAAAATCTATTAGGGCTGACTAGAAAGAACTATGTATTGCATTCTTGAAACAATATGATTATAACACTTGATTGGAAGTGTCAATTAGGGATTTGGAGTTGACTAAGCAAAAACCAAATGAGTCCTTTTCTGATTTCTTAACTCGTTTCATGACTAAAGCAGGGATGATGAAAAATAAGCCTGCTGAGAAGGATCAAGTTAGAATGATAGTTCGTAATGTGTCACCTAATTTGGTTGAGAGGTTATAGATGATGAATCCCAAAACCTTTATGGATTTGTATGATGATGGGTTATAAGTTGAGGAAATTGAGAGTGAGAAAAAGAAAACTATTAGAGGCACAGGAAATCGAAACTACCCAACTGAGGGCATACAACAAGGAAGTACTAGCCAAGCTATAGAGGTGCGTGTAGTTCAGCAACCCTGAAGGTTCTCCAACTTCAACCAACCACTCTCCAAAGTCCTAGAGAGGCTAATCCAAAAAGGCCTACTCCAACCCTTAACCTTTTTTAAGCCGAACCCAAATTTCACTAGTTTTGACCCCAACAGTTACTGTAAATTCCACCAAGCTGCTGGCCATCCCATTGACAATTGTATCCAGTTAAAACAAGAGATCCAAAACTTGATAGACTCTGGAAAAATCACCGACTTTGAAAAATCCAACTCTAACCCAAACACTAGAAACAACCCTTTCCTAAACTACCAAAATGTTCCACCACCAACCACCATGATGATCAACTCAGGAGTTAGTGAGGAAGAAGTGCTAAGCTCCTTTGAGGACCTAAAGTGATTCACAACTCAACCCTAAATCTGTTGCACTGGTACGTACACGATCCTAGTGTTGCCTACTAGGTAGCACGTTCTATCAATATCCTTTAATTAAAATTAAACATACATATGGGAAAATAAATAATGCATAATAACATTCATAATATCAAAATAAACTATATATATATATATATATACTAGAAATATACCTAAAATAAACTAAGTATATTTCAAGTATATATATGTTAAATAAATTTGAAATCAACTATAAAATATGCCAAATAAAAACCAATAATATACTGAAAACATTCTAAGTATATATCAAAAATAAAACATGCATTTATTTTGAAATATATAAAAAATATATTAAGAATATACCTAACATATACTAAACATTTAATAAAACAATTTATGAACAAATACATATCAAAACATATATATTCTAAAACATGCATCCTAAATGCAATGTATATATAAAACAATAACTCACAAGTTTGCGCTCCTCGAGACTGACTTGACAGGCCCAGTCCACTAGGTCTCGGTCTCAGTGCAATTAGAAATAAATTAATAATAACAAAATCAGAATAAATTTAACTTATACTTCTAAAGAGACTCGATTTAGGAATACAAAACTCATACAAAATTGAAAAATCATGATTGACACAATGTCACGTTTTACGAAAATTCTACCAAAAATTCAATAGAGCTTCCTTTGTAAAATGAATATCTCTCTACTAAAAAGTAGAGCCGATCCTACAAGAAAACACACTTCTAATCACAAAATATTCAACACCTTCGGTTGGGACCCCGAACTGCACAATTTCCTAACCGAAGTTCATAATTCCATCAAAAATACATTTAACATAATAAATATGTTAAAAATCAATAAATTCCATATATGTGCTCAAATTATCAAAATATAGCATATTTAAACATCAAAATACTCAATATAATTAATTTCACAATAATTAAATAAAAATCCCAAAATAATAATATAATATTATTAAAAATTAAAATTTTCAATAATTCAATATTAAATAGTAAAAATTCACTTTTATATATTCAAATAGCATAAATAGCCTAAATATATATTAAAAGTAATTAAAAACCCATTTAATCACCAATTTAGTAAATAATATATTTTTTGAAAATTAGTATTAATTAGTTAAAAATAGTAAATAATTTATAAAAATCATTTTATTACCATAAATAATTCTAAAACCATTTAAAACATAATATTTAACTAAAATTTTCACAAAATTACACAATTAACCCAATAATTCAAAATATCCATAATATAATTAATATTCCTAAAAAATTATATAAAATCATTCAAATTATTTTATCAACATATATAATTCTAATATTATCTAAAATTCATAATTAAACAATATTTCCAACAAAAATATAACTTTAATCTAATATTCCAATATATACATAATATAAAAATATTATTAAAAATTACATAATATTTCCAAAAACTATTTTCTCAACACAAAAATTAATATTAACTTATAATAACACCAAATCAACCAAATTCATAATAAAAATAATTAATTTACGAAAATTCAATAAATAATAATAAAATAATAAAAAATTCTCCAAAATTCAAATAAATTTCAAAAATTAAAACAAAAATATTTCTAAGAAGCTTAAGCTACTAGTATCAATGTTTGTAAAGGGAGTTTCCAAGAATCAACCAAAATCAACCTTAAAAAAATAAAAACCCTAATAGCACAAAAATAAAAAAAAAATCGAAGAACACTCATAAACGATCGACTACAAGCTTGAAAGGAGCTTAGATTCAGCCTCCTTGAAGCTCTAGGAGTCGAATGGCACTGGCAGAGCTTAATTTGGTGGCTAGAGGAGGAAGAAATGATGAGGAACTCACCTATTGTTGTTGCTGTTGTCTCTGCTAGTTCCAGCGACCGGAGAAGGAAGAGAAGACGATGGCGACGGCTGGAGAAGAAAGGTGGTCGACGTGAAGGCGAGGGAGGCAAACTGATAGTAAGAGTACGGAAGAAAGAAGATGATGTTCTACATTTTTTGTTTTCTTATATATATATACACACACACACACACACACACACACAAACATTAAACAAACAATAACACTTAAAAATAACAATAATATAAACAATACTCATTAAATAATTTAATAATACAATTAATATCAATCAATAAAAATAATAATAGAAATAATAAGAATGTACTTAAATTAATATTATTAAAATAATACTATCTGAAAAATGAAAATCAATAATGTAAATTAAATATTTAAAACAATAAGTTTCTAAAAATAAATATTTACGTAGAAAATATATTTTATCATAAAATAACAATTATTAATCACAAATAAATAAATATGACTTTTAAATTTTATTAACACTGCATATCTCAAATTATATATAAATAATCAGGTCATAACATTTACAAATCTTAATCCATGGCATTCTATGGATTCTTCCAATGAACACTGCCAAAATCTCATATTACTACCTTCACCTCTAGAGTATCACAGAACATTAATCAAAACAAAAAACACAAAAAATTTAATTAGTAACTATTCAATTAAGAAATAAAACAATAAAATATCAAATCAAGAATAAAAAAAGAAAGAGTAGAAGATATTATACAAATGCTGTTTGAATGCCCCTCATATTTGGATTGTCACCATTTTAAGATTAATTCTATTGTTTTTTCTTGATTCTCTAGACTTTAAAAGCAAAGAACATATTTTTTTGTTAATTTGACACCTGCAGTAGAAGGTTTATGTTTTTCAATTCACTCCCTTTTTGCAGTAGCTAATTAGGGTTTTTATTCTCTCTGGTTTTTTGCAGCTCTTTTTTCTAGGATTTTGTCGTAGCTTTTTTTTTTCTAGGGTTTTCTTATAGCTTTTTTTTTTCACATACTCTATCTCTTAGCTTATAAAGCCTGACCTAGCAACCCTAGCTCCTGTGATCACGCAGGGAAGTTGGGAGCGAGATCATGAGTCTCTCAGGAGTCTGCGTTTTATTTTTTGATTTTTCAAAATCAATATAATGAGATGATGAGTGATAGGGTTTTGAAAAATCAAAGACTCACATGCAGGGACATGTGGTGTCCTGGACCAATGAAAAAAATCGAAAAATGACAAAATTAGCATAAAAATCCATGAAATTAGCTTAAAATTTATTTTTTAGCGAAAATCGGCATTCCAGAATGCCGATTTTCAACCTATAATGTTATGCTAGTCAACATTACATAATGCTGGTCAGCATTAAATGTCGGTCGACTAATTTTTATTTTTAAATTAAATTACAAAAAAGGTCCTAAAAAATTTCCATTTTTTGCAATCAAATCTTCAAAAAATCAATTTTGCAATTAAATCCACAAAACATTTCAATTTAGTCCTTTAAATCATGAAATTCGACACTAGAGATCAATTCTTGATTAGATTTTCATCATAGGGGCTTTTGTCTCACGTGTGCACAATTGCATCTTGAAATTGGTTACTTACAGTCGTTCTTCATTAGGTGGCAGATAAAGTAGCTCTTCAATAGCCTCGGTCCCTATCTTTTTAACAAATTTCTTCATCACCTTGTCTTTATTATCTTGCACCAAACTTTCAACTATCTACTTCTTAAAGATGTCAAACTATTAATATTCATACTAGCTACTTGGACAAGTTCTTTTTTTACCTAGGTTGAGCTTCTCTTTTCTTTCTTTGACAAAGCTATCCTTCAATAGTCCCATATTCTTTGAGAGGTCATTCTTATTGAAAAACCTTCTTCTAGCTCCTTTACTACCAAATCCAACTCATGTATAGCCCAATCCTCTAGTATCATCTTGGCTTTTGAAATCTAAGAGTTATAGGTTTCCTTGCTCATTCTTTCCAGTCCTTGTCTAGGCTGATAGTTCATCTTCTTGATCATGCTTATAACCCTTGGATTCATCTCAATTTTATAAGAGATAATGGCTATTTGGAAACCAGGAAGGGTAACTACTTGCTTATGACTATCTATAACTGCATAGTCTTGCCTATATACTAGCATCTAGAGTCACAACTTCTCCATCGAGTAGGAATTTCACCTTTTGATGCACAATTGAAGGCACTCCTCTGAGAATATGATACTAACCAAAAGCAAGGCATAGGTGATAGGGATATCTAGCACAGTGAATTCCACCATTGCTTCTATAGGTTTAGTCTTTACAGGAGCCATAAATGTTCCCTCGACAATCTTATGTTATCATCATAAGCTCTGATTATGAGGTCATATTTTGTTAGATCCTCCACCTTCACTCTTAGATTAGGTAAGATTTGTAGTGGGCAAAAACTAATTGTAGACCCATTATCAACCATCATATAATTGGTCCTTTTCCCTCTTACTTCAGCTAGGATGAACAAGGCTTTATTATGATTCCTCCCTTCCATGGGTAATCCTCATAAGAGAAAGTGATAACACTGTGCTTTTTCTCAGTAACTTTGGCCACCATTACCTCAGGGGTTTCAGTAGTTTCAATGTTCATTTTTGCTAGAGCATTAACCAGAGCCTTCCTGTGGCTACTTGAGTGCATCAAGAGCTCCCAAATGCTCATATTTGCTTTTACCTTCTTAAGTTGTTCAAGGATCAAGTCATACCATGTTCATCTGAGTTTTCTCTTTTAGTAATTTCTTCTCTCTATATAGTCTTCTCCATCAGTTTATAACCCTTACTGCTTCTAGTAACATGACTGACTTCTGGATTATTAACCCATACATTGTAGCCTTCAGCACCTTCTTCATTAGAATTGTACCAGATGTCAATAACCCTAATAGTCTGATCCTTCTTTCCATCTTTCCATACTTCATCCATGCATTTTTTTCTTATTTGGCATCTTCTCATCATCAAATTCAACACCCCATCCTATAGGCATGATTGACTCAATGGATATATCAAAAGAAGGTGGTTTGGAATAAAACACCTTATAGTTGAACTTGCTTAATCGTCCCAATACGTCTTCTACTCTTTCCTCATCTTTAAGGGCATTAAGAGATTTCTCATTGGTTTTAAGGTTTAGGTCCTCAAAGGACTTTAACACTTCTTCCTCACTTACTTTTGAGTTGATCATTATAGTGGTTAGGGTGGAATGTTTCGATAATTTGGGAAAGGGTTGTTTTTGGTGTTTGGGTTAGGTTTAATTTCTCAAGGAATGTGATTTTTCTAGAGTCTATAAGGTTTTGAATTTCATGTTTAAGGTGCATGCAAGAGTAAATGGAATGCTAGTAATTTGGTGAAATTTACAGTAACTGTTTGGGTCAAAGCCAGGGAGATTTAGGTTTAGAAATTTAGAAGGGGTTAAGGATCTAAGGAGGCCTTTTTGGATCAAGTGGTCTAGGACTTTAGATAAGAGTTGGTTAAAATTCGAGAATCTTCTGGGTTGTTGAATACTATGGACTCCTACAACCCAACTAGCATTTTGTTGTTGTATGCCCTCAGTTGGGTAGTTCTTTGCTCTGGTGCTCCTAGTAATCTTCTTTTTCTTTCTTTTGATCTCCTCAACTTTCAACCCATCGTCATAAAAGTCTATAAATGTCTTAGGGTTCATCATCTGTAACCTCTCAGCCAAATTAGGTGACACATTTTGAACAATCATCCTAACCTAATCCTTTTCAGCTAGCTTATTTTTCATTAACCCTACCTTATTTATGAATCTACTCAGAAAACATGAGAATGACTAATTAGGCTTCTACTTGGTCAATTCTAAATCCATGATGGACACTTCAAGCCTGGTATTGTAATCATATTGCTTCAGAAAGCAGTACACAATTCTCTCCAGTTAGCTTGAATAGGCTTCTCCAACCCATGATACTAATTAACAACCATACCCTTTAAGGATAGTATAAAAAACTTGGTAACTATATACAAAGGAGCCTTAGTGGTGCTGATAGTAGTTGTATATTGATTAAGGTGGATCCTTGGGTCCCCAATACTGTCAAACTTCTATAGCTGTGGCATCTTAAACTTATCAGGCAGCTTATCCATCTTAAATTGCATCATATCATCAAAGTCAAATGAGTGCCTGATGCCTTGTCCTCTCATTAATTCCTCTATTTTGGATATCTTCTTAGTCAATGCTTTCATTTGCTTGGATTCAGACTCTTGAACTTGCTTAAGTGATTCCCTTTTTGCCTTTTTAAATCATGTAGCTCTTAACATCCTCTAATTTCATTTTTATAGTAGGTATATTCCTAGCAACATTGTCATTATTAGTAGGCGGTGCACCCACAATAGGTGGATTGGCCACAACGAAAGGTGCAATAGTAGTAGGTGGTGGCATTAATCCGGCTAGAGCTTGTCTTAGTTCATCTTACATCATTACTCTCATGTCATCCATCAATGCTCCTTTGATGTGCTCTAGAGTCTAGTTTCCTCCCTCTTGTTGTTCCATTTCTTCTGCTTGTTTAGCTTGTGTAGCTTTTAGGTAGAGTGGATTGATGAGACTCTTTCTAGTCTACTAAGGATCTCTCTTATAATTAATTGCAAGCTTGAATCGGTTCTCACTAGTCTGCCACCTTTTCGACTCTAAACATAAGAAAACCTAAATGAATATATGATGGCTGAAAAACAAAGAGTTAATATGATGCATGATGCACATGCCATGCAACAAGTAGCAAGTCAAGTAACAAGTCAAATGTATATACATCCTTCCAACCTTATCCTTCTTACACACATATTCAATGGCGAGTCTCTTTCCCTAGGATTTTTAGTCTTGGGCTTAATATCAATGGGGGATATCAAGAACTGACATGCATGTCAAATCTCTCAAAGTAGTAAAGCATGGAAATAACATTTCTAGGTATAAAAGATTAGCCCAATCTTTATTAACCCCTATGGGCCTCAAAAGTATGGGTTTAGGGCCTTTATAGATAGAAATACCTCATGGAAACAAACATAAGAAATTTAAGTAATCCTAAGGGAACTTACTAAGCCATTATATAAGGTTTCCTTAGCAAGATGCCCTCCTTTAAGACTTGAGTTACAGGCCAAGGTCAAAGGGGCCCGACATCCTTTACAAACTTAAGAGAAGACTACCCCCCCCTTTAGGACTTGGGTTACAAAATTTGGTCAGATGAGCTCAGTAATCTCTCTTGAACCAAGTTAAGGCTAAGAGTGATGGTTAGCCAATTTATAATCCTATGAAGCTAGTAGAATCATGGAACCATAAACTAACACCATCGGTTAATAGGGACATGCAAGAATAAGATAATAAATAATAAAATAATTCTAAAGAACATAAGTAGAATTAGTATCTGTTATCCCTAGTGGAGTCGCCATTACAAATGACAGGGTTTAGTGTGCGTCCAAGATTTTAGCAATCACGACACTATTTGAGCTCAAGGCTCTGAAGAACACATAACCATTGTCACAAAGACATGGCATGGAGATGAAGAGCCGCCACCTAGGGTAATAACTAGAAAAAATCAAAAAATGGTAATACTTGATTCTCTAAAAGAAAACCAGTACCATAACTTGGAGATTCTAGATACGGAATACCAACTTCTTTTAGTCTTATGTTCTATTAGAATTGCTTTATGAATTACTATCTTATCCTCTATTTACATGCAATTTCATATAAACTCTCATTAAAACAATCAACTCTAGGCAAACTAGTCATGAAAAATACATGTAAATAATGCACTCATTTAAGTTCATAATCTCTAAGTTAGTCTAATTGACACTGATTTTAATTAAATGGGCTAAATTTACAAGTGAGCCAAAATCCTATTCAATTTTAATTAAATGAACCTAAGCCTAGATATTTTAATTCTAAAATGGGTTTAAATCTACAAATTATGAAATATTTAAATTAGTGGTTCTAGTTCTACATATTTTTATTCTAAGTGATCTTAAATCTATAAGTTATGGAAAAGACTTAAATTTAATGAGCTAAGTCTAAATTAATTTTAAGTATCCTAGGTGGGTCTATATCTAAATTAACTAAATGGGCCTAAATTATCTCTACCCTAAATCTAATTAATTATGGGCCTAATATGCATTTTAATTAATTAAACCCTAAAAAAATCTAAATTTATTTAAATGTGTTAGAGCCTAACATGGGCTTAAGGCTTAAAACACATAAACAAATAAGCCCAAAAATAATAAGAAACAAATATCAAAACAATCAAATAAAGGGTCAAACAATCAATTAAATATATTAAAAAACTAATTTAATTAAATTGACTTTAAGCAAAAAATTAATAAATAATTAACAAGAAACCTTAATTCTATACACTTAAATCTAATTCAATTTTAATTAAAATAAACCCTAATAATTTCTATAGCCATTGTTTTTAATTAATTACCTAATTAAAACCCTAATGTTACTAATCGATTAATCAAAATAAAACACACAATCACATACACATGATTTCATTATTCCCACTACTGGGGCTATTATAATGTGCTATTAAAAGTAATAAGAAAAGAAAAATTAATACAATCCCAAAAAAACTAAATGTAAAATAAAATAATCAAAATAATAAAAAAAATAAATAAAAGGACCCTAGAAACTATATTTGGCTACAAAATTCAATCCATGGCATGCTATGGATCTTCATGGATTTTGTTCTCTAAGTAAGATCATTATGTAATCCTCTCCATAATCACCAACACAAAAGAATAAACAATTATTAATGAATATAAAAAAAATAAAAATTTAATAAAACCAAAATAATAAAATAAGAAATAAAAGAAGGTAGGAAAGAAGATGATGATTATTGATGCTGTATGGGTTAGCTCCTCAGATTAGTAAAAATCATCGCTGTTTGTTAAGTAGGTCTTCAATATTTGTTATTCTCCTTTCAAAAGCCTATTGCTCCTTGCTTAAAAATAAATAAATCATAGAGAAATATTTTTTGTGTATTGCCTAGGGACAAAAAGACAAGCCAAAAAGTACAGGAAAAGAGAAAGGTTCAAAGCCAAAAGCGAGAGTCGAGAGAGAGAGGTCCCCCTTCGGAAAAGAGCTTTAGCTGGGTTTTTATAGAAAAACCCTAGGTAAGAGATGTATCCTCTTATAATTTTCTTCCTCTTTCATTGACAAAATTTCAGTTTTAAAAGGACATTTATTTCTTGAAAATTTAGATAAATCCTAAAAAGGAATTTAAGAAATTTTTTTACCAATCAAAATTCAAGAAACATATTTTTTATTTTCTGTAAATATAAAAAATAGATGGAAAATGTATAATTCTGACCAAAATTATATAGTTCCAATCAAAATTATAGAATTTTGATCAAAATTATATAATTATGATCGAAATTACAGAATTCTGATCAAAATTACATAATTTTGATAATCTTTTTTTAACTTTTAATTACAAAAAGACCCTTAAAAGAATTTAAACTTTTCAATTAAGTCCTTAAAAAAACCAATTAAACTCTTTTTGGAAATGCATTTAGACTTTTAAGGTTTCAAACTTCAAGTGTTGAAGACCTGTTTATAACATTTTCATCATTGGGGTCCTCTGTCGCATTCATACTTCATCATCCCAAAATTGGGCGCTTACAGATATCCTTAACCATAATAGTAAGCTTAAAGACTATGGGTTAGTTTCTCTTATTGAAGAATCTAAGGCTATGTATTCCAAGACCCCTCCGAAGCTTAAGGATCCTAGTTGTTTTACTGTCCCTTGTATAATTGGAGGTTCTCATTTTAATAAGTCTTTATGTGATATTGGTACTAGTATTAGTCTTATGCCATATTCCATCTATAAGAAGCTTAATCTAGAAGAACTTAAGCCTACTAATATATGTCTTTCCATGGTAGATAAATCTATTAAATATCCACTTAGCATTCTTGAAAATGTGCCAACAAAAGTGCCAATTGACTTTATTGTGTTGGATATTGAGGAAGACCTTAAAATCCTAATTTTGTTTCGGAGACCATTTTTAATGATAGCAGGATTAATTATTAATATGAAAAGAGGTAAGATTACATTAAAGGTAGACAATGAGCATATGGAATTTGATGTGTTTAAAATGATGAAGTCTACACTAATGGAAGTAGCAAGCATAATTGACTCAATTGATATTATTGATGATTACATTGAAGTAGTAATACATATTTGTCTAAGGCAAAACCCTATTGAACCATACATCATGCAAGAAGCTAATGTGGATTTCTTAGAGTCAACCTCATACCTTCCTCCTAATAGGACTTCAAGGTTTGAACCTTTAGGGAAGGATGATAATCCAAAGTTTACTCAACAACATGAAGAAGTAAAGCTAGAGTTCAAGCCTTTACCATCAAATGTAAGATATGAATTTCTTGACTCTAACTCTAAATTTCCTTTTATTATGAATTCTTATTTACCTACCAATAATTTTGATGCTTTATGTGATGTGTTTTTTAGTCATCAAAATGCTATTGGTTATTCTATAACTGATTTGAAGGGTATTAGCCCTAATGTGTGTATGTATAGAATCCTATTAGAGGATAATGACACGCCTTCCATTGAAGGTCAAAGGTGACTGAATCTAACTCTCAAAGAGGTGGTAAGAAAGGAGGTAAATAAGTTGTCTGATAATGGAATCATATATTCCATTAGTGATAGTAAATGGGTGAGCCCCATTTAATTAGTTCTAAAGAATGGAGGCTTAAATGTTGTTAAAAATGAATCTAATGATTTAATACCCACTAGAACTATTATGGGATGGCATATGTGTATAGATTCTAAGAAGTTAAATAAAGCAACTAGGAAAGATAATTTTCCATTGCCTTTTATTGATGAAGTTCTTAAGAGATTAGCTAATTTTCCCTATTTTTGTTACTTAAATGGACTTAGTGGTTTTTACCAAATTCCTATCATCATGAGGACCAAGCTAAGACTACCTTTACATGTCCATATGGTACATTCACCTTTAGGCATATGCCTTTTGGTTTATGTAATGCACCTATAACTTTTCAAATATGCATGTTTTCAATATTTAGTGATTTACTTGATAATTGTGTAGAGGTTTTTATGGATGATTTTAGTATGTATTGTACTAATTTTTCCCATTTTTTAATCAATCTATTTAAAGTCCTTGATAGGTGTATTGAGCATGGGTTGGTCTTGAATTTGGAGAAGTGCCACTTTATGGCATACGACAAAATTATTCTTGGGCACTCAATATCAAAGAGGGGTATTAAAGTTGATAGGGCAAAGATAGAGGTTATTGTTAATTTGCCACCTCCAAAATGTTTCAAGGATATATGAAGTTTTCTTGGTCATGTGGGTTTTTATAGAAAATTCATCAAAGATTCTTCCAAGATAGTGAAGCCATTATGCAAACTACTTACTAAAGAAACTATTTTTGAGTTTGATAAGGCATGTCTTGATTCATTTAATGATTTGAAGAAAGCTCTTATCTAAACACTTATTTTGCAACCACCTAATTAGGAGCAACCATTTGAAATTATGTATGATGCAAGTAATTTTACGGTGGGAGCTACTTTGGGACAAAGAAAAGAAGGTAATCGTTGTGTGATTTACTATATTAGCAAACTACTTGATGAGGCTCAAATTAACTAAACCACTATAGAAAAAGAGTTACTTATTATTGTTTATGCATTTGATAAGTTTAGAGTGTACCTTATAGGATAAAAAGTAATTGTTTATTTAGACCATGCTACTCTCAAGTATCTTTTAAGCAAGAAAGATGCAAAACTAAGGCTCCTAAGATGGATTTTAATACTTCAAGAGTTTGATTGGGAAGTGAAAGATAAGAAAGGCAGTAAAAACCTTATTGCAAATCATCTATTAGGGCTTGATCAAGAGGAATTGAAGAGGAATGATGATAGTGTGCCAATTAATGAGACTTTTCATGGTGAACATCTTCTTAATATAACATCAAATGATATTCCATGGTTTGTAGATATCACCAACTATCTTGTTAATGGTGTTCTTCGTTATGAGTTTGATTATAGATAAAGGACAAAATTCTTACACGATAGTAAATTTTACTATTGGGAGGAGCCATTGCTTTATAAAAGATGTGCAGATGGTTTGATTAGGAGATGCCTTCCTTAAGAAGAAGTTCAAGATGTTTTGAGACATTATCATTCTTTGAAAGTAGGTGGACACTTTGAAGCCTTAAAGACAATATCTAAAGTACTTCAATATAGTTTTAG
The DNA here is from genome assembly GCA_947683625.1 of Mallotus nudiflorus. Lineage (NCBI taxonomy): Eukaryota > Viridiplantae > Streptophyta > Magnoliopsida > Malpighiales > Euphorbiaceae > Mallotus > Mallotus nudiflorus. The sequence goes on from CANTUR010000108.1 coordinate 87,485, forward strand.
TGGCCTACTTTATTCAAAGATGCTAGAGAATTTGTGCTTACATGTGATAAGTGTCAAAGAATGGGTAATATTTCTAGGAAAAATAAGATACCTTTAAAAGGAATTCTTGAAGTTAAACTCTTTGATGTTTAGGGCATAGATTTTATGGGTCCATTTCCTAGTATTTTAGGCTACAAGTACATCTTAGTTATGGTTGATTATGTCTTAAAATAGGTAAAAGTAATTCCAACCATTATTAATGATGCAAAAGTTGTTAAGAAGATGCTCAAGAAAATAATTTTTCCATGGTTTAGTACTCCTTGAGCATTGATAAATGATGAAGGTTCACATTTCTGTAATAATTTAAGAGAGGCTCTTTTGAAGAAGTATAGGGTAATATACAAAATAGCTACTCCATATCACCCACAAACAAGTGGGTAGGTTGAGGTGAGTAATAGAGAGATTAAATGGATTTTACAGAAAACTGTGTCTTCTTTAAGAAAGGATTGGGCATTAAAGCTTGATGATGCTTTATGGGCATATAGAACAGCTTTCAAAAACCCAATTAGCCTTACACACTACCAATTGATCTATGGGGAGTCTTGTCACTTGCATGTGGAACTTGACCATAAGGCATATTGGGTAACAAGGACCTTGAATTTTGATTTGAAAAAGGCAAGAAGGAAAAGGCTACTTCAACTTAATGAATTAGATGAGTTATAAATTAATGCTTATGAGAATGTTAAATTGTATAATGACCGCACTAAGCTATTTCATGATAAGCATTCATCTAAGAAGCAGTTTATAAAGGTGAGTTTGTTTTACTTTACAATTCAAGACTGAAATTATTTCCCATAAAGTTGAAGTCAAGATGGTCGGGTCCAGTCAAGGTTATTAAAGTTTACCCCTATAGAGCAATTGACATTGTTAATGAAAAAAAAGGAAGTTTTCAAAGTTAATAGTCATTGTCTTAAGCCTTATTTAATTGGTGAAGCAATTGATCAAATCAAATCCTTCTCTCTATTTCCACCTAAAATGGAATAAGGTAAGGTCGAGCTATAAACCATTAAATATAACAAGGTATTATTTATTTTAATTTTTTTCTTAATTTTCTTTTTATGTTTCATACTATTTTGATTTATTTGGACCACATTTTAGTATTTATAGTCTTACTCTTTTTTAGTTTAGTTCTTTAATTTAATTTCCTCTTAATTTAGTTAATATTTTCTTTATTTATATTTTGCATATATCGATTAGTTGCATAACACATATACATGTCATTTTCTTTCAATTTAATTCAGATATACTTACTTAGTTTATGTATTTTAGTTTATAATATGAATTATATATCTATATACAATATTCATATGTGTGCTGAGTCAGCACCAAGGTGCCAAATCATTATAGACAGTCCCCATGCTGAGTCATCACAACATGATGACTTGTTATAGAAAGTCTTCGTGCAGACTCATGCCCTTTATTGCCCTTTAAAATTCTTTTTCTTTTCTTTTTCATTCATATATATGTATGTAGTTACACACACATATATTTATTCATAATACATATTAATTGAAAATATTACACACATTTTCACTCTATTTGTCTTTTTCTTACAACATAATCATAAGAGTTATACAAATAATGAATTGTTTAAGAGAATTTGAGAGCTTAATTGAATTCTTAAGAAAGAATGAATGATAAAACAAGTTTCTTAACTTCCATTCAAATCTTGATGTGTTTATATAGATAAAAACTTAAAAATATAGTTGTTGGAGGTGCAAATAATGTGTCCAACATCTATATTTTGAATTCAATGTTTATAATTTTGAATTATTGAAGGTGATGCTATCAAACAGCTATGCATGGATTGAAACCATAATTTAATACTGAAGACATTTGATTTTTCCTATAATTTCTTCATAAAAGTTGTAGATATATGACTTAGATTTCTATATCATTTTGAATCACCTCAATTAGACATATGTAGCTCAAGATATATCCAAAATACTAAGTGTTATGCAATTTAAAATGGCAGACACATATGTTGTTTTCAACTTAATCTTTGCATACCCAAATGAACTTGGATTTTGACAAATAAGCCTAATTAAGAAAGCTTAAGATGTTTAATTCAAATGTGAAGAAGATAATTTTCTCATTATAAAGCTCTAAGGATGTCAACAGCCTCCTTGAATCTCAGAGATCGAATCAGCCCAAGATAATCATACTTCATTTTAACTTCCAATAGAGTCCTAACTTATACACACTTAAAAAAAACAAATTAAATGTTCAAAATTAAGTTTATTAAGATCAAAATTAAGATTGATTATTTCTAAGGTCAATAATCTCCCCCTTTTTGATTTTGATAAATTTATTTTGAATTTGATGAAAAATAATACAAAGTAAAGTGTGTGATAATATTTTTGATAATAGTGATACCAAATGAAATAAAATATATTTATTTATTTCTCCTCCTATGAATATGGACTTGATAAGAAATATAAATTTATAGATTATTCCCCTTGACAAAAAATAAAAATAAAAACAACATAAAATATAACAAAAGGGATAAAAACATGGCATTCTTATGACAAATGTATTAAAAACATAAAACATGATAACATGATCATTTAAATAAATGTTAAGCAATGTGAGGAAATAATTTCAAATATATATGCATATAGTGCCACTAAAATGCATCACAAAAATAATACATATAATAATAATGTTGATGCTAGATATGCTTAATTATCATATGATCATATACAGCTTAACTAGCTAATCAATCATGTAGCACTTAGTATATAAAAAAATAAACACAAATTATTTATAATATATTTTTCTCTCTTTATATGAAGGCAAAAGGAAAAAAGAGAGATATAAGGGGAAATGAACCTAAAGGGACTAAAATTCCTATAGGAACAAAGCAAAAATACACCAAATCTTTGTAAAAATATTCATGCCTTATTAAAGATCAAAATAATTCCTAAGAAGATATTCATGCCTTATCAAAGATAAAAACAATTCCTAAGAAAGATATTCATGCCTTATCAAAGATCAAAACAATTCCTAAGGAGATATTCATACCTTATCAAAGATTAAAATAATTCTTAAGAAGATTTTATACATGAATTATGCATGTATAAATGCAATAATAAAATATTATATATATGCATAGTAACAAATAACAAACTCAAATATATTTCTCCCCCTTTGTCAAAAGCAAAAAGAAAAGAGAGAGAGATAAAGGGAAACATAAAACAAAGATACATAAAATCTTTATAAAATCTATGTCATATATAAACAAAGTAAATAAAACAAGGCCTTATGCCACATATAATGAATGATAAAATTAGCCATACTTATAATTTTAATATGCATGCAAAAATTTAAACAAAATTTCTCCTCCTATATTAAACAAAAATATAATATGTCACTAACATAATCTTAGTTTTTAAAGGGAGTTTTAAAATTAAAAAAAAGAAAAGACACATGTTAAAAAAATTAACTGAGTACACATGCAAACTCAAATTATTTCTCCTCCTTTGACAAAATGCAAAAAGAAATTTAAAAAGATAAACCAATATAAGCTAACAACAAAAAACTTTTTTTTAAGATCAAAATAAAAATATTTATCAATCAAAGTAATCAATAAGCACAATATAATTTCACATGAAAATAGTTCAACCATTAATTAAACATAAAATAAAGATAAACTAGAACCATCAATCATGCCAAGTTCATGCATAATGAAATTCAATCTTTCTTCATTGAGAAGTTTGGTGAAGATATCTACAAGTTGATTATTTGTATCAATAAGTTTAAGTGAGATATCACCAATTTGAACATGATCATGCAAGAAATGATGTCTAATGTCTATATGCTTTGTTCTAGAATGCTGAATGGGATTTTTGCTAAGGTTGATAGCACTTTTATTGTCACATTTGATTGGAATGTGATCAAATTTACACCATAGTCTAACAATTGTTGTTTTTGCCATAAAACTTATGAACTACAAAGACTTGTTGCAATATATTCAGCTTTAGCAATGGATAAGGCAACTGAAACTTGTTTCTTGCTAAACTAAGAAACTAAATAGTATCCTAAAAATTGACAAGTTCTACAAGTGCTTTTTCTATCTAGTAAATTACCAGCAAAGTCCGCATCAAAATAACTAATCAAGTTAAAGGATGAACTCCTAGGATACTAAAGTCCTAAATGCATTGCTCCATAAAGATATTTGAAAATTCTTTTAATAGCATTCAAATGAGACTCTCTAGGACTATATTGAAATTTAGCACATAAGTAAGTAGCAAACATAATATCTGGTCTACTAGTAGTTAAATAAAGAAGGAATATGATTATACCTCTAAATCACTTTTCATCAACTGGTTTGCCATTCTCATCTTTGTTAAGTTTGGTTATGGTGCTAATTGGATTTTTACTTATCTTAGCTCCATCCATGCCAAATTTCTTGAGAACGTCTCTTGCATACTTGGTTTGATTGATGAAAATCCCATTTTTGCATTGCTTGATTTGTAGTCCAAGAAATAATTTGAGTTCACCCATCATACTAATCTTAAATTCTCCTTGCATTAAATTAGAGAATTCCTCACACAATTAATGGTTAGTAGCACTGAATATTATGTCATCAACATATATTTGAACAATTAAAAAATCATGTTTGAATTTCTTTATAAAAAGAGCTATGTCAACCTTTCCTTTAGAGAAACCTTTCTCTTGTAAAAAGTTACTCAATCTTTCATACCAAGCTCTTAGAGCTTGTTTCAATCCATATAATTCTTTTAAAAGTTTAAACACATGATTCTGAAAGTCAAAATTTTCAAAACCTAGAGGTTATTCAACATATACCTCCTCTTTAAGAAAACCATGTAAAAATGCACTTTTAACATTCATTTGATGAATTTTAAAATCCATGTATGATGTAAATGCAAGTATCATCCTAATAGCTTCTAACCTTCCAATAGGGGCAAAGGTTTCATCATAATCAATGCCTTCCTCTTGATAATAACCTTTAGCTGCTAGTATAGCTTTATTCCTAGTTATGACACCTTGTTCATTCATCTTATTTCTAAACACCATTTGGTGCCTATAATAGGATGATATTTAGGTGTAGGAACTAAGGTCCAAACCTTGTTTCTCTCAAATTGATTTAACTCCTCTCGCATAGCAAGGACCTAAAATTCATCACTCAAAGCATCATCAACATTTTTAGGTTCAATTTGAGAAATGAAAGCTAAATTAATAATAGACTTAAGTTTAGATCTAGTAGTTACCCCTTTTGTAGTGTCACCTATGATAAGGTATTGATAGTGAGCTTTCTTGAATTGCTAATTCTTTGGAAGTTTAACCTTCAAGGTCGGTTGAGATGTCTCCTCATTTTCCTCTTTGCTTGGTATTGACCTTGGCAATAATTAATCTTAATTTTGATTTAAAAAAATTAATTCTGAGCATTTAATTTGTTTTTTTAAGTGTGTATAAGTTAGGACTCCATTGGAAGTTAAAATGAAGTATGATTATCTTGGGCTGATTCAACCTCTGAGATTCAAGGAGGATTTTTGACATACTTAGAGCTTTATAATGAGAAAGTTATCTTCTTTAAATTTGAACTAAACATCTTGAACTTTCTAAATTGGGCTTTCTTGTCAAAATATGAGTTCATTTGTGTATGAAAATATTAAGTCAAAATCAATGTATGCAGCTGCCATTTCAAATTGCACAACTCTTAGTATTTTTGACATATCTTAAGCTACAGAAGCCTAATTAAGGTGATTCAAAATGATATGGAAAGCTAATAAAATATCTAAAAAAAATTTGAAGAAATTATAGGCAAATTAAAATTTCTCCAATAGAAAATTATGGCTTCAACTTGTGTATAGCTATCTAACATTAGTCTACATTTTAGATTACATAGCTCTTAGTATTTTGGACATGTCTTGTGCTACAGATGTTTTATTGAGGTGATTTAAATTTATATGGAAATATAAGTCAAATATATACAAATTTAGTGAAGAAATTTTGGGTAAATTAAAACGTCTTCAATATAAAATCATTGGTTCAACTTGTGCATAGTTGTCTAATAGTAGTCTACACTTCAGATTGCACAACTCTTAGTATTTTGGACATATCTTGAGCTAAAAAAGTCCAATTGAGGTGATTCAAAATTATATGGAAAGATAACTCAAATATATACAATATTTATGGAAAAAATTATGGGAAAAATCAAACATATTCAATAGAAAATTATAGTTTCAATCCATGCATAACTGTTTAATAGCATCACCTTCAATAATTCAAAATTATAAAAATTGAATTCAAGACATAGACGTTGAACACATTATTTGCAACTACAAAGCTATATTTTTTAGATTTTGTCTATATAAACACCTCAAGAGCTGAATGGAAGTTAAGAAACTTATTATCATTCATTCTTTCTTAAGCTTTCAATTAAGCTCTCAAATTCTCTTAAACAATTCTTTATTTGTATAACTCTTGTGAGAGTTGGCTATGTGTTAGAAATATAATTTATCTTCATCTTAAATCTTATGATGGATTAGAAGGGAAGTGAGATTTATCTCTAAAGGAATTGGTTGAAGTGTTGTCCATTAAAACACTTAGGATTTGGTTTTTTGAGTGAGCCTTGAAAACTCAAGTTGTAAGGTTGTAAGAGAGAGCCATAAAACTCTTATGTAATCATAATATTGTGAATAAGATTATAGGTGAATGAATATCCTAACTTGGGGATAAGTTAGGTAGAGACATAAGATTATTGTTGAATCCGAACTCCTTAAATTTTTGTGTTCTTCATTCTTCCTTTTTAACTTCCATTCAATTCTTACAAAGAATTCTTTTTAATTTCTCATTTTTATTTGATAGTCCTATTCACCCCCCTCTAGAACTCTTTTCAATTGGTATCAAAGATTGAATTCTAGGTACTTCATTGCTAGAATACAAGATCATAGAGAGTGAATCACAAAACATCTCTTCTCTTAGACCATTCTTTAATGATGGTGACTATTTACATTGGAAATTCAAAATGGAATTTTATCTTGATTATAATTACATCAAACTTTAGGACATTGTCCTAAGAGGTTGGAAACCACTTACAACTATCATTGATGGTGTGGTAACTACTCTTGCAAGAAGCCAATGGAGTATTGATCAAAGGAAGAAAATCACAAAAATAAAAAATCTATGATTACTCTAGTCTCTTCAATGATAAGAGAAGAAGGAGGTGATACCCCACATATATATATTCCTGTTTAATTAAAGGTCTTTATTTCTTATACAGGTTACTCAAAAAGGGAAGGCAACTAGAGACATTCAGGAAAAGATTCCTTATGCAAAAAACTCCCAAAATAAGAAGGAACATTCTCCTAATTTGTCTAGGATTCCTATCCAAAGAGGAATCCTACTCCTTCCAGGTTTAAGTATCACTATCACTATAAATAGGACCCTATATCTCTCATTCTCATTCATTCTAGTCTCTTGTATTCTTATTGTTCTCCTTTTCTTTCTAAATTCCCTCTATATACTCTGACTTAGGCATCAGAGGGTTTGTGGGGATCCACCACACCTCTCACCTTGCCCTTCATTGACCACTTATAAGGTTTTAGCTCAAGATTTCTAGAAAGCAAGTTATTAAGTGGCGTCGTCTATAGGAACTCTTGGGAAAAGCCATCCGTGCATCTATTGAATTGAGATGTCAACATTATGACTTCTAGCTCACCGCCAATCTCAACTCCTGACACTCACACTAACCTCCCCATCCCCATTCCTCCAATCACTCTAACAATACCTCTCCCAACGGCGATTCTTCCAACCACATTCTCGTATGCTGGACCTTTATTTAGTAACATGCACACTCTTCTTAGAAACACCTAGGGATGACTAGCTCCCAATGCCGACTTCCTGTATTATGCCCCATACAACATCATCACATACCTATACCTTTCGTACCTTTCCCAAACCTAATTGAAACACCAATAATAACTATGCCCAACCTAAACATCGTGACTCAAACATTCAACCTCACCCTAATAAACAAAGAAGCAATGATATAAAACAGCCAAGCCCAGATAGCTTTAATGTAGCAACAATTGAATACCTTGATTTATAATGACAACCTTGGACCAGCTAACATAGAAAATACCACACCTCTGAAATTGCCCGAAGGGAGGAAGGGGAAAAATAAAACTCCAGAAGAAGAATCCAACTCCATAATTTTGGCTCTCGATTATTCAAAATTAACCCAAAAGGTTGAAGAGGTTATACACAAAGCTCGCACGAGACTGAGGAAGGAAGATTAATATATTATGGAAGGTAGAACACCCTTTAAAAAGAGGATAATCCAAATAGAAATCCCAACCAAGTTCATATGCCACTACTAGATTAATATGATGGAACTGGAGATCCTGTCAACCATATATCCTTATTTAGAACAAGAATGTTGCTCCACAACGTCAATGACGACATCATGTGTAGAGTTTTCCCAAGCACACTCACAAAGAATGCTTTAAAATGTTTTCATCGGCTTAGTAGATGGCGGGGTTTAGCCCATACCTAAGATTTTAACAACCACGACACTATTTAGGCTCAGGGCCTTAGGGAACACACTACTATGCCATAAAGTCATAGCATGGAGATGAGGAGTCGCCACCCAAGGTAATAATTGGGACAATTCAATTGGTGGTACTCAATTCTCTAAAAGAAAGTTAGCACTATAACTAGGAGATTCTGAGAATAGAATACTAAATTCTCTTAGTCTTATGTTCATTTAGAATTACTTTATAAATCATTACTTCATTCTTTAATTACATGCAATTTTATTAAACCCTACTATTTGAACATCCATCTAACCCTAAGGCATCTAGTCAATAAAATCACACATAAAAAATGCATTTAAGTGAATTGTCCCTAAGTCTAAACTAGGTTAATTTTAATGAAAGTTAGCTAGATTTATGCTTTGATTCATAAATGAAATGGACTAAAGGTGGGCCTACATTTTAATTAGTGATCTTAAGTCTACTTGTTTCAATTATCTACAAATTGGCCTAAATCTATAAGTTTTTAAAGAAATTGGATTTTATAAGTGGGCCTAAGTCTATTTGTGTTATTTAAAATAGGAAGTGGGCCTTGTTGCAAGTTAGATTTATATACCCTAGTCTTTAGGACTTAGTATAGAGCAAGAAGGGTGTCGAACATTCGAGAATTAGGTCAATCTTGTATTAACCGGATATATACTTAGAAGGATAGGTAAATAAACCAGAATAATAATATTAACTAAAACAAATAAAGAAACCTCAACATTGACTAATTACTAAAATATTAAGACAATATATATATATATATATATATATATATATATATATATATATATATATATATATATATATAGGAGAATCACAAATCAAAATGAAACAAGAACTTTAAGCATAATTATCATAAAACATATTGATTGGAAATTAGTTTATAATCTTTAAAAGCAATTCTTATTGTAAATTAAATGTATTTCCTCTTAGAGTCTACATTCATTCTCATGGCAATGTAGAGATAAGAGAAAATCATAAAACACATTATACTAATTCTATTTCCCTTAAGATGAATCCTTTGTCTCCAAGTCAAATTCCATTCTTAAGTAATTTCAATTTCATTCCACCAAATTACTCTAATTCTCATTGAAAATAATTTGATTATAAGTTACATATGGTGATCAAACATATGTAACACAAATTGCACTAATTGAAATTAAATCATGAATAATATAAGATAAAAATGTAGTTCTTATTTAATTCATCATTGTAATTCCCATATAAAGACTTAGCCTAGATACATAATTAAGAAGAAACAAAAGAAAACCAAATTCAACATAGAAATAAAGATAAAAAGAGAAAGAATTGAATAAGTAAAACTCCCTTCTATGTCTTCTAAATAATTCTTGATTTAGGATGATCTTCTCTTGCACTTGGCTTTGTCTTCTTCAAGTGTTTCTTATATTGACTCTTAAAACTAAAAGATAATAATTGTATTTTTAAAGCACTATAGTAATTCCTATGTCTCCCCTATTTTTGACTAGAAATGATGTATATATAGAGCTCAAAAGTTGCTGGAAGTGACTAGAATATGGTTGGACTTGGAAAGGCATCACTTGACATCAAAGGTCACCCCCCCTTTACAGATTCTGTAACTTCAAGGGCATTTCTGTCCATCTAGATGACTTTATCTCTAGAAAGTTTCTTCATGAAAGTTGTATATCATTATGTTTTCTTTCCAAAAAAACTTAAATCACCTAATTTTCATGTCTGTAGATAGAGTTATGGTTGAAATACGAAAACTACTCAAATTGGGAAAAGTTGCAACTCTTGAGCAAGGCACAAGCGTGACGACTTGTCACTAGGTGAGGACTCATCATAGAGACTCTAGATTATGACTTGTACGCCTGGAGACAACTCGTACACCTTCTTGATGATCCAAGCTTGACTCCTTTTGCTTCCTATCTTGTTCCAATCAACTCCAAATGTCTTTTAAATGTCATTTGAGCCCTAAATCATGCATAATACTTATATAGTAAGTCCAAATGATAAAATAAGTAAAAAACATGAATTAAATAACCAAACAAACATATAAAAAATAATGAAATGAAATGAAAATAAACCTTAACTAGCCTAAATAACTATGCACATTTGCATTATATCAAACTCCCCCACACTTAGACCTTACTTACCTTAAAGTAAGAAAAGATCTAGTATATAAAAGCACACAAAATTTTCATCTCTTCTAAAGAAAATGTAGTTATCTTGTCAAGTCATCTCAAGAATGAAAGAGGTTATAAAATATAGTTAATCAATCAAACTTCAATGCTCCATAATAATAAAATAAGCAAGTTTCATAGCATAAGCAATAAATTCACCAATTTATCTCAATTTACTAAGAATAAAATCAAGAACACAAAGTCAAAGTTCTAACCAAGCTACTTAACCAAAATAGTTATTCTCCCAACTTATGATTTCCTAGAAGCAAAATCAACCTTGAGACAATGTTAAGCACACACATCAACTCACTCTTCTCATGGCATTTTTAGACATTTTATTCAATAATATATTTTTTGGATGTATTCTTTTTGAATGAATGTGACTAAGGAGCGTACTCAATCACACACAACTTACTTGAAATACATCTACTTATGATCTTGCACATTTCTTTATGAATGAATGTGACTAAGGAGCATACTCAATTACACACAATTTACTCAAAAGGCAAACTTTAAAAGCATTTTTTTTCTTTTCTTTTTTTTATTTTTTAAATATTGTCCTTTTACATTATTGAAAAGTGATTTTCATGAGTATTATGGCTATAGTTTCCCTAAGGTTACTTAAAATTCTAAGAAAACCTAAGTTTGAATCTTTACCACTTTAGCCTTAAGCATAGCTAGCAATTTAACTAAATATTCTTTAGATCTTAGAAATAATAAAAAGAGATCAAAAGGAAAATTTATAACCTATACTAGATGAAAATTTCAACTTCTATTAATAGAGCATACAAAATATATTATCAACATTAATGATTGACCTCAATCAAAATCAATAGACTAAAAAGAATAACTACTTATTAAATATAATAAGAAAATGAATAATTTAAATGCAAAATAACACTAATAATACCCTAAATGCAAAATGCAACAATGACATAACATATAAATGCAAAACACACAACACACATAAAACATATAAATAATATACTACTAATATCCTACTAATATCCCTTCCCCCACACTTAAAAACATGCATTGTCCTCAATGTAATAAAAATAAAGCAAGGGAAAGGATAGAAGTACTCCCTCAATCATCCGTAGGGGTAGGAGGTGGAGACTCGATTAGATAGCTAGAACGAGTGAAAAATTAATTCAATTTATACACCATTTTGCGTTGTCGACAAGCAAGTTGTTGGTTTTGAAATTCCATCTCATTGAGTTAATGCTACATAGCAATCTTCATATCCAATATTTGATCCCAAATTGGAGGATGGGCACTTAAGGATCCACCGGTGGCACTTTGAATTGGATAAGTGAGGAGAGGAACATCACTGAATGGTGTATATTAGGGAAGTTCCTCCTCTGGATCACTCTCCTCGACAGATTCTGTATAGTGTTACTCCGCAATCGGTAGTGGTCCTTCAATTCCTCTTAAAAAAGAATGAGAATTAGGAGGAATTAAATTGAACACAACATCCACTACTTCTTCTCTCACAAAAGCTTGCTTAGTAAAATAAGAACACTCAACAAAATGAGTATAGTTAGCAAGGTTAACATTTAAAGCCTTTGCAACAATGGTAATCAAATGTCCATGAGTCAAAGGTGCATCCTTACGGGAAGCATAAGCTAACAATTGATTAAACACCCAATAAGTCCAACATCCTTTTTTCTTATTGTGAATGCACCACACTTAAAAAAATTATTGTGTAGAAACTCTATTAAATTTAGTTTTATGAAACAAAACACATGTAAGCACTTTATGTAGCAACCAATATTTCAAGTCCTTAATAAACATAGCCTTGCCTTTCTTAGAGTCAAATGGTGTGTGCAAACCAGTTAAAAACATCCAGAATTCATTCAACCGAAAAGATGATGGGGGGATCACATAATCCATCTCTTTTAAAACCAAAGACACGATTCATGAAAGTGTAAGTATGTTGATGTTTCTTCCTATGCATGCGAAATTCCAGAATTTGTGAATTTTTAGCATTAACATCTAAAGTAGTATAAAATTTGGTAGTTAATTCCACATTGTTATCTTCATAAATAGAAAAAAATTTCTTAAGCCCACATTGAGTCAACAATTGATTAAAAGATGCAAGCATACCCACATCATTCAAAAGAGAGTTAGGAATGTACTTACAACCCAAGATTTCCCTAAACTTGATTATTGTGAACTTGGCACCTTCTTCATGTGGAAGGATTGGAAACTTGGCTTTGTAAGCTGTGGAAAGATCTTCCTCCTTTTGATGTGTTTCTTCAATATGTGGCCTCTTAGAAGATGATCCTCTAGTCTTACCCATGGTGATAGTCTTGCTCAAATGAATTAGAAATGCAAAGATATGTAGGAAATGAAAGTGGAAAATAAAATAAAGAGGATAAAAAAATTGGGGTGGTTCAATTAGGGTTGATTTAGAGAAGAGATGAAGAGAAAGTCTAAGTATGAAGGAATAAAAGAATAGGAAATGATGGAAGAGAGTGTAGGTAAGTGCAAATTCATTTGGATATGAAGACATGTGAGATTGGGTGGTCAAAAGGTTGTATTTATAGATGTAATAGTTGTGTAAGATGTAGGGGTGTAAGAGATAGTGAAAGGGTGTGTAAGGATTAGTGAAAATGTGTGTCTATTCTTGGACAAGAAACAACCTTTCAATTATAAAATTATGCTTAGTTAAGGAATAAAGAGAGTAAAACAAATAGATGAATAATAGAAGATGTGTAATATATATAAAAATAATAAAACTAAGGTATTATAAGTATAAATATATAATAATGCATTTGTAGGCAGGATAAATGTGGGTGTACGAGTTGTCATTGTGGTGATGACTCATCACCTAAACTCTCTATGATGAGTCATCAATGTGTGATGACTCATCACCATGCTCTATGTTCTATGTGATGAGTTGTCCATTAGTGATGACTCATCATCCAACCTTTTTGTTATGAGTCATTAATGAGTGACGAATTGTCACCAGCATTTCAATCAAAAAATAAAAATTAAGGCATGGAGTTTTTTAAAAAAAGTAAATACTAGTACATGACTTAAACTAAACACTAAATGAAACTAATCTAAAGTCAAAAATAATATGAAAAATAAGGTTATGAAAGTTAAGAAAGTAAAGATGGGTTAGTTTGACCATGCTAAATTTAAAAGTCGATAGCTTGACCTTACCTCAATTTGATTAAGGTGTAGATAGAGAGATAGAATAGCTTGATCAACTACATCACCGATTAAGTAGGGCTTGAGATGATGTCCATTTACCTTAAAAATTTTCCCCTTTACATTAGCAAGATCAATCGCACCATAAGGATAAACCTTGATATCTTTAGATGGACCCATCCATTGTGACCTCAACTTTCCTAAAATAACTTGAGTCTTGAATTAAAAAGGAGAATAACCTCACCCTTATGAAATTCCTTTTTAGATAAATGCTTATTATGCCACAATTTAGTATGATCTTTATATAACCTATCATTCTTATAAGCATTCATTCTTAACTCATCCAATTAGTTAGGTTGAAGTAACCTTTTCCTATCGGCCTTCTTTAAATCAAAATTCAAAGCCCTTGTTGCCCAATATGCCTTATGCTCTAATTCAATGGGGAGATGAAAAGACTTCCCATAAACTAATTGGTAAGGAGTAAAGCCAATTAGGGTTTTAAAGGCTATCTTATGCACCCATAAAGCGTCATCAAACTTTAATGCCCAATCCTTTTGTGAAGAAGACACTGTTTTCTCTAGGATCCACTTAGCCTCTCTATTACTAATCTCAACTTGTGCACTTGTTTATGGGTGATATGGAGTAAAAACCTTATGTGTTACTCCATATTTTTTCAAGAGAGCCTCAATCACATGATTACAAAAATAGGAACCTCCATCACTGATCAATGCCCTAGGAGTACCAAACTTAGGAAACATTATTGTCTTAAGCATCTTCTTGACCACTTTAGCATCATTAGTAATGGTTGGAAATGATTCCACCCATTTTGAAACATAATCCACCATGACCAGAATATACTTATAGCCTAAAAAGCTAGGAAATGGACCCATGAAATCTATACCCCAAACATCGAAGAGCTCAACTTTAAGGATTCCTTTTAAGGGCATCTCATGTTTCCTGGTGATAGTACCCATTCTTTGACATCTATCACATGCCAGAACAAACTCTCTAGCATCTTTAAATAAAGTTGGCCACCAAAAACCAGATTTTAATGCCTTAGATGCCATTTTTATTGCCCCGAAGAGTCCTCCAACATCTAAGGAATGGCAATGTCTCAAAACATCTTGAGCTTCATCTTAAGGAATGCATCTCCAAATTAAACCATCGACACATCTCTTTTAAAGAAAAGGCTCCTCCTAATAACAAAACTTAATATCATGCATAAATTTCTTCCATTGTTGATAATCCAACTCATAAGGAAGAACACCACTCATAAGATAATTTGTAATATCCACATACCATGGAGGTTCCTTTGATACCACACTTAGTAAGTGTTCATCATGAAATGTGTCATTAATTGACTCACTATCATCATTCCTCTTTAGTCCATCTTAATTAATCCTTGATAGGTGATCCACAACAAGGTTCTCACTTCCCCTCTTGTCTCTCACTTCTTAATCAAACTCTTGAAGCATCAAAATCCACCGTAAGAGTCTAGGTTTTGCATCCTTCTTGCTTAGAAGATACTTAAGAGCAGCATGCTCTAAATAAACAATCACCTTTTTCCCTATATGATATGCTCTAAACTTGTCAAATGCATAAACAATAGCAAGCAACTCCTTTTCTATTGTGGTGTAATTGATCTAAGCATCATCAAGTAGTTTGCTAGCATAGTAAATCATATAAGGCTTGCCTTCCTTTCTTTGACCCAAAATAGCCCCCACGGTAAAGTTACTAACATCATACATTATTTTAAATGGTTGCTTCCAATTAGGTGGTTGCAAGACAAGTGTGGAAACAAGAGCTCTTTTTAAAGTTGTAAATGCATCAAGGCACATGTCATCAAACTCAAAAATAGCATCTTTAGCAACTAACTTACACAATGGCTTTACTATATTGGAGAAGTCTTTGATAAATATTTAATAGAAACCTACATGTCTAAGAAAGCTTCTTATATCTTTAACACTCTATGGAGGTGGCAAATTTTCAATTACTTCTATCTTTGCTTTATTAACTTCAATGCCCCTCTTTGAAACTGAATGACTAAGAACTATTCCCTCTTGTGCCATAAATTGACATTTTTCCCAATTCAAGACCGATCCATGCTTAATACACCTACTAAGAACTTTAGATAGATTGTTTAGACAATTGGAAAAATTAGTACCATAAACACTGATGTCATCTATAAAAAATTTTACACAATCGTTAAGCAAATCACTGAATATTGAAAACATGTATCTTTGGAAAGTTGTAAGTGCATTACATAAACCAAAAGGCATATGCCTAAAAGCAAAAGTACCATATGAACATGTAAAGGTGGTTTTAGCTTAATCCTCAAGATGAATAGGAATTTTAAAAAAACCACTTAGTCCATCCAAATAACAAAAATAAGAAAAGTTGGCTAGTCTCTCAAGGACTTGGTCGATAAAAGGCAATGGGAAATAGTCCTTCTTAGTTGCTTTATTTAATTTCCTATAGTCAATACACATACACCATCCTGTGATAGTTCTAGTAAGTATGAGATCATTAGATTCATTCCTAACAATGATTAAGCCTCCCTTCTTTGGTACAACCTGAACAGGGCTTACCCATTTACTATTACTAATGGAATATATGATTCCATTATCAAGCAACTTAGTTACCTCTTTTCTCACCACTTCTTTGAGAGTGGGGTTAACTGCCTTTGACCTTTAATAGAAATCTTAGCTTGGTCCTCTAAAAGAATTCTATGTATACATACATTACGGCCAATACCCTTCAAATCATTTATAGAATAACCAATGGCATTTTTATGATTAAGCAACTCATCATGTAAGGCATCAACATTATCACTAAGAAAAAATGAATTACAATAAAGGAAATTTAAGGTTAGAGTAAAGAAATGCATATCTTAGGTTTGATGGTAGGGGCTTGAGCTCCATCTTGACTTCTTCACTTGATGTAGTATCTTTTGGATCATCCTCTCTACTTAAAGGTTCAAATCTTAATGTCCTACGAGAAAATGATATAGAGTGACCTCCAAAATTTTCTCATTAGCTTCTTGTATTCTGCATGGCTCTATAGAATCTTGCCTTAAACATTCATGAATTACTTCTTTAATTCATTCATCAATAGAATCAATTCTACTTGCCACTTCTATAGGTGTTCACTTCATGATTTTCAGTACATCAAATTCCATACATTCATTATCCACCTCTAATGTGATCTTTCCTCTCTTTATATCAATAATTGCTCTTGTGGTCATAAAAATGGTCTTCCAAACAAAATTGGGATTTTAAGATCTTCCTTCATTTCCAACATAAAAAAGTCAGCTAGTATTATAAACTTCCCCACTTTTATTGGTACATTTTCTAGAATACCAAGTGGATATGTGATAGATTTGTCCACCATGGAAAGACAAATATTGGTAGGCTTAAGCTCATCCAAATTAAGCCTTTTGTAAATAGAGTAAGGCATAAGGCTAACACTAGCCCCAATATCACATAAAGCTTTATCAAAATGCATACCTCTAATTGTACAAGGAACTATAAATGAATTAGGATCCTTAAGCTTTGGTGGAGACTTAGAGTATATAGCCTTGGATTCTTCAATAAGAGATACTAAGCCATAATCTTCAAGCTTGCTCTTATGGCTAATAATATCCTTCAAAAATTTATCCTATGTTGGCATGTCTCTAATGGCATCCATAAATGGAATGGTGATAGTAATTTCCTTGATATAATTAAGGAATTTTCCAAACTATTTATCTAAGTTATGCTTTATGAACCTTTAAGGAAAAGGAAGAGTTTTAACATTGTAAGCACCCAATTTCGGGATGCAATTCACAATTGCGATGTAAGCCCTTATGATGAAATTTATTCAAAAATTGAACTTAGTTGTCGATTTTCTAGACTTTAAGGACTAAATTATAATAATTTTAGGATTTAATTACAAGGAAGTTAATTTTTTAGGGGTCTTTTGGTAATTAAAAGTTTTAAAAAAAATTTAGGGATCAACATTTGTGTATTGCCAACTGGCATTACACAATGCCGACCGACATTGTGTAATGTCGATCAGCATTGCACAATGTTGACGCGTAAAAAGTTCCATTTTTTGATTTTTTTCATATTTTTTCATTTTTTTATCAATTTTTTTAGTGTTTTGATTGGTTGAGAATTTAATTTAATTATTATTTTTATCTAAAAAATGTTTTAACGCATTCAAAATGTGTAAATAGCTTTCAAAATCAAAATCCTTATCAGCTTGTTTTGGAAGAGATGAACTTGTTCCTGGAAACTTGGGGAGTTAGTACGTAGGTAGACTTTGCTTTAAAAGCAAAGAGTCTACATGCGTGAGGGCTTAAGACTCACATAGATGGAGGAACTGAGAGAAACTCACACACACACAAACTGAGAGAAAAAAAATCCCTATCACATAAAAGAAACCCTAAAATCAAGACATTGCTGATAACACCCGCAGACCAAACTTTGATTTCTTCTATTCTTTCAAAACCCTAATTTTTACAGTTCATTTAATGAGGACGATCTAGCATTTTTTTAGTTCTAGTCCAGAATCAACAGAACTTTAATTTTCAATTGTGAAAATCCTAGTCTGAAGGGCTAAAAAGGGCATTTGCACAGCATCTAAAATAATCAGTGTTCTTTTCTATTTCATTCTTTTCTATTCTTTTCTTTTTGTGATTTTTATTTTGTTATTGTTTTTATTATTTAATTTTTCTACTAATTTGATTATTTCTGTGTTTTTATTTTGATGTCCGAATGTGGATTGGGGAGGATGCTGCTTGTGTTTAAACTGAACAGAAGGTCCATGGAACAATCTGTGTTATTTTCCAGTAGAATTTAGGGTTTTATCTTTATTTTTAATTTTGGTATTTTGTGTAGTTATTTTAATTCATAGTTGTGTAATTGATTGATTTTAATTTCTGTACATAGTGTGTAATAGCCCTAGTAGTGGGAATAGTGAAAATATTTAATTTTCTACCTTTAAAATCAATTAGTAATTAGGTTCAATTTAGTCATAATTAATTAAAATAAATGGTGGCAGTAGCTTAATTTAGGGTTTGCATGTAATTGATTTAGGTTTTTTTAGAAAATCACTATAATGTATGTTTGATCTTTTTTATATTTTATTTGTCTTTGGATTTTTTTTTATTCTTTATTTTTATTTTGGGCCCCAAGCCCACGCTTAGGTCCAACTCACTTTAAATAGTCTCAAAAATGGGTTTAGGGCTTTAAATAATTAAAATCAGATTAGGTCCATTAGGTTAATTAGATTTTAGGCCCACTAATTTAACTTTCCTTTAAAATTGAATAGACTTAAGCCCATTCCTTAGACAAACTAAAATAAATAGATCTAGGCTCACTAATTAATAAAAAATGTAGGCCCACCTTTAGTCCCTTTCTCACTTGTAAATAAAATGTAAATCTAGCTAACTTTTTAATAAAATTAACATAGTTTAGAGTTAGGGACAACGCGATCTTGAGTGCATTTTTTATGTGTAATTTTATTGACTAGATGCCTAGGGTTAGATGGATGTCAAATAGGGTTTAAATAAAATTGCATGTAATTAGAGGATGAAATAATCATTTATAAAATTATTCTAAATGAACACAAGATTAAGAGAAGTTAGTATTCCGTTCCTAAAATCTCCTGGTTGTGGTGCTAACTTTCTTTTAGAGAATCGAGTACCACTAATCAAATTGTCCCAGTTATTACCTTGGGCAGCGACTCCTCTTCTCCACACTATGACTTTGTGACGTAGTAGTGTATTCCCTAAGGCCTTGAGCCTAAATAGTGTTACGGTTGCTAAAATCTTAGACGCATGCTAAACCCCACCATCTACAAACATCTACCCTTAGTTCATCATTCTTCAATGGTATGGCATCTTCCTTATTACCTTTGTTCGCAAACTTATCATCATCTTTACTTTTAACATCCACTTCCTCAATTTCTACCCCATCATCATCAACAACCACTCTTATTTTCTTATTGAGATCCTTTTCAACCTCCTTACCACTGTGTAAGATAATTACTTGATAAGAACCTTTTCGTACATACTTCGGTTGGCTAGGAAGCTTTCCCAAAGGTTTAGTGTTGGAGGAAGAGGCTTGTTAGGCAATTTGGGTTTCAAGGATGTGGTTATGAGTAGCATGCTACTCAAGTTTAGAGTTTAGTTGCTTAAATTGCTCCTCATTTTATTTGTTTATGGACATTTGTTAGTTGACAAATTGCTCCATGAGATTTTCAAGAGTAGGTTTAGGATGGGTAGGATTAAACATTTGTTGTTTTATGGAAAATCCCAGTAGGTTTTAAGGTTTGGTATTTGGGTTATATAGAGGGTTTAATTGGGAGGATGGGTTTGACTAGGAGAAATTGGGATGGTTCCTCCATTGAGGGTTATAGGTGCTGGAATTCAGCCCCATTCTTTGATTAAAACCCCCTTGCATGTAGTTCACATCCTCATTTGTACTTAAATTACATTGAGAATATGAATAAGATCCTCCACAAGACTCATAAACAACATTAGTACTTTCTAAAGAATTAATTTGATTTCTACTTACCAAATTAGTGAGAGCATCTATCTTTCCATTCAACATTTTAATTGTGTCAAGCTCCAAAACTCCCCTTGCTTTTGGCATAGTTGTTTCATCACCCATGTATCATTGAGATGCAAGTTCTTTAAGCAAAGTAACAGCTTCTTTAGCCATTTTATCCATCCATTTTCCACCGGCTGCTACATTCAAAATATTTTGGTTTTCATCTGTTAACCCATTGTAAAAAATTTGTGGAATCATCCATTCCAACAAGCCATGATATGGAAATTGCCTTTGGAGTTCCTTAAATCTCTCCCAAGATGAATAGATTATCTCACTTCCATTTTTCTTGAAAGTAGTTATCTTATTGCAAAACTTGACCGTTTTATGTGGTAGGAAATATTTATGCATAAATGCTTGGTTCAATTGATCCCATATTGTGATTGATTCATTTATCAAACTAGCAAGCCAAAGTTTTGCTTTGTCACTAACCAAAAATGGGAAGAGTCTGAGCCTGATTGCATCATCTGTTATACCATTGATCTTGAAAGTTGCACACACATTAAGGAAAGTTAATATGTGGGCATAAGGATCTTCTCCTTGTAAACCTCCAAACTAATTATTTTGCACCATTTGGATGATACTTGGCTTGATCTCAAAATTGTTGTTAGCAATAGCCGGAGCCACAATCCCTCCAAAACTTCCTGAGATGTCGGGCATTGCAAAATCCCCTAATGTTCTCCCTTCTGGTTGAGCCATATTATTCAAATTCAGTTGGTTCTCTCTTTTTTGCCTTTGTTCCTTGCATAAAGCACATATAGTTAAATCAATTTTAGGATAAAAGTTTAAATTATTATCACAAGTACTTCTATTAAACTTCACATTCGAAAAAATTAAACTTAATAAATAACAACAACAAAAAATAAAATATAAAAACAAAATAAAAATAAAAACAAAAACAAGACCTAAAATAATCTTTTTCTACCCTAAGTTAATAAAAATTACAACACATTCCCTGACAATGGTGCTAAAATCTGTTGCGAGTTAGATTTATATACCCTAGTCCCTAGGACTTAGTATAGAGCAAGAAGGGTGTCGAACACTCAAGAATTGGATCAATCTTGTATTAACCAGATAAATACTTAGATGGATAGGTAAATAAACTAGAATAATAATAATGAATAAAACAAATAAAGAAACCTAAACACTAACTAATTGCTAAAATATTAAGACAAGTTATAATATATATATATATATATATATATATATATATATATATATTTCCGCATAAGCTACATTTTATGGCCTATCCAGTTCTTCTGAACTCGTCTTTCATCTATAGACATTGGGTTGCTAAAGCCAATAGTTCGGTGTTCGGGGCCACTCATCTTTGGCTGCAGCTTAACTTCCCTACTCTGGTGCAAGACTAGTAAAGACTTCTTCATCAATCAAGAAGGTCCGTGTTTCCCACGTCCCTCCCGTGTGGCGACATGGGGGTGAAAAAAGGAAAGAGAGGGATAAGGTTTCTCTTGCTTTTGGCATAGCGGGCCCCTGGCATCTATATATATATATAGGAGAATCATAAATCAAAATCAAACAAGAACTTTAAACATAATTATCATAAAACATATTGATTATAAATTAATTTATAATCTTTAAAAGCAACTCTCGTTTTCAATTAAAGGTATTTCCTCTTAAAGTCTACATTCATTCTTATGGTAATGTAGAGATAAGAGAAAATTATAAAACACATTATACTAATTCTATTTCCCTTAAGATGAATCCCTTGTCTCCAAGTCAAATTCCATTCTTAAGTAATCTCAATTACTTTCCACCAAATTATTCCAATTCTCATTATAAATAATTTGATTAACAAGTTACATATGGTGATCAAAAATACATAATACAAATTTCACTAATTAAAATTAAATCATGAATAATATAAGATAAAAATGTAGTTATTATTTAATTTATCATTGTAATCCCCATACAAAGACTTAGCCTAGATACATGATTAAGAAGCAACAAAAGAAAACCAAATTCAACATAGAAGGAAAGATAGGAAGGGAAATAATTGAATAAGTAAAACTCCCTTCTATATCTTCTAAAGAATTTTTTATTTAGGATGTTCTTCTATTGCACTTGGCTTTGTCTTCTTTAAGTGTTTCTTACAATGACTCTTAAAACTAAAAGATAGTAATTGTATTTCTAAAACACTATAGTAATTCCTATAGCTCCCTTGTTTCAAATGATAAATGATGCATATATAGAGCTCAAAAGCTGTTGGAAGTAACTAGAATATGGTTGGACTTGGAAAGGCACCACTTGACATCAAAGGTCACTCCCTTTTGCAGATTTTGTAATTTCAAGGGCATTTTCGTCCATCCATATGAATTTATCTCTAGAAATTTCCTTTATAAAAGCTATAGATCATTCTATTATCTTTTCATAGAAACTTTAATTACCTAATTTAGATGTCTTTAGACAAAGTTATGGCTGAAATATGAAAACTACTCAAATTAGGAAAAGTTGCAACTCTTGGGTAAGGCAAGAGTGTGACAACTCATCACTGGGTGATGACTCATCACAAAGACTCTCAGTGATAACTTGTGCCCCTGGTGATGACTCATACACCTTCTTAATCATCCAAGCTTGATTCCTTTTGCTTTTTAGCTTGCTCCAATCAACTCCAAGTGTCTTCTAAATGTCATTTGAGCCCTAAATCATGCATAAAACTTACATAGTGAGTCCTAATGATAAAATAAGTAAAAACATCAATTCAATAACCAAAAAAACATATAAAATATAATGAAATGAAATGAAAATAAACCTTAACTAGCCTAAATAACTATGCACATTTGCATTATATCATACCTAAGTCTATTTATTTTAAAAGGAAACAACATTAAATGGGTTGAGCTAAGTTTAGGCTGATTTTATTAATTAAAAAAGTGGTCCTAAGTCTATTTAAAATAAAATGGGCCTAAATTGATTTTAAATTAAAATAAACTTTAGACCAATTTTAAGGTTATTAATTGAGTGGGTTAGACCTAACATGGGCTTGGGGCCAAAAAGGATAAAAATCCAAAAAATGCAACTAATCAAATAATGACATGCCAAAGCATATCAAACATAAATCCACACATGATTTCTTAAAACCCTAATTCAATTCCATGCAAACCCTAATTTACTACTACCATCATTGATTTTAAAGTTTTACCCAATGCTCTTGATTACTAATCCATTTTAAATACATAAAAGTAAAATTTTACTATTCCCACTACTAGGGTTATTATAATGTTCTATATACTGGAAATTAAAATTAAGTACAACCTCAAATGAATTAAGACAATAAAATACAAAAAATAATGATCATAGAAAAGGTAAAACCTAGATCTAATCACAGTTTAAAATCCATGGCATTTCATGGATCTTCCATTCAATTTTTAGATATCAAGCAATATCCTCATCAACCATCATCAGATCTCAAAAAGAAAACACAGAACCAAAAAAAAATATGTTAGTGAAATTAAATAGCCAAAATAATAACAAAACAACAATAAAAGATCATAAAATAAAAAGAAGAATAAAAAATGAATGTTGTGTAGATGATATTAGATGGCCTTTCAAAATGGATTTTCACCGTATATGGAATTGACTCAGTGTGTGTTTTGGATCTTAGAACTGAATCACATAAAAAACATAATACAAAATCTTAGTTTTTTTTAAATACAAGGAAAAAGGACTAGGTTTTGTGTTATGTGGTTTTTTACAGAGTCTACGATTTTTCTAGGGTTTTCTTTGTGCAATCAGTGCCTCCTAAAATTTTTCTTCTCTCGACTTTTTAAAGCCAAAAATAACTTCCAGCCCCTGTGATCATGTAGAAAGGTTGAGCGATCCTAGGAGCTAGAGAACAGCTGCTCTTTCCATTTTCAAAAATCAATCCTTGAGATAAAAAAAAGTGATAAGGGTTAAAAAAATCAGAGATTTCATGCATGTTTCTATACAGAACCAATAAAAATTTGACAATACGCCCAAAATTAGATTTTTTTACAAAAATATATTAAAACAACAAAGGAAAATACAGGTTAGCGTTGCATAATGCCTATCGGCATTATGTAATGTCGATCGACATTATGTAATGCCGATAGGCATTATGTAATCTTAATTGGCATTACATAATGTTGATTCACATTATGCTTGTATTTGTCAAAATTTCATTAAAGCCCCCAAAATTTACTTTTTTGCAATTAGACCTTAAAACATTTTAACTCTTGTAATTAAATAGTAAAAAGGTTGTAATTTAGTCCTTTAAATAACGAAACTCGACACTAGAGATCAATTCTTGATTAATTTTCATCATAATAGCTTTCGTCTCAAGCATGCACAATTGCATTTCAAAATTAAGTGCTTATAGGCTTCCTGAGAACTCCATCACTTCTTTTGAATACCTAGTAGAGAAGTTTTGAACTAGGTTCGTCACCAACATTCCTCCTGCCAAAAACATCAATGACCTTTAAATGTGCTGGCAAGAGGTTGATGAATCACTACGAAGCTACCTAGATCGATTCAACAAAGTGGCCATGCAAATCAAAAATCTTATAGACAAAGTTGCTATCGAAGCCCTCAATAATGGCACAAGACTCAGAAAACTCAAAGATAAGATAATGACAAAAGAACCTAACACTTTTGTGGAGGTGATGGCCATGGCGATCAAAATGATAAAAATGGATGAAGATAGAAGGATACGAAAGGAGGAGGAAAAAGCACTAGCCATAGAAGAGAGGTCAAGGCCTAAAAGAGTAAGCTTCCCATGAACAAATTTTAGAAACTCGGTGGAAAATTTTGAAAAGGAAGTTAATAGATACACACCTTTAAATACCTCTAGATCTAGGATCCTCATGTGGGTTAAACATAATGGGGTAGAAATTACCCTAGCTAGAAGAATAAGCCCAAATCGGAGAGCCATGCAAGATAGAGGACACTATTGCCAGTATCACTGGTATTATGGGCACAACACCGAGGCCTATTGTAGATGGCGGGGTTTAATGCATGTCCAAGATTTTAGCAACCACAACATTGTTTAAGCTCAGGGCTCTAGAGAACACACTAACCACTATCACAAAGACATGGCATGGAGATGAGGAGTCACCACCCACGGTAATAACTGGGACAAATCAAAAAAGTGGTACTCGATTCCCTAAAAGAAAGTTAGCATCACAACTAGGAGATTCTAGATATGGAATACCAACTTCTTTTAGTCTCGTGTTCATTTAGAATTGCTTTATGAATTACTATATTATCCTTTATTTACATGCAATTTCATATAAACCCTTATTCTAGCAATTAACTCCAAGGCAAACTAGCCATGAAAATACAAGTAAATAATTCATTCATTCAAACATATAATCCCTAAGTTAGTTTAATATACATGGATTTTAATTAAATGAGCTAAATGTACATATTTTTAATAAGTGAGCCTAAAGACTAATTCCTTTTAATTTTAATTAGATAAACC
Organism: Mallotus nudiflorus; assembly: GCA_947683625.1. Taxonomy (NCBI): domain Eukaryota; kingdom Viridiplantae; phylum Streptophyta; class Magnoliopsida; order Malpighiales; family Euphorbiaceae; genus Mallotus; species Mallotus nudiflorus. The sequence goes on from CANTUR010000108.1 coordinate 113,442, forward strand.
TAAGTCTATTTATTTTAATTCAAAAAATTAGCCTAAATCTACAAATTATGGAGGTATTTAAATTAGTGGGCCTAGTTCTACATGTTTTAATTATAAGGTGATCTTAAATCTACAAATTATGAAAAAGCTTAAATTAAGTGGGCTAAGTCTAATTAATTAAATTAAATTAAGTGGGCCTATGTCTAATTTACTAAATGGGTCTAAGTTATCTCTAACCTAAAAATCTAATTAATTATGGGCCTAAAATGCATTTTAATTAATTAAACCTAAAAAAAACCAAAATTTATTTAAGTGGATTAGAATCTAATATAGGCTTAAGGCCCAAAACACATAAGAATAAATCAATAAGTCCAAAAACAAATAAAACCTATTAAAAAAATTAAATAAAAGATCAAACAATTAACTAAATTAATTCCTTCTAAAACCCTAATATTTATTAACATGCAACCTAAATTAATCTACTCCCACCATTGATTTTAATCAATTACCCAATTAAAACCCTAATTTTACTAACTAATTAAGTAACATAAACATGCAATCACACATAATTCCATTATTCCCATTATTAGGGCTATTACAATAATTTATAGAAAAAAATAATAATATAATAATATAACCCCAAAAATAAATAAATAAAATAAAGCAATAACATAAAATAATAAAAAAACTATAGAAACTATATCTCTACAAGGTCTTATCCATGGCATCCCATAGACCTCTTATGGGTTTATTCTCCAAATTTGATCATCATGTGTTTTCCTCCATAATCACTATAAAAGAATAAAAATTATGATTAGTAGATAAATTATAACAATAATAAAATTAAATTAAAAATCAATAAAATCAAAAGAAAACAAATAAAATAAAATAAGAAGATGATGATACTTATGGATGATTTTAATGAAGTGCTTCTCAGATTTTGTAGAATCACCATTCTTGATAGGTCTTAAAATATTGTTCTTAAAAAATCCTTCAAAGATCTTTCTTTAAGCAATTAAACAAGAGAATTTTTTGTAGAGAATGCAATACTCTTTTTCTTTTTTCTCTTTTTTTTTTTTTGTCGTTCTCTCCTCCTCTTTTTTTCTTTTTTCTTTTTTACGTTTTCTTTCCTATGTTATACCTCTCTTCCTTTTTCTTCTTTTTTTTGCCTTTTTTTTTTAGAGCCAAAACCCTCCTTATATAGGGATACATCTTTGAAACCTTAGTTATAAATTGATTCCTAATATACTTCTATTTCCTTAAAAAATTATCAAAATATTTTTAGGAGAATTTCATACCATTTGGGACTCAATTTATTTGGAAAATTCAATATAGTGGATCTCCCATTGGCATATAACGACATCATAGGACGACTAACACTCTATGAAACTGATGTACTCACAAGTATTCAACACTTGACCATGAAGATTCCAATCGAGGGTAGAACTCTTACAATCCATAGAGATAAGCACATGTCTAGGCAATACTACCAGATGGCAATCAAACCTCAGATGGAAGCATTCCCCCTAGAGACTTGGGAGATAGAGAAACAATGAGCTAGACCTAAATTAGTCAATGACACTCAGACATTATAAATTGTTGATGGGAAGACGGTAAAGATTAGTAATGAACTTGACTTTGAAACTAAACAAGGAATAAGTGAAGTCCTTACCAAGCACTCAGGAGGTTTTACCTTTTGTACGACGGAGATAATTGGAGTAGGTCCTCAAATTGCCTCACATAGCTTGAACATCAGACTAGGGGTGAAGCCAGTGATCTAGAAGAAATGAACTTTCACATATGAGAGGCAAAAGATAATCTCCAAGGAAACAAAGAAGTTGCTAGAAGCCAGATTCATTAAAGAGGTTACCCACCTGGAATGGGTAGCCAACGTGGTGCTAGTAAAGATTTCAAACGACAAGTATAGGATGTGTGTGGACTCTACTAACCTCAACTGGGCGTGCCCCAAGGATAGCTACCCCCTGCCAATAATTGACCAGCTAGTAGACTCCACTACCAACCATGGTCTATATAGTTTTGTAGATGCAGTACAAGGATATCACCATATACCAATGAAGGAAGAAGACCATGAGAAAACATCCTTCATTACCCATGAAGGTCTTTATTGCTATAAGGTAATGCCCTTTAGATTAAAGGATACTGGAGCCACATATCAAAGGATGATGAATCATGTATTCTAATACCAGATTAGGAGAACTGTGGAAGTATACGTGGATGACAATATTATCAAAAGCAAGCATGCAGATCAACACTCCGCGAATTTGGATAAGGTCCTCTAATTACTAAACGAGTCTAGGATCAAGCTGAATCCAAAAAAATGCATCTTTAGAGTCAAGTTAGGAAAATTCCTAGGGTTCATGATATCCCACACAGGTATTAAGGCCAACCCAGAAAAGATGGAAGCCATTCTCAACATGAAAGCTTTGAAAACCATCCATGAACTACAAAAGCTAAATGGCAGAATCATGGCTTTGGGGCATTTCATCTCTTACTCAACTAAGTGATGCCTATCGCTATTTCGAGCTTTAAAAAATTCTAAAAAAAATTTTTGGATGAAAGATTGCCAGACAGCTTTTAAAGATATTAAAAAATTCATATCCTCCCCACCTCTGCTCAGTAGGTTGATCATAGAAGAAATGTTGTATTTATACCTTTCGATGGGCCTAAAATGCATGGCCTTAGTACTAGTATGGGAGGAAAAGGGCCAGCAAAGCTCGATGTATTATGTCAGCAAAATACTCTAAAGATCATAAATTCGATACCCAACGCTGGATAAACTGGCCATGGTCATTGTTCATACATCCTAGAAGCTCAGGCATTACTTCTAAGCTCATCCCATTGTTATAAGAACCAGCTTCCCCTTGAGAAAGATATTGCAAAGACCTAAGACTTTAGGTAGATTGGTCCAATGGTCAATATTACTCAGAGAATTCGACATTGACTATAAGCCCCGTCAACAAGTGAAAGCTCAAGCATTAGTAGATTTTGTTGAAGAGATGACACCAAAAGATCTCACCATCACCAGTGCACCAAAGTGGAAGCTCTATATGGACAGGGCATCCTCCACTCAAGGATTTGGTGTTAGGATCATCCTCAAAGGACTATATAAAGTTCTTATCATATATGCAGTTCGGATAAAGTATAATGCCACTAATAACGCTGCAGAGTATGAGGCGCTCATCACAGGATTAAAGTTAGCTACCAAAGTCAAAGCCGAGCATCTTAAAATACACTTGGACTCTCAATTGGTAGTAAACTAGGTCTAAGGGACATTCCAGATTAAGGATCCAAGCATTGCCATATATATTGGGAAAGTCATGCAACTCTTGAAGAAGATTGAACAAGAGGGGGATAGTGGGAAATAATGCAGATACCTCGAAATGAAAACTTGGAAGCCGATCTCTTAGCCAAGTTAGCAGTTGAAGATAGTAAGGTGTTCAAAGACATAGAGCTCACTGAAGCACTAATAAAACCTAGTACTGAAGATTAAGATATCTTAGAGATACATGGAAGCCCATTATAGATAAAGCCAATCGTCCAATATCTCACAAATGCGACACTCCCAGAAGAAAAATTAAAAGCCGTGAAGCTAAATATGAAGGTAGCCCACTACTCTATACTTCATGGAGAATTCTATAAAGATCCTTCTCACACATATGGTCTAAAAATGTATCCCTAGAGGAAGGAAACTATATACTTAAGGAAATCCACAAAACCATTTATGGAGTGCACAAGTTACATTACACGTTAACCAAGAAAGCACTATTGCAAGGATACTACTGGCCCATCATGTCCAGAGATGTTTACAAGCTAACTCAGGAATGCCACAAGTGCCAATAATTTACCCATCTCAACCATAAACCCTCTAGCCTTCAACATCTGATTGACAGCCCCTAGCCCTTCGCAGTGTGGGGAATGGACATCCTAGGTCCCTTCCTGACCTCCACATCACAAAAGAAGTTCTTGATTGTGGCCATAGACCATTTCACTAAGTGGGTAGAGGTGGAAGCTATACCCTCTAGATCCAACACTTCTTCTATAAAGAAATCATCTGCAAGTTCAAAATGCCACACACCCTGAACACAGATAACAAGAAATAATTTGATAATAAAAACTTTAAAAGGTTCTACTCTGACCTTAGAATAAAGCTTCATTTCACCTTGGTGGCCCACTCATAAACAAACAAATAAACGGAAGTCACTAACAGGATTATCATGCAAGGATTCAAGAAAAGGCTTGACGAAAAAAAGGGAAACTGGGTTGAAGAGCTGAACAATGTTATCTGGGCTTATAGGACCACTCCCAGATCATCCACGGAGGAAACACCATTTAGACTAACCTATGATATATATACATAATGATAAATTAGATCCTCAAGTTACAGGGTCAATAGAGAATTAGACTAGGACATCAATAACATCGATACTTGTATATGCCTAGATCTACTAGAAGAAAGGAAGGAACGGACGTCTGCTATAGTAGAAGCACATAGGCAAAAGGTAGCATAATATCACTTCCAACGTATCCACCCAAAATAGTATAAGGTTGGAGGCTGGGTACTTGGAAGGACAGATATTGGCAAAGGCAATTCGGGCACCGACAAACTTGGACCTAATTAGGAAGGCCCTTATCAAGTTACAAAGCAAACATCTAAAGGGGCATACAAAATAAAAGATAGACAAGGCAAGGAGCTACAATGATATTAGAACTCAAATTGTTTTTGAAAATATTACAAATAAATGTACTTAAAATACTATTAAATAAAGTATATTCATTCATTGAAGCAAAATCATATTACAAAAGTCAATTACAACTACCAATGTACATCCAAAGGTTTAGACTTTGAGACAAGAGGGGGAGCAACATTGATAGCACTGATAAGCACTAGAGGCTCAGAAGATGACCCTTCAACTGATTTAGAAATATTTCTTACATGGAGGGCAGACGCCTTATTCCAGGCATCCTCTTCAGCGGTAATCCTAGCCAAGTTAGTTAGTGTTATTTAGTCCAGGTTAGCTGAGTCCAGCTTTGGATTTTAGGAAAGAAGGACCCTCCTACATTCATATCTATAGGCTTTGAGAAACCCTCCCATCATGCTCTGATAGGATCTCTTGTCATTCTCCTAGGATTTCTCTACCTCGCCCAGCTCTCTTTCGAGATCTGTAATCTAGGAGTCTTGCTCTTTGATCCTCTTTGTTAGTTGAGCTTGACTGTGCTCCAGCTTAGCCACCTTCTTCTTACTCACCTTTACTTTAGATTTGGCCTTTGCATATTTGGTTTGGCAAATCTTCAGCACCACCTTTGCATTGTCTAACTTCTTCTCGAAGTCAATCGCTATAGTCCCGATCTCTATCTCTTTTAAATTGTACTGGCTCTTTAAGAAGAAATATTGGTCCTTCTTCAGCAGCAAAGCTTGCATCATTTACAAAAGGGGAAACTCAGGTCATTACCTTGAAGCCCAAAATATAACAAGTCAAACAAGTGTTCCATACTTACTTTTAATGAATGCCCGATCATAGAGCAAAATAGCTCCTCATGATCCTCATTTGTCCAGTGCTGCATATCGATTGGTAGCCTCAAGGACTCAACATATTGGTCTCTGACCTAGGGGTTTGAGACACTTGGCAATTTCACTTTATTCAAGATCCATGCCCTCATATCTAGACACCCAAAGAGCCTTGGATGCTGGATGAATATCTCCTCATCCAGTTCCTCAGCATTAAAGTCTTGGTCTATTAGCCACCTTTTTTGTTGCCCTTCCCTTTCAGTCCGCGAAGACCTGGCCATAGCTTTTCCCTTCAGATTATTAGTGGCTTCCTTTGGGATCGCAGGCACTATAGGCTCGAGTGAGGGGGAGGAGATATGAGCTTCTTCCTACCTCGCTAGCTTATCATCTATAAGTTGGATTCCATTTGCAAATGCAAAAAAGTCAGCCATCTACAAATGAAAAGATACAAAAAAAAGTCAAAGAGATACCTTTTGATAATCAAAGTGTACTAGTGGGTTGGATACAATCAGGGCAGACTCTCCACAAGTATCTTTTTTATACATATTTAGCTGACCGAGCATCAGCTAAGCCATTGAGATGAAGTCTCAAGACCATCTTCATATCATAGTCAAACAACTTTAGAGGCCGTTTCACCTTATGGCACTCATTGGACCATATTCGCTAGACATCCAAGAAGTCCAAATGGTGCTTGACAACAAAGAACTTATGCCTCCATTTCTTATGAAGATCTAGAAGCTTCACAAAAAGGTTATGGTTGGGGACGGCCAACAATGAGAACATCAGTTCCCCTCACTTCTTGGCCAGGCTATACAAATATCGTAGGATGTTAAAGTTTGGCTCCCTACCCTCTGCATGCATCAACTCTATAAACCCAGTCAGTAGCCGATAACTATTAGGATAAAACTGACTGGGTGCCATATTATAACTATTCAGAAATGATTTTTACAAAGGGATCCAAAGGGAACTTCAGACCCCCTCTAGTTTTTCAAAGTACATAACTAACCTATTAAGGCCTAGCATGGGAGTATGGGCTCTAAACTTCCTATCAACAATGCATAGGGTGAAATTGGAGGGTATGCTAAAATGCCTCTGATACCACCCTAATAACTCCTCATCTACTCTATAAATGAATAAATCCAAACTAACTTGTTCTCTTAGTGCCATGAACTTATCTAATAAGAAAAAACTACGAGAAGAAATGTATGGAGGTAGAAAAAGATCACCTAGTTACAAAATGCAGGGGTTGCTATAGAAAAAGCCTAATGACAGTAGTAAGAGGAACTAAGAAGATAAAAAAAATCAACAGGATTGTAAGAAGCAAAAATGCAACACATCAACTGAATAGAGATACTTATAGAGCAACATAAGGCTCTGGAATAGACCATTAACTACCCTTATAAAAAATTTGATTTCTCCCATATCATTAAAATGGGAAAGCCCATTAATCTAGCAGTCATCATTATAGCAATAGAAATGTCTCATCTTCTAATACATGAATAGACACGATGGTTACAAAATTCAAATTTTAAAAATGAGAAATCAAAATGACATAAAATTTATTTGCCCTGGGCACACCACTACCAATTGTCCCTCCTCACCAAGCTCCAATATCAATGAATAGTGATGGAAGCTAGTATCGTTAGGTCACTTCTATAGTATTGAGGTTTAGGCATCTGAGCTACACTTTCAAGGCACCAAGACTATACGGTGCTTGGGCTACACTTTTAATGCACCAAGAAACTAACTCCAATGACTGAAGCTGGCACCCTCAAGTCGCTTTTATAGTACTAAGGTTCCAAGCATGTAAGCCTTGCATCCTTGCACCAAGCATCTAAGTCCAGTGATTGAAGCTGGCACCCTCAAGTTGCTTCTATAGTATTGAGGTTCAGTACTCAGGCCACGTTTTTAATGCACCAAGCATCAAAACTCTAGTGACGACTAGTTCTATCACATTGTCTCCATACTAACAGGTTAATCCATCATATAATTCTTTTTTACAGATTTTGTGCACTTAAAGTCCAATTGGCACCTTAACGACATCCTTACACACTTATTTCAAGACTCGATACTGAGCTTTATCTTTTCTTATGACTGAGGCTATCCTCCTTAGCTCACCTTTCCACATCAAATGTAATTAAGTAATCTCTCCTCCAATAGATGAGTGACATTTATGTCCCTCTCAGACCTAGATACATCGGACATAAATATCCGAACATACTCACAGGGGGTACTCTTGATACTCCACATATATATTCCTGTTTAATTAAAGGTCTATATTTCCTATATAGGTTACTCAGAAAGGGATGACAACTAGAGACATTTAGGAAAAGGTTCCTTATGTAGAAGATTCCTGAAACAAGAAGGAACATTCTCCTAATTGCTCTAGGATTCCTATCCAAAGAGGAATCCTACTCCTTTCAGGTTTAAGTATCACTATCACTATAAATAAGATCCCATATCCCTCATTCTCATTCATTATAGTCTCTTGTATTCTTATTATTCTCCTTCTCTCTCTAAATTCCCTCTATATACTCTGACTTAAGCATCAGAGGGTTTATGGGGATCCACCCCACCTCTCACCTTGCCCTTTATTGACCACTTGCAAGGTTTCAGCTTAAGAGTTTTAAAAAGAAAGTTATCAGGAGGCAAGCTTCAACATTTTATGTTAGCCAAAGAAATGTGAGAGACCTTAGAAAACCACTATGAAGGCAACATTCAAGTAAGAAGGAAGAAGGTTCAACTTCATATGTATGAATATGAACTCTTTAAAATGAAGCCTCATGAATCAGTTTCGGAGATAACAAACCATCTCAATGCTCTCCTCACAACCCTTATGAAACTTGGAAAACATTTCTCCAAGGAAGAGGTAAACAACAAGATTCTAAGAATCCTACCTAAGAAGGATTGGGAATCTCATGTTACTTTGATTGAGGAAGCTCAAGACCTCTCCACTCTATTATTCGATATGCTCATTAGTAAGCTTTTAACACATGAGCTCACTATTAAGCAAAAAGGTGAAGAACAAGAAGAGAAAGAAGAAAAGAAAAAGAGCATTGCTCTAAATGCTCTTTAAGAAGATAGTGAAGAGGAAAGTATCAAAGATTATAGTGATGAAGATGTTGACATTGCGATGCTCACTAGGAACTTCAAGAAGTTTTAAGAAATAAAAACTTCTTAAGAACAAGGGATTTCAACAAGAAGTTTGAAGGAGATGGGAGGAATAAAACTAAGGAGGTTACTTGCTATGAATACAAGAAACTAAGACACATTAGAAGTGAGTGTCCCAAACTCAAATTCAAGAATAAAGGAGCAAAAGATAAGAAGAAGGCATTCAAATCTACTTAGGATGATTCCTTCGAATCCAAAGAGGAAGAGGAACAACAAGAAGTGGCCAATCTTTGCTTTATGACCCTTAAAAATGAAAATGAAAATGAGGTACCATCTACTTCTTATTCTTCCTTTAATGATTGTGATAATTATTGTGATGATAATGATGATAATAGCTCTGTTGTGAGCAAATTACTTGTTAAATGCAAAAGTTTGTTATCTAAGAAGAAACATTATAAGCATGAGTTAGGTAGCTTAAATAGAGAATTAGAAAATTTAAAAATTAATTTTGCTAAACTTGTTGAATTAAACTAAAAACTTGTTAGTGATGCAAAATCTTTTAATTCTTTAGAATATCAACTTAAGAAAGCAAATGATGAAAATCATAAGCTTTCTAAGGAGGTCTTAGAATTAAAGAATTCCATTGCTAAATTTAAGAGAGGAAAAGAAACTTTAGATAGTCTTTTTGGCTCTTAAAAATTTCATGGAGATACCCATAGAATTGGATATAAGAATGGAATGTCTTCATTATCTTCATCACATACTAATTTTGTAAAAGCTTCACATGATTCCACTCCTTCATCCTCCAAATAAAATGAGACTCAATCTTTTAAAGCTAAAAGATCTCATGTGTTAAATAGCAAGGGAAAGTCTCATAAGATTCATCCTTCATTAACATAAAGAGGTAAGGCTCAAACTAGAGCACCTAAACCCAAACATGCTTATACATACATTAGAAATAATTATAATACGCATGCTACATAATACAATGCACATAAACATGTTACACAAAATTATCAAAATACACATCACCATTGCCAATGCATGTCTCACTTAATGACACAAAACAATAGGAGATACACACAATACCAAAGGCATGTTGCACACACTAGGAAAGCATTTCAAACTAAGAGGAATAAATTCAAAAATATTGTATCTTCTTATTGCATGATCAAAGGACATATTAATAATGTGTGCTTCTATAGAAGACTACATATGAATTTACTTCCTACATATTATCTTGAAACTAACCAACCTAGACTAAGAAAGGTTTGGGTCTAAAATAACACTTAAATTATTTTATGTAGATGTGCTTGAAATCCATAAGAATAAAAAGCAAGTGGTATCTCGATAATGGATGTTCAAGACACATGATGGGAGACAAAGAGCAATTCAACAAACTTGATGCTAAAGATGGAGGACACATTACTTTCAGAGATAATGCAAAAGGAAAAATTATTAGCGTTGGAGAAATAGATAATCCTCAATCCTTATTCATACATCCCGTGTTTTTTGTTGATGGTCTTAAACATAATTTGCTTAGTATAAATCAATTATGTGATATGGGAAATAAAGTAACTTTCTATCCTAAAAATTGCTTTGTCAGTAGTCTTGATGAAAATAAAATTATTTTTAGTAGTGAAAGAGTAGACAATGTTTATGTCATTTATTTGAATAAAATTGATAATAAAGATGTAAAATTCTTAGTGTCTATCTCCTATGACACATGGACATGGCACAGTAGGTTAGGACATGCAAATTTTGAGCTTTTGAATGATCTTTATAAACATGAACTTGTGATTGGTTTACCTATGCTTAAATTCACTAAGGATAAACCTTATGATGCTTGCTAAAAGGGAAAACAATCCAAGTCCTCATTTAAGCTAAAAAAAAATGTAGTGTCCACCTCTAGGCCACTTGAACTTATACATATGGATTTATTTGGACCAACTAGAGTTGCTAGTCTCGATGGAATGCACTATACATATGTATTGGTTGATGATTACTCTAAATTTAAATGGGTATGTTTCCTTGCTCATAAGAATGATGCATTTAAAGCTTTTGAAAATTTTGCAAAAAGAGTTAAAAAAGAAAAAGGCTTTTATATTTCTTCTATTATAAGTGATCATAGAACCGAATTTGAAAATTAATTTTTCAAAAACTATTGTAATGAAAATGGTATTTCTTAAACATTTTAATCTCCTAGAACTCCTCAACAAAATGGGGTAGTTGAAATGAAAAATAGAACTCTTATGGAAATGGCTAAAATAATGCTTTATGAGTATAATTTGCATCTATACTTTTGGGCGGAACCTGTTAACACATCTTATTATATTTCAAACTAAGTTTTCAAAAGACCAATTTTAAATAAAACATCTTATGAGCTATGGAACAATAGAAAACCTAAAATCTCATATCTAAAAGTATTTGGATGCAAGTGCTTTATATTGAACACCAAGGACAATCTTGGGAAATTTGATTCTAAAGCTAATGAAGAAATTTTCCTAGGCTATTCCATTTCTAGTAAAGCATATAGGGTCTTTAATAAGAGAACTCTAGTAGTTGAAGAGTCAATGCATGTGGTATTTGATGAATCAAACTCACTTTATCCTAGAAAGGAATTTTGCAGTGTTGATGATCTTGTAAGTGACAATGAGATTATGGAAACATAAGAACAAAATGCTAGTAAGCCTTTAGAACTTGAAGATCAAAGAAAGGAGGAAAATAAGGAGACACCTCAACCTACCTTGAAGGATGAACTTCCAAAAGATTAGCAATTCAAGAAAGCTTACCCTCAATACCTCATTATAGGTGACATTACAAAAGGGGTAACTATTATATCTTAATTAAAGTCTATTATTAATTTAGCTTTCATTTCTTAAATTAAACCCAAAAATATTAATAATGCTTTATGTGATGAATTTTGGGTATGCAAGAAGAGTTAAATCAATTTAAGAGAAATAAGGTTTAGACCATGGTTCCTATACCTAAATGTCATCCTATTATAGGCACCAAATGGGTGTTTAGAAATAAGATGAATGAACAAGGTGTCATAACTAGGAATAAAGCTAGACTAGTGGCTAAAGGTTATAATCAAGAAGAAGGCATTGATTATGATGAAACCTTTTCCCCCGTTATAAGGTTAAAAGCTATTAGGATGCTACTTGCATTTGCATCATTCATGGATTTTAAACTTTATCAAATGGATGTTAAAATTTCATTTTTAAATGGTTTTATTGAAGAAAAAGTGTATGTTGAACCAGGTTTTAAAAGCTTTAATTTTCCAAATCATGTATTCAAACTTTCCAAAGATTTATATTGATTGAAACAAGCTCCTAGAGCTTGGTATGAAAGATTGAGTAGCTTCCTATTAGAGAAAGGTTTCTCTAAAGGAAAAGTTAATACAACTCTTTTTATAAAGAAATCCAAGCATAATTTATTAATTTTTCAAATATATGTTGATGACATTATATTCGGTGCTACTAAACATTACTTGTTTGAGGAATTCTCTAATTTAATTCGAGGAGAATTTGAGATGAGTATGATAGGTGAACTCAAATTCTTTCTTGAACTATAAATCAAGTAATGCAAAAATGGGATTTTCATCAATCAAACCATGTATGTAAGAGACGTTCTCAAGAAATTTGGCATGGATGGAGCTAAGATAAGTAAAACTCCAATCAACACCAAAACCAAACTTAATAAAGATAAGAATGGCAAACCAATTGATGAAAAGTGATTTAAAGGTATGACTGGATCCCTTCTTTATTTAACTATTGGTAGACCCGATATTATGTTTGCTATTTACTTGTGTGCTAGATTTCAATATAGTCCTAGAAGTCTATTTGAATGCTATTAAAAGAATTTTTAAATATCTTTATGGTATAATGCATTTAGGAATTTGGTATCCTGAGAGTTCATTATTTGGCTTGATTAGTTATTCTGATGCAGACTTTGCCGATAGTTTACTATATAGAAAAAGCACTTTTGGAACATGTCAATTTTTAGGAAAATGTTTAGTTTCTAGGTTTAGCAAGAAACAAGTTTCAGTTGCCTTGTCCACTGCTGAAGTTGAATGTATTGCAGCAAGTCTCTGTTGTTCACAAGTTTTATAGCAAAAACAACAGTTGTTAGACTATGGTGTAAAACTTGATCACATTCCAATCAAATGTGATTATAAAAGTGCTATCAACCTTAGTAAAAATCCCATTTAGCATTCTAGAACTAAGCATATAAGCATTAGACATAATTTCTTGCATGATCATGTTCAAATTGGTGATATCTCATTCAAATTTATTGATACAAATAATCAACTTGTAGATATCTTCACCAAACCTCTCAATAAAGAGATATTAAATTTCATTAAGCATGAACTTAGTATGATTTATGGTTCTAGTTTATCTTGATTTTATGTTTAAATTGATGGTTGAACTATTTTCATATGAAATCATGTTATGCTTATTGATTGCTTTGATTGATAAATATTTTGATTTTGATCTTAAATTTTTAGTTGTCAGCTTATATTTAGTTTATCTTTTTAAATTTTCTTTTGCATTTTTTTAAAGGAGGAGAAATAATTTGAGTTTGCATATGTACTTAGTTAATTTTTTTTTTAACAAGTGTATTTTTTAAAAATTTTAAAACTCCCTTAAAAAAATGAGTTTATGTTAGTGACATATTATATTTTGGTTTGATATAGGGGGAGAAATTTTGTTTAAATTTTTTCATGCATATTAACATTATAAGTATGACTAATTTTTTCATACATCATATATGATAAAAGGAATTATTTTGCTTACTTTGTTTATGTATAACATAGATTTTATAAAAAATTTTATGTATCTTTGTTTTCATATCTCTCTCTTTTCTTTTTGCTTTTGACAAAGGGAGAGAAATATATTTGAGTTTTTTATTTGTTACTATACATGTGTATAATATTTTATTATTATGTTTATACATGCAAATGATAAGGCATGAATATCTTCTTAGGAATTGTTTTGATCTTTGATAAGGCATGAATATTTTTACAAAGATTTGGTGTATCTTTGTGTTGTTCCTATAGGAATTTTGGTCCATTTAGGTTCATTTCCCCTTATATCTCTCTCTTTTCCTTTTTCCTTTTTACAAAGAGAGGAAAATATGTCATGAATAATTTGTGTTTATTTTTTTACATGCTAAGTGCTACATGATTGATTGGCTAGCTAAGCTTTATATGATCATAAGATAATTAAGCACGTCTAGCATCAACATTATTATTATATGTATTATTTTTGTGATGCATTTTAGTGGCACTATATGCATATATGTTTGAAATTATTTCCTCACATTGCTTTACATTTATTTAAATAATCATGTTATTATATTTTATGTTTTTAATACATTTGTCATAAGAATGTCGTGTTTTTATCCTTCTTGCTATATTTTATGTTGTTTTTATTTTTATTTTTTTTGTTAAGGGGAATAATCTATAAATTTATATTTATTATCATGTCTATATTTTTAGGGAGAGAAATAAAGAAATATATTTTATTTCATTTGGTATCATTATTATCATAAATATTATCACATGCTTTGCTTTGTATTATTTTTTATCAAACATAAAATAAGTTTGTCAAAATCAAAAAGGGGGAGATTGTTGACCTTAGCAATAATCAATATTAATTTTGATCTTAACAAAATTAATTTTGATCATTTAATTTGTTTGTTTAAGTGTGTATAAGTTAGGACTCCATTAGAAGTTAAAATGAAGTATGATTATATTAGGCTGATTCGACCTCTAAGATTTAAAGAGGCTTTTTGACATCCTTAGAGCTTTATAATAAGAAAGTTATCTTGTTTACATTTGAAATAAAGATCTTGAGCTTTTTGAATTAGGCTTTCTTGTTAAAATCTAAGTTCATTTTGGTATGCAAATATTAAGTCGAAATCAATGTATGCAGCTGCCATTTTAGATTGCATAGCTTTTAGTATTTTAGACATATCTTGAGCTACATAAGCCTAATTAAGGTGATTCAAAATAATATATAAATATAAGTCAAATATATACAAATTTTATGAAGAAAGTGTGGGAAAATTTAGATTCCTCTAATATAAAATTACGGCTTCCACTTGTGCATAGCTGTCTAACAGTAGTCTACATTTTAGATTACATAGCTCTTAGTTTTTGGACATATCTTGAGCTACAGCTATCTAATTGAGGTGATTTAAATTTATATGGAAATATAATTAAAATATCTACAACTTTATATAATAAATTTTGGGCAATTTTAAACGTCTTCAATATAAAATAACTAGTTCAACTTGTGCATAGCTGACTGACAGTGGTATGCAATTTAGATTGTATAGCTCTTAGTATTTTGGACATATCTTGAGCTAAAAAAGTCTAATTAAGGTGATTTAAAATTATATGGAAAGATGAGTTAAATATCTATAACTTTTATGAAGAAATTATGGGCAAAATCAAACTTCATTAGTAGCTAATTATGGTTTCAATCCATGCATAGCTATCTGATAGCATCACCTTCAATAATTCAAAATTATAAACACTGAATTCAAGATATAGATGTTGGACATACTATTTGCACCTCCAAAGCTCTAATTTTGAGTGTTTTTCTATATAAACACCTCAAGAGCTGAATTTAAGTTGAGAAACTTATTATCATTCATTCTTTTTTAATCTTTCAATTAAACTCTAAAATTCTCTTAAACAATTATTTTTTTGTATAACTCTTGTGAGAGTTCATTGTGTGTTATAAATAGAATTTTTCTTCATCTTAAATCTTTGCATAGATTATAAGGGAAGTGAGATTTATCTTTAAAGGAATTGGTTTAAGTGTTATCCATTAAAACACTTGGGATTTGGTTTTTTAAATGAGCCTTGAAAACTCAAGTTGTAAGGTTGTAAGAGTGAGCCATAAAAATCTTGTGTAATCTCAATCTTATGAATAAGATTATGGGTGATTTAAAATCCTAACTTAGGGATAAGTTAGGTTTTATGTTCTTTATTCTTCCTTCTGAACTTCCATTCAATTCTTACAAAGAATTCTTTTAATTTCTCATTTTTATTTGATAGGCCTATTCACCCCCCCCCCCCCTTTAGGACTCTTTTCACTTGGACTTTCAAGTTCCAAAGGCTTACTAGCATTCTCTTCTTATGTTTCCATAATCTCATTGTCACCTATAAGATCACCAATACCACAAATATTCTTTCTAGGATCAAGTGAGTTTGATTCACCAAATACCATATGCATTGACTCTTCAACTACTAGAGTTCTCTTATTAGAGACACTATATGCTTTACTAGAAATAGAATAGCCTAGGAAAATTCCTTCATCAGCTTTAGAATCAAATTTCCCAAGTTTGTCCTTAGTGTTCAATATAAAGCACTTGCATCCAAATACTCTTAGATATGAAATTTTAGGTGTTCTATTATTCCATATCTCATAAGATATTTTATTTAAAATTGGTCTTTTGAAAACTTAATTTGAAATATAACAAGATGTGTTAACGGCTTCTGCCAAAAAGTGTAGAGGCAAATTATACTCATGAAGCATTATTCTAGCCATTTAAACAAGATTTATATTTTTCCTTTCAAATACTCAGGAGTTCTAGGAGATGAAAATTTATGAGAAATACCATTTTCATTACAATAGGTTTTGAAAATTTCATTTTCAAATTCGGTTCCATGATCACTTCTAATAGATGAAATACAAAAACCTTTTTCATTTTGAACTCTTTTAGCATAATTTTCAAAAGCTTTAAAAGCATAATTCTTATAAGCAAGAAAACATACCCAAGTAAATCTAGAGTGATCATCAACCAATATATATGCATAGTGCATTCCACCAAAACTAGCAACTCTAGTTGGTCCAAATAAATCCATAGGTATAAGTTCAAATGGCCTAGAGGTGGAAACTACATTTTTTAGCTTAAATGAGGACTTGGATTGTTTTCCCTTTTAGTAAGCATCACAAGGTTTATCCTTAGTGAATTCAAGCTTAGGTAAACCAATCATAAGTTCATGTTTATAAAGATTATTTAAAAGCTCAAAATTTGCATGTCCTAACCTTTTATGCCATGTACATGTGTCATGGGAGATAGACACTAAGCATTTTACATCTTTATTATCAATTTTATTCAGATCAATGACATAAACATTGTCTACTCTTTCACCACTAAAAATAACTTTGTTTTCTTCAAGACTACTAATATAGCAATTCTTAGGATAGAAAGTTACTTTATTTCCCATGTCACATAATTGACTTATACTAAGCAAATTATGTTTAAGACCATAAAAAATAACACATGATGTATAGATAAGGATTGAGGATTACCTATTTCTCCAATGCCAATAATTTTTCCTTTTGCATTATCTTTAAACGTAATGTGTCCTCCATCCTTAGCATAAAGTTTATTCAATTGCTCTTTGTTTCTTGTTATATGCTTTGAACATCCACTATCGAGATACCACTTGCTTTTTGTTCTTGTGGATTTCAAGCACATCTACATAAAATAATTTAAGTATTCTTTTGGTCCCAAACCTTTCTTGCTCTAAGTTGGTTAATTTTAATATAATTAGTAGAAAGTGAATTCATGTGTAGTCTTCTATAAAAGCACACATTGTTAGTATGTCCTTTGATCATGCAATAAGAACATACAATATTTTTGAATTTATTCTTCCTAGGATGAAATGCTTTCCTAGTGTGTGCAGCATGCCTTTGGTGTTGTGTGTATCTCCTATTATTTTGTGTGATTAAGTGAAACATACATTGGCAATGGTGATGTGTATTTCAATAATTTTATGCAACATGTTTATGTGCATTGTATTGTATAGCATGCCTATTATACTTATATTTAATGTACATATAAGCATGCTTGGGTTTAAGTGCTCTAGTTTGAGCCTTACCTATTTATGTTAATGAAGAATGAATCTTATGAGTCTTTCCCTTGCTATTTAACACATGAGATCTTTTAGCTTTGAAAGCTTAAGTCTTATTTAATTTGGAGGTTAGAGGAGTGGAATCATGTGAAGCTTTTACAAAATTAATATATGATGAAGATAATGAAGACATCTCATTCTTATCTCTAATTCTATGGGTATTTCCATGAAATTTTTGAGAGTCAAGAAGACTATCTAAAGTTTCTTTTCCTTTATTAAATTTAGCAATGGAATTATTTAATTCTAAGACCTCCTTAGAAAGTTTATGATTTTCATCATTTGCTTTCTTAAGTTGATCTTCCAAAGAGTTAGAAGATTTTGCATCACTAATAAGTTTTTTTTTGATTTAATAAGTTTAGAAAAAATAATTTTTAAATTTTCTAATTCTCTATTTAAGCTACCTATCTCATGCTTATAATGTTTCTTCTTAGATAATAAAATTTTGCATTTAAGAAGTAATTTTCTCATAATAGAGCTCTTATCATCATCATTATCATCACAATAATTATCACATTCATCAAAGGAAGAATAAGAAGTAGATGGTACCTCATTTTCATTTTCAAGGTCCATGAAGCAAAGATTGGCCACTTCTTGTTGTTCCTCTTCCTCTTCAAACTCAGAGGAATGATCCTAAGTAACTTTAAATGCCTTGTTCTTATCCTTTGCTTTCTTATTCTTAAATTTGATTTTGGGACACTCACTTATAATATGTCTGGTTTCTTGCATTCATAGCAAGTAACCTCCTTAGTTTTCTTCTTCCTATCTCCTTTGAACTTCTTATTGAAGTCCCTTATTCTTTAGAAGTTTTTCTTTCTCAAAAACTTCTTGAAGTTCCTAGTGAGCATGGCAATGTCACCATCTTCATCACTAGAATCTTTGATGTTTTTCTCTTCACTATCTTCTTAAAGAGCTTTTAAAGCAGTGCTCTTTTTCTTTTCTTCTTTCTCTTTTTATTTTTCACCTCTTTGCTTAATAGTGAGCTCATGTGTTAAAAGCTTACTCATAAGTACATCGGTTGATAGAGTGGAGAGGTCTTGAGCTTCCTCAATTGAAGTAACACGAGATTTCCAATCCTTCTTAAGTAGGATTCTTAGAATCTTATTGTTTACCTCTTCCTTGGAGAAATATTTTCCAAGTTTCTTGAGGGTTGTAAGGAGAGCATTGAGATGGTTTGTCATCTCCGTAATTGATTTATGAGGCTTCATTTTGAAAAGTTTATATTCATACATATGAAGTTGAACCTTCTTATTCATACATATGAAGTTGAACCTTCTTACTTCTTACTTGAATGCTACCTTTGTAGTGGTTTTCTAAGGTCTCCTATATTTCTTTGGCTGAAATACAATATTGAAGCTTGCCTCCTTTTTCTCTTATCATTGAAGAGACTAGAGTAATCATAGATTTTTTATTTTTATACTTTTCTTCCTTTTGATCAATACTCCATTGGCTTATTATAAGAGTAGTTACCACACCATCAATTATAGTTGTAGGTGGTTCCCAACCTCTTAGGAAAATGTTCCAAAGTTTGATGGAATCATAATCAAGATATAATTCCATTTTGAATTTCTAATATGGATAGTCACTACCATCAAAGAATGGTCTAAGAGAAGAGATGTTTTGTAATTCACTTCCCATGATCTTGTATTCTAGTAATGAAGTACCTAGAATTCAAGCTCTAATACCAATTAAAAAGAGTCTTAGAGGGGGGGTGAATAGGACTATCAAATAAAAATGAGAAATTAAAAGAATTCTTTACAAGAATTGAATGGAAGTTGAGAAGGAAGAATGAAGAACATAAAACTGAACTTATCCCTAAGTTAGGATTTTCAATCACCATAATCTTATTCATAAGATTGAGATTACATAAAAGTTTTATGGCTCACTCTTACAACCTTACAACTTGAGTTTTCAAGGCTCACTCAAAAAAACCAAATCCCAAGTGTTTTAATGGACAACTCTTAAACCAATTCCTTTAGAGATAAATCTTACTTCCCTTTTAATCTATCCTAAGATTTGAGATGAAGAGAAATTCTATTTCTAACACATAACAAACACTCACAAGAGTTATATAAATAAAGAATTGTTTAAGAGAATTTAAGAATTGTTCAATTAAATGCTTAAGAAAGAATGAATGATAAAATAAGTTTTTTAACTTCCATTCAGCTCTTGAGGTGTTTGTATAAAAACTCAAAAATATAGTTATTGGAGGTGTAAATAATGTGTCCAACATCTATATTTTGAATTCAATGTTTATAATTTTGAATTATTGAAGGTGATGCTGTTAGACAGCTATACATGGATTGAAACTATAATTGGATACTTAATACATTTGATTTTTCCCATACTTTTTTCATAAAATTCATATATATTTGACTTAGCTTTCCATATCATTTTGAATCACCTCAATTGGACATTTGTAGCTCAAGATTTTCCTAAAATACTAAGAGTTGTGCAATCTAAAATGGTAGATGCATATGTTGATTTTGACTCAATCTTTGCATACCCAAATGAACTCAGATTTTGACAAATAAGCCCAATTCAAAAAACTCAAGATGTCTACTTCAAATTTGAAGAAGATAATTTTCTCATTATAAAGCTCTAAGGATATCAAAAGCCTCATTGAATCTCAGAGGATGAATCAGCCCAAGATAATCATACTTCATTTTAACTTCCAATAGAGTCCTAACTTATACACACTTAAACAAACAAATTAAATGCTCAAATTTAAGTTTTTTAAGTTCAAAATTAAGATTTATTATTGCTAAGGTCAACAACTAAATTTTATACTACTCTAGATGTGAACTCCATTAATATATGAATTCTAGAATTTTGCATGTTAGGCATTAACCAACAACTCACTTATTCATTCATGCAATGTGTATTTCATTTCAAGAAGGATGGATTGTGTGATCCCCCTTTGTCATTTAGATTAAATGAATTTTGGACGTTCTTGACTGACTTACAAACACCATTTCAACTTAAAAAATGAAAAGCTATGTTTATTAAAGATTTAAAATATTGGTTTTTGCTTACAATCCTTATATGTGTGGTTTTTCACAAATTTTAGTTTAATCATGTTTTTGCACAAGAATTATTTTTGATTTGGTGCATTTATAACAAAAAGCAAGTCTATTGGACTTACTGGATTTTTAATCAATTATTGACTTGTGCTGCACATAAAGATGCCTTACCCATGGACATGTTATTTTAATTATTATAAAAGCTTTGAATCTTAACCTTGATGATTCACTCTGTAGTTAAGTGTTCTTACTTTACTAAGCAAGCATTTATGAGAGGTGAAGTTGTCAATTCTGTAATTTGCTTGATTTGGGCGAGGTCACGATCTTATTAGCAAGGGGTGGAATGTCCACTATAAGTTTAACAATCTTAAGAGGTGGAAGAGGAAGAGATAGAAGAGGAAGAGGACCCAGATGAACTTCCTGCTTTGACACCATTTAGTGATGTGCCATTACTAACTTATCCTATGCAGGGTGACCCCAGAGGTTCTTCAGGTGGACATTCTCATATTTGGAACTAAATCCTCGATAATCAAATTTCCATGCAACGTCAATTGAATGTGATAAAGGCTAGGAACCAACAACTTGATCACCGGTAAACGAAAATGGAGTACAAGTTAAATCAATTCTTTGCCTATTCAGGTTATAACATTGAGTCACTACCACCAACCCCTTTGGATGACTAGGGGAGTACTACTTTCCTTTCCTTACTTTACTATTATCATATTGGGGACAATGTGTATCTTTAAGTATGGGGGAAGGGATATTATTAATATTATTAGTAGTTAATGTTTATGTGTGTGTTTTATTAAGTCAAATTATATGTTTATGCTACATTTTACATCATTTCTTCCTCTCATATATTTAATAAGTAGTTATCTTATAAGTCTTTTTTATTTTGATTAAGGTTAAGTTTTCCATATTGATAATTAGCTTTTTATACACAATCAGTAGAAGATTAAAGTTTCATCTTAGTATACATTTTAAGTTTTTCTTTTTATCTCATTTTATTATTTCAAAAATCTAAAGAATGTTTAGTCAACTTATTAACAGTGCTTAAGGCTAGGTAAAGATTTAAGCTTAGGTTTTGAAGATTTGAGTAGCCTTCGGGAAACTAAAGCCATAATATGTGTGAAACTTGCTTTTCAATAATGGATTAGGACATTGATTTAGTTTTATAAAAAAATGTTTATTGACGTGACGCATTTTAAGTAACTTGTGTGTAATTGAGTATGCTCCTTAGTTACATTCATTTGGAAAGAATGCATAACATCATAAGTAGATGCATTTCAAGCAAGTTATGTGTAATTGAGTATGCTCCCTAGTTACGTTCATTCAAAAAGAATGAATCCATATATATATATATATATATATATATATATATATATGTAAGTATGTATGTATATGAATAAAAATGTCTAAAAATACCATGAGAAATGTGAGTTGATATGCATGCTTAATATTGTCGCAAGGTTACTTTTGTTCCTAAAAAACCTAAGTTTAAAGAGTGACCATTCTCGGCAAAGAAGCTTGGTTAGTACTTTGACTTACTATTTATGATTTTATTGTTAATAGATTGAGATAAATTATTAAATTTATTGCTTATGCTATGAAACTAGTTTTTATTTATCATTGTTGAGAATTGGAAGTTTAATTATTAAACTATCTTTTTCTAACTTCTTTCATGATTAAAATGACTTGATAAGGTAGCTACATTTATTATGGAGAAGATGAAAATTTTATTAACTTTTTAACTTGGATCTTTATTTCTTGCTTGAGGGCAACCAAGGCCTAAGTATGGGAGAGTTTGTTATATTGAAAAATAGCATAGTTAGTTAGGGTAGTTATGCTTTACATTTTCTTTGATTTAGCTATATTTTTTTTAATTATTGCACTATTTTTCTTTATCTTTGTTTTTCTCAATTCAATTTTATTTTTTATAGGTTTTCTTAAGCTTAATTCATACCTAGAAGTGTATTAGAGAGTCTTTGGATGAAGAAAGGATTGAGAAAGACCACGAGAACGATGAAGTGAAAGGTGCCAACTCATCACACCATGCTAAGTCATCATAGAGAACCAAGGTACCAAATCATCACACCATGTTGAGTTGTCATAGAGAAGCAGCATGCCGAGTTCCTCCTGAGTCAGCACATTGGTGCTAACTCATCACCTCAAATCTCTTCATCATACCTTTTCATTTTTGTACCCATTCAAAGAGGCATGAATTGGAATGCCAAGAAGTCTATAAATACAAAAACTTATCTCTATTCTACAAATAGAAAAGAAAGTATTGAAAAACATTAGTATTGTATTAAGAAGTTAGAATATTATTAGTTTTATTGAAAGAGTTAAAGTGCTTAATGTTCAAAAGCTACATCCAAGGAATTGAAGGAAGATATCAAGAGGATTTTTCCCAATCAAAGTAACTTCTTAGAAAGCATTAAAGGGTTTCATCAACATAATCTTTTCTCCGTTGTTCTATTTTAGTTACTTGATGTTTACAATACCTCTTTGGTGTTCTTTAATATTGAGAATTATGTATTTTGGCTAGATCTTTATATGTAGAACTACAATGATGAATTAATTTATGAACTACATTTTCATCTTTCATAATTTATGGTTGATTTAGTTTTAATTGAGTTTTGAATTGTGTTATGTATGCTTGATCACCATATATAACTTGTTAATTAATTGTTCACAATAAGAGTTGGGACAATTTAGTAGAAATGAAATTTAAATTACTTAAAAGTTAGAAAAGTACCTAGAGACAAGAAATTCACTTTAAGGGAATAAAGAATTAGCATAGAACTTAATGGCTTTCGTTTATGTTTACAATTTCACAAGAGTGTATATGGACTCTAAATGAAAATGCCCTTAATTGTCAATGAGAGTTGCTTTTAAGAATCATTGGCTTATTCTTCGATCGATGCATGAAATTTTGTATTTTTTTAACCTTTAAAGTTCTTGATTAATTTTGATTTGTAATTCTAACATACATAGCTTAAAATCATTATTAGTATAGTTTAGTTAATTTGTGTAATTAGAAATTAGTAACTTAGAATTAGTTTGAATAAATTAATATCATTTGTCTATCCATCCAAGTATTTGCCCAATTAATACAAGATTTACTTCAAGTTCCATGTGTTCGACCCCTTGCTTATCCTATATTAGCCATAGAAGCTAGGGTATATAATTAACTACCCATTATTTTGCTTTCCTAAAAAAAATTCCCATTATTGCAATTATTGAGGGTTTTGCAAATGGTAGACATATGTTCTTTAAAATCTCCTAATAAAAAGGTAAAAAAATAAAAGAAAATTATGATATTTGAGAGTGAAGTTATAATGGGGATGAAGAGTGTTGCTAGTGGTTGGATAAAAGCAAAAAAAAAGTGATTTTAATTCTGGGTCTAGGAAGAAATTGACTTCTAAAGGAAAAAGACCATTGGATGAGTCTATTGTTAGTGATGAGAGTTTGAAAAAGAAATCAAAACTAATAATCAATGAACCTGTTTAATATGAGAAATATGTTGTTGAGGTTTTTTAACTTTTTTTAATATTATACTAATTTTAATCAAATTTTATTCTTATGTTCTTTTGTTTAATATATATATATATATATATATATATATATATATATATATATATATATATGGCATCCTTTCCTTATTCCTAGTGAGTTTTTTATTGCTAAAATTGGTTATTCTCTAAGTTACAAAGTTATTAAGAATATTCAAAAAGTGTTGAATGATAAACAGTTGGCCTTGTTTAGAGCTACTTTTTCTAGGTCATTTCTTGATATTCTAAATTTTGAAGTTCATTGCCAAGTTATTTACTCTTTGCTTTTACGTGAACTAAAGCATCCTAATTTAGAAGAAATGTGGTTTAATGTTTATAGGATGAAGCTGAAATTTGGTTTATATGAGTTTGCACTAATTAATAGGTTGAACTATGTTCTTAATTTTAGAAATATAGGTGTTTATTTGAAATAAAATGATATTATTTAGAAATATTTTAGTTCTATGAATAAGATCAATAAACAATCTATTCAGGAATTTATTTGCAAAGAGGTGGGAGAATGATGAAGATTGTTTGAAAATTGATGTTTTGTTCTTTTTAGGGATGTTTTTGTTTTCACATAAAAAACATCAAATTATTTTCAAGCAAAATTTGGATCTTATTGCAAGTGGGTCTTTTCAGACCTATGCATGGGGGAAAGGTATGTTTGATTTCACTCTAGATTCTTTTAAAGAAAGGTTTTCTGATAAGCGTAAATTGCATCATGGATACTTTTATAGGTTTATTGGGTTTCCATATGCATTTCAGTTATGGTTTTATGAGTGTTTTCTTGGTATTGGTAAATTATGTGATTATTCTGCTGCACATGTTCCTAGTGGTCTTGTGCCATGTATGCTAAATTATACTTGTTCATTAATTCCGAGTCTTAAGACTTTACAATAGAATATTTTCAGAGAATCCTCAAAGAAGGTGATTATTTTTATATTCATTTTTGTTTTATTTTTTCATAGTTTAATTGCATTTTCTTAGTTGAATATAAAAAACATTACCCCAACTGCTACTGAAAGAGAAGAGTTGAATATAAGTAGTTTTTCAATAAAGGAAAATCTACTGGCATTGGTGATATTGAGGGAAGTTATGAAGAAGATAAAGCTTTTTAGAAGACCAGAGAGAGTTCTTTGGGGATTGAATTTCAAGAGTCCTCTTCTCGTGGTTGTAGGTTGAAAAAAGTCATTCAAACCTAAGACCGTTTGTCCAAAGATTTGAAATAGTTGAAGAAAGATGTGGATCAGAAGTTTGATACTATTTTTGGGTATATGAGGCTGGTTATGAACAAGTTAGGAGTGACTTCAAAATATAAGGTTTGTTTTTTAAGGGTTTCTTTTTTTTTTTTTTGTATTTTATACTTATCATATTCAGAAAATATTCAAATTTGATACTTTTTTATAGGTTGTATATTTTTGTAGAACTAATGTTGATTCTGGTGGAATACTAGAAGAGGAGGGTGATGATGTTTATTATTCTTATAATAATATTGAACTTGTTGAGAAGAAAAAGGCTGATGAAGAGGTGTGTTTTTAATATTTTTTTAGTATTATAATTGTATAATATACTTTTAAAATTCTTATTATATTATGTTCTTGTTATAGCTTGTCAACTATTTTATATTGTTTTATGTTTTTATACTTTTAATATACTAAAAATATATTCTAATATGATTTTTTTCAGTCTATAGATGTTAAAGAGTAGAATGTTATTTCTGAATTAAAGAAAGGTGTAGAAGGAGAGGATAAAGAAACACTAATATGATTTTTTTCAGTCTATAGATGTTAGAGAGTAGAAAGTTATTTCTGAATTGAAGAAAGGTGCAGAAGGAGAGGATAAAGAAACACTAATGAAAGTACTATTGATGAAAAGAATGATAAGGAGGAAGAAGAAGATAAGGATGACAATATTGTCGATATTGAGAAGAAGGATAAAGGTGGAGATGGAAAGGGTGATGGTGGTGGTCTAGGTGTTGGAGGTTATTTTTATTTTTTTAAAATTGTGTTTTTTTATTTTTATTTTTAATAATTGATATTAATATAAAATGTTTTTATATTTAGGGGCTATTAATAATATCGTTGGAGGTAGTTATTCTTCTCACAGTGGAGCTGAAGATGAAGGAAGATCTGGGAATGTTGATTTGAAGAAAGATAAATTTAGCTCAAAGGAGTCTGATTTGAATGTTTCTTCTTCTGTACATTCTGTGGTTTATAGGATTCTAAGTTCTGTATCTTATTTGAATATTTATGGTATCTGATACAGTATTGTGTATTTTGTGTATTTATGTTAGGATGGGAATGAAGATGTTGTTGATATTGACAATTTTTCTTATGTTATAAAAACTGTTGTGAAAGCTATTGGTGAAATAGCTGGTGATATTGTATGTGTTTGTTTGTTATTAAAAAATGTTAAATTTATTTTAGTTTTTTAGTTTTTCTTGTGTTTTATTTTGTATTTTGTATTATATTATTCTTTATAAGGGTGTTGGACAAAAAGATGATGTTCCTCCTAATGTTATTATTGATGATGTTAAAAGGAAAGGTGTTGAGGTATAATTTTTTTGTTTGTTATATATTTTTTAAATTTTTTTGTTATTATTTTTTATCATTATTTTATCTTTTATTTATTTTAGGTTGAAAAGGGAAATATTGATGACAGAGATTATTTTAAGAGTCCTCCTGCAAGAAAAAGGGAAATTAAAGCTACTTCTTTAATGAAGTCCCCTTTTTTAAATAAGTTTGGATCTTCAAAAGATGTTGAGAAATATAAGAAGGTTTCAACTGTTGTAAAGGGTTTCTCTCCACATATATTATAAAGCCATAAGATTTTAAGAAGCATTATGAGTTTGATTTGTGGCTTGGAGTTGGTTTCATAAAAAGAAACAAGCATGTTATATGAAGTGTCTATTTCTAATTTTTTTAAATTAAAAATTCTGAATGTTGATTTTGTTTTTGTACAAAGAAGGTGTACTTTGATGATAATGATGTCATTTCTCCAGCTTTAAAATTTGGTGTTGATAAAATCGCTTCAAAGACTTGGTTTCAAATGCTGAGTTACTGTGGATGTTGTTTAACATCTTTTATAAGTTTTTTTTAATTATTTTGTGTAACTTATATGTTTTTTTTTGTTAGTTATATTTTCTTTTAGATTTTTTAGTTTTTAATGTTCTTTTATTATGGTATCTTATTGAGATGATATTTAACTAATATTCGAATAAAATACTATTTTGAACTATGAGATACTTTTTATATTTGAATAATATATTGTTTTGTGTTTCAAATATTATTTTTATGTTCCAGGTATTACTTCTTGTTTTTTATATTGTTTTCAGTTGCATATACTAATAAGATTCAAATCATATTTAGTTTTTTTAAGTTTCTGATTTTATATTTTTTTATTTTTAGCATATTGATATTTTATTTTATTACTTGAGGAAGAAAGACAAGATTTTCAGTGATTGTTACATTAAATTTACAACAACTGATAATCATTTCTCTTAATGCATTCAGGCTCTTTATTTAAAGTTTTATGTAAAAAATGATGTTTGGCTTGTAAGTGTTGATCATTGTGTTACATAATATATGTTGGGATATTTGACGTTGATTGCATTTTATTCCCATTCATGTTATAAAAGATAAGCATTGGGTTTTGGGAATGTTAAACATTAAAGATATGCACATATATGTATATAACTCTATGAGAGGTGTGAAGAATGATTGAGTGGTTTCAGATTATTTAAGGAGCTATAGTGTTCTTCTGCCACTTTTTTTTATGTTCTTGATTTTTAGGAACACTATTCTAATGTTGATCCATCTAATAGACCTTTTGAAGTTGTTATGGTTGATGGACTCCCTTATCAGCATGATAAGTAAGTTTATTGTATTCTTAAAAAAAATTTCAATGTTTTTTTTATAATTCTTATATTTTTATGTTTTTATGTAGTGATTGTGGAGTGTTTGTTGTGGTTTTGTTGAGCATTTGATACATGGATTGGCTATTCCAAGTAATTTGAATATTGAAGAGACGAGGTCTTATTATATGGTGAGCTTGTACAGTTATGGAAAAAGGAAAGAAGATGAGTTTATTGATAGTGAATATTAACATTCAGGCATGCTAAATCTAAAGGGGAAGAAGAAGAGAGTTCTATAATCTTTTGGATCAATTTATTCTAACTTATTCAATAAATTCATGTTCATTTGATGATAGTTTAATCTAATGTTATTTTTTATATACTATCAACTATTTGTTGCCTATGAATGTTTTTATAGGTTTTTTATATTTTTTTTATTTTATTTAATTGTATGATTGTGGTTTAATATAAGATTTGATTTTAACCCCAAGTTTTGTTGTTGTTTTTTTTTTATATTAGTTGTTTCTTATGCTTATAATATATTGTAATGTATTTATGAGTTTGTGATTTTTTTTCAATTTCATATACTTTTCTGAGTTTCAAATTCTTTTTGTGGTTTTGGATACTTGTTATATTATGATAAGATACTGATGTTTTGTGTATTCTACTAATAAGATTCAAAAAATTTTCAAATATTATTCCAAAATACATTGAGTAACTTATATGAAATTGTTTTGCACTTTCAACATATTCCAATAAGATTCTAAAAGCATTCGGATGATATTTAGAAAATTTTTTATAACAAGTCAAGAATATGACACCTATTTTGCTTGTTCAAAATATACGAATAATATTCAAAAAATATTCTTATAATATTAAAAAATGTTGAATAACAATGCAATATCTATTTTGCAGTTTCAACTTATACGAACAAGATTTAGAAAATATTTGGATAATATTAAAAAATGTAGTTAAAAAAGTGATGAATATGCCAACTGTTTTGCAATTTCAACAACCTATTTCAATAAACAATATCAGATACCTGTTCAATGTTTAATGTTATACGTAATTTTGTAAAAAAATAAAATTCAATAGAGGAAAACATGAATTGAACAAAAATGTATTGAAATATCAACTTTTTTTTTGCGTGTCTAAAAGTGTTTTTATTGTGTCCATAGTAGCCATATGTTCTGCATTTGTTTATATTTATGTTTTCCTATGGCACTTGAATTCTTCTTTTCTTTAGTCTTCCCAGTCAAATTCTACTTTTTAGAGGTAAGACAGGCATGCATTTGACTCCAACTGGCACAGTCCATGTACTTTGTGATGGAATTGGGTATATTGTTCCTCCATATGTTGCTAGCATCAATTCTTTAGTGTAGAATGCTAAGTAGTAGTTGTACAATTCTAGGTTTAGCACTCTTAACACTGCCAATGCTTGTTCACACCATATTTTGTTAAGTTGAAACTTATTACATGTGCACATCTTATCTTTTAGATTGACTATATCTATTTTTTTCATTATTACAAACATTGTACAAATCATCATTTGCTTTGTTTACCTGAAATAGGTTTCGAATATAGGAAAAAAATATATTAAATATTTATAGTAAATTAGAGGTATCATATATGAAGCAGACATTAAAAGTGTTTGAGTTTCTAACCTTGATTTATGAGATTTGATGTAGTTGTCATTTAAGATGTCTTCAGCTCTTTTTGAAAGCTTTGTGAAAGTAGCTCTTACAATCATTTGGTTATTTGCATTCCATTCCTATACTAACACTCATAAGTATTCTAAAAGAATTATTATTGGGAGCTCTCTTGCATATTTTATTACAGCGTTCATTGATTCTATGAAGTTTATGGCCATTGTTTGGTACCTTTTGTTTAATGGATCTTTGTCCGTTTCTCATAGCCTATGTCTTCAAGGTACTTGTGTACATGTATATCCAGCTTCTTTATTTCTTGAATCTTATTTTAAGGTTATTGAGTATGTGGAATATGTAGTGCACATGAGCAGCTTTAGGATAGACATTTTTTATGGTTGTTGTAATGCTTTCATGCCTGTATGAAATTATACACATTTTTTCTCTGATTCCAAATGCTTTTCTCAATTGCTCAGAGAACTAGTCCCATCAAGAATCATTTTTAAAATTGGCCATATAAAAAGCAAGCAGGAAGATTTTACCTTTCGCATAAAAAATAATGAATATTCAAATTTATTCTAAAAAAAAGAAGCATATCAAATATAATATAGTATCTGAAAATAATGATAAGCTAATAATATACTAAATTGTCAATTTTTGTGTCTTGGAAAAAAATTAAAATCAAGATTTTACCTTGTGCATCTTGTGTAGCTACTGTGAGAAGTATTCCTCAGTATTTTGACTTTAGAAATGTTTCATCAACTACTATAATTGGAATGCAATGTTGCCATCCATCTATGCTTGCTTTCAGTGCCATAAAAGTGTATAAAAAAAGTGTTTTCCTTAGTAGTTTTCAAATCCACAACTAAGCTGGGTTTGGTTTCTTATATCATATACAAAAAAAAAACTCAAGAGAAGCATGTAAGAATCTTTAGGATTTCCCCTAATACATTCAAGTGCTACCTCTTTTGATATGTACACTTTCATGTAACTTATTAAAATCCCAAATTCAAGCTAGACGTCCCTCATTATGTTAACTGGGGTGTATATCATTTTCGTTCTTATGTATTTGGACTTTATATGTTCAGTAATAATCTAATTAGTTGCTTGACGATTGTTTGCATGTCTAACTTCTAGGTTGCATTTGTGTTTATTGATTAGATTTCTGATTATGAAAATATCTATATTTCAGTATCTTGAAGCTTTTAAAGCGTAGTTACAGTTGTTATCCAAGCACTCTAAGTTGTACCTTGCTAAACATGATTTGGTTACTTTATACTAAAAATTGTTTGACATTACATATGAGACGATGAATTTCTTTAATGTTTCTTTGTCTTTGAATGTTTGCCCAACTCTGATATCTTTTGAAGTTGAATAACTTGTTATAAATGTTAAAGAAAGAGTGCTCTTTATTTCTTCTTCCTTTATATTTCTTCTTCCTTTTGTGTTCTTTATTCAATGGTGCTTTTTCCAATTTGTTTTGCCCCCTCTTACATGGCTAAACTTTGATCTGTTTTTTTTTTATGGACTGATTTTATGATGTTGTTAGTTTTGTTTCATTTGTTTAAAATTTTTAGAGTCCTTTACTTTTAGTTGCAACGGGATCCAAATTTACAAAGGGCATTTTATACAATTAGATTCTATGCTCTTCAATTGTGTACAGAATTGCAAAGTTGAATCATCTTCTATTTGTAAATTTGGATACTCTTCTTTGACTTAGCATGAGATATGAACCTAGTTTTCTTCTTTCTCAAATTTAAGATGCTCTAAAATGATTGCGATCAGTTTATTATAGGTGCAATTGTTAGGTATTTGTATCCTAGTTGATTTAAAATTTATGTACGTTGAATCATCAATTCACTCTCCATCAAAATGCACAAAAACTAGAAGTTTTCCCATATCCCGAAAGTATATAAAATGAATAAAAAACATTGATATTCGAATTATATTCTAAAAAAAGAAACATAACAAATATAAAATAGTATCTGAAATCAATGATAAGCTAAAAATATACTAAACTGCAATGTAACAAATACTAAATTGCATAAGATACGAATAAGATACCTATAATATACTTTTTTTCCATCTAATGTTTATCAAATTATTGTTTTCATATCATATAATTTTTTATGCATCATATTGCAATGAGATTCGGAAAATATTTGGATAAGATGCAAAAATGTATACAAATAATGAATATGGCATCTGTTTTTCTCTTTTAATGTATAAAAACAAGATTATTCACAAGATACAAAATTTTGTGTTAGAAACTACAAATATGCTTAAAATATACTATTTTTTTCAATTTTTGTTTCTTGTAAAAAATCAAAATCTCTAATGTTATGTTGTTAGAAAATGAAATCTTTTTTTGAAGCCAAATATGAATGAAAGCGAGTAATTTAAAAAATTGAATAATGTACCTGGGGATCTGTGATTTTTATTGCTTGTTTGTTACTTGTATCTTCTTTTTGATGTTGAATGATTGAGTTTCTACTATATGATGAATAGATGAATGAGATTTAGAATCAGAATAGAAAAAAATTGTTTTGGTTTTTTCTTTGAATCAGATTTAAAAATAATGAATCGAAAAAAAATGTAATAAGATCGAGTTAAGGGACGGAGTTGTGATGAAGGAGCTAGTACCGAGGAGCTGTGAGTGATGGAGTTGTGACCTATGAGTTGTGAGAGATTGCGCTATGAGGCAGTAGCTCTGAGCTGTGAGCGACGGCTAAAAGAACGAGAGGAATAAGAAGATGAACTAAGGGAAAACAAGTCAAGGCACGCATGTAATTTTTTATAAAAGTTAGGTACAAGCGTAATATCTAACAAAGGTGAATATTTTGCTGAAAATCTGACCTAAAAAAATGCGTATTTTTGTAAAAATCTCAAAAAAATCTTAAAATAATTTTTTTGTAAAAAAAAAAAAAACAAAAACTAGAGAGCAAATATCCAATTGTTATACCATGGATCTTGTCCATATGACAATGTAAACTAAGGGTTCATCACACATATAAAGCAAAAAAAATACTTCTTTTTTTTTCGGTTGAGTTTAATAGGGAAGAGAGGGCACATGTTTGCGAAAAAGTCCTTTTATGTTCCTTGGTTTGAGTTTGTTGTTTTTCTTTATAGTTTTGTTCTTGGTCTCGAGTTTTTGCGTAATTGTTATTGATGGGGTCATTGCCAATAAAAGATTAAAATTGGTCAAAAATTGAGTGATTCTGAGTTGGGGGTAAGTAGCTTGTGTTCATGTTTGTAGTGTAATTATCTCTGTCATTGTAATTGCAGTTGCTTATTGGATGAAGAGTGAGAGAAAATAGATTTTTATTTATCAAAAAATTATTTTTTATTTTGCTAATTACAATGGTTGAATTAAATTTTTTATTCATGATTTTAGTCAAAATAAAATTTTTATTCATTAAAAATTATTTATTTTTTATTTTTTAATTATAATGAATAAACTTTTACTTGTATTTTTATTTTAATTAAATAATGTAAATTCATTACTTAAATAATGCAAGTTCATAAAATAAAACATGTAGGTTCATAGATTCATAAGATAAAATATGTAGGTTCATTACTTAAATAATAAATGTTTATTGATTTTCACCTATAAGTTTATTAATTTTCACTTATATGCTACATGTTCATTGACATTTGAACCTGTAGATCCATTGATCTTTACCTTCAAATTTATTGATATTTTCCTTTCAACCTTTTTTTTTTTAATTTCATTTTATAGCTACTATTAAAAATTATCTTGAATTCAATTTCTTTTTTTCAAAAATTTCATTTTTTTGGTTCTATTTATAATTTTTTTATTAAGCTTTATTTTACTTTCTATTCTAATTATTTTTAAAAAAATTAATAGAAATGACAAAAATATTTTTATTTATCAAAAAAAATTCTTTTTATTTTATTAATTAAAGTGGTTGAATTTAATTTTTTATTCATGATTTTAGTCAAATAATATTTTTATTTATTAAAAATTATTTTTAATTTTAATAAATAAACATTTACTTTGTCTTTTTATTTTAGTTGAATAATGTAGGTTTATTGCTTAAATAATGTATGTTCATAAGATAAATCAAGTTTCACTACTTAATAATTAAGATTAATTTATCTTCACTTATATGTTCATTGATCTTTACTTATAGTTTCATTGACATTCACTTACATATTTATTAATATTTTTCTTTCAATCTCATTTTTTATTTTAATTTCATTTTATAGCTACAGTTAAAAATTATCTTGAATTCAATTTCTTTTTTCAAAAATCTCTTTTTTTTCTATTTATTTTTCTTTTATTTTAAACTTTATTTTCTTTTCTATTCTAATTATTTTTAAAAAAAATTAATGGGTCATTTATCAAAAAATTATTTTTTTTCTTTTTATTTTTTAATTATAATAAATAAACTTTTACTTTGTATTTTACTTTTAATTTTAATTTTTTATTCTAATTATTTTTAAAAATTAATAGAAATGAAGAAAGTATTTTTAATATGTCAAAAAATTATTTTTTCTTTTTATTTTGTCAATTACAGTGGTTAAATTTAATTTTTTATTCATTAAAAAATTATTTAATTTTTAATTTTTAATTATAATAAATAAATTTTTATTTTAGTTAAATAATGTAGGTTCGTTACTTAAATAATGTCGATTTATAAGATAAAAAAAATGTAAGTTCATTACTTGAATAATGCAGGTTTTCTAACCTTCAAATGCCGGTTTATTGATTTTTATTTGTAGGTTCATTAGTTTTCACTTACAGATTCATTAATATTTTTTAAATTCATTAATATTTTTCTTTCAATCTCATTTTTTATAACTGCTATTAAAAATTATCTTAAATTAAATCTCTTGTTTCAAAAATCTCATTTTTTTGGTGCTTTTTATCATTCTTTTATATTAAATTTTACTTTCTTTTTCATTCTAATTATTCTTTAAAAAAATTAATAGAAATGAAAAAGTTTTTTATTTTTAATAATGGCATGCACACGCAACACAACAATGACACACAAACACCACCGACACACTATATACAAAAATCTCATGCAAATTCTTGCATAAAGGCCACTTCATATTATTATACAAAAAAATATTTAAAATTTACATGGAAAAAATAAGTTGCATTATATACAACAATTATTAAAAAAATATTTTGAAATTAAAAGGCAAAAAAAAAGAAAAACAACCAAACATATATATATATATATACCAAAAATTTTAAAATTTCAAAAAAAAAAAGAACACTAAGCCTATTGAAACCACAACACACACAAAAACCTCATACAAATTCATATATTTAACATAAATTTATATGAAAAAAATATGTTGTGCGCGTATATATATATATAATTAAATATTTAATTGAGTGGAGTTTTCTATAATAATATTATAATTATGATATTATTTTTAATATTATCATAATTAATTAATCATAATCATAATAATAGTAAAATTTAAAAAATTTTAAAAAAAAACACTAGGCTCACCAACACACAATGCATGGCCAATTTAGATGGCCAAACAAAAGAAAAAATAATAATGAAATGTAAAAAGAATGGTCCTTGGCCATTTCACCAATATGAGTGGCGAAATGGTAAAAAAAAATAAAAAAAAAAAAAAAAAGCATTCCACAATTTGAACTAGAGGAATGAGTTTTTCGCCAGCTCCACTAATGAAATGCAAACTGTCATGTCATGTCAGCTAAAATTATCATAAATTGAAAAAAAAATTCAAAACCACTAAAAAAAAATACTTTAAAAACAACCACAAATTGAGAAATACTTTTAATTTTTACCATAAAATGCTAAAATAGCCGGTTGTTTTTAGCACGTCTCTTTCATCTTCAAAGTTTATTAGGAATAATTATAAGGTTGGACAAAACCTTTTCATATTTTACAGTCCTCTTTGTTTTCTTTTTCACACAGACTCGTTTTCTTTTTACACGTACTTTTTTTCTTTTTTACGCTATTATCTGAATTTTTGTTATTTTCCTTTTTTTTTTTAGAAAATTACAGAAAATGCTAAGTTCAACCAAAGCTTTTTAAAAAATACGGTGCTAACAAAAGTTTTTTCAAAATTACAGTGCTTTGTTCTCTTTTTTTTTTTTTTTTCTTTTTTACGTTTTTTCTGGCATTGTTTTTTTCCCTAACTGATTTCTTCTTTGTCTTTCCCTTCTGTTTTTCTATGTTCTATTTATTTTTTTCATTCTAATTATTTCTTTCTTTTTTCTTTCTTCCATTATTTTTTTCTTAATTTATTTTTTTCTATTTTCTTTTTGTTCAGAAAATAAACTGAAAAAGAAAAAAATGATGATGTTGAAGAAGAAAGCAGAGCAAAAATCCTTTTAATTGTAAATTATGAGTTTCAAAAAAAGAAGAAAAAGATGGCAAGTTTTGGTTATCTTTGTAGACATTTGTTAAAACAACTAGAAAAATTATTACAAAAAAACTTCATAAAATTGAAAAAGAATTAATATAAAAAAAAACATAAACGGCCACCAAAACAACTAGACAAACAACCATTAAAACAATCAAAAAGCACAACCGTCAAAACAACAAAAAAAACAACTGCCAAAATAACCATAAAAATAACTACAAAAATCATTAGAAAAACACTCATAGAACTTAAAAAGAACCAACAAATAAAACAACTACTAAAATAATAATAAAAAATAACTGCTAAAACAACAAGAAAAACAACCACTAAAACAACCATAAACCAAAAGCAACTTGAAAAACAATCTCATAAAACTAAAAAATAAAAAAACAACTTGAAAACAATCATCAAAACAACAACAAAAAATCATGAACCAAAAATAACAAGAAAAACAAACTCATAAAACTATAAAAGAAAAAAAAAAAAAACATCCGCCAAAATATTCATGAAAACAACTAGGAAAAAAGAAAACACATACTC
Source organism: Mallotus nudiflorus (assembly GCA_947683625.1). Classification (NCBI taxonomy): domain Eukaryota; kingdom Viridiplantae; phylum Streptophyta; class Magnoliopsida; order Malpighiales; family Euphorbiaceae; genus Mallotus; species Mallotus nudiflorus. Next base: position 149,994 of record CANTUR010000108.1, read on the forward strand.
TTATCAATCCAAAGAAATCAAACTAGACCCATTATAATATTCAAATTCCAGCACCCAAAATAATTATAAAGTTCAAGTTTTTAACTATGAAAATTCTTCTTTAAAAAAAAATCCAAAAGACAATTGTACAATTTAAGTCATTCACTTTCTCTGTGGATACTTTATTTTTAAGATCTTTTTATTGGTCATGAAAAGGAAAATATCAAGAAAAGTAAAAGTTAAATCAACAAATAAAAAAAAAGCCATGAATAAAAATTTTTTAAGAGAAATATTATGATTGTTTTGTTTTGTTTTGGAAATTATGTTGATAATACCGTGTAAGAGTAGAGAATGAAAAGAAAAGAAAAGAGAACAATTGCAGAGAAAGAAAAAAAGAGAGAAGAACAAAAAGAAAAATAAAACCATAGTAGAGAATGAAAAGTGTAAAAATTTGAAGGAAAAAAAAATAGAGAAGAAGAAGTAGGAATGAGAAGACATTGTAGGGCGTATCAGAGAATAAAAAGAGAGGAAAAGATATTACAGAGAAAGACATAAAAAAGAGAGAAGAAGAAAAGGAAGAAAAAAGAAAACAAAGAGACCGTATATTTGAAAAAAAGTTTCCGTGTTTTTAGTATTTTTGTAAAACTTTTTAGTCAACTATAAAAGTGAAAATATTTTTTTTTTACATTTATGAAAAAATCACTATTTTTTCACTAACTTATGTATTCCTTCTCTTTTTCCTTTTTTTTTTATTTTCTATTTATTTTTTTCTTTCTATCCTTATTTTTTTCGTTTTATACTTTTTTTTTATTTATTCTTTCTTGTTCCTATTATTATTCCATAACTATTTTATTTTAATATTATTATTCATTCCATTATTTTTATATTCTATTTATTTTTCTTTCTCTCCTTATTTTATTTTATTTATTTATTATTATTTCTCTAGTTGTTTGTGGTTCTTATTTTCTTTTTATTTTTTACTTTTATTACTTTTTTTCTTAATCTTTTCATTTTCTTTAGTATTTTTTGGTTGTTTTTTTATTTTGTTTTGCTTCAGCTTTGTATTTTTATGAGGTTATTTGTAGTGATTATTTTTTTGGATATTTCCATGGTTGTTTTTATGGTTTTTTTTCCTTTAAAACAGCCGTGAAATAACCAGAAAAACAATAAAAAAAATACCACTAGAAAATAAGCTCATAAAATTGCAAAAAGAATCAACAAAAAAAACAACCACCAAAACAACAAAAAAAGAATTGAAAACCAACAAAAGAAACCAAAACAACCAAAAAAATAACTAAAAACAACCAAAAAAGTGCAAGAGATCCAACAAAAAAGAAAAACTGTTAGAAAAACAACTTTCAAAACAATCAGAAAAACAACTAAAAAAATCACTGAAAAAGAAGTTCGTTGAATTGAAAAAAACCAACAAAAAAAATACAATCACAAAAAAAAACCAGAAAAAGAAAGGAATTTTCACAAAAATGCCCAAAAAAAAAGGTACATTTAACATAATATATCCTATGTTTTAAAAATATTCAATCATGTCCTTTTTTCTCAAAAAATTTCATGCATGCCCATTTTCGCGTCATCTTTTTTTTGCTTTTTTTTTTTTTTTTTCCATTCATGATTTTGGCTCTTCTTCTTTGCATCTTCTTCTTCTCTGTGCTTTTTTTCCATCATAATTCTCCTACTCCTTGAACTTCTTTCTCACAATGACTTTGAAAGCCTCAACTTTTCCCTGGAAGATTCGACACCGCCACCACCACCACTAACAGCTTCTCCTTGTCAAGAACCTGGGCCTAATCATCCAACTCTCCGTGCCCTTTATGAGCCAAACTCCCAACCTTAGCCTCAGCAGTTGAAGGGTAGTTCTCAGCTCAATCGTTGGTCCACGGATAGAGCAATCTGTTTTGGTTGTAAGTTAGATTGCCATGGTCAGTGAACCCAGAATTTTAACTGTAAGTTTTAATTTAGCAAAATGAAATCATAAAGATTGAATATATGATTTTCATGCATTGATTTTCTATTCTTATGGATTTTAAGTCTTGTAGTATTTGCTTATGTTTTTATTCTATTGGGATATTGTTATGAGATGCAACTTATAATGTGCCCTCTTAGCTATGGCGGAATCTACAAAAATAAGGAAAAACAACAAAGCTTGCCAAGGAAGAGAGAACAAAAGAGAAGAGTGGTTGGGTGTGGAAGGTGATTGCTAGTTGGATTTATCCAAATGGCTGGAATGCCTTTAAATTTGCCAGAATATAAGCATCAACAAGGGTTGAATGGCAGGTTGTAGTCTTTTTGGTCCAGAAATTCATTTTGGTGTTTGCAATTTTTTTATGACATAAATAATGCATTGATTTTCATAAAAAATAGTTTTGCTACATTCAGAGTCCATCTATAGAATTTTGACAATGTCCTTTCCACATAAGAGCTTCAATGGAGTAAATTTAGCCGTAAGTGGTCCTCTATATATTTACTAAAGAAGATGAATCATTTTGTAGTTTGTTGTGTGTTGTAAGACTGAATTGTGGGGGTAAAAAGAGTGAATACATAACTATTGTATTTATCAAGATGCACTAATGTGAAGCTACTTTTTTCTTTTTTTAACAATGGTGTGAAGCTACTTTGAGAGTGGTTAATGTGTCTTCTTCTATTATTATTATTAATTTGCTTTCTCTGTTTTTTTTTTTTTTTTTTTAATTTGAATGGGATTGGAGTTGGGGCCATGGTTTTATGGAACTTCACAAATTTTCATGTTAACGAACAATGACAATCCTTTACTAACCCCATGCTTTTGGAATGTTTTCTCGATTTTGCTGTTCTAATTATGTAAACACATTATGTTTTTTATTTTTTGTTTAAAAAATTTATTATTAGTTCAGTCTCTTGATCCACAAGTCAGTTAAAAAAAAAAAAAAAACTCCTTTTTATTTCCAATATATAACATTGAGAAAACCATTAATATTTGGTTAGCTGTTAATTAAATAAAAAAATGTAAACAAATTAAGTGCCATGATGAAGAGATTAATTAAAATGTAATCAAATTGCCATGGAGAGATTATTTTTAATGGTTATTTTAAAAAATCATCTTAAGATATAAAATTTAAATTTTATTAGTTTTTTATATTGATTTTTATCTTTTTTTTTTTAAAATAGAACTATTTTATTGTGTAACACATAAAAAAAATTATTCTCTATTCATGGATAACAAAAAAAAAACAATAAAATAAAATGTGAATAGACTAAATTATGTGTTTATATTAACATGTAATCATTATAGTGGAAGATATTTTGTAATATCAAACTACTTGGTTCAAAATAAAAAAGATCACCATAAATTAAAGAAAATTTCCTTAAAATAAGCTACAGGAAAATGCTTATCTATAATTTGTTAATGATATAATTAACCACCTTACAAATAAACTTAACTAGAATTTAGTTGTTATAACAAGATATTTTATAAATTATTAAATTAATTTCTGAGATTTACAGTGTTAATAAATATTTTATTAATTTGCTATATTATGGTTATTTTGTGAAATTTAATTAAACTCAAATGTTATTAATTATTTTATTATATTATGGTACTAATATTAAATTGAAATTTAAAACTTAAATTTAATATTATATATTATTTAATATATTATTATTATTTGTGAATAATGTTAATTTAGTGTATTTAATATATTTTAATATTATGTGGTGAGTTTAATTAGAAAAGTAAATATTTAAATTAAAAATATTATTTTTATATTATTTTGTTCTTTTCTCATTTTTTAATAAAAAATATATAAATATATATGAAAATTTTTCCTTTCCCCCTCTTTTCTTTTCCTTCCTTCCCCTTTCCCTCCTTTTCCTTTCTTCTTCTCTTCTCTATGTGAAATGCAGAATCGCGCCACCAGCACCCATGCTGCCACCTGACCACCGGACCACTACACACGCCACCAGTAGCAGTAGCAACGTCGATCTTCTTCCCCCAACTCTAGCAAGCTCATTTTCTTCCTCTCTCCCTTCTCCTTCTCGGTGCTGTGAGCTTCTGGAGGCCACCGATGGCAATTCTAATGGTGGTTGGAGCTCACACTGGTCTCATTTGAAAGCTCTCGACGTCAGCTTCATTTCCCCTAAGGTAATTTGTCTTATTAAACTCTAATTCAGCTTCAATTTGAGATAATTCATTCTAGGATTCATAGTTTCAATTGTTGATTTTGTGTTCAATTAGTTTAATTTTTGTTAAATTGACTTTAGATTATTTAAATTAAAGTTGTAAACTTTCCAAAAATGTATTTAAATTCGATTTTGAAGATAGTTGAGATTTGAGCACTATTTCGAGCTCGATTACTGTTCATGGGGATTGTCCCAGCATGGAGATGTATTTTATTTTTAATAAATTCTACTAATGATTTTAAGCATGTTTCGTTAAGAAAGTTTATTGAAATTATATTCCAATTATTTATTATAAATTTTTGAATGTTTATGTAAAAATTAGATTTTTGGAAAAATTAGTATAAATTAGTAAATTTTGTATTTTAAATGAAATCATTGTTAATTATTATGATTTGAATAATTTTTTAGTAATAAATAGTATTAAAATAATTTTTATGAATTATTTACTATTTTTAGCTAATTAATAATAATTTTTGGAAATATATTCAAATAATAGTTTTATCTATCATTTTTATGATTTAATGAATTTTTAGCTATTTTATTATATATTTGGGCATTTTAAATAATTATTTGTAAATTATAGTATTTGATTTTGAATATTTGAAAAATGAATTTTTATTAATATTATTTAATTATATTTGGGATTTTATTAATTATTTTAAAAATAAATATCTTTGATGTTTTTATTATTTAAATAAATTGAATTATGATATTTTATTGATTTTTATGAATTGTAGTGAGTTATTAATATTTATTATTATTATATTATTGATTTTGTGTATATTGGTTCTTGGTTGGGCAATTTATGTAGTTTGGGCGTCCAACCCGAGAAGTTGAGCATTCTATGTATTTGAAGTGTGTTTGCATGTAGAATCAACTCTACTTTTAGTAGAGAGACATCCATTTTGCAAAGGAGACTCTGTCGAATTTTCAGTAGAATTCTCGTACAACATGACATCGGGTCGGTCATGAGTTTTGAATTATTGTCGAGTCATGTCCTAGATTGAGTCATTCTTTAAAATTTCTAGAAATATAAATTAGGATTTCAATTCTAATAGATTGTTATTTTATTATTTTCCTTAGTTGCTCTGCATGTTAGGCCTATCGGACCAGACTAGCTGAGCTAGGTTGAGGAGCGTGATAAAACTATGAGTTATTATTATATGTATACACTGCATGTAGATGACGTATTCTGAGCATTCATATTTTGAATAAATATGATTTTTCATTATGCTTTAATCCCTTAAATTGTTATTATATGATTATTTCGAATATATATTTTTATATATATTTACATGTGATTATTAAATTATGAAAATGAATGCTATTCATGTTTATCGTGATTTTCACTATTTTATTATGAAATGACATTTTTAAGGATAGTTATAAAACATACCACTTAACAGGTCATGCTAGGGCTGTTGTGCAACAGTACACTAGAGTTAGGTTTTGAACTTTAATTAACTCAGGTTATGGAAATGATGGTTATTGTGAATTTTGGATAATAAGGGTGTGACTGCAAATCCTTAGTTGACATGTAGGGTATTCGGGGCCAGTTAGCACCGGTAGTGGAACTGTAGATCCTCGGTTGACCCTTTATATACTCGAGGTCATTTCACTACCAAAAGTTGGATAGAAGAATATTTTTAGAGTATGGAAAGCCTGATGGCTAATGATATTTAGTGCTGAGGTTGTAAAAATTTAGGGATTTTACTCCGATCATCCACTCAAAATTCTTCTACATTTATTATTATCATAAAAGTATATTTTTAGCTATTATAAAAGTATTTTTTTTAGTATCTGTATGAAATGCATGCATATATAAATAAATAAATATATATTATTATGTTGATTCTTGAATGTATATGCCTTTGTGTTGCATGTATATATATTACAATAATTCATTCAGTGAGGTTTGACCCCCTTTAATATTATTTTCATAATCTTCTAATTTAGACCTCCCTATTAGAACTCTTCGTTTGACTCTTTCCTGTCCGGCTAACTTATATAAATATTGAACCATCACTTCTCTTGTATTTTAGTAAACGCTGCAATAGTAGTACTTTTTATTTTAGTATCTGTATTGTATTATATAGTGTTCCTGTATTTAAATATTTGTATGAACATATTTTATTATGTTATGATATAAGGATTCAATTTATATTAATTAAAGTTTTAATTTTGATGTATTTTTATGATATGTTTGCATGTGTTTTTATTTTAAGGCTTGCTACGGGTTCCGAATTTGTGAGAATTTCCATTCCCTAGTGCTGGTCATGACTCCTCAGTTTGGATCATAACATTAGTGTTGAGTATCATATGAAAAAATCTTGGAAAAAAAATCTATTGACAAAATTCCTTTCCCAACAATTATAACAAAGATGATTCGTCATCAACCAACCAAACATGTCTATCTTAGAAAGAAAAATAAATTCATAAAGTGATTAAAATAACCTAATGTATCCACACAAGGAACAACTTCTCAAAAGAAGCACACTTTATATTAGATGTAAGAATAAAATATTTAAACAATATATTTTCTTAATATAATTCATGTATGATACAATCAAAACAATATATTATATGAATATTATAAGTATATGAAATTCAAAATAGTATATAAAACTCAAAACAGTATATAAAACTCAAAATATAGTGAAAATTTAGAATGTTGAATATTTTTCTGACCCTTTTTTTTCTTTGTTTTTTTTTTCCCATTTTTTTGTTTCATATTTGGAATCAATTCTGTTTGTGATTCTTGTATATGTGATTTATATATATGTTCATGGAATTGTCAAGATAATTAGTATTGTTTTATTTGTTGATAATTTAATTGAACATTTTCTTTCTTTGAGAATTTTGTATGTCCTTAGTGGTCTAATTTTTTTTTTTGGAACAAATAAAGAAGGGTTCTTTGATTTACAAGTTAAAGATATCTAAACTAATAGAAAAAGAGAGTATTTTTATGTTAAATGAATAAAAGTTGGGTCTATATTGTCCAATTGTGTTAAATTTTTGTTGCACAACAAGCTTATGAAATAATAAGAATGATACTTAAAAATAATATATTATTTAAATATTATTCATATATGATAGAAACAAAATAATATATTATTTGAATATTATAAGTATTTGAAACTCAAAACTGTATATTATCTAAATATTATAAGTATCTGAAACTCAAAATAATATATTATCTGAATATTATAAGTATTTGAAACTCAAAATTGTATATTATCTAAATATTATAAGTATCTGAAACTCAAAATAATATATTATCTCAATATTATAAGTATATAAAACTCAAAATAGTATCTGAAACTTAAAATAGTGTCCAAAAATTAAAAACATTATCTTAAAACTCATAAATACAGTATATTTTTCAAATATTATTTGTAGATGATACAATCAAAATAGTATATTTTCTAAATATTATTTGTATCTAAAATTCAAAACAGTATCTAAAACTCAAAATAGTATTGGAGACTAAAAACAATATCTGAACCTCAAAATAGTATCTAAAAATTAAAAATGGTGTCTTAAACTCATAAATACAATAAATTTTCTTGATATCATTTGTATATGATACAATTAAAAATCATATATTTTTTGACTATTATTCATATATGAAATTCAAAATAGTATTTGAGATTTTAGTTTATTTTCCTGTATAAAATAAACAAAATAATATCATCCTAATAAATAAATAAATAAATAAATATATATATATATATATATATATATATATATATATATATATATATATATATATATATATATATATATATATATATATATATATTTCAAAATATTTTATTAGAATATTTGAAACTTTAATTATTAAAACTAATATGAGCTGTATAATTTAAATATGTTAATTATAATATCTGAAATAGAGCATACCGCCTACATATATATATATATACCCAAAACCAAAACTAAAATAAACCAAAAAAAAAAAGGAAAAATTAAAAACTAAAAATAAGGACAACATAAAATAAGCAAAAAATAAGGAAAAAATAAAAATAAATAAAAAAGAGAGAAAATTAAAAAATAAATATAAGGATAAAATAAAAAAATAAAAAAATAAGGATAATAGAGAATAAAAAATTAAAAATTAAAAAGAAAGAAAATTAAAAAAGGATAATAGAAATATGAAAAAAGAAAAAAGAAAAAGTGATAAAAAAAGAAAAAAGAAAAATAAGGAATGAAAATAAAAAAATAAACAGGATAAAATTAAAAAAATAAATATAAAGATAAAATAAAAAAAATGAAAAATAAAGATAATAGAGAATAAGAAAAAAATGAGAAAATAAAAAAAGAATATAATTGAAAATAAAAAAAATAAAGAAAAATAAAAATGGAAAGGAAAAAAGAAAACAAAAAAAAGTGAAAGAAAAAATTTAAAAAAACCAACTAAGAAAAAAACAAAGAAAAATAGAAAAAAGCAAAATATACACTCTGGAAAGCAAAATAAAAAAATAAAGCACGTATTAAAACTAAAAGGGTATTCATGTAATTTATACAAAAATTAGGATAAATAACTGTAAATAACGTAGAAAATGTATCTAATTCTGTAAATTTCTCAAAAAAAAAAAAAAGCTCAGACTCATATCAATACAAACAAATCAAATCAGAATTATTATACCACTTAAATTTCAATGCCTAAAATAATTATAAAATTCAAATTTTTAATTATGAAAACTTTTATTTAAAAAATCAAAACAAAAACAAAATCCATAACAAAAGTAAAAAGTAAAGTTGCTTATATTATGTCATGAGGCATGTTTTGTTTCTTGTCCAAATAGGTATGATATGGTATGAGCTAAATTAGTTAATTATAATATCAAAAATTCAAAAGGGAGTAGCTCATTCAAAGATATTTACGAAGACAAGAAAATGGAAGTGATACCATCCAGAATGTTCCTGCCTAATTAGGGGCTCCTTACCCCCTAATAGGGACACTTGGATTAGCAAGAAGGCAGATTTGTCCAGAATAGGGACTACCCCAAAATGGAGTCCTAAGCACAAAAGGAACACTGTCGTACCAAGATTATGATTCACTATCCCACACGGAATCTGACTGCTTTCAGGTTTGAGTATTACTATATATAGAGCCCTACATCCCCTACAAAGGGACATCTTATTCTCATATATTCTAGCTATATTGTATTCTCCTTGCTTCTCTAACTTAGGCATCGAAGTGTTCGTGGGGACTCTCCCCACCTCTCACCTTGCCTTCTATTCATGGATTGCATGACCCTAAGCCCAAGAGTTCTGAAAACCAATTATCAAGTGGCGCTGTCTATGGGAACTCCTTGGGAAAAGCCATTCGTTTACTTGCTAAGCTAAATACATCTTCACTATGACTTCTAGCTTACCACCAAACCTGACTCCTAGAGTCGACACCAACCCTTCCGTACCTATCCTTTCAACCGACCTCTCAGACCCTCTCCCAATAATAATTCTTCCACCCACTTTACAGCATGTTGGAGCCTCATCCAGACATATACCTTCACTTCCTGACAACACTCCAAGAGACCCATCTTGGGCATAGACCTCCCATATTATGCTCTGCTGTAAAACCATCGATCAATACCTTATATACCTTTTCCAAGTCTACTAGAAACACCAGCAATAACCACTCTAAATTTAAACACTGTGAACCATGCACTAAGCCTTAATCAAACTAGTAGGGAAGCCATGATAAAAAATATTCAGGCACAGATAGCTTTGATGCAATAATAACTAAATGCTATAATATAGAGTGGGCGCTCTGAGTTGGCTCAAAATGATGATAACACAACACCCCAGCAGGCCCCAGGGATGAGCATGGGGAAGGGTAAAGCGCTAGAAAGGGAGTACAGTTCAACCATTCTGGCCCTTGATGATTCAAAATTATCTCAGAAGGTTGAATAAGTAATATGTAAAGCCCAGACCAAACCTAGAAAGGAAGAAGAATGTGTTATGGATAGTAGAACTCTGTTTGTCAGTAGAATAATTCAAACAGAGATTCCTAGTAAGTTCAGAATCCCATAGCTTGATCAATACGATGGGATGGGAGACCCCATCAGTCATATATTAGCATTCCAAACAAAGATGTTGCTCCAGGAATGTAAATGATGGAATTATGTGTAGAGTCTTTCCAAGCATGCTCGTAAAGAATGCTAAAAAATGGTTTCATCGGCTCCTTGAAAATTCAGTCACTTCTTTTGAGGATATGGCAGAGCAATTTTGTATCAGATTCATCACTAATATTCCCTCAGTAAAAAACATCAACAATCTTTGGATGTGTCGGCAAGAAGTTGACAAATCTTTACGAAGTTACCTTGATTGTTTCAATTAAACAGCCATGCAGATTAAGCATCTTGTTGATGAAGTCGCCATAGAAGCTTTGAAAAATGGCACCAGACTCAAAAACCTTAAAGACAAAAGAATGGATAAAGAACTGAGTACCTTTGCAAAAGCAATGATGATGGCAGTCCGAATGATAAAAATGAACGAAGACAAAAGGATGCGTTGAGAAGAAGATAGGCCATCGATCAAGGATGAACGACCAAAACAGAGACAAGCAAGCTTCTTAAAAATGAATTTCAGAAATCCGGCAAAGAGATTTGATAGGGAAGTAGAAAGATATACACCCTTAAACACCTCTCGATCTAAAATCCTCATGTGGGTTAGGCAAAATGGAGTGGGGATCACCCCAGCCAAGAGAATCAGCCCAACTCAGAGATTTACCTAGGACAAAGGCTAGTACTGTGAGTACCACCGTGAATATAGGCATGACACGGAGGACTACAAAGAGCTGAAGAATGCCATAGAAATACTGGTGTAGAGGGGAAAGCTTGATAATTTCGCAGATGCACCAAGGAGAAGCAAAAACTCTGAAAGCCAGAAACGGGACAGAGCCAAAGAAAAGAAAACCCAGAACGAGCCAATTGGAATGATCAACATGATCATAAGGGGAGAAAACACCAAAAAAGATTAAAGCATAGTAGAGGAGAAAAATCGATACCTAGGAGAAGCAACATTGTTTTCAATTTGGAAGATGATTTGCATGTACACCACCCCTATTGTGATGCTCTGGTGATAATTGCGTGCATAAATAAGTATCGAGTCAAAAGGCTATTGGTGGATAATGGGAGTGCTATTAATGTATTATCCTAAAATGCATACAAAGCAATGGGTGGCTCCGTCACCAAACTTGAAAGCCATCCAGAATCCCATCACGAATTTTTATAGGGGAACCATGTAACCAATGGCGATTGTCGAGCTGAGCCTAGAATTTGGAAACCAAGATAATGAGGAGACAAAAGTCATCCGGACTCTATTCAACATGGTAGATATACCACTAGCCTATAATGGGATTATAGGACGGCCGACACTTTATGAGATAGATGCAGTCACCAGCATTCGACACTTGACCATGAAAATTCTGATTAAGAATGGGATCCTTACTATTCGAGGAGATCAGCACATGGCTAGACAGTGTTATCAGATGGCTATGAAGCCTTAAGTGGAGGCTTTTCCTTTAGAGGCATGGGAAGTCGAGAAGCAAGGCACTAATCCACAACCAGTGGAAGACACAGAGACATTATAAATCACGAAAGAAAAGACTGTGAAAATTGGCAATGCACTCAACCAAAACATCATAGACAAAATAAGGGAAGTCCTTACCAGACACTCAGAGGATTTCATTTCACAAGCATCCGAGATCGTCGGCGTGGACACACAGGTTGCTTGTCATTGCCTAAATATCAAACTGGGAGCCAAGCCAATAGCATAGAAAAAAAATCTTTGCCTATGAAAGACAGAAGATCATTGTTGAAGAAACAATGAAGCTATTAGCAGCTGGGTTCATTAAAGAGGTTACTCACCCGAAATGGGTAGCCAATGTGGTACTTGTCAGAAAAGAAAATGGGAAGTACATAATGTGTGTAGACTACACCGACCTCAATTAAGTATGCCCTAAGGATAGCTACCTGTTGTCCATGATTGATCAGCTTGTCGATTCCACCATCGGTTACAAATTATACAGTTTCATCGATACGGCACAAGGTTATCACCAAATTTCGATGAAGGAAGAGGATCAGGAGAAAAACATCCTTCAACACTCATAAAGGGTTATACTGCTACAAGGTGATGCCCTTCGGACTAAAAAATATTGGGACCACGTATCAAAGAATGATGAACCAAGTCCTCCAAGACCATATTGGAATAAGTGTAGAAGTATACATGGATGACATCATCATCAAAAGCAAACATCCGAAGCAGTACCCGACAGACGTGGATCGAGTTCTCCAATTATTGAGTAACTCCAGGATCAAGTTGAATCTTGAGAAATGCTCCTTCAAAGTCCAAGCAGGCAAGTTCCTAGGGTTCATGATATCTCACCTGGGCATTGAAGCCAATCCAGAAAAGATGGAAGCCATACTCAACATGAAGGCACCAAAGAACATCCATAAGGTACAAAAGTTAAATGGTAGAATCACCGCATTAGGGCATTTCATTTCTTGCGCGGCTAGGCGATGTCTACCATTGTTCCAAGCTCTCAAAAATTTTGAGAAGTTTCAGTGGTCCGCTGATTGCCAGGCGACATTCGAAGACATTAAAAGATTCTTATCTTCACCACCCCTACTCAGCCGGCCGGTCCCAGATGAGACCTTGTATTTGTACCTTTCTATTGGCCAAGAATGCATCACTTTAATACTAGTAAGAGAAGAAGGAAACCAATAAAGCCTTATCTATTATGTCAGTAAGATGCTCTGAGGACCTAAAATTCAGTATCCCATATTGGAAAAGTTAGCCATGGTTGTGGTCCACACCTCTCAAAAGATTCGACATTACTTCAAGGCTCACCATATTGTGGTCCAATCTCGCCTGCCACTATGAAAAATCTTACAAAGACCAGAGACTTTGGGCAAGCTAGTGTAATGGTCGATCTTACTCAGTGAATTCGATATTGACTATGAGCCCTGGCAGTAGATGAAAGCCTAGGCATTAGCAGATTTTATGTAAGAAATGGCTCCAAAAGACATAGCCTTGATCGAAGTACCAGAGTGGAAGCTCTATGTTAATAGAGCATCCTCAACTCAAGTTTTCAGTGCCAGAATAATCCTCAGAGGACCACACAAGGTTCACATCCAGTATGCAGTCCGTATCGAGTATAACGCCACCAACAATGCAGCCAAGTATGAAGCACTCATTACAGGTTTGAAGTTAGCCACCAAAGTCAGGGCTGAATACCTCATCATATACTTAGACTCCCAACTGGTAGTCAACCAAGTCAGCGGAGCATTTCAAGTCAAAGACACCTATATTGCCAAGTACATAGACAAGGCCAAGCGGCTTTTGCAACACATCGAACGGGATGAAGGTCGATAGAAGAAAATAGTGAGGTCGACTACCTTGCCAAATCCACAGCTAAAAATAGTCAAGCATTCTAGGATATGAATTTCATCGAGTCACTAACTAGTCCCAACATAGAAGACACTAAAGTTTTAGAGACACAAGTAGTCTCAGAATGGATGCGATCGATAATCCAATATCTAGAACACGGAACACTCCCAGAAGATAAGCTGAAGGCTTGGAAGCTCAAGACTAAGGCAACCTACTATTCCATCCATCAAGGGGAGCTCTATTGAAAATCCCTCTCACACCCATAGTCAAAGTGCGTTTCTCCGGAGGAAGGAAATTACATACTTCAAGAAATCCACGAAGGAATTTGTGAAGCGCATGAATCCCACTATTCGCTCACTAGAAAGGCACTACTCCAAGGGTATGACTGGCCCACCATGTCCAAAGATGCCCAGCAGCTAACGCAAGCATGTCCCCAGTGCTAGTATTATTCCTGACTCAGTCACAAATCTTCTCAGCCCCTGCATCCCATCGACAGCCCTTGGCCATTCGCTATGTAGGGGATGCACATCCTTAGTCATTTCCCTCCCTCTACCTCATAGAAAAAGTTTTTAATTATGGCCATTGACCATTTCACCAAATGGGTAGAAGTAGAAGCAATACTAACCATTATAGAAGCTCATATACAACACTTCTTCTGGAAAGAGATCATTTTTAGGTTCGGCATCCCCCACACTTTAATTACAGATAATGACAAATAGTTCGATAATAATAAATTCATACATTTCTGCTCAGACCTTGGTATAAAGCTATGCTTCACCTCAGTAACTCACCCGCAGATAAATGGACAAATGAAAGTCACAAACAAAATTCTCATGCAAGGATTGAAGAAGAGACTTGACGAGAAAAAGGAAAATTAGGTCGAAGAACTCAACAATGTAATATGGGCCTATAGAACCACAACTCGATCATCCACTGGCGAGACACCATTCAGACTGACTTATGGCATGGATGTGGTAATTCCTGTGGAAGTTGGGTCACCAAGTTACCAGGTAAGCCAGGATATCGATCACGCCATTAATAATGTTGACGCCGGATATGCCTAGACCTACTAGAGGAACAGAGAGAACAAGTTGCAACCACAGCTGAGGCACATAAGCAAAGAGTAACATGATACCACCATCAATGGCATCGAACAAAATAATTTAGGTTGGGAGACTGGTTACTTAGAAGAGTAAATATTGGCAAAGGCACCTCAGGAACTGGCAAGTTAGGTCCAAACTGGGAAGGTCCATACCAAATCTTAGCAAGCACAATGAGGGGAGCACACAGACTAAGAGAAGGAGGAGGCAAATAACTACCACGATTTTGGAACTCAGACTCTCTCAGAAAATACTATCAGTAAAACTGTATTCAACATATGATTCAATAAAGTCTCTATTCATTAATAAAAATGCCTTTACATATGATCAGTTACAAAATAAAAGAAGAAAAAAGAAAAGGATCCTATACATATCTACTCCACCATATGTACACCTGGACCCCCAGGCCCAAAAATAGAGGGGGAAACCTCAATAGTCTCTAGATGCACTAAGGACCCAGTAGCAATAGTAGCCTCTGCGGACTCCCTCACAGGAACAGAATTGGCCTTTTGATGGGCATCCTCCTCTATAGGAAGTTTCACAAGGTCTAATGGAGTTATTCGGTCTAGCGCCCCCAGATCCAGTCTCGAGTCTTAAGAGAGCAGGATCCTCTTACACTCAGCCTAGTAAGCTTTGAGAAACCCTTCTACCATGCCTTGGTATGCCTTCTTATCATTTCCCCAGGATTTCTCAAGCTCTGCTAGCCTCCCCTGGAGCTCAGCGATTTGAAGATCTTGCTCCTTGATCCTCCTCATCAACTAGGCTTGGCTATATTCCAACTTAGAAACTTTCTTCTGATTTGCCTCAGTATTAGACTTGGCCTCAACATATCTTGTCTGGTAGTGCTCCAGGGCTGCCTTTGCACTATCTAGCTTCTTCTCAAAATCGATGGCTAAAGTACCCACCTCCATTTCCTTTAAGTTGTATTGGCTCTTCAAGTAGAAGTACTGATCCTTCGCCAACAACAAGGCCTAAGTCATCTGCCAAAAAACCAACGGTTAGCTTCAACAAGAAACATGTACGATAACTACATTAGTGGCAGAAGCTAGCTTACCTCTAGTGACTGGCCAATCATGGAGTCCAACAACCCATTCGGGCCCTCATCGGACCAACGCTGCATATCACCGGGTAGCCTTAGCGATTTCGTGTACTGATCTAGCACTTGGTTGTTGGAGATACTCGGGAGCTTCATCCGCTTCAATATCTAGCCCCTCATATCTGGGCACCCAGATAATCACGGGCATTGAACATAAATCTCTTCATCTAGCCCCTCCGCATAAGACCCTGGATCAATCAACCGCCTTTTTATTTGGCCAACCTGCTCCGGCTGTTCACTTTCCATCGATGCTTTGCCCTTGGGTTCAGCAGGAATCGCTTCAGGGGCTGCAAGAACTTCAGGTTCAGGGGAAGGAGAGGCCCACAATTCCTTCGCAGCAGTCGGCTCATCAACTAAGGAAATCCCCTCGCAAAATCAAAAAAGTCAGCCATCTACAGTCAAAAAAATAAAGCAATTCAAAAAAAATAGCTCAAAGTAAAACAAACGTACCAAGGGAGTGATCACGACTTTGACAGATTCTCCACAAGTATCTCTAGGACGCATCCTCTACCGATCGAGCTTCAACAAGCCCATTGAGATGTAGCTACAAAACCATCTCCGTATCATGGTCGAAAAGTTTTGCAAGACGGGTCACCTTATAACACTCATCCAACCACATCCTCTAGACATCCAAGAAGTCTGATTGATGCTCCACAATAAAAAAAATGGTGTCTCCACTTCTTATGGAGATTTGGAAGCTTTACAAAAAGGGTATGATTGGGTACGGTCGACAAAGAGAACATTAGCTCCCCTTTCTTTCTAGTCAGCCTGTACAGATATCGAAAGACATCTAAATTGGGTTCCATCCCCTCTTCATACATCAGTTGGATGAACCCGGTCAGTATCCTATAACTATTCGGGTGAACTTGACTGGGAGCTATGTTATTTTTATTCAGAAATTCTTTTATGAAGGGATCTAGAGGAAATTTCAAACCCCCTTTAACTGGTCAAAATACACTACTAATTTACTTAGCCCTAACAAGGGGGTATAGGCCCTAAACCTCCTATCTATGGTGTGAAGGGCATAATCAGCGGGGATACAGAATCACCACCGATACCACCCCAGTAATTCACTATCTACATTAGAGACAAAAAGGTCAAAACTAACTTCTTCCTTTGGGGCCATACTGGAGAAAGGAAACACACACTAGTAAAAAGGAGGAAAAAGAGGAAGAAGAAAGACAAAAGAATCACCTGGTTGCCATAAGCAAGAAATACGACAGGTATAAATGGAAATAGCAGAGGCGATATCAACGTAGCGAAGGCAAGAACAACAGAAAAGCAAAGGAAAAAAATATGCCACTTAACAAGTGTAGCAGTATTTATAAAGACACAGAAGGATTTGTGAGCACGCCATTAACTGCCCTCATTATTGTTGTATTCCTCCCTAGGCTACTAGGGGTCTTTTGGGAATAAAAGAGCCCATTAGATGAGGAGTCACGATAACGGAGGCATAAACACTTTATCTACTAACACACGAAACAATGCATCACTCACGTGATTTTAATTATGAATCCTTAAGAGTTAAAGTGATGCCACCACGTGTTGGCCTGCCCACGTTTTGACTGGGCCACTTCATCAAGCGACTCAGAATGCATTTCAAGCAGCATTTTCAACCCATTTCAAGTATCTGAGCATCTAAGTCTCGTGTATTTAAGTCTAGTGACTAAAGCTGGCACCCTTAGGTCGCTTTTGTAGTACTGAGGTTCCGAGCATGTAAGCCTCACATCCCTTAACCAAGCATCTAAGTCCAGTGACTGAAGCTGGCACCCTCAGGTCACTTCTGTAGTATTAAGGTTCCGAGCATGTAAGCCTCGTGTCCCTGAACCAAGCATCTAAGTCTTGTGCATTTAAGTCCAATGACTGAAGCTTGCACCCTTATGTCGCTTCTGTAGTATTGAGGTTCCGAGCTCATAAAGCCTCGTGTCCATGCATCGAGCATCAAAAATCCAGTGACGACTAGTTCCGTCATATTGTTTCCAAGCTTATGGGTTAATCTATTTTTGTGCTCATACGCACTTAGCATATATCCTAGCTCTACAGATTACGATTCAACGATGACCATCCAAATACTCAGCATCGAGCTCTACCCATTGTGACTGAGGCTGGTCACCTCAGCTCACTCTCCTCTATTACCATATTGTACCCCTTATGAGAGCATCAACATCCTACCTAGACGCGATGGATATAAATATTTGAACACCTTGGGGGGGACTTTTGATACCATCCAGAATGTTCCCACCTAATTAAGGGCTCCTTACCCCCTAAATAAGGACACTTGGATTAGCAAGAAGGCAGATCCATCCAGAATGGGGACTACCCCAAAATGGAGTCCTAAGCACAAAAGGAACACTCTCCTACCAAGATTATGATTCACTATCCCACATGGAATCTAACTCCTTCTAGGTTTGAGTATTACTATATATAGAGCCCTACATCCACCACAAAGGGACATCTCATTCTCACATATTCTAACTATCTTGTATTCTCCTTGCTTCTATTCTCTAATATAGGCATCAGAGTATTCATGGAGACTCTCCCCACCTCTCACCTTGCCTTTTGTTCGTGAATTACAGGACACCAAGCCCAAGAGTTCCAAAAACCAATTATCAGGAAGGAAAGATAGAGACCATTTTGAAATCAAACGAAGAAGCAGATGCTTTGCTTGATCTGCAGCTTTTAAATAATAATAAATTATTGCTTTTTTTTTTGAAAGAATAAGTTGTTCCAAAGAGCTAAATTTGCTGGGTCTTTTCGATAATGATCTTCCAAAGGTCTTGGAATCAGTAAGTGATGAAAGGAATAATGCTACCAAGAAGGGCGCAGTGAAAAGAAAGAAGAAAGAGAAAACACCATGTTTATAAAAAAAATTTCGTCTCCGTATGCTTTTTAAAAAAATTTATGAGAAAGTCAAAATTTTTTAGGCTTTTGGCCCAATAACTTTTTATTTTAAACAAAAGTATTTACAAAAATATATTATTTTTAAACATTACCAACAAAAATTGTAAAGAAGTGAATATTTTTATATATATTTATATTAAAAGTGGATTATTGAAGTGAATTTTTTTATATATATTTATATTAAAAGTGGATTATTGAATTTGATTATCCGTGAAAAATAATTTGAAATTTTTAATATTGAATATTATTTCGAGTTTAATTAATGTTAACGATGTTTTTATTGATAAAGGTTTATATATATATATATATATATGTTTGCAAAATATTTTTTTTTTAATTTTTAATTATTAAATTGTCTTTTTCTTTAAAAAAAGTTAGCAAAAATATTTTCAGGCAACTCTCTTTCTTCCTCAACATTTCCGTTTCTTTTCTTCTTTCTTCCTTCCACCATAGCTAGCACTGTGCCTCTACCACCAACACTAACCCAACACCACCATGGCATGCCGACAGCAACTCAACTCCTCCATGACATGTCGGTAGCAGCCCTATCTTTTTCCTTTTCCCGTTTTACCCTCATTTAGACGACTTTATTTCAAACTCTGATGAAGATTCTGACGTTAGATCATCTTGATTCTGACATCAGATCATCTTGATTCTGACATCCGATCATCTTGATTCTAGTGTCTATGGATTACTCATCTCCCAAGCTTTAATAATCTACCCTCGGATCGTCGATTCACTATCTGGACCGTTGTAGATCGAGGTAAATGTAAATTGTGTATTTTTTATATTTTGTTGATTTTTGAATTTTTGGTTGAGTTTTAGGCTTAATTGCCTTTAGTAATTGTGTTGTAGAGATCATTAGCTATGTAAGGATAATTTTTTTTAATTTTTTTGAAATTATTTGGAAAAATTCAAATTTTTCGGGTGTCGGTTATTGTTCACACCATCCTGGGATATGAATTTTTCTTATTTTTATTAAATTATATATATATATATATATATATATATATATATATATATATATATATATATATATATATATATATATATATATATATATATATATTTGAGTTTATCTTGTGAAGGAAGTTTGTTAAAATTAATTATAGATTTTTAGTTATGAATTTTTAAAAGTTTATGTGAAATATGAATTTTTAAAGAAAAATTGTATAAATTGATTTTAATTGGGTTTTAGTTAATTTGTAGTTAAATTACTGTGTATAATGATAATTTTAATTTTGGAAGGCAAAAAATAATTTTATTAGTTATATTAGTATTTTGATATATTTTGTTATTTATAGATTCATTTTTCAGGAAATAATATAATGTATGTAAATATTATAGTATTTAATTATTTGGTTGATTTAATTAATATTAGTACTAATATACATTTTTTATGAATTTCCAAAATTTTGTAATTTATAACTCTTAAATATAGATATTATATGTTAAATAAGGAATTTTATTAGATTAAATGAAAAATTAGATTTTTGTATATTATTATTTAAAAGAATTTATTTTTAACCGAATTAGATTTTTATAAAATTTTGCTATGTATTTTTATGATTTAAATTAGTTTTGGTGGTAGTGTTTTGGTGATCTCAGTCAGAAATTGTGCTTAATTTGGGAACCTGACCCAAGTGTAGAACTGTGTTGTGAACAAAAGTGTGTTTTCATGTAGGAATGGTTCTACTTTTAGCAAAGAGATGTTCATTTTACAAAGGATACTTTGCCAAATTTCTAGTCTTAATCGACTTTATGTCTTTGGTCGAGTTAGTTTCGTCAGTTCCATTGTTTTCATAATTTTTGAGAATTTTCATGAATTTTTTTTATTTTATTTTATGAGCATATTTTAAATAAACATTATTTATTTTAGAGAATTTTGGGATACGAGTTGTAGCACCTAGGCAGCAGAGAACACGTCGCCCGACACGCTTAATCTATGAGTTAATTTTATGAAATGTGTGTTGTGCTTGCTTTTATTATATTTTCAAATAATTATATATAATAAAGAAATGATTATATGATTAAATTATAGATACATTTATAATGTCATAAGTATGATCATTTATTATATATTTGCTAGTATGAAATCGAAAAGAAATTATTTTGTGATGTTTATTTGATAATTACTTAGTCATTTGATTATTCATTACATAATGATTTATTTATTTATTAACAATTTAAATTGATTTGGAGATAATGGTAGAACGTGCTACCTAGTGGGTGGGTGTCACTAGGACCACATATGCACGGGTGAGATCTTGGTATATGTTTATATTATGAAATGGGCTCGATGGAGAGTGTGCTCTTGGGCCAGAAAAAGAGATGTAACTCAATTGAGCTTGCTCTCAGGACATCAATATGGAATAAGTGAAATGATTGTGGTAGTAACTTAATTGAGCTTGCTCTCAGGATAACAGTCACTTGGATTAAAAAAAAGCTGAAAGGCTATTAGATTTAAGGTTTAGCTGTTCTATCGGACTTTCCACAAAAATAATAATTATATATATTTTTGTACATGGATTTTATATTAAATTGATTTAAGAATTATAAATAGATTTTTATTTAAATATTATTGTGAAAAATAAATGATTTTAAGAATTATGATTACCTTATTTACATTTATTTTGAAAAGAGGTTTTAATAAATGTTTTTATAAACCAGCATGCATTTTATAGAATTAATTCACTCAGTGAAGTCTGACTCCCCTCAACTTATTTTTTTAGGACCTCATAGTCAGCTCCTCAGTATTCCTTGTCTGCACTGGATTTGTTCTTCATCGGCTGCATTATGTATGTGAGATTGATATATGTACTGTATAATTAAATTCTAGACACTGCAGTAGTTATTTATGAACTTGTGTTATTTGTCTCTTGTATTAAAATGATGTTGTATTTAAAGGATATTATTATATGTATTTGATAGTGTGCTTTTATTATTGGTTTATTATTAAGTGTATTGTTTTATTTCACGAAAACTTTTTAAGGCTTACTATGGATTTCAAGTACTTTATGTAATCCCATTCCATAGTGTTGATCATGTACCTTTCGGTTTGGATCATGATAAAGTTGGTATCAGAGCTGATGTTTTATTTCAGCTTTAATGGTCTTTGAGTTATGTTTTTCTTAAAATATTACGGTAATTAGGTTGATAATGTCGATTGTTGTCCTTATTCCTATAATTCTGTGTTACTTCTTTTTCGTGTTGTGTTTTGATTTCTCATTTATTTTTGTTCTTTTAGAATGAGGAGGAGAGCATAGGATGCTCCAACTGCAGGTGCATCATTTGATGAGGATGAGCAGTCCATTCAGGACGAGGTTCTTTCCCCTACTCCTTAGCGTAAAGGAAGGGGTAGGGGTAGACATAGAGTATAAGCAACTTAGATGTAAGAACAAGAGCAACATGTAGGATAAGGAGTTCTTAAGGTTGATCCTTCAACTTTTGCAACTGGTAATGTAGGCATTAACCAAGGCTTGGTAGCTCTAAATTAAGCCATGCCTTTAGTTCAACAAATGTTACGATAGAGGAATTAGGGGATGTCCAATGCAGATGCAACATTACTATACTCCAAAGTGGGGAGAGTTTCTTTTGATGGCATGGGTGATGCATTGGACTTCCTTAATACTATTAAGGCCAAGACTCAGACATGCTACATGGATTATGGTAGTACAGTTATCTATTCAGGCCGTATCTCAGGATTAGTTTATGCAATCCATCCAGCCACGTATGATTATGATGTCTTGGTTGGAGTTTAAGGAGTACTTTCTAAGGTACTTCTGTCCAGCACTAATAAGGGATAACTACATATGGCAGCTACTACATATTAGTAAGGGTGATCAGTCAATTGAAGAGTATACTCATGAGTTCCTCAAGTTGGGTCATGATGCTATGGATGTGATGCAGGATGATAGGAGAGCAGTGGAGTTGTATGTGACTAGTTTGGGTGTAGTCTACATCAGCATCTAGACTGAGGACCATAGATTAGATAGTGTTATTAAGGAGGCTCGATAGCTTAAGAGACGCCATATTATGCATGGTACTATCTCTAACCCATATGTGAGTAATAGCAATAGAGTAGTAAGGACCCAAGGGGTTCAACAACCAGTGTTTTAGATGGGTAGTATCGGTATGCAGACTATAGGTACTTCACAGCAGGGCCATTGGGATAGTCGGGTGTATAGGTCTGGCAGACATAGTAGGCGGAGTAGTAGACCTTTGAGGTTTGGACCTGGAGCTAGCAATGGTAATAGCAATCAGAGCTTTTGGGTATGGCAATTTAGGCTTGGGGCCCAGTGCATGTCCTACTTATGGCCGTGTACATTAGGGGTCATATCATTTGTTGACCAGAGCATGCTTCAGGTGTAGGTAGGTTGGACATCTTGCTAGAGCTTGTCCTAACACTAGGTATCAGTCTTATTATGCCAAGAGATCTTCATCTTCAATTGCTTAACCATTTCAATAGGTGCATTAGCCCTACCAGGCACTTATATACCCTCAGTAGAGGCTGACTCAGTTTTTGGGTAGTAGGGCCGAGGTTCAAGAGGTAGATATAGGGGTAGACCAAGTGATAGAGGATTTATTCAGCCTTCCAATTCCCAGCAGGCTGGCTGTGGGTAGGCTAAAGTGTTCACTCTGACTCCTCAGGATGCTCAGGCATCCAATGCAATGGTAACATGTATTCTCTTAGTGTGTTCTTTTGAGGCTAGAGTCTTATTTGATCCTGGTGCATCGCATTCCTTTGTTTTGCCTATCTTTGCTTTAAAGATGGAGTGGCAACCATCCAAATTATTATTTCCTTTGTCTGTAGTGACTCTAATTAGTAATGAGCTAGAGATAAACATCTTCTTTTTGTCTTGTCTCGTGTTGGTGGAAGGTAAAGAGTTGCTTGCATATTTGTGTTGTTGGATGTGATCAATTTTGATGTGATTTTAGGGATGGACTAGTTAGCCCAACATTATGCTACTCTAGATTGTCGGGCGAAAGATGTGATTTTCATAATCCCCAATGATGAAGAGTTCTGGTTTTGACGTAATAAGTGTTCAATGCCTCATAATCTTATTTTTGTTATCATAACTAGGAAAATGCTTAGAAGGTGATGTGCAGGCTATTTAGTTATGGTTAGAGATACGAAGATGGATGTAGGGGTAGTTGAGAAGGTGCCTATGGTATGCAAGTTTCCTAAAGAAGTACTATGATTGCCACCAAATAGAGAGATAGAGTTTTGTATATATGTTGTACCAGGTACAAATCCTATCTCGATGCCACCTTATGGAATAGCACTGATAGAATTAAAGGAGCTTAAGGAACAATTGCAAGATTTACTTGATAAGGGTTTTATCATGCCTACTTTGTCTCTTTGGGTGCTCCTGTGTTGTTTGTGAAGAAGAAGGATGGTAGCCTTCGACTGTGTATTGATTATAGACAGTTGAACAAAGTCACCATCAAGAACAAGTATCCTCTCCCTAGGATTGATGAGTTATTTGATCGGCTTCAGGGAGCTCAGTGCTTTTTAAAGATTGACTTGAGATTTAGGTATCATCAGTTGAGGATTAGAAGTGGAGATGTACCCAAGACTGCATTTTGAACAAGATATGGCCACTATGAATTTTTAGTGATGTCTTTTAGGTTGACTAATGCCCCAGCAGCCTTTATGGACTTGATGAACCAGGTGTTTAGGCCATTCTTGGATCAATTTATGATAGTCTTTATTAATGATATCTTGGTATATTCAAGGAGTGAGGCCGAGCATGTCATGCATTTGAGGATGGTGCTTCAGACTTTAAGAGAGCATCAGCTATATGCCAAATTTTCTAAATGTGAATTTTGGTTGGATCAAGTAGCATTTTTAGGCCACGTGGTGTCTAGAGACAGCACACAAGTAGATCCCAAGAAGATAGAAGCCATTACAAAATGGCCAAGTCCGATGACTGTGATAGAAGTTAGGAGTTTTCTAGGTTTAGTTGGCTATTATATGAGATTTGTGAAGGATTTCTCTAAGATCGCAGTGCCCTTAATGAGGTTGACTTAGAAAAATGTCAAGTTTGTTTGGACTGACAAATATGAAGAACACTTCCAGTTGCTTAAGGACTTGTTGACTTTAGCTCCAATATTGACTTTACCTTCAGGTGATGAAGGGTAAACAATGTACTGTGATGCTTCCCAAGTAGGATTGGGGTGTGTACTGATGCAGAATAGGAGAGTAGTTACTTATACTTCACGGTAGTTAAAGAAGCATCAGTATAGCTACCTTCCCACGATTTAGAAATGGCTGTTGTGGTTTTTTCTTTGAAGATATGGAGGCATTGTTTATATGGTATGCCTTATGAGATATACACTGACCATAAGAGCTTAAAGTATATCTTTCAGTAGAGAGACTTGAATTTGAGACAAAGGAGGTGGATGGAACTTCTAAAAGATTATGATTGCTTTATTCTTTACCATTCGGGTAAAGCGAATGTGGTAGCTGATACACTAAGTAGGAAGTCAATGGGTAGTCTTGCTCACATCAGGATAGAAAGGAGGCCAATACTTAAAGAGCTACATGGACTGATTGATTGGGGGTTACAATTGAAAGTGACCAAGAAGTGTCTTTTACTTAATTCAAAGTATGGTCAGTGTACTTGGATAGAGTTAAAGTAACTCAGAGAAGAGATCGACAGTTGTAGAGGATTATGTTTGAGGTGCAATAAGGTCAATCTAAAGACTTTATTATTAACGGTGAGGGCACATTACGTTTGGGCACAAGGTTGTGTGTACCTGATGTGGATGATTTGAGGAAGGAGATTATAGAGGAAGCCTATTTTTCTACTTATAGTATTCATCTAGGTTTTACCAAGATGCATCATGATTTGAAAGATACATATTGGTGGAATAGGATGAAGAGAAACATTGTAGAATTTATGTCCAAGTGTCTCACTTGTCAGTAGGTAAAGTTAGAACACCAGAAACCTTGAGGATTGTTGTAGCAGTTACCTATCTTAGAGTGGAAGTGGGATATGATAGGTGGATTGCCTCATACGTCAAGTGGCTATGATGTTATCTAGGTGATAATTGACAGACTAACTAAGTCAGCTCACTTTTTGCTAATTAAGAAGAAGTAATCCACTAACAGGTTGGTGAGACTGTATGTTAATCAGATTATTTGTCTCTATAGAGTTCCTATTAGTATAGTGTCTGATAGAGGAGCCACTTTTACTTTAGTCTTTTGACAAGAATTACATAAGGCTTTGCGTATAAGGTTGGACTTCAACACAACTTTGCATCCTCAAACTGATGGTTAGTTTGAGAGGACCATTCAAACTTTAGAGGATATGCTACGGATGTGTGTGATGGATTTTGGTGGCTATTGGGATGTACACTTGTCATTGATTGAATTTGTATATAATAATAACTATCATGCTAGTATTAAAATGGCTCTGTTTAAAATATTGTATGGAAGAAAGTGCAGATTGCCTTTATGTTAGGAAGTTAGCGAGAGACAATTGATAGGACCATAATTGGTGCAGGTGGCTTTTGAGAAAGTTCCCATCATTCAATAGAGGTTAAGGACAACCTTTAATAGACAAAAGAGCTATGTAGACCCTAAGAGGAAGGATTTATCATTCTCTGTTAGAGACTTAGTGTTTTTTAAAGTGTCTCTAATGAAGGGAGTGATGAGGTTTGGTAAGAGGGGTAAGCTACCTCCCAGATACATTTGACCCTTTGAGATTCGATCGAGAGTTGGCGATGTGGCGTATAGATGGTGTTATCACTGGAGTTGTCTCAAATTCATCTAGTTTTCTATGTATCAATGTTGAGGAAGTATATTTCCAATCCTTCCCATATCTTTTAGCCTTAGACAATGGAGCTCAATAGGGATTTGACTTATGAAGAGTACCTAGTGGCGATAGTAGATCACTAAGTTTGTCAGCTTCGCACTAAGGAGATTTCGACAGTGAAGGTGTTGTAGAGCAACCATGTGGTGGAGGACTGCACAAGACAGAGGCAAGAATGTAGACAGTGTACCCTTATCTTTTTCAATAGCAAACATTTGTATTTCTTTTATTTATTTATTTAGAGGACAAATTTTTTTAAGGAGGGAGACTGTAAAGACCCAAATATTTTTATATATATTTATATTAAAAGTGGATTATTAAGTTTGATTATTCGTGAAAATTAATTTGAAATTTTTAATATCGAATATTATTTTAATATTAATATTATTTCGGGATTTAATTAGTGTGTGTGTGTGTGTGTGTGTATATATATGTTTGTAAAGTATATTTTTTTAATTTTTAATTATTAAACTTTTGTCTTTTTCTTTAAAAAAAAGTTGGCAAAAACATTTTTGGGCAACTCTCCTTCTTCCTCACCATTTCCATTTCTTTTCTTCCTTCTTCCTTCCATTATAGCTAGTACTGTGCCTTTGCCACTAGCACCAACCTAGCACCACCATGACACGCTAGCAACAGCCCCTTCTTTTTTCTTTTCCCATTTTGCCCTCATTTGGCAAGCTTTGTTTTGAATCCCGGTGAAGATTTCGACATCGGATCGTCTTGATTCCAGTGTCATGGATTCCTCATCTCCCAAGCTTTAATAATCTACCCTCGAATCATCAATCCACCATCTATATCATTGTAGATCGAGGTAAATGTAAATTGTGTATTTTTTATATTTTGTTGATTTTTGAATTTTTGATTGAGTTTTAGGCTTAATTCACTTTAGTAATCATGTTTTAGAGATCATTAGCTATGTAAGGGTAATTTTTTTTAATTTTCTAGAATTATTTGGAAAAATTCAAATTTTTCGAATGTCGGTTACTGTTCACATCGTCTCGGGATATGAATTTTTCTTATTTTTATCAAATTCTATATTTTTTAAGTTTATCTTGTGGAGGAAGTTTGTTAAAATTAATAATAAATGTTTAGTTATGAATTTTTAAAAGTTTATGTGAAATATGAGCTTTTAGAGAAAAATTGTATAAATTGATTTTAATTGGGTTTTAGTGAATTTGTAGTTAAATTATTGTATATAATGATAATTTTAATTTTAGAAGGCATAAAATAATTTTATTAGTTATATTAGTATTTTGATATATTTTGTTATTTATAGATTCATTTTTCTGAAAATAATATAATGTATGTAAATATTATAGTATTTAATTATTTGGTTGATTTAATTAATATTAGTACTAATATACATTTTTTATGAATTTCCAAAATTTTATAATTTATAACTCTTAAATATAGATATTATATGTTAAATAAGGAATTTTATTGGATTAAATGAAAATTTGGATTTTTGTATATTATTATTTAAAAGAATTTATTTATTAACCGAATTAGATTTTGTTATGTATTTTTATGATTTAAATTAGTTTTGGTGGTAGTGTTTTAGTGATCTCGGTCAGGAATTGTGCATAGTTCGGAACTCGATCCGAGTGTAGAACTGTGTTGTGAATAGAATTGTGTTTTCATGTAAGAACGACTCTACTTTTAGTATAGAGATGTCTATTTTACTGAGGATACTCTGTCAAATTTTCGGTAGATTTCTCATAAAGCTTGACATCGACCTGTGTCAAATTTCTAGTCATGATCGACTTTGTGTCTTTAGTTTCGTTAGCTTTGTCAGTTCCATTTTTTTCATAATTTCTGAGAATTTTCATGAATTTATTTTATTTTATTTTATGAGCCTATTTTAAAGAAATATTATTTATTTTATAGAACTCTAGGATACGAGCTGTAGTACCTGGGCAGTAGAGAGCACGTTGCCCGACACGCTCAACCTATGAGTTTATTTGATGAAATGTGTGTTGTGCTTGTTTTTATTATATTTTCAAATAATTAAATATAATAAAGAAATGATTATATGATTAAATTATGAATATATTTATAATGCCATATGCATGATCATTTATTATATATTTGCTAGTATGAAATCAAAAGCATGTTTAAAGGAAATTATTTTATGGTGTTTATTTGATTATTACTTAATCATTTGATTATTCATTATTTAATGATTTATTTATTTATTTAAATTGATTTGGAGATAATGGTAGAACGTGCTACCTAGTGGGTGTCGCTAGGATCACGTGCGCATGGGTGAGATATTGGTATATGTTTATATTGCAAAATAGGCTTGGTGGAGCATGTGCTCTCAGGCAATTGTAAATGGTTAGAGCTCGATAGAGTTAGTGCTCTTGGGCCAAAAAAAGGGATGTAACTCGATTGAGTTTGCTCTCGGGACATCAATATGGAATAAGTGAAATGACTATGGCAGTAACTCAATTGAGCTTACTCTCGGGATAGCAGTCACTTGTATTAAAGAAGCCGAAAGGCTATTAGATTTAAGGTTTAGGTGTTCTACCGAACTTTCCACAAAAATAATTATTATATATATTTTCGTACAAAAATTTTATATTAAATTGATTTAAGAATTATAAATAGATTTTATTTAAATATTATTGTGAAAAATAAATCATTTTAAGAATTTTGATTACCTTATTTACATTTATTTTGAAAAGAGGTTTTAATAAATGTTTTTATAAACCAACATACATTTTATAAAATTAATTCACTCAATGAGGTCTGATTCCCCTCAATCTAATTTTTTCAGAACCTCACAGTCAGCTCTTTAGTATTCCATGTCTACGTCGAGTTCATTCTTCACCAGCTACATTATGTATGTTAGACTAATATATGTACTGTATAATTAAATTCTAGGCACCGCAGTAGTTATTTATGAACTTGTGTTATTTGTATCCTATATTAAAATGATGTTGTATTTGAAAGATATTATTTTATGTATTTGATATTATGCTTTTATTATTGGTTTATCATTAGTTTATTTTTGGTTTATTGTTAAGTGTATTGTTTTCTTTCGTGAAAAATTTTTAAGGCTTACTATGGGTTTTGGGTACTTTATATATTCTCATTTCCTAGTGCTAGTCACATACTTTTCGGTTCGGGTCATGACAAAAATATCTCAAATTTTTATTTTTTTACAAATTACCATATCATAATTACAAGAATCTCTTTTGTATTTTAAAAAAATGCACTCATGTTTTTCTTTTTGATTTTTCTTTCATTTATGTACCTTTTTCTTTAATTTTTTTATTAATTTCTTGACAGTTTTTATTCCCTTCTTTTTTTTATGTTATTTTTTACCTTTTTATAATTTTTATTTTATCTTTTATCTTTTTTATTTATCTTTTCTGTTTATTTTTTTTATTTCTCTTTTTTTAAAAAAAATATTTTCCTTAATTTTCCGTTTTTTTATTAGTGAAGCATTAGCCAATATATTTTTAGGGATTTTATTTCATAAATTCCTCAAGTGGGTTATAAAAATACATAGAATGTGATGGTCAAAATACAAACAACTCACATGCAATAATTTTTTTTGTACATAATTGATTATTCAAGATCTTAATGTGTAAAAGATGTAACACATTCATTATAATTGAATCAACATGATTATTTCCAAAAAGCAATAATAGAACTTTAGGTATGGAAAATGAAGTCATAATTTAAATTTCTAATGATTATGAAATAGAATCAATTTTATTAGTATATTTCAAGCACAAAAAATATAAGTTTAAATTTTTAAGATTTCAAGTAGTCTAATGTGTTTGTAAAATACAAAATAATGCCTTATAACTTCAAATTGAATAACCAATCCCAAAATAGATCATAACATAATTTAATAATATGTCAGTAAATGAAAGATGAAGATGAGTGCAGCTCAAATGGTAAAACACTTGCTTAGCATATGAGAGGTATAAGAATTGATACCCCACATCTCCATTCTTTTATTAGGTAGCATGTATTTAATTTGTTGCTTTTTGATTTACTTTTAGTTTCTAATCTTGTTTTAAAAGTTTAAGGAAAGATGAATGTGATTTTGGTGCTTCTAGTTTTGATTTATGAGATGTTGCTGGTTGTGAAGAGGATGCCCATGATTCAAGGTTTATTGATACTATTGCTGGTGGCGATGAGTTAAAAGATTTCTTATATTAGGTAGTATGTATTAATTTTGTTTCTTTTTGTCTTGCTTTTAGTTTCTGATCTAGTTTTAAAATTGCAGGGAAAGATGGATGTACTTTTAGTGCTTTAGGTTCTGATTTAGGAGATGTTGCTGATTGTGAAAAGGGTGCTTATGATTTAGAGTTTGTTGAAATTGTGAGTGGTAATGATGAGTTAAACGATTTGTTGGGGTATGTTTTATTTTATTATTTTTTTTATCATTTTGGTTTATGATACTTTTTTTTTTGTGTTTTTGTTTCAAGGATGATAAGAAATTATCTTAGGATGTTGGTTTTAATTCCAATATTAAAGATAGTTCTGTTAAAGATGGTGTTGACGGTGATGAAAGATTCTAATTTGACTTTTTAATTATATTAATTTATGTTGGTTTTTTTTTATTTTTGTCTTTTGATTGATTTTTTGTATCCTTTTTGGTTTATTTTTGGTTTCTGATTCATTTTTTATATCTTTTTGATTAATTTTTGGTTCTGTCTTGTAATATTATGTATTCAATACATAATATATAAGACATGATAGGGTCAAATCCCCATATGAATTGATCAACTTAAATTAAATAGGTAACAATCACAAATATTCATTTTTTGTATCCTTTTAGTTTATCTTTGGTTTTTTATTCTTTTTTTTTTTTGTATCATTCAGTTAATTTTTGGTTTTCGATTCATTTTTTCTGATTTTAGTTTTTTTTTATTTTGAAGAATATATATATGAGATTTTTTATTATGTTTTACTGTATTATGTATTTAGTACATAATATATAAGAGATGATTTGATCAAATCCACACATAAATTGATCAAGGTGCTATTTCTTTTTCAAGTGATTAGTATGGCACCTGCATCATTGCATTTGAATTTTAGTTTTTATGCATGAATATCTGTAATATCCTATATATACACCCGCCCATACCTATATATAAATATATATATATATATATATATATATATATACATACATACATTCATCAACACATCAAAACACCCACACCAACTCCCTCAATTTCAGTCCGTTTTTCCCCCATCCTCACCTAGCTTTCTCTGCTGCTGCAGAATTCTTTTTCTTCTCCTTCTTCTTCTTCTTCTCTTCCTCACGCAGCAGCTGTTCCTCTTTTCCTCGCGCAGCAGTTTCTTCTTCTCTTCGCGCAGCAGCAGCCCTGCATCTTGTCTGTGCAGCTTCGTTGCTCGGTGATGCCATCTCCTGGAAGTGTCCACCAGCCCTTCACCTCCATGTGAGCAGCCTCATCCTCCCATCTTCACCGACAGTAGCAAGCTCTTCCCCTGCTCTGTTTTCGCTGCTTGAAGGTGAGAGATGCTCACCTGTTTTCTTTCTTTTCTCCCTTCAATTTTCTGCTTGATCTTAGCAATTCTAGGATGATTAGTGTTGGTTAGCATGTAATTGAGTTGATTGTATATCTTCTTGGATTTTTGGTAGTTAAACTAAATTTACAGAAATTTAGTTTATGTTCATTTGGTTATTTAGATGGTTATTTAGCTATAATTAGCAACTAGGGAGATTATTTTGGGTTATTTTGAGCAAATTAATTTATTGAGATTTTAGGTAATTATTCTGATTTTTTTTAGTGAATTCTGGAATTTTAAAACTATTTTAGGAATTTTCGGGAATTAACCATATAAAATAGAAAATAATAATGTTAATTGACATTTTGGTGATATTAAGTGTTGAAATTAAGTTTAGGGTATAGAAGATAATTTTAAGAAGATTATATTAATTTTTAGGAATTTTTATACTTTATGTCAAAATATAATAATTAGACCAATTTTGAAACTTTGGGTTAAATAGGTAATGAAATTTGATAAGTGAGGTTATGAGTGAATAATATGAATTTTGGAACTCAAATCATAATTTTTGAGATTTTTATACTATTTTTATAACTATATTTGAGTTTATGCCAAATTTGATTTTTAGGGTAAATAATATTTTTGGGAGGAATTTGTTGGTTAATTAAATGTTTTAATTACATTAAGAAAATGTATTTTGAGAAAATGAATTTTTGACATGATTAAATAGTTTTTAGGAATTATTTTTTTGTAGTAAAAGCTCATTATGTAAATTATGTATTTTAGGGGGGGTAAAAATGTAATTTTACACTAAATATGATAAATATATATATTTTAATTAGTTTTATTAATAATTAAAGGGTTTAGATAATTTTTAGAAATTAATTGACATGATTTCCTAAGTAATGTAAATTTTGAATAATGGAGATTTTGTATAATTTTTATCTATTCTAATATGTATGAATGTGATATGTATTTAAGAAACACATATTATTAAATTGTGATATTTTATTTGAGTTGTGATCTCGGTCGGGGCAAATTGTATTTTGGGAGCCCGACTCGAGTGTGGATGGTTTTGGAAATTAGAAGTGCATTTTCTATGCAGGTCTGGCTCTACCTTTGGTAGAGAGATGTCCGTTTTACAGAGGAGACTCTGTCGAAATTTCGGTAGATTTTCTCGTAAAACGTGATATCCGTAGAAAAATGTCTACCGTTAATTAGGTTAAAAACCTGTCTGTCGAGTCAGTTTGGAATTTCATTGCTTTGTTGATTTTTGGTTTCGGTGTTCATAGTCATATTTTAAAGGTCGATTATTATTTTCCTTTAGATCATTTCGGAGCAGAAGCCGTGAGGCCGAGGCAGACGCGTGGTCGTCAGCCTTCACATTCATCCTGTAAGTCAGTAGAACGATCTGTGCGTGTGTTTATGTAAAAATGCATGCGCTCGTATTTTATTACATTGATTACATGATTTATTTAATTTAATGCTATTATCTAAGATTCAAACGCATTTTATTTATTTACAAATCGATTTTGAGAAATTTTGGTAGAACGGGCTACCTGGTGGGCTTCACCAGGACTATGTGCACATGGTAGAGATTGAGAGATGGATTCGAAAATTTTATGATTGATGAATGTTAAACTGGGACGGGTGCCTCGGTAGAAGCCTTAGCTCTCGGGGACCGCCAGTGATTGGAAAGTCAATAATGGACTGGGATGGGTGCCTCGGTTGATGCCTTAGCTCTCGGGGACCGCCAGATCCATATATTTGGATTAAGTGAATGACTACGGCTTGGTGCCTCGGTTGATGCCTTTGCTCTCGGGGACCGGTAGTCTAGTTGGGATAAGTGGGCCCAGTTGGCCATTTAGACTTGGGTTTAGGGTTCTACCGAGATTTTTCAAAAGCTATAATTATATATATAATATAAATTATTTTCACTATAAAAATATATAGTTTTTAAAAAAAAAAAGGTTTTCAAACCGTACAGCTCTTTTATTGACTTACTCAGTGAGGTCTGATTCCCCTCAATTTATTTTTTTCAGGAGCTTGGGAGTTTGACCTCAGACTACCTCTACGCCAGATTTCTTCTTCACCGGCAATTTTATGTAGGTCATTGTAAGCTGTACTGTATATTAATCTAGGATGCTGCAGTAGTATATGTATTGAGGATCTGCATGGTTTAAACTAAATTATGTAGTTTATTTGTACGAAATACATTTATGTATATGACATAGAACTCAATTTATAATATGAGATGTTGAATCGTATTTTTATTAAACTGTTAAATTTATGTAATTTGAGAAAAATCAGTTTGATAATATGTTCTGTTGGTAATTAAAGTAAAAAAAATATGAATGGTTTTATTTTCTTTTTCCTTTAGGCTTACTACGGGTTTCGGTGGCCTTATGCCTACCCATTCCCTAGTGCCGGTCACGTGCCCTCGGGTTCGGGTCGTGACAAAGTTGGTATCAGAGCATAAGTTCGATTAATTGTCCATGTCTTTCTTTCTGTGTAACTACTGCAGCTTTAGGGTTGATAATTGTCTTGAGATGTATGGTTTCTAATTCCGCGTTGCTTTAAATATTCTTACCCCGTTTTGAATTCAATTTTTCTTGTCTTCCTTTCAGAATGAGGCGTGTGCGTACCGACCCAGATGCTGATCCGACCCTTAGGCTAGATGAGCAGTCTGTGCACGATGAGGCTCCCCTTCCTGCTCCACGTCGTAGGGGCAGAGGTAGAGGTAGAGGTCGAGCCAGGGTAGCCGCAGCTGGGATTCCTGATCAGCAGCCAGTCGAGCCTGAGGCCCCAGCTGTTGACCCCACAGCCTTTGCAGCTGGACTGGCAGGGATTAATCAGGGTCTAGCAGCATTGAATCAGGCGATGCCCCTTGTACAGCAGATGCTTCAGCAGAGGAACCAGGGTATGTCAGATACTGAAGCAGCCCTTCTTTACTCTCGGATCGGTAGAGTTTCTTTCGACGGTACGGGTGATGCCTTAGACTTCATTAATGCGATTGAGGCACGCACCAGGACTGGGCACACGGATTATCAGAGGATTATGATTGTGGAGTTGTCGGTACAGGCGGCTGCTCAGGATTGGTTTATGCAGTCGATTCAGCCATTGATGCACGAGCTGACTTGGCCAGAATTTAAGGACCGCTTTTTGAGATTTTTCTGTCCTCCAGCCACCAGAGATGCCTACAGGTGGCAGTTGCTCCACATTACTAGAGGCGATAGGTCAGTGGAGGATTATACCAGAGAGTTTAATAGACTGTCCCGACATGCAGAAGATATTAGGAGGGACCCTTACAGAGTAGTGGAGCTGTATGTTACTGGATTAGGACCCGCTTTTGTTGGTATGCGTACCGAGGACCGCACCTTGGAGAGTGTGATTGAGGAGGCCCGTTTGATAGAGAGGCGACATATCCGCCAGGGCACCATGATAGATCCTTATATGATCGGGGGCAGTGGTCATGGTGTAGCTCCCGGGTACCAGCAGCCAGCATTTCACATCGGCAGTTCGAGTCAGCAGGCTGCGGGTAGTTCTTAGCATAGTGGTAGGAGGTCCAGGACTCACATAGTTGGCCGACATGGATATGCTTCAAACAGGAGAACCGGCAGGAGTCACAGATTCAGTGTAGGAGTTAGTAGCAGTAGTAGTGGGCAGAGTACCGGGCAGAGTAGTTCTGGGTCTGGAACTAGTGCTTGTGCGAGTTGTGGACGATTTCATCAGGGCCCGTGTCATATGTTGACAGGCGCTTGCTTTAGGTGTGGGCAGGTTGGACACCTTGCCAGAGCTTGTCCCCACTCCGGATACCAGCCACAGTACGTTCAGGGTTCATCTTCCTCAGTAGCTCAGCCCTACTATCCGATACCTCAGCAGTATCGAGCACCCACACAGCCACAACAGAGACCGCCTCAGCATATGAATCAGCAAGGTCGAGGTTCAGTTGGCAGACCTAGTGGACGTGGTTTTGCGCAACCTTCGACTTCTCAGCAGGCAGGTCGTGGTCAGGCTCGAGTGTTCACTTTGACACCACAGGATGCTCAGACTTCGAATGCAGTGGTAGCAGGTATTCTCTCAGTCTGTGCATACGATGCTAGAGTGTTGTTTGATCCCGGTGCTTCACATTCCTTCATTTCTCCTGTGTTCGCTTCGAGAATCGAGTGGCAGCCTTCTAGGTTGTCCTTTCCTCTATCTATTTCGACTCCTCTGAGTGACGAGTTAGAGACAGATGTTTTCTTTCCTTTGTGTTCGGTGATGGTTGATGGTAGAGAACTATTGGCGGACTTAGTATTGCTCGACGTACTGGAATTCGATGTCATTTTGGGCATGGATTGGTTGTCGAGGTATTATGCCTTTGTGAATTGTAGAGAGAAAGAAGTGGTGTTCAGGATTCTAGGTGAAGAAGAATTCTATTTCAAAGGTGAAAGGAGCTCCATGCCTCATAATCTCATTTCTGCCATTACAGCCCGGAAGATGCTTAAAAGGGGTTGTCAG
Organism: Mallotus nudiflorus; assembly: GCA_947683625.1. Classification (NCBI taxonomy): domain Eukaryota; kingdom Viridiplantae; phylum Streptophyta; class Magnoliopsida; order Malpighiales; family Euphorbiaceae; genus Mallotus; species Mallotus nudiflorus. Next base: position 186,458 of record CANTUR010000108.1, read on the forward strand.
GGATACTTGGCAATAGTAAGAGATGTTGAGAAGGAGAATGTGGCAATTGATCAGGTGCCAGTGGTGTGTGAATTTCTGGATGTCTTTCCTGAAGAATTACCAGGATTACCACCAGACAGAGAGATAGAGTTCTGTATCGATGTCATACATGGTACGGATCCTATTTCTATGCCACCTTACAGAATGGCACCGGCTGAACTGCAGGAGCTGAAAGAGCAGTTGCAGGAGTTGCTTGATAAGGGTTTCATCAGACCCAGTACATCGCCTTGGGGTGCTCCGGTGTTGTTCGTGAAGAAGAAAGATGGTAGCCTTCGACTTTGTATCGACTACCGGCAGTTGAATAAGGTCACCATCAAGAATAAGTACCCACTTCCGAGGATCGATGATCTGTTTGATCAACTTCAAGGTGCTACATGCTTCTCTAAAATAGATCTGAGATCCGGGTATCATCAGTTGAGAATCAGAAGAGGTGATGAGCCCAAGACAGCCTTTCGAACAAGATATGGCCATTATGAGTTTTTAGTAATGTCCTTTGGACTGACTAACGCTCCAGCAGCCTTTATGGACTTGATGAATTGGGTATTTAGGCCATACTTGGATCGGTTTGTGATAGTTTTCATTGATGACATTTTGGTTTATTCTAAGGGTGAGGCTGAGCATGTGATGCATCTGAGAAGGGTACTTCAGACCTTAAGAGAGCATAGATTGTATGCCAAGTTCTCAAAGTGCGAGTTCTGGTTGTATCAAGTGGCATTCCTAGGCCACGTGGTTTCTCGAGATGGCATACAGGTGGACCCTAAGAAGATTGAGGCTATTACAGAATGGCCAAGGCCGACTACGGTTAGGGAAGTACGGAGTTTCCTGGGTCTAGCAGGTTATTACAGAAGATTTGTAAAGGATTTCTCTAGAATTGCTGCACCTTTGACAAGGTTGACCCAGAAGAATGTTAAGTTTGTATGGACGGACAAATGCGAAGAGCATTTCCAACTATTGAAGAACTTGTTGACGTCAGCACCGATTCTAACTTTACCCTCTGGAAATGAAGGTTATACAGTATATTGTGATGCTTCCAGAGTAGGATTGGGCTGTGTGTTGATGCAAAATGGCCAAGTGATTGCTTACGCTTCGAGGCAGTTGAAGAAGCACAAGCAGAACTATCCTACTCATGACTTAGAGATGGCAGCCGTGGTGTTTGCTTTAAAAATATGGAGGCATTACTTGTACGGAGTGACATGTGAGATATACACAGATCATAAGAGCTTGAAATATATTTTCCAGCAGAGGGATTTGAATCTGAGGCAGAGGAGATGGATGGAACTTCTTAAGGATTATGATTGCTCCATTTTATACCATCCAGGAAAGGCAAATGTTGTTGCGGATGCCTTGAGTAGGAAATCAGCAGGCAGCCTTGCCCATATTAGCACAGAGAGAAGGCCCATTATTAAGGAGTTGCATGGACTGATTGATCGGGGATTGCAGATGAAAGTTACCCGAAAGTGTCTTTTTGCTCAATTCAGTGTATGGTCAGTATACTTGGATCGGGTGAAGGCAGCTCAGAGCAGAGACCCCCAGTTACAGAGAATCATGTATGAAGTGCAACAAGGGCAATCACGGGACTTTGTAATTGACAAGGAAGGTATATTGCGGTTGGGCACTAGGATTTGTGTGCCAGATGTTGATGACTTGAGAAAGGAGATCATGGAGGAAGCACATTATTCTGCATATAGTGTTCATCCGGGTTCTACCAAGATGTATCATAATCTGAAAGATACATAGTGGTGGAATGGAATGAAGAAGGACATTGCAGAGTTTGTATCCAGGTGCTTGACTTGCCAGCAAGTAAAGCTTGAACATCAGAGACCCTCGGGACTGTTGCAACCCATGCCAATTCCTAAATGGAAATGGGATATGATAGCCATGGATTTCGTAACTGGACTACCTCGAACTACTGGAGGTTATGACGCTATTTGGGTGATTGTTGACAGGTTAACTAAATCAGCACACTTTCTGCCTATAAAGAAGACGTACTCAACGGATAAACTGGCAAGACTTTATGTCAATAGAATCGTTTGTCTACATGGGGTACCTGTGAGCATAGTGTCGGATAGAGGAGCCACTTTTACCTCAGTCTTTTGGTAAGAATTACACAAGGCCTTGGGTACCAGATTGGATTTTAGTACGACCTTCCACCCTCAGACAGATGGTCAGTCCGAGCGGACCATCCAGACGTTAGAAGATATGTTGAGGATGTGTGTAATGGATTTTGGAGGACAATGGGATTCACACTTGCCACTGATTGAGTTTGCCTATAATAACAGCTATCATGCGAGCATTGAGATGGCACCATACGAGGCACTATATGGTAGGAAGTGTAGATCACCTTTGTGTTGGGAGATTGGAGAGAGGCAGTTAACGGGACCAGAGTTGGTGCAGATCACATCAGAGAAAGTCCCCATTATACAACAGCGATTGAAGACAGCCTTTAGTAGATAGAAGAGCTACGATGACCCTAGGAGGAAGGATGTATCCTTCATGGTTGGAGACATGGTGTTCCTGAAGGTGTCTCCAATGAAAGGAGTTATGAGATTTGGCAAGAAGGGTAAGCTAGCTCCTAGATACATTGGACCATTTGAAATTCAGTCTAGAGTGGGTGAAGTGGCATATAGGCTAGTGTTACCACCAGAGCTATCGAGAATCCATCCTGTATTTCATGTTTCCATGTTGAGAAAATACGTCCCTGATCCGTCTCACGTGTTGCAACCTCAAACCGTAAAGCTTAGCGACGATTTGACTTACGAGGAATACCCGATGGTGATTGTGGATCGCCAAATCCGACAGCTGCGAACTAAGGAGATACCGATGGTGAAGGTGTTATGGAGTAACCATTCTGCAGAAGATTGCACCTGGGAAACTGAAGCTGAGATGCGAGTTTCGTTCCCGTATCTCTTTTCTTCTTAGCTTTGTAATTCCTCTTTTCTTTCTTTTCTTGAATTCGAGGACGAATTCATATAAGGAGGAGAGACTGTAATATCCTATATATACACCCGCCCATACCTATATCTATATATATATCTATATATATATATATATATATATATATATATATATATATATATATATATACATACATACACTCATCAACACATCAAAACACCCACACCAACTCCCTCAATTTCAGTCCGTTTTTCCCCCATCCTCACCTAGCTTTCTCTGCTGCTGCAGAATTCTTTTTCTTCTCCTTCTTCTTCTTCTTCTCTTCCTCGCGCAGCAGCTGTTCCTCTTTTCCTCGCGCAGCAGTTTCTTCTTCTCTTCGCGCAGCAGCAGCCCTGCATCTTGTCTGTGCAGCTTCGTTGCTCGATGATGCCATCTCCTGGAAGTGTCCACCAGCCCTTCGCCTCCATGTGAGCAGCCTCATCCTCCCATCTTCACCGACAACAGCAAGCTCTTCCCCTGCTCTGTTTTCGCTGCTTGAAGGTGAGAGATGCTCACCTGTTTTCTTTCTTTTCTCCCTTCAATTTTCTGCTTGATCTTAGCAATTCTAGGATGATTAGTGTTGGTTAGCATGTAATTGAGTTGATTGTATATCTTCTTGGATTTTTGGTAGTTAAACTAAATTTACAGAAATTTAGTTTATGTTCATTTGGTTATTTAGATGGTTATTTAGCTATAATTAGCAATTAGGGAGATTATTTTGGGTTATTTTGAGCAAATTAATTTATTGAGATTTTAGGTAATTATTCTGATTTTTTTTAGTGAATTCTGGAATTTTAAAACTATTTTAGGAATTTTCGGGAACTAACCATATAAAATAGAAAATAATAATGTTAATTGACATTTTGGTGATATTAAGTGTTGAAATTAAGTTTAGGGTATAGAAGATAATTTTAAGAAGATTATATTAATTTTTAGGAATTTTTATACTTTATGTCAAAATATAATAATTAGACTAATTTTGAAACTTTGGGTTAAATAGGTAATGAAATTTGATAAGTGAGGTTATGAGTGAATAATATGAATTTTGGAACTCAAATCATAATTTTTGAGATTTTTATACTATTTTTATAACTATATTTGAGTTTATGCCAAATTTGATTTTTAGGGTAAATAATATTTTTGGGAGGAATTTGTTGGTTAATTAAATGTTTTAATTACATTAAGAAAATGTATTTTGAGAAAATGAATTTTTGACATGATTAAATAGTTTTTAGGAATTATTTTTTTGTAGTAAAAGCTCATTATGTAAATTATGTATTTTAGGGGGGGTAAAAATGTAATTTTACACTAAATATGATAAATATATATATTTTAATTAGTTTTATTAATAATTAAAGGGTTTAGATAATTTTTAGAAATTAATTGACATGATTTCCTAAGTAATGTAAATTTTGAATAATGGAGATTTTGTATAATTTTTATCTATTCTAATATGTATGAATGTGATATGTATTTAAGAAACACATATTATTAAATTGTGATATTTTATTTGAGTTGTGATCTCGGTCGGGGCAAATTGTATTTTGGGAGCCCGACTCGAGTGTGGATGGTTTTGGAAATTAGAAGTGCATTTTCTATGCAGGTCTGGCTCTACCTTTGGTAGAGAGATGTCCGTTTTACAGAGGAGACTCTGTCGAAATTTCGGTAGATTTTCTCGTAAAACGTGATATCCGTAGAAAAATGTCTACCGTTAATTAGGTTAAAAACCTGTCTGTCGAGTCAGTTTGGAATTTCATTGCTTTGTTGATTTTTGGTTTCGGTGTTCATAGTCATATTTTAAAGGTCGATTATTATTTTCCTTTAGATAATTTCGGAGCAGAAGCCGTGAGGCCGAGGCAGACGCGTGGTCGTCAGCCTTCACATTCATCCTGTAAGTCAGTAGAACGATCTGTGCGTGTGTTTATGTAAAAATGCATGCGCTCGTATTTTATTACATTGATTACATGATTTATTTAATTTAATGCTATTATCTAAGATTCAAACGCATTTTATTTATTTACAAATCGATTTTGAGAAATTTTGGTAGAACGGGCTACCTGGTGGGCTTCACCAGGACTATGTGCACATGGTAGAGATTGAGAGATGGATCCGAAAATTTTATGATTGATGAATGTTAAACTGGGACGGGTGCCTCGGTAGAAGCCTTAGCTCTCGGGGACCGCCAGTGATTGGAAAGTCAATAATGGACTGGGATGGGTGCCTCGGTTGATGCCTTAGCTCTCGGGGACCGCCAGATCCATATATTTGGATTAAGTGAATGACTACGGCTTGATGCCTCGGTTGATGCCTTTGCTCTCGGGGACCGGTAGTCTAGTTGGGATAAGTGGGCCCAGTTGGCCATTTAGACTTGGGTTTAGGGTTCTACCGAGATTTTTCAAAAGCTATAATTATATATATAATATAAATTATTTTCACTATAAAAATATATAGTTTTTTTTAAAAAAAAAAAAAAAAAGGTTTTCAAACCGTACAGCTCTTTTATTGACTTACTCAGTGAGGTCTGATTCCCCTCAATTTATTTTTTTCAGGAGCTTGGGAGTTTGACCTCAGACTACCTCTACGCCGGACTTCTTCTTCACCGGCAATTTTATGTAGGTCATTGTAAGTTGTACTGTATATTAATCTAGGATGCTGCAGTAGTATATGTATTGAGGATCTGCATGGTTTAAACTAAATTATGTAGTTTATTTGTACGAAATACATTTATGTATATGACATAGAACTCAATTTATAATATGAGATGTTGAATCGTATTTTTATTAAACTGTTAAATTTGTGTAATTTGAGAAAAATCAGTTTGATAATATGTTCTGTTGGTAATTAAAGTAAAAAAAATATGAATGGTTTTATTTTCTTTTTCCTTTAGGCTTACTACGGGTTTCGGTGGCCTTATGCCTACCCATTCCCTAGTGCCGGTCACGTGCCCTCAGGTTCGGGTCGTGACAATATCAATTCTTCAAATATTTTGTTACAAAAGACTAGAGTACTTGCTAGCGATATTAAAATTGTGGGCTTTGCTTTTTTTCTTTTTTTTCCTAATATGCAAACTTTTCATTCTTAAGTATATAAGAATAAGTCTATATTATATTTTACTCAAATAAAATTGATTACGCTTAAGATATTGAATTCAGTTCTTAACTTTGATTAAGCATATATCTTTGCGATAAGAGATTCAACTATTACGTTGACATGAAAATTTACTTTCTCATTACAAATTATAATGCATAAAACAAAATAAATATGTTGAGGTTGCAGTTTATTCATATATTATGATTATGAGTAGAGCCCTGTAGTAATTGACATCTCTGCTATCAGTAATCTCTGAAACTAACCAATCTTTATTTGTTGAAGCAATTAATTAATTTTTTAACCAAACCAATTAATTAGTTTTTGAACTAATTTTGGTGCAATACATTTCTCCCATTTCCGCTAATTAAAGTTTTCAATTAATTCTCTCCATCTAAGTTGGTGGAATGTTTCACTCCTACTTAATTTTTTTTTTCTTGGATGATATTTGATTTATTTTGTGTTTTATTTTTCTGATATTCCTGCATTTTTTTCTTAGATAGCATTCTGATGTTTTTTCTAAAAAAATTTTGAGAATTCAAAATTAGTCAATATTATTCTTTTAGCAATAATTTTTTTTTAATTGCTCTGTTAGGTATAATATGCATTCCTATAAAAGTTTAGTTGTTAGACTGGCATGAATAAGATGATTCTGCTTGTTAAATTATGGTTTCTTAATAACAAAATTTTATATTTGTACAATATGATGTTTATTTTTTGTTGCTCTTTTCTAAATGATTATTTTTGCAATTTTATTAATTGTCAGATTGTATGGTTGTAAGTTTAGTAAAATAATAATAATAATAATTTTTTGTATTGGATGGTGTTCTGATTTCTTTCTTTTCTTTTAAAATTACTGCATAATATTGGGGATAAACAATTGTGCAAGGCTAAGCTAGGTCAGAATTCTGATTTTTATTTTAATTATTTATTATTTTGTCATATTACTTTAACATTTATTCTGTGTTTTATTTTTCTGATATTCCTACATTTTTTTCTTTAAATAACATCTGATTTTTTTTTCTGAATTTGGAGAATTTGAAATTAATCAATGCTAATTTTTTGTCTAACAATAATTTTTTTTTAATTGCTATGTTAAGTTTAGCATGCATTCTTATGAAACCTCAATGGTTAGTTTGACATAAATGAAATGATTCTACATGTTAAATTATAGTTTCTTAACAATAAAATTTTACATTTGTACATTTTGATGTTTATTTTTTCTTACTCTTTGCTAAATTATTAGTTTTACAATTTTATTAATTATCTAGTTTTATAGTTGTAAGTTTAGTGAAGAAAATAGTATTTTTTAAATTTTCTCTCCTAGATGGTATTCTGATTTCTTTACTTTAAAAAAAAAATGTTGCATAATATTGGGAATAAACCATGCATAAGTTTCTCTCTCTCTCTCTCTCTCTCTCTCTCTCTCTCTCTCTCTCTTTCTCTCTCTCTATCACGACCCAAACCGGGAGTTATGACCGGTGCCAGGGAATGAGAATTCTTTCAAATCTGAAACCCGTAGCAAACCTTAAAAATAAAAGTATGCAATAATTAAAATAAAATATGCATCATAATTAAAATTTCAAATCAATATAATGAAAATAAACTCTGTCGTATCATAAAATAAAATATATTAATACAACATTCAGAGAAAGGCCTCTGAATTACCGCCAACATACAGTAAATACAAAATACAACTCACTATTGCAGTTTTCTATAGTACAAATAAATTTAGATAAGTAATTTACATAAACAAGCTGGGGCTGAAGAAATCTGACGGATGGGTCTACTACTGATGTCTGAAGAAGAAGAATCTCCTGAAAAATCAATTGAGGGGAGTCAAACCTCACTGAGTGAATTGTTATAATATATATACATGCATCTCCAATGTCATATGCACTCAATCATCTTTATATAATAAATATATATATACAAGCATTTCACATAAATGCTAAAATCATTTATATAACAATGCTGAAAATCATAGTTTTATTGAAAGATCAAATATAACCTTATTTAAGATCACAACCTCGATCAACAATAACTCTCTAGCCATATAGGTTCACTTAATTCCAAATAAATTCACTTATTCCATTACGGATAATAGATTGGCCCCGAGACACTAAGTCAACTGAGCTCGAGCAATCTGACTGTTAGTGTGATTGGCCCCGAGACACTAGGTCAATCGAGCTCCAGCAACCACACTATCAATTATATCAATATATCAAATCAATCAATTTCAATCATAACATAATTCTACAAGTAATTCTCACTCAACCCTAAATCTATCCCACTGGTATGTACACGGTCATAATGCTGCCCACTAGGTAATACGTTCTATCGATATCTTTCACTTAAAATAAAACATTCATATAGGAATTAAATAATGCAGAATAACATCATTTAATAATAAAATAAACCATATATATACCAGAAATATACCTAAAATAAACTAAGTATATTTCGAGTATATATATGTCAAATAAATTCAAATCAATCATAAAATATGCCAAATATAAACCAATAATATACTAAAAGCATGCTAAGTATATATCAAAGATAAAACATGCATTTATTTTGAAATATATAAAAAATATACCTAAAATATACTTAAGCATTTAATGAAACATTTAATGAATAATTACAAATCAAAACATGTATTTTCTAAAACATGCAACCTAAGTGCAATGTATATATAAAATAACAACTCACAAGTTTACGCTCCTCGAGACTGGTTCGACTGGCTCGGTCCATTAGGCATCGGTCTCGGTGCAACTAGACAATAAATTAACAACAAAATTAGAATAAATCTAACTTAAGCTTCTAGAGAAACTTAATCTAAGAATACGGAACACAGACAGACACAGAATTTCAGGATCGACTCAATGTTACATTTTACGAGAATTCTACCGTAAATTCGGCAGAACCTCCTCTGTAAACCGGACATCTCTCTACTAAAAAGTAGAGTCGGTCCTGCAAGGAAACACACTTCTAAACAACAGAATATTCACACCTTTGGTTGGGACCCCGAACTACACAATACTCCCAACCGAAGTTCACAATTCACCAAAAATAAAAATAATATAATAAATATATTAAAAACCAATAAATTCCACAAATATCCTCAAAGTATCAAAATATAGCATATTAAACATTAAAACATTAAATATAATCATTTTCACAATAATTAAGTAAAAATCCCAAAATAATAATATAATATTATTAAAAATCAAATTTCTCAATAATTCAATATTAATTAGTAAAAATTCACTATATATATTCAAATAACCTAAATACATATTAAAAGTAATTAAAAACCTATTTAATCACCAATTTAGTAAATAATAAATTATTTGAAAACAAATTTTTAAAAATTAGTATTAATTAGTTAAAAATAGTAAATAATTTATAAAAATCATTTTATTACCTTAATTAATTCTAAAACGAATTAAAATGTAATATTTAACTATAATTTTAACAAAATTACACAATTACCCCAATAATTCAAAATATCCATAATACTAAATAATATTCCTTAAAAATTCTACAAAAATCATATAAATTCATTAAAATTATTTTAATAACATATATTATACTAATATCACCTAAAAAATTATATTTAACCAATAATTTTAACAAAAATACATATTTAACGTAATAATCCAATATTTACATAAAATAAAAATAATTCTAAAAATTACATAAAAATCCAAAAAATTATTTTCTTAACACTAAAATTAATAAAAATATATAATACAACTAAATCAACCAATTTTATAATAATTAAATTAACTTACGAAAATTCAATAAACAATAATAAAATATTCAAAAATTTACCAAAATTAAAATAAATTCCAAAAATTAAAATAAAAATATTTTCATGAAGCATGAGCTACTAGAATCAACATTTGTAAAGGAAGTTTGCATGAATCAATCAAAAATCAACTCAAAAAAATAAAAAAAAAATAGCTCAAAATCGAAAAAATTGAGAAAACTCACAAACAATCAGGTTAGAGCTTGAACGAAGCTTGGAATAAGGACCACCGAAGGTCAGGGAGTCAATAGAGACCGGCGGTGCTCGAAATGGTGGTTGGAAAAACGACCGACGATGAGGAGAAGTCCCCTGCTGCTGCTGCCATTTCTGCCTCTCCGGCGATGTTCTGATGAGCAGGCGGCAATGGGAAGGATGGGGAAGAAGGTGGTGGTCAGCCATAAGCAAGGGAGGCACATCGATGGTGATGAAATCGGACGGTGTGGGAGGGAGAAGGTAGTTACAGTGTATGTGCTTGTGTTTTGTGTTTTTTGTTTGTATGTTTGTATATATATCTATAGATATGTGTGTGTGTATATATATATATATAATATAACTTTATAACATTAAATCTCTACCACACAATAAAAAAATATCCCATATATACATATATACACATATATATAACACACACATATATACATACATTATCGTATACACATAATAATATACACACATAATATTAACACTTCAATGATAATAATACAAATAATGTAATTTAATAAAAATAATAATATTAAAACAATAATGCACATAAATTAATACTATTATAATAATACTATCCGAAAAATTAATCATCAATAATGTAAAATAAATGTCCAAAATAAATAGTTTCAACATAAAATATTTACGTAGAAAATATAATTAAACATAAAATAATAATCATAAATCACAAAATAATTAAATAATTAAATATAATTTTTAAATTTATTAACACTGCATATCTCATTTTATATTAAAATAATTTAAAAACAAGGATTATTATTCTCTCTCTATATATAGTTACTTTTTAGAGTAATTACAATTTTTAATATCGACCAAATGGGGATGAAAAGTAATATTATTTTCATTTTAAATGTATTACTTTTTTGATTTTTTAAAAACAATTTAATTAAAGAAAATGTTAAGAATTGTTAATTTAACATTTAAATTTTAAATAAAAATAAAATCACTTTTATTTGTGAACATTTTATTTATGAAAATATATAACCAGCACCTATATATATATATATATATATATATATATATATATATATATGGATGCTTGGATTTTGCTGTGTACATGAATTTTTAGATTTTGTTGTCTTGTGCTTGGATTTTGATGTACATGAATATGAGTTTTAAGTTTTGAATTTTGCTGTTTAGATTTTGTTGTGTTGTGCTTAGATTTTGATGTATATAAATATGAGTTTAAGTTCAACAATAATGAGAAAAAATTTATATATCTATACATATATCTTATAGTCATTTTGATGGCTAAATTAATAACTAAATTAATCTAAATTTATGTACTTTAAAAAAAATGAAAATGACTTCAATTATTCTTTGTAATTTAATATTATTTCGTTGGCAAGGATTTAATTTTTTTTTTTTTCCTTGAATGAGTTGCTTATGCGAACAAACTAACTAATTAATTTAATATATTGTATAATTTTGCATCTGATGATTAACACTAGAAAATATAAATATTGTCTGCAGTAAAACACGGGTAATCTTCCTCGAACATACCAAAAGCTAGCCTAGTCAAATTATAAATTTTGGAGCAGTGTATTCTCAACCATCCAATACCCATTTCACAAAATAGAGAAAACAAAATTTTTTTAAAAAATTATATATATATATATATTTCATTTTATCATGTGTTTTGTCACAATACACTACTTTATCTTTTATATTTAAAAAAATAATTATTCATACATGATATTTGTCTTGTTTTAATATTTATTAATCTTTCTGTATGGATGAAATAATACATAAACAATAAATATTAAAAATAAATAAATATTTTTTCAAATGTCAGAAATAAATTAATATAATATGACAAAAGACATAGAAAATATGCAATTTACTGTATATAATTTACACCAACTTATCTTCATGACATCCAATTTGTTTATCAAAGCATTGACTTTGAGAAAATAGTGACAAGGTAACTCCTGATATGACTCAAAGAAAAAAAGAAAGCTATATTAAGGGCTGTGGTTGAAAAGAAAACACTTCTCCTTCTCTCTTTTCCAAATCCAATACTTTAAATAAACAACTTATCTTCTCACAAATATTCCTCTCTTCTTCAACCATTTGGTACCTCTTTGTTGCTTATTATTTATTGACAAACCTCTTTTTCAATAATTATTTAATTTTATTTATCATAAAAATTATATTTGTGCGGTTTGTTTTGGTGCTTTACTTGGAATTATATTTCTTCATTTGACATGCTCTTGGCTCGAATGGACACTGGCGCATTTAATTTTAAGGGGGAATTGCAAGAAAACTTTATTTATTTATAATATAATGGGTCCATCGTTAATTTATAATTGGAAGAATGAATTGTCAACAATCATCAAATCATGTAAGTGAACTTGTGTAATTTATAAGATTATCTTAAACCTTTCTAATTCAATTGGCACACTTTCATCTTGGTAGCATTTACTATAATATTAGCTAGTCGGCCACCTATCCATTATTAAACTCCAATCTCTAATATTAGTTCAGTTTAGTGTATGACTATTATCTGTTTCTTTGACACTGCTATAGTTAAAAAAAATTGCACATACTTAGCTTATATGCTATCAATTAATTTTTTTTTGTCATCATATTTTTCCTTTAATTTTCTCATTAGTTATTATGCTAAAAACTAAATTTATAATTTTTTTTTTGTGTTGTGATAGTTAATTATCTTTTATGTGATTTTGATTATAGACACAATTATGGATAAATTTCTCAAAAGAAAAATTTTCGTTGAAGAACCTATTGCAAACAAGGGAACCACTATGAAATGTGATAGTTCTTCTAATTTAAAGAAGCCTCATTTGGAAATTAACTTAGATGATCTTCCTTTCAAATCCTAGATTACAGAGAAAAATTTTAGATTATCATCTTAATAATCGTGAAAAGATAAGAATGGCTTATTTACAGAAAGGACCTTGTCAACCTTTTGATCATGATTTTCCATAAAAAAAAAAATGGAAATATTTATCGCCAATTTGTTTCATCATCCTGGTTTAAGGAATATGGCAATTAGTTGGAGTACAGTGTTATAAAAGATGCTGCATTTTGTCTATGTTGCTATCTTTATAGGGCAGATATTAGAGATCAAGCAACTAGGGATACTTTTGTTACTTATGGGTTTAGTAATTGGAAAAAGAAGGAAAGGTTTCAAAATCACATAGGAGGTCCAATAGTGCTTATAACATAGATTTAAAGAAATGTCAAGATTTGATGAATCAAAAACAACATATTCAAGTTGCTTATGCTAGATAATCCAATCAAGCTCGACGGGACTATAGAATTTAATTAACTGCAACAATTGATTGTATTCTATTTCTTTTGCACCAAGGATTAGCTTTTCGTAGTCATGATGAATTAGAAGATTCTAGTAATGATGGAAATTTTTGTCAACTTTTACAATTCTTGGCTAATCATAGTCAAGATATCAACAATGTCGTTTTAGAAAATGAATGTGATAATTTGAAAGTTATTTCTCCAGAGATTTAAAAGAATATTACACACGCTGCTGCAGTTGAAACCACTAATATTATTATTAATGATCTTCGAGGTGGGCTGTTTTCTATTCTTATTGATGAGTCTCATGAAATCTTTGTTAAAGAGCAAATGGCAGTTTTTTTGCAGTATGTGAATGCAAAAGGATGTGTGCTTGAACGCTTTCTTAGTATTGTACATGTAAGTGACACAACCTCTTTATTGTTAAAGCTTGCAATAGAGACATTATTTTCAAAGTACGGGTTAAGCCTATCATCCTTACATGGACAAGGTTATGATGGAGCTAGTAATATGCAAGGTACAATTAATGGTTTGAAAACTTTAATTTTGAAAGAAAATAGATTTGCATATTATATTTATTATTTTGATCACCAATTATAATTAGCACTTATAGTAGTAACAAAGAATCATGTGCAAATTGCCTTGTTATTTAATATAGTCTCAAGCTTGTTAAATGTGGATGGGGCTTCTTGTAAAAGAAAATACGTTCTTCATGAAAGACAACTTGAAAAGATCGTTAAAGTATGTAAATATGGTGAAATCTCAAGTGGTCGAGGTTTACATCAAGAAACTTCTCTTCAAAAACCTAGTGATACATGTTGGGGCTCACATTATAGTTCATTAACGAATCCAATTGTGATGTTTGACTCCATTATTGATGTTCTTGAGATAATCTTGGAAGAAGATATAAATTCAAAGCAAAAAGGTAAAGCATATGCTCTTCTTGAATCTATTTAATCATTTGAATTTGTATTCAACTTGCATATGATGACAAATATATTAGAAGTCACTAATGAATTATAGCAAGCATTACAAAGAAAAGATCGTGACATCATCAATGCCATTGCTTTAGTTAATGTGTCTAAACAATGACTTCAAATAATTAGAGATAATTAGTGGGAGTCTTTATTTGGTGAAGTTTCTTTATTTTGCGAAAGGCACAATATTGATGTTTTAAATGTGGATGATATTTTTTTCGTTCAAGGATGGTCACAATGAAATGCACAATAAATGACAAATTACATCATTATTAGGTTGAATTATTCTATACTTTGATTGACATACAATTACAAGAACTTAATAATTGTTTCACTGAGGTCAACATGGAGTTGCTTCTTTGTGTAGCATGTTTGAACCCAAATGACTCATTTTGTGCTTTTAATAAGCAAAAGTTAGTTTGTCTTGCTGAATTTTATCCTTTCAATTTCTCAAAGGTGGACCTTATTGTTCTTGGCAGCCAACTTGATAATTATATTGTTGACCTAAAATCCAATGATACATTCTCAAAGTTAAAAGGTATTGGTGATCTTGTCTAGAGATTGGTTTAATAAAAAAAAAGGATGTTGTATACCCTTTAGTGTATTTACTTGTGAGATTAGCTTTGCTTTTGCCAATTGCTACTACAACTGTGGAAAGAGTATTTTCTGCAATGAAACTACTAAAGAAATGGCTACATAATAGAATGTGTGATTCATGGATGAATGATTGTTTGATCACATATGTGACGAGAGATATCTTTGACAATGTTGATAATGAAAAAATTCTTCAATTTTATCAAAATATAAGATCTCGTAGAGAACAATTGTAATATTATTTTTTAACATTTGGTGTTATTTTTTTAGGTACATTATTTTTTTTTTAGTTTAAACTATTGTTATTGTATTTGAGATATTATTTTGTTAGTTTATCTTGAATGAAACATTTTTAATATATTAAGATGAAGTAAGATTTGCCCCTCTCAAATGTTTTTTTTGCTCCACCCTTGCTAGTCAAACTATAAATTTTGGAGTAGTGGATTCTCAACCATCCAATATCCATTTCATAAAAATAGAGAAAACAATTTTTTTTAAAAAATTATATATATATATATATATATATATATATATATATATATATATATATACACACCAACTTATCTTCGTGACAACCAACTTATAAGGATATGTTGAGAAAGAGAAATTGCCAATCTCATTCAATACCATTGGCGCCTACAATTATATATATAATAAGTTTAAAAGTGACTTAGATCTAGACTATAAATGGTTTATGTTAAGACTTTGAAACCCAAACGGTTCCAAATTTATATTTTTAAAACATAAATAGCATTATATTTCGAAATAAAACATCGTACAAAAGTTGTTTGAGAGCATTGGGCGGATATACTACCCATAAAGGATAGAGGCTTAGAAAATGAGAATGTTTAACTACCCAATCTATTGCACTATTGGCATCCCTATTTACATAACAAAATACACACTGATCACTAGGACCAGCTAAACCCTTAACGTCATGAATAATAGCCTGAGCTTCCCACGGGCATTGGTCGTTACTATCAGTAAGTGCATTGACTGTTAGAATTTATTTATTTTATTTGTTTAAATATAAATCAATTATTTAATAATACATTTTGTATGAAATGTTACAACCTTATTTGAAAAGTTATTTAAAAGTTGTTACTTTAGGAATTGTATTTTTTATTCTTAATTACTCTTATATATAGTTTTGTTAATTAGAGAATAAATATATGAGAAATATCAAAAAAATTTCTATTATTCCTAACAAAATTTCTTTCACTATTTGATAAGTGTAAGAAATTGTAAAGACTTGTCGTATTCACTAAAGCAATTTTCATTTTTTCCCATGGCAAAACTCAAGAAGGAGTGTAGACAAATTTCGCTTTTAGGAAAGTGATTATTAGTCACGTTTCAAGCCTATTTTCTTCTTGTGTTATTGTTCTTCTTTGTTTATTTATTTTTCTAACAATCTAAAAGTGAAATTTTGATCCTTTTTTTTATTATCCTACAATGGAAAATAATAAGGTTTCATTGATGAATTGAGACTTTGTTTGTTTGGATCGTTTTGATGGAATAAATTTTTTGCGATGGAAAGATAAATTGAAATTCTTACTTACTGCATTAAAAGTATTTTATGTTTTGGATTCCAATCTTTCCCTTATTCCTTCACCAATCGATAATGATACCGAAACAGTGATAGCCTTAAGAAAGAAAAGGGAGGAAGATGAAATTGTATGTAGAGGCCACATTATTAATGCCTTGTCTGATAGATTATATGATCTTTACACAAATGAAAAATCTGCTTTAGCAATTTGGAACGCATTAGATTTCAAGTACAAAATCGAGGAGGCAGGTATAAAAAAATTTCTCATCTTTAAGTTTTTTGAGTATAAGTTTAAGTATGATATGCCTATTTTGTCATAAGTACATTAATTACATGTACTAGCAAATCAATTGAAGGTTGTGGAGAATGTAACTCTTGAATCTTTTCAAGCTAGTGCAATTATTACTAAATTGCTTTCATATTGGAAAAGTTATAGGAAAAAACTTTTTCATGATAATAAGGATTATTCCTTAGAAGAATTACAAAAACATCTTGGAATCGAGGAGGAATCGAAGGTGAGAGATAAGAATGAAAATTCTTATGACAATAACAACAAACCAAATATGGTGAATAAGCCTTTAAATACACCAAATAAAGGCAAACAAAATCAAAGAAAATTTCTTAGTCCTAAAAAGGAACAAGGAAAGTTCAAGAAGTCCACTAAAGGGGGCTATTTTGTTTATGAAAAACCTTGTCACTATGCTAGAAAATGCAGGATAAGAAAAACCCAACAACCAAAAGTCAATGTCTTAAACTAAAGTGATGACATTATTGTTGTCATTAGTGAAGTTAATGTAATTCAAAGAAAAATCTCTGGTTGGTGGTATGAAACATGTATTATAGTCCACGTTTTCTATGATAAATCTCTCTTCAAGACTTATAAATGGGAAATGAAAAGGGTCCAAAGTACATGGAATTGGAATTATTGTTCTTGTATTTACTTCGAGCAAGAAAGTGATTCTTACCAATGTACTCCATGTTCCTAATATGAGTAGAAATCTTATTAATGGAGATTTATTGTGCAAACTGGCTATCAAATCAGTTTGAGTTGGGAAAGTTAATATTATCCCGAAATTGTGTATTTATTGAAAAGGGCTATTCTTGTGATAAAATGGTCAAGTTGTGTACTATACTTGATAATTCTTGTATTTCTAATAATAATAAGAATGATGTTTCTATTTACTTGCTTGATTTAATTTCTTTATGGCATTAAAGATTAGGACACAATAGTTTAAATTCTATGAAAAGAATGGTTAAATGTTGCATGATATCTTATAATGTTAATGCTTTCAAAAACTGTGAATTATATGTTAAGTCAAAGATGATGAAAAAGCCATTTAAAAGTGTTGAAAGGTGTACTAATTTACTTGATTTAATTCATTCGGATATTTGTGAATTAAATAGCATGTTAACTAGAGGTGGAAATAGATATTTTATCACTTTCACTGATGAATTCTCTAGATACACATATGTGTATTTGTTGAAACATAAAGATGAGGCTTTTGATGTATTTAAAAATTATAAGGCTGAAGTTGAAAATCAACTTGGTAAGAAAATTAAAATTTTGAGAAGTGATAGGGGTGGAGAATATTTTCCACATGAGTTTAATAGATTTTATGAATAAAATGGCATTATTCATCAACATTCAACACCTACAACCCATAAACAAAATGGTTTAGCAGAAAGAAAAAATAGGATTTATTTGGAAAAGGTCAATGTTTTATTGTTGCATGCTAAATTACCTTTTAATTAATGGGGTAAAGCTCTTCTTACTACATGTCATATTATGAATAGAATTCCTATAAAGAAAAATCAAATTTCTCTATATGAATTATGGAAAGGAAGAAAACCCAATATAGGGTATTTCAAAGTGTGGGGGTATCTTGCATATTGTAAGGACAATGATCCTAAAAGAACCAAATTAGGACTTACAGGGATCAAGTGTGCTTTTGTTGGTTATGCCACAAATAGCAAAGCTTATATACTTCTAAATTTAGAATCTAATATTATTATTGAATATAGAGATGTGGAATTTTTTAAACATCTATTAGCCATGGAAAATAGAGTTCAAAATTCAAATAGTTAATCAACATTAGGAAAGGCATCTCAAATGGTTGAAGAGCAATCTAGTTTATAAGAAAATTGATAAAGAACCTATTAAGATAAGAAAAAGTTCTAGAGTTCAAAAATAAAAAATTCTTGGACTAGATGAGATTGATTCTTAACGTATTTCTTTTAACCTTATTGAAAGTGATAAAAATCATATTGTGAGAATAATCCCATTTGTTCTTCAATTAGAAGATGACCCAAAAACTTATAAAGAAGTTATGGCTTCGAGAGATGCAAGTTTTTGGAAAGATATAATTCAAGATGAAATTAATTAAATAATGTCTAACCACAAGTGGGAAATTATTGATTTACCTCAAGCTTTTAAACTTATTGGGTGTAAGTGTGTGTTATGAAAAAAGTATCACGCTAATGGTAGTTTACAAACTTACAAAGCTAGGTTAGTTACTAAAGGTTTTTAACAAATGGAAGGTATTAATTATTTTAATACCTATGCCCTGTAGCTAGAATAACTTCTATTCGACTTATATTTTCTATTACATCAATTTATAATATACATGTTCATCAAATGGATGTCAAAATAACATTTTTAAATGGATATCTCAATGAGGAGGTCTATATGGAACAATCTAAGGATTTTTTTTACCAAGAAATGAACATAAAGTTTATAAAAATTTTATATGGACTAAAATAAACACCTAAGGAATGGCATAAAAAGTTTGATGAAGTAATTTTATCTTTTGGCTTTATTCATAATGTAGTAGATAAATGAATATATGTCAAATTAATTAATAATTACATTGCACTTGTTTGTCTATATATTGATGACATGTTAATTGTGAGCAATGCCATAGAGGCTATATTAGAAAAGAAGAGATTTCTATTTTCCATATTTCAAATCAAGGATCTTGGACTAGTGGATACTATTTTAGGTATCAAGGTTAAAAGAAATAATGGGGGATATGCATTAAGTCAATCTCATTACATTGAGAAAGTGCTAAATAAATTTAGTCACTTAAAAATAAAAGAATCAACTACCCTATTTGATCCAAGTATCAAGCTAGTTAAGAATGATGGAAGAGTTATGGCTCAACTTGAGTATATGAGTGATATCAGATGTCTAATGTATGTTATGCAATGCACTAGACTAGATAGCCTTTGCAGTTAGTAAATTAAGTAGATTTACTAGTAATCCTAGTGTTAAAAATTGGATTTGGTAAAGTTCTTGGTTATCTTAAGAAACTAAAGAAATAAGTCTATAATATTCAAACTTTCTTGCTATCTTAGAAGGATATGCTGACTTAAGGTGGATTTGAGTGTGGGAGAAAATAATTTAACTACTGGTTGGGTGTTTATTTTGGGTGGTAGTGTTATTTCTTAAAAATCCAAGAAACAAAATCTCAAAATACATTCTACTATGGAGTTAGAATTTTTTGCTTTAACAGAAAGGGATTTTCTTTTAGAAATTTCATTGATTTCAAAGAATATAAGTTCCATTTCAATTCTTTATGATAGTCAAGCTACTTTGGCTCGAGTATATAGTGATATATATAATGGGAAGTCAAGACATGTAAATCTTAGACATGACTATGTGAGAACATTAATCAAAGATGGAATAATTTCCCTCACGTTTATGAAATCAAATAAGAATTGGGCTGATCCTTTTACTAAACCTGTCATAAGAGATTTAGTGAAATCAATCTCATTTATGTTGGGTTTAAAACTCCTTAGTTAAATTCACTAACAATGGCGACCCTACCTAACACTATTTGATAAATAGTTCTTAGGTTCAAAGGGTAAGAAAAAATCATTGATAATTGGATGGTTAAGTACTTAAGTTAAACTTACAAAAGTACTTATTATCACAAAGGGATGAGTTTAACTACTCTTAATGAAGTTCAATTTTTACAACAAGTGTTTCTAGTGTGACAAAACACCAGAAGAACTTCACCTATGTAAGCTTTGAAGTGGTGTCGCTTCAATTAAGAGTTAGGAGTTACTCATAAAAGTTTATGAATAGCAAATGGCCATATAAGTGCTAAGTAAGTATTTGAGTGGAATAAAGAATGAAATGTTTATGTGTATATTGACACTAATGATGTCATAAGGAATAACTTGTTCAAAGCTAAATGCTACATGGGATTTTGATTTCATTTTGTGTTATTATACTAAGGTAATGTTCAAATTAAAAGATACATTATTTTAAGCAAAAATGTGTTTTGATCTTTCTTTAGTTGAATATTGTAATTTATATTTAAACAAGTGTGGGATTATTAGAATTTATTTATTTCATTTGTTTAAATATAAATTAATTATTTAATAATAGGTTTTAGTATAAAAGGTTACAACTTTATTTGAAAAGTTATTACTTATTTAAAAATTGTAACTTTAGGAATTGAATAGTAGTTATTTTGGGTAGTTATTTTTTATTCTTAATTACTCCTATATATAGTTTCGTTAATTAGAGAATAAATATATAAGAAAGATTAAAATTAAAAAAATTCTATTATTCCTAATAAAATTTCTTTCACTATTTACTAAGTGTAAGAAATTGTAAGGGCTTGTCATATCCACTAAAGTAATTTGCATATTTTCCTATAGCAAAACTCAAGAAGGAGTGGAGGCAAAATTCACTTTTAAGAAAGTGATTATTAGTCATGCTTCAAGCCTTTCTTTTTTTGTTATTGTTCTTATTTATTTCTTTATTTTTCTAACATTGATAACCAACAAGGCATCAGTTTCAAAGTAGGCATGATTAATGTCTCTGTGTTTAGCTATAGTAACTATAGCCAAAATAGTGGTTTCTTTAGTAATAAAAGCAAAGGAAATAAGGTGAGAAAAGTAGTATCCACCCAGAAGTATTCCTTTATAGTCGCGCACAAGAATAACCATTGAAGCTGAACTAGAACCACTATCAAAGCTAGCATTTGTGTTAAATTTGATGAAGCCTGGAGGGGAACATCGAGTCTAATAAGTCTCACCATGAGGGAGGTAAGAGTGATAGTAGACTAAGTCAAGGAAGCTCCAAAAAGCTTGCTAGGCGCTCATAGCTAGGTTAATAACTTGTACTTCATGAATAAAAGAACATAAGAACAAAAAAGCATTACAACTTTTCCAAATATACCACCATAAGTAAAAAATAAAAGTGATAATAGACTGCTTACCAATAGATGTAAGCATAATAGATATATCCATCCACCACTGATTAACTGAGACAAAGCCTTGAGGATCAAGTTAGTATCCAAAAGATGATAAAAACTAGATTTGAGTAGCCTTGCGACAAAAAACAACATATGCTCAAGAGTTTCCACTGAATTATTGCAAAGGCGACATAGAGGGGATTAAATAATCTTACAGCGATAAAGGTTTTCTATAGTACTGAGGGAATTAGTTATAATGTGCTATAGGAATAAGTGTAATTTTGGAGGAACTTTTGATTTCCAAATTGAATACCAAAACTTCCTATCATATGTAGTGTTGCTAGATGGGAAATAGCCATGGTGAGGGGATCGGTGAGAATAAAATACATGATAACCTGATTTGAAATTGTAACACCCAATCTATCAAAGCATCATATCCATTTATCCTTACCACCAATCTGACTAATTGGAAGTTTAAAAATTTTAGAAGTCTCATATTCACTAAACAACTTATTTAACAACCCAAATTCCAACTGTGATAGTTAAGGGAGTAAAGATCAGCCACGTCGGTGATAGCGGAGTCAATAGGTTTTGAAGATAGGATTTTGAATCTTGGTATGGATGGAATCCAAGGATCATCCCATATTCTCGTATCTCAACCACCTAAGATGTTTTTGCAAAGACCCAATGTTAATAGGTCATGACTATTAATAAAACTTTGCTAACCCCAAGAGGAATTAGCTGCCCAAGGTGCACTCAAAAGAGAAGAGCCATGGCCATACTTAGCAATAAGGATTTTGGCTAATAAATATGAAGGATTATTAAGGACCCACTAAACATTCTTACCCAAGAGAGCAATATTAAACAGATGCATGTCTCTAAATCCATATCCTTCATAAAATTTTGAAGAGGTTAAATTTTCCAATTTGTGCCAATGAATACTAGATGTATATAAATTTTTCCACCATAAAAACTTATTAAAAATGTGGTGAACTTTAGTGAAAAAGGAGTTTGGAAATTTAAAATATGAGAGAGTATAGGAAGATGTAGCTTGTAACACAACTTTGAGCATGATTTCCCTTTTGGTTAAGGATGAAGCTTTATGTTTAGAAGCTTGAGTTCTCTCTGGAATTTTTTAGATGAATGTTTTAGTAATTCAGAGTTTTTTTGTCCCTAGTCAGTAGGGACTCCTAAATATCGACTATTGTGATCCATTTCACTCATCTGTAAAATGAGCAATATATAATGTTTGGTTTCAAGGATCACCCATTTGCCAAAGCAGATACTAGACTTCTATTTATTTATTTATCACATAGCTTGCATACAATCATCAAAGATATTATTTAGAAATTTAGCTTCCTTAGGTGATGTTATGTTGAAGATAAGAGTGTTATGCAAAGAGTAAGGAAGTGATAATTAAAGCATGTCTGTTCATACGAAATCCCCCTAGTTTTCCTATTTTAGCATAAGCATCTAAAGTAGTAAAAAGCACATTAGTTATAAATAAGTATAGATAAAGGGATAGAGGATCCCTTTGTCTAAGGCCAAATAAGGGTAAAAACCATTCTAAAGCTTCACTATTAATATGGAGGGACATAAACACTGAGGTTACACAACTCATCACTCAAAAAACCCATTTAGGAGCAAATCCATTTTATATAAAAAAATTTCTTAAGAAACTCCAATTAACTAGATCATAGGCCTTTTCCATATCGAGTTTAAGAGCCATGCCAACCTTTTTTTTTATTGAATTTGAAATTTTTAAGGAGTGGAAGATTTCATGACATATAAGGACATTATCATGTATAATATGGTCAGGGATAAATGCACTTTGAGAAGGATGAACTATTCTAGAAAGGATGGGTTTTAAGTAGTTATCTAATACTTTTGAGATAGCCTTGTAGCTAAAATTACATAAGCTAATTGGTCTATAATTAGATGCAGTTACAGGACTATGTGTTTTGGGAACAAGGATAAAAAAAATTTTAATTAACATTGGAAGGCATCTTTCCAATGTCCTAAAAAGATGTTACAAATTAAATAAATCACAACTGAGTAATTCCCAAAAGTGTTGATATAAAATATCTTAGTAGCCATCTGGACCTAACACTTTCATTTTCCTAAGACAAAGACTACCTACTAGATTTCATCCAAAGAAGATGATACGAACCCTACCTATAACAGAGATAGAACGCCCATCCAACTTTGAAATCTTGCCCAAGGATCATCAAGGATAGGTTGTGTTGATGGAACTAAACCCCTTGCTTATTAAATTGAAGCAAGATATTTAGCTATTAAAATGAACAATCACACAATTTTAAATCTAATCTAACCTAGCAATTGTAATTAAAGGTAGAAGTGAAACAATTCAAGTGAACTTGCAAAGTTTCAAAAGAACAAAGTTTAAGGAAAAACCTCACTTTTAATATTTCAATGCTTATCTAAAATTCATTTTACATATTTGTAGCCCTTATATAGGCATGTAAACAACCTAATTCTTAAAGGAAAAGGTTTTCTTCCTTATTCCCAAAGATACCTATATAAAAAAATCCTTAATTAAGGAGATTTCCTTCAAAATAGGGCAACTAATGATAACTCATCTTTGAAAAGTCAAAATTGACAACTCATTACAACTCATGACAAATAAGCAAAATGATAATTAATGACAACTAAGTGTTGAAGCACGCCATGTTACATGTTGACCGTTGACCATTGACCTTTAACTTTGACTTGGAATATTCTTGAATCTTCTAGAATCTTCTAGAATCTTCCTTATTGACTCTAAAATAGGAAAATAACTCAAAACTTGTACAGATCAAGCTAATTAATTTCATATGTGGAGAATATAGTTATGCTAGCAGTGTTGAATAGAAACCATGTGAAAAAACTTGGTGTTATGATCACTCACCGATAGCCAGTTAACCTGTGAGCACTACTTCCAAAAGAGTTTTTCCTGGCACTAGATTGCTCTAATTTCTTCTATGAGGGTAAGTTGTTGTTCAATGACTTGGGAAGATTGAGTTTGAGCTTTCAATGATTGTAGTTCAACATGTAAGCCGAGTAAATGGAGCTTGGCATTATGTCTATCTAATGCTGCTAGCCATTGGAGAAGAGAGTTCTTGCACTCTTGAATCTGTTTATTTAGGTCTCCATATTGGTGAGAGGTCCAACTTCGATAAGTTACCTCTTCATAACTAGGTTGCTCTAGCCATTTAGCTTCAAAATGAAATATTTATCTATATTTCTGCAAATTCCATTGAGCACAAGACATATGGGGTGATAATCAAAGCCAATCATATTTTCATAGATTACCATAGCCTTTGGAAACAACAGTTGCCAATTTGTATTAGTAAAAGCTCTATCTAATCTAGATTGGACATTTATTAGGAAAAGGTTATTTGTTAGACCATATGAATGGTGGACCTTTAAAACCAAAATCAACAAGTTCGTTATCTTAAATAAAAAATTAAATTCCTCAGCATTTTTTCCTAAGTCACTGCCTTCGAGCTTATCCTCAAGCTTAAGTACATAATTAAAATCCCCAATACAGAGCCAACCATGATAAGTGCCCAAAATTATGTAAAGAGAGAAGATCCTAAGTAACCTTCTTATCAGTACTAGATGGCTATCCATAAACAAAAGAAATAAAGAAACTATGTACATAGTGGATGTCAACAAAGATGAAATGGCAACTAGAAGTTACAATGGTAAGGTGACATCTTGCTTCCACCAGAAAGCTAAACCCTTAGAGAGACCAACTAGATCCACCAAAAAATAGTTATCAAACCCAAAAATTTTACCCAATCTATCACAATAGTCTGTTAGCTTTTTTGTCTCCATAAAAAAATGATAAAGGAACAACATTTGTGATTAAGCTCCTTAAGAGCTCGAACCGTCAAGGCTTGTCCAAGGCCCTAACAATTCCAGGAAATGAACTTCATGATGATTTTGGTGGCTTTTTCCTAGCCATCAATGCCTCAGTTTATAGATTGGCAAGTTAAAAAGTTGTAAATTTTTTTGCTTATTATTGGGGAGCAATGCCCTAAGATTCCTCCATTGTCATTTCTTTGATTATAATGCCTCTATTTTTCCTGGCGTCCCTTTTCCATCATCTATGACTTTTAATTTCATAAAGATTGCTTGAGGGAACTAGTGAGGTATGTTTAGTAATAGTAGTGCTTGGGCTCTCTTGCAATGTCAGGACATGTTTTATATAATTATAGAGGTAAGAGATAAGAACATCAAATGGATGTAGTTTCTATCTTTTTTTAACATCTAGTTTCAATGGGTGGTAAGCCCATTTTTATAGCAGATAAGTAATAAGCCAAGGACTTGAAAAAGGAATAACTTTAGTGTTATTAGTTTCATAAGTAGGCCATGCATTTCGAGAAAAGGATGGTAGAGTTGGATTGAGTAGAGGTGGCCTTTGGGCTGGTGTAAGAGCTATGGTCTAGGATGCATAAATGTCTAGATTTAGAAACATCTAGTAAGTAGTTTGTGGTCTCCATACAGCCATCAATTCAGTGTTACTATCAAGGGTATTTAATAACTAGGATAAATGAGTGGCACTGCTGGTTGGTGATTCATTATTGGAGCAATAGTAGCCGTACTTCAAGCATTAACTACACCACCCTAAATGTCTATTACATGGGATGAAGTAATGATTACATTTTTACCTTTTCTCTACCATTATTCATCATCATCCAGCGCACATGAGGATGGTGTAGTATTATATGTAGCATCCATAGGCTGCGTTTGGAAGTGTCTTTGCATGGGTGTAGCCTTAAGCCAATTGCCATATTTTATAATTGATGGAGAATCTCTAGTTTGGTTATACCTTCTAGAACTACATTCTCACATCACATGACCAATAAGCCCATAGTAATAGGAAAAGTTTAAAGTTTTTCATATTTAATGGAAATCCAAAATATGGAACCATTAGGCTTTGGAGAATGAAAACTAAATAATAATGTCTTGTTAAGATCAACTACAATCCTCAAGAACATGTGCAACCTATGACATTATCCTATGTAAGATCCACATTTAATAAGTCTTTATAAGTGTGAAAAACCTTATGTTTTGAACACTACTTTCTATGGAATTAGAATATAACTAGTTGTATATTTAATTAATTCTTATATGTTTAGTTATTTTTCATAATTTTGTTTAGTTGTTAGGATTTTGTTGATTTTTAAGTTTGTAAGTTAATTTTATTTTAAATTTTGAATTTAGGATGCATTGGAGGGATTTGAAATATTTTAACAAGTCAAAATCTTTAAGAAAAGTGAGGTTTTAGAGGAAGACTATTCTTGCACAACCACGCTTGAGTACTAAAAAACTAGCATAGCCATGCGCTCCCTACTATGTAGCCACGTATAATTCAAAAGATTGTCCTTGCATAGACATGTGCATTGGTGCACACAGTTGTGTATCCTATTGCAATAACTTTTTAAATTCAAATTTTAAGCTACTGATTTAGGGGGATTTCATGGTTTTTGAATTATAATAACTTTAAAAAAAGGCTAAAGGTTAGGGCTATAAATAGGAGAGCCTCTCCAAAAGTAAACGGTGTTGAATCTTTACATTTCTTTTCTTAAGAATCAAAGTTGGTTTTGATTTAAGTTCTTATGTTAAGATAGAGAATTAGTTTTGAAGTTTAGAAGAAATAAGTCCTTCATTTGCAACTGATTAAGCAGTAAAAAGGGTTTTCTTATTTAAACTCTTTTATATTTATTTTCTCATGAGTAATAATGATTGGATTTTTCTTCTATACTTCTTCTTTTTCTCTTTCCATTAACATAAGTAGCTAGATATATCTTTAGGGTTCTTATTTCAATTCAACCATATGATTATTATGATTGCATTTAAATCATAAATCTTAGTTCATTGGTTTGTTGTTGAGCTTAATGTTATCTTAGGATTGTTCACCCTTTGATTGAATTTACACATTAAAACTTGATTGAGAGATAAGTTCAACTGGATTAAAATAATAACCTATTAATTATTTACTTAGTTGAGAGACATTTAAGCAATTAATATTGATTAAAATTTGTGCTTAAAATTAAGTATAATGAACACTTAGTAAGTGAGACCTATAAAACTAAGTTATTTATATTCAATTAATTATAGATTTATCTGAGAGAAAAGTCTATGATTCTAAAGATGCTTTGAAATTAAATTAAGTTAGATTTGATTTAGAAGTTAATTCATCTTAGAAGGTTGAATTGATGAGAAGAACCCTAACTTTAAATTTAATTATTAAATTAAGATTTGTTTTGTTTATTTTCATTTAATTTTCAAACCAACATTCAATGTTTGAACAAATGAACATATTTAGTATTTCAATACTCAGTTTGCAATCTCTATAGGATGATATCTTATTTTACTACTTGAATAATCACGTATGCTTATGGATTTTGCATGTTAAGTTTTTGGTGTTATTGCTAGGGATTGCCAAAATTAAGAATCTTTTGTTATTTAATTTAGACTTTATTTTTAATTTTGTTTTCATTTGTGGTTTTATAAGAACTTTTGCTATCACATGCACACATCAAGAAGTGCAAGCAAGCAAGAAGTTTTGTTGATGCCACTTGACTTGGAACTTGAAAAGATAGTGTGTCAAAGGAGAAAGCAATAACCAAATAGAATGAACGAAGGGGAAGATGAAAAAATCTGCCTCTAAGGCAACAAGCTCTTTAAGATCATTAAAATGGACATATTGCATCAAGGACTATATGAGATTTTATGAGTCCTAATGTGCAAGGTGATCAAACTCCTATTGCCAAACCAGCAATAGCAGTAAGCAACTTTATGAATAATTCAATAATGATCCAAAACTCACAATTCAGTGGACTACCATATGAGGATCCAATTGGTCACATGATTTTATTCTTAAAGTATTGATTAACTTTCAAAATGAATGGAGTGCAGGTTAAAGCGATCCAACTCATTCTCTTTCCATTTTCTCTTATAGATAGAGCTAAGAGGTGGTTTACAAACTTACCACCCAACTATGTAAACACGTGGCAAAAGCTCTACATCACTTTCTTCAACAAGTACTTCCCACCTATAAAGGTATTGAAGATAAGGAACGAGATTAACTCTGTCTATTAAAAAGAATATGAAAGTATCTATGAGTGCTAAGATAGATTTAAAGATCTTCAATGCTAATGTCCACCATAACTGATACTTTCTTAAGATTTGGTGTAGTCATTTTACTAAGGTGTCAATCCTTCAGTCCGGGTCAACATTGATATAGCAGCCAGAGGAACCATTATGTCAAAGACACCTGAGGATGCTTTAGACCTGTTTGAGGAAATGGCTAATATTATGTCTTTGGTCTAATGAAAGAGCCATTCCAAAGAAAAGAGGATCAATTCAAATAGTCAGCTTGACCATGTTAAATGCAAAGATGGAAGCTCTGTCCAAGAAGATTGACAAGTTAAATGTTAATACAATATCTACATCATCCTTATTGTCCTCTTGTGAACTGTGTCAAAGAGGACATCCTATAATAGAGTGCCAAATGATGCAAAGTCTATCCTTGGAAAATGTCAACTATATGAACACTTCAAGGGGCAACAAAACCAAATGCATGGAAACATATGCAACCCTAGTTAAAGAAATCATCCTAATTTCTCTTGCAGCAACCAAGAAAATAATCAGTGGAAGCCACAAGCACCACCAAGATTTGAATGTCAAAATGCACAATAATCTCAATCTCACTTTCAACAGGATAAAGATTCATCTTTAACAACCTCTTAGGAAAGTAAGATGAAGAAATTCATGTTTGTGATGTTGAGATTGTTTAAAAATGAATCAACAAGATGAAGCCCGAAAGTGATTAGAGGACAAATTTGAGCAGATGTACTAGGACAGTCAACTCATATTCAAAAATCACTCGTCTTCCTTTCACAATTTGGAGGTGCAAGTAGGATAATTGGCAAACTCATTTTCAATAACAAATCAAGGTGCATTGCCAAGTAACATGAAAAAAAATCCAAAAGAATAGTTGAAGGCCCATCACCTTGAGAAGTGGCACAGAGGTTCAAACTCCAAAAGCAACATTGGAGTATGAGGAAAAGAAGAAGGAAGAGAAAAAATACCAAGAAGATAAGTGGGTTAAAGTTAAAGTGAAAAAGGAACCAGAAGTTCAAAGGAAGAATAAAGAAAAGTCAAATTTTTATCTATTCAACCTTATAAACCCCCAGCTCCATATCAAGAGGGGTTAAAGAACAAGATCATGATCAGCAATTTACAAGGTTCTTAGAAAGGTTTAAGACACTCCACATCAATATGCCTCTTGTGGAATGTCTTATTCAGATGCCAAAGTATGCAAAATTCATAAAGGAGCTAATTTTTAACAAAAAGAAATTACAAGAGTTTGAGATAGTCACATTCACGAAGGAGTGCAGTGCAATAATCTCTAATAAATTTCTTTTAAAAAACAAGCATCTAAGAAGTCTCACTATTCCATGTTTCGTTGGAAATTTAAAATTTCAAAAAGCTTTATATGATTCAGGAGCTTTAATTAATCTTATACCTTTGTTAATTTATAATAAATTAGGATTAGGAGAGGCATAATCCACAAACATCCACTTATAGCTTATAGATAGGATAGTAAAGGAAACATAAGGCATAGTGAAAGATGTACTAGTAAGAGCTGGGAAGTTCATTTTTCCAATTGACTTTGTAGTTCTTGACTTTAAAGAGGATGAAGATGTTCCATTAATCCTAGGTATGCCTTGCCTTTATACTACAAAAGCCATAATTGATGTTTATGATAGTACTCTTACATTAAGAGTGTGAAATGAAAGTTGTAAGTTTGATGTTTATCAAGGTATGAAATATCCTTCTAATAATGATTTTTATTTAGGGGTTGATGTTCTGCATGAATGTGTGAGTGAATTCCAACGACGGAGGTTGGAAAAATCTATTGAAATTGAAGATATTGAGAAGTGTTTTTAGGTACAATCCTCATAAGATGAAGTACACCTTAAACACCAACCCAATTTACCCCTATTCAATTACTAAACACTAAACCTACACCACCTTCAACCATTAAACCACCAAAGTTAGACTTGAAACCTTTACCCCTATATTTAAGGTACACTTTTCTAGGTAAGGACCAAACTTTACCTGTGATAATATCCTTCAAACTTACCCAAGACCAAAAGGAGTTGCTTGTGAAAATATTAAGGAGGAGGATAAAAGAAATTGGTTGGAAAATCTCTGACATTAAGGGTAAAAATCCTTTTTATTGCATACACCAAATATTGATGGAGGAAGGACACAATCAACCATTGGAAGGCTCAACCCAAACATGCAGGAAGTGGTAAAGAAAAAGGAGGTCAAGTTATTAGATGCAAAAATCATTTACCCAATCTCAGATAGTTCTTAGGTAAGTATAATTCAGTGTATACCAAAGAAGGGAGGCATGACCATTATGGAAAATAAGGAGAGGGAGATAATTCCGACAAGAGTAGTGAATGGATGGAGGGTGTACAATGATTATAGGAAATTGAATTCGACCATAAGGAAAGATCACTTCCCATTGCCATTCATTGATAAAATATTGGAGAGAATAACAGGACATGCTTTTTATTATTTCTTAGATGGAGATTCATGATACAATCAAATTGCAAGAGCTCCAAAAGATCAAGAAAAGACCACTTTTACATGTCCTATGGCACATTTTCCTATAGAAGACTGCCATGTGGATTATGTAATGCTCATGTAACTTTCCAAAGGTGTATAATGGCCATATTCAAAGATTTGGTGGAGGAAATAATGGATGAATTTTTTTTCTATGAAAACTCTTTTGAAGGATGTTTGGAAATTTTGGAGCGAGTCCTTGCATATTATGAAGAAACCAATTTGGTGTTAAATTGGGAATAGTGTCATTTCATGGTGAATGAAGGGATTATTCTTGGGCATAAAATCTTAGCTCAAGGAATTAAGTGGACAAAGCAAAGTGGAGACTATTGAAAAGCTGTAATATCCAATAAATGTGAAGGGAGACAGAAGCTTTCTTAGCCATGCAAGCTTTTATCAGTGGTTCATTAAGGATTTTTTAAAAATCTCTAAACCCCTTTGTAAGTTACTTGAAAAAGACTTATCTTTTATTTTTACTAATGAGTGCAATAGGATCAATTCTGGGGTAAAGAAAGGAGAATAAGCTACATGTGATTTACTATACTAGTAGGATATTAACATATGCACAACTTAATTATGCCACTACAAAGAAGGAGATGTTGGCAATTATTTTTGCATTTGATAAATTTAAATTTTATTTTCTTAGTTTTAAAGTTGTTGTGTATATAGATTATGTAGCATTGAAATACCTTATGAATAAGAAGGACTCAAAGCTAAGGCTCATTACATGGGTACTTTTACTGCAAGAGTTTGATATTAAGATCAAAGATAAGAAGGGATCCAAAAATGTTGTAGTTGATTATCTATCAAGGATGGAATTAGATTAAGAGGAGGGTTATAATAAGGAGCCTATTAAAAAAATGTTTCCAAATGAGTTGCTTTTAGCAATAATTAGACAATTAAACTCTCCTTGGTTTACCGATATTGTTAACTTCATTTTATACGGGAAGTTTCCAAAAGCATTCACAAAGAAGAAGCTAATCTATAATTCCAATTCTTACTTATGGGATGATCCTTTTCTATGAAATTGAGCAATAATGGAATGATGAGGAGATGCATAGCAAATGAAGAAATTGAGTCATTTTTATAATATTGCCATGGGAGGGTCAATGGTGGCCATTTTGGTCTACAAAGAGCAACTGCCAAAGTTCTTTAAGTAGGATTCTTTTGGCTTACACTCTTTAAAGATGCTCAAGAATTCATACTCAATTATGATGTATGTCAAAGGAGTGGTAACATGTCAAAGGAAGATGAAGTGCTTTAATTGAGGATTTAAAGGTTAAAATATTTTATACTTAGGGCATTGATTTTATGGGGGGATTTCCTATATCATAATGAAATAAGTACATGTTTGTTTGTATGGATTATGTGTTAAAATGAGTGGAGGCTCAAGCTTGTTCAGTTAATGATGTAAGGGTAGTTTGTAAGTTCTTAAAAAAAACATTTCTCTCAGTTTAGGATGCCTAAAACTATCATAAGTAATGGGGAAATGCATTTTTGCAATAAAAATATGGAAACATTATTGGCAAGGTATGGGGTGAAGCATAAAGTAGCAACACCTTATCACCCCCAGACAAGTGGGCACTTTAAAGTTAGTAATTAAGAATTAAAAAAGATTGAAAAGAATAGTCAATAAGTAAAGAAAAGAATGGGCAAGGAAGCTTGATGATACTTTATGGGCATACAGGATTGCATACAAAACACCTATTAGAATGTCTTCATATAGTTTGGTTGATGGCAAAGCATGCCATCTCCCCGTTGAGTTTGAACACAATGCTTATTATCGCCAAGCTACATACTTAATAGATTCAATTCAATGATGAGCATTATGGTCTAGCTCATAGACCTTAAAGAGCACTTCTTAGGGGCTTAACCAAGCATGTTTCATTTAAAGGGGCATTTGGTTCGTACTCTAGAATTGGAATTGGAATGGGAATGGGAAGGAATGGAAATTTGAAAAACATGTTTGGTTTCACTAAGGAATGGTAATGAGAATGGGAATCAAATATCATTTAATAACTAAAATTTCTTTTATGAAAAAATAGTTTTTAATTATTTTTTAATACATAAAAAGTAACATTATAATTATTTTATATATTTAAAAAATAATATTATAATTATGTATTATAAAATATCTATTTATAAAAATATTATAATAATTTTTTAAAAAAGTATAAAAATTATTTACTTTTGATAAATATTTTTTTTCAAAATTTTAATGCATATTTTTATTAATTTATATGTTTCATTTATAAATTTTAAAAATGAATGTTAATATTTAAATATTTGACTAATTTATAATTGATTTCCTAAGAAAATTAAAAGTCATTCCCTAAGAATAAGAGGAGAATGGTGATTCTCATTGATAGGGGAATCAATTCTCGTTCCTACATTTTTTTTAGTCAACCAAACACTAGGAATCGAAATTGTTCATTCCAATTCTGATTCTCACCCTCATTTCTTACCAAACAAATGCCCCCACTATTATGTTTATTTTAGTTTTATGTTTATTTTCTTTTAAATTTATAAATTTATTTTTGTTTGTTTGTTTTTCAGAAAATTAAGGAAATGAGGAGCTCTAGAAGAGTTTTGTTTCAATTGTTTTTAACTAATTTTTGATGAAAGCAATGGAGACTTAAAATAGGGGCTAATCTAGCCAAAGAAATGATAAAGAATCAAAGCAAATAGAAGAGGGACTGATTTGACCTCTAACATTCAATGAAGATTTTAATAGCTTTATACTTTTATAATGAGAAAGAGGTCTTCTGAAAATTGAATTAGACATCTTAAGCTTTCTTAATTGAGTTTGCTTATCAAAATCCAAGTTCGTTTGTATTTTCAAATCTTGAGTTAAAGTTAGCATATGTAGCCTTCATTTCAAGTTGCACAACTCTTGGTATTTTAGCAATATCTTGAGTTAAAAAGTTCTAATTAAGGTGATTCAAAGTTATATGGAAATATTAGGCAAATATCTACAACTTTTATGAAGGAAGAATTAGTTAATTAGATAATCTTCAAGGGCTAAAGTCTCAAATAAGTCATGCACTTGGATGCACATGGCCATGCCAAATTTGTGAATTGATGTGTACCTTGCTCACAGTTGTGTGCATGGGTGTGCATAATCTTGCAACCTACTGATTATAAGAACTACAAAATTTTACTTATAGGCAAAGCCATGCATGTTGAAGTGCACAACCATACGTCCTATTGATTTAGAATGGCTCGAATTTCTACTTGAATTTTTTCAATGAGGACATTGCAATTTTTAAGTGTTAAGGTGAGAAATTAAAAATTTTTAATTTAAATTTTAGTCTTTAATTTTCAATTAGTTAGGATCTTGAATTTTTAATTTTAGTTGATTTTCCTTATCTATTTTTTTAAAATTATTTATCTTTTCAAAAATTTATTTTTTATTAGGATTAAACTTCCTAATTCTTTTGAACTTCTTATTTCTCTTTTTATTTAAAGATTTAAACTCTTTACTCCATCTGTATCTTTATATGCTCATTTATTTCTGCTTTATTTCTTTTATTCTCTTGTAATTTATGTGTTTCTTTTAGTATAACCAAAACAAAGAACCAATAGCCTAGTGTTGAGAAAAAGAAACCCATCAGTAAGAGTGGAAGAGAAGAAAGGACAAATGATGAAGGATGGAATGATAAAATCATGAAGAAAATTAAAGAGTTTATGAACATTTTTGACAATAGAATTAGGAACATGATTATAGACTTTTCAACTGAGATGGAAGGTTTTAAAAGGATATGCGAGGAAAAAATGGGGAAGCTATAAGCCTAAATAGAAGAGCTTAAATAGAAAATCTTTCAAAGAAAAAGGTTGAAAGGGCTAAGTGAAGCAACTACGGAGTTCATTATTCCTTTTACTTCATCTCTAAGTGCATCCACATAAGGGAAGTACACTTTCCTTTACTTTTTGTTTTATTTAGCTATTTGCATTTTATATGTTTATTTATTTTTCTTAGAATAAAATTGAGCACATGCATATTGATTATATTCATTTCAATTGAGTTTTTTAACCTATTCTTATGAAGAGTTTATGTCATTAAAGATGGTTTTCTTGAGCAAGTGTGATAATCTTCCTTTAATTTTTTGTTTTAACCTTTAAATTAGAAGAATAACTAATGGTTATGGATTATTAATTTTTAATGAACTTAATGCTTAATGTTCTATTGAATGATTGAATTTGGATGCTTGATATTTGAGAAAGATGCTTGTAAGTGGGAATTCAACTTCTTCTCTTAGGATAGTCTAGCTACTCTATTCATTAAAAAAATGAGATGGAGCATAAAACACATACATTAGGAGTTAAAATTTGAAATTTAAATTCTTTTATGCTCCTTCTACTCTAATGCTCTATTATAGAGTAAGAGTATCCAAAGGAACCTTTTTAGAGGTATCCACACTGAATAGTATAGCAAAGGTGGGGGATACTAAGATTGGAAAAACTTTGAATAAATGAATAAATTGAGTGCTACATGGTTACTTGTGTATATTGAAATTTGGACTACCAAAGTGTGAGATAATTCCTATTCACTTTCATTTTCGTTGAGTGTTAATTATTCACTTTAATGAATTCAATGGAAGAGTATGCTCTTTACAGAGTAAATGTTATATCTTAACCTTGAATTATTGTTTTAATTTATAGTTTTTAAAATTTTTATTAAAGGAATATTAGAATGGCTAGTCATGTTAAAACTAGCTAATGATTTTGATTCTTTATATGAATAGGTTATTCTCTTTTTTTGCTTGGGGACAAGCAAAGACTCAAGTATAAGGGAATTGGATAAGTGTGAAAAACCTTATGTTTTGAACACTACTTTCTATAGGATTAGAATCTAATTAGTTGCATATTTAATTAATTCTTATATGTTTAGTTGCTAGGATTTTATTGATTTTTAAGTTTTTAAGTTAATTTCATTTTAAATTTTGAATTTAGGATGCATTAGAAGGATTTGAAAATTTTGAACAAGTCAAAATCATGAAGAAAAGTGTCAAGACCAAAACTAGGGAGTCATGACCAGCACTAAGGAACGAGAATTCTTTCAAATCCGAAACCTGTAGCAATAATATGAACCCTAAAAGGGATTAATTAAAAGTGCAAGAATGGAGCTGAATATGAAGAATTCAAGCTAATTAGCTTAATTTTCTATTTTGAAATTAATTAGCTTGATCTGTACAGATTTTGAGTTATTTTTCTATTTTGGAGTCAATAAGGAAGATTCTAGAAGATGTGAGAAGATTCAAGAATATTCCAAGTCAACGTCAATAAGTCAACAAGTTAAAGTCAAGGGTCAATGGTTAACATGTAACATGGCATGCTTTAATGCTTAGTTGTCATGAGTTATGATTTTACTTATTTGTCATGAGTTGTAATGAGTTGTCAATTTTGACTTTTAAAAGATGAGTTGTCATTAGTTGTCCTATTTTGAAGGAAATCTCCTTAATTAAGGATTTTTCTATATAGGTATTTTTGGGATTAAGGAATAAAACCTTTACCTTCAAGAATTAGGTTGTTTACATGCCTATATAAGGGCTACAAATATGTAAAACGAATTTTAGACAAGCATTAAAATATTAAAAATGAGGTTTTTCCTTAACCTTTATTCTTTTGAAACATTGCAAGTTTACTTGAATTGTTTCACTTCTACCTTTCATTACGATTGCTAGGTTAGATTAGACTTAGAATTGTGTGATTGTTCATCTTTTAATAGCTAAGTGTCTTGCTTCAATTTAATAAGCAAGGAGTTTAGCTCCATCAACACAACCTATCCCTGATGATCCTTGGGCAAGATTTTAAAGTTGGATGTGCGTTCTATCTCTGTTATAGGTATGGTTCATATCAAGCAAGCCTTAAAAATAAAAAAAAATAAAATAATAATATAAAAATATGCCATAATTTAAAATTTTAATTAATATAAAAGCAAATATTTATATATCATATCATAATAAAAAAATTTCATACAATATTCAGATATAAAATCTCAAATCAAAACAACACACTTCTATCATAATAACACTACTACTATAATTTCTAGAATACAAACAAGTGTTCATATATAAAATTTACATGATCTAGCTGAGGCTGAAAAAGACTGGCATATAGTATTACTGGGGAGGTCTAAAAAAGAAGAAGATCCTGTAAAAAAATATTAAGGGGAGTCAAACCTC
Organism: Mallotus nudiflorus; assembly: GCA_947683625.1. Taxonomy (NCBI): domain Eukaryota; kingdom Viridiplantae; phylum Streptophyta; class Magnoliopsida; order Malpighiales; family Euphorbiaceae; genus Mallotus; species Mallotus nudiflorus. Next base: position 223,993 of record CANTUR010000108.1, read on the forward strand.
AATGAGTGAATTATTATAATAGATATACATGCAACCTAAAGTCATATACAATCAAGCACCAATATATACATGCATTTCACATAGATGCCAAAATCCGTTTTTATATAATAATAAATGCAGAAAAAGTTTATTTAAGGGAAGGATCAAATAGAACCATAAAATATTATGCAACCTCAATCAAAATATCTCACTAGCCAACAAGCTTACTTAATTCCAAAATAATTCTCTTTTCCATTTTTGGATAGTAGACTGGCCCCAAGACACTAAGCCAACTGAGCTCCTGCAGTCTCACTGTTAATGTGATTGGCCCCAAGACACTAGGTTAACCAAGCTCCTGTAATCACACTACTCTCTCACCATAAATCTAAATAATCGAATAATCAAATTTAACATCAAATGATTTCATAATCTCAACCCTAAAATCTAACGCACTGGTATGTACACAGTCCTAGTGCAGCCCACTAGGTAGCACGTTCAGCTGATATCCTTCAAATAAATCATATAATTATTAAAAAATAATAACATGCATAATTCAAATATAAAAGCCATCCATTTTTAAGGAAATATACCAATTATATACCAAATGTATACCAAGCATATACTGGAAATACACCAAATATATATGTCACATATATTATAGACAGCGGGGTTTAGCGCGCGTCCAAGATTTTAGCAACTGTGACACTATTTAGGCTTAGGGCCTTAGAGAACACACTAACCACTGTCACAAATACATGGCATGGGATGAGGAGCCCCCACCCAAGGTAATAACTGGGACAATTTGATTAGTGGTACTCGATTCTCTAAAAGAAAATTAGCACCACAATTAGGAGATTCTGGTTATGAAATACTAACTTCTTTTAGTCTCGTGTTCATTTAGAATAATTTTATAAATGATTATTTCATCCCCTAATTACATGCAATTTTATTAAACCTTATTTTGACATCCATCTAACCCTAGGCATCTAGTCAATAAAATTACACATAAAAAATGCACTCAAGATCACGTTGTCCCTAAGTCTAAACTATGTTAATTTTATAAAAAAAGTTAGCTAGATTTATATTTTATTTACAAGTAAGAGATGGTTAGCTAGATTTATATTTTATTTACAAGTAAGAGATGGACTAAAGGTGGGCCTACATTTTTATTAATTAGTGAGCCTATATCTATTTATTTTGGTCCGTCTAAGAAATGAGCTTAAGTCTATTCAATTTTAAAGGAAAGTTAATTTAATGGGCCTAGGTCTATTTATTTTAAAAGAAATGAATTTAAGTGGTCTGAACTAAGTCTAAACAAGTTTTAATTAACTAAGTGGGCCTAAAATCTAATTAACCTAATGGGCCTAAATTGATTTTAATTATTTAATTCCTAAACCATTTTTAAGCCTATTTATTAAATGGGTTAAACCTAAACGTGGGCTTGGGGCCCAAAAACATTTAAAAAAAAACCCAAAAACATAACAAAACATAACAAAATCAAATCAAAACACATTCACATATGATTTCTAAAAAACCTAATTTAATTACATACAAATCCTAATTAACTAAAGCCACCATTAATTTTAATTAATTTTACCATGTGAACCTAGTTTTTACTAATTAATTTTAAAGTGTAGAAAATTAAATATTTTACTATTCCCACTACTGGAGCTATTACAAACTATGTAAAAAATTAAAATTTAACAATTATACAGCCATGAATTAAAAAACTACACAGGATACCAAAATACAAAATAAAATAAAAAATCCTAAGTTCTACTAGAAAATAATACATGTTCTTCCATGGCATTCCATGGACCTTTTTTTATCTAAACACAGGCAGTATCCTCCTCAATCCTCATGAAGACATCAAAAATAAAAAAAACATAAAAGTAATTATATTAGTAGTGAATTAAATAATCAAAACAATAACAAAAATAAAAGGAAAAAATCATAAAAAGAAAATAATAGAAAAGAAATGAAAAAGAAAAAGAATAGAAAAAGAACACTGATGTTATGCAAATGCCCTTTTTAGCCCCTCAGATTGGATTATCACCATTGAAATTGAATGGCTATTGATTCTGGACTGAAAAGGGCATTCTCAGTAGCGTTTTGGATTTTAGGGTTTTTTTTTTTTGCAGATAAGTTTCTTAGTCTCTACATGTGTGTGTTTCTCTCTGTCTCTCCATGAGTAAAAAATCCTCTGAATTTTTTTTCTTTTTTTTTCATACATATATAGACTCTACTTTTAATTGCAGAGTCTGCGCGTGCTGGCTTCCTCCTTTGGTGGAACAGACTCATCTCCTTATCAAAATAGACTTATAAGGATTTGATTTTTGAAAGTTACGTGTTTCAAATGAGTCAAAATCTTTTCAAGATAAAAAATAATTATAAAATTCAATTATTAACCAATCAAAACACTGAAAAAATAGACAAAAAATAAGAAAAAATATGTGAAAAATGAAAAAAAGGGATTTTTACGTGTCGGCATTATGCAGTGTCAATCGGCATTGTGTAATGCCAATGCTGGTTTGCATTACACCAATGCCCATCGACATTTTAAATGCCGATCCTAATTTTTTTAACTTTTAATTACCAAAAGACCCCTAAAAATTGACTTATTTGCAATCAAATCCTAAAAAATATTATAATTTTAGTCCCTAAAGTCCAGAAAATTGACAACCAAGTTCAAATTTTAAATGAATTTCATCATAGGGCTTACGTCACAATTATGCACAATTGCATCCTAGAATTGGGTGCTCACAGTTACCCCCCTTTGTCGTGTTTGCTTGACAAATTGTGGTAAAGTAATAGAAGCACATAATTTCGAAAGAAAGAATTAGGACACTTGATTGTATCCTAAGGGATAGATTGATGCTCAAATTGCTGAGCAAAGTATGATGTTTGGCAAGTCTCACTATATTTCCTACTGAACGTCTAGTGGACTTTATGCAAATGAGTTTCGCTATATTCCCTATGGGACATTTAATGATGATAAATTGAAAACTTGTTATAGTTCTTATGGAACGTCTAGCAGTAATGAATTTCATTTCATTTCCTGTGGGACATCTAGTGATGATAAATTAAAAAACTTGCTATAGTTCCCATGGAACGTCTAGCCATGATAAATTTCATTATATTCCCTGTGGGACGTCTAACGATGCACACTATATTCCTTGTGGGATGTATAGTGATGATAAATTAAAAAACTTGCTATAGTTCCTGTGGAATATCTAGCATTGATGAATTTTGTTATATTCCCTATGGGACGTCTAACGATGCACACTATATTCCTTATAGGATGTCTAGTGAAGTTGAATTGAAAATTTGCTATAGTTCATGTGGAACGTCTAGCACTGATGAATTTGAAAGTTTATGTCATAACTGCTATACAGTACATAACATAATGAAGGTTATGACTACTGTGTGGCACATAACATAATCATTTGAAATTCATATCATAACTACTGTGTAGCATATTAATCATTTGATTGAAATGATGCATGTAAAATGCAAAAAATGAATTCTGTAATCTTGTTCTATATTCTGTACTTAACAGAAAATTTAGAATCACAGATTGATTATGCAATTTTAATAATTCAATGAATTATTAATTTAATGAATATTATGATTTAATTAGGAACATGTTCCTAATCTGAATGCAATTATGGACCAAATTACAAGAAATAAAAGATGGATAAAAAGTAAATAAATTGGAAGGATTAAAATGGATATTTTCCATTTTATATACCCTTCCCATTCCTTTTGTCGATCACTTCCCTTCTCTCTTATTCTTTTCTTCTTCTTTTTTCAATTGATTCATATTTTTCTTTTCTTGATTTCTTGACCATTTGTGGTCTGATTTTCCATCCGTATGATCCAATGGTCCACCTGTAATGTGGGCATATGAGAGAGCAAGCATGCAAGCATATCCGATTATTTTGAGTCCACATTTTCCACAGAATAAACTTGGACTACGAGAAGGTGATATCATCGTTCCTTTGACCTGTTTGCATCTTCACAGGTCTTCACAGACTAGCAATGAGGTATTTTTTGTCCCTTTTACTTCATTTTGCAAGATTAATTCAAATAATTAGCTATAATAATTAATTTTTACAGTGTAAAAATTTACATGCATGCTAACTAAATTAAATTTAAAAATTAACTAGGATATGTAAGAAAAAATTCAAATTAAATATTGAAAAATAGTTAGGAGTCATTAGAATTGTGTGCATGACCAATCGATTTTCTAGATTGCCGATCAGAAAATTGGATTTTCGATCAGAATTAAGGATTTTCGATCGAAAATCCATAATTCCGATCGGCATTATGGATTTTCGATCAAAAATCTATAATTTTAATTTCTAATTTATTATTATTATTATTATTATTATTTTATTTTATTTTATTTTATTTTACACATAAATTAATTAATTAATTAAATAGATAAAAGCAATGTAGAGAATGATTTTTTTTTAATCTGAATTTTATTCAGAAACCACTGAAATTTGCAGGATGCTTCCATTTGGCACGAGAGTTGTTCCATGTTTTGCCAGAGAATGTGACATAAATCATCTGGGCCTCAGGCTTCAGACATTTCATTACTGCTCTTCCAACTGCTCGAGGTAGATCAGATCATTATTCCTTATTTACACTGATTAAGAGCTAGATGGACACCGCTCACGCCTGCTATACCCCTATAGGCGAGTTGACGATAACACCTATGAGTTTGTCTACTATTACTGGTATCGAATTTGGAGGGACTTATGTACCCTTTGACATCAGCTATTGCAACCTTCTTGAGGGGAGTAGGAATCAGTTGTGCGTGATTTGATTGGATTTGTCCCGATGTGGAAGAACTGTAAGAACATAGTTCTTTCCTCTCTGGTTGAGGCCTTCAGACGTCTACCCACTACTACTCCTCGCCAGATTGCTAAGAAAGTGAGATGCTTCCTCCTCATCCTGCTAGGCACTACTCTTTTCTATAAGACTGGTCACAAGGTGAGCATTGCTCTTCTGGGCCCCCTGCGTGACTTAAACCAAGCTGTCACTCTTGATTGGGGATCTACAACACTTGCTTATCTCTACTACAGACTCAACACTATTTGCAAAAGCACAGTGACTATGTGTGGCTTTTGGCATGCATTACATATATGTTCTTATTTGCCTTTAATTTTGCATTTTTCCTAATCCCTCTTCTAATTTTTCTAACTCCTTTTCTTTCTCAAACCTAGAGTATAAAGATTGGGCTAGTTCAAGGTTTTGGTGCTATTAGCTTGGACATGAGTCTACCTTTAATGTAGAGATGGGGTTCATCTCACCTTGCCAGTATCAGGAACACACTTCATATGTACCGTGAGCATCTGAATGCTCTAGAATGGAACCTAGTAAAAAAATAATAAAATCATTAGTATTAGTTAGTGAAACTTAATTTAGCTAATAAAAATGAAAATATGTAGATTAATTCTAGTTGGTTGGAAGGTGCTGATGATTTCCAGTGATACGACTTCATGGCTGGTGCAGCGAGGCTAGAGACAACGAGTATTTTACTTCTTAGAAATGGCTACAAGATGTGGTATCTTTGAGAGTAAGTATATTGCTGGTTTGTAGGACCTACTAGGCGACGTGTCCCTTTTGATATTCTTGCTTCTATGCTATGGAGTTCTAATCTTGCTGGATTAGAGCTGAGGGAGGCACTGCAAGGGTATAATGCTTCGACTTTGCTTGAGCAATCCCGCCATTATTGACAGTATATCCAGGAGAACCTTTTAGAGCAGATTCCCATTGGTGATGTTGAGGTATCTCCTAATGATTTCAATTATCTTTCAAGAATTTATGAATAACTTTTTTTTTGGTTTGAGGAGGTCCGCTCTCCTGATGTTGAAGCGGAGGAGGTAGAGACTAAGACTGTTCAGGAGACTGAGACTATTCTTGATCCTGAGACCGGCCCTGAGACTGAGAGGTTTAAGTCCAAGCCCAATCCACAGCATGTTGGGACTAGCCGTGATGGGGCCTTTGTCGATGCTACGCTTGGTGATGTCTCTATTCTAGACAAGTCTATGTTCTACTAAGCTCCCGTTGTTCAGGCTCCAGTTGAGCAGCAGATGCAGTTTGGTGATGCTAAACTTCCTAGCTTTTGTCCACCAGATGCTTCTCACGTGAGTCTGTTTGACTTATTTCTTATGTGGATATGTACACTTGACATTGATGTTAATAAAAATTTTACAAAACAGGTTCCCTGGACATAGGTAGAGTATCTATACGGACTTGCCTCATCTCAGAGATTATTCACAATGCAGGTTACAGACAGTTGGTGGGTAAGCGCCTATGAGAAAATGCAAATGTATGCATGTTATGCATGTAATGCATATGATATGATGTTTTTTGTGTATGCAGAGCTATTCCAATAGTCTAGAGTGGGAGAATGAGATGCTTCATCAGTAGCTTGCAAACTTGGGCTTTGATCCGTATAGCACTGGGACTTCATCTACCAGACCTCCAGACACTTATCCTCATGATGACCCTACTAAAGGATGGATCCCATGGCCTAATACTAGAGCTCAGGATGACTGATTTAGAGTTTTTGTATCCTGACTTTCTGCATGTCTGTATCTGACTATTCTCTATTGTACTGCTATTTTTTTGTACTATCTCGAACACTGTTAGATAAAACTAAAATAGTGTTTGCATCTTAATAGATTTTTTCTTTCCTTTTTTTATCCTTAATAAATAACTAATTAAAAAAGATAATTAATGAACATTATCCTTTTTAATTAATTATCCATTAATCCTTTTTAAAGAATCCTTTTCCCATATAAACTCATCTTCTTTCCCTATATAAGACTATATAAGGGGCATTCTCCTTCATTCTCTACACCCTCATCATGACTTAAGCATCTCTCCAATCAATGAAGAAATTTCTTAGAAGTCTCAATGGTGATGATTGGAATAAGCTTTAACCTTTCCACATCAAATCCCTGAAATCTCTTCAGTACCTGACTATCGATAACAATCTCCTACATGCTGTTGCTACCTTCTGGGATGTCAAGGACCATGTATTCAGGTTTAATGAGGAAGAGCTTTGTCCAATGATTAAAGAGTTTGCTGCTATTCTAGGATGCACATTAGACTTGACTGCTATGATAGCCCTTCTTGATTTGGAGATGCAGTTTCCTGGCATATTTGTTATGTTCTTTGATTTGCCCCCAGCAAATATTTACATGTATGCGCATAACCCTGGGACCATCAATCTTTCTTCTCTGATCACCGTCTGTGAGACTCGGGACAAGAACATTGCTTCTTTAACTAGAATAGTTACTTTCTACTTATATGCTCAATTTTTGCTAGTTTCTCACCATGGTGGTGCCGTTACACGCATTGTTAGTATTTTCGAATAGGTGGAGCTTAGGGCTAACCCTATGCCAGTTATCCTTGCTAAGACTATCATTGGGCTAGGCAGTTTCAAAACTCATAACTATTTTTTAGGCAATTTACTTCTTTTTTAGGTATGCAACCAAAACTTTTATTTATTTTATTTTTCCTTAATTTTTGCCTAAGTTGCCCTTTTGGGTTTTCAGCTTAGCAGGCTTGCCCTAACTTTTGCCTAAACCACCCTTTCGGGTTTTCAACTTAGTAGGCTTGCCCTAACTTTGGCCTAAGCTACCCTTTTGGGTTTTCAACTTAGCGGGCTTTTATTTTATTATTCTTATATCTATTTTTTTTAGATTTGGTTACAGGAAAAGCTAAGCTTGCTTAATGTACCCCTCAGTCCTTTGACTTATCAACCTCATCAGCTACAATCTCATCCTTTGAAAATGAAGGACAATCATTCTATGGACTAATGGATTGATTGGTTAAAGAAGATTTTAGATGCTGAGATCACATGGGTCTGCCCTTGGTGGAGATTGAAGTTCATGACTATTGAGTTATATGATCATTGTGTTTCTATTACAGGGCTGCACTTCTCTACCTTTTTTTACCACTTTACACATTTGCTATCAGTATGGTCGCCCTCAGTTTATTATTACTGTTCTAACTGACTTTGAAGGCTTTCCTCTGAGATAAGATTCTTAGGATAAGATTAGGAGCTTGTGGCCTTGTAGAGCTCTTGAACAGAACATACACTTGGATGCTAATGTGACTACCGGTGATAATTACAAAACTTGGATTATTATCTAAAAGATAGAACCACCAGGATTTGCTAGGTACAAGAGGACTCAAGCTTTGTATGATGAGTCATAAAGGAAGAAACAAAGACATCACTAGATAGAATGATCTCATAGAGCTAGTCTTAGGCTTTCTTATATTTTGTTTTCCTTTCAAGTAGTTATGCTTTATAATAAAGAAGGACATGCAAAGTTTAACAAAACTTCAATTTCAATTTCATTCATTAATTAGGGCCAAAATGAGTACATTTAATACATCATATGACATAACTCCTGTTATCAGGTAGTCCTTACAAATTTTCTAACTAAATATTTTTTGCTCACATTTTATTTCCCTAATTTTTGTCTAACTAGCCCTTTGTAGGTTTTCTAATCAGCGGGACCATTCCTTTTTTATTTATTTCCCTAACTTTTTCCTGTCAGCCCTTTGTGGGTTTTCTGAACAGTGGGAATGTCCTAACTTTTGTCTAACTAACCTTTTTAGGATTTCTAGCTAGCGGACTTTATTTTCTTTGTTCTACTTTTATTCATATTTTTTTTACAGGTAGTACTTCTTGAGGTGATCCAGATTAACAGGTTCCATGAACTCATTCCCTTTAAGATCTGATATCTGAGCAACTCCTTTAGGTAAGATCGATTTAACTAAGTACGGTCCTTCCCAATTCAGTCTAAATTTACCTCTCGGATTGAACACCACGGCTCTAGACTATTTTAGCACCATATCTCCAGATTTGATCTTCTCAGGCTTAACCTTCTTATTGAACGCCCTTGCTATCCTTCTCTGATATATCTAAGTATAGAATGAAGCATCCATCCTTTTCTCATCTAGAGATATGAAATGATCATATCTCTTCTGTGCTCATTCATTCTCATTTATTTTAGCTTCCATGACTACTCTCAAGGACTTAATCTTGGTTTTTATAGGCAAAAATGCCTCACAACCATATACCAATGAGAACGGTGTTTGGCCTGTGGTGGTTCTAGTTGTAGTCCTATATCCCCACAAGGCAAAAGGAAGATATTCAGACCAATCCTTGTAAGTTTTAACCATCTTAGAAAGGATTTTCTTGACATTTTTATTAGCCGCTTCCACTGCTCCATTAGCTTGAGGGTGATAAGGTGAAGATTTATGGTGCTCAATCCCATACTTTTGTAATAACTCTATTGTTTTTGCTTGAAATTAAACCCCATTATCTGTCATAATATGATGTGGAACCCCATATCTGTAGATAAGGCTCTTCTCGATGAACCGTGCCATCTGTTTTGGTTTTAGAGTGTTGAAAGATTCTGCCTCTACCCATCTCGAGAAGAAATCGATTGCCACCACTATGTATTTATGCCCATTTGATGTTGTCGGTCTTATTTCTCCTATGATATCAATTCCCCATACTGCAAAAGGCTAAGGGGATGATAAACTATTCAGCACTATTAGAGGCATATGACTAAGATTCCCATGGATCTGACATTGATGGCATTGTCTTACTATCCTGATACAATCCTTTTCCATAATCATCCAGTAATACCCTTGTCTGAGTATCTTTTTAGCTAGAATTATCTCATTCATATGAGAACCACAAGCCCCTGCATGAATCTTTTGCATCACCTCTTCAACTTCATCCTTTTTGAGACACCTAAGCTGCATCCCGTTTGGCATTCTTTTGTATAATACTCCGTCATGCAAGAACATGAACACGAAGAGCATATCTTTCCTTTAAGGTTACTTCATCTGGATAAATTCCTTCTTCAATGAATCTTTGAACATCATAAAACTAAGGCTTTTCTTTAGGCCCCATTTGAACATTCATAATCTGCTCACCCCTATAACACGGTGCTCTAGACTTCATGATCACTAAAGGTTTCATGGCCAGCCCAGTTGCATTATCCCACATTAAAGAGAGTATTGCCAGTGAGTTTGCCATCTGATTATCATCTTTGGATAGATGGATACAGAGACATTTGGTGAAATTCTTCATTAAAGCTTTCAAATAGCATATATAAGTCTTTAGCTTTTCCTCTTTTGCTTCCTACTCTTCATTAGCCTAACTAATGACTAACATTGAATCCCCATAAACTAATAAATCTTTCATTCCAACTACCACGGCTGCCTCAACTCCATAGATACATGCTTCATACTCAGCCATGTTGTTTATGACCTTGAAATCTAGTTTCTTTGCCATTGGTATGGTTTCTCCTTTCGGTGTAACAAGAATCAATCCTAATCCAGCTCCTTTGTTGTTTACAGCTCCATCGAAGTAAAGTGTCCACTCCCGGTGCTCTACAACTACTAAGTTCTCATGTGGAAACTCCAAATTCCACTACTCTTCACCTTCGATCACATTCTGAAGTAAGAATTCTACTACTGCTCTTCCCTTGATTACTTTTGTAGTAATGTACTCTATATCAAATTTAGTTAAGAGTACCAACCATCAAGACATTTTTCCAATTAGATTTGATGCTTGAAATAGATACCTTAGAGGGTCTATTCTTGAAATAGCTTGAACCCTATAAGATTGAAAATAATGCCTCAATTTCCTCATAACCCAAATCATAATCAAACATGTCTTTTCTAATAAATCATATTTTTTCTCGTACGATAGAAACTTCTTGCTCAGGTAGTACATTGCATGCTCTATTCTATCTGACCCTTCTTATGCTATCATTGCCCCTATTACATCCTCTTCTAGAGCCAAGTACAAAACTAATGGGTTACCCTGTCTAGGTGGTTTCAGAACAGGTGGATTAATAAGATACTCCTTAATCTTATCAAAAGCTTTCTAACAATCATCATTCCACTTAACCAGCTGATCTTTCCTTAAAAGCTTAAAGATAGGGTCACAAATATTAGTGAGTTTTACGATAAACCTACTAATATACTGCAACCTACTAAGGAATCCTCTTACTTCTTTCTCTATCTTTGGTGCAAGCATTTCTTGGATAGCTTTTACTTTATCCGAATCCACTTCAATTCCTCAACTGATCACTATATACCCTAACAGCTTCCCTGAAGTAACCCCAAAAATGCACTTCTTTGGGTTGAGTCTCAGGTTGTACCTCTCAATTCTAGCTAAGAACTTATTTAAAGCTTTAAAATGCCCTCCTCTTGTCTCTAATTTAACCATCATGTCATCTATATACACTTAAACCTCCTTATTCATCATATCATGGAAAAGTGCAGTAGCAGCTCTTTGATAAGTTGCACCTGCATTCTTCAGTTCGAAAGGCATCACCTTATAACAATAGATCCCCCATTCTGTGATGAAAGTTGTCTTAATCTTGTCCATGACTGCCATCATGATCTAGTTATACCTAAAAAATCTATCCATAAAAGAATACATTGCACTTGCTACAGTGCTATCCACTATTACATCAATGTAAGGTAATGGGAAGTCATCTTTTGGACAGGCTTTGTTCAGATCCCTAAAATATACACACATCCATACTTTGTCATCTTTCTTAGGAATAAGTATTATGTTTGCTAGCCATTGATGGTAGTCTACTACTTCTAGGAAGTTAGCCTGTATTTGCTCAGAAATTTCCTCCCTTATCTTTTTTGTCTATTCTAGTCTTAATTTGCACAATTTTTATTTAACTGGCTTGGTTTCTAGATGAGTTAGAATGTGATGCTCTACTATTTCCCTATCCAAACCTGGAATGTCTTTATAAGTCCAAGCAAATACTACCTTTCTTTTTGTTAATATTCTCTCAAAATTTTTCCTCTCTTTAAGAGTTACATCATGTAATATAGAAATGTTCTTTGGATTTTCATTTATGCCCATGTTAAATGAATCAAATTTAATTGAATTAATTTCAAACATGCATGATCGATCAAAATTATAATGCACAGAACTATCAAGATGCACATCACACAAGTAAGCAAAAACAGCATTCATATCATTGACCATAGGAAAAACAACATCCTCATTCACATAAAGACTAGACATTATTACATCAGTTTCTTCATAAAAAAAACATCAATAAAACTATCACTAATGATAGTAGCTAAGTCTTGGGGTGGTTCCTCCTCAGGTGGCAGACACAACTGCTCCTCAATAGCATCATCACCCATCCTTTCAGTTACTTACTTCATGACTTCCTCTTTGTTGCTGGCTACTAGGTTTTCCATAATCTTCTCCTTGAAGATCTCAAACTCAGGGACATCCTTTCTAGCCACGTTAATAGATTCTTTAATGCCTAGATAATATTTGCCCTCCCCTAGCTTGATGAAGTTCTCACTTAGTGGTCCAATTCTTCCCAAGGGCTTATTTCTTTTTTCCTTCTCCTTGTTCTTTGCTCTTCCCTTAGTTGGTCCTATCTCATTATATCCCAAACCCTTTATATGGTCCTGGGTCTTAATGTTCGAGGGCCTAGGACTTCCTTGTTCATTCTTTTTGAGCCCTTGCCCAAGTCGATAATTCATGCTTTCCATCATTTTTACAACCCTGGGATCTGTCCCATTAAATATTCTAGTAACTTGGAAACCAGGTGGGACACACACTTGCTTCTGTTTATCAAGTATAGCTGCCACAGCTACATTGGTTCCAACTTCTATTTTCACAACATCTCCTTCATGAGGGAATTTTATTTTCTGGTGTACAGTTAAAGGTACTCCTCCCAGGGCATGAAACCACGGCCTTCCCAATAGCAGGGCATAAGTAACAGGGATCTGCAGCATAGTAAATTCAACAGTCGACTCTACGGACCCTGTTTTGAACAAAGCCTAAATTGTTCCCTCTACATTCCTGGTACTATCACCGTAAGCTCTGATTATAAGGTTTGAAGTCGTTAAGTCATTTACTTTTAAACTCAAATTAGGTAGGATCTTTAATAGGCATACATTTATAGCTGAACCATCATCTACCATTATAAAGTTGGTTCTCTTCCCTTTTACTTCAGTTAGGATGAATAATGCCTTGTTATGGTTTCTTCCCTCTAAAGTAAAATCATCATCTAAGAATGTTATCAGCCCATGTTTCTTTTATGTCACCTTTGCTACTATAGCCTCAGGCATCACTGTTGTTTCAATGCTCATATTCGATAAAGATTTAACCAGAGCCCTTCTATGACTACCCGAATGCATTAGTAATTCCCAGATGCTCACATTCGCTTTAGCCTTCTTGAGTTATTCTAGGATCATGTCTTCTTTCTTTTCTTCCTCTACTTTTACATCTTCTATTTCTTCCCTTTCTGTAACCCTTTCATTTTGCTTTTCTGTTGTCCGGTAATTCTTCCCACTTTTAGTAATATGATTCACATTTGGATTATCACTCCATACATTAACTCCAATAGGTTTTTCTTCATTAGAATCATACCAGATGTCCACTGCCCCAATGATCCATTCCTTTTTCCCATTTTTCTAAACTTCTACCATGCATGTTTCTTTTCCTTTCAACTTCCTCAGCTTGTCCATATGTTGGCTTAGCAGCTCTTCAACCCTTCTTGGGACAATTCTGGGGTTACGGATTCATCTTCTTCAAAATCATCACCCCATCTTGTCGGCACAATTTCTTCTATGGCTATGTCAACAGAGGTGGGTTTAGAATAAAAAACTTTATAATCAAATTTGCTCGAAGGCTGCCCCAATAAATTCTCTACCCCTCTTGATAACTGTGTAGGAGTTTCAGTTTCAATCTCGCCTTTTACCAACTCATCTTCAGATTCATCATCCCATCTTGAGGGCGTGATTGAATCAATAGGAATGTCAGCAGAGGGTGGCTTGGAATAGAACACTTTGTAATCAAATTTTCCCAAAGGTTCTCCCAGTAAATCCTTCACTCTTCTAAAGGCCTCAGGAGATTTCTCGATGTTTGTAGTGTTTAGATTCTCAAAGGAATCTAGCACTTCTTCTTTGTTAATTCCTGAGTTAATCATCATAGTGGCTGGTGGTGGAACATTTCTATAGTTTGGGAAAGGGTTGTTTCTAGTGTTTGGGTTAGAATTGGATTTCTCAAGGTCAGTGATTTTTCCAGAGTCAATCAAGTTTTGGATTTCATGTTTTAGACGAATGCAGGTATCTGTGGAATGGCTAAATACTTGGTGAAACTTGCAGTAACTGTTTGGGTCATAGCCAGGGACATTTGGATTTAGGGGTTTGGAAAAGGTCAAGGGTCTGAGCAGGCCTTTTTGGATTAGCCTCTCTAGGACTTTAGAGAGTGGCTAGTTGAAGTTAGAAAATCTTATGGGTGGCTGAACTGCATGCACCTCTATAACTCGACTAGTACTTCCTTGTTGCATGCCCCCAGTTGAGTAATTTCGGGTTCATGTGCCTCTAACAGTTTTCTTTTTCTCACTCTCAATTTCCTCAACTTATAACCCATCATTATACAAATCCATAAAGGTTTTAGGATTCATCATATGTAGCCTCTTGACCAAATTAAGTGACACATTACGAACTATCATTCTAACTTGATCCTTCTTAGCAAGCTTATTTTTCATCATCCCTGCTTTATTCATGAAACGAGTTAAGAAATCAGAGAAAGACTCATTGGATTTCTGTTTAGTTAACTCTAGATCCCTGATGGATACCTCCAATCTGGTATTGTAATCATATTGTTTTAAAAAAGCATTACACAGTTCTTTCCAGTTAGCTCTAATAGACTTTTCTAACCCATGGTACCAGTTCATAACCATTCCTTCCAAGGACAGCACAAACAACCTAGTGACTTCCGCTAGAGGTGCTTTTGTAGTGCTCATAGTTGTTGTGTATTGACTCAAATGAATTCTGGGTTCTCCTCTCCTATCAAATTTCTATAGCTGAGGAATTTTGAACTTGTCAGGTAGCTTGTCACCCTCCATTTGCAGCATATCATCAAAGTCAAATGAATACTTCATGCCTTGTCCTCTAATCAACTCTTCCATCTTGGACATTTTCTAGGTCAACACTTGCATCTACTTGGACTCAAAGTCTTGAACCAATTCAAGTGATTCTCTCTTAGCTTTCTCTATCAAGTAGTTCTCAGCATCTTCTACCTTCACATTGACAGCAGGTGGATTCTTAGCAATAAGGTGCTCCCCAATAATATTGGCAGCAGGCAGAGCATCTACAGCAACAGGTGGAATAATAGCAACAGGCAGTTGTTTAAGTGCAGGGGGAGGCACAACAGTAGTAGCAGGTTGCATTGGTCCAGATAAGACCTGTCTTAGTTCATCCTGCATCATAGCCCTTATGTCATCCATTAGAGCCCCCTTAATGTCTTCTATGGTCTAGTTCCCTCTTTATTGTTATTCCATTTCTGTATGCTCAGTTGGAATTGGTTCAGCTTCTAAATAGAGAGGGTTGATAAGACTCCCCTCTAGTCTCTCCAGTCTATGAAGAACACCTTGAGCTATGGACTTTGGACTTAAATCAACTTTGGTCAATCTGCCACCTCTTCATCCCCAAACATGGGAAGACCTAGATGAATCTATGATGGCTATAAAACAAGGTGTTAGTATGATGCATGGATTGTATGTATGCATGATGCATGTGTTTATGCAACAAGTAGCAAGCAAGCAAGTAGCAAGTATCAAGAAGCAATCAATAGGCAATCATATAAGTAAACCTTCTAACCTTATTCCTCCCACACATGTATTCAATGGCGAGTCTCTTTTCCTAGGATTTTTGGTCTTGGCCTTCATATCAACAAGGGATATTAAGAGTTGACGCGCAGGCCAAATCTCTCTTTAAAATAAAAAGCATAGAAACAACATTTTTAAATATAAAGGTCTAGCCTAATCCGTATAGGCCTGGGCTTTTATAAATAGAAATACCTCATGGCAATTCAAATAAATAAGCACTTTGGATAAAAACCCTAGGGGAAGTAACTAGGCCATTATATGTGGTTAGGGTCCGGTGAAAAGTTAAGGCTCCCTTAGCAAGATACTCTCCATTATGGACTTAAAGTTATAGGCCAAGGTCAGAGGGGCCCAGCATCCTTTACCAACTCGAGAGAAGATTACCCCCCTTAAGGACTTGGGTTACAGACTCTGGTCATATGAGCCCGGTAATCTCTCTTGAACTGAGTTATGCTAAGAGTGATGGTTAGCCAATCTACAACTCCATGAAGCTAGTGGAATAATGGATTCATAAACCAATGCCATCAGTTTATTAGGGACATGCAGAATGAATGCAAGAATAAAATAATAATCGATAAAATAATTCTAAAGAACACAAGTAGAATCAATATGTCTTATCCCCAGTGGAGTTGCCACTATAGATGGCGAGGTTTAGCGTGCGTCTAAGATTTTAGCAACTACAATACTATTTAGGCTCAGGGCCTTAGAGAACACACTAACCACTGTCACAAAGACATGGCATGGAGATGAGGAGTCACCACCCAGGGTAATAACTGGGACAATTTAATTGGTAGTACTTGATTCTCTAAAAGAAAATTAGCACTAGAACTAGGAGATTTGGATACGGAATACTAACTTATTTTAGTCTCGTGTTCATTTAGAATAATTTTATAAATGATTATTTCATCCTATAATTACATGCAATTTTATTAAACCCTATTTTGACATCCATCTAACCCTAGGCATCTAGTCAATAAAATTACACATAAAAAATGCACTCAAGATGTCGTTGTCCTTAAGTCTAAACTATGTTAATTTTATAAAAAAAGTTAGCTAGATTTATATTTTATTTACAAGTGAGAGATGGACTAAAGGTGGGCCTACATTTTTATTAATTAGTGAGCCTATATCTATTTATTTTAATCTGTCTAAGAAATGGGCTTAAGTCTATTCAATTTTAAAGGAAAGTTAATTTAGTGCGCCTAAGTCTAACTTGGTTTTATTTTAAATGAAACGTGGGCCTAGGTCTATTTTTTTTAAAAGAAATGAATTTAAGTGGGATAAGCTAAGTCTAAACAAGTTTTCATTAACTAAGTGGGCCTAAAATCTAATTAACCTAATAGGCCTAAATTGATTTTAATTATTTAAAGTCCTAAACCATTTTTAAGCTTATTTATTAAATGGGTTAGACCTAAACGTGGGCTTGGGGCCCAAAAACATAACAAAACATAATAAAATCAAATCAAAACATATTCACATATGATTTCTAAAAAACCTAATTTAATTACTTACAAACCCTAATTAACTAAAGCCACCATTAATTTTAATTAATTTTACCCAGTGAACCTAGTTTTACTAATTAATTTTAAAGTGTAGAAAAATAAATCTTTTAGTATTTCCACTACTGGAGCTATTACAAACTACGTACAAAATTAAAATTTAATAATTATACAGCCATGAATTAAAAAACTACATAGGATACCAAAATACAAAATAAAGATAAAAAATCCTAAGTTCTACTAGAAAACAATACATGTTCTTCCATGGCATTCCATGGACCTTTTGTTCATCTAAACATAGGTAGTATCCTCCTCAATCGTCATGCGGCCATCAAAAATAAAAAAACACAAAAGTAATTATATTAGTAGTGAAATTAAATAATCAAAACAATAACAAAAATAAAAGGAAAAAATCACAAAAAGAAAATAATAGAAAAGAAATGAAATAGAAAAAGAATAGAAAAAGATAACTGATGCTATGCAAATGCCCTTATTTAGCCCCTCAGATTAGATTATCACCGTTGAAATTGAATGGCTATTGATTATGGACTGAAAAGGGCGTTCGCAATAGCGTTTTGGATTTTAGGGTTTTTTTTTTGCACAGTCAGGTTTCTTAGCCTCTGCGTGTGTGTGTTTCTCTCTGTCTTTCCATGAGTAAAAAATCCTTCGAAATTTTTTTTCTTTTTTTTTTGCATGAATACAGACTCTACTTTTAAATGTAGAGTTTGCACGCACTGGTTTCCTCCTTTGGAGGAACAAACTCATCTCCTTATCAAAAAAGACTGCTAAGGATTTGATTTTTGAAAGTTGCATGTTTTGAATGTGTTAAAATCTTTTTTAGATAAAAAATAATTATAAAATTCAATTTTTAACCAATCAAAACACTAAAAAAATTGACAAAAAATACGTAAAAAATGAAAAAAAAAAGGATTTTTAAGCATCGACATTATGCAATGCCAATCAACATTACACCAATGCCAATCCTATTTTTTTAACTTTTAATTACCAAAAGACCCTTGAAAATTTGACTTATTTGCAATTAAATCCTAAAAAATGTTGCAATTTAGTCCCTAAAGTCTAGAAAATCGACAACCAAGTTCAATTTTTGAATGAATTTCATCATAAGGGCTTATGTAGCAATTATGCACAATTGCATCTCGAAATTGGGTGCTTACATATATGCCAAGATATACCAAGATATACCAAATATATACTAAGAATATACCAAATGTATATGTCACATATATACCAAAATATACTAAAAGTATACCAAATATATACATAATCATTTGGTAAATAATTCATGTTTAAATACATTATGAAAACATGGATGTTCATAATTATGTACTCTACATGCAATGTATATATAAAATAATAACTCACAGTTATGGACTCCTCTAAACATTCTCTACTGGCCTGGTTCGATAAGCCTTAGTCTCAGCGTAACTATACAAATTAAATAATAATAAAAATATTAGAATTGAACTCCTAATTTCATACTTCTTGGAATTCTAAAGAGTGACTCGATCTAAGACACGACTTAAAAAAAATTCAAAAATTCAGGATCGACCCGACGTCACATTTTATGAGAATTCTACTGAAAATTCAGTAAAGTCTCCTTTGTAAAATGGATGTCTTTCTATTGAAAGTAGAGCTTATTCTGCAAGCAAACACACTTCAAATAACCACAAAAGCACAACTTCTCGGGTTAGGACCCCGAACCACATAATTTCTCAACCGAAAAACACAATTCTCAAAAAATCAATATTTAATAACAATATAATAAAAATCATTAAAATCCTTAAACATCAATAATAAACCACAATACAATTATTTAAATAACAAAAACATTAAAGCTAATTATTTCCAAATTAGTTAATAAAATCTCAAATAAATTATATAATATTAATAAATATCCATTTTTCAATTATTCGTAATTAAATAGTAAAATTCACAATTTATTATTTAAATAGTTCAAATATGTAATAAAAATAGTTAAAAATTCATTTAATCACAAAACAATAATTAAAATTATTATTTGAATATATTTCTGTAAAATATTATTAATTAGTTAAAAATAGTAAAAAATTCGTAAAAATTATTTTAATACTAGTTATTATTCCAAAATTATTCAAAACATACTAATTAACAATAATTTCAATTAAAAAACAAAATTTACCAATTTATATTAATTTTTCAAAAAATTAATTTTTTTCACATAAATTTTTGAAAATTCATAATAAATAATCAGGACATAATTTCAATAAACTTCCTTCACAAACTATACCCCAAATATTATAAACAATTCATTAAAAACACAGATTTTCCGGCGAGGATCACCAAAACAATGACTCACTGGAAAACTCAAAACCCAAAAATCAAAATAATTCAAAAAAATCAACAAAAAAAATATATTTGGAAAGCTTAAGCTACATACAACAACTTTTTGATTGGTAAGCTTAAATCACAAGAAATTAAGCTCAAAAAATGGGGAAAAAAAAACAAAGCTGACCTAAACTAAAATTGATGATAACTCACAATATAAATGATATAAGCTCGAACCAAGCTAAGAACTAGCTTGCTCGGACCTAGAGCATTCAATCAAGCCCTGCAACACGAGCTGGAGCCACTAGAAACATCACCGGTGATGTGAAGAAACTACTACTGTTATTCTTTCTATCGCCCTGGAAACCAAGGAGAAAGGGACTCTAACGGTTGTGGAAGGGAGAAGGAAGAAGGAGGAGGTGATGGCTGGCGAAGGCGCACGATGGGTCTATGCAGTACCGGGAGGAGGAAGAAGAAGAAGAAGAAAAAGAAAAAGAAAGGAAAAAAAAGAAAGAAGGAAAGAGAAAGACCCAAAAAATTTTTTAATGCTTATATATATATAATAACATTAATATTTTTAAATAATAATAACTTCCAAATAAATTCCTCTACATAATAAAATATTTAAAATAAAATAAATAAATACTATTCTTAATAATAACGATAATAATATTAATAAATGAATAAAATATACATACTAAAATTAAATTACACATAAATTATTATAATATATCAAAATTTAAAATATTATTAACGCTGCATATCCCAAACTAATTTTTAATAATTTAAAATATCGGGTTATCACAATCTTCTCCTTTATAAAATTTCATCCACGAATTTCAAATAAAAGTACAAAAAACAGGAATTCATCAAGGAAAGAGGTAAGGGTAGGCCACCCACATCTCAGCCTTAGTCTCCCATGTGTGCTCCTACACATTGTTGCTTCTCCACAACACCTTGACCATCGGGATTTGCTTCAAATGAAACTGAAAAACTTGATAACCCATTATCGCAACTGGCTCCTTCTCGAATGTCAGGTCTTAGTTCAGTTCCACACTCTCAAGCTACAACACGTGCGAAGGGTCTGAAATATACTTCCTTAACATCGAGATATGGAACACTGGATGCACTTAAGATAGATTTGGAGGCAAAGCCAACTGATATGCAACCATGCCCACTCTCTCCAGAATCTCAAACGGTCCAATATATCTCGATGCTAATTTCCCCTTCTTGCCAAACCTCATCACACCCTTCATCAGAGACACCTTAAAAAACATATAGTCTTCAACCTAAAACTCCACATTTTTATGCCTCAGATCCACATAGCTCTTCTGTCTGCTAGCTGCAGTCTCTAATCTCCTTCTGATCACAACAACCTTCTCAACTACATCCTGAACCATCTCAAGTCCAATCAATGCTCTCTCTCCAATCTCATCCCAACACAAAGGAGATATACACTTTCTTCCGTACAAAGCCTCATACGATGCCATCCCCATACTGCTATGGTAGCTATTATTATATGAAAACTCTACTAGCAGCAAATGATCATCCCAACTACCTCCAAGATACAATACATGTATCCTCAAGTGTCTAAATTGTCCTCTCAGGTTGACCATCTGTCTAAGGGTGAAAAGCAGTACTAAAATCAAGCCTAGTGCCCATTGCTTCCTATAACTTCTATCAAAATGGTGAGGTAAACACAAAACCTCTATCAGATACAATGGAAAAAGGTACTCCATAAAGGCACACAATATGCTTAACATATAACTTAGCCAACTTATCTACATAATAAGTGGCTTTAACTGATAAGAAGTGAGCTTATTTGGTTAACCTGTCCATAATTACCCAGATGAATCGTATCCATCCTTAGAACGAGGTAATCTAACCACAAAATCCATATCAATTCTCTCCTATTTCCACTCAGGAATAGGAAGAGGCTGAAGCTTCCAATAAGGCTTCTAATGCTTAGCTTTCACCTGCTAACAAGTCAAGCACTTAGAAACATAATCAGCTACATCCTTCTTTAATCCATCCCACTAATATAAATCAAAGATGTTGTGGTACATCTTAGTAACACCTGGATGTACACTATAAGCTATAGAATGTGCTTCTTCAAGGATCTCTTCTCTCAAATTATCCATATCAAGAATGCATAATCTACCACTGATCCATAAAACACCTTCATCATCAAGTGTACAATCAGTGAACTTCCCTACATGAACATTCTCCTCATGCTCTTCTAGAATAGGATCTCAGCTCTAAGCTACTTTAATCTTATCCCTAAACATTGATCTAACTCTAAACTAAGCTAGCAATCCACCTAATCTGATAATCTTCATCATCAAACTTTGATCCACTAACTGGTGTAACTCCTGGATCAAAGGTCTCCTCTCTACATTAATGTGAGCAAGACTACCCTAGGACTTCCTACTCAAGGCATCTGCTATTATATTAGCCTTGCCTAGATGATAAAGAATATCGCAATCATAATCCTTCAGGAGTTCTAACCATCTCCTCTGCCTCAAGTTTAGATCTCTCTACTAGAAAATTTACTTTAGGCTCTTGTGATCTATAAAAGTCTCATAACTCACCCCGTACAAATAATGTCTCCAAATCTTGAGAGCAAAGATCACTGTAACCATCTCTAGGTCATGAGTAGGATAATTTTATTCATGCTTCTTCAACTGCCTCGAAGCATAAGCTATCACCCTACCATTCTACATCAACACATAACCTAGGCTGACTCTAGAGGCATCACAATACACAGTGAACCTATCTTTTCCATTAAGCAAAGGCAAAACTAGAGCTATGGTCAACTTTTCTTTCAATAACTAAAAACTATTCTCACAAGCATCTAACCATACAAAATTTACATTCTTCTAAGTTAGGCAAGTCATAGGAGCTATAATTGTTAAGAAATAATGCACAAACCTCCAATAATACCCAGCCAAACCTAGAAAACTTTAAAGCTTAGTGACTGATGTAGGTTTAGCTACTCAGAAACTACCTCTAACTTCTGTGGATTAACTTGAATACTATCTTTAGACACTATGTGTCCAAGGAATGCAACACTCTTCAACCAGAAATCACACTTCGAGAATTTAGCATAAAGTTGATCTTCTCTCAGTGTCTGTAGTACTATCCTTAAGTGATATACATGCTCCTCCAAACTCTTTGAATACACCAGTATATCATCAATGAAGACTACTATAAATTGATCTATAAATGGTTTAAATACCTTATTCATCATATCCATAAAAGTAGCTAGTGCATTAGTCAACCCGAAAGACATCACTAGAAACTCATAATGACCATATCAAGTGTGGAATGTCATTTTAGGAACATCGGCTTCACTAATCCACAATTGATGATAACCTAACCTTAAGTCAACCTTAAAAAAGAACTGTGCACCCTGAAGTTGATCAAACAAATCACTTGCCCTTGGAAGAGGATACTTATTCTTCATTGTCACCTTATTCAGCTCTATATAATCTATGCACAATCTCAATGTACCATCCTTCTTCTTCATAAACAGGATTGGTGCACCCCAAGGAGAAACACTAGGTCTAATGAAACCCTTATCCAACAAATCTTACAATTACTCCTTTAACTCTATAAGAGCCATTTTGTAGGGCAGTATCAAAATAGGAGTTGTACCTAGAACCACATCTATACAGAATTCAATCTCTCAAAATTGAGCCCATGTGAGTATAGTCATGTGTGGCTGGATGACCTAAATGAACCAATCCAGGGCTAGTCCCTCTATAGACAACTTAACGATCATGATCCTCTAATACTTAGTGTGAGTGGTTTAAGTCCTTGTCTCAATGGCGTGCAAAAAATATAGAGGGTCTAACATCCCATCGAATGATATCCTGTCAATTTTTGCCTAAAACAACACTGCCTTAGGGTCAAACATGCCCTGCTAATAAATAGGCTACATCTACAGTGCAACTGGAGGTATAGCAGCTTCCATGAACTCTGGCTCTACATATTCCTTGTCCTATAGATCTCTTTAACTATGGTGACCTGCCACTCCTCATGGTCTACCTCTACCTCTGTGCCTGGCTAGCGATTCAGGAGTTAAAACCTCATCCTAAAAGGACTCATCATCCTCATCCTCAATGACCGGTGGAGTAACACGTGCTTGCCTCCTCATTCCAAAAAGACAAAACCAATGAGATTTAAACAAAAGATACATCCTAATGATTATGTAGAAAACTAAATCAAAGAAGACTTATCAAAGACATAATCAAACATAATTTACTATAGTAGTTTCAAGGAAAACACAACTCTAAAAACCTAGGTCCACAACACCAACAACCTAGGCTCTGATACTAACTTTGTCACGACCCAACCAGGGAGTCATGACTAGCGCTAGGGAACAGGAATTCTTTTGAATCCATAACCCGTAGTAAGCCTTAAAAATAAAAACACATGCAATTATAATATAAAAATATGCTAGAATTTAAAACTTTAATTAATATAAAAGCAAATCTTTATATATAATATCATAATAAAAATATTTCATACAATATTCATACACAAAATCTCAAATCAAAACAACACACTTCTATCACAATAACACTACTAATATAGTTTCTAGAATACAAACAAGTGTTCAGATATAAAATTTACATAATCTAGTCGGGGCTAAAGAAGACCGACGTATAGTACTACTGGGGAGGTCTAAAGAAGAAGAAGATCCTATAAAAAAATATTGAGGGCAGTCAGACCTTACTGAGTGAATTATTATAATATATATACATGTAACCTAAAGTCATATACAGTTAAGCATAAATATAAATATAAATATATACAGGCATTTCACACAAATGCTGAAATTCATTTTTATATAATAATAAATACAAAAAAAATGTATTTAAGTGAAGGATCAAATAGAACCCTAAAATATTACGCAACCTCAGTAAAAATATCTCACTAGCCAACAAGCTTACTTAATTTCAAAATAATTCTCTTTTCCATTTTTGGACAATAGACTGGCCCCAAGACATTAAGTCAACTGAGCTCTAGCAATCTCACTGTTAGTATGATTGGCCCTGAGACACTAGGTCAATCGAGCTCCCGCAATCACACTACTATCTCACCACAATTCTGAATAATCGAATAATCAAATTTCACATCAAATGATTTCATAATCTCAACCCTAAAATCTAATGCACTGGTTCGTACACAGTCCTAGTGCAACCCATTAGGTAGCACATTCTACTGATATCATTCAAATAAATCATACAATTAAACATAATAACATGCATAATTCAAACATAAATGTCATCCATTTTTAAAGAAATATACCAATTATATACCAAACGTATACCAAGCATATACTAGAAATACACCAAATATATATGTCACATATATGCCAAGATATACCAAAATATACCAAATATATACTAAGAATATACCAAATGTATATGTCACATATATACCAAAATATACTAAAAGTATACCAAATATATACATAATCATTTGGTAAATAACTCATGTTTAAATACATTATGAAAACATGGATGCTCATAATTATGTATTCTATATGCAATGTATATATAAAATAATAACTTGATGTTTTATACTCCTCTAAATAGACTCGACTAGCCTGGTCCGATAGGCCTCGGTCTTGGCGCAACTATATAAAATAAATAATATTATTATTATTATAATTGAACTTCTAATTTCATACTTCTAGGAATTCTAAAGAGTGACTCGATCTAAGACACGACTCGATAAAAATTTAAAAACTCAAGATCGACTCGACGTCACGTTTTACGAGAATTCTACTAAAAATTTGGCAAAGTCTCCTCTGTAAAATGGATGTCTCTCTACTAAAAGTAAAGCCGATCCTGCAAGCAAACACACTACAAATAACCACAAAAGCACAACTTCTCAATTTGAGACCCCAAACCACACAATTTCCCAACTGAGAAACACAATTCTCAAAAAAACAATATTTAATAACAATATAATAAAAATCATTAAAATCCTTAAACATCAATAATAAACCACAATAAAATCATTTAAATAACAAAAACATTAAAGTTAATATTTCTAAATTAGTTAATAAAATCTCAAATAAATTATATAATATTAATAAAAATCCATTTTTCAATTATTCAAAATTAAATAGTAAAATTTACAATTAATTATTTAAATAGTTCAAATATGTAATAAAAATAATTAAAAAATCATTTAATCACAAAAACAATAATTAAAATTATTATTTGAATATATTTCCATAAATTATTATTAATTAGTTAAAAACAGTAAATAATTCATAAAAATTATTTTAATACTAATTATTATTCTAAAATTATTCAAAACATACTAATTAACCATTATTTCAATTAAAATACAAAATTTACCAATTTATATTAATTTTTCCAAAAATTAATTTTTTTCACATAAACTTCTGAAAATTCATAATAAATAATCGGGACACAATTTCAATAAACTTCCTTCACAAACTATACTCCAAATATTATAAACAATTTATTGAAAATACAAAGATTTTCCGATGAGGGTCACCGGAACAGTGACTTGCCAGAAAACTCAAAACTCAAAAATCAAAATAATTCAAAAAAATCAACAAAAAAAAATATATTTGGAAAGCTTAAGGTGCACACAACAACTTTTATAAAGGCATTAAGCTTAAATCACAGGAAATTAAGCTCAAAAAAAAAGTTGACCTAAACTAAAATTAATAATAACTCACAATATAGACGATCTAAGCTCGAACCGAGCTAAGGACTAGCTTGCTTGGACCTAGAGGATTCGATCAAGCCCTGCAACACAAGCTAGAGTCGTCGGAAATGTCATCGGTGACATAAAGAAGCTACTACTATTGTTCTCTGTATCACGTTGAAAACTAGGGAGAAAGGAACTTTGACAACGGCGGAAGGGAAAAGGAAGAGGGAGGAGGTGATGGCGAGCTCTGGCGGTGGCTAGTGGAGGCGCACGATGGGTCTGTGCAGTACTGGGAGGAGAAAGAAGAAGAAAAAGAAAAAAAAGGAAAAAAAAAAAGAAAGAAGGAAAGAGAAAGTCCCAAAAAAATTTTTAATGCCTCTTATATATATATATCTAACATATAAAATAATAATACTAATAATAATAATGATAATAATAATAATAATAAGAATAATAATAATAATAATAATAATAATAACATTAATATTTTAAATAATAACTTCCAAATAAATTTCTCTACGTAATAAAATATTTAAAATGAAATAAATAAATACTATTCACAATAATAATGATAATAATATTAATAAATGAATAAATAATCATATACATACTAAAATTAAATTACACATAAATAATTATAATATATAAAAATTTAAAATATTATTAACACTGCATATCCCAAAATAATTTTTAATAATTTAAAATATCGGGTCATCATAAAAAGTGAGGTTTTAGAGGATGATTATTCCTGCATAGCCACTCCTAGGTACTGAAAAAATAGCACAACTACACACACCCTACTGTATAGCCACACACTATTCAAAAGACTGTTCTTGCATAGCCACATGCATGGGTGCATACAGCTGTGCATGTTGTGCTTAAGATTGAGTATAATGAATACTTAGTATGTGAGAGCTATAAAACTAAGTTATTTGTATTCAATTAATTGTAGATTTATTTGAGAGAAAAGTCTATAATTCTAAAGATGCTTTCAAATTAAACTAAGTTAGATTTGATTTAGAAGTTAATTGATCTTAGGAGGTTAAATTGATGATAAGAACCCTAGCTTTAAATTTGATTATTAAATTAAAATTTATTTTGTTTATGTTCATTTGATTTTCAAACCAACATTTGGTGTTTAAACAAACAAACAAATTTAGTATTTTAATACTCAGTTTGCAATCTTTATGGGATGATATCTTATTTTACTACATGTACACTTGTAGATTTTGCAAGTTAAGTCTTCAAATAATTATCCAACACAAGAAATATTTTCTTTGTTAATCTATTTTAGAGGGAGTCCATGGCACTAGATCCAAAAGGGAGACTTAGAAAATTTAATTTGGTCTAGTATTTAATAATTGATTTGATATACACCAGGAATGCCATTCAAAACTATCATATAGTTTGCTTCATGTAAAAAGGTAAATTTGAACAAGTTGAGGCTTAGTTTTCAACTACAAAATTGATGTGAAATTATTTACATGTCTTAGAGTTGAATTTTAATAAGTTTTAAATAGATAATAACTTAATTAATGTTGTTTTTTGGTACAATTAGGACATTAGAATAGTTTAGGGACTTATTTGAGCTTTTTGGTTTATTAATGTGCTTTTGGTGGAATTTTTACTAATTTATAGTTTTATCTTTTAATGGGCCCCGAGACTTTGAATTTGATGATCTAAAGAATAAGGGAATATGGTTGAACGGAAAAGGAGGAAGAAAGCTAAATTGAGCCTAAGTCTAAGCCATGAAAGCCTTAAAATTAAAGAACATGTCACAGTTTGCATAAGAATTTCGCACAACTTACATGACGCCATGTCAAGTGTACTTGAGAAGCAGTGAATCGTATGGCATGGCAACACACTCGTGAACCCAAGCCATGTAGTGAAGTTTAAGTGCACGGCTTGCATGAAGCCGTGTGGAGAAGCCGAACCCTTCTTAGGACTTAATTATATGATTATTTTGGTTTTAAGTCACGGTCGTGACGCTAACCATGAAGTTTATTCCCAATTCCGCATGTTTTAAGGAATTAGATTATCTCAAGGACTCCTCAGTCACCCTAAGTCATATAAAAGGAAAACAACATATCTAGGGTTGGGAAAAGGAGAAAACATATCAAGATACTGAAAAGGGGATAATTTTCCAAGAGATTGAGCTCACTACTTTTCATTTTTCATTAGTCTTATCTTGTTTCTTTTATTATTCATGGATTTTGTTCTAGCCATGAGTGGCTAGTTTTATTTACAGAGTCTCAGTTAGGAGTAGTTATTCCATGACATGATTTGAATACTTATTCTTAATTATAATTGATTTGGTTTTCAATTAATTCTTTGTGTTTTAATAATTTTCTTATGATTCATTTTAGGCCTGTTTGAGTTGCATATTAATGGACAATTTCACTAATGAGAGTTAAGGGAAATTATTAGCTTGGGACATAACCACTCGATCATGAGAGTAGGCGAGCTCTTCAGGGAGTCACGGCTGTAGAGATACAATGGCAAATAATTGCTAAAGAACTTAATGAGTTTATATTAGAATTTTAATCATGAGAGTAGGTTAAATCCTAATATTTGCATACTTAGTTGAACTCAAGAGAGGCCTTAGGTAAATTAAAGCAATTACCATTAACTGAATTCTAGGTTAATTAAATTTATGTTGTATTCATGATTTGATTGGAATAGTGAAACTAGACCTAGATTTTCGTGTTTGCAATTAATTGATTTTGCTTCTAAAGGCTATTAGTCATTTTTTTTCTTTTACCCAATTTATTAAGTTGATTTGAAAACTAAGATAATAAGTAAGAATTGTTGGTAATCAATAGTCAATCCCTAGGGGAATGATAATCCTTTACACTGCAACCATAATTGTGCACTTATTAGTATTTAAAATGCAACTAGTTTTTTATGCCATTGCTAGGGATTGAAATTATTTATATTAATTTAATTTTTGATTTTCTTAGACTAGTATTCTTTATTTCTTATCTTTATTTAGCTGGTACTTTATAGTGTTTGAACATTCAATTTAAAGGAGAAAACTCAGAAAAACTTAATCCTGAGATTGAAAAGTCCTATAAAAAGAACCGCAAAGAAAAGAGGGAAAAAGATAAGAAAATCATGGAAGAGGATCAAGTGTTCAACAAGCTAAGAATTGTGCCCTTTAAGAGTACATGATGCCTAACCTTAGAGACAACCTGAGTAGCATTGTCAAACTGAATGTGGATGCTAACAATTTTAAAATTAAGCCTACAATCATCCAAATGATTTCTCAATTTCAATTCAGAGGTCTTTTAACTAAAGATCCCAATGCTCACCTAGCTCAGTTCCTAGAAATATGCGACACATTCAAGATGAACGGGGTTAGTTTGGATGCTATCAAGATAAGGCTATTTTCCTTTTCTCTAAGGGAAAAGGCTAAATTATGGTTGCACTCCCTCGCACCATAATCAATCACCTCTTGGGATTTACTATCTAGGGCATTTTTGTGCAAATATTTCCCATCTGGGAAGACAGCTAAATTCAGATAAGAAATTACAAGCTTCGCCCAACACAGTGGAGAATCTCTTTATGAGGCTTAAGAGCATTTCAAAGACTTACAGAGATAGTGCCCACACCATGGTGTTCCCCAATGGCTGCTTATTTAGACTTTCTATCAAGGACTCACAAAGCCGATGAGGATCACCATTGATGCTATAGCACAAGGTTCATTCATGAGCAAGACACCAAAGGATGCCTACAATCTTCTTGAGACTATAGCATTGAACAACTACCAATGGCATGGAGACCAAAGTGCACTAAAGAAGGTAACAGGGATGCATGAATTGGATAGTTGGAACCTCCTATGGTAGTTTATTCATGTGAGTATTGCAAGGGAGGGCATTCTACCTTAGAGTGCCAGGGGAGTTTTTCACAGGAGACGTCAATTGAGCAACTCAATGCACTTAATAACTTCCAAAGAAACTGAGGTAACCCCTACTCAAATACCTACAATCCAAGTTGGAGCAACCATCCCAACTTCTCGTGGTCTAATCAAGGAAGGGTGCAGAACAATCACTAAGGATTCAAGCCACCACCTCTTGGGTTCTAACAAAAAGCAGTTTTTCCTCAACAAGGAGAATAAAAGTCAAATCTAGAAGTTATGATGGAAAAATTTCTAAAGGATTAAGAAGAACAAAAAGAGGTAGTAAAGAACCTGACTGCTCAAATGGGCCAACTACACGCCCATGACAAGATGCTAGAGAATCAAATTGCCTCTCAAGCCTCAAGTTCAAGGCCAAGAGGGATGTTGCCTAGTCAACTGAAAAATTATAGGAAGCAAGCAAAGGCAGTCACCCTGAGAAGTGGCAAGCAAATTCCCAAAGTTGAACCTGAAGAGAAAGAAGTGATGCTTGAAACTGAAATAAAAGAGAAGCAAACTGAGCCTTTAAAAGCAAAGCATAAGGAAAAGAAGGTCATACCTACCTTGACACCACCACTTGCTTTTCCCCAAAGGCAGCTAAAATCCAAGCTAGACAAACAATTCAAGAAGTTTATGAAATCATTTCAGTAGCTTAAGCTTAATGTACCTCTCCTGGATGTCATAAACAACATTACTACATACTCCAAATTTCTAATGGACATCGTCTCCCACAAAAGAAGGTGGGAAGACCATGAGACCATCCCTATTAGTGAGGAGTATAGTGTTGTCATCCAAAATAAGCTTTCCCAAAAGCTTAAAGATCCAGGGTGTATGACTATCCCTTGTACCATTGGAACTGAATTTATAAGCAAATCTCTTTGTGATCTTAATACGAGTGTAAGTATAATTCCACTCTCTTTTTGAAGGAGGCTGAACATTGGTGAGCCCCAGCCAACCACTATGTCCTTGTAACTTTTTGATAGGTCCATTATATATCCCTATGGGATTTTGGAAGACACTCTAATTAAAGTGGGAAATTACTATGTTCCAGGAGATTTCATTATCCTAGAAATGGAAGAGGACACCCATATCCCAATAATTCTAGGGCATCCATTCTTGGCCACAATAGGAGCTATTATAGATGTGAAAAGAGGAAAGATATTCTTGGAGATTAGAGATAATAAGGGAGAATTCAATGTGTTTAAGATGGTAAAACAATCACCAATAATGGAGTTCTATTTTTGAGTGAACATAATACAAAACTGTGTAGAGGAGGCCTTCAAAAAAAAGCTTACCTAAGATGCATTGGAGGAATGCCTAACACATGATGCAAAAGAGGATGAATTGGATGAAGAAGCAGCAAGGTATGAGCATTACATCAATGCAAATCCTGCACTAAACAAGAGAAAATCATCTAGGTATGAACCCTTGTCTTCTCCTATAAAAAGTCTTTTTAAAATTGAGGAGGAAACTACGCCCAAAGTGGAGCTTAAAGCTCTACGTTCATCCCTTAGGTATGTTTTCCTTGGTCCTAACTATACCTACATTATTATTGTGAAGGCTAAGTTAATTGATAATCAAGTGGATGCATTGCTTAGGAGAGTTAGACCCTGTAAGCACCCAATTTTGGGATGATAAAGTGTGGATGTGACAGAGGACTCCAATGATGAAAATATCATAAATAGGTCTTCAATACTTGAAGTTTGAAATCTCAAAAGTCTAAATGCATTTTTCAAAGAAAGGGTTTAATGTTTTTAAGGACTAAATTATAGTACTTTTTAAGGACCAAATTCAAATTTTAAATTCTTTCAGGGTCTTTTTGAAATTAAAAGTTAAAAAAATTACTACATATTGGAAATCTATAATTCCAATCAAAATTTTATTATTCCAATCAGGTCCCGCACTATTTTTTTCAATTTTTTTAATTT
This sequence comes from Mallotus nudiflorus, assembly GCA_947683625.1. Taxonomy (NCBI): domain Eukaryota; kingdom Viridiplantae; phylum Streptophyta; class Magnoliopsida; order Malpighiales; family Euphorbiaceae; genus Mallotus; species Mallotus nudiflorus. The sequence goes on from CANTUR010000108.1 coordinate 256,037, forward strand.
TTAAAAATATTTTTCCTGAATTTTGATTAGCTAAAAATTTTCTAAAATTTATTTTTTTAGATTTTCAGGAAATAAAGTTCTTTTAAAATTGGAACTCTTAAGTACGTAGGATTAGGGTTTTTAGCTCTTTTCCTATATAAGGATAGTTTAGGCTCTTGAAAAAGGGGGGCTCTCTTTGGACTATCTCCCTCTTTCTGCTTAAAAAAAGTTATCTCCATATATTTTTTTGAAGTAGTACGTAAAATATTTTTCTTTAGATTTTCTTTGTTTTTAGAGCAAGAGTAATAGACTTTTGAAAAGTAGGACATTAAGTTTTGAAGATCCATTAAAAGCAACAGTAATTGATAACACTCTAAGGAGCTAATCAATACTGCATCCATTCAATTATCCATTCTTCTACCCTTTTCTTTTATTTTTATTTGATTATTTAGTTTGATTTTTATTTTTATTTTTATTTTATTTAAGCTCTAATCAATATTTGTTTTACTTTTGTGTTCATAATTATGGTGGGAGTAACCTAAGCTATGGAGTAGCATGTGATTGAACAAGAACAAAACTCATGAAGATCCATGAAATGCCATGGATTAAATTTTGTATTTGAATGTAGTTTTTTAAAGTTTTATTTATTTATTTGCTATTATTTGGTTGGTTATTTTATTTTGTGTTTTTTTGGGTTGTATTAGTTTTTATTCCTATTTGAAGTATATCATTTTAATAGCCCAAATAGTGGGAATAATGGAATTTGGTGTGTGTGTGTGTGTTTTTTTTTTTTGGTTTTAATTTAATCGATTAGTAAAATTAGGGTTTTCAATGGGTAATTAACTAAAATCAATGGTTATAGAAATCCTTAGGTTTTTTTTAATTAAATTAGAGTTAAGTTGGTAAAATTGGTTTTGCTTGATTGATTATTTTATTTTATTATTTATGGTCACTTTAATTAAATTAGGGTTTTAGCATAAGTTAAATTTATTATTTGATCTTTTTATTTTTTTAGGTTGATATTTATTATTGTTTTTGTACTTGTTTATTTATGTTTATATGTTTTAGGCCCTAGGCCCACATTAGGCTTTAACCCATCTAAATTTAGGTTGTTTTAGGTTTAATTAATTAAAATGCACCATTAGGCCCATAATTAATTAGATTTTTAGGTTAGAAATTACTTAGACCCATTTAGTAAATTAGACATAAGCCCACCTAATTTAATAAAATTAATTAGACTTAGCCCATTAAATTAAAGCCTTTTTCATAACTTGTAGTTTGAAGATCACCTTAGAATTAAAACATATAAAATTAGGCCCCCTAATTTAAATACTTTATAATTTGTAGATTTAGGCCCCTTGTTAATTGAAATAAATAGACTTAGGTTCATTTAATTAAAATTAAAAGGAATTAGGCCCTTTAGCTCACTTGTAAATTAAAACATGTAGATTTAGCCCATTTAATTAAAATCAATATAGATTAGACTAACTTAGGGATTGTATTGAATGCATTATTCACTTGTATTTTCATGACTAGTTTGCTTTAGAGTTAATTGCTAGAATAAGGGTTTATATGAAATTGCATGTAAATAGAGGATAATATAGTAATTCTAAAAGAACACAAGACTGAAAGAAGTTGGTATTCTGTATCCAGAATCTCCTGGTTATGGTGCTAGTTTTCTTTTAGGGAATCGAGTACCACCTTTTCAATTTGTCCCAGTTATTATCCTAGGTGGCTACTCCTCATCTCCACACCATGTCTTTGTGATAGTGGTTAGTGTTTTCTCTAAAGCCCTGAGCTCAAACAGTGTCACAATTGCTAAAATCCTGGACATGCTAAACCCCACCGTCTATAATGGCCACTCCACTAAGGATAAAAGATACTAATTCTACTTGTGTTCTTTAGAATTATTTTATTAATTATTATTTTATTCTTGCATTCATTCTACATGTCCCTATTAACCGATGGCATTGGTTTATGATTCCATGATTCCACTAGCTTCATGGAGTTATAGATTAGCTAACCATCACTCTTAGCCTTAACTCAGTTCAAGAGAGATTACCAGGCTCATTAGGCCAAAGTCTGTAACCAAAGTCCTTAAGGGGGTAGTCTTCTCTCGAGTTTGCAAAGGATGTCAGGCCCCTCTGACCTTGGCCTATGACTCAAGTCTCAAAGGAGGGCATCTGCTCAAGAGTTCTATAAAGTGTAAGTCCAGTTAATTTCATCATCAAGAACTCACTTTAGTTAGTTTGCCCACTCCTCTGCATCTTTAATGTATGAGATTGCAACTAATAGGGTTAATAAGTCAAAGGATCAACAACAATAATGAACAAACTTGGTCTCTTGTACACGAAAATGAAAAAAAAATGCTAGAATAGCATGAATGAATCCAGAATGGAACTAGGAACAAAATGCAACTCTAAGGGAAAATTAAGTCCACATTTAAAGAGCAAAGATGGATGCTAAAGTATAAAAGCTAGTACATGTGATCTCAGGGCAAAAACAAGTGTAAAAGCTAATACCTCAATCATCATACAGCAAAAGCAGTAACAAAAAGAAAAGTTCAACAATGCATCGAACAACCACGAGCTCTGGTGCAAAGCCATGGACCCCACTCACTAGCCTGGTCATCAGTCTGATGAGCTATTTCAGAAGCTCTAACATCAGAAGTACCAACAATGAAGCATCTAGTGCTTAAACCTACAAGTTATTGATGAGTCACCTCGTTCTCACACTCCAAGCTGCGAACATAGCTCTATTCCAAACAAAAGACCTATTAGGATCATGCATGTCATATATAACATGCATATACTTGCATACATCTATTGTGATATACCTACTTTGCATAATAAAGTCTTTGAACCTAAGTGAGATTGTGAAAATACTTTGCTATTAACATTCAAAATTAGTGTTATAAAAGCGTAGAAAGGTAGTCAGAATGTGCATATGTGAAGCATCTGAAAGGAAAAGGGTGACACTATTTAGGTGTACCTGATGCTCAATGGGACTGTTGATCCCGAGAGCTTAATTAATCATGAGCCTATCCAATAAAGGAATATCACCAATAATGATACTTACAAAAGCATTATCCTAACAACCTCAAGAGGCTGGATAGGACGTTCAAGCTCCACAAATTTAACATTTATCTCCATAGTCTCATATGAAGCATCATCTAGAATATCTCTCCACAATAGTTAGACCAGCGTAGGGTATGGAACATGGTGATGAGAAGGTCCAACATGTCAGCAATACATTCTTCAGCCCTATAAAAGGGAAGAATGCACTCAAAACTTAAAATGAATGCACTCTGAAAAATTTTTTGATCAAGAAATAAGATCTCTAATTCTTGAACCTTTTTTACAAGAGATATTAAGAAGAGGAATGAAGTACTTTACTATAGCATTAATAGAATGGCAGAAATAAAAATGTAGCCCAAAGCCATAACTTTAATGGTAGAGTATCATAAACTTCATGATTAGAGAAATCATCATTATAATCAAAAGAGAAGAATACTAAAAAAGAATAACACTGCATTTTGATAAAATTTATTCACTTGCAAATATACTATACTAACTTATGGTATTGTATGCAAGGAAAAACAAAAGAGAATGAAGAAGGGGAAAGGAACTGATACATCAATAAAAAGGGGCTAGATAGCAAATGCTAAACTCTTATTAAGATAATAAAAAGGGAAGTAACAGAAGTCTCTTTCCTTAAATTCTATAATAAAGTACCATCTCAATAATAAAATTCATATATTGAAAGTAAATTCATCCACTTCACGAGATTATGTGCGAAAAGCCTATCTCATAACTTTTGATCATAATGGCTCTTTTATTAGCCTCGCTGAATTTAGATGAGCAATTAATAGTTTTGTGCTAAGAGTTTGTAAACTCTAATTAATCTAATGCTTACTTTGCACCCAAACGAGGGGAAGAAAATGCAAAAACAAAATCTATGGACATGAAGCATAAATTGCTTGAATTTCAAAGTATCAATGCAGTCTTTTGAATGATAAATATGCATATAATCTACTCCAATGCTCAGAAATAAGTACAAGTATAAATCCCTTAACGATATCCATGCTGAGTAATATGAGAAAGGTAGGGAAATACTAAGAGGAGAATCAAAACAAGAGCAAACATAATTTACTCCAATGCTCAGAAATGAGTAAGAGTATAAATAAGAAACCTCTGGCAGTATCCATACTAAGTAATATAAGAAAGGTAGGGGAATACTAAAAGAGGACCATGCCAAAAATTGCTTTATTTACTCTAATGCTCTATACGAGTATGAATATCCAAAGGACCTTTCCAATGGTATCCATGCTGAGTAATATAAGAAAGGCGTGGGAATACTTGGATAAGGAAGAAAAGCACAAAAATAACTCAAAGGCTATTTTGATACTCATAATTCGATCTATTTATGCTCAAATTCCATGAGTCTTGTTTAGCAAATTCTCCCTAAAATTAGGTGTGGAAGTAAGCTTTTCACTTGGTAAAAGATATACTCTCAGTATAAGATGGTTAATAATGCCTCTGACCTTTGCGAATGGCAAATAAATGACAGTCATGAAAATACAAAACCATGAGATGTATTGAGTGCATGCTATCTCATGAAAAGTGATTAATTTTCTCATAAAATTTTCAACATTATAATGTACTTTTGTACATTCCACATGATTAGAACTAACTTCAAAAGTCTGTTAGAATTGCAAATTTAAAAGGAAATGCACCCAACTTATAGAGTTTGTCAACACAGCAAAATTGAAAGTCAGTCAGTAGAGAAATTATAATCAATCAACACAATAAAATTAAAAGTCAGTCCGCATAAAGAATTCAAAGCATTCTACTCAAACAACTAAAGATAAAATTCATGAGCAGTTATAGACTATAACATTATCATTGGCAAGCAATATAAGGGTCAGCTAATCACAAGCAATTATGGATTACAGCATCATAAGCAAGCAATGAAAGGATTGCAGCCAATTCATAAGCAATTATGGATTGTAGCATTATCAAAGGCAAGCAATGAAAGGATTATAATCAATTTACAAGCAATTATAGACTGCAGCATTAAAGGCAAGCAATGAGAGGGTTGCAATTAATTAAAATTTATGAGCAGTTATAGACTGTAGCATTATCATAAGCGAGCAACGAAAGGATTGCATCTAATTTGCAAGTAGTTATGGACTATAGCATTATCAAAGGCAAGCAATGTAAGGTTGCAGCTAATCACAAGCAGTTATGGACTATAGCATTATTAAAGGTGAGCAATGAAAGGATTGTAGTTAATTTGCAAGCAATTATGGATTGCAACATTAAAGGGAAGCAATGAGAGGGTTGTAGTTAATTAAAATCAGTGAGCAGTTATGGACTATAGCATTATCAAAGTTGAGCAATGAAAGGATTATAGTCAATTTGCAAGTAGTTGTGGACTATAGCATCATTAGTGAGCAATGAAAGGGTTGCAACTAATCACGAGCAATTATGGATTGCAGTATAATCGCATAAGAGAATTCAGACTATACGACTGAGTGTAGTCAACATTGTACAACCAAGTATAATATGTCATTCCATATGAGTGTAGTCGACATTGTATGACCGAGTACAATGTATCATTCTATCAAGACTATACGACCTAGTGTAGTTGACATCATATGACCGAGTATGATGTATTATTTTTAACACTATACTACCAAGTATAGTGTATTTTTAATTCATACTATACAACCGAGTATAGTCAACATCATACGACCAAGTGTGATGTATCATTTTAATTCATACTATACGATTAAGTATAGTCAACATCATAGGACTGAGTATGATATATCCCTTTCAATTTGCACTATATGACCGAGTATAATGTATACCTTCCAAGTTGCACTATACAACTGTGTATAGTCAACATTATACGACTGAGCCTGATGTATCCCTTTCAATCTGCATTATACGACCGAGTATAGTCAACATCATACGACCAAGTATAATGTGTCCTTTTAAATCAATGTTATACATCTGAGTATAGCGATATGATGATTACTCACAAGAAAAAGCCTTAAGGAGAACAACTAAGTATCCTAACTTTCTACTCATAAATTGTGTGCTTATTTGATTTGCCACAATTTGTCAAGCAAACAGCGATAAAGGGGGGCAACTGTAAGCACCCAATTTCTAGATGATAAAGTGTACATGCGACATAGGACTTCAATGATGAAAATATCATAAATAGGTCTTCAATACTTGAAGTTTGAAACCTCAAAAGTCTGAATGCATTTTTCAAAGAAAGGGTTTAATGTTTTCAAGGACTAAATTGTAATACTTTTTAAGGACCTAATTGAAAATTTTAAATTCTTTCAAGGGTCTTTTTATAATTAAATGTTAAAAAAATTATTACGGATCAAAAATCTACAATTCCATTTGAAATTGTAGAATTCTGGTCAGAATTCTATAATCTCGATCGGAATTGTACTATTCTGACCGGGTCCTGCACTATTTTTTCAATTTTTCTAATTTTTGAAAATATTTTTTCTGAATTTTGATTGGATAAAAATTTTCTAAAATTTACTTTTTTAGATTTTCAAGAAATAAAGTCCTTTTAAAATTGGAACTCTTAAGTATGTAAGATTAGGGTTTTTGGCTCTTTTCCTATATAAGGATAGTTTAGGCTCTTGAAAAAGGGGGGCTCTCTTTGGACTATCTTTCTCTTTTTGCTTAAAAAAAGTTCTCTCCATATTTTTCTTTGAAACAGTACGTAAAATATTTTTCTTTAGATTTTCTTTGTTTTTGGAGCAAGAGAAATAGACTTTTGAACAGGAGGACATCAAGTTTTGAAGATCCATTAAAACCAATGGTGATTGATAACACTCTAAGGAGCTCATCAATACTGCATTCATTTAATCATCCATTCTTCTACCCTTTTCTTTTATTTTTATTTGATTATTTAGTTTGATTTTAATTTAATTTAATTTAATTTTTATTTTTATTTTATTTAAGCTCTAATCATTATTTGTTTTACTTTTGTGTTCATAATTATGGTGGGAGTAACCTAAGCTGTGGAGTAACATGTGATTGAACATGAACAAAACTCATGAAGATCCATAGAATGCCATGGATTAAATTTTGTATTTGAATGTAGTTTTTTAAAGTTTTATTTATTTATTTGCTATTATTTTGTTGGTTATTTTATTTTATGTTTTTTGGGTTGTATTAGTTTTTATTCCTATTTGAAGTAGATCATTGTAATAGCCCCAATAGTAGGAATAATGGAATTTGGTGTGTGTATTTGTGTTCTTTTTTGTTTTAATTTAATTGATTAGTAAAATTAGGATTTTCATTGGGTAATTAATTAAAATTAATGGTTATAGAAATCCTTAGGTTTTTTTAATTAAATTAGAGTTAAGTTGGTAAAATTGGTTTTGCTTGATTGATTACTTTATTTTATTGTTTATGGTCACTTTAATTAAATTAGGGTTTTAGCATAAGTTAAATTAATTATTTGATCTTTTTATTTGTTTAGCTTGATATTTATTATTATTATTGGGCTTGTTTGGGCTCTAGACCCACATTAGGCTTTAACCCATTTAAATTTAGGTTTTTTTAAGTTTAATTAATTAAAATGCATCATTAGGCCCATAATTAATTGAATTTTTAGGTTAGAAATAACTTAGACCCATTTAGTAAATTAGACATAGGCCCACCTAATTTAATAAAATTAATTAGACTTAGCCCATTAAATTAAAGCCTTTTTCATAACTTGTAGAATTAAGATCTCTGTAGAATTAAAACATATAGAATTAGGCCCACTAATTTAAATACTTCATAATTTTAGATTTAGGCCCATTTTTAATTGAAATAAATAGACTTAGGTTCATTTAATTAAAATTAAAAAGCATTAGGCCCTTTTAGCTCACTTGTAAATTAAAACATGTAGATTTAGCCCATTTAATTAAAATCAATATAGATTAGACTAACTTAGGGATTGTATTAAATGCATTATTTACTTGTATTTTTCATGACTAGTTTGCTTTGGAGTTAATTGTTAGAATAAGGGTTTATATGAAATTGCATGTAAATAGAGGAAAATATAGTAATTCATAAATTAATTCTAAAAGAACACAAGACTAAAAGAAGTTGGTATCCATATCCAGAATCTCCTAGTTGTGGTGCTAGCTTTCTTTTAGGGAATCGAGTACCACCTTATCGATTTGTCCCAATTATTACCTTGGGTGGTGACTCCTCATCTCCACACCATGTCTTTGTGACAATGGTTAGTGTGTTCTCTAGAGCCTTGAGCTCAAATAGTGTCTCAGTTGCTAAAATCTTGGACGTGCGCTAAACCCCGTCGTCTACAGTGACAACTCCACTAGGGATAAGAGATACTTGATTCTAATTGTGTTCTTCAAAATTATTTTATTAACTATTATTTTATTCTTGTATTCATTCTGCATGTCCCTATTAACCGATGGCATTGGTTTATAATTCCATGAATCGGTTAGCTTCTTGGAGTTGTAGATTGGCTAACCATCACTTTTAGCCTTATTGTGTATTATACATTTTATTTTATGATATGACATAGTTTATTTTTAATATATTGGTTTGAGATTTGAATTATGGTGCATATTTTATTTTAATTATTGCATGCTTTTATTCTTTTAAGGCTTGCTATGGGTTATGGATTCAAATGAATTCTCATTCCCTAGTGTCGATCATAACTCCCGATTTGGGTCGTGACAACTAACCACTGTCATAAAGACATGGCGTGGAGATAAGGAGTTGCCAGCCAAGGTAATAACTGGGACAAATCAAAAAGGTGGTACTCGATTCCCTAAAAGAAAGCTAGTACCATAACCAGGAGATTCTGGGTACAGAATACCAACTTCTTTTAGTCTCATGTTCATTTAGAATTACTTTATAAATTACTAAATTATCCTCCATTTACATGCAATTTCATATAAACCCTTATTCTAATAATGAACTCTAAGGCAAACCAGTCATGAAAATACAAGTAAATAATGCATTCAATCAAACGTATAATCCCTAAGTTAGTCTAATGTACATGGATTTTAATTAAATGAACTAAATCTACATGTTTTAATAAATGAGCCTAAAGACTAATTCCTTTTAATTTTAATTAAATGAACCTAAGTCTATTTATTTTAATTCTAAAAATGGCCTAAATCTACAAATTATGGAGGTATTTAAATTAATGGGCCTAATTCTACATATTTTATTCTAAGGTGATCTTTAAATCTAAAAATTATGAAAAAGGCTTAAATTAAATGGGCTAAGTCTAAATTAATTAAATTAAATTAAGTGGGCCTATAACTAATTTACTAAATGGGCCTAAGTTATCTCTAACCTAAAAATCTAATTAATTATAGGTCTAAAATCTATATTTTAATTAATTAAACCTAAAAACCTAAATTTACATGGGTATATTAGCATCTAACATAGGCTTAAGGCACAAAAACACATAAGAAAAAACAAACAAGCCCAAAAACAAAATAAAAAAAAAAAACAAGCCCAAAAATAAATATAACATGCCAAAATAAATAAATAAAGCACCAAACAAATAATTAAATTAATCTCTCCTAAAAAAAATCCTAATTTTTATTAACATGCAACCTAAATTAATCTACTTCCTCCATTAATTTTAATTAATTACCCAATTAAAACCCTAATTGTACTAACTAATTAATTAACATAGACATGCAATCACGCATATAATTCCACTATTCCCACTATTAGGGCGATTACAATAATGTATAGAAAATAATAATAAAATAATTAATACAACCCAAAATAAATAAATAAATAAAATATGGCAATAATAATAAAAAAATCTTATAAATTATGTCTCTATAGGGTGTTATCCATGGCATCCCATGGTCCTCTTATGGATTTGATTCCTCAAATATAATTATCATGTGTTTTCCTCCATAATCACCATAAAAAAAATAAAAATTATGGTTACTGAATAAAAAATAATAATAACTCAAAATAGAAATAATCAATAAAATCAAAAAGAAATAAATAAATAGAATAGAATAAGAAGAAGATTATGATGCTTATGAGTGATTGGGAGCTCCTCAAATTTGCAAAATCACTGTTTCTTAATAGGTCTTCTAATTTTCACTTCAAAAATTCTTCAAAGATCTTAAAAGGAATTTTATAGAAAATAGTTTTTCTCTTTTGTTTTCTCTTTTTTTCTTTCCTCCTTTTTTTCTTCCGTTTATTTTTTATTTTCTCGCTCTTCCTCTTCTACCTTCCTTCCCCTTTTTTTTCCTTTTTCAGAGCCAAAACCCTCCTATTTATATAGGGATATATCTTGAAATCCTAGTTATAAATTGATTCCTAAAAGACTTATATTTCCTTAAAAACATTATCAAAATAATTTTAGGAGAATTTCATACCAATTAGGACTTAATTTATCTAGAAAATTCAAGATTTATCCTGAAAATTTAAGAATTTATGGAAGGAGTCTAATTTCGATCGGAATTAGGGTAATTCCAATCTTTTTTTACCTTTTAATTATAGAAAAGTCCTTGAAATAATATAATTTTTTCAATTAGATCCTTAAAAAGCATTGCAATTTAGTCCATGAAAACTTTAAATCCTTTCTTCAAAAAAAAAAGCAATTAGACCCTTGAAGTTTCAAAGTTCAAAAATTGATGACCTATTCATGACATTTTCATCATTGGAGTCTTCTATCATATCCATAACTGATCATCCCAAAATTGGGTGTCTACAGTTGCCCCCTTTGTCGCTATTTGCTTGACAAATTGCGATAAAGAAAACTAGCACCCAATTTCTTAATTGAACATTAGGATACTTACATGTGCTTCATGAAGCTTTTTGCTCATGAGCTTGGTATACTTAGACATACAGCATCGATTTGAAATAACATATCATACTTGGTCGTATAATATTAACTACACTATGTTGTATAGTCTTGAGTGAAAGGAACTCATTGTACTATGTTGTACAATGCTGACTATACTTAGACGTATTGTTTGAATTGCAAAGGAACATCACACTCAGTCATATGATGCCGATTGTACTTGGTCATATAATCTTGACTGAAGATACATTGCACTCGGTCATACAATGCTGACTACACTTGGTCGTATAGTCTGTTTTGAAAAGAAACATCACACTTGATCATATGATGCCAATTATACTCGGTAATATAATCTTAATTAAAGATACATTGCACTTGGTCATACAATGCTGACTACACTCGGTCATATAGTCTATTTTTGAAAAGAAACATCACACTCGGTCGTATGATGCCGATTATGCTCGATCGTATAATCTTAATTAAAGATACATTGCACTCGGTCATACAATGCTGAATACACTCGGTCGTATAGTCTATTTTTTAAAAGATACATCACACTCGGTCATATGATGCTGATTATACTCGGCCGTATAATCTTAATTGAAGATACATTGCACTCAATCATACAATGCCAACTACACTCAATCGTATCGTCCGTTTATGTTGTAATCCATAATTGCTTATGATTAGCTGCAATCCTTTCATTACTCACTGATGATGCTACAATCCAATCAGTACTTGCCTTTGATAATATTGACTGACAAATTTAATCATTCATTGAATTATTAAATTAGGAGACATTGCAATTTAGGATTAAATTGCAAAGAAAAGAATGAACTTAAATGAAAACCAAAAGCTAAAGGATCAAAGTGGATATTTTCCCTTTTAATATCCACATTTTCCTTTTTGTCGATTCATTCCCTCATTCTTCCTATCTTTCTTCATTTTTATTTTTCTCTTCTTTTTCATTTTCTCTTAATTTTCAAATTTTCCTTTATCAATTATTCTTTTATCTAAAGTCCGATTTTGAATCTGTCTGATCCTATGTCTCACCCACAATGCAGACTACGTGGGCATAGTTCCAGGCAGTTAGATCCTATCACTTCACATTTGCATTTTCCTCAAAATGATTTGAGACTCCGTGAAGGTGAAGACATGCTTCCTTTGACTCATTTACACTTTCATAGATGCTTTCAAGTTGGAAATGAGGTAGGTTTCCTATCTATGTCTTCAATTCTGCAATAAACATATTTATTTTAGTATGTAAAATTAATAAGTTCATGCATGCAATTATAGAATATTTGTTACACTAATTAAATATAATTTATAAAGAATTGACAATTTAGAACCTAAAATTTCAAAAAATATGTTCATAGTTACTGAATTTCTCATCGGGATTCTGAATTCTTGAATTCTCAAATTTCTGATTAAAAGTCTGGAAATCCAATCAGAATTTTGGATTTTCAATCGAAAATCCAAGAATCTGATCAGAAATCTGGATTTCCAATTGGAAATCCAATTTTTTGATTTTTTTTAAATAAAAAATGGAAAAATCAAAAATTTAGGAAAGGACAAAATAATCTTGTAATTTTTTGAATTTTTCATAAACCACTAAAATTCTCGAGTTGCTTTCATTTAGCTTAAAAACTATTCCATGACTTGTCTAGAGAGGTAATACAGCATATCTAAGCATCTGGCTTTTGACATTTCATTGCTGCTTTACCGATTGCTCGGGGTAAGTCAGACCACTGCTCGCTTTTTGCTCTTATCAAGAGGTGGATGGACACCACTCATACTTTTCACACACGAGTGGGTGAGCTGACTATTTCCCCAATGAGCTTTTCTACTATTACTGGGATTGCCTTCAAAGGTGCCTTAGTCCCCTTTAATATTCATTACTGCACTCTTTCGAAGGATGCTAGGAGTCATTATGTTCGCAACTTGCTCAGGTTTGTTTTGGCATGGAAGAATCAGAAGAACATTCTTCTTTCTTCTCTTGTTTAGGGTTTCAGGAGACTACATACCACTAAACCTCACCAGATTCTACAGAAGGTGAGATGCTTTTTATTGATCTTACTTGGCACTACTCTCTTTTGCAAGACTAGTCATGAGGTTAGCATCGCTCTTCTTGGTCCCCTTCAGGATCTTGCTATGGTCGCTACTTTAGATTGGGGATCTACGGCGCTTGCTTATTTATACTACAGATTGGATACTAATTGCAAAGGCATTGTGACGATGTGCGGCTTCTAGCATGTCTTACTTGTATGTCTCCTATCATTTTTAACTTTACTTATTTTTACATTTTCCTCCTTATTTCTTTCATCCGCTCTCTTTCAGATCTGGGGCATTGAGATTAGAGTGATTCAAGGCTTCATCACTATTAGCTTTGATCAGAGTCTTCCCTTAATGCAGAGGTGGGGTTCCTCTCATCTTGCTAGCATTATGCATGACTTGTAGACTTATCGAGATTAGTTAAACTCCTTAAAGTGGGACCTGGTAAGGAAAATTTGTTTCTTTAGTATTTCATTAATTGTAAAAGTTCAATAAACTTAAATAAACAAGTTTGCAAGTCAGATCAGATTGGCTGGCTGGTGCTGAAGACATTCAGTGATATGATTTTATGACAGCGGCTATAAGGCTTGAGACTATAAGAGTTCTGCTCCCCGGTTATGGCTGCTAGATATGGTATCTTGGTGAGCATGTTTATCATTGGCATATGGGACCTTCCAAGAGGCGTGTTCCTTCTTCTTTTCCCTCCTTGATGTTACAGAGTAACAGCATGACTGGTCCCGAGCTCAAAGCAGCTCTTGAGGGATATGAGGCTTTAACTCTGCTTGAGTTTTCATGTCATTATCAGGAGTACATTTGAGAATCTCCTAGAGCAGGTTCCTATAGACCCAACTAAGGTATGCTTTCTATCACTACTTTATTTCATCTTTTTCATCCCTTCATATGACATTTAATTCTTGCACAGATTGAAGGAGTCCATGATACTGCCATAGGGGCTACTGAGGCTGATACTGAGCAAACTAAGCAAGAGGTTGAGCCTCCTCATCATAGTGAAGCTGCTCATGGTGATACTTCCTCGAGTACTATTTTGGGCGATGTTCCTCCCTTTGATAGGTCCATGTATTATTGGGCTCCCATGGTACAGACTCCTGTTGAGCAACATATGTACTTTGATGCGGCTCAGATTCCCAATTTCTCTCCTCCTGATGCTTCACATGTGAGTTTGATTTGCATTTCCAACCCTGCATAAACTAGCACTTGTTGTTGAATTAGTAAACTTCATTTTATAGGTCCCTAGGACACAGGCAGAGTATCTATACACTCTTGCCTCTTCCTAGAGATTATTTACTATAAAGATTACAGATACTTGAAGGGTTAGTATTTTTAGCAAATATACAAATGTATGCATGTTATGTATGATATGCATGATTCTAACTATTCTAAATGCAATAGAGTTATGTAGGGGATCTTGAGCATGAGAACGAGAGGCTTCAACAATAGCTTGCTAGCCTTGACTTTGATAGTCATGATGTCGGAACTTCTATGCCCCCAGATCAAAGTGACAATCCAGCTAGAGGATGGAGCCCTTGGCCAAAAATTGGAGTTTAGGATGACTAATTTTCTTTAGTATTTATTGTTAACATGACTATACTTTGGATGCTTCAAAATTGTTTCCTTTTATAAGTGAATTGGAACCTTTATTTTGGACCAAACCCCCTTTTTTCGAAAATGTTGGAAATCTGATCTACATCCTAGATTTTTGATTGAAAATCTAGAATTTCGATTGAATTTCTACAATTTTAATTGAATTTCTAGAATTTCGATCGAGAATTCATCTCTTTTCCTGTGTATTTTCCTATTTTGACATGAATTTGGTCCAAAAATGACTGAAACAAATCCTAATCATCTCTATCTTCTGAAAACCCAACTGGGAGAGTCATAATCCCACTCTGCATCATCCTTTTGAAGCTATTCAAGAGTCACAGATGAGTCTATTATGCATCCCTCTCTTTATTTCTCTTTATCATGACACAAGCAACTCTTAGCTTGATGAAGAAATTTCTCAAGACCATGAACAGAGATGATTGGAACAGAGTGCTACCTTTCCATGCTAAATCCTTGAGGTCCCTTCAACACCTAAAAATATACAGTAATTTCTTACATGTTACTGCTACATTCTAGGATGCTAAGGATCATGTATTTAGATTCAATGGACAAGAGTTATGTCCCTTAATTGAGGAATTTACTACTATTCTTGGATGTTCATTAGATTCAACTGCTACAATTGCTCTCCCTAATCTTGCAACAGAATTTCCCAGTAGACTAGTAACATTTTTCAATATGCCCCCAAGTGTCATCTACATGTATGCACACAATGCTGGTACTATTAGTCTTCCTTTTTTTATTACCTCTTACAAAGCTAGGGATAAGAACAATGCTGCTTGGATCAAAACTGTCATCTTCTACTTGTATGCTCAATTTCTGCTAGTGTCTTCACATGGAGATGCTGATGTAAGAATTATCAGTATCTTAGAACAAGTAGAAATTGGAGCTAATCCTGTGCCTATCATCCTTGCTGAAACTATCATTGGGTTAGATAATTTCAAGCTTTAAAATCTTCTCTCAAGTAGTTTGCTTCTCCTTCAGGTATGTAACCCCTCTTTTTTTTTATCTAAGTTTCCCTCTCAAGTTTTCAACTTAGCTCTTTTTTTTCTTTTTTTTTAGATTTGGTTACAGGAGAAGTTAAGTCTGCTTAATGCTCCCCCCAATGCCTTAATTTATCAACCTTATCATTTACAATCTCATCCTTTAAAGATAAAGGATAAGCATGCTATAAATCAATTGATTGATTGGATGAAAGGCCTTACTGATACTGAGATTACTTGGATTTGTCCTTAGTAGAGATTGAAATCCATGACCATCAACCTATATGACTACTGTGTCCCTATTCCTGGGTTGCACTTTTTGACCTTTCTTTCTCCTTCATGCCTTTGCCGCCAATATGGTCACCCCCAATTCATTGTGGCTATTACAACTAACTTTAAAGGCTTCCCTTTGAGACAGGATTTTCTAGACAAAGTGAAGAACTTGTGGCCCCATAGAGCTTTAGAATAGCATATGCACCCAAATGTTGGCATGACTACTTATGACGACTACAAAGCTTGGGTTGTCATGCATAGAACCACCAGAATTTACTAGCTACAAAAGAACTCGAGTGTTATTAGATAAGTCATAAAAGAAAAAACAAAAACAACACTAATGGTCTCATAAGTCTGATTTCTTATGTTTTATTTTTCCTTCAAGCCTTTATGCTTTATAATAAAGATAGAATACACAACATTTGACAAAAATATTATTCCAATTTATTTCATTAATTAGGGCAAAAATGTCTACATCATATGACATAACTCCTGTTATCAGCTAGTCCTTTCAGATTTTTCTAACTGAACATTTTTCCTTACTTTTGTTTCCTTAATTTTTGCCTGATCAGCCCTTTGCAAGTTTTCTGACTAGTGGGATCATTTTTTTATTATTATTTTATTCCCTTACTTTTGCCTACCATCCCTTTGCGGGTTTTTTAAATAGTGGGAATGTCCTAACTTTTGTCTGACTAGCCTTTTTAGGTTTTCTAGCCAGCGGACTCTTTTTTTTTAAAGGTAGTATTTCTTGAGATGATCCAAATTTATTGGCTCAGTGAACTCATTCCCTTTTAGATCGGATATCTTTGCAGCCCCTTTAGGTAGGATTGTTTTGACTGGATATGGTCCTTCCCAATTTGGTATGAATTTCCCTCTCGGATCAAACACCATCGCCCTTGTCTACTTTAATACCATATCTCCAACTTTCATCTTTCTCGGATTAACCCTTTTTTTGAAAGCTCTCACTCTCCTCTTCTGATAAATCTAAGTGTGAAATAGAGCATCCATCCTTTTCTCATCTAGAGAAACAAGGTGATTGAATCTCTTTTGTATCCATTCATTCTCAGGGATTTTTGCTTCCATAATGACTCTCAAAGATTTAATTTTCATCTCTATGGGCAAAACCTCTTCACAACCATATACTAACGAGAACGGAGTTTGTCCCATAGCAATGCGTATTGTAGTTCTGTATCCCCATAAATCAAAAGGGAGATATTTAGACCAATCTTTATGTGTTTTCACCATCTTGGAGAGCATCTTCTTTATATTCTTATTAGCTGCTTCAACTGTACCATTAGCCTGAGGTCGATAAGGCGAGGACTTATGATGCTCAATCTTGTATTTCTACAATAATTCAGCTATTTCTACCTAGAACTGAACACCATTGTCTGTCACAACATGATACAGGACCCCATATCTACAAATAAGATTCTTTTCAATAAACCTTGCCATCTATCTAGCCTTCAAGGTACCAAAGGACTATGCTTTTATCCATTTAGAGAAGTAGTCAATTGCAACTACTATATACTTACGCCTGTTCAAAGCATTTGGTTTTACTTCCCCTATTATATCTATTCCCTAGGCTGCAAAGGGCCATGGAGATGTTAAACTATTTAGCACCGTAGGGGAAAGATGATTGAGGTTCCCGTGTACTTAACACTGATGACATTCTTTCACTACTTAGATACAATCCTTTTCCATGCTTATCCAGTAATACCCTTACCGAACCATTTTCTTTGCTAGAGTCATCTCGTTCATGTGAGTTCCATAAACTCTTGCATGAATCTCTCTCATTGCTTATTCTGCTTCATCCTTCTTGAGACATCTTAGTTGTATTCCATTCGGCATCCTTCTGCATAATATCCCATCATGACTTGCATAATGGCATGCAAGGATATGAAGAGCATATCTTTCTTTGGAAGTTATCTCATCTGGGTATTTCCTTTCTTCAATAAATCTCTGGATGTCGTAGAACCATGGCTTTTCTTCTGGCCCCATCTAGATACTTTTGACTTGTTCCTCACCATAACACGGAGCTTTCATTTTCATTATCACCAAAGGCTTCATCATTGATCCCATCGGTTTATCCCACATTAAAGAAAGTGTTGCTAAGGAATCTGCCATTTGATTATCATCTCTTGGTAAATGCATAAAGAGACATTTAGTGAACTTCCTAATTAGCTTTTTCAAGTAGCAGATGTAAGGTTTCAACCTCTCTTCTTTCACTTCTCATTCCTCATTAGCCTGACTAATGACTAAAATGGAATCTCCATAAACCAGTAGGTCTTTAACTCCAACTGTTAATGTTGCTTCCATGTCGTAGATGCATGCCTTGAACTCAACCATGTTATTTGTAACCCTGAAGTCTAATATCTTGGCCATTAGGATAGTTTCTCCTCCTGGTGTAACAAGGATTACTCCTAGCCTGACTCCTCTATTATTTACAACTCCATCAAAATAAAGCTTCCATTCATATTGTTCTATTGCTGCTAAATTCTCTTTTGGGAACTCTAGATTCCACTACTCATTTCTTTTAACTACATTTTGAGCCAGAAATTCTGCTACTACTCTTCCTTTAATGACCTTAGTGGTGATGTACTCTATATCAAACTCAGTTAGAAGTACCAACAATCGAGACATCTTTCCAATCAAATATGGTGCTTGAAATAAGTACCTCAAAGGATCTATCTTTGAGATAGCTTGTACTTTGTAAGATTGGAAATAATGCCTTAGCTTCTTTGTAGCCCAGATCATTATCAAACATGTCTTCTCCACCAGATTGCATTTTTCTTCATATGGCAGAAACTTTTTACTGAGATAATACACTGCGTACTCCACCCCTTCTAGTCCTTCTTACACTAGCATTGCCCCCATTGCCTTTTCCTCTAAAGCCAAATACAAGATTAAAGGTTTACCTTGCCTCGATGGTCTTAACACAAGTGGGTTAGTAAGCTATTCCTTAATCTTATCAAAGGCTTTTTGATATTATTCATTCCATTCCACTAGCTAATTCTTCCTCAAAAGCTTAAAGATCAAATCACATACCATGGTAAGTCTCGTAATAAACCTGCTGATGTACTACAGTGTTCCCATAAACCCTCATACTTCTTTCTCAGTTCTTGGTGTTGGCATCTCTTGGATGGCTTTAATCTTGTCTGGGTCAACTTCTATTCCTTTGTTTCTAACTATATGCCCCAATAACTTTCCTGAAGTTACCCCAAAGATGCATTTCTTCAAATTAAGCCTTAGGTTATAGCTTTCTATTCTCGCTAGGAAGTTATCCAAAGCCTTAAAGTGTCCCTTTCTTGTTTCTAACTTAACCATCATATCATCAATGTACACTTCCACTTCCTTATGCATCATATCATGAAATAAGGCAATGGCTGCTCTTTGATAAGTTGCTCCTGCATTTTTCAACCCAAAGGGCATCACCTTGTAGCAATACGTCCCCCATTCAATGATAAAAGTAGTTTTGATCTTGTCTATAACTTCCATCATTATCTTATTATAACCTGAGAACCTATCCATGAAGGAGTACATTGCACTAGATGCTGCACTATCGATAATCACATCAATATGGGGTAAAGGAAAGTCATCTTTTGGACATGCCTTATTCAAATCACTGAAGTCTACACACATTTAGACTTTTCGATCTTTCTTAGGAACTGGTACTATGTTTGCAAACCATTGAGGGTATTCCACTACTACTAAAAAGTTAGCCTGGATCTGCTTAACGATTTCCTCTCTTATCTTTTCTGTCCATTCTGGCCTCAACCTATGAAGTTTTTGCTTAACAAGTTTAGCTTCTAGATATATTGGAATGTGATGCTCTATGATTTCTCTATCCAGCCCTAGCATATCCTCGTAGGACCAAGTAAATACTACCTTTCTTTTTATTAATATTCTCTCAAATTTTTCTCTCTCTTCAGGAGTTAAATCATGTGATATAGAAATGTGTTTTAGTTGGTCATTTATGCCCATGTTTAATGAATCCAATTGAATAGAATTAATGTCAAACATGCATGAACAATCATTATTAAAATGCACAAGACTATCAAAATTAACATCACACAAGTAAGCCAAATCAGAATTCATATCATTGACCACAGGAAAAATAGAGTTTTCATCCTCAAACAAATCAGACGTTATTACATCAGTTTCTTCATAAAAACATTACTAAAACTATTATTAATCATGCTAGCTAAATCTTGTGGTGGCAGACAAAGCAATTCTTCAATGTCCTCATCTTTCATCTCTTTTTAGCAATTGTCTTCTTCACTTTATCTTTATTATCTTTGCTTTTTTAAGATCTCGAACCCAAGGATATCCACACTAGCTACTTGAATAGGCTCCTTTTCACCCAGATAGAACTTCTCCTTTTTTTTGTTTGACAAAGTTGTCCTTCAGAGGTCCCACATTCCTTAGGAGGTTATTTTCATTGAAAAACCTTCTCCTTGCAATTTTGCTGCCAAAACCAATTCCATTATAGCCCAATCCTCTTATATCACTTAGGTTTTAAAGTCTAGTAATTCTAGGATACCTTGCTCATCTTTTCCCAGCCCTTGTCTAGGTCGATAATTCATCTTCTCAATCATGCTCATCACCCTTGGATCCATCACAATTCCCTCTGAGATGATGGCTATTTGGAAGCCAAGAGGAATAACTACTTGCTTTTGACTATCCATAATTGTGGACACAGTCTTACCCATACTCGCTTCTAAAGTTACAACCTCCCCTTAATGTAGGAATTTCACCTTTTGATGCACAGTGGAAGGCACTCGTCCCAAAACATGATACCAAGGCCTGCCCAATAACAAGGCATATATGATAGGAATGTCTAGCATGGTGAATTCCACCATTGCTTCTATAGGACTAGTCTTCACAAGAGCCACAAATGTTCTCTCTACATTTCTTGTGCTATCATCATAAGCCCTAATTACCAAGTATGACTTTGCCAAATCCTCTACCTTCACTCCTAGATTGGGTAGGATCCGTAATAGGCAAACATTAATTATAGACGCATCATCTAGCATTATATAATTGGTCCTTTTCCCTCTTACTTTAGCTGGAATGAACAAGGCCTTATTATGATTCCTCCCTTCTACAAATAAATCCTCATCAAAGAAACTAATAACCCTGTGCTTTTTCTTTGTAACCTTGGCCACCATTGCTTCAGGGGTAGCAAAAGTTCCAATGTTCATGTTAGCCAGAGCCTTAACCAAAGCTTTTCTGTGGCTACTTGAGTGCATCAAGAGCTCCCAAATTCTCACATTTGCTTTTGCTTTCTTGAGCTATTCAAGAATTAGGTCATTGCCATGTTCATCTGAGTCTTCTCCTTCAACAGCTTCTTCTCTCTTTGTAGTTTTCTCTGCTGGTTTATAGCCCTTCCCACTTTTGGTGACATGACTAACTTCAGGATTATCAAGCCATACATTATATCTTTCAGTTCCTTCCTCATCAGAATTATACTAAATATCAATAGCCCTAATAGTCCGATCCTTCTTTCTATCTTTCTATACTTTAACCATGCATTTCTCCTTTTTGACTAGCAATTTTTCATCATCAAACTCATCACTCCATCCTGTAGGCTCGATTGTATCAATGGATATGTCAAAAGAAGGAGGTTTAGAATAAAATAACTTATAATCAAACTTTCCCGAGGGTTAACCCAGCAAGTCTTCTACTCTTTTCACATCTTTAGGGGGCACTAGGAGATTTCTCATCGACTTTAAGGTTTAGATCCTCAAAAGAGTTTAGCACTTCTTCCTCGCTTACTCCTGTGTTGATCATCATGGTTGTTGGAGGTGGCATGTTTTGGTAATTTGGGAAAGGATTATTTCGGGTGTTTAGGTTTGGATTTGATTTCTCAAGGTCTGTGATTTTTCTAGAATCTATGAGGTTTTAGATTTTGTGTTTAAGGCACATGCAAGAATTAATTGGGTGACCAGTGACTTAATGAAACTTGCAGTAACTGTTTAGGTCAAAGCTAGGGAGATTTGGGTTTGGTGGACTAGTGGGGGTTAAAGGTTTAAGGAGGCCTTTTTGGGTGAAACGGTCTAGGACTTTGGATAAGGGTTGGTTGAAGTTTGAGAATCTCTTGGGTTGTTGGATAGTATGAACTCCTACAAACTGACTAGTGTTTCCTTGTTGTGTGCCTCCAAGTGGGTAATTTCTCACTCCAGTGCTCCTAGTGACCTTCTTTTTCTCATTTTCGATCTCTTCAGCTTACAATGCATCATCGTAGAGATCTATAAATGTCTTTGGATTCATCATCTACAGCCTCTCAACTAGATTAGGTAGCACATTTTGGACTATCATCCTAACCTGATCCTTCTCAGCCAGCTTGCTCTTCATTAGTCCTGCCTTATTCATGAACCTAATTAGAAAATTCGACAATGACTCATTAGGCTTTTGCTTGGTCAGTTCTAGATCCCTGATAAATACCTTGAGCCTAGTGTTATAGTCATATTGTTTTAGGAAAGCAGCGCACGGCTCTCTCCAGTCTATACCAATAGACTTTCTAGCCTATTATACCAATTAACAGCCATGCCCTCTAATCACAATACAAACAGCTTGGTAACCCTGAACAAAGGAGCCTTAGTGGTGCTCATGGTAGTTGTGTATTGACTAAGGTGAATTCTCGGGTCCCCAATACCATCAAACTTGTACAACTATGGCATCTTGAATTTGTTAGGCAATTTATCCTCCTCAAATTGTAGCATATCATCAAAATTAAATGAGCATCCAATGCCTTATCCTCTCATCAATTCCTCCATCTTGGCCATTTTTTGAGTCAGTGCTTTCATCTACTTGGATTCCAACTCTTGAACTTGCTCCGATGATTCCCTTTTCATCCTTTCAACTGTATAACTCTTAACATCCTCGAGTTTCATTTCCCCAGTATTATCATTGTTAGCAGGTGGTGTACCTACAGCAGGTAGATTGATCACAATAGGTAGATTGGCTGCAAGAGGTGCAGTAATAGCAAGTGGTGGCATCAGTCCGGCTAAAGCCTGTCTTAACTCATCTTGCATCATTGCTCTCATGTCATCCATTAGTGCTCCTTTGACATCCTTTAGGGTCCAATTTCCTCCTTCATGTTGTTCCATTTATTCAACTTGTTTCAGTTGTGCAAATTCTAAGTAGAGTGGGTTGATGGGACTCCTTTCCAATCTGTTGAGGATCTCTTTCACAATCAATTGTGGACTTGAATCAGTTCTTACTAGTCTACCACCCTTTCGACTCCAAACATAGGAAGACCCGAATGAATCTAGGATGGCTAAAAGATAAATGTTAGTATGATGCATGTATGCATGATGCACGTGCTATGCAACAAGTAGCAAATCAAGTTAAGTGTACATACATCCTTCTAACCTTATTCCTCCCACATACGTATTCAATGGTGAGTCTCTTTTCCTAAGATTTTTTGTCTTGGTCTTAATATCAACAGGGGATATCAGGGATCGATGTGCATGCCAAATCTCTCTTAAAGTAGTAAAATATAGAAATAGTATTTCTAGCTATAAAAGCATAGCCCAATCTTTATTACTCCTAAAGGGCTACTAAAGTATAGGCTTGGGCCTTTATAGATAGAAATACCTCATGGCAACATTCACAAGCAATTTAGGTAGATCCTAAGGGAAGTAACTAAGCCATTATATGTGGTTAGGGTCCGATAAAAAGGTCAAGGTTCCTTTAGCAAGATGCCCTCCTTTAAGACTTGAGTCACAAGCCAAGGTTAGAGAGGCCCGGCATCCTTTGCAAACTTGACAAAAGACTACCCCCCCCCTTAAGGACTTAGGTTATAGACTCTGGTTAGATGAGCTCGGTAATCTCTCTTGAATTGAGTTAAGGCTAAGAGTGATGGTTGGCCGATTTATAATCCCATAAAGCTAGTGGAATCATGGAATCATAAATCAATGTCATCGATTAATAAGGACATGCAGAATGAATGCAAGAATAAAATAATAATTAATAAAGTAATTCTAAAGAACATAAGTAGATTTAGTATCTCTTATCCCCAGTGGAGTCGCAACTGTAGATGGTGGGGTTTAGCATGCATCCAAGATTTTAGCAACTGTGAGACTGTTTAAGCTCAAGGCTATAAAGAACACACTAACCACTGTCACAAAGACATGGCATGGAGATGAGGAGTCGCCACCCAAGGTAATAACTGGGACAAATTAAAAAGGTGGTACTCGATTCCCTAAAAGAAAACTAGCACCATAACCAGGAGATTCTCGGTACGGAATACCAACTTCTTTTTATCTCGTGTTCATTTATAATTACTTTATAAATTACTAAATTATCCTTTATTTACATGCAATTTCAATTTCATATAAACCCTTATTCTAACAATGAACTCCAAGGCAAACCAGTCATGAAAATACAAGTAAATAATGCATTCAATCAAACGTATAATCCCTAAGTTAGTTTAATGTACATGGATTTTAATTAAATGAACTAAATCTACATGTTTTAATAAATGAGCCTAAAGACTAATTCCTTTTAATTTTAATTCTAGAAATGGCCTAAATCTATAAATTATCAAGGTATTTAAATTAATGAGCCTAATTCTACATATTTTATTCTAAGCTGATCTTTAAATCTACAAATTATGAAAAAGGCTTCAATTAAATGGGCTAAGTCTAAATTAATTAAATTAAATTAAGTGGGCCTATGTCTAATTTACTAAATGGGCCTAAGTTATCTCTAACCTAAAAATCTAATTAATTATGGCCCTAAATTATATATTTTAATTAATTAAACCTAAATTTATATGGGTGGATTAGCATTTAACCTGGGCTTAAGGCCCAAAAACACATAAAAATAAACAAACAAGCCCAAAAAAATAAAAATAAACAAGCCTAAAAATAAATATAACATGCCAAAATAAATAAATAAATAAAGGACCAAACAAGTAATTAAATTAATCTCTCCTAAAAAATATCCTAATTTTTATTAACATGCAACCAAAATTAATCTACTTCATCCATTAATTTTAATTAATTACCCAATTAAAACCCTAATTTTACTAACTAATTAATTAACATAGACATGCAATCACGTATATAATTCTACTATTCCCACTATTGGGGCTATTATAATAATCTATAGAAAATAATAATAAAATAATTAATACAACCAAAATAAATAAATAAATAAAATATGGCAATAATAATAAAAAAATCTTATAAGTTATATCTCTACAAGGTGTTATCCATGGCATCTCATGGTCCTCTTATGGATTTGATACTTCAAATATAATCATTATGTGTTTTCCTCCATAATCACCATAAAAAAAATAAAAATTATGGTTACTGAATAAATAATAATAATAATTCAAATAATAGAAATAATCAATAAAATCAAAAAGAAATAAATAGAATAGAATAGAATAATAAGATGATGATGATGCTTATGAGTGATGGGGAGCTCTCATGGTCCTCTTATGGATTTGATACTTCAAATATAATCATTATGTGTTTTCCTCCATAATCACCATAAAAAAAATAAAAATTATGGTTACTGAATAAATAATAATAATAATTCAAATAATAGAAATAATCAATAAAATCAAAAAGAAATAAATGAATAGAATAGAATAAGAAGATGATGATGATGCTTATGAGTGATGGGGAGCTCCTCAGATTTGCAAAATCACCATTTCTTAATAGATCTTCTAATCTTCTCTTCAAAAATTCTTCAAAGAACTTAAAAGGAATTTTGTAGAAAATGATTTTTTTCTCTTTTTTTTCTCTTTTTTTCTTTCCTCCTTTTTTTCTTCCATTTATTTTTTTATTTTCTCGCTCTTCCTCTTCTGCCTTCCTTCCCCCTTTTTTTTTCCCTTTTCAGAGCCAAAACCCTCCTACTTATATAGGGATACATCTTGAAATCCTAGTTATAAATTGATTCTTAAAAGACTTCTATTTCCTTAAAAATATTATCAAAATAATTTTAAGAAAATTTCAAACCAATTAGGACTAAATTTATCTAGAAAATTCGAGATTTATCCTGAAAATTCAAGAATTTGAGAAAGGAGTCTAAATCTAACCAAAATTATGTAATTTCGACCAAAATTAGGGTAATTCTAATCTTTTTTAAAATTTTAATTACATAAAAGTCCTTGAAATAATATAATTTTTGCAATTAGATCCCTAAAAAGTATTACAATTTAGTCCATAAAAACTTTAAATCCTTTCTTCAAAAAAAATGCAATTAGACCCTTGAAGTTTCAAAGTTCAAATATTGATGACCTATTCATGACATTTTCATCATTGGAGTATTCTATCATATCCATAACTCATCATCCCAAAATTGGATGTCTACAATAATTCCAATCAGAATTATGTAATTCCAATTGGAATTGCATAATTCTAATTGAAATTATAGAATTCTGACCATTTTTTTAACTTTTACTTACAAAAGGTCCCTAAAAGAATTTAAGTTTTGCAATTAGGTCCTTAAAAAGTATTACAATTTAGTCCATGAAAACATTAAATTCTTTCTTTGAAAAATGCAATTAGACCTCTGAAGTTTCAAAGTTCAAGTATTGAAGACCTATTCATGACATTTTCATCATTGGAATCCTCTATCACATTCATAATTCATCATCCCGAAATTGGGTGTCTACAATATGACTATAGTCCAAAATGAGCATAATGAACTTATACCTACTAGGATTGTGACAGGGTGGCGCATGTGCATAGATTACAAAAAACTTAACAAAGTCATTAGGAAGGATCACTTCCCTCTCCCCTTTATTGACCAACTCCTAGAAACATTAGCAAACCACTCTTATTTTTGCTATCTAGATGGCTACCCGGGATTCTTTCAAATCCCCATACATCCTGATGATTAGGAAAATACCACCTTTACTTACCCTTATGGAACATATGCATATAAAAGAATGCCTTTTGGGTTGTGTAATGCACCCACTACCTTTCAAAGATGCATGATGTCCATCTTTTCAAATTTTACGGAAGATATAATGAAGGTCTTTATGGATGATTTTTCTGTGTATGGTAGTTCTTTTGATGCTTGTCTAGATAATATTTCTAAGGTGTAGCAGAGTTTTGAAGAGACAAATCTAGTGCTTAACTAGGAGAAGTGTCACTTCATGGTGACTAAGGGAGTGGTGCTAGGCCATATCATATGTCAGAAGGGAATTGAGGTGGACAAGGAAAAAATAAAAGTCATTAAGAAGCTTCCACCTCCTACCTCCATCAAAGGAATAAGGAGTTTCTTAAGCCATGCAAGGTTCTACAAGTGATTCATCAAAGATTTCTCTAAGATCACCAAACCCCTAACCAATCTTCTTGCCAAAGACATTCCTTTTGAATTTTTTGATAAGTGTCTTTATGCTTTTCACAGGTTAAAGGAGGCCCTGATTTCAACCCCTATTTTATAACCACCAAATTGGAACCTTCCCTTCGAGATCATGTACGATGCAAGTGACTTTACTATGGGAGCAGTGTTGGGACAACGAAAAGACAAACAGGCATATGAAATCTACTACATAAGCCACACTCTTGATGAAGCTCAAGTGAACTATGCCACAACTGAAAAGGAGCTCCTTACAGTGGTTTATGCTATAGACAAGTTTCATTCATACTTAATAGGAAGCAAGGTCCTTGTTTACATAGACCATTTGGCCTTGAAATAGCTTTTGGCAAAGAAGGATGCCAAGCCAAGACTTATACATTAGATCCTTCTTCTTTAAGAGTTTGATTTGGAAATTCAAGATCAAAAAGGAATAGAGAACTTAGTTGTTGACCACTTGTCTCGCTTAGAAAAGACTACTTATTCAGACCCTCTTCCCATTATAGATGACCTCCCAGGTGAGCAACTAATGAAAACTTAAGAGAATGTGCCCTGGTATGCTGACTTGGTAAACTATATGGCATGTGGTCTCCTTCCACCTGACATGGATTACCATTAGAAGAAAAAATTCCTCGCGGACTCTAGGCAGTTCTTTTGGGATGAGCCTTACTTATACAAGAAGTATAGGGATGAATTGCTATAAAGACGCATTCTAGACGAGGAAATATCAGAAACATCAAGCATTATCACTCACTTGAGTATGGGGGACATGCAAGTTCAAACAAAATAGCAGCTAAAGTGCTTCAGAGTGGGTTTTATTGGCCCTCTCTTTAAAGATGCAAGGCAATTCGTAATCAAATGTGTTTATTATCAAAGAACAAGAAATATTAGCAGACAAAATGAAATGCCACTCACCAACATCATTGAGATCAAATTATTTGATGTATGGGCCATAGATTTCATGGGACCTTTCCCAAGCTCCTATGGTAATAAGTACATACTAGTTGGGGTTGATTATGTTTCCAAGTGGGTCGAAGTAATAGTTTTACCAACCAATGATGTTAAGGTGCTTATCAAGTTCTTAAGAAGAAACATGTTCACTCATTTTGGTACCCCAAGAGCTATAATCAACAATGGCGGTTCTCACTTCTGTAATCATCAATTCATATCTTTGTTAGAAAAATATGGGGTCAAGCATAAGGTAGCTACACTGACCCTCAAACAAGTGGACAAGTGAAAATCTCAAATAGATAATTGAAAGCTATTCTAGAGAAGACAATCAATGCTTTAAACAAGGATTGGTCCACTTGATTAGATGATACACTTTGGGCATACGTAACAGCTTATAGAACTCCAATAGGGACTTCACCATTCAAATTGATCTATAGTAAATCTTGTCATCTTCTGGTTGAGTTAGAACACAAAGCATTCTAGGCTACTCAATTTCTCAATTTTGATCAAGGCTGGTGTGAAAAGATTACTTCAATTGAATGAACTTGAAGAATTTTGACTTGATGCTTATGAGAATGCCAAGATTTACAAAGAGAAAACAAAAAGATGGCATGACAACAATTTGCAAAAGAAAGAGTTTCAAGAAGGAGATTTAGTGTTGTTGTTTAACTCCATATTGAAGCTATTTCAAGAAAAATTAAAGTCTTGATGGTCTGGACCATTCAGAATTACATAAGTTTTTCCTCATGGAGCAATTGAGCTTGTAAATAGAGCAAAAGAAACTTTCAAGTTCAACGGGCAATGTCTCAAGCCCTACTTTGTAGAGGAAGCTAGTATGAAAAGTCTCGCTTGTACACTCATGGATCCAACAACCTAAATTCATCAAGGGATAGTTGAGCTATTGACTTTAAACTAGTGGTAGTTGGGAGGCAACCCAATTGTTTTTCTCTTCAGTATTATTTTGTACATTTAATTTTCATTTTTAGTTTTTATTTACTCTATCTTTCTTTCATAGGTTGACAAATGATAAGCAACAATTTACTAATTTTAGGAGCAGAGCTATGATCACACAGGATTAAACACGATCATGACCCAACCTATGTCAAGGTACACAACTTCATCTGATACATTTATAAACACCACATGGCTTCTTGACATGACATAAACTATATCGTGTCCCCAGTTCATATTTGCTCTAGAAGCTCACATGGCATGGAAGAATAGCTTATGAGCCATGTGCCCCATACTATGCTCAATCATTGAAGCAATATCAAAACTAAAGTGACACGGCATGAAGTCGTGTCACCTAATTAATGACATGGTCGTGTCACTCTCCAATTAAACATAGTTATGTTACTCTCCAATTGACATGGCATGAAGCCATGTCACCTACACAATGACACGATCATGTCACTCTATAATTAAACACGACTGTGTTACTCTCCAATTAAACACGACCATGTTACTCTCCAATTGACATAGCATCAAGCCATGTCAATCTCAACACGGCATGACACATGTCGTGTCCTTGCCTTCAATACACAACTTTCAACATAATTTTGCAAAACCATGTCCCCAACCCGTGTGCTTTTTCTATCTATTTAAACCCCCCCACCCTTTTCCACTCTTTTTACATTTGTTTCAACTCTTTCTCAATTATTTCCTCTCAATTTTCTCTCCATTCTCTACCCCTCATTTCGTTTTCTTCACTAATCATGGAAAAATCCAAATTTACTAGAAAGTTAACTTCCTCATCATCTAGGAGGACTCATAGCACATCCTCACCTCCACCATCTCGTCCTCAATGTTCAAGAGTGCCTTCCATTAACACCCCCTCCTCTTCAAGGCCTGTGCCTCCAAGTCAATCAGTTATGTCACACCCTAATCTTCAATTCATAAATCCTAATTTCAAAAAGGCATGCACTGATTTGTTTCCCCTTTCTATTCACCTGTCATACCACATCATGTTAGAGGACCTTGCTATTGTAGGATTACACGAGTTGGTATTAGGAATGATTAATGCCTCTAGATGGGAGTAATTTATGCAAATTGAGGAACATGTATTTCATGAATTATTTATAGAGTTCCTATCCACTTTCATTTTTAATTCCAATGATCCTATTAATTATAAAAAGAGACATATGGTGTTGTTTCAACTAAGGGAAAATGATTTTCTTTTTCTTTTAATGAATTTGCTGTACAATGTGTTTTTATATTCTTTATCTATCACTAGTGGTGCAATGGATAATGCTCAGTCCATTCTTGGACCTATTGATTTTTTACAATATTAGAGAGAAATAATTCATATAAGAATGAGCCAACAAAATTATGATCCTATGCTAAGCAAGAGCACCAATATAGCCTGACCTGAATTGAAATATTTGCATCGACTTATCATAGGCACTATTTATGGTCGGATAGAGAGCACTAGTTGTGTTAGCCTTAGGGACTTATTTTATCTAAGATGTTTTGATAAGGGTTTAGTACCTCATTTAGGTTTTGGATTTGCCTTCTACATATAATATGTCAAGGAAATCTACGGGAGCCTTATGTAAAGGTTCATATATCACTAGGCTTGCTAAGAATTTATAGGTGTTTGATTCCCTAACCAACTTAACTCAAATTTGCAGTACTCTACAATTTAGTATCACTACTATAAAGAAGATTAAAGTGGTCACATTTAGGGATGGTCAGTATGTCTTAATCACCAACCCAACAAAGTTAGGAGCTGACGTACCTCGACCACCACTGTAGCTAAGGCAAAGGCACACTTCTGCACCCCTACCTCCCCAGGATTCGACCATAGTAGGATCATCATCCTAGTTATTTCCTTCACATCTTGAAACTACCTTGCACTATCATATAGACCTTATGCACTAGATGGCTGAGGGTCTTTCACACCTATGCCAAATCCATGGTGTAGCGCTTCCTCCCATACCTATCTTCCCTGGTTCCACCTCTGCTATAGCTACGGAGGAGCTTCATGATACAACCGACCAGCTGGATGACACTAATGTTGCATCGGATGATACAGCTCTTATGGAAGATTGATGATGATTTTGTTTTCCTGTTATCTATTTTCTTTATTTTTGTTTCTAATCTTTCAGAGTTTATGTTTGTTTATATTTTTTCATTTTATGTTTGAATATTATGATTGTTATCTTCTTGTTTTTGTATTATGTTTTTCTATTTAAGTTTATCTTTTTTTTGACATTTTATGGATGTTTGCACAAATTAGGGAAGTACCCTTTTCACCCTTCTATCTCTTTTATGGTTTAACTTTTTATTTTTTGTCATTGAGGACAATTCCATGAATAGTGTGGGGGGTGTTCTCATTGATTGTTGGTTTTGTTTTAAATTTATTAACCTTTAACTCGTTTCCCTATATTAATGATTTGTTTGTCCTAAAATTATTTTTGTATAAATTGTTTTGAGAATTTATCACACTAAAGTATATATTGGTGGATAATCTTGATATTTGGTTTGATCACTAAATTATCGAATGGTTTATTAATTAAGATAGTTGAACATAATCTTTGTGTATGAGTGTTTTAGATTTTATAACCTAAGCATAATCCTAGCAATTGAGATCGAGTATGATTCTAGGAAGGATTACACTATGGTTTTTAATACACTCTCTCATTCTAAGAGCTATACTTAAATCAAATTCTTATTCACTCTAAATTCTACTCCTATGCTCTAAATAGGGTATGAATATCCATATGACCCACTCTATAGTATCCACGCTTAGTAGTATGGGAATGGTGGGGGATTGCTTTAAGTGGAAAGGTGAATTGAGAAGAATAAAAATAAAAATAATTAGTAAGATGGAGTGTAAAATTCACTTACCGGGAAAATTGTGTGTGCCATAAAAAAACTAAGAATTTAATGTTTTTCTTTTTGGAGTTATGCTTGGTTAATTTGAAAAGGGTGAATGCTTGGGTTATGATTAGTAAATTGATTTTATATATTGTATTTTTGTCTGGCTATCTTCTTTAGTAAATGGGTTTCGGTCTTGGTGATTTTTAAGAATCAATTTGTAGAAGCTAGTTGACTTTAGTGTGATTTAAGTTTATTATTTTTCAAACTTGATTGAGGACAATCAAAGCTTTAGTGTGGGGGAATTTAATGTGAAAATTATTTACGTGTCTCAAAGTTGAGTTTTAATAAGTTTTAAATAGATAATAACTTAATTAATGTTATTTTTGGGTACAATTAGGACATTAGAATAGTTTAGGGACTTATTTGTACTTTTTGGTTTATTAATGTGCTTTTGGTGGAATTTTTACTAATTTATGGTTTTTATCTTTTAATAGGCCCTGAGACTTTGAATTTGATGAGCTAAAGAACAAGGGAATATGGTTGAAAAGAAATGGAGGAAGAAAGCTAAATTGAGCCCAAGTCTAAGCCATGAAAGCCTCAAAATTGAAGAACATGTCATGGCTTGCATAAGAATTTTGCACGACTTGCATAATGTCATGTCAAGTGTACCTAAGAAGTATTGAATCACATGGCATGGCAACATGCCCATGAACCTAAGCTATATAGTGAAGTTAAAGTGCACAACTTGCATAAAGCCATGAGGAGAAGTCTTGCCCTTCTCAGGACTTAATTCTATGATTGTTTTGGTTTTAATTCAAGGTCGTGACACCATCCATGAAGTTTATTCCTAATTCTGCATGGTTTAAGGAATTAGATGATCTTAAGGACTCCTTAATGACCCTAAGTCATATAAAAGGAAAACAACATATCTAGGGTTAGGAAGAGGAGAAGACCGATCAAGATCCTGAAGAGGGGATAATTTTTCAAGAGATCGAGTTCACCACTTTTCAATATTCATTAGTCTTATCTTGTTTCTTTTATTATTCATGGATTTTGTCCTAGCCATGAGTGGCTAGTTTTATTTATAGAGTCTCGGTTAGGAGTAGTTATTCCATGACATGATTTGAATACTTATTCTTATTTATAATTGATTTGGTTTTCATTTAATTCTTTATGTTTTAATAATTGTCTTGTGATTCATTCTAGGCATGTTTGAGTTGCATATTAATGGTCAATTTCACCAATGAGAGTTAAAGAAAATTGTTAGCTTAGGACATAAAGAACTTAAACCACTCAATCATGAGAGTATGTAACCTCTTCAGAGAGTCACGACTGTAAAGATACAATGGCAAATAATTGCTAAAGAACTTAATGAGTTTGGATTAGAATTTTAATCACGAGAGTAGGTTAAATCCTAATCTTTGCATGCTTAGTTGAACTCGAGAGAGGCTTTAGGTAAATTAGAGAAATTACCCTTAACTGAATTCTAATTTAATTAAATTAATGTTGTATTCATGATTTGATTAAAATAGTGAAACTAGACCTAGACTCTATGTTTGCAATTAATTGATTTTACTTTTAAAAGCTATTAGTCTTTTTTTTTCCTTTACCCAATTTACTAAGTTGATTTGCTAGCTAAGATAATAAGTAAGAATTATTGGTAATCAATAGTCAATATCTGTGGGAACGATAATCCTTTACACTGCAACCACAACCGTGCTCTTATGGGTATTTAAAACGCAACAAAAGTCATGACGAAGCCTCTAAGATTTCTCTATAGCTTGTTTTACCACCGTAGTGCTAATACTTTTTCCTAAGATGATTTTCCCCATCAAAATAAAATTGAGTTGCACAAAAGAGCCACATAAGTCAAGACCTATCCTAACTTTGTGCACCACACGGGGCAAATTTTTCTTCTGGCGAGTTAAAATTTTATGTCTTTATCTGCCCTACTAAGATATTATTATATATGATAGTTCATAATAGTTAATTAATTGGTATTAAAATTATTACAATTCTCCCTATTCAGGAAAAATCTAACAAAAAAATATTTAAAATATTATTATAATTTATATATATAATGTTAAGCTCTAAAGTCATTAAGTTTAAAATTTGACAAATATCTCTTTTCATAATTCAATATCTACCTCCAAAAACTTATAGGTTTGAGCTATTAGAATTTACTATATATTTCTATAAAAAAAATTATTTTAGAATAAAATATTATTCTATGTAAAATACTTTAATTTTATTACATTTAAAACATTACTATATATATATATACACACACACACACATTAAATATTGAGCTCCGAATTCATTAAATCAAAATTTGATAAGTGTCCTTCTTTATAATTTTGAATTCACACATAAAGTCTTATGTTTTGAGTTATTAAAAATCACAATATGTTTCTATAATAAATATAAAAAATCTTATTTTATAATAGACATGTTTTATTCTATATAACCACTCTAATTCTATTAGATCTAAAATATTATTCTTCCTTTCCATAAAAAAAAATGTCTTTTTTATTCTAACTAAAACTTTTTTTTCAATTATTTTATATTTTTTTCTTTTCATTTATTTATTCATGTATATATATATATATATATAATACACTCACGCACATATACACTCTTAGCAAAAAATAATAAAATTAAATTATTGCAATAACTTTTTAAGATTTCATTTTTATATTTGATTAAAGGGATAAGATTCAAATATGACCCTAATATTTTTCCTGATTCTCACATTGGCACTTGATTTTTTTTAGGGCCATTTAAACCCTTTAAGTTGTAAGATTTAATGCATTTAAACACAACCTTTAACCCTGTAAATTTTTCCATTATAAGTTATTGAAGTGGCATATGTGGGCTCCACTTAATTAAACAAAAAATAATAAATACATAAATATAAAGAGTTTCATGGGAAACAAGAAGTTTCTTCTTTTTTAACTTCTTCTTATTCTTCAGTTGGCCAAAAAAAAACTTCTTCTTCTTCTTTTCCAAACCTAATTTCCCAAATCAAGTGTATTGCCTTTAAAAGTTCCTTTAAATCCTTCTCCTTAAACATCTACCTCTCTAATATCATCTCTAACATTGAACTTTTAAAATCCTCATGAAGGTCATTTGATTTTTTCACCACCACCATGCTCTCTTTTACTTTCCTATTAGTCTTGTATGACACCATCCACTGCTGAACTAATCAAAGACCTTTTAATCTCCTTTGAAACTTGTCGTTTAAGTTTTCAAATTCTTATTTTACTTAGTTTCTTGTTCCCATTTTCTAATTTCTTGATTCTTGCCTCTAATGGGTAGCATAAATCATAAAAAGAATCATATGAGAAGCTTCTTGAAGAAAAGAGTAAACTAGTTTCAGTTTCTAATTCATCATGTTCTTCAACTTCTTCAATACTGCTAAAGCAGTAACCATCATATTCTGATGAAATAATACTATTTCATCTTTATTATTATCTTTCTGCTAGTTTTCTAAGTTCTTGTTATTCTAGTCTGCAGCTATTATAATAGGTTAGAAAGTCCCAAAACTTGCAATCAATTTATTAAATAGCAAAGATATCAATGAAGCTTTCAAGGCTCACATCAACTTGAAAGTACTAAGATTTGGAATGATGGGTTCCACTATTAGGTCAGTGATGGGTTGCATTTTCTTGATTTTTTTAATGGTGAATGTGATTGAAATTTGGTTAGGAATGTTGTCCTGTGGGAGTAAGAATGTTGTTCATATTGTTACATCTTTCATTCTTTTGGTTTCCTCTGCTCTCTTGATTTACATTTCCACTATTGTTTATGCTTTTTTGCATTGATAGTTTCTAATTATTAGTTCTTGAACATGAACTTAATAATTTTGAGTGTTTGCCTCCTAATTTGGGGAAGTTACAGACAAATGGGAAGAGTGGGATGATGATGAAGTGATGCAGATAAATGTTATTGTTATGCCACAACGAGTATAATACTTGGGAGGAAGATGGTTCTTGGCTAAAAATTTAGCATACCCACAATGAGTTATTCTTATTTCTAACCAACATCCTTATGCTTGTGGATTTGAATAGGCTACTCTTAAAATGATTACACTCCTTCCATCAAAGAAGAGGATAGTCAAGATACTCTAAGATATGAATGGCATAGTAAGGCCATCAAAGTAGGCTTACAAAACTATGCCCAGATGAAAACCCATATTTCCAAAACTTTTTATTTATTAGTCTTCACTTTTAGTATGACTTTATTTCTGGTGCCTCCTAGTTCAAGAAAAATAACACTACTAAAAGCACTTGTTGGAAACCTTGATGATTTAAGGTTTCTCTTGTGCATTTTGATAAGCTTTGCAATTATATGATGTGATTTTTGACTGTTAGTGGTAACCAATAGGTTACAGGCCATAAGCTTTCAGAGTTTGTGCCTCAAAGAACATAAGCTTATATCAACCAACATAATCTTCACTAAGGTGAAATTGTTAGGAATCGATTATGCAATTAGGAATTAAATCCTAATTAGAGTAAATTATAAAAATTTCTCAACACAACCCTTAATCTCATCAAAAATTAATCCCTAGGATCTAATTTGCATTAAACACATAGTTAAGTCAAAACTAATACAAATTCAAGAAATTAACAACCAATGAATTATATGTTTTAAGAAAAACTTACTAATATCCAAAGGTTGGTATAGACCATAAAAATCTACTATAATGGTTGGTACACCTTTGATTCAACTCTTGAATTAACCTTGAGTCTCCCAATTGTGAGACCTAGCTTTATCAAATCTCTTCCTTGTCTTGATCAATTAAAAGCTTGAATCCTCTCACTTTGATCACTCAAGTTTTCTTTTTATGATCCTTACAAGAGCTCTAGGTTTTGTATATGTAATTTTTTTCTTTTTATGTCTCTACACTTTTATCTTCACCAACCAATAATTAATATCCAATATTTACTTTTAGATATACTTGGCTAGAGATTAAAGTAGAAATTAGTGACATGACCTATAATCCACTGATATAATGCAAATGTGCATAGTTATTTAGGCTAGTTAAGGTTTATTTTTGTTTCATTTCATTATGTTTTATGTGTTTATTTGGTTATTGAATTGATGTTTTTACTTATTTTATCATTAGGACTCACTATGTAAGTTTTATGCATGATTTAGGGCTCAAATGACATTTAGAAGACACTTGGAGTTGATTGGAACAAGCTAGGAAGCAAAAGGAGTCAAGCTTGGATCATTAAGAAAGTATAGGTCTCATCACCAGGGGCACGAGTTATCATTGAGAGTTTCTATGATGAGTCGTCACACTCGTGCCTTGCCCAAGAGTTGAAACTTTTCCCAGTTTGAGCATTTTTCGTATTTTGGCCATAATTCCATCTACAGACATCCAAATTATATAATTCAAGTTGATCTGGAAAGATAATATAATGATATACAACTTCAATGAAAAAACTTTCTAGAGATAAAGTCATTTGGATGGATAGAAATGCCCTAGAAGTTATAGAATCTACAAAGGGAGGTGACCTTTGAAGTCAAGTGGTGCCTTTCCAAGTCCAACCATATTCTAGTCACTTCCAGCAGCTTTCGACCTCTATATATGCATCATTTTTTTTTGAAATATGGGAGATATATGAATTATGATAGTGTTTTAGAAATACAATTATTATCTTTTAGTTTTAAGAGTCATTGTAAGAAACACTTGAAGAAGACAAAGCCAAGTGCAAGAGAAGATCATCCTAAATCAAAAATTATTTAGAAGACATATAAGGGATTTTTACTTATTCAATTCTTTCTCTCTTTATCTTTCTTTCTTTATTGAATTTGGTTTTCTTTTATTACTTCTTAATCATGTATCTAGGCTAAGTCTTTGTATAGGAATTATAATGATGAATTAAATAAGAACTACATTTTTATCTTATATTATTCATGATTTAATTTCAATTAGTGCAATTTGTGTTATGTATGTTTGATCACCATATGTAACTTGTTAATCAAATTATTTATAATAAGAATTAGAGTAATTTGGTAGAAAGTAATTGAGATTACTTAAGAATGGAATTTGACTTGGAGACAAAGGATTCATCTTAAAGGAAACAAAATTAGTATAGTGTGTTTTATGATTTTCTCTTTTCTCTACATTGCCATAAGAATGAATGTAGACTCTAAGAGGAAATACCTTTAATTAATAATAAGAGTTGCTTTTAAAGATTATAGACTAATTTCCAATCAATATGTTTTATGATAATTATGTTTAAAGTTCTTATTTGAATTTGATTTGTGATTCTCCTATATATATATATATATATATATATATATATATATATATATATATATATATATATACATTGATATAACTTGTCTTAATATTTTAGCAATTAGTTAGTGTTTAGGTTTCTTTATTTGTTTTAGTCATTATTATTATTCTAGTTTATTAATTTATCCATCTAAGTAACTATCCGGTTAATACAAGATTGACCCAATTCCTGAGTGTTTGACACCCTTCTTGCTCTATACTAAGGCCCAGACACTAGGGTATATAAATCTAACTCGCAATAGATTTTGGCACCATTACTAGGGAATGTGTTGTAATTTTTATTAACTTAAGGTAGAGAAAGGTTGTTTTAGTTCTTATTTTTGTTTTTCTTTTAATTTTATTTTTATATTTTTTATTTTTATATCTTATTTTTTTGTTGTTGTTATTTATTAAGTTTAATTTGTTCGATTGTGAATTTACATTTTTTTATGCTTACTAGAAGTACTAATGATAATAATTTGAAATTTAATCCTGAAATTGATTTAACTACATGTATTTTACATAGGGAATAAAGGCAAAGAAGAGAGAACCAACTGAATTTGAATAACACGGCTCAACTAGAAAGGAGAACATTAGGGGATTTTGTAATGCCTGATATCTTAGGAAGTTTTTGAGGGATTATGGCTCCGGCTATTACTGACAACAATTTTGAGATCAAGTCAAGTATCATCCAAATGGTGCAAAACAATCAGTTTGGAGGTTTATAAGGAGAAGATCCTTATGCCCACATATTAACTTTTTTTAATGTGTGTGTGCAACTTTC
Source organism: Mallotus nudiflorus (assembly GCA_947683625.1). Lineage (NCBI taxonomy): Eukaryota > Viridiplantae > Streptophyta > Magnoliopsida > Malpighiales > Euphorbiaceae > Mallotus > Mallotus nudiflorus. The sequence continues at coordinate 294,957 of CANTUR010000108.1, forward strand.
AAGATTAATGGTGTAACGAATGACACAATTAGGCTCAAACTCTTACCATTTTCAGTTAGGGATAAAGCACAACTTTGGCTTGCTAGTTTGCCAAATGAATCAATCACAACATGGGATTAATTGAAGTAAGCATTTCTGCACAAATATTTTCCACCACATAAAATGGCCAAGTTTCGCATGAGATCACTACTTTCAAGAAAAATGGAAGTGAGACAATCTATTTAGCTTGGGAGAGATTTAAGGATTTCAAAAGGCAAGGTCCACATCATGGCTTGCTGGAATGGATGATTCCTTAAATTTTCTACAATGGGTTGACAAATGAAAATCAAAATATTTTGAATGCAACATCTAATGGAAAATGGATGGATAAGATGGATAAAGAAGCCATTACTTTGATTGAAGAACTTACATCTCAAGGATACATGGGTGATGAAACAACTATGGCAAAAGCAAAGGGAGTTTTGGAGCTTGACACAATTAAAATGCTAAATGCAAAGGTAGATGCTCTCACTAATTTGGTAAGTAGAAATCAAATTAATTCTTTAGAAAGAACTAATGTTGTTTGTGAGTCTTGTGGAGGACCTTATTCATATTCTTAGTGTAATTTAAGTACAAATGAGGATGTGAACTACATGCAAGGGGGTTTTAACCAAAGAATGGGGCTGAATCCCAACACTTGTAATCCTCAATGGATGAACCATCCCAGTTTCTCTTGGTCAAACCCATCCTCAAAACCATTTTTTTATTTTCCATGAACCCATATAACCCAAATACCAAACCTCAAAACCCACTGAGATTTTCCATGAAACAACAAACCTTTAATCCTACCCATCCTAAACCTACTCTTAAAAATCTCATGGAGCAATTTTTCAACCAAAAAATGTCCATAACCAAACAAAATGAGGAGCAATTTAAGTAGCTAAACTCTAAACTTGAGCAGCTTACTACTCATAACTGCATCCTTAAAACCTAAATTTCCTAATAAGCCTCTTCCTCTAACACTAAACCTTTGGGAAAGCTTCCTAGCTAACTGGATTATGTACAAAAAGAGTCTTGTCAAGTAATTACCTAACATAGTGGTAAGGAGGTTGAAAAGGATCTTAATAAGAAAAAGAGAGTGGTTGATGATGATGATGGGGTAGAAATTGAGGAAGTGGCTATTAAAAGTAAAAATGATGATGAGTTTAAAAAGAGAGGTAATAAGGAAGAAATGAAATAAAGCAACTATAAAGGACCATTTCCCATTGCCTTTTATTGACCAAGTCCTTAAGAGACTAGCCAACTTTTCTTATTTTTGTCATTTGGATGGACTAAGTGGTTTTTACCAAATTCCTATTCATTTTAAGGATCAAGCTAAAACCACCTTTACATGTCCATATGGTACTTTTGCTTTTAGGCATATGCCTTTTGGTTTATGTAATGCACCTACAACTTTCCAAAGATGCATGTTTTCAATATTCAGTTATTTGCTTGATGATTGTGTAGAAGTTTTTATGGACGACTTCAATGTTTATAGTACTAATTTTTCCAATTGTCTAGACAATCTATCTAAAGTTCTTGATAGGTGTATTGAGCATGGATTGGTCTTGAATTGGGAAAAATGTCACTTTATGGCACAAGAGGGAATCTTTCTTGGTCATTCAATTTCAAAGAGAGGCATTGAAGTTGATAAAGCAAAGTTAGAAGTAATTGAAAATTTGCCACCTCTAAAGAGTGTTAAAGATATAAAAAGCTTCCTTGGACATGCAGGTTTCTATCAAAGATTTATCAAAGACTTCTCTAAGATAGCAAAGCCATTATGTAAGTTACTTGCTAAAGATGCTATTTTTAAGTTTGATGATGCCCGCCTTGATGCATTTGTAACTTTGAAAAGAGCTCTTATTTTTGCTCCCATCTTGCAACCACCTAATTAGGAGCAACCATTTGAAATAATGTGTGATGCTAGTAAATTTATGGTGGGAGCTATTTTGGGTTAAAGAAAGGAAGGCAAGCCTTATGTGATTTACTATGCTAGCAAACTACTTGATGATGCTCAAATCAACTACAACACAACGAAAAAGGAGTTGCTTGCTATTATTTATGCATTTGAAAAGTTTAAAGCATATCTTGTGGGGCAAAAGGTGATTGTTTATTCAGATCATGTTGCTCTTAAGTATCTTTTAAGCAAGAAGGATGCAAAACCTAGACTCTTATAGTGGATTTTGATGCTTGAAAAGTTTGATTGGGAAGTGAGAGACAAGAAGGGAAGTGAGAACCTTATTGTGGATCACCTATCAAGCATTGATCAAGATGGACTGAAAAGGAATGATGATGGTGTGCCAATTAATGACACATTTCATGATGAACACTTACTAAGTATGGTATCAAAGGAACTTCTATGGTATACGGATATTGTAAATTATCTTGTTAGTGGTGTTCTTCCTTATAAGTTAGATTATTGACAAAGGAAGAAATTTCTACATTATACTAAATTATATTATTGGGAGGAGCCTTTGCTTTATAAAAGATGTGCTCATGGTTTAATTCAGAGATGCATTCCTCAAGATGAAGGTCAAAATGTTTTGATTCTTTGGATGTTGGAGGACACTTTGGTGCAATAAAAATGGCATCTAAGGTACTACAATCTAGTTTTTGGTGGCCAACTTTATTTAAAGAAGCTAGAGAGTTTGTTCTTACATGTGATAGATGTCAAAGAATAGGTAATATCACCAGGAAACATGAGATGCCCTTAAAAGGAATCATTGAAGTCGATCTCTTTAATGTTTGAGGTATAGATTTTATGGGTCCATCTCCTAGCTCTTTAGGCTACAAGTATATTTTGGTCATAGTGGATTATGTTTTAAAATGGGTGGAAGCATTGCCAACTGTTACATTGATGCTAAAATGATCAAGAAAATGCTTAAAAGAACTATTTTTCCTAGGTTTGGTACTCCTAGGGCATTGATCAGTGATTGAGGTTCCCTTTTTGTAATCATGTGATTGAGGCTCTCTTGAAAAAATATGGAGTAACAAAAAAGGTTGCTACTCTACATCACCCATAAACAAGTGGACAAGTTGAGATTAGTAATAGAGAGGTTAAGTGGATCCTAGAGAAAATAGTGTCTTCTTCACGAAAGGATTGGGCATTAAAGCTTGATGACGCTTTATAGGCATATAGGATAGCCTTTAGAACCCCAATTGGCCTTACTCCTTACTAATTAGTTTATGGGAAGTCTTGTCATCTCCCCATTGAATTAGAGCATAAGGCATATTGGGCAACAAGGGCTTTGAATTTTGATTTGAAAAAGGTTGATAGGAAGAGGTTACTTTAACTTAACGAATTGGATGAGTTAAGAATGAATGCTTATGAGAATGTGAAGTTATATAAAGATCGTACTAAGTTGTGGCATGATAAGCATTTATCTAAAAAGGAATTTCATGAGGGTGAGGTTGTTCTCCTTTTTAATTCAAGACTCGAGTTATTTTCGGGAAATTTAAGGTCACGATAGATGGGTCCATTTAAAGTTATCAAGGTTTATCCTCATGGTGCAGTTGATCTTGCTAATGCAAAGGGGGAAATTTTTAAGGTAAATGGACATTGTCTCAAGCCCTACTTGATCAATGATGCAATTAATCCGAGCTGCTCTATCTCTCTATCTACACCCTAATTGAATTAAGATAAAGTCAAGCTATTGACTTTTAAATTTAGTATGGTAAGACTAACACATCTTTACTTTCTTAACTTTCATATACATCTTTACATTTTATATGCTTTTATTTCATTTTATTCCATTTTGTTTTGTTATAAGTCATTACTTCACATTTTTACATTTCCTAGCATTATTTTTCATATTATTTTTCACTATTATATTAGTTTCATTTAGTTTTTTAGTTTAATTCATGTACTAGTATTTATTTTTTTTTAAAACTCTATGCCTTAGTTTTTCTTTTCTAATTGAAATGTTGGTGACAAGTCATCACTCACTGATGACTCATAATAAAAAGGTTGGATAATAAGTCATCAGTAATGGATGACTCATCACACAGAACATAGAGCATGGTGATGAGTCGTCACACATTGACAACTCATCATAGAGAGTTTAGGTGACGAGTCATCACCATATTGAAAACTCATACACCCATATTTATCTTGCCTACAATTGCATTATCATATATTTATACTTATAATAGCTTAGTTTCATTATTTTTATATATATTATACATCTTCTATTGTTCATCTATTTATTTTATTCTCTTTATTCCTTAACTAAGCACAATTTTATAATTGAACAGTTATTTCTTTTCCAAGAATAAATACACCTTTTCACCAACCCTTACATACCCTTTCACTATCTCTTACACCCCTATTACATCAATAATATAAGCTTTTGACCACCCAATCTCATATGTCTTTATATCCAAATGAATTTGAACTTACCTATACTCTCTTCCATCATTTCCTATTCTTTCATTCCTTATATACTTAAACTTTCTCTTCATCTCTTCTCTAAATCAACCCTAACTGAACCACCCCACTCTTTTTATCCTGTTTGTTTTATTTTTCCATTTTCATTTCCTATATATCTTTGCATTTCTAATTCATTTGAGCAAGACTATCACCATGGGTAAGACTAGAGGATCATCTTTTAAGAGGCCACACATTGAAGAAACACATCAAGAGGAGGAAGATCTTTCTATAACTTACAAAGCCAAGTTTCTAATCCTTACACATGAAGAAGGTGCCAAGTTCACAATAATCAAGTTTAGGGAAATCTTGGGTTATAAGTACATTCCTAACTCTCTTTTGAATGATGTGGGTATGGTTGCATCTTTTGATCAATTGTTGACTCAATGTGGGCTTAAGAAATTTATTTATATGCATGAAGATGCCAATGTGGAATTAACTACTAAATTTTATACTACTTTGGATGTTAATGCTAAAAATTCATAAATTCTAGAATTTTACATGCAAGGGAAGAAACATCAACTTACTTACACTTTCATGAATCGTGTCTTTGGTTTTAAAAGAGATGGGTTATGTGATCCCCTATCATCTTTTAGGTTGAATGAATTATGGATGTTTTTAACTAGTTTGCACACACCATTTGACTCTAGGAAAGGCAAGGCTATGTTTATTAAGGACTTGAAATGTTGGTTGCTACATAAAGTTCTTGCATGTGTTCTATTTCATAAAACTGAATTCAATAGAGTTTCTGCACAATAATTGTTTTTAATGTGGTGCATTCACGATAAAAAAACAACTGTGTTGGACTTATTGGGTGTTTAATCAATTGTTAGCTTGTGCTTCCCATAAGGATGCACCTTTGACTCATGGACATTTAATTACCATTGTTGCAAAGGCTTTGAATGTTAACCTTGCTAACTATACTCATTTTGTTAAGCGTTCTTATTTTGCTAAGCAAGCTTTTATGAGAGGAGAAGTAGTGGATGATGCATTCCATTTGATTCCTCCCCATTCCTATTCTTTTTGGAGAGGAATTAAAGGACCACCACCAGCTGAGGAGCAACACTATGTAGAATCTATCGAGGAGAGTGATCCAGAGGAGGAACTTCCCCAATATACACCATTCGATGATGTTCCTCTCCTTACTTATCCAATTCAAAGTACCACCAATGGATCCTTAAGTGCCCATCCTCCTATCTGAGATTAAATATTAGATATGTAGATTGTTATACAGCATCAACTAAATTAGATGGAGTTTCAAAACTAACAACTTGCTCGTCAGCAATGCAAAATGGAGTATAAATTGAATCAATTTTTTGCTTGCTTCGGCTATCTGATCGAGTCTCCACCTCCTACCCCTACGAATAATTGAGGGAGTACTTCTATCCTTCCCTTGCTTTATTTTTATTACATTAAGGACAATGCATTTTTTAAGTGTGGGGGAAGGGATATTAGTAGGATATTAGTAATATATTAGTGGTATATTAGTAGTATATTGTTTATATGTTTTATGTGTGTTGTGCGTTTTGCACTTATATGTTATTTCATTGTTGCATTTTGCATTTAGGGTATTTTTAGTGCTATTTTGCATTTATATTCTTCATTCTCTTATTATATTTAATAAGTAGTTATTCTTTTTAGTCTTTTGATTTTGATTAAGGTTAGTCATTAATGTTAATAATTAGATTTTGTATTCTCTATTAATAGAAGTTGAAAGTTTCATCTAGTATAGGTTACAAATTTTCCTTTTTATCTCTTTTTATTAATTTTAAGATCTAAAGAATATTTAGTCAACTTGCTAGTTATGCTTAAGGCTAAAGTGGTAAAGATTCAAGCTTAGGTTTCTTAGAATTTTGAGTAACCTTAGGGAAACTATAGCCATAATACTCATGAAACTCACTTTTCAATAATGGATGAGGACAAGATTTAAAAAAAAAAAAAGAAAAATAAATGCTTTTGAAGTTTGCATTTCGAGTAAATTGTGTGTAATTGAGTATGCTCCTTAGTTACATTCATTCAGAAAGAAATGTGCAACATCATACGTAGATGTATTTTGAGTAAGTTGTGTGTGATTAAGTATGCTCCTTAGTCACATTCATTCAGAAAGAATACATCAAAAAATATATTATTGAATAAAATGTCTAAAAATGACATAAGAAGAGTGAGTTGATGTGTGTACTTAACATTGTCTCAAGGTTGCTTTTGCTTCTAGGAAATCATAAGTTTGGAGAATAACTATTTTGGTTAAGTAGCTTGGTTAGAACCTTGACTTTGTGTTCTTGATTTTATTCTTAGTAAATTGAGATAAATTAGTGAATTTATTACGTATGCTATAAAACTTGGTTATTTTATTATTGTGGAGTATTGAAGTTTGATTAATTAACTATCTTCTATAAAATCTTTCATTCTTGAGATGACTTGACAAGATAACTACATTTTCTTTGGAAGAGATGAAAATTTTGTGTGCTTTTCTATACTAGATCTTTTCTTGCTTGAGGGCAAGCAAGGTCTAAGTGTGGGGGAGTTTGATATAATGCAAATGTGCATAGTTATTTAGGCTAGTTAAGGCTTATTTTCATTTCATTTCATTATGTTTTATGTGTTTGTTTCATTGTTGAATTTATTTTTTTTACTTATTTTATCATTAAGACTCACTATGTAAGTTTTATGCATGATTTAGGGCTCAAATGACATTTAGAAGACACTTGGAGTTTATTGGAACAAGCTAGGAAGAAAAAGGAGTCAAGATTGGATCATCAAGAAGGTTTATGACTCATCACCAGGGGCACAAGTTGTCACCAGGAGTCTCTATGATGAGTCATCACCCAATGACGAGTCGTCATACTCATGCCTTGCCTAAGAGTTGCAACTTTTCCCAGTTTGAGCAGTTTTTGTATTTTGGCCATAACTCCTTCTATAGACATCCAAATTAGGTAATTCAAGTTTCTCTACAAAGATAAAAAAATTACATACAACTTTCATGAAGGAACATTCTAGATATAAAGTCATCTAGATGGATAAAAATTCCCTTAAAGTTATAGAATCTACAAAGGGGGGTAACCTTTGATGTCAAGTGATGTCTTTCCAAGTCCAACCATATTCTAGTCACTTCCAGCAGTTTTTGAGCTCTATATATGCATCATTTTAAGTTTGAAATAGGGGAGATATATGAATTATGATAGTGTTTTAGAAATATAATTATTATCTTCTAGTTTTAAGAGTCATTTTAAGAAACACTTGAAGAAGCAAAGCCAAGTGCAAGAGAAGATCATCCTAAATCAAGAATTATTTAGAAGACATAGAAGGGAGTCTTACTTATTCAATTCTTTCTCTCTTTATCTTTCTTTCTATGTTGAATTTGGTTTTCTTTCTCTTTATCTTTCTTTCAATGTTGAATTTGGTTTTCTTTTCTAGCTTTTTAATCATGTATCTAGGCTAAGTCTTTGTATGGGAATTATAATGATGAATTAAATAAGAACTAAATTTTTATCTTATATTATTTATTATTTAATTTAATTAGTCCAATTTGTGTTATGTATGTTTAATCACCATATGTAAGTTGTTAATCAAATTATTTACAATGAGATTTAGAGTAATTTGGTGGAAAGTAATTGAGATGACATAAGAATGGAATTTGACCTGGAGATAAGGGATTCATCTTAAGGGAAAAAGAATTAGTATAATGTGTTTTATAATTTTCTCTTATCTTTGCTTTGCCATGAGAATGAATGTAGACTTTAAGAGAAAATACCTTTAATTGACAACGAGAGTTGCTTTTAAAGTCTATAGACTAATTTCTAATCAATATGTTTTATGATAATTATGTTTAAAGTTCTTATTTGATTCTGATTTGTGATTCTCTTATTTATATATATATATACATACATTGTTATAACTTGTCTTAATATTTTAGCAATTAGGTAGTGTTTAGGTTTCTTTATTTGTTTTAGTCATTATTATTATTCTTGTTTATTTACCTATCCATCTAAGTATCTATCTAGTTAATACAAGATTGACCCAATTCCCGAGTGTTCAACACCCTTCTTGCACTATACTAAGTCCTAAAGACTAGGGTATATAAATCTAACTCGCAACATCCACTTGTCATAATTAATTAACAAATAAATAAGTCACTAATGTCCAAACAAGGAGGATGTAAAGATTATAACTCTTGTAATTCTCTACATAACCTAGGACTTACACATGTCAATTTATTCCACATATTTATTTGATTTAATAAAATTAAATAATATCTTAATGGATTTAGGCTTAAATAATTGAATCAACTTTTGATCCAAAAACCTAATCCATTACCAAATAGACTTATAAGCATTAGGCCAACTCTTGACCCAAAGCCATGGCATTAATCAAGTGCACTTAAATGCATTAAGTGGGTTTGATCAATTACTTGGTCTAATTTTAAGTCCAAAACACTTTTGGGCCTAGGTCCATGACACTTTAGCCATTAGTCCAAGTAATTAAGAAAATAACATATACATATTATTAATTTATTATCTCAATTAATATCTCATATTAATTAAGCATAATTTAATAATTAAACCTTTTATTGAAATTAGATTTCATGATAGGCTAGAATCATTGCTTTAAGCAAAAATCCAATTTCATTAATCTTAATTAATTGATTAAACTCTTTAATCAATAATTACATTAATACAAAGAGATTTGGTAAAACCTTTTAGGTGTGACTTACTAGGTCCGTGTCTAATTAGAAATGAGAAGATAATATCAACACTTTATATTATTTGAAACTCCTTTCAAGTCTAAATGTGAAAATCCCAATTATTCACATTTAGTTCTCATAAGTTGTAAGTGACCCCTAGCATCGATATCGCAACTAACTAATTAGATATGAATGTATTCATTAATTCACATGAATCCTTTAGTTATAATTACCGTGCACTAAAATCCCTCTATTAGAAGATCCCGATATAGCTTAGAGTTAAGGATTGGTCAAACTCTAATAAATATATCATATGATGGCATCTTAAGTTCTATCTTTTGATTAAAACACAACAACTACTAGAAACTCTTTCTAGCACTGAAACTCTTTTAGACTATTATGTTTGTCCTGGCTAGGAACTCTTTCATCAAGAAATGACTTGGATAGCATAGGATCTTATCTCGGTTCACTCCAGGTAATGAATCCCATCCTGGTTGAACACTCATCCCTACATTTAACTGACTAAAGCCACCACACGCTATATACCCATGTGTGAATAACATAAGTATGTAAGCTGTAACAAACTCTAACCACTTAAATATGGATGAGTGTGTCACCTCAAGTTAAAGGACTATATGCACCATTATGACATAAATTGTGATCGTTGGCTATAAGTGAATATCCATGCGATCACATATCTAGCATCACTATTTGATCCACCCATCATATGAGTATCCACATGTCTATTCTGATATCTCATATCAAGTAGCATGAGACTCACTACCTCCCACTATTAGTATCACACACTAATTAAGAAAAATAGATAGAGGTGATAGTCTAATTAATATTACCTATATATCAATTCTTTGATTATAAGCACTTTATAGCATATGTACTAAATAAATTTGTAGCTTATATTATCAACTCTTGATAATGAATATATTTAACATGATGCTAATGGATAAATATTCAATTAAATAAAAACTTTAAACAATAGAATATTCTTTTATTGCCATTGGGATAATTTACAATGTCATTATACATTACATGAATGGCACTAAGGCACATCTATGCTAATAATCTCCCACTAGCACTAGCACCATTCACTATAATATTTAAGACTCATCTTCTCAAGATGACAATCTAACTGTAATTGAGTGAGCACCTTGGTCAGTGGATTAGCCATATTATCAGTTGAAGTTATGAGGATGTCACTTTTTCTAATAAGTTCTTTGATAATATAGAAGCACCTTTCTATGTGTTTGGATTTCTTGTGAGACCTCGGTTCCTTTGCCAAAGCAATGGCTTTATTATTGTTGCAATAGAGAGGAATTGGGGACTCAATGGAAGAAATAACTTCTAGTTCAGTAATGAACCTTTTAATCTAAACAACTTCTTTAGCGGCATCTGATGCAGCTATATACTCAGCTTATGTAGTGGAATCAGTAGTGACACCTTCCTTAGAACTCTTCCAGCTCACTACACCACCATTACAGATAAAAACAAACCTAGAGATAAATTTTTTATCATCAATATCTTATTAGAAATCAAAAATCTGTGAATCCATTAATTTGTAAATCATCTCCTCTATAAGTTAAAATCAAATCTTTAGTCCTTCTCAAGTACTTAAAAGATTGACTTAATTACTATCTAGTGTTCTAAACCTAAATTAGATTGTAACCATTTAGGCATGGTATCCATTTATCTAAATTGGATGCCATGCCTAAAGTTTGGGATAAACCTATCATTTTTTTATCTATCTCTATAGACTCGAATGCCAAGAATATAGGTAGCCTCCCCTAAGTCTTTCATGGAGAAATTTTTACACAAATTTATAAGCATGCCAATATCATTCCCAATTAATAAAGTATCATCCACATACAATACAAGGAAAGTGAGTTGGCTCTCATTAACCTTCTTGTACATATAAGGCTCATCTTCATTCTTAATAAAACCAAATGATAGTATAGCTTCATTAAAATGATGATTCAAACTCCTTAAAGCTTGCTTTAGGCCATAAATAGATCAATTAAGCTTGCATACTTTGGAACTTTCTTTAGATTCATAACCTTTAAGTTGTTCTATATAAATTCCTTCCTCAACATAACCGTTGAGAAAAGCAGTTTTGACATCCATTTGCTAAATCTTATAATCATAGTATGTAGCAATGGAAGAAGTATCTGAATGGATTTAAGTATGGCTACTGACAAGAAGGTCTCCTCATAGTTGACCCCTTGCCTTTGGCAAAACCCTTTCGCTACAAGCCTTGCTTTATAAGTATCAACCTTTCCATCTGCACCATTCTTTCTTTTAAAGATCCATTACAACCTATAGGTATAATACCTTCATATGGATCAACAAATGTCCATACTTGGTTTTCATATATGGAATCCATTTTGGATTTTATTGCTTTAAGCCATTTAAAAGAGTCTTTATCGGATAAAACCTCTTCAAATATGATAGGATCATCATCATGATTGTCTTATTTATGCATATGCAACTCTTACATATTATGAAAAAAAACTATATCTCTTTAGTGGATGAGATACCCTACCTAATTTTATAAGAGTTGGTGTGATGATATTTTCAGTGGGATTAGACTCTTAGGATTTATCTATATCTATTTGATTAACTTGATTGTCATTATTAAAAGACTCTTCTACTAATGCTATCTTCCTTCCTTTACCAACTTCTTGAAGAAACTCTTTCTCAACAGATATGGCATCTCTGTTTACAATAACAACTTATTCAATAGGAAGATAGAAATAATACCCTAAACTTTCTTTAGGATATCCAATAAATTTACCTTGAATTGACTTGCATCTAATTTTTATGCTTTTAACCTTTTAATATAGGCTAGGCATCCCTAACTCTTAACATGCTTGTGACTTGCTACCTTATCGTGCCATATCTCATATGGATGGTAAAAACAGACTTAGACAGAATGCAATTTAATATGTAAATGGAAATTTGCAATGCAAAACCCCAAAATAAAGTACTCAAATCTATATAGCTCATCATTGATCAAATCATAACTAATAGAGTTTGATTCCTCCTTTCGGACACACCATTGAGTTGAGGTGTTCCGAGTGGACTTAGTTATGATATAATGTCATGTTCCTTAAGGAACTCCATAAATTGGTTACTCAAGTATTCAATGCCTCGATCCAATTAAAGGATTTTAATACTTTCTCCCATTTAGTTCTCTACTTGAACCTTGAGTTCCTTAAACTTTTTAAAGGATTCATTTTTATGTTTCATCAAATATAAATGTCCAAACCTTGATAGATCATCTATAAAGGTAATGAAGTAATAGAACCCACCTCTTGCCATTTGGTGGAATGTCCCACATACATCACTATATATGATTTCCAAAATTTCTTTAGCTCTTTCCATTTGTCTAACAAATGGTGACTGGTAATCTTTCTTTGGATACATGCCTCATAAGTTGGATTGGATGCAGATTCAAAATTACTCATGATTCTTATCCTTTCCAACTTTGTGATTTTGTCATCTGTATTGTGACCTAATCACAAGTGCCATAGATATTTTGGATTAGAGGCATTATCAATTAGCATTGCATTCACAACATTCATATTGGTTGGATAATGATTGTTATTGGATTTATTATCAACATAATAAAGACCATATAATACATAACCTATGCCAACTATCTTATTATCAAAATAGATAGTACATACATCTCTTTCAAATAAAAACTTATATCCTTTTCTAGTCATACTAGAAATAGAGATGATGTTCTTATAAGCACTAGGTACATATAAAACATTGTTCAATAACAAAACATGGTTATAAAAGTCAATAGAGGTGGTTCCCATACCATTAGTAGCAATACTTACTCCATCTCCAAGTTTCAAAGTCACCTCATTTGACTCTAACCATCTTTCACTTGCTAGATCCTATAAGGAAGAACATATGTGAGAACTAGCACCAATATCTAATACCTATACCTTAGATGAGCTCTTCGAACATTTAGAAATAAATAAATTAGAGAAAGTCTCACCTTCTCCAATCTTGTCCATTCCTTTAGTCTGAAAAGACTTAAGGAACTTTAGATAATTTCTTTTCTAATGTCCTTCTCCATCATAAAAGGAACACTTTCCCTGGTTGGTGTTCTTAACCTTCTCTTTGCCTTTATTCTTTTTCATACCTCCCAAAGCTTTAGGAACTTTTCCTTTAGCTTTCTTGCTTTTGTTGCTCTTACACTTCTTAGTCCCACTAAAAGAGGCAATCAAAGCTACATCCTTCCCTTTCTTATTATGAATAGCCTTTTAGGCCATCACTAGCATGTTTAACAGTTCTGTAAAGGTACACTCAATCTTATTCATATGGAAATTCATAACAGATTGCCCAAATGAGTCCAAAAGGGATTGTAAGATCAAATTTGTTTCAATTTGAGCATCCATCATGAAATCTAGACTCTCAAGTTCCTTAATGCAATGAATTATGGAATTCACATATGCTCCAACATCATCACTGTAGACGGTGGGGTTTAGCGCGCGTCAAAGATTTTAGCAACCACGACACTGTTTGAGCTCAAGGATCTAGAGAACACACTAACCACTATCACAAAGACATGGCATGGAGATGAGGAGTTGCCACCCAGGGTAATAACTGGGACAAATCGAAAAGGTGGTACTCGATTCCCTAAAAGAAAGCTAGCACCACAACCAGGAGATTCTGGATATAGAATACCAACTTTATTCAGTCTTGTGTTCATTTAGAATTACTTTATGAACTATTATTTTATTCTCTATCTACATGCAATTTCATATAAACCCAAAATAATAAACTCCAAGGCGAACTAGTTATGAAATATATAAGTAAATAATGCATTCAATAAATTACATACTCTCTAAGTTAGTCTAATCTACATGGATTTTAAATAAATGAGTTAAATCTACATGTTTTAATATATAAGTGAACCTAAAGACCTAATTCCTTTTTATTTTAATTAAATGAACCTAAGTCTACTAATTTTAATAAAAGTGGGCCTAATTCTACAAATTATGGAATATTTTAATTAATGGGCCTAATTCTACATGTTTTAATTAAATAATGATCTTAAATCTACAAATTATGAAAGAAGGCTTAAATTAAGTGAGCTAAGTCTAAATCAATTAAACTAAATTAGGTGGGCCTATGTCTAATTAACTAAATGGGCCTAAGGATATTTCTAATCTAAAATCTAATTAATTGTGGGCCTAAAAATATATTTTAATTAATTAAACCTAATTAATTATTAAATAAGATGGGCTAAAAGAATTACCTAAACTTAAATAAATATATCAAGGCCTAAAATGGGCTTAAGGCCCAAAACACACCAAAATAATAAATAAAACCCAAAACAACTAAAAACATAAAAGAAACAATTAAATAAGATCAAACAAATAATTATTAATCCTTACTAAAACCCTAATTTTTATTAACATGCAACCTAAATTAATCTACTTCCTCCATTGATTTTAAATAATTACCTAGTTAAAACCTAACTTTACTAACCAGTTTAATCAAAATAAACATGCAACCACACATAGAATTTCATTACTCTCATTATCGGGGCTATTACATTAGTTCCTAAAAAAATTAATAAAATAACAATAAAGAATAAAATAAAAATAAAGACAATAAAAATAAAAATAAAACCCTAGAAACTAAGTCTCTTTTGTTCATAATCTTCTATAGACTTCTAATGAAATTCATCTCCCTCACATGATCACCATGCATTTTCCTCCATAATCACCACAAAACATAAAATAAAATAATAATTAATGAATAGATTATGATAAAATAATAAGAATAATAATGTAAAATAATCAAAAAATAAATAAATAAAAGAAGAATAGAAGAATACGATATGCTTATGGATGATTTAGGGTGCTCCTCAGATTTGTGATTCACCATTCTTGATAAATCTTTGAATCTTTTTCTTCAAAAATTCTTCATGAGTCTTGAATCAAACGTTGAATCAAAAAGAATTTTTTGATTGAAAATTCAAAAGAAAATCACGATTTTTCTTCTTGTTCTCCCGTCTCTTCCCCTTCTTTTTATTTTCCTTTCTACGCCCCTTTTCTCCTTTTTTTTCCTCCTCCTTTACTACTGCTTCCCTTCCTTTTATAGTGGAGCTAGGAAGTCTAACCCTAATCCTAATGTGATTCTAATTCCTAAAGTGTATTTAGAAATTTTAAACCAATTAGGATTGAATCAATTAGGAAGTTTAAACCAATTAGGATTGAATTAATTAGGAAGTTTAAACTAATTAAAACACTAAATTGGAAGTAATTAGAAATAAAAATAGAAGAATTCAATTCCGACGAGGGTTATGCAATTTCGATTGGAATTGTACAATCCCAATTAGAATTATGTAATTCCAATCAGAATTACATAATTTCGATTGGAATTATGGAATTCTGACACGCACTTTTTTTTAACATTTAATTATAAAAAGACCCCTAGAAGAATTTAAATTTTACAATTAGTCCTAAAAGAACTTTGTGATTTAGTCCCTAGAAAACATTAAATTCTTCCTTTAAAAGCCCTTAGAATTTTTTAAAGATTAAGTATCGAAGACACTTTCATCATTGGAGTCCTTTGCTGCATCCATAACATGTCATCCCAAAATTGGGTGTCTACAGTTGCCCCCCTTTGTCACTTTTTGCTTGACAAATTACAGCAAAGCAAAATAGCACCCAATTTCTAAATTGAAAGTTAGAGTACTTACCTGCTCCTTGAGGCTTCTGCTTATGAGTTTGCTATACTTGGACGTACAACGTTTCAAATGACATATCATACTCAGTCGTATGATATTGATTATACTCGATCGTATAACCTTAGGTGAATGAACCACATTGTACTCAGTCATACAATATTTGACTATACTCAGACGTATAGCATTAGAAAAAAGTACATCATTCTCGATCATATTATGCCGATTATACTCGATCGTATAATTGATTGAGAACACATTACACTCGATCGTACAATGTTGACTACACTCGATCATATAGTCTGTTTTGATAAGAAACATCATACTCGGTCGTATAATGTTGATTATACTCAGTCGTATAATCGATTGAGGATACATTGCACTTGGTCGTACAATGCTAACTACACTCAGTCGTATAGTCTGTTTTGATAAGAAACATCATACTCGGTCGTATGATGTTGATTATA
Organism: Mallotus nudiflorus; assembly: GCA_947683625.1. Lineage (NCBI taxonomy): Eukaryota > Viridiplantae > Streptophyta > Magnoliopsida > Malpighiales > Euphorbiaceae > Mallotus > Mallotus nudiflorus. The sequence goes on from CANTUR010000108.1 coordinate 311,276, forward strand.
CTCGATCGTATAATCGATTGAGGATACATTGCACTCGGTCGTACAATGCTGACTACACTTGATTGTATAGTCTATTTTGATAAGAAACATCATACTCGGTCGTATAATGCTAATTATACTCGGTCGTATGATGCTGATTATACTCGGTCGTATAATCGATTGAGGATACATTGCACTCGGTCGTACAGTACTGACTACACTCGATCGTATAGTCTATTTTAATAAGAAACATCATACTCGGTCGTATGATGCTAATTATACTTAGTCATATAATTGATTGAGGATACATTGCACTCAGTCATACAATGCTGACTACACTCGGTCGTATAGTCAGTTTTGATAAGAAAACATCATACTCGGTCATATAATATTGATTATACTCAATCGTATAATCAATCGAGGATACATTGCACTCGGTCATACAATGCTGACTACACTCAGTCGTATAGTCTATTTTGATAAGAAAACATCATACTCGGTCGTATGATGTTGATTATACTCAGTCGTATAATCAATTGAGGATACATTGCACTCGGTTGTACAATGCTGACTACACTTGGTCATATAGTCTATTTTGAAAAGAGGCATCACACTCGGTCATGTGATGCTGATTATACTCGGTCGTATAATCAATTGAAGATACATTGACAGTTTTAACAATTCCCTAAATTGCTAAACTATAAGCTTTACAATTTAGGACTAGATTGCAAATAATCAAATGGACCTAAATGTAAATGAAAGTTGAAGGACCAAATAGGATATTTTCCCCTTTATATGTTTCATCCTTTTCTTTTTCCAATTCACATTCTCTTTTTCCTATTCTTCTTCACTTTGTTCCTTTTCATTTCTCTTGATTTTCAAATTTTCTCTTTTCATTTAAACTCTCATTCGACGTCCGATTTTGGATCCGTCTGATCCTATGGCCCACCCACAACATAGACTACGCGGGAACAATTCTAGGTAGTCAGATCCTATCACTTTACATCCACATTTTCCCCAAAATGATTTAGGGCTTCATGAAGATGAAGAGATATTTCCATTGACCCACTTGCACCTCCACAGATGTTCTCAGGCTGGAAATGAGGCAAATTTCTTATCCCTATTTTGAATTCCCTAAAATTCTCGGGATGCTTTCACTTGGTGCGAGAGTTGTTCTATGACTTGTTTGGAGAGGTAGCATAGCATGTCTAGGCATCCGACTTTTGACTCTTTGTTGCTACCTTACCAACTGCTCGAGGTAGGTCAGATCACTATTCCCTTTTTACGCTTATCCAGAGATGGATGGACACTACTCACACCTTTCACACATGAGTGGGTGAGCTGACCATTTCCCTGATGAGTTTTTCTACCATTACCAGGATTGCATTTGGAGGTACCCCAGTTCCTTTTGATGTCCATTACTGCACTCTTCTAGAGGATGCTAGGAGTCATTACCTCTGTGACCTACTCGAGTTTGTTTCGACATGGAAGAATAGGAAGAACGTGCTTCTTTCCTCCCTTGTATAGGGTTTCAGGAGACTACCTACCACTACACCTCGCCAGATTCTTTAAAACACGAGATGTTTCTTATTAATTCTGCTCAGCACTACCCTTTTTTATGAGACTGGTCATGAGGTTAGCATCGCTCTTCTTGGCCCTCTTCAGGATCTTTCTAGGGTCTCTACTTTGGATTGGGGGTCTACAGCACTTGCTTACCTCTACTATAGATTGTATACTATTTGTAGAGGTGTTGTGATGATGTGCAACTTCTGGCATGTCTTGGATGTATGCTTCTTATCCTTTTTTAACTTTTTACTTACTTTCACCTTCCACTCTTTATTTCCTTCATTTTCCTCTTTTTCAGATTTGGGGTATTGAGACTAGAGTGATTCAAGGTTTTAGTGCTATCAGCTCTAATAGGAGTCTTCCCCTGATGCAGAGATGGGGTACTTCTCATCTTGCTAGCATTAAGCATCATTTGCAAATTTATCAGGATCAGTTGAACTCCTTAAAGTGGGACCTGGTAAGAAAATTTTAACTTTTAGTATTTCATCAATTGTAGAAGTCTAACAAATTTAAATTTAAATGAATGAGTTTACAGGTTAGATCAGATTGGTTGGATGGTGCTAAAGATATTCAGCGATATGAGTTCATGACTACAGCTATGAGACTTGAGACTATGAGAGTTCTGCTTCCTGGTTATGGCTGCCAAATGTGGTATCTTGGTGAGCGTGTTTATCACTGGCATGTGGGGCCTTCCAAGAGATGTGTCCCTTCTTCTATTCCTCCCTCGATGTTATGGAGTAGTAGCCTGACTAGCCCTGAGTTTAGAGCTGCTCTTGAGGGATATGCTGCTTCAACGATGCTTGAGCGTTCTCGACATTATCGGGAGTATATTCGAGAGAACCTCTTAGAGTAGGTTCCTACAGACCCATCTAAGGTATGCTCTTTTTCACTACTTTACTTCAATTCTCTCATCATTATTGACATTTGATTCTCTGTATAGTTTGAAGTAGTCCCTGATGTTGCTATGGAAGAGATTGAGGAGACTGAGCAGGACGTCGAGCCTATTCCTCATAGTGAGACTGATCATGGCGAGGCTCCCTCGAGTATTGTTCTGGGTGATGTTCCCCATTTGATAGGTTGATGTATTATTGGGCTCCCATGGTACAAACTCCTGTTAAACGACACATGTATTTTGATATAGCTTAGATTCCTAGCTTCTCACCCCCTGATGCTTCACATGTAAGTTTGACTTGCTCTCTAGCCAACCCTGCACAAACCTGCACTTGTTGCTGAGTTAGTAAAATTTATTTTACAGGTCCCTAGGACATAGGCAGAGTATTTGTATAGAATCACCTCTTCCCAGAGATTATTTACAATGCAAATTAAAGACACTTTAAGGGTTAGTATTCACAACAAATATGCAAATGTATGCATGCTATGCATAATATACATAGTTCTTACTATTTTCTAATGCAACAGAATTATGTTAGGGATCTAGAGCATGAGAATGAGAGGCTCTGGAGATAGCTTGCTAGCCTTAGTTTTGATGAACACGATGTTGGGACTTCTATGCCCCCATATCAAAGGGACGATCCAGCTAGAGAGTGGAGCCCTTGGTCGAACACTGAAGCTCAGGAGGACTAACTTTCTTTAGGAATTGTATTAGTGTGACTGTTGTAACTGTACTTTGAGATATTTTAGGACTTTCTTCTTTTATGCACCATAGACCTTTATTTTGGACTAAACTATAATTTTCCCCTTTTTTTCTTCTTTTTTCTTTTTTTTCGATTGGTGTCCTAGATTTCTGATCAAAAATTTAGAATTCTGATCATAAATCTAGAATTTTGATCAGAATTATTGATTTTTGATCAGAAATCTAGAATTCCAATTGGAAATCTCAGCTCCAATTCTGTTTCTTTTCCTTCTCTGACGCGAATTTAGCCCAAACACAATCCTAATCCTTTTTGTATTTGATTTGCGGCCTCTATAAGAACAAAAACCATAAGACAAATATACTGCGTTCACTCCATTCTTCGCCTCCATCATGACACAAGCCATGCTTATTTTGGTGAGGAAACTTCTCAAAACCCTTAATGGAGATGATTGGAATAAAATTCTACCCTTTCATGCCAAACCATTAAAGTCCTTTCAACATCTGAAGATAGATAATAATTTCTTACACACTGCTACCACTTTCTGGGATGCTAAGGATCATGTATTTAGATTCAACAGACAAGAGCTATGTCCCCTAATAGAGGAGTTTGCTGCTATTCTGGGATGTTCACTAAGTTCAACTGCTACCATTGCTCTCCCAGACCTTGAAATTGAGTTCCCCAACAGGGTAATAGCATTCTTTGATATGCCCCCAGATATTATCTACATACACACACATAATGCTGAAACCATCAGTCTTCCTTTTATGATTTCCTCTTATGAAACTAGAGACAAAACCAGTGCTACTTGGATTAGAACTGTCACCTTCTGCCTATATGCTCAGTTTCTGCTAGTATCTTCTCATGGAGATGCTGATGTAAGAATTATCAGTATCTTAGAACAAGTATAAACTGGAGCTAATCCCGTGCCTGTCATAATTGCTAAAATTATCATTAGGTTAGATAATTTCAAAGTTCAAAATTGACTCTCAGGCAGTTTACTTCTCCTTCAGGTATGTAACCTTTTTTTTTTTTACTTAGCCGCCCTTTCAGGTTTTCAACTTAGCTCCTTTTTTTTTAGATTTGGTTACAGGAGAAATTGAGTCTACTTAATGCTCCTCTCAATGCTTTGATTTATCAACCTCATCATCTACAATCTCGTCCTTTGAAGATAAAAAATAAGCCCACTACGGGTCAATGGGTTGATTGGATGAAAGGCATCGCTGATACTAAGATTACTTGGATTTGTCCTTGGTGGAGATTAAAATTCATGACCATCAACTTGTATAACAACTGTGTCCCTATTCCTAGATTATATTTTTTGACCTTTCTTTCTCCTTTATGCCTCTGCCGTTAGTATGGTCGCCCTCAATTCATTGTTGTTGTTTTAACCGACTTCAAAGGTTTCCTCTTGAGACAAGATTTCTTAGACAAGGTGAAGAACTTGTGGCCTCATAAAGCTTTGGAACGCAATATGTGTCTAGATGCTGACTTGACTACTGATGACAACTACAAGACTTGGGCTACTATGCAATCTACAGAATCACCAAAAATTATTAAATACAAAAGGACTCAAATATTATTAGATGAGTCAAGAAAGAAATAAAAACATAACTAGTGGTCTCATAAGTCTGGTTTCTTATGTTTTATTTTTCCTTCAAGTCTTTGTGTCTTATAATAAAGATAGAATACGCAATATTCAACAAAAATGTCTTTTCAATTCCTTTCATTATCCAAGGCACAAATGAGTACATTTATTACATCACATTACACAACTCCTGTTATCAGCTAGTCCTTTTAGATTTTCTAACTAAACATTTTTCCTCTCATTTTCATTTCCCTAACTTCTGCCTAATCAGCCCTTTACAAGTTTTTTGAACAGCGGGAATGTCCAAACTTTTGCCTAACCAGCCTTTTTAGGTTTTCTAGTTAACGGACTTTTTTTTCCATAGGTAGTATTTCTTAAGGCAATCTAGGTTAATTGACTCAGTGAACTCATTCCCCTCTATATTTAATATCTTTGTGGCTCCCCTGGGCAAGATTGTCTTGACTAAGTATGATCCTTCCCAATTCGGTTCGAATTTTCCTCTTAGGTCAAACACCATTGCCCTTGTGTGCTTTAATACTATATCTCCTGCTTTTATCTTTCCTGGCTTAACCTTTTTGTTGAACGCTCTCGCTATTCTTCTCTGATAAATCTGAGTGTGGAATAAAGCATCCATCCTTTTCTCATCTAGTGATACAAGGTAATCAAACCTCTTTTGCATCCATTCACTCTCGGGGATTTTCACTTCCATAACCACCCTTAAGGATTTAATTTCTGTCTCTATGGGTAGAACTACTTCAGAACTATATACTAACAAGAACGGAGTTTGTCCCATAGTCGTACATGTTGTAGTTCTATATCCCCACAAAGCAAAAGGGAGGTATTCGGACCAGTCCTTATATGTCTTTATTATATTTTTATTAGCCGCTTCTACTGCTCCATTAGCCTGGGGTCGATAAGGTTAGGACTTATGATGCTCAATCTTGTATCTTTGTAACAACTCAGTAGTTTCTGCCTGAAACTGAACTCCATTGTCTGTTATAACATGATGTGGGACCCCATACCTACAAATGAGGTTCTTCTCAATGAATTTTTCCATCTACCTAGCTTTTAAGGTGCCAAAGGATTCTGCTTCTACCCATCTTGAAAAGTAATCAATTGCGACTACTATATATTTATGCCCATTTGAAGCAGTTGGTTTTACTTTCCCTATTATATCTATTCCCTAGGTTGTAAAGGGCCATGGAGATGTTAAACTATTTAGAACTATAGGGGGAAGGTGATTAAGGTTCCCATGTACTTGACATTGATGGAATTCTCTCACTATCCGGATGCAGTCTTTTTCCATACTCCCCCAATAGTACCCTTGCCAAGTAATCTTCTTTGCCAGAATTATCCCATTCATATGTGATCCATAAACTCCTGCATGAATCTCTCTCATCACCTGCTCTGCTCCATCCTTCTTAAGACATCTCAGTTGTACCTTCTATATAATATCTCATCATGACTTGCATAATGATGTACAAGAACACAAAGAGCATATCTATCTTTGGAAGTTGCTTCATTTGGGTATCTTCTTTCCTCGATAAATCTCTGGATGTCATAAAACAATGGCTTTTCCTCTAGCCCTATCTAAATATTCATGACATGTTCTTTGTCGTAACATGGAGCTTGTGTTTTCATTATCACCAAAGGTTTCATCATCAGTCCCGTCAGTTTATCCCACATTAAAGAAAGTGTTGCCAAAGCATCCACCATCTGATTCTCATCTCTTAGTAAATGCATAAAAAGACATTTGGTGAAATTCTTTATTAGCTTTCTCAAATAATGGATGTAAGGTTTCAGTCTTTCTTCCTTTACTTCCCACTACTAATTAGCCTGGCTAATGACCAATATGGAATCTCCGTAAACCAATAGGTCTTTCACTCTGACTGCTAATGCTGCTTCCATACCATAGATTCATGCCTCGTACTCAGCCATATTGTTGGTAACCCTAAAGTCTAACTTCTGGGTCATTGGGATGGTTTCTCCTTCTGGTGTGACAAGAATTACTCCTAACCCTGCTCCTCTATTATTCACTGCTCCATCGAAATAAAGTTTCCATTCTTGGTGTTTTATTACTGCTAGGTTCTCATCTGGAAACTCTAGATTCCACTGCTCATTTCCTTCGACTGCATTCTGGGCTAGAAACTCTGCTACAGCTCTACCTTTGATAACCTTTATAGTGACATATTCTATATCGAACTCAATTAAAAGTACCAACCATCTAGACATCTTTCCAGTCAAAGTTGGTGTTTAGAACAAGTATTTTAAAGGATCTATCCTTAAAACGGCTTGTACTTTATAGGACTGGAAGTAATGCCTTAACTTCTTTGTAGCCCAGATCATTATCAAACATGTCTTCTCTACAAGATTGTACTTTTCCTCATATGGTAGGAACTTTTTACTGAGGTAATATATAGCGTACTCCACCCTTTCGGGCCCTTCTTATGCTAGCATTACTCCCATCACCTTTTCTTCTAAAGCCAAATATAAGATTAAAGGCTTACCTTGTTTTGGTGGCCTCAACACAAGTGGGTTAGTAAGGTATTCCTTAATCTTATCAAAGGCTTTCTGGCATTCTTCATTCCACTCCACAAGCTTATTCTTCCTCAAGAGCTTAAAAATTGGGTTGCAAACCATAGTAAGTCTCACAATGAACCTGTTGATGTACTGCAGTTTTCTGATGAACCCTCGTACTTCCTTCTCTATTTTTGGTGCTAGCATCTCTTGAATGGCTTTGATCTTGTCTAGATCGACTTCTATTCCTATATTGCTGATTATGTGCCCCAATAACTTTCCTGAAGTTACCCCAAAGATGCATTTCTTCAAATTAAGCCTTAGTTTATATTTTTCTATTCTTCCTAAGAACTTATCCAGAGCTTCAAAGTGTCCTTCTCTTATTTCAGACTTAACCATCATGTCATCAACATAAATTTCCACTTCCTTATGCATCATATCATGAAATAAGGCAATGGTTGCTCTTTGATAAGTTTCTCCTACATTCTTTAATCCGAAAGGCATCACCTTGCAGCAGTACGTTCCCCATTCTGTGATGAAAGCAATCTTGATCCTATCCATCACTGCCATCATTATTTGATTATAACTTGAGAACCCATCCATAAAAGAATACATTGCACTAGATGTTGCACTATCCACAATCACATCAATATGGGGTAAAGGAAAATCATCCTTTGTACATGCCTTAATTATGTCCCTAAAGTCCACACACATTCGAACTTTTCCATCTTTCTTGGGAACTGGTACTATATTTGCTAACCATTGAGGGTATTCCACAACTTCTAGAAAACCATCCTAGATTTGCTTAGTGACTTCTTCTCTTATCTTTTCTATCCACTCGGGCCTTAACCTACGAAGTTTCTGCTTAACAGGTTTAGCTTTAGGATATGTTGGAATTTGATGCTCCACAATTCCCCTATCTAACCCTAGCATATCCTCATAGTACCAAGCAAATACTACCTTTCTTTTTATTAATATTCTCTCAAATTTTTCCCTCTCTTCAGGAGTTAAGTCATGTGATATAGAAATGTATTTTGGTTGTTCATTTGTGCCCATGTTTAATGAATCTAATTGAATAGAATTAATGTCAAACATGCATGAACAATCATTATTAAAATGCACAAGACCATCAGAATTGACATCATATAAGTAAGCCAAACCAGAATTTATATCATTGACCATAAAGGAAACAAAGTTTTCATCCTCAAACAAATTGGATGTTCTTACATCAGTTTCTTCATAAAAAACATCAGTAAAACTACTATTAATGATACTAGCTAATTCCTATGATGCTTCTTTGTTGGGTGGCAGACAAAGCAGTTCTTTGATGTCTTCGATTTTCATCTTTTCAGCAACTGTCTTCATCACCTTGTCCTTATTGTCTTACACCAGCTTTTTAACTATCTGTTCTTTAAAAATTTCAAATCTTGGGACATCCACACCAGCTACTTGGACAGGCTCCTTTTCACCCTAGTAGAACTTCTCCTTTCCTTGCTTGATAAAGTTACCTTTTAGGGGTCCCACACTCCCTAGGCCATTTTTGTTGAAAAACCTTCTTCTTGTCCCTTTGCTGCTGAACCTATCTCCAGTATAGTCCAATCCTCTTATGTCATTCTGGGTTTTAAAATCTGGCAGTTCTGGGATTCCTTGCTCATTTTTCCCTAGTCCTTGCCCTGGTCAGTAATTCATCTTCTTGATTATGTTCATAACCCTTGCATCTAATGTGACTCCCTCTGAAATCATGGCCACCTGGTAACCTGAGGGAGTGACTACCTGTTTTTGACTATCAATAACTGCACACACCATTTTGCCCATACTAGCATCTAGAGTCACCACTTCCCCATCAAGTAAGAATTTCACCTTTTGATGCATGGTCGAAGGCACTCCTCCCAAGACATGATACCAAGGTCTACCCAGAAGAAGGGCATAGGTGATAAGAATATCTAGCACAGTGAATTCCACCATTGCTTCTATAGGTCCAGTCTTCAAAGAAGCCATAAAAGTTCCTTCTACACTCCTTGTGCTATCATCATAAGCCCTTATTACAAGGTCAGATTTTGCCAAATCCTCCACCTTCACACCTAAATTAGGTAGGATCTGTAGTGGACAAACATTAATCACAGACCCATCATCCACCATCACATAATTAGTCCTCTTCCCTCTTACTTTAGCTGGGATGAATAGTGCATTATTATGGTTCCTTCCTTCCACAGGTAAATCCTCATCCGAGAAAGTAATGACCCTGTGCTTTTTCTCAGTAACCTTGGCCACCATTACTTTAGGAGTTGCTGTAGTTTTAATGTTCATCTTAGTCAAGGCCTTAACCAGGGCTCTTCTGTGGCTACTCGAATGCATCAAGAGCTCCCAAATACTTACGTTGGCCTTCGCTTTCTTGCGTTGCTTGAGAATCAAGTCATCACCCTGTTCATTTGAGTCTTCTCCTTCAATAGCTTCTTCTCTCTCTATGGCTTTCTCTACTGGCTTATAACCTTTCTCGCTTTTAGTAACATGGTTGATGTCAGGATTATCTACCCATACATCATACCTTTCAGTGCCTTCCTCATCTGAACTATACCAAATATCAATTATCCCTATAGTCTGATCTTTCCTCCCTTCTTTCCATACCTCGACCATGCATTTTTCCTTCTTGACCAGTAACTTTTCATCATCGAACTCCTTACCCCATCCTGTAGGCTCGATTGTATCAATGGATATGTCACAAGAAGGTGGTTTGGAGTAAAACACCTTATAATCAAACTTGCCTAAGGGTTGTCCTAGTAAGTCTTCTGCCACTTCCACACTTTTAGGAGTATTAGGAGATTTCTCAATAGTTTTAAGGCTTAGATCCTCAAAAGAGTTTATCACTTCTTCTTTGCGCACTCCTGAGTTAATCATCATGGTGGTTGGGGGTGGTATGTTTCGGTAATTTGGGAAAGGATTATTTCGGGTATTTAGGTTTGGGCTTGATTTTTCAAGGTCTGTGATCTTTCCAGAGTCTATGAGATTTTGGATTTTGTGTTTAAGACGCATGCAAGAGTCAAAGAGTGACCAGCAACTTGATGAAATTTGCAATAACTGTTTTGATCAAAACTAGGAAGGTTTGGGTTTGGTGGTCTAGAAAGGGTTAAGGGTCTAAGGAGGCCTTTTTGAATGAGAAGGCCTAGAACTTTGGATAAGGGTTAGTTAAAATTTGAGAATCTCCTAGGTAGTTTGATGGCATGAACTCCTATGACTCGGCTGGTATTTCCTTGTTGTGTGCCCCCAGTTGGGTAATTTCTCACTCTAGTGTTCCTAGTGGCCTTCTTTTTCTCATTTTCAATCTCTTCAACCTATAACCCATCATCATAAAGGTCTACGAACGTCTTGGGGTTCATCTTTTATAACCTCTCCACTAGGTTAGGTGACACATTTTGGACTACGATTCTAACCTGGTCCTTATCTACCAATTTGTTCTTCATCATTCTTGCCTTATTCATGAACCTAGTCAAAAAATCTAAAAATGATTCATTGGGCTTTTTCTTGGTTAGTTCCAGATCTCTTATAGACACCTCAAGCCTAGTATTATAGTCATATTGCTTTAGAAAAGCAGTGCACAACTCCCTCCAATATGATCGGATAGACTTCTCTAACCCATGATACCAGTTAATGGCCATACCTTCCAAGAATAGCATAAACAGCTTAGTAACCACTGCCAAAGGAGCCTTAGTGGTACTCATAGTAGTTTTGTATTGACTGAGATGAATCCTCGAGTCCCTAGTACCATCAAACTTCTACAGCTGTGGCATTTTGAATTTGTCAAGTAGCCAATCTTCCTCAAATTGCATCATATCATCAAAGTTAAAAGGGTATCCTAGGCCTTGTCCTCTCATCAACTCCTCCATCTTAGACATCTTCTGAGTTAATGCCTTCATCTGTCTGGATTCCAGCTCTTGAACTTACTCAAGTGATTCCCTTTTTTCTTTTTCAACCATGTAACTCTCAATATCCTCGAGCTTCATTTCTCTAACATTGCCATTGTTAACAAGTAGTAGACCCATGGTAGGTGGGTTAGCCGTGGCGGGTGGTGCAGCAGCAACAGCAGCAGGTGGTGGCATTATTCCCGCTAGAGCTTGTCTTAACTCGTCTTGCATCATTTCTCTCATATCATCTATCAGTGCTCCTTTAACATCTTCTAAGGTCTAGTTTCCTCCCTCTTGTTGTTCCATTCTTTTAGCTCGTTTAGGTTGCATAGCTTCCAAATAGAGTGGATTAATGGGGCTCTTTTCTAATCTGCTAAGGATCTCTTTCGCAATCGATTGGGGGCTTAAATCAGTTCTCACCAGTCTGCCATCTTTTCGACTCCAAACACAGGAAGACCCAGATGAATCTATGATGGCTGAAAGACAAATTATTAGCATGATGCATGAGATGCATGTATGCATGATGCACGTGCTATGCAACAAGTAGCAAGTAACAAGTTAGGTATACATACATCCTTCCAACCTTATTCCTCCTGCACACGTATTCAATGGCGAGTCTCTTTTCCTAAGATTTTTGGGTCTTAGTCTTAATATTAACAGGGGATATTAGGGTCTGACATGCATGCCAAATCTCTCAAAGTAATAGAAGCATAGAAACAGCATTTCTAGATGTAAAAGATTAGCCCAATCTTTATTAACCTAAACAGGTTTCAAAAGTATAGGCTTGGACCTTTATAGATAGAAATACCTCATGGTAACATTCACAAGAAATTTGGGTAAATCCTAGGGGAAATAACTAAGCCATTATATGTGGTTAAGGTTCGGTAAAAAGGTCAAAGTTCCCTTAGCAAGATGCTCTCCATTATGGACTTTGAGTTACAGGCCAAGGTCAGAGGGGCCTAACATCCTTTGCAAACTCAAGAGAAGACGACCCCCCTTGAGGACTTGGGTTACAGACTCTGGTCAGATGAGCCCGGTAATCTCTCTTAGACCGAGTTAAGGCTAAGAGTGATGGTTAGCCGATCTAAGACCCCATGAAGCTAATGGAATCATGGAATCATAAACCAACGCCATCGGTTAATAGGGACATGCAGAATGAATGCAAGAATAAAATAATAATTAATAAAATAATTCTAAAGAACACAAGTAGAATCAATATCTCTTATCCCTAGTGGAGTCACCACTATAGACAGCAGGGTTTAGTGCGCATCCAAGATTTTAGCAACCGTGACACTGTTTGAGCTCAAGGCTCCAGAGAACACACTAACCACTATCACAAAGACATGGCGTGGAGGTGAGGAGTCACCACCCAAGGTAATAAGTGGGACAAATCGAAAAGGTGGTACTCGATTCCCTAAAAGAAAGCTAGCACCACAACCAGGAGATTCTGGATATGGAATACCAACTTCTTTCAGTCTTATGTTCATTTAGAATTACTTTATGAATTATTATTTTATTCTCTATTTACATGCAATTTCATATAAACCCAAAACAATAAACTCCAAGGTGAACTAGTCATGAAATATACAAGTAAATAATGCATTCAATAAATTACATACTCCCTAAGTTAGTCTAATCTACATGGATTTTAAATAAATGAGTTAAATCTACATGTTTTAATATATAAGTGAACCTAAAGACCTAATTCCTTTTTATTTTAATTAAATGAACCTAAGTCTACTAATTTTAATAAAAGTGGGCCTAATTCTACAAATTATGGAATATTTAAATTAATGGGCCTAATTCTACATGTTTTAATTAAATAATGATCTTAAATCTATAAATTATGAAAGAAGGCTTAAATTAAGTGAGCTAAGTCTAAATCAATTAAACTAAATTAGGTGGGCCTATGTCTAATTAACTAAATGGATATTTCTAATCTAAAATCTAATTAATTGTGGGCCTAAAAATATATTTTAATTAATTAAACCTAATTAATTATTAAATGAGATGGGCTAAAAGAATTACCTAAACTTAAATAAATATATCAAGGCCTAAAATGGGCTTAAGGCCCAAAACACACCAAAATAATAAATAAAACCCAAAACAACTAAAAACATAAAAGAAACAATTAAATAAGATCAAACAAATAATTATTAATCCTTACTAAAACCCTAACTTTTATTAACATGCAACCTAAATTAATCTACTTCCTCCATTGATTTTAAATAATTACCTAGTTGAAACCTAACTTTACTAACCAGTTTAATCAAAATAAACATGCAACCACACATATAATTTCATTACTCCCACTATCAGGGCTATTACATTAGTTCCTAAAACAATTAATAAAATAACAATAAAGAATAAAATAAAAACAAAGACAATAAAAATAAAAATAAAACCCTAGAAACTAAGTCTCTTTTGTTCATAATCTTCTATAGACTTCTAGTGAAATTCATCTCCCTCACATGATCACTATGCGTTTTCCTCTATAATCACCACAAAACATAAAATAAAATAATAATTAATGAATAAATTATGATAAAATAATAAGAATAATAATGTAAAATAATCAAAAAATAAATAAATAAAAGAAGAATAGAAGAATATGATATGCTTATAGATGATTTAGGGTGCTCCTCAGATTTATGATTCACAGTTCTTGATAAATCTTCGAATCTTTTTCTTCAAAAATTCTTCACAAGTCTTGAATTAAACATTGAATCAAAAAGAATTTTTTGATTGAAAATTCAAAAGAAAATCATGATTTTTCTTCTTGTTCTCCCGTCTCTTTCCCTTCTTTTTCTTTTCCTTTCTATGCCCCTTTTCTCCTTTTTTTTCCTCCTCCTTTACTACTGCTTCCCTTCCTTTTTATAGTGGAGCTAGGAAGCCTAACCCTAATCCTAATGTAATTCTAATTCCTAAAGTGTATTTAGGAATTTTAAACCAATTAGGATTGAATCAATTAGAAAGTTTAAACCAATTAGGATTGAATTAATTAGGAAGTTTAAACCAATTAAAACACTAAATTGGAAGTAATTAGAAATAAAAACGGAAGAATTCAATTCCGACTAGGATTGTGCAATTCTGATTGGAATTGTTGTAATTCCTATCAGAATTACATAATTCCGGTTGGAATTATGGAATTCCGACACACACTTTTTTTTAACATTTAATTATAAAAAGACCCTTGGAAGATTTTAAATTTTACAATTAGGTCCTAAAAGAACTTTGCGATTTAGTCCCTGAAAAACATTAAATTCTTCCTTTAAAAGCCCTTAGAATTTTTTAAAGATTAAGTATCGAAGACACTTTCATCATTGGAGTCCTTTGCTGCATCCATAACATGTCATCCCGAAATTGGGTGTCTACAATCACCTTCCTTCATTTTAGCATGAAAAAGTCACTTAGATATCTCATATCTAGCGGTCCTACTTTGTTCACCAAACAACTCTTACAGGTGAAGTAGGATTTCCCTTGCATTAGTGTACTTCTCATATTGCCTATAAATGTCATTACTCATAGAAGCCCACATAATGCAATGTGCTTGCATATATCATATTTCCATTTTGCAAGAGTGTCATGTTCCTCTTGGGAAGCATAAGGTGGAAGGGGTTTGGGAGGACTTTATTCCAAAACATATAGTATACATTCAGAGGCCAATATAATTTTTAGATTATGAAGCCAATTTACAAGATTAGGACCAACGAGTCTGTTATTATTGAGAATGATGCTTTACGAGTTTAAGGATCTTATATTATTAAATTTATGCAAAAGCATAACAAGAGTGATTAGTCCCATGACATTATAATAAAGCCATTAGATTTGGTCTTTAATCATAATCGTCTCCCACTAACTTGGTGAATTCTACACTTCCAAGGTAGAAAATGAAAATCTCTTATTTGATGGATTTCTAGTGGGTAATTGTAAACACCCAATTTTGGGACAATAAAATATGAATACAACAAAGGACTCTAATGATGAAAATGTTACAAGTAGGTCTTCAAAACTTGAATTTCGAAACCTTAAAAGTTTGAATACGTTTTCAAAAAGAGTTTCCTTGGTTTTTTAAGAACTTAATTGTAATACCTTTTCAAACCTAATTGAAAATTTTAATTTCTTTCAGGGGTCTTTTTGTAATTAAAAGTTAAAAAAATCATAATTATAGAATTCCCATCAGAATTCTATAATTCTGATCGGAATTACACAATTTCGGTCAGAATTACGCAAATCTAGTCGGAATTACGTGTTTTTCGTCTGTTTTTTGTATTTTTTACAGAAAATTAAAATATTTTCCTGAGTTTTGATTAGTTAAAAAATTTTCTTGAATTTATTTTAGGATTTATCTGTCTCTTCAGGAAATAAATTCCTTTTAAAATTGTAAATCTTCAGGAAATAAAATCCTTTTAAAATTAGAACTCTTAGTACGTAGAACTTAGGCTCCTAGAACAAGGGATTAAATTTGGAGGACCTCTCTCTTTTTCTGCACTTACAAAAATATTCTTGGTTATTTTGCCTTGGAAGTAAGGAGCAAGAGGCCTTTATTGGAGAAAAGAATAATAAGTTTTTGAAGATCTATTTAACAATTAAACGGTGATTTTACTAGTTTGAGGAGTCAACCACAGTGCATCCATAATCATCTTCTCCTTCTCTATTTTCTCTTATTTTTTATTTTATTATTTTTTTCCTATTGAATTCTAGTTCTACTTAAATTTTTATTTTTATTTTGTTTATTCACTAACTATTGTTTATTTTTGTGTCGGTGATTATGGAGAGGATCACTTAATGAGTTTACTCAAAGAATAAAATCCATGAAGATCCATGGAATGCTATGGATGGAACCTTGTAGCTAAATAATATTTCTAGGTATTTAGTTTTTTTATCATTAATTTATTTTTATTTATTTTTTGGTTGTATTAATTTTCTTTTTTATTATTTTCAATAGTTCATTGTAATAGCCCCAATAGTAGGAATAATGAAATTTTGTGTGTGTGATTGGATGTTTTATTTTAAGTAATTGGTTAGTAAAATTAGGATTTTCATTTGGTAATTAATCAAAATTAATGGTTATTAAAATCATTAGGTTGTCTAATTAAAATTGAATTAGATTTAAGTTGGTAAAATTAGTTTGCTTGATTGATTATTTTATTTTATTGTTTATGGTCACTTTAATTAAATTAGGATTTTAGAATAGATTTAATTAATAGTTTAATATTTTAGTTGTTTATTTTGATGTTTTTATTTTTTTGGGCTTGTTTGCTTATGTTTTTATATTGTGGGCCCTAGGCCCACATTAGGCTTTAACTCATTTAAATTTAGGTTTTTTTTAGGTTTGATTAATAAAAATACATCTTTAGGCCCATAATTAATTAGATTTAGAGTAGGGATAACTTAGGCCCATTTAGTTAACTAGACGTAGGCTCACCTAATTTAATTTAATTAATTTAGACTTACCCCATTTAATTTAAGTCTTTTCATAATTTGTATATTTAAGATCATTATAGAATTAAAACATGTAGAGTTAGGCCCACTAAATTAAATACTTCATAATTTGTAGATCTAGGCCCATTTTAGAATTAAAATAAATAGACTTAGGTTCACTTAAATTAAAATTAAATAGGAAATAGGCCCATTAGTCTTTAGGCTCATCTATAATGTAGAATTAGCCCATTTAATTAAAATCAATGTATATTAGACTAACCTAAGGATTATGATGAATGCATTGTTTACTTGTATATTTCATTACTAGTTTATCTAGAGTTGAATTTTTTTTAGGGTTTATATGAAATTGCATGTAAATAGAGGATAAAATAGTAATTCATAAAGTAATTCTAAAAGAACACGAGACTGAAAGAAGTTGGTATTATATACCCAGAATCTCCTGGTTATGGTACTAGCTTTCTTTTAGGGAATCAAGTACCACCATTTTTGCAATTTGTCCCAGTTATTACCCTGGGTGGCAACTCCTCATCTCCACACCATGTCTTTGTGATAGTGGTTAGTGTGTTCTCTAGAGCCTTGAGCTCAAACAGTGTCGCGGTTACTAAAATCTTGGGCGCGCACTAAACCCTGTCGTCTACAGTGATGAAGTTCTTAATGAGTTACTAATATTCCTCAGGTACACTTTGCCATTCTTAGAATATTAGTTTTTATTAAGCTGAATAACTCTTATTCATCACATCTCATATGAGATATCATCAAACTAGCTCCTAATGTTACAGGCCTTAGGTACACATTGCCATTCTTAGTCTTTGGCATTAGTTACGTCCATACCATTGGATCAGTGAAGTGTATAGACTTGAACACTACATACCTCGAGTACACATATTTGCCATTCTTGGCATGTAGTGTGTCTATACACCCACAACAACTTCTGTTTAACAATAATACTATATGAATCTCTTAGATCTTATATACATCCCTATATGTCTATAGCTGATGCACATAGTTCAAAACCATGCAAGTTATTACTCCAATGGAGAGTCTAGACCAAAATTTGATTTGGAAGATTTTTAGGTCTTTATTTGAGGTCTCACTTCGCATATTAGCCATTTGATATTACATATATCACATATATACATCACATGACATTCTACATATATCACATATGCATATAATTTGTTGCATCTTATTACACATATCATATATGCATATAATTTGTTGCATCTGATTACACATATTGCATATGCATATTGCATGTTTTAACATATATAACTCACATATACATTGAACATACATAATGAATGCACAAATATAGAATGATCATTGGTCTTGTACAAACATATTCTAACTCTTAGAATAAATTACATTGCCTCCATCTTGATGGGTCTCCCAATTGAACTCTTCAAGCTCCATTTCATAACTTTTATAATGTATAATGATTCCTTGGTATTCCAAGGTGAATATTATAACCTAGTTCTATATAATTAACTCTTAATTATATAACTAATAATAAAAAGAATAATTATACAAATTTAGGATGTAATATAAAGACCATGATCATTCCATGCATGTATGTCAAACAAAAAATATGCATTTAAAAGGCCCTAAAGTAACCCAATGAGGGATTTGGACACGACTCGACACCACTGTGATGACTCAAGATTGACTCAGCATATCCTACCTCTATCACAAGTCATCACATCGATGATGAGTCAGCATGTGCACCCTTTGTCATAAGTTAGCATGCCCATAATGAGTTGGATGGCCACCTTCTGTCATGAATTAGCACACCCGTGACGAGTCGGCACAACCACTATCTAACACACACTTAAGGCCATTTTTATATATGTTTAGCCATAACACTTACAACCAACATCAATTTTAATCACAACACTTATAATTAACAACCAATATAGCATGTGTTAAGTGCAAAACGGAGCTCTGATACCATTGTTAGGAATCAATTGTTCAATTAGAAATCAAATATTAATTAGAGTAAATTTTAAAATATTCTCAACATAACCCTTAATCTCATTAAGAATTCCAATCCCTATGATCCAATTTGCATTAAACACGTAGCTAATTTAAAACAAATACAAATACAAGAAATTAACAACCAAGGAATTATAAGTTTCAGGAAAAACTTACTAATATCCAAAGGTTGGTGTAGACCACAAAAATCTACTACAATAGTTGGTACACCTTGGATTTAACTCTTGAATCAACCTTGAGTCTCCCAATTGTGAGACCTCTAGCTTAAAAAACCAAGCTTTATCAAATCTCTTCCTTGTTTTGATCAATTGAAAGCTTGAATCCTTTTACTTTGACCACTCAAGTTTTCTTCTTATAATCCTTGCAAAAGCTCTAGGTTTTGTATATGTATTTTTTGTCTTTTTATGTCTCTACACTTTATCTTCACCAACAAACAGTTAATATCCAATATTTACTTTTAGATATACTTACCTAGAGATTAACGTAGAGATTAGTGACATGACCCATAATCCACTTGTCATAATTAATTAACAATTAAATAAGTAACTGGTGTCCAAACAAGGAGGACGTAGAGATTATAACTCTTATAATTCTCTACATAACCTAGGACTTACACATGTCAATTAATTCCATGTATTTATTTGATTTAATAAAGTCAAATACTATCTTAATGGATTTAGGCTTAAATAATTAGATCAACTTTTGACCCAAAAACCCAATCCATTACCATATGGACTTATAAGCATTGGGCCAACTCTTAACCCAAAGCCCATGGCATTAATCAAATAGACTTAAATGCATTAAGTGAGCTTAGTCAATTACTTGGTCTAATTTTAAGTCCAAAACACTTTTGGACCTAGGTCTATGACACTTGAGCCATTAGTCCAAGTAATTGAGAAAACAACATATACACATTATTAATTTATTATCTCAATTAATATCTCATATTAATTAAGCATAAATAAATAATTAGACCTTTCATTGAAATTAGATTTCATGATATGCTAGAATCATTGCTTTAAGTAAAAATTCAATTTCATTAATCTTAATTAATTGATTAAACTCTTTAATCAATAATTAGATTAATATAAAGAGATTTGGTAAAACCTTTTAGGGTGTGACTTACTAGGTCCATGTCTAATTGGAAATAAGAAGATAATATCAACACTTGATATTATTTGAAACTCTTTTCAAGTCTAAATGTGAAAATTCCAATTATTCACATTTAGTTCTCATAAGTTGTGAGTGACCCCTAGCATCGATATCGTAACTACCTAATTAGATATGAATGTATTCATTAATTCACACGAACCCTTTGGTTATAATTACCGTGCACTAAAATCTCTCCATTAGAAGATCCCAATATAGCCTAGAGTCAAGGATTGGTCAAACTCTAATAATTATATCATATGATGGCATCTTAAGTTCTATCTCTTAATTAAAACACAACAACTACTAGAAACTTTTTTTAGCACTGAAACTCTTTCAGACTATTATGTTTTTCCTAGCCAGGAACTCTTTCATCAAGAAAAGACTTGGATAGCATAGGATCTTATTCTGGTTCACTCTAGGTAATGAATCTCATCTTAGTCGAACACTCATCCATACATTTAACTAACTAGAGCCACCACACGCCATATACCTATGTGTGAATAACATAAGTATGTAAGCAGTAACAAACTCTAGCCATTTAAATGTGGATGACAATATCACCTCAGGTCAAAGAACTATATGCACCATTATGACATAAATTGTGATAGTTAACTATAAATGAATATCCATGCGATCATATATCTAGCGTCACTGTTCAATCCACCCATCACATGAGTATCCACATGTCTATTCTAATATCCCATATCAAGTAGCATGACACTCACTACCTCCCACTATCAATATCACATACTAATCAAGGAAAATAGACAGAGGTGATAGTCTAATTAATATTACCCAAATCTCAATTATTTGACTATGAACATTTTATAGCATATGTACTAAATAAATTCGTAGGTCATATTATCAACTCTTGATAATTAATATATTTAACATGATGCTAATGGATAAATATTCAATTAAATAAACACTTTAAATAATATAATATTCTTTATTGCCATTGGAATAATTTATAATGTCATTATATATTACATGAATCATACCAAGGCACGTCTATGCTAACATATATGACTGTTCGTGAGACATTGGATTTCTCTAAGAGGTGTCTAGGCATAGGAACGTGGTATGAAATGTTAGTAGAGCTTGCACAAAAGGAGAGAGAAGCAGGTGGCAATGGTAGTGGCGGGCCAGGGGGTTGAGTATAGGAAGTGGCTGGATTATGAAGTGAAGGGAAGAACTTAACAAATCCTGTTTTTTAATTTTCTTTGACAGAACCGGGTCTCACATGTGCCATATCAGCTATGGTAACAGAAAACTTAACAATGTTTATTGTTTGTGTTTAAATGTACTGAATTTGTAAACATTAAGGGCATAAGCGGCCATTGAAAAACATTAAATGTCAATGGGACAATCGGGCAAAATATTAGGGTCATTTTTTAACCTTATTCCTTAATTAAATTGTAGTTTTAATTTATTAAAATTATTTAATTAATTTAATATATATATATATATATATATATATATTATTTAGAATCCACATAAAATGTGGATTCACGATCAATTTAACATATTATTTTAAATTGAATAAATCAATGATGTAATTTTTTCTCCGACACTCAAAGAATTCAATTTTTATTCTTCCTCTTCTTTCTTTAAAAAAAAAATTTAATATAAATTACCAATAATTAAAATACATTAAATTCTAACTATTATAGACTTAATTATTTATTTATTATATCACAAGTCAATTGAATTTTTTATTCACATGTAAAATATACAGTTGTTTCCTGCGGACGGCATTAATATATGTTGTTTTCTGCTGGGAGATGGCACTTTTCTTTTTTTTTTTTTAAATCTATCTCATCTTTAATGTTTCCTTTTCAATAAATTGGAGCAATTTGATTCACCATGCGTACTTTAAATAATAAAAAGTTCAATATTTCTTTTCAATAAATTGAAGTAATGAAATTTGAGTTTACTGTATCAATAGTAACTTAACTTTATCTATACTTCATTTTCGTACTAAATTTTTAATTTATTTTTTTTCAGTTATCAAAATTTTATTTTTATTTCAAATTAAAATATCTTAAATATATCTTATCAAAATTTAGCATACATTACAATTGGAATAAATATATTCTTAATATATTCGTCACGTAAGCCTCTAATTAAGCAAACTAATCATTTTATAGGCTTTAGAAAACAAAATTATTAAAAAAATATAATTGAAAATGTAAAAATCCTAAAAAATAAAATTTTATTTTCTAGAATTCACAAGATGATTAAGTTGCTTACCAGGACGTTTATGTGGTGAATATACTAAAAATATGCTTATTCTGACTGCCACATATGCTAAATTGGATCAGATAAATTCAAGATACTTTAATCTGAAATAAAAATAGAACTTTAATAACTGAAAAAAAAAATAAATATCTAGTACTAAAATGAAATATATAGTAAAGTTAAGTTACCATTGGCGTAATAAATTCAATGTAATTTTCTATGCTTACTTCAAATAATAAAAAATTGAATATATAAATGTAAAAAGAGTGGGTTCATCTTTTCCTCTGTAAAGAATAAATTAATTCACTTCAATTCCATCGTTAAAAGAAAAAAAAAGAAAAAAAAAAGCAATTTGATGAGGGAAAACAACAACTCACATTATTTTTTTCTTTGAAAAAAACAACAATTTAATGAATGTTGTGAAATAAAGATTAAATTACTTATTTTGTTATAGAACTAAACTTGAATTTAGTAGTATTTAACTAGAAGAAAAATATTTTATAGTAGAATGATTTTGAGAGAATTTAGAAAGAGTTTGGAGAGAATTTAGAGAACTATAATATTGAAAGAATTTGGAGAGTAATCTATCTTTTCTTCTTCTTAATCTTAACATCCTCATTAATGAATTTCAATCCATTTATATAGAGATTTTCTTTTCACTATTTGAGTACTATTCTCTCACAAGCAATATATTGTTCATTCACAAGCAATAAATTGTTCATTCACATTCATAATACTCCCCCTTGAATAACAATATTTTGCAACTGCCTCATTAAAACCTTGCTAAATAAAACCCAGTGGGAAAAACTTTAGCTTAAGGAAAAAGAGTACAGTGCATGATTTTCTCCCCCTCAAGTTGATATGTATAATCTTCCTTCACATAGTATGTAGATGTCGCATTCCAATATCGTGAACGTGCTTTCTAAAGATTGCAGTTGGAAGTGCCTTTGTGAAAAGATCAGTTGAATTCTGGCTAGACTGAATATACTTGATACCTATATAATTGTCTTTTATTAGCTCTTGAGTGTATGAAAAGAATCTTGGAGGTATATGTTTGGTTCTATCACTTTTGATATATCCTTCCCTTAACTGTGCAATGCATGCTGCATTATCTTCATATAAAATTGTTGGACTTTTGTTGACTGGAAAACCACAAGATTCTTCAATATGATGTGTCATTGATCTAAGCCACACACACTCTCTACTTGCTTCATGTAGTGCAATAATTTCAGAATGATTTAAGGAAGTAGTGACAAGCGTTTGTTTCTGGGAACGCCAAGAAATTACAGTTCCATTATTTGTGAACACATAACCTATTTGAGATTTCGCTTTATGAGGATCAGATAAATGCCCTGCATCTGCATAACCAATCAATTCTTGTTTTGAATTGTTAGAATAAAATAAACCCAAATCAACATTTCCTCGAAGGTATCGAAGTATATGTTTGACCCCTTTCCAATGCCTTTTTGTTGGAGCTAAACTGAACCTCGCTAATAAATTAACTACAAAAGAAATGTCAGGTCTAGTACAATTAGCAAGATACATTAGAGCTCCAATGGCACTGAGATATGGAAATTCAGGACCAAGAATTTCTTCATTTTCTTCACAGGGTCGAAATGGATCAGTTTCAATATTGAGTGATCTAACGACCATTGGAGTACTTAAAGGATTTGCTTTATCCATATTAAAGCGTTTCAAGATCTTTTCTGTGTAATTTGATTGATGCACAAATATCCCATTGTGCATTTGCTTAATTTGTAAACCAAGGCAATACTTGGTTTTTCCAAGATCTTTCATTTCAAATTCTTCCTTTAAGTATACTATTGCTTCATGGATCTCATTTTCTGTTCCAATGATATTCAAATCATCAACATATACAGCTATAATCATAAATCCGGATATTGTTTTCTTAATAAAAATGCATGGGCAAATAATATTACTCACATATCCTTTATTAATCAAATAATCGCTTAAACGATTATACCACATGCGCCCAGACTGTTTTAACCCATATAAAGATCTCTGGAGCTTGATCGAATACATTTCTTTGGGTTTTGTACTTAATGCTTCAGGCATTTTAAATCCTTTAGGGATTTTCATATAAATGTCACTATCAAGTGATCCATACAAATAAGCAGTCACAACATCCATAAGACGCATTTCTAATTTCTTAGAAACTACTAAGCTAATCAGATACCTGAACGTAATTGCATCCATAACAGGAGAATACGTTTCATCATAATCAATTCCTGGCCTTTGTGAAAAACCTTGAGCTACAAGTCTAGCTTTGTATCTTATTATTTCATTTTTCTCATTTCTCTTTCGTACAAAGACCCACTTGTATCCTACAGGTTTCACATTTTTAGGCATAGGAATAATTGGCCCAAAAACATTTCGTTTGTTTAGTGAGTCCAATTCAGCCTGCATAGCATCTTTCCATTTTATCCAATCATGCATATTTTGACATTCCATGACTGATTTTGGTTCAGGATCATCTTTGTCATTTATGATTTCACATGCAACAGTATATGAAAATGTTTCATGACTTTCTTTATTTTCTATTTCTTCAGGGATATTTTCCTCGCTATCAATATGATTATCTACTCCCTTTCTCTTTCGAGGATTTTTATCCTTAGAACCAATTGGTCTTCCACGCTTCTAGCGTGTTTTAGACTCATGAGTGTCTTTATTCTCAGATTTTATTTCTGAAATTTCAATACGAGCAGGAACATTGGCTGCTGGTATATATGATTTAGTCACTCTTTTTGTATCAGTAAATGCATCTGGCAATTGATTTGCAATTGCTTGTAAGTGCACAATCTTTTGCACTTCTAATTCACATTGTTTTGTGTGAGGATCCAGATGCAATAATGATGGTTCATTCCATGAAATATCCCTTTTCACTTCTTTCTCCCCTTTTCCTAATGTTGGGAAAATAACCTCATTAAATTGGCAATCAGCAAAACGTGTTGTAAAAACATCACCAGTTAGAGGTTCAAGATATCTAATAATCGAGGGTGTTTCAAACCCAACATAAATTCCCAATCTTCGTTGAGGACCCATTTTTGTGCGCTGAGGTGGCGCAATGGGTACATATACTGCACAACCAAAAATTTTGAGATGGGAAATATTTGGCTCTTGACCAAATGCCAATTATAGTGGGGAGTATTTATGATATGCACTAGGTCTGATACGAATTAATGAAGCA
The DNA here is from genome assembly GCA_947683625.1 of Mallotus nudiflorus. Lineage (NCBI taxonomy): Eukaryota > Viridiplantae > Streptophyta > Magnoliopsida > Malpighiales > Euphorbiaceae > Mallotus > Mallotus nudiflorus. The sequence goes on from CANTUR010000108.1 coordinate 336,455, forward strand.
GCATGTAGGATTGCATGACCCCAAACTGAAATGGGAAGCTTTGTTCTCATTATTAATGGTCTAGCAATAAACTGAAGTCGTTTAATCAATGATTCAGCTAAACCATTTTGAGTATATACATGGGCAACGGGATGCTCAACAATGATCCCAGTAGACATACAATAATCATTGAATGCTTGAGATGTAAATTCACCAGCATTATCAAGTCTTACCCTCTTGATTGTATAATCAGGGAATTGTGCTCGTAATTTAATAATTTCAGCAAGCAACCTTGCAAATGCAACATTACGAGTTGACAATAGACAAACATGTGACCATCTACTAGATGCATCAATTAATACCATAAAATATCTGAATGGTCCACATGGTGGGTGAATTGGCCCACATATATCACCTTGAATTCTTTCAAGAAATATAGGTGATTCATTTTGAATTTTAGATGGTGAAGGTCTCAAGATTAATTTTCCAAGAGAACAAGCTGTACATGGCATTTCATTTGATTGAGGAATTCTTTGCCCCTTCAAGGGATGCCCATGTGAATTCTCAATTATCCTTCGCATCATTACTGATCCAGGATGACCTAATCTGTCATGCCATAAATTTATTATTGAAGGATCATAAGATTTTTCTTTTACTGCCATATTTGATTCAATTACATGTATATGCATGTAATGCAATCCAATAGGGAGTTTTGGCAGTCTTTCCAATACTTGCATTTTTCCTGATTCATAGGAAACTATATTTAAATATTTGTTACCATTTATAGTAATAGATTGGGTATCACACCCATTTCGATATATGTCATCAAAACTCAACAAATTTCTTGTTGATTTTGGTGAAAACAAAGCTTCATCAATTATAAACTTTATTCCATTTGGTAACATAAATTTAGCTTTGCCAATTCCTTCAATCAGATCTACAGGACCTGATATTGTTTTTACAACTGCCTTTGTGGGCTTTATTTCAGAGAAATAATCTCTATTTTTCAAGATAGTATGTGTAGTACCACTATCTGATATGCAGAGATCTCCAATATTGTCTTTATGTTGAGTACAATCCATATTAAACTTCAAAATAGATAAACACAAAATTAATCAATTAAGGTAAAAACATAAAATAATTATAAAGTAGGACGTTTTATTTAATTTAAAAATAACATACATAACAATAACATATTCTTCAGAATCAAATAAGTAATAACAATATACTTAAAATTATAGATGTCTCAATTTCCATTGTCAGTAAAATCAGAAACATCTAAATGAGTTGTATCATTAACATGAGTATGATGCTCATTGAAGTTTATTTCCTTTTCTTTGCCTTTCAATGATGCCTTATAAAGTTGGCAAAGATGTGGTGGTGTTCGACAAATTTGTGACCAGTGTCCTTTACTACCACATCTGAAACACACAGTTTCAGACTTATATTGAGGCCTTTCTTGAACACCACTGATGACTGATTTTAACTTCTTTTGAGGTTGAGTCTGAGTTTGTTGTGGAGTATTATTATATTTATTTCCACGACCATGGCCAAAGAATTGACCTCTTCCACGTCCACAGCTATTGTAATTTTTATATCTGGAATAATTTGTAGCATTTGCTTCTGGAAATGCTATTGAGCCAGTGGGACGGGATTGATGATTTTTCATCAAGAGTTCATTATTTTTCTCAGCTACCAGTAGGCATGAAATTAGTTCAGAATATTTTTTAAATCTCTGCATCCTGTATTGTTGTTGCAGTGTAACATTTGATGCATGAAATATGGAGTAAGTTTTCTCCATCATATCCTCATCTGTGACTGTCTGTCCACAGAATTTTAATTGTGATACTATTATGAACATTGCAGAATTATAGTCACTCACTTTTTTGAAATCTTGAAAGCATAAAGCTCTCCATTCATCAATGACTACTGGTAGTATTACATCTCTTTGATGATCATATCTGTCTTTTAGATCCTTCCAAAGAATACTTGGATCTTTGACAGTCAAATATTCACATTTTAATCCTTCATCAAGATGACGACGGAGAAAAATTATAGACTTGGCTTTATCTTGCAATGAGGTGTTATTATTTTCTTTTATGGTATCAATTAACCCCATTGATTGAAGATGCATCTCTACATCTAGAATCCAAGACATATAATTTTTTCCCGTGATGTCAAGAGCAACGAACTCAAGCTTTGCTAGATTTGTCATTATGATAACTAATAAAAAAAATAATTCAATTAGAATTCATAAATTTGATGACTACTAAAAAAAATCAAACATGATCAGAATTTACTAATTAATTATATCATGAATGAATATTGCAAGAAATAATAGTGGTACAAAAAATGATACAATAATACTTAAAATTATATCAAATAGAAAATCATCTTCCATATTAATTATTCCTAAAACTATTATAATAGTCATGATCAAAACACAAATATAAATATACCAAATCATGTTTACAATTTAGTGTAAAGAGAGAAAGAGAAAATGTATGAATTTGTGTGAATGAATAACATTTATAGCTCATCTATTTATAATGAAAAATATAGTCGTTTATTAACGTTATATTACCGTTGGTAATAAAAATATAGCCGTTAGAATTTTTTTTTTTTAATATAATATATTGAGAAATAAATTATATAAAGTAAAATCAATAAATAATGTTGATATGATTATTTATAGCAAGTGAGTTAACATAACGATATGTATAAATATGGGGCAAAACCGTCCATTAATATAAAATGGGGTATAGCCTTCCATTAACATAAATAATAAAAAATAAATGTGCATAAATATAAATTGGTATGAGGCATAACCATCCATAAGGTTAGAACCATTTCTAGTAATATTTGCATCAATGGTGTAGTTAGTAAAACAAAATAAAAATAACAATTAATATAAAGTTAGATTGAAGAAATAAATATAAATATATAAATTAGTAGGAGGCATAGCCATCCATGATAATATATAATCAACTATTATATTCATAAATATTAAATATTAAGAAATATGTACCTTATTGTTTTGATCGAGAGCTCCTCGTGCTGATAACGTGTTGTGAAATAAAGATTAAATTACTTATTTTGTTATAGAACTAAACTTGAATTTAGTAGTATTTAACTAGAAGAAAAATATTTTATAGTAGAATGATTTTGAGAGAATTTAGAAAGAGTTTGGAGAGAATTTAGAGAACTATAATATTGAAAGAATTTGGAGAGTAATCTATCTTTTCTTCTTCTTAATCTTAACATCCTCATTAATGAATTTCAATCCCTTTATATAGAGATTTTCTTTTCACTATTTGAGTACTATTCTCTCACAAGTAATATATTGTTCATTCACAAGCAATATATTATTCATTCACATTCATAATAATGAACACTTTATTCTTTAAAAAAAAAAGGTTGACTTTATGCCACCAATTATGATTATTATTATTATTATTATTTACAAATTAGTTAATTAGGATGCATATTACATCTCCCTCACTCGCTTTCGGCCGTGAAGTTTTTCTTTTTAAATGGAATATGCATTAAATCATATATATATATATATATATATATATATCAGATAAAAAAATTGTGTTACTTTTTATTTAGTTTAATTTAATTAACAGACAATTTCATTTTTAAATAAATTTGAAATTTATTTTCAAATTTATTTAAACCAAATATACTTTATTAATATGAATTAATTTAAAAGAAATCATTTATGTCGCGGGTAGCTACAACTACAGTGCTGTTGCTTCCTACGAAATTACTCAAAACCCTCCCTCCTCAAGCTAGATAGCCCCTTATATCGAGGGGTAAAATAGAAAAAAAAAATTGTTTTGTTGCATGTAGTAATAACACTGTAACTATCACTCTCTGTAACATCTATCATCACTGTCAATTTAATTTTAAATAATTTCATAAAATTAAAATATTAAAATTTAAAATAAATTTTATATAGTTTTTATTGAAACTGAATATATTTACTTGAAGTTGTAAATAAATTCTACAAAATTTTATCAATTTGCAAATAAATTTTACCAAATTTTATCAAATTTATTTGGGCAAAACAAATGTACCTTCACCTTAAGAATACAGAAATCTCAAATCAGATAGTTGGAGATAGGATATAAAATCAAATCAGATTCACTGGATTAAAAAAAAAAAGTTACATGAGATTTCATGATCCATTTGAGAAGCAAAAAAATACTATTTCATTGTATTAAATTCAACGTCGGGAAAACTTCCAAGAAATTTGACTGATTCTGTTGCCAAATTTCGTTCAGTTTTTTTTTTTTTTTTTTCATATATATACTTATATCTCCTGGTCATAGCCTATTGCTGAAACGATTAATATTCACATCCTCTTTACAAGAGTTAATATATTGAACTTTCCTCTTCCAGGCATCAGGATTAAAACTATAGTTACCATACAATCATAGTATTCTCAAATCTTGATGCTCCTGATGATCTTTATTATTTTTAAGAGATTCGAAGAAAAGGGTTTGTGCGTGTGGGGTGTGGCTGGTTTTCTTTAATTAGTGATAACACGAAATTCTGCAAGAAATATCAGGAATACATGCAAAGCCAGGAAAAAGAACTACCTGGGCTTGGGTTCAACGAACTTAAAAAAAATTGTAAAGAAATGCAGAAAAGACTTTGAATCCCATCAAGAACTTGATGATAATGGATCTCCTTCTTCTTCTGCTGCTGCTGATGCAAGTAACACAAGAATTCAATTGTGATCATATTTGCAGTATCTTGCATTTAATGATGTTTTTTATGTTACGATTTTTGTTGTGGTTGTAGTGTTGGTTCTCATTTACCAATTGGGATTTGCATGTATTGTAGTTTGCGATGGAACCTTCTTTCCTTCCCTTCTTAAGGAAATGTCTGCTATTGTTAGTTGCTTTAATGAGCCAGCCCAGAAATTGTTTGAGCTGCACTTACCTTCTGGTTTTACGAAATACTTTTTTATGGTTCAAAGGCAAGTTGCAAGACAATCATGTCGCTTTGATGCAAGAAAGCAAGGATCTGATTACCTATGCCCTTATAAATTCCATTGCAGTTCGAAAATTTCAAAAGAAATATGATAAGGAATGATCTGATCATCTACGTAACAAATTGTTTAATCCTTAGTTGTCAAAACAAAAAGAAAATTAATCCTTATTCAACTAGACAATAACATAAGATGGTGAACTTTTTTTTTTTCTTCCTGGGTAACAAATTCATTACTCCAACCAAGGACAGGCCTTCAAGTCTCAAGCTGAAAGTATGCATATTGAGGTTCTTCAATCTCCAAGGCTCTGTGAGCTAATGGCCTTCCACATTAACTTGAGGGAACAAAAGATCAAGTCAAAGAAAGAGGTTCCTGCCTTGCTTTATGGGTGCTCAATGACGTTCGATGATGATGACGAGCCATCACTCTCTTGCGAGCTCTTTGATTCCATCAAGCTTGATATAGATTTGACTTGTTCAATATGCCTGGTAATCAGCTCCTAAATCTCCATTTTTTTTTTTTCCCTATGATATGAAGTCTATATATTATTTACATGTTACATGCACCAGTAAGTTGAAAAAACAAAAAAAAAAAAAACTGCCTGCCCAGTTTCTGATGAAGGTTCAAGATCAAGTAGATGATGACTATATTGGGAAAAACTAGAACAGCTATTAAGAGTTATACAGTCTCTTATAATTCCGTTTCTAAGAAGTAAAAGTTTTTCAGAGATACGGTCTTTTCTTCATCTTCTTATTCTTCTTCTTCTTTTTATGCAAATTTTCTTTTTTTTTGTTTTAATTTTTTTACCCTTTTAAAATACAGTTTCTTCTTTCTTTCTTCTTACTCTTTTTCTTCTCATCTTTTTTATTTTTGATAATTGATTTTTGGAGCTCTTGGACTTGGTATTCTGCAATCCACGAACAGGAGGCAAGGTAAGAGGTGGGGAGAGTCCCCACAAACACTCTGATACCTAAGTTAGAAAACAAAAGTAAGGAAAATACAAAATAACTAAAATATGTGAGAATGAGATGTCTCTTTGTGAGGGATGTACTACTTTATATATAGTAATACTCAAACCTGGAATGAGTCAGATTCCGTGTGGGATAGTGAATAATAACCTTGATAGGAGAGTGTTCCTTCTGTGCTTAGAACTCCACTTTGGAATAATCCCCATTCTGGACGGATTTACCTTTTTACTAATTCAAGTGTCCCTATTTAGGGAATAAGGAGCCCCTAACTAGGTAAGAACATACTTGATGGTATTAATTTTTTTCCCCCTCTTTTCATTTCTTTTAAATTAGATCCCATAAAAAAAATCCCCACACTTAATTCATATTAAAAAAAAAACCCAAATATAATAAATTGATTCAAAAAAAAAAGTAAAACCGAGTTACATTGTATTTTGAATTTTTTTGGAAAAAGATCAGTTTTCATAACTAAAAACTTGAATTTATAATTTTTTTGAACATTAGAATTTGAGTGTTGTAATGACAATGGTTTAATTTGTTTGAATTGATATCAATGTGTACTTTTTTTATTGAGTTGTTTTGACTGTCATTTTTCTAGTTCTTTTGACAATTGTTTTAAAAAAAATTAAAACAACCAAAATAACAATCATTGCAAAATAACCTTATAAATATAAAGTTGAAGCAACAAAAAAATTAAAAAAATGCCAAAACAACCAAAAAAATAACTTAAAAACAATCAGAAAACAATAAAAATGAAAAAATAAATAAAAATAAAAGCAACTGTTAAAACTATCAAAAACAACTGTTAAAACAACCAAAAAGCAACTATAATAATGGTTTTTTATGTTATTTTTTTATTCGATTTCTTTTTCTTCGTTCATTTTCAATTTTTCGAACTTGTTTTGTGATAATTTTTTAGTTATTTTTCTGATTGTTTTGAAAAAAAAAATCATAAAAAAAAAATTTGAAAACAACTAAAAAAGCCACAACAGAATAACCTCATAAAATATAATGCTAAATCAAAAAAAAAACCAAAAATAACTATCGAAACAACAAAAAAATATAGTAAAAATGAAAAAATTAAGTAAAAAAGTAAATAAAAAAAGAAAAAATACAAACAACTAAAAAAATCAATATAACAAAAAAATAAATAAAAATAAAATAAGGAGAGAAAGAAAAAATAAATTGAAAATAAAAATAAAAAATACTGAAATGAATGATAATATTAAAATAAAATATTTATGAAATAATAATAGTAATCATAATAAAAACAAGAAGAAGAACAAGAGAATAACGTAAAAATGAAAAGGAAAAGAAAAAAATAAATAAATAAATAAAGAAGCAAAGCAGGTTACAAGTGAGAGGAAATGAAAGGGCGCGTATTTTTGAAGAACTTTTCCAAAAAAAATGTGTAGGCTGTAGCTGTCCCATGCTTTCTTCTCTTCTTTACTAGAATTGGGGAACAATTTAACAGACAGAGCAACTCACGGCATAGGCCACGAGACCTATGCTGGGAGCCCCAAAAATAATAGTCATAAATAATTAATCATTATTATGAATGTGAATGAATAATATATTACTTATGAATGAATAATATATTGCTTGTGAGAGAATAGTACTCAAATAGTGAAAAGAAAATCTCTATATAAAAAGATTGAAATTCATTAATGAGTATATTAAGAAGAAGAAAAAAAAAAGATAGATTACTCTCTAAATTCTTTCAATATTATAGTTCTTCAAATTCTCTCCAAATTTTCTCTAAATTCTCTTAAAATCATTCTACTATAAAATATTTTTCTTCTAATTAAATGCTACTAAATTCAAGTTTAGTTCTATAACAAATTAAGTAATTCAATCTTTATTTCACAACACGTTATCAGTACGAGGAGCTCTCGATCAAAATAATAAGGTACATATTTCTTAATATTTAATATTTATAAATATATTATTTGATTATATATTATCATAGATGGTTATGCCTCCTACTAATTTATATATTTATATTTATTTCTTCAATCTATCTTTATATTAATTGTTATTTTTATTTTATTTTACTAACTACACCATTGATGCAAATATTGCTAGAAATGGTCCTAACCTTATGGATGGTTATGCCTCCTACCAATTTATATTTATACACATTTATTTTTTTATTATTTATGTTAATGGAAGGCTATACCCCATTTTATATTAATGGACGATTTTGCCCCATATTTATACATATCGTTATGTTAACTCACTTGCTATAAATAATCATATCAACATTATTTATTGATTTTACTTTATATAATTTATTTCTCAATATATTATATTAAAAAAAAAATTCTAACGGCTATATTTTTATTACCAACGGTAACATAACGGTAATAAATGGCTATATTTTTTATTATAAATAGATGAGCTATAAATTTTATTTATTCACACAAATTCATACATTTTCTCTTTCTCTCTTCACTCTAAATTATAAACATGATTTGATATATTTATATTTGTGTTTTGATCATGACTATTATAATAGTTTTAGGAATAATTCATATGGAAGATGATTTTCTATTTGATATAATTTTAAGTATTATTGTATCATTTTTTGTACCGCTATTATTTCTTACAATATTCATTCATGATATAATTAATTAGTAAATTCTAATTATGTTTGATTTTTTTAGTAGTCATCAAATTTATGAATTCTAATTAAGTTATATTTTTTTATTAGTTATCATAATGACAAATCTAGCAAAACTTGAGTTCGTTGCTCTTGACATCACGGGAAAAAATTATATGTCTTGGATTCTAGATGTAGAAATGCATCTTCAATCAATGGGGTTAATTGATACCATAAAAGAAAATAATAACACCTCATTGCAAGATAAGGCCAAGTCTATAATTTTTCTCCGTCGTCATCTTGATGAAGGATTAAAATGTGAATATTTGACTGTCAAAGATCCAAGTATTCTTTGGAAGGATCTAAAAGACAGATATGATCATCAAAGAGATGTAATACTACCAGTAGTCACTGATGAATGGAGAGCTTTATGCTTTCAAGATTTCAAAAAAGTGAGTGACTATAATTCTGCAATGTTCATAATAGTATCACAATTAAAATTCTGTGGACAGATAGTCACAGATGAGGATATGTTGGAGAAAACTTACTCCACATTTCATGCATCAAATGTTACACTGCAACAACAATACAGGACGCAGAGATTTAAAAAAATATTCTGAACTAATTTCATGCCTACTGGTAGCTGAGAAAAATAATGAACTCTTGATGAAAAATCATCAGTCTCGTCCCACTAGCTCAATAGCATTTCCATAAGCAAATGCTATAAATTATTCCAGATATAAAAATTACAATAACCATGGACGTGGGAGAGGTAGAGGTCGTGGACGTGGAAGAGGTCAATTCTTTGGCCATGGTCATGGAAATAAATATAATAATACTCCACAAAAAAAAACTCAGACTCAACCTCAAAAGAAGTTAAAATCAGTCATCAATGGTGTTCAAGAAAGGCCTCAACATAAGTCTGAAACAGTGTGTTTCAGATGTGGTAGTAAAGGACACTGATCACGAATATGTCGAACACCACCACATCTTTGCCAACTTTATAAGGCATCATTGAAAGGCAAAGAAAAGGAAATAAACTTCAATGAGCATCATACTCATGTTAATGATACAACTCATTTAGATGTTTCTGATTTTACTGACAATGGAAATTGAGACATCTATAATTTTAAGTATATTGTTATTACTTATTTGATTCTGAAGAATATGTTATTGTTATGTATGTTATTTTTAAATTAAATAAAATGTCCTACTTTACAATTATTTTATGTTTTTACCTTAATTGATTAATTTTGTGTTTATCTATTTTGAAGTTTAATATGGATTGTACTCAACATAAAGACAATATTGGAGATCTCTGCATACCAGATAGTGGTACTACACATACTATCTTGAAAAATAGAGATTATTTCTCTGAAATAAAGCCCACAAAGGCAGCTGTAAAAACAATATCAGGTCCTGTAGATCTGATTGAAGGAATTGGCAAAGATAAATTTATGTTACCAAATGGAACAAAGTTTATAATTGATGAAGCTTTGTTTTCACCAAAATCAACAAGAAATTTGTTGAGTTTTGATAACATATATCGAAATGGGTGTGATACCCAATCTATTACTATAAATGGTAACAAATATTTAAATATAGTTTCCTATGAATCAGGAAAAATACAAGTATTGGAAAGACTGCCAAAACTCCCTACTGGATTGCATTACATGCATATACATGTAATTGAATCAAATATGACAGTAAAAGAAAAATCTTATGATCCTTCAATAATAAATTTATGGCATGACAGATTAGGTCATCCTAGATCAGTAATGATGCGAAGGATAATTGAGAATTCACATGGGCATCCCTTGAAGGGGCAAAGAATTCCTCAATCAAATGAAATGCCATGTACAGCTTGTTCTTTCGAAAAATTAATCTTGAGACCTTCACCATCTAAAATTCAAAATAAATCACCTATGTTTCCTGAAAGAATTCAAGGTGATATATGTGGGCTAATTCACCCACCATGTGGACCATTCAGATATTTTATGGTATTAATTGATGCATCTAGTAGATGGTCACATATTTGTCTATTGTCAACTCGTAATGTTGCATTTGCAAGGTTGCTTGCTGAAATTATTAAATTACGAGCACAATTCCCTGATTATACAATCAAGAGGGTAAGACTTGATAATGCTGGTGAATTTACATCTCAAGCATTCAATGATTATTGTATGTCTACTGGGATCATTGTTGAGCATCCTGTTGCCCATGTACATACTCAAAATGGTTTAACTGAATCATTGATTAAACGCCTTCAGCTTATTGCTAGACCATTAATAATGAGAACAAAGCATCCCATTTCAGTTTGGGGTCATGCAATCCTACATGCTGCTTCATTAATTCGCATCAGACCTAGTGCATATCATAAATACTCCCCACTACAATTGGCATTTGGTCAAGAGCCAAATATTTTCCATCTCAGAATTTTTGGTTGTGCAGTATATGTACCCATTGCGCCACCTCAGCACATAAAAATGGGTCCTCAACGAAGATTGGGAATTTATGTTGGGTTTGAAACACCCTCAATTATTAGATATCTTGAACCTTTAACTGGTGATGTTTTTACAGCACGTTTTGCTGATTGCCAATTTAATGAGGTTATTTTCCCAACATTAGGAAAAGGGGAGAAAGAAGGAAAAAGGGATATTTCATGGAATGAACCATCATTATTGCATCTATATCCTTACATAAAATAATGTGAATTAGAAGTGCAAAAGATTGTGCACTTACAAGCAATTGCAAATCAATTGCCAGATGCATTTACTGATATAAAAAGAGTGACTAAATCATACATACCAACAGCCAATGCTCCTACTCGTATTGAAATTCCAAAAATAAAACCTGAGAATAAAGACACTCATGAGTCTAAAACACGCCAGAAGCGTGGAAGACCATTTGGTTCTAAGGATAAAAATCCTCGAAAGAGAAAGGGAGTAGATAATCATATTGATAGCGAGGAAAATATCCCTGAAGAAATAGAAAATAAAGAAAGTCATGAAACATTGTCATATATTGTTGCATGTGAAATCATAAATGACAAAGATGATCCTGAACCAAAATTAGTCATGGAATGTTAAAATAGGCATGATTGGATAAAATGGAAAGATGCTATGCAGGCTGAATTGGACTCACTAAACAAACGAAATGTTTTTGGGCCAATTATTCCTATGCCTAAAACTGTGAAACCTGTAGGATACTGTAACAGCCCAGACCAACCCGCATCGGATATTGTCCGCTTTGCCCAGGCCCAGCCCGCAGCGCACGGTTTTAAAACGCATCTGATGGGAGAAGGTATCCACACCCTTATAAGGCGTGCTTCATTCTCCTTCCCAATCGATGTGGGATATCACAATCCACCCCCCTTAGGGCCCAGCGTCCATGCTGGCACACCGATCTGGGCTCCGGCTCTGATACCATTGTAACAGCCCAGACCAATCCGTATCAGATATTGTCCGCTTTGCCCAGACCCAGCCTGCAGCATACGGTTTTAAAACGCATCTGATGGGAGAAGGTATTCACACCCTTATAAGGCATGCTTCATTCTCCTTCCCAATCGATGTGGGATATCACAGATACAAGTAGGTCTTTGTACGAAAGAGAAATGAGAAAAATGAAATAATAAGGTACAAAGCTAGACTTGTAGCTCAAGGTTTTTCACAAAGGCCGGGAATTGATTATGATAAAACTTATTCTCCTGTTATGGATGCAATTACATTCAGGTATTTGATTAGCCTAGTAGTTTCTAAGAAATTAGAAATGCATCTTATGGATGTTGTGACTGCTTATTTGTATGGATCACTTAATAGTGACATTTATATGAAAATCCCTGAAGGATTTAAAATGCCTGAAGCATTAAGTACAAAACCCAAAGAAATGTATTCGATCAAGCTCCAAAGATCTTTATATGCGTTAAAATAGTCTGGGCGCATGTGGTATAATCGTTTAAGTGATTATTTGATTAATAAAGGATATGTGAGTAATATTATCTGCCCATGTGTTTTTATTAAGAAAATAATATCCGGATTTATGATTATAGCTATATATGTTGATGATTTAAATATCATTGGAATAGAAAATGAGATCCATAAAGCAACAGTATACTTAAAGGAAGAATTTGAAATGAAAGATCTTGGAAAAACCAAGTATTGACTTGGTTTACAAATTGAGTAAATGCACAATGGTATATTCGTGCATCAATCAAATTACACAGAAAAGATCTTGAAATGCTTTAATATGGATAAAGGAAATCCTTTAAGTACTCCAATGGTCGTTAGATCACTCAATATTGAGATTGATCCATTTCGACCCTGTGAAGAAAATGAAGAAATTCTTGGTCCTGAATTTCCATATCTTAGTGCCATTGGAGCTCTAATGTATCTTGTTAATTGTACTAGACCTGACATTTCTTTTGCAGTCAATTTATTAGCAAGGTTCAGTTCAGCTCCAATAAAAAGGCATTGGAAAGGGGTCAAACATATACTTCAATACCTTCAAGGAAATGTTGATTTGGGTTTATTTTATTCTAACAATTCAAAACAAGAATTGATTGGTTATGCAGATGTAGGGCATTTATCTTATCCTCATAAAGCGAAATCTCAAACAGGCTATGTGTTCACAAATAATGGAACTGCAATTTCTTGGCGTTCCCAGAAACAAACGCTTGTCACTACTTCCTCAAATCATTCTGAAATTATTGCACTACATGAAGCAAGTAGAGAGTGTGTGTGGCTTAGATCAATGACACATCATATTGAAGAATCTTGTGGTTTTCCAGTCAACAAAAGTCCAACAATTTTATATGAAGATAATGCAGCATGCATTGCACAATTAAGGGAAGGATATATCAAAAGTGATAGAACCAAACATATACCTCCAAGATTCTTTTCATACACTCAAGAGCTAATAAAAGATAATTATATAGATATCAAGTATATTCAGTCTAGCCAGAATTCAGCTGATCTTTTCACAAAGGCACTTCCAACTACAATCTTTAGAAAGCACATTCACGATATTGGAATGCGACATCTGCATACTATGTGAAGGAAGATTATACATATCAACTTGAGAGGGAGAAAATCATGCACTGTACTCTTTTTTCTTAAGCTAAAGTTTTTCCCACTGGGTTTTATTTAGCAAGATTTTAACGAGGCAGTTGCAAAATATTGTTATTCAAGGAGGAGTATTATGAATGTGAATGAACAATATATTGCTTGTGAGAGAATAATACTCAAATAGTGAAAAGAAAATCTCTATATAAAGGGATTGAAATTCATTAATGAGTATGTTAAGAAAAAGAAGAAAAGATAGATTACTCTCTAAATTCTTTCAATATTATAGTTCTCCAAATTCTCTCCAAACTCTCTTTAAATTCTCTTAAAATCATTCTATTATAAAATATTTTTCTTCTAGTTAAATACTACTAAATTCAAGTTTAGTTCTATAACAAATTAAGTAATTCAATCTTTATTTCACAACAATCATTTTATTTTACAGATATTATTTTTGAATATGTGAAATAATTTTTTAATTAATGATAATAAAAAGAAAATATAAATGAAATAACAAAGTGACAATTTTAATAGAAAATGTATTTTTTATCATTATTTTATTAATTATATTCATTAATTTAAAAAAAAAATTCTTAATTAATTTTGTAAAAATACAAATATTATATATTTAAATTTTTCATCTCTTATTTTTCTTAGTTGTATTACCTTATTTTTCAATTTTTTAAGACAAATTATTCGTTAGATAACTCTTTTTAATTTTTAATTTTCTTATCTTTTGATTTTCAATAAAAAAAAGTTTCACAAAAATTTATTATATGTTACACTAAATTATTTTCTAATTTGTGTTCTTCAGAATGCTGCTTGATTTATCAAAGATATTGTATATAGAGTTTTGTGTGTGTATAAAACGGTGGTGCTGCTTGACAGAAAAATAATGAGTTTCAGCTGATTAGCATGGCAATTGAAATTCTCTCTCTCTCTCTTTTTTTTTTTTTTTTTTTTTTTTTAACCAACTAGACAAGACGGCTGGGAGTCCCTCATTAGCAATGCCTTCACTTAGGATCACGATACTGGCAACAGTCTTGTGATTCTCGATCACAAGGAATCATCAATGCAAGTGTTTTTGCCTATACTGAGATTATTGCATCCAACCATCTGATGTGTGATTCTTACTCTGGGTGTTTTCCTCCAGGATGAAATGTGACAAAACTGTCATATATACAAAACAACGGCTACAGAGCAATACCTTTCATGTAAGCAAGCATATAGAATAAACAACCCAGTAACAGCATCTAATTGCCAGGCATTGATAAAATATGCACTGTTTTCTTTGCTTGTCTTAAAAGTGAATTGCCCGCTGAAATTGAAGGCCGATCAATTCAACCAATGTTCATTCAACAGGTGCAACAACAATTTAGAGTGTCAGATTTGATTGGGATCATAAGATCACTAACAACACACTATATTTCGACAAATGATATAGATTTATAACAAAACTAGTTGGAGTACAAGGAAAAATTCATAATTCTACAACGACTCAACCAAATCAAGACAAAATCAAAACATTCTTATCTTTATATGAGTGTTTATATATTGGCTAAAATATATATATATATATATATATATATATATATATATATATAAAATTAAAATCTCACAACTTAGTGGGAGATGGGTTACTACTGACCCAGAAAATTATTTGAGGAGGAACGATTTTTTTAAAATTAAAGTCAGTCTTATTTAAAAAAAATCAAACTAATACCTTTATGATTTCTAAACTTCACATATTTTATTAAGTTATTTTTTAAAATTTATAAATTAATATAATATATAAACACTTTTTAATAAATTTGGATAGTTTTATTTCTACTTATAAAAATATTATTAAAACACATCAAATAGTGAGATAAATTTTACTTTTAAAAAGTTAAAATGTCTAATCCATCACTTTGTAAATTGAAAAAATAAATTGATAGAAGATATTAAATTGAGGCTGACATATTAGATTTAAAAAATTTTAAAATAAAGTTTTAGAAAAAATCAAAATGAAGAGTAAAAAAAATTGCTTTTGGTGCCACATTAAGAAGCAAGACGATATAGGAATCATCGCAATGGGATAGAAGCTATGGTAAATAATACCCTCTTGTTGAAGCTAAAAATATTCAGTTTATAAATAGTTCATCTTTTAGCAAATTTGAGTGCTGTATTTGCATAAGGAAGCATCAATGATAGCATCAAAACTTTAATGGAAAAAGTATGTATAGGATTCTATTCAGGAATCAGAACAAGCCAACACTTTTTTTTTATTATTTATTTATAGACCCAAAAGAGAGTGAAAATGATTTGAGGAAACACCCACGAAAATGGCTTAGGATTGGACTGGGGTTCGTAATTATATTTGCTATGCACTATTGTAAAAGGCCATTATTCATTAATATTTGATAGCTATAGCTATTGCGTGAAAAAATAAAAACTAAAAAACTAAAAAGGGCCCTATGAAAGGTGGGATTGTCTGCACTATATCACTTTCATTTTTTTAGGGTGTGTCGTTTAATTCTTGAATGGAATTGAAATTAAAATTGAAATGAAGGGGGATTGGAAATGAAATTAAAATTTTAATAAAGTATTTAATTTATAATAAAATTAAAATTGAAATCAATTTTATTTATATATGAAAATATATTAAATAATAATTATTATAAATTTATATATTTTATTTTATTACTTTAAAAAATATTATATTTTATAAATTTTAATAATATATGATAATATTTAAAATTTTGACTAATTTATGATTAATTTATAAGAGAAATGAGTGATTCTCATTAATGGGGAATTCATTCTCATTCTTATATAAAATTTTAATAAACCAAATATCAGAAATTCTTATTTTTATTACATAAACAACTCCTTATATATATATATATATATATATATATGCATTGAGTTGACAAAGTATAATTAAATGGCCCTTTTCACCATTTTACTCATAACTATTTTAGTTGAGTTCCGCTATAATCATAAATACAATAAAATTTTTTCAACAATGACTTAAATTGTCTCCTTTAATTATTCTTTCTTGTTTTTAGAATGTTAAGTTCTTTTTTATTTGAAGCAAAAGTTAAAATGTCTTTTTTCTTTTCATTTTTTTTCTTTAGCTATCATAATAAATTTTATCACAATTAGATGAAGCTAAATTTTGATAAGAGAAATCAGTTTACATGATCTTGGTGATGAAAAGAGAAGCATAACAGACACAAAAATGGATTATTGTAATTATTCATTGGCTTTGATAACTTTGTTAATCAGTAAATTAATTTTTAATGGTAGATTTATTATGAAATTAGGAAATTCTTGAACTGATGGTTGAAGAAGCACTCTATTCAACAATAGTGTACGTCTATTAAAATTTTAATTTTTAAAAAATATTTTTTGAATTACATATGATATAAAAGAAATAAACAAAACTTAGTTTATGTATGGTATAAAATAATGGGATTTTTTTATAAATAGCCAAAAAAATAAAAATAATATCAAGAGTTATATTGACCAAAAGTATTTTCAAAAATAACTTTAAAGAATTTTTTTTTTCAAAAATAGATAATATATAAACTTACATTTTTCGTTTAAAAGACAAATGTTTTAAAATAAGAAAAAAACGTTTTCTAAACAACCAATGATTCCTTAAAAGAATCACAATAAGCTCAATGAATCTTTCTCACCAATCGATCAACTCAAGCTTCTTCTCCAATCAACTTCACTTTTTTCTTCAATCCATTAAAATCACAATCAACTCAAATCTGAATCTTTTTTCTCCATTTTATTTTTTGTTGCTTTTTCCTTCTTGTTTTCGCAATCATCTCCAACTCTAGTTTCTTGGTCTACAAAAACCAGATTTGCAATAAATTTGTTAAACAAATTGAAGAGATTAACATTCAAACAAGAATTGAAACAATATTAAAGATCAAAAGCAATAATTATTCAAAAAATAGGTACGTAGCTCATAAACATATCATATATATATATATATATATATATATATATATATATTATTGTTTCTTTTTTTTTTTCAAAAAGAAATACTAAATCTTGATTGTAAAAAACATTGAAAGTTTATTTAAACAATATAAATGTTGTTCCCATGGTTATAAACAATACGAATAATATTGCATGTTAGTTTCTTAGGAAAAAAATAGAAATAAAAAGCAACACATAGTAACAAGAAACAACAAAAGTTTAAGCATGGGAGAAATACTATTCTACGTTAGTTTCTTAGGAAAAAAAACAAAAAGCAACACGAAGCAACAACAACAACTTAAACATGAGAAAGAAAAAAAAAGTAACACAAAGAAACAATAAGCAATAAGAAGCAACAAAAACTTGAAAACATGAGAAAAAAACAACAAGAAGAAACAATAAGCAACAACAAGCAACAATGTTTTAAACTGATAAATGACTAATCAATTTCTTTATTTTTTTTATTACCGGTACAATGGAAATTGTGACATACTTTTATTTAGATTATGCAAGTAAAAAAAAAATACTATCAAGCAATAAAACAGTTATATTCTAGATTTGATCGCTGTGTGACTAATGAAAATTTAAATAATCTAATAATCATCATAAAATTCCAATACATTATTTAAAAATAAAAAAAGCTTCTTCTCTCCTTTCGGATTAAATGAGAAGTCCCTTTCCAATATCTTCAGCCAGCCTGATTCATCACAAGACTTTTTCCAGGACTAGCACCAGCAAAATTTAAGTCAGCAAATGCAGAGAACTGATATTTCTTCTCATAATCCAGCTGAACGGTTGGCGTACTCCTGCACCAATGCTGCGAAGAGCGATGGCCTCTCAAGTAAATGAGATGGTTTATCAAATTCTTTTGCCTTTCCTGTACGACGGAGAAATAGAAAGAAGATCAGAAAAGCTAGAATGTTTACCAAAAAGGACAAATAAAAGAAGACATTGCGCACCTGCATCTACAACTAAGACCCTATCGCAGTCCATGACTGTGGGTATTCTGTGAGCAATGCTGATAATTGTACAAGCTGCGAAGTCTTCTCGGATAATCTTCTGAATTACACCGTCAGTTTGTGAGTCGACTGAAGCAGTCGCCTCGTCCATAAACAATAGGCGACTGCGCTTTAGCATTACTCTGCCCAAGCACAGAAGTTGTCTTTGTCCAACACTCCAATTTTCGCCATTGTCGACCACTGTGAGGTAATGATTCCAGTAATTTTCAGATTTACATATCACGGGCCGATGGGAAATGTGGAATAGCCAACCATAAGAGCAGATAAATGTCACATACCAGGAGCATCAAGTTTTTCGGGTTTTGCAGCCACTATCTCCTTTAGCTGGCAGCGTTCGAGACTCTGCAGAATGAACAAATTTTCAACCAAGGCAAACTCTAACATCAACCAAATTTCAAGTTGCTTATAAACGAAATTAACTGATTGATAGTGATGAATCCACGAAGAGAAATGCCATGACTACCTTCCATATCTGATCATCTGTGTACTGTCCAACGGGATCAATGTTGCTTCTCACTGTTCCCTCAAAAAGAACTGGTTCTTGAGGAATTATCCCAAAGCGAGACCTCAGATCATGGAGCCCTAGCATGCAAATGTCTATGCCATCGATAATTATTTTCCCTCCTGTAGGTTCCACCAGCCTAAAGAAAACCTGGATCAAGGTGGACTTTCCGCTTCCTGTCCGCCCAACAACACCAATCTTCTCTCCCCCGTGAATGCTCAGTGTAATACCTTTGAGAACCAGAGGAGTGTTTGGACGATATTTAACCTGTTAGTCAAAAAATCATTGCATGTACTTGGTCAGATAATGCTGTACGAGTAAAGATGTCAGTTTCATCGTAATCATTACTCATTTAACATGGCGACAAATATACAATTTTCTGCTATGTTTTGAACCAAACTAGTTCAATCCCTTTTGCAGCACACTGAAAAGTGTAATTTTTGGGGGATTTTTCTAACCTATTCTGGGAGTACCATAGCCCGAAAGTAATATACCCGGAGTAGGCAATTGTAGAACCAGTTCAGTGTTCAACTGACTTTTTTTCTTAATGATTAATTTAATAAGAACTAGACGGAAGCATGTACCTGCAGATCTTTGAGATCAACATTGCCATGGGCAGGCCAGCTTGGAGGAGGAATCCGATCTTTTATCTTCCATATGGCTTCAGATGGAATTTTTGTGAATTGCTTAATTCTCTCAACAGACACCATCTTATTTTCGATTAAGCAACTCATATATAAAGCCCAGAACAGCACACCATTGAGGGACAGACCATAAGAGAGAGAGAGACCAACATTCTCTGCATCGTTCAGAACTGAGTTAGTTTTCCACACTCAACTATGAAAAGCCATTGATTTGGTGTGCAAAGGATTGAATTCACCAAACCAGACAGATGCAAAATGTAACAACAGCACCTGAAAGTTCATCAAAGAACCACAAGAAGAAGATGCATGCACTAATTAAAAGATAAGCATTTGTCAATTAATATGATTTGGCCATACAAATTTACTTATTATCTGCCAGCACAAGGTATTAGCTTCTCATTCTTTATAATTAAGGTACTCCAAATGGCATTTTCCTTTCACTTCGAGAACATAGCAATACCGGCATGCAGATAAATATTGGTGTTGTCGATGAAGACAAATGTCAGCATTTTAAGTACCTGGCTTTACAATACTGCTAGGTAACAGAATCAATAACAAAGCAGATACACAGAGGATGAAGCTCCCAATGAGTTCCAAACGGAAACCTAACCACTCATTTGATCCATTATTGTGAAAGTCCATACGCAGATTGTCATTAACTCGTTTAACATTTTCATGGTAAAAGCTCTCCAGCTTTCGGAAAGCCCGAATTGTCATAATTCCTGAAACGCTTTCTGAGAAGTGATGAAGAATTGGAGCTTTTGTAATTGAGTCAAGACGAGTTAATTCTCGAGATGTTGCAAGAAAGTATCCCTGCAATCCATCAGAGAAAATTTATAAGTGCTTCGAGCAAATTATGTTCAGAACTGAAATATGTGTAACCCAATAAATGAAAAGGGTTCGGAATTTGTATGAATGGGAAACACATGCAGGCTTGTGAAACATTGTGCAGTTGGTTTTTCTTTATGCGGAACTGCAGATGATAAAATGAGCTCATACCCTGTACCAGATGTTCAACCAACCAAGCGGTATCAATAAGAATACTGTTGGCCAAGCATATTGGCATGTAATAATAATGATGCCGACCAAAATCATGTACATGGCAACTGTAATTCCCAAAACAAAGGGAATAAAAATATCAACATTGGTTTGGTCAGACGATGCCTGCAGAAAAGGTAAATAATTATGATCAGTCCGAGCATCTTTGCCAGTCATTTCTCTGCTTCTAAAATTAGCAGACTATGAAAAAGGAACATGGGGAATGATGAAATAGTCTTTTTATCCTTACCCGGCTTAATATCCTGCCTGATGGCGTGGTATCAAAGAAAGACATGGGCGCATGCAAGATACTATGAAGAATACCCATAAAGAAAATTTGGGCTGTCTTGAGCCCCATGAGCGTAATGAATAAGGCTCTCATTGTTAACAGCACAAGAGAAACAACTGCAATAATTGCATAGACAGAAATGAATTGAGAAGGGTTGAAAATTGAAGTCCGATCCTCTGAAGTTTCATATGCCAACCAGTAATCACCAGCCATTAGAGAAGCTTGCCATAGTACGGACAATAACAATGCAATTATTACCCCCCACCAGCCAAAAGCTGCAGTACAATATTGCTTATACACATGCAGGCCCACAGTACCAGTTTCCCTTTCCTCTTCTTCGATGAGCGTAGATGTTCCTTTCTCTGACTTAGATTTATCAAGATCTTTGTTCTCACCATTGGCTTCACCTACACTGGAGGAGGATTGAGGAGATTTTGGAGGCTTGGGAGAATTTTCACCAGGCTTTGTAGCACCAGCTTCCACAAGTTCCATAGCAGTTTCATGGGCAGCGACTAGTGCTCTAAAATCTATGCCAGACTCCATTAAATCATTGTACTTTCCTGACTGCACTATCATTCCATCGCGCATGACCTGAAATTGAGAATCACGTATTTATCACAAATTGCAAAGCATAAATATTTCTGCAAGGATAAGAGAGCTATGCACTACTGCATACCATGATAAGATCAATGTTGCGCAGGAAGTCAACTTGATGTGTTACAAGTAGGACAGTCTTGCCCTTCAATGCTCCCCGCACACATTCCTGCAAAAGTAATTGGGACACATTTAATCTTCAATTATCTAATCTTTTCCCATCCATTTACTTGCTGAACTTGATAATCACCATAGCTTGATAAAGCAATTCTAATCTAAACTACTGAAGGACTAAAAGTGCTACATCTCACTTCCATTAGATTATTCTTACATGAAAACAACTAAATAGTAATGCTACCTTAAATATATCAGATCCAGTGTGTGCATCGACAGCACTAAAAACATCATCAAGAAGATAGATATCACAATCCTGATAAACAGCCCTGGCAAGTTGTATCCTCTGCTTCTGGCCACCGCTTAGGTTGATGCCGCGCTCTCCAATCTCAGTCTGATCTCCATAATCCATCATTTCCAAGTCTTTCTCCAAGCAACAGATCCTGATAACTTCATTGTACCATTCCCTGTTCATTGGCAAACCAAAGAGAATATTCTCTTCAATGGTTCCATTTTGAATCCACGATGTTTGGGCAACATAGGCAGTCGTTCCACAAACCCTGACCTGTTGAAAGATGAGAGGCAAATTTATAAAACACCAAGATTAATCAAAGGAATCTGAGGAACTAAATAAATCCTGAACGATGTGAGACACTTATGTAAACACGACATGTTAAATTTCACAAGTTCCTCTTACAACTCGTACCTTTCCTGACATTTTGTGCATCTCACCAAGAACAGAGGCAAGAAGAGAGGACTTCCCTGATCCCACAGTCCCAACAATAGCTGTAAGTTCCCCTTTCTTGATCTGGAAATTTATATTTTTCAGAACTTCATCCTCACTCTCATCATCCCAATTAAATGACCCATCCTTAACCTCCACAGCAATTGTACCACCCTCTTCTCTTTCCACTGACTGTTCCTCCAATTCCTTACTCAACATGTAACGATCCAACCTCTCAAAAGATATCATTGCCTGAGAAAGTGAAATCAGAGATTGTGGGAAAGTCCTGATAGGATCCTGCAAGATTTTGAAGACTGATGTTGCTGTAAATACTGTTCCTGCATCAAGTGGGACTCCAAACAAAAGTGCAACACCAAATGTGGCGGTTGATATGAGTAATGGAGTAGACCACATCACAATGATATCGCCAGAAATAGAGTAAAAAAACTTGGAAAGCCATCCAAATTCTTTCTCACGGAAGTTTTGTATTCTGTTATTGAAATGTTCCTCCCAAGCCTGGAATTTGATCACACGCATGTAATTAAGCATTTCATTTGTTGCTTTCATTCTCGAATCACAATTCATCATCAAATTGAATTGGAATCTGTTGTTTCTTCGTGTGCCAAGCACAGTGAACACCAAAACACAAGCAATTCCAATTAAGGCTGCGACAGCTGAGACTCCGAGTGCATTGTATATGAGCACTAAAGCAACAGTAACTTGCAATGGCATCAGCCATATAGAATGTAGTTGTAACATCATGTCAGAGAGTTGCTGGGCATCAACTGCCATGTAATTCACAATCTGTCCAACTCCATGAGATTGACGAGCAGAACAGGATAATCTCAAACCTTTCCTGTATAAAGACGTTATGAGAGTAGACCGAATGAGCATCCCGAGTTTCTGAGAATTGAAGTTAAATTGATGAACTGTTAAAACCTCAAAAAACTTTGCAACAAGGAGAATAAGGACAAGGTAGTAGCCTTCATAAGGAGATCTTCTTTTGCCAGATGTGTAATCTACAAAATCTTGGATGAGAACTGGCCCAACATACACGACACAAAGCCGCAGAATTGCGAGGAAGGCAGTGAAGGCGATATCCTTCCAGAAGCACCTGAGCAAAGTTGTCCTGACAGGGTGCTTGCATTTTTCATGTGGCTTAGGCCACTTGGAGGCAAAGATTTGAGACAATCTTTCAGCTCTATGCTGTGGTGAAAGAGTTGGAACTTCATCAATTTTCAGAGGAGATTTGTATCCTTTACTCAGCAGAGGATTCATCCAAAGCCAGAAGGCCATTGATAGTGTAGAAGCTGAAGCAAAGCCACTGACATTTGATTCACCCGAAAACTCAAATTCATATAATATAGTTTTACCATTCCGAACCGGTTCTTCAGATTCTCTGGTTACTGTAATCCCAGTGGATCCTTTAATGGCAACAGAGAGAAGAAGAACTGATAAAGGAAAAGCAACTATAGAAACTATGTCATCCCATATTAGAATGTTCTCTTGAGCCACCAAACGAATTATCCCAGATGACATAAACAAAGCAACAATAATGAAATTTGCAACCCAATAAGTTCTAAGAAGCGGGTGGTTAACAGCTCGAAATCTCTTCTCATGAACGGTCAAGATTGCAATCACTGCATGAGTTATTGCTTGAACTAACCAAAACAACCCATCAATTAGCTCCCAAGGCGATCTTATTTGTGAGCTTCCACCGCCGAAAAATGCCAGAATGCTTGCTGCAGTGTAAACAAATACCAACAGAACTGTCCCAATCAACGAGAGCTTAAACCAGACGTTAGTCCCAACAAGAACTCTGCTGTTCTCAATGAGCGGCCTGTCGATATCAGAGCTTTGCCGACCATTGGAACTGAATCTTGAAAATAGCTTTTGAAGAGCAAAAACAAAGAGGACAAGCAATAAAAATGCATCAACAGAAGATAGCAAAGCTCTCTGAGGACAAGGAGAGAGGAAAATGAATCTTAGCCATTGAAATATCAAAGGAGAAGACGGGTCTCCATTAGATAAAATCACAGAGACTGAGCAAGAGACAGAAGTTATCCATGGAGGAGAAGCCATTGTTCCAAAACAACTTCAAGAAATAAAAAGAAAAGACAAATCTTGCGTTTCTGATCAACCACCTCCTTTCTTCTTACTCTGAAAAAAACATTCAATCTGTTTAGTACATAAGTTTATTGGGTATCTCAGCACAAATCAAAAATAAAATTAAATTAAATGAATCCGTTTCTCAATCACTGTTAAAAAAATTTAAAAGTACAAAATATGATCACAAAAACAATAATATTACTAATAATTAATTACGACAAACTTTAATGGTTCAGGAAAATAATCATCACAGTAATTAAGCTAGAAAACGAACATAGAAAAGAAAGCAATTAAAGCAGGCCCCTTACTGCCTTGCGAATAAATGAAAGCTGAACCAATCACATGTAATCCGCGCCAAAAATAATAATAACAATAATGGACATGGTACCATTCATTACTGAAGCAAGTTAAACTATATTCTTCATATAGAATATGATACAGAACTTGTATTTCAGCTCACCAAAAACAGTTCACCGCCGGAAAACAGGACGAGAAGAGGCGGAGAGCAGTTAACAAAAAAAATAAAACGAGGGGCAGAAGGTGCGGTGACGAAATATATATATATATATATATATATATATTATATCTTCAACTCTCAAAACCAAGCTGCTACTCCATTTAAGCTCAACCGACTAAAACATGCTCAAAAAATCAAAATTTTAGTCAAATAAAGCAAAAATGATGAATATTCCAACCGTTGAAAGACCTTCTAATAAACAAAAAAAAAAGGTAAATAAAAAGTGCATATGCATATAATTTGTTGCATCCGATTACACATATTGCATATGCATATTGCATGTTTTAACATATATAACTCACATATACATTGAACATATATAATGAATGCACAAACATATTCTAACTCTTAGAATAAATTACATTGCCTCCATGTTGATGGATCTCCCATTTGAACTCTTCAAGCTCCATTTCACAACTTTTATCATGTACAATGATTCCTTGGCATTCCAAGGTGAATATTACAATCTAGTTCTATGTAATTAACTCTTAATTACATAACTAATAATAAAAAGAATAATTATTACAAATTTAGGATGTAATATAAAGACCATGATCATTCCATGCATATATGTCAAATAAAAACATGCATTTTAAAGGCCCTAAAGTATCCTAATGAGGGATTTGGACATGAGTCGACACCACTATGTCGACTTAGGATTGACTCGACATATGTTGTCTCTATCATGAGTCATCACACTGATGATGAGTCAGCACGTGCACCCTCTGTCACGAGTTGGCATGCCCATGATGAGTTGGCATAGCCACCTTCTATCATGAATCAATACACCTTTGACAAGTCAGCACAGCCACAATCTAGCACACACTTAAGGCCATTTTTATATATGTTTAGCCATAACACTTGCAACCAACATCAATTTTAATCACAACACTTATAATTAACAACCAATATAGCATGTGTTAAGTGCAAAAAGGAGCTCTGGTACCATTGTTAGGAATCAATTGTGCAATTAGGAATCAAATCTTAATTAAAGTAAATTTTAAAATATTCTCAACACAACCCTTGATCTCATCAAGAATTCCAATCCCTAGGATCCAATTTGCATTAGACACATTGCTAATTTAAAACAAACACAAATACAAGACATTAACAACCAAGGAATTATAAGTTTTAAGAAAAACTTACTCCAAAGGTTGGAGTATACCACAAAAATCTACTACAATGGTTGGTACACCTTTGATTCAAATCTTATATCAACCTTGAGTCTCCCAATTATGAGACCTCTAGCTTAAAAAACCAAGCTTTATCAAATCTCTTCCTTGTATTAATCAATTGAAAGCTTGAATCCTTTCACTTTGACCACTCAAGTTTTCTTCTTATGATCCTTGCAAGAGCTCTAGGTTTTGTATATGTATTTTTTGTCTTTTTATGTCTCTACACTTTATCTTCACCAATGAACTATTAATATCCAATATCTACTTTTATAAATACTTGGCTAGAGATTAAAGTAGAGCTTAGTGACATGACCCATAATCCACTTGTAATAATTAATAATTAAATAAGTCATTGGTGTCCAATTAAGGAGGATGTAGAGATTACAACTCTTGTAATTCTCTACATAACCTAAGACTTACACATGTCAATTAATTCCATATATTTATTTGATTTAATAAAATCAAATAATATCTTAATGGATTTAGGCTTAAAACTTTTGACCTAAAAATCCAATCCATTACCATATGGACTTATAAGCATTGAGCCAACTTTTGACCCAAAGCCCATGGCATTAATCAAGTAGACTTAAATGCATTAAGTGAGCTTAGTTCAAAACACTTTTGGGCCTAGGTCCATGACACTTGGGCCGTTAGTCCAAGTAATTAAGAATACAACATATACACATTATTAATTTATTATCTCAATTAATATCTCATATTAATTAAGCATAAATTAATAATTAGACCTTTCATTGAAATTAGATTTCATGATATGCTAGAATCATTGCTTTAAGTAAAAATCCAATTTCATTATCTTAATTAATTGATTAAACTCTTTAATCAATAATTAGATTAATATAAAGAGATTTGGTAAAACCTTTTAGGTGTGACTTAATATGTCCATGTCTAATTGGAAATGAGAAGATAATATCAACACTTGATATTATTTGAAACTCTTTTTAAGTCTAAATGTGAAAATTCCAATTATTCACATTTAATTCTCATAAGTTATGAGTGACCCCTAGTATCGATATTACAATTACCCAATTAGATATGAATGTATTCATTAATTCACACGAACCCTTTGGTCATAATTACCGTGCACTAAAGTCTCTCCATTAGAAGATCCTGATATAGCCTAGAGTCAAGGATTAGTCAAACTCTAATAACTATATCATATGACCGCATCTTAAGTTCTATCTCTTGATTAAAACACAACAACTACTAAAAACTTTTTCTAGCACTAAAACTCTTTCAAACTGTTATGTTTGTCCTAACCAGGAACTCTTTCATTAAGAAAAGACTTGGATAGCATAGGATCTTATTCTAGTTCACTCCAGGTAATGAATCTCATCTTAGTCGAACACTCATCCATACATTTAACTAACTAGAGCCACCACACACCATATACTTATGTGTGAATAACATAAGTATATAAGCGGTAACAAACTCTAGCCACTTAAATGTAGATGACCATGTCACCTCAGGTCAAAGGACTATATGCACTATTATGACATAAATTGTGATCATTAACTATAAGTGAATATCCATGCGATCACATATCTAACATCACTGTTTGATCCACCTATCACATGAGTATCCACATGTCTATTGTAATATCTCATATCAAGTAGCATGAGACTCACTACCTCCTACTATTAGTATCACATACTAATCAAGGAAAATAGACAGAGGTGATAGTCTAATTAATATTACCCAATTATCAATGATTTGACTATGAACATTTTATCGCATATGTACTAAATAAATTCGTAGGTCATATTATCAACTCTTGATAATGAATATATTTAATATGATGCTAATGGATAAATATTCAATTAAATAAACACTTTAAATAATAGAACATTCTTTATTGTCATTGGAATAATTTACAATGTCATATATATTACATGAATGGTACTAGGGCACGGCTATGCTAACAGAAATGACTGTTCGTGAGACATTGGATTTCTCTAGGAGGTGTATAGGCATAGGAGCAGGGTATGAAATGTTAGTAGAGCTTGCACGAAGGGAGAGAGAAGCATGTGGCAATGGTAGCGGCAGGCCAAGGGGTTGAGTATGGGAAGTGGCTGGATTATGAAGTGGAGGGAGGAACTTAACAAATCGTGTTTTTTAATTTTCTTTGACAGAACTGGGTCTCACATGTGCCATATCAGCTGTGGTAACAGAAAACTTAACAATGTTTAAGGGTTGTGTTTAAATGTACTAAATTTGTAAGCATTAAGGGCATAAGCGACCATTTAAAAACATTAAGTGTCAATGTGAGAATCGGGCAAAACATTAGGGTCATATTTGAACCTTATACCTTAATTAAATTGTAGTTTTAATTTATTAAAATTATTTAATTAATTTAATATATATATATATTATTTAGAATCCACATAAAGTGTGGATTTACAATCAGTTTAATATATTATTTTAAATTGAATAAATTAATGATGTAATTTCTTGTCAGACATTCAAAAAGTTCAATCTTTATCCTCTCTCTTCTTCTTTTAAAAAAAATTAATAAAAATTACCAATAATTAAAAGACATTAAATTCTAACTATTATAGACGTAATTGTTTATTTATTATATCACAAGTCAATTAAAATTTTTAATTTACATGTAAAATATACTGTTGTTTCCTAGTTAAATTAAGCCGACGGCATTAATATATGTTGTTGACTGCTGGGAGATGGCACTTATCTTTTTTTTAAAAAAAAATTATCTCATCTTTAATATTTCCTTTTTAATAAATTGGAGCAATTTGATTTCCCATGCGGATTTTAAATAATAAAAAATTCAATATTTCTTTTTAATAAATTGAAGTAATGTAATTTGAGTTTACTGCATCAATAGTACCTTAACTTTATTTATATTTCATTTTAGTACTAAATTTTTAATCTGTTTCTTTTCA
The DNA here is from genome assembly GCA_947683625.1 of Mallotus nudiflorus. Classification (NCBI taxonomy): domain Eukaryota; kingdom Viridiplantae; phylum Streptophyta; class Magnoliopsida; order Malpighiales; family Euphorbiaceae; genus Mallotus; species Mallotus nudiflorus. The sequence continues at coordinate 365,690 of CANTUR010000108.1, forward strand.
GTTACCGAAGTTCTATTTTTATTTCAAGTTAAAATATCTTGAATATATCTTATCAAAATTTAGCATGCATAATAATTGGAATAAGTATATTTTTAATATATTTGTCATGTAAGCATCTAATTAAACAGACTAATCATCTTATAGGGCCTAGAAAACAAAATTAATAAACAAAATATAATTGAAAATGTAAAATCCCTAATAAACAAAATTTTATTTTCTAGAATCTACAAGATGATTAAGTTGCTTACTAGGATGTTTATGTAGTAAATATATTAAAAATATGTTTATTTCGGTTGTCATCTATGCTAAATTGGATCAGATAAATTCGAGATACTTTAATCTGAAATAAAAATAGAAATTCAATAACTAAAAAAAATAAAAATTTAGTACTAAAATGAAATATATAGTAAAGTTAAGTTATTATTGGTGCAATAAATCCAATGTAATTTTCTATGCTTACTTCAAATAATAAAAAATTGAATATATAAATGTAAAGAGTGGGTTCATCTTTTTCTCTGTAAAGAATAAATTAATTCACTTCAATTCCATCATTAAAAGAAAAAAAAAAAAAAAAAAGCAATTTGACGAGGGAAAACAACAGCTCACATTATTTTTTTCTTTAAAAAAAAACAACAATTTGATGAACACTTTATTCTTTAAAAAAAAAAACAAGTTGACTTTGTGCCACCAATTATGATTATTATTATTACTTTTAACAAATTAGTTAATTAGGATACAAATTACATCTCACTCACACGCTTTCGATCGTGACGTTTTTCTTTTTAAATGAAATGTGCATTAAATAATATATATATATATATGAAAATTTATTTTAAAATAAATAAAAAATTGATCCAAAAATTTTAAGATAAAAAAATTATTATATTACCTTTTATTTGGTTTAATTTAATTAACAGGCCATTTCATTTTCAAATGAATTTAAAATTCATTTCTAAATTCATTTAAACCAAATATACTTTATTAACAAGAATTAATTTAAAAGAAACTATTTATGTCACGGGTAACTACAGTTACAGTGTTGTTACTGCATACAAAATTACCCAAAACCCTCCCTCCTCAAACCAAATAACCTCCTATATCGAGGGGCAAAATAGAAAAAAAAAATTATTTTGTTGCATATAGAAATAGCACTGTAATTGTCACTGTCCACAACAGCTATCATCACTCTCAATTTAATTTTAAACAATTCCATAAAATTAAAATATTAAAATTTAAAATAAATTTTATATAATTTTTATTGAAACCAAATATATTTATTTGAGTTTGCAAATAAATTCTATGAAATTTTATTAATTTGCAAATAAATTTTACCATATTTTATCGAATTTATTTGGGCAAAACAAATGTACCTTCACCTTAAGAATACAGAAATCTCAAATCAGATAGTTGGAGATAGGATATAAAATCAAATCAGATTCACTGGATAAAAAAAAAAAAAAAAAGTTACATGAGATTTCATGATCCATTTGAGAAGCAAAAAATACTATTTCACTGTATTAAATTCAACGTCGGGAAAACTTCCAAGAAATTTGACTGTTTCTGTTGCAAAATTTTGTTCAGTTTTTTTTTTTTTCATATATATACTTGTATCTCCTGGTCATAGCCTATTGCTGAAACGATTAATATTCACATCCTCTTTACAAGAGTTAATATATTGAACTTTCCTCTTCCAGGCATCAGGATTAAAACTATAGTTACTATACAATCATAGTATTCTCAAATCTTGATGCTCCTGATGATCTTTATTATTTTTAAGAGATTCGAAGAAAAGGGTTTGTGCGTGTGGGGTGTGGCTGGTTTTCTTTAATTGGTGATAACACGAAATTCTGCAAGAAATATCAGGAGTACATGCAAAACCAGGAAAAAGAACTACCTGGGCTTGGGTTCAACAAACTTAAAAATTGTAAAGAAATGCAGAAAAGACTTTGAATGCCATCAAGAACTTGATGATAATGGATCTCCTTCTTCTTCTGCTGCTGCTGATGCACAACATGACTGTCCTCATCATTGTCCAGGTACTGGAGAGTTCCAAGTAATTCAATTGTGATCATATTTTCAGTATCTTGCATTTAATGATGTTTTTTATGTTACGATTTTTGTTGTGGTTGTAGTGTTGGTTCTCATTTACCAATTGGGATTTGCATGTATTGTAGTTTGCGATGGAACCTTCTTTCCTTCCCTTCTTAAGGAAATGTCTGCTATTGTTAGTTGCTTTAATGAGCCAGCCCAGAAATTGTTTGAGCTGCACTTACCTTCTGGTTTTACGAAATACCTTATATGGTTCAAAGGCAAGTTGCAAGACAATCATGTTGCTTTGATGCAAGAAAGCAAGGATCTGATTACCTATGCCCTTATAAAATTCCATTGCAGTTCGAAAAATTCTCAAGAAATATGATAAGGAACGATCTGATCATCTACGTAACAAATTGTTTAATCCTCAGTTGTCAAAACAAAAAAGAACATTAATCTATATATTATTTACATGTTACATGCACCAGTTAGTTGAAAAAACAAAAAAAAACTGCCTGCCCAGTTTCTGATGAAGGTTCGAGATCAAGTAGATGATGACTATATTGGGAAAAACTACAACAGCTATTAAGAGTTATAGAGTCTCTTATAATTCCGTTTCTAAGAAGTAAAAGTTTTTCAGAGATACGGTCTTTTCTTCATCTTCTTATTCTTCTTCTTCTTTTTTTTCTTTTTATGCAATTTTTCTTTTTTTCTGTTTTAATTTTTTTACCCTTTTAAAATACGATTTTCTTCTTTCTTTCTTCTTACTCTTTTTCTTCTCATTTTTTTTAATTTTTTTTCCTTTTTCATTTCTTTTGCATTAGATCCCATAAAAAATAAAAAAAAATAAAAAAAAAACCCTTAATTCATATTAAAAAACCCAAATATAATAAATCAATTCAAAAAAAATAGAGAAAGAAAGTAAAAGAGAGTTACATTGAATTTTGAATTTTTTTGGAAAAAGAATAATTTTCATAGCCAAAAAGTTGAATTTATAATTTTTTTGAGCATTAGAATTTCAGTGTTATAATGACACTGGTTTAATTTGTTTGAATTGATATCAATGTGTGCTTTCTTTATTGAGTTATTTTGACAGTCATTTTTCTGATTCTTTTACCAGTTGTTTTAAAAAAAAAATTAAAACAACCAAAATAATAATCATTGCAAAATAACCTTATAAAATATAAAGGTGAAGCAACAAAAAATTTTAAAAAAATACCAAAACAACTAAAAAATAACTTAAAAGCAATCAGAAATAAATAAAAATAAAAGCAACTACTAAAACTACCAAAAAACAGCCATAATAATGGTTTTTTATGTTATTTTTTTATTCTATTTTTTTTGTTTCATTTTCAATTTTTCTAGCTTGTTTTGTGATAATTTTTTAGTTATTTTTCTGATTGTTTTGAAAAAAAAATCATAAAAAAAAAATTTGAAAACAACTAAAAAAGCCACAACAGAATAACCTCATAAAATATAAGCTAAATCAACCAAAAACCAAAAATAACTATTGAAACAATAAAAAAATATATAGTAAAAATGAAAAAATTAAGTAAAAAAGTAAAGAAAAAAAGAAAAAATACAAACAACTAAAAAAATCAATATAACAAAAAAATAAATAAAAATAAAATAAGGAGAGAAAAAAAATTGAAAATAAAAATAAAAAATACTGAAATGAATGATAATATTAAAATAAAATATTTATGAAATAATAATAGTAATCATAATAAGAACAAGAAGAAGAACAAGAGAATAACGTAAAAATGAAAAGGAAAAGAAAAAAATAAATAAATAAATAAAGAAGCAAAGCAGGTTACAAGTGAGAGGAAATGAAAGGGCGCGTATTTTTGAAAAAATTTTCCAAAAAAAATGTGTAGCCTGTAGCTTTCCCATGCTTTCTTCTCTTCTTTACTAGAATCGGGGAACAATTTAACGGACAGAGCAACTCACGGCATAGGCCACTAGACCTATGCCTGGAGCCCCAAAAATAATAGTCATAAACAATTAATCATTTTATTTTACAGATATTATTTTTGAATATGTGAAATAATTTTTTAATTAATGATAATAAAAAGAAAATATAAATGAAATAACAAAGTGACAATTTTAATAGAAAATGTATTTTTTATCATTATTTTATTAATTATATTCATTAATTTAAAGAAAAAATTCTTAATTAATTTTGTAAAAATACAAATATTATATATTTAAATTTTTCATCTCTTATTTTTCTTAGTTGTATTACCTTATTTTTCAATTTTTTAAGATAAATTATTCGTTAGATAACTCTTTTTAATTTTTAATTTTCCTATCTTTTGATTTTCAATAAAAAAAAGTTTCACAAAAATTTATTATATGTTACACTAAATTATTTTCTAATTTGTGTTCTTCAGAATGCTGCTTGATTTATCAAAGATATTGTATATAGAGTTTTGTGTGTGTATAAAACGGAGGTGCTGCTTGACAGAAAAATAATGAGTTTCAGCTGATTAGCATGGCAATTGAAATTCTCTCTCTCTCTCTTTTTTTTTTTTTTTTTTTTTTTTTTTAACCAACTAGACAAGACGGCTGGGAGTCCCTCATTAGCAATGCCTTCACTTAGGATCACGATACTGGCAACAGTCTTGTGATTCTCGATCACAAGGAATCATCAATGCAAGTGTTTTTGCCTATACTGAGATTATTGCATCCAACCATCTGATGTGTGATTCTTACTCTGGGTGTTTTCCTCCAGGATGAAATGTGACAAAACTGTCATATATACAAAACAATGGCTACAGAGCAATACCTTTCATGTAAGCAAGCATATAGAATAAACAACCCAGTAACAGCATCTAATTGCCAGGCATTGATAAAATATGCACTGTTTTCTTTGCTTGTCTTAAAAGTGAATTGCCCGCTGAAATTGAAGGCCGATCAATTCAACCAATGTTCATTCAACAGGTGCAACAAAAATTTAGAGTGTCAGATTTGATTGGGATCACAAGATCACTAACAACACACTACATTTATTCGACAAATGAGATAGATTTATAACAAAACTAGTCCCAGTACAAGGAAAAATTCATAATTCGACAACGACTCAACCAAATCAAGACAAAATCAAAACATTCTTATCTTTATATGAGTGATATCGTTTGCACAATTTCTCAAGGTTCGCAACTGAATGCTGCATCGCATTTAATTTTGTATCCATGAACATAGCCTGCCAAAACAAAAACAGCCAAATCAAGCTGAGTTCAACCACCAATATCACATACACACCATAAAATAAGAAAAAGAAAAGAACTTGACCCGGTAGTTATCTCCATATTTTTCAATCAGCCGGCCAATATGAACACGCTGCATAAAGGTCAATGGTTGCAAGGCTGCATGTTTCCCATCTCTCCGTTTCTTTCCAAGGGCTGATTTTACATCGTCTTCTTCCAGGTCGCTGCCGGAATCAACGGGTTCGAACTCGTCCATGGGTCCGTCCTGCGAAGGAGGGACTTGAAGGGTTTCAGCCTGAATCATGTGAGAAGTGCGGGATCGGACGCCGAGCAAGTTAGGGTTACAAATGACGCCGAAAGATTTGTAATTCTGGATAACGCTGCCCTTGTCGTCCCAACTGGAACGATCAGCGTCGACTAGAGACCGGAGCTTTGGAGGAAAATTAAAGGCTGGCTTGAATACGTTTGGGTTCCTCTTTGGCAGACCTACGCGCACCTTTGCTCTCGATTCCCTGTATTTTCTCCTCGACCTTCCCATCTCTGCCTCCTCCTCCTTTTCGTTTCTGAAAAATCAAACAGGGGATCTAGGGTTGGCAGAGGGTTTTAGGGAAGAGAAAAATCCAAAAACGGTGCGTTTTGGCCCAATTTATCAAATAGCAACGCCACGTCGTTTGAGTCTTCGCTCCCGGACTTACCCCATAAAGAGGAACGCCTTTGCCGAAAAAACTGCAACGTCGTTTCGTTGTCCTCTCAACCATGTTTTTTTAGTCTTAACTAATGGTATTCAGAATCTACTAGATTCTTATTAATGTGATTCGATCTTATTAGAATCACATGAACAGTAAAAAACTTTCAATAACTAATTTAACGCAACTACATATACTATAATTCGATTTTTTCAATCATGTTAATGTTTTATTCAAACTAATAAATTATCGAATTTTAACTTCACAGTGCTCGAATCTAGTTCTTGTTTATGTAAAATATTGAATTTGAATCTTAATCCAGAATTTAATTAGCAACCAATATGAAAATTGTTAATTTTTTTAATCATAGGAAAATTTAATTTACAACTTATAAAAACAATCAATTCATTCATTCATTATCTGCATTAACGATAAAATTCTCACAAGTATAAATTAATTAATTTCATTTGTAAGAAACTTCAAATTTGAATGTTGGCAGAAGTACTGAATCCCTTTGTCTTTCAGTGATCAAAAATTGTGACATACTTTTATTTAGATTATGCAAGTAAAAAAAAAAATACTATCAAGCAATAAAACAGTTATATTCTAGATTTGATCGCTGTGTGACTAATGAAAATTTAAATAATCTAATAATCATCATAAAATTCCAATACATTATTTAAAAATAAAAAAAGCTTCTTCTCTCCTTTCGGATTAAATGAGAAGTCCCTTTCCAATATCTTCAGCCAGCCTGATTCATCACAAGACTTTTTCCAGGACTAGCACCAGCAAAATTTAAGTCAGCAAATGCAGAGAACTGATATTTCTTCTCATAATCCAGCTGAACGGTTGGCGTACTCCTGCACCAATGCTGCGAAGAGCGATGGCCTCTCAAGTAAATGAGATGGTTTATCAAATTCTTTTGCCTTTCCTGTACGACGGAGAAATAGAAAGAAGATCAGAAAAGCTAGAATGTTTACCAAAAAGGACAAATAAAAGAAGACATTGCGCACCTGCATCTACAACTAAGACCCTATCGCAGTCCATGACTGTGGGTATTCTGTGAGCAATGCTGATAATTGTACAAGCTGCGAAGTCTTCTCGGATAATCTTCTGAATTACACCGTCAGTTTGTGAGTCGACTGAAGCAGTCGCCTCGTCCATAAACAATAGGCGACTGCGCTTTAGCATTACTCGGCCCAAGCACAGAAGTTGTCTTTGTCCAACACTCCAATTTTCGCCATTGTCGACCACTGTGAGGTAATGATTCCAGTAATTTTCAGATTTACATATCACGGACCAATGGGAAATGTGGAATAGCCAACCATAAGAGCAGATAAATGTCACATACCAGGAGCATCAAGTTTTTCGGGTTTTGCAGCCACTATCTCCTTTAGCTGGCAGCGTTCGAGACTCTGCAGAATGATAAATTTTCAACCAAGGCAAACTCTAACATCAAGCAAATTTCAAGTTGCTTATAAACGAAATTAACTGATTGATAGTGATGAATCCACGAAGAGAAATGCCATGACTACCTTCCATATCTGATCATCTGTGTACTGTCCAACGGGATCAATGTTGCTTCTCACTGTTCCCTCAAAAAGAACTGGTTCTTGAGGAATTATCCCAAAGCGAGACCTCAGATCATGGAGCCCTAGCATGCAAATGTCTATGCCATCGATAATTATTTTCCCTCCTGTAGGTTCCACCAGCCTAAAGAAAACCTGGATCAAGGTGGACTTTCCGCTTCCTGTCCGCCCAACAACACCAATCTTCTCTCCCCCGTGAATGCTCAGTGTAATACCTTTGAGAACCAGAGGAGTGTTTGGACGATATTTAACCTGTTAGTCAAAAAATCATTGCATATACTTGGTTAGATAATGCTGTACGAGTAAAGATGTCAGTTTCATCGTAATCATTACTCATTTAACATGGCGACAAATATACAATTTTCTGCTATGTTTTGAACCAAACTAGTTCAATCCCTTTTGCAGCACACTGCAACGTGTAATTTTTGGGGGATTTTTCTAACCTATTCTGGGAGTACCATAGCCCGAAAGTAATATACCCGGAGTAGGCAATTGTAGAACCAGTTCAGTGTTCAACTGACGTTTTTTCTTAATGATTAATTTAATAAGAACTAGACGGAAGCATGTACCTGCAGATCTTTGAGATCAACATTGCCATGGGCAGGCCAGCTTGGAGGAGGAATCCGATCTTTTATCTTCCATATGGCTTCAGATGGAATTTTTGTGAATTGCTTAATTCTCTCAACAGACACCATCTTATTTTCGATAAAGCAACTCATATATAAAGCCCAGAACAGCACACCATTGAGGGACAGACCATAAGAGAGAGAGAGACCAACATTCTCTGCATCGTTCAGAACTGAGTTAGTTTTCCACACTCAACTATGAAAAGCCATTGATTTGGTGTGCAAAGGATTGAATTCATCAAACCAGACAGATGCAAAATGTAACAACAGCACCTGAAAGTTCATCAAAGAACCACAAGAAGAAGATGCATGCACTAATTAAAAGATAAGCATTTGTCAATTAATATGATTTGGCCATACAAATTTACTTATTATCTGCCAGCACAAGTTATTAGCTTCTCATTCTTTATAATTAAGGTACTCCAAATGGCATTTTCCTTTCACTTCGAGAACATAGCAATACCGGCATGCAGATAAATACTGGTGTTGTCTATGAAGACAAATGTCAGCATTTTAAGTACCTGGCTTTACAATACTGCTAGGTAACAGAATCAATAACAAAGCAGATACACAGAGGATGAAGCTCCCAATGAGTTCCAAACGGAAACCTAACCACTCATTTGATCCATTATTGTGAAAGTCCATACGCAGATTGTCATTAACTCGTTTAACATTTTCATGGTAAAAGCTCTCCAGCTTTCGGAAAGCCCGAATTGTCATAATTCCTGAAACGCTTTCTGAGAAGTGATGAAGAATTGGAGCTTTGGTAATTGAGTCAAGACGAGTTAATTCTCGAGATGTTGCAAGAAAGTATCCCTGCAATCCATCAGAGAAAATTTATAAGTGCTTCGAGCAAATTATGTTCAGAACTGAAATATGTGTAACCAAATAAATGAAAAGGGTTCGGAATTTGTATGAATGGGAAACACATGCAGGCTTGTGAAACATTGTGCAGTTGGTTTTTCTTTATGCGGAACTGCAGATGATAAAATGAGCTCATACCCTGTACCAGATGTTCAACCAACCAAGCGGTATCAATAAGAATACTGTTGGCCAAGCATATTGACAAGTAATAATAATGATGCCGACCAAAGTCATGTACATGGCAACTGTAATGCCCAAAACGAAGGGAATAAAAATATCAACATTGGTTTGGTCAGACGATGCCTGCAGAAAAGGTAAAGAATTATGATCAGTCCAAGCATCTTCGCCAGTCATTTCTCTGCTTCTAAAATTAGCAGACTATGAAAAAGGAACATGAGGAATGATGAAATAGTCTGTTTATCCTTACCCGGCTTAGTATCCTGCCTGATGGCGTGGTATCAAAGAAAGACATGGGCGCATGCAAGATACTATGAAGAATACCCATAAAGAAAATTTGGGCTGTCTTGAGCCCCATGAGCGTAATGAATAAGGCTCTCATTGTTAACAGCACTAGAGAAACAAATGCAATAATTGCATAGACAGAAATGAATTGAGAAGGGTTGAAAATTGAAGTCCGATCCTCTGAAGTTTCATATGCCAACCAGTAATCACCAGCCATTAGAGAAGCTTGCCATAGTACGGACAATAACAATGCAATTATTACCCCCCACCAGCCAAAAGCTGCAGTACAATATTGCTTATACACATGCAGGCCCACAGTACCAGTTTCCCTTTCCTCTTCTTCAATGAGCTTAGAAGTTCCTTTCTCTGACTTAGATTGATCAAGATATTTGTTCTCACCATTGGCTTCACCTACACTGGAGGAGGATTGAGGAGATTTTGGTGGCTTGGGAGAATTTTCACCATGCTTTGTAGCACCAGCTTCCACAAGTTCCATAGCAGTTTCATGGGCAGCCACTAGTGCTCTAAAATCTATGCCAGACTCCATTAAATCATTGTACTTTCCTGACTGCACTATCATTCCATCGCGCATGACCTGAAATTGAGAATCACGTATTAGTCACAAATTGCAAAGCATAAATATTTCTACAAGGAGAAGAGAGTTATGCACTACTGCATACCATGATAAGGTCAATGTTGCGCAGGAAGTCAACTTGATGTGTTACAAGTAGGACAGTCTTGCCCTTCAATGCTCCCCGCACACATTCCTGCCAAAGTAATTGGGACAAATTTAATCTTCAATTATCTATTCTTTCCCCATCCATTTACTTGCTGAACTTGATAATCACCCTAGCATGATAAAGCAATTCTAATCTAAACTACCGAAGGACTAAAAGTGCTACATCTCACTTCCATTAGATTATTCTTACATGAAAACAACTAAATAGTAATGTTACCTTAAATATATCAGATCCAGTGTGTGCATCGACAGCACTAAAAACATCATCAAGAAGATAGATATCACAATCCTGATAAACTGCCCTGGCAAGTTGTATCCTCTGCTTCTGGCCACCACTTAGGTTGATTCCACGCTCTCCAATCTCAGTCTGATCTCCATAATCCATCATTTCCAAGTCTTTCTCCAAGCAACAGATCCTGATAACTTCATTGTACCATTCCTTGTTCATTGGCAAACCAAATAGAATATTCTCTTCAATGGTTCCATTTTGAATCCACGATGTTTGGGCAACATAGGCAGTCGTTCCACAAACCCTGACCTGTTGAAAGATGAGAGGCATATTTATAAAACACTAAGATTAATCAAAGGAATCTGAGGAACTAAATAAATCCTGAACGATGTGAGACACTTATGTAAACACGACATGTTAAATTTCACAAGTTCCTCTTACAACACGTACCTTTCCTGACATTTTGTGCATCTCACCAAGAACAGAGGCAAGAAGAGAGGACTTCCCTGATCCCACAGTCCCAACAATAGCGGTAAGTTCCCCTTTCTTGATCTGGAAATTTATATTTTTCAGAACTTCATCCTCACTCTCATCATCCCAATTAAATGACCCATCCTTAACCTCCACAGCAATTGTACCACCACAACCCTCTTCTCTTTCCACTGACTGTTCCTCCAATTCCTTACTCAACATGTAACGATCCAACCTCTCAAGAGATATCATTGCCTGAGAAAGTGAAATCAGAGATTGTGGGAAAGTCCTGATAGGATCCTGCAAGATTTTGAAGACTGATGTTGCTGTAAATACTGTTCCTGCATCAAGTGGGACTCCAAACAAAAGTGCAACACCAAATGTGGCGGTTGATATGAGTAATGGAGTACACCACATCACAATGATATTGCCAGAAATAGAGTAAAAAAACTTGGAAAGCCATCCAAATTCTTTCTCACGGAAGTTTTGTATTCTGTTATTGAAGTGTTCCTCCCAAGCCTGGAATTTGATCACACGCATGTAATTAAGCATTTCATTTGTTGCTTTCATTCTCGAATCACGATTCATCATCAAATTGAATTGGAATCTGTTGTTTCTTCGTGTGCCAAGCACGGTGAACACCAAAACACAAGCAATTCCAATTAAGGCTGCAACCGCTGAGACTCCGAGTGCATTGTATATGAGCACTAAAGCAACAGTAACTTGCAATGGCATCAGCCATATAGAATGTAGTTGTAACATCATGTCAGAGAGTTGCTGGGCATCAACTGCCATGTAATTCACAATCTGTCCAACTCCATGAGATTGACGAGCAGAACAGGATAACCTCAAACCTTTCCTGTATAAAGACGTTATGAGAGTAGACCGAATGAGCATCCCGAGTTTCTGAGAATTGAAGTTAAATTGATGAACTGTTAAAACCTCAAAAAACTTTGCAACAAGGAGAATAAGGACAAGGTAGTAGCCTTCATAAGGAGATCTTCTTTTGCCAGATGTGTAATCCACAAAATCTTGGATGAGAACTGGCCCAACATACACGACACAAAGCCGCAGAATTGCGAGGAAGGCAGTGAAGGCGATATCCTTCCAGAAGCACCTGAGCAAAGTTGTCCTGACAGGGTGCTTGCATTTTTCATGTGGCTTAGGCCACTTGGAGGCAAAGATTTGAGACAATCTTTCAGCTCTATGCTGTGGTGAAAGAGTTGGAACTTCATCAATTTTCAGAGGAGATTTGTATCCTTTACTCAGCAGAGGATTCATCCAAAGCCAGAAGGCCATTGACAGTGTAGAAGCTGAAGCAAAGCCACTGACATTTGATTCACCCGAAAACTCAAATTCATATAATATAGTTTTACCATTCGCAACCGGTTCTTCAGATTCTCTGGTTACTGTAATCCCAGTTGATCCTTTAATGGCAACAGAGAGAAGAAGAACTGATAAAGGAAAAGCAACTATAGAAACTATGTCATCCCATATTAGAATGTTCTCTTGAGCCACCAAACGAATTATCCCAGATGACATAAACAAAGCAACAATAATGAAATTTGCAACCCAATAAGTTCTAAGAGAAAGCGGGTGGTTAACAGCTCGAAATCTCTTCTCATGAACGATCAAGATTGCAATCACTGCATGAGTTATTGCTTGAACTAACCAAAACAACCCATCAATTAGCTCCCAAGGCGATCTTATTTGTGAGCTTCCACCGCCGAAAAATGCCAGAATGCTTGCTGCAGTGTAAACAAATACCAACAGAACTGTCCCAATCAACGAGAGCTTAAACCAGACATTAGTCCCAACAAGAACTCTGCTGTTCTCAATGAGCGGCCTGTCGATATCAGAGCTTTGCCGACCATTGGAACTGAATCTTGAAAATAGCTTTTGAAGAGCAAAAACAAAGAGGACAAGCAATAACAATGCATCAACAGATGATAGCAAAGCTCTCTGAGGACAAGGAGAGAGGAAAATGAATCTTAGCCATTGAAATATCAAAGGAGAAGACGGGTCTCCATTAGATAAAATCACAGAGACTGAGCAAGAGACAGAAGTTATCCATGGAGGAGAAGCCATTGTTCCAAAACAACTTCAAGAAATAAAAAGAAAAAACAAATCTTGCGTTCCTGATCAACCACCTCCTTTCTTCTTACTCTGAAAAAAACATTCAATCTGTTTAGTACACAAGTTTATTGGGTATCTCAGCATAAATCAAAAAAAATAAATAAATGAATGAATCCGTTTCTCAATCACTGTTAAAACAATTTAAAAGTACAAAATATGATCACAAAAACAATAATATTACTAATAATTAATTACGACAAACTTTAATGGTTCAGGAAAATAATCATCACAGTAATTACGCTAGAAAACGAACATAGAAAAGAAAGCAATAAAAGCAGGCCCGAACATAGAAAAGAAAGCAATTAAAGCAGGCCCCTTACTGCCTTACGAATAAATGAAAGCTGAACAAATCACATGTAATCCGCGCCAAAAATAATAATGATAATAATGGAAATGGTACCATTCATTACTGAAGCAAGTTAAAATATATTCTTCATATAGAATATGATACGGAACTTGTATTTCAGCTCACCAAAAACACCGCCGGAAAACAGGACGAGAAGAGGCGGAGAGCAGTTAACAAAAAAATAAAACGAGAGGCAGAAGGTGCGGTAACGAAATATATATATATATATATATCTTCAACTCTCAAGCAACTCCATTTAAGCTCAACCGACTAAAACATGCTCAAAAAATCAAAATTTTAGTCAAATAAAGCAAAAATGATGAATATTCCAACCGTTGAAAGACCTTTTAATAAACCAAAAAAAAAAAAGGTAAATAAAAAGTGCTTATACAATATATTTACAATAATTATATACACAATTTGGAACCGCGGAAATGAAGTTTTTTTGTCATTTTGAAAGTAAAACTTGATAATCAACGCATTAATTAACACAAGACAAAAGAACACAAATGCATAAGTATGTATAAAGGACAAAATCAAACAAAAATCATTTTAAACAGAAGAAAATGATAGTTGCCACCCAGAAAAAGATCGGCAAACATGCACCGAAAGAGCAACAAGTGTGTATATATATATATATATATATATATGCACACACACATGTACATATATTACCACAGCAAGAACATGGTGCAGAAATAATTCTGCTTCAAGCTCCGGTGAACACAAGTTTCTGGCGGCGGAGAGTTGTGAAGCTCCGGTGAAATGGTTTGAAAGCTATCTTATCTACGTGCTTTCTGGAGCTGCAAAAGCTTATCATATAAGAAGCATAGCTTGTAGCAGCACCAGAGAGACTTCACCTCTCTTTCTTTTTTTTTTTCCTTTTTGTTGGTTGAAAACAGAAATGACAGAACTGTTATCAGGCGGGACGAGACATATATAGAACGCCGAGAGCTTTATTAGTTTTTTTTAAGGGCAAAGGGTCAAATAAGCCCTCCATGTTTAGGCCAAGGCTTAAATAAGCCCTCAATCGATTTTTAGACTCAAAAGCACTAGGAATTTTCAATTTTGAACTTTCTAAACTCCTATTTGTCATGCTGAACAGATGGCTTTGGTCACCATTAGAGGAAGTAATGACATGTCCGTTATATTATAGCTCCCCCAACCATTTTTTCTTGTTTGAGTTCCATCTTCATCTTTAATGGTTTCTAGCCTTCAACTTTAACGCAAGAAGAATAGCTTTATCTTCTGTGTCATCATCAGCAAGATCTAGGATAAGCCAAAATAACTTTGAGCTAGGTTATGAGGGAGCTGCAATTTTCTACCGTTGTGGAGCTAAAGCTTCCAGATGGACTTCATGGACTGAAAATAATTCCGGACAAAGATTTTATGGCTGTCGATATTATAAGATAGGTTCGATTGTAAAATTTTCCCATATGACTTGTAGCTATTTTGCTAATAAACAAGGGTGTAATGGAAATGGATGAAATATTTTTTTAAGGAAATATTTATGGCTTTTTTCAATGGCATGACGAGCCAATGAATGATAGAAGTAGGGACATAATTAATCATTTGAAGATTGAGAACAAAATTTTGAAAGCTGAAAATAGACAACTGAAAGCTGTGAATAGGAGGGGAGGTTCAAGTGATATGAATGTTGATGTTGTAATTGCAGAACTTCGACATGATTTTAGAAGACTGAAGAAAGCAAGGGTGGAAGAATGCAATAGCTAGAAAAAAAAAAAGCTAAGAATGGCAACATCCGCCCTAATTATTTCATGGTGTATTTTCGTAGTTGTGTATCTGTTAGTTTAGGAGCTGTAATGCTCAATGTAATGCTGAAGTTTAGTGTATTTTGTAAAGTATGTAAGTGTTGACGGTGGTAATGTCAAAAAAAAAATTCTAACTATGTTGTAAATGGATATTGCAATTTAGCTTCAATAACTAAGATATTACGTAAAAAACACACTAAATCAATAAGTATATAAGTCCTAAAATGTTGAACTTATTATGGCAATAGTTCGCCAAAAAAAAATAAAGGTTTTTGTTACATATATGTTACTAGAAGTATCAAATTGCAGCATGCTAGTTGGAAATATGCATAAACCAAAAAGCAATACCTAATAATGGAGCATCTACCTATACTAACCCAAAATCAACATAATTGTTATATATCCATAAAATCATTTCCCAAAATATGTGAACACCTACATGTCTAAGTATCTACATATTAGTAATGACAAAACTATGTGTCTTCCATGATCAAATATTCTCTGACCCTCCAGATTTTGATCTCTTGCTCTGTCTCTCTTGAGACTCTACTTGTAGCTGTGTGGATGCAATTGCAGGTGCTCCTTGCCATCTCAAACCTGGGCACTATAAGGTAGATCACTTGCATATGAAACTGATGAGCCATCTCCAATAAACTTTATCTTCCTAATTGTAATGACCTCACTTGGTGTCCTTTTTCTCACTAATTCCCTCTCATTTGGTATTGCCCCCTTTGTCTGTGGATCAACTGAATTGGTTTCCTCACTGATGGTGACACCTGTGGCTATAATGCTCTCTGACTCCTGTCTAGGCTAAACATACAAATAGTAGTTTAATTTCATTTCAACTAAACAACAAAATACATACTAACATGACAGTAAAATAAGTGCACCAATAAACATGTAACCAAATATTTAAACAATAATTGTAATTAGCCGACAACAAAATAGACAACCAAAGATGTAAACAAAGTCATAAAATGATCAAAACACGTGTACATTATAGGTTGAAGATCCTGTGAAGTCATTAATGTAAATCCCATGTCCACTTTGCCCCCTTCTGCCTTGTCTAATTGATGAGCCACCACCTGTAAATGAGCCAGCTCCAATAGTTATTGCATGTTACCTACCTTGGCTATTTGTAACACCTGTGTTACTTTCACTAACAACTGCTTCAGTTACACCAACTTGGCTCCCTTCTATAACATTTGAAGTCTGCAAATAACAATAAAAAATAAAAAAACAAAACCATTGTCATCAATAACAAGAATGTGCAGTTTAGGAGCTTGTAAAAGTGAGTTGAAATTATTATACTTGATTTCCTCTATTCTTATAAGTTTTTTGATTATGCCCTTCTTTGTAACACAACCCACATAATTATGTTAAGCCATTCTTTGAAAGCTTCCCACCTGAATGGCCAAGGTTTGATGGTTCATGAGCTGCTCTAACTCTTTATTTTCTTAGTCTACCGGCCAAGTTGGGCAAGGGTGGAGGTTTTATGGGCTGAAATTAATCCAACTTATAAAATCTTAGGCCTGGAACTAGTTGTATAAGTGTCTCATATATTGCCAAATATTTGGACTTATGGTACCACTTAGAAATCAAACTCATTGGATCCATCTTGGAGTGATAAAGGGCATAAATTGCATGAGAACATGGGATTCCTATGAGTTTCCATGCCTTATAAGTACATATCTCCTTATCCACAAGCACAAAATGCTTGTTTTGCCCTTTCCCTATCTCATATCCATTAACACCATTGAAAACTACCTTGCACCCATAATAGTTTTCCTTCCAATTTTGATATAAACTCATACAAGAAGGGCTCCAATCATTGATCCACTTGTCAGCTACCTTCTTGTTCTCTTTAATCAAAATACAAAGTAGTTTAATGTCCTCTAGTATACTAATAATAGGCTTCGTTCTAGCTGCTAGTATCCAAGAGTTGAAAGACTCTATGAAGTTATTGTCAACAACCTTTGATTTGATTCTAGAGTTAAAATAAGCTTGACACCATGTATGTGATAATAAACTAATCCCTCAGCTGCCTTTGGTGACACCTCTCCCAATTTATTCAGGTTATCTTTAAACTCTTCCTCAAATGTGCTCCATGCACATATGAAGAATTTCTTTTTTAATTCTCCACCTATCCATTTTTTACTTTAGTTTAAGTAAATGTGTCGAGCATACCATCTGTGCTCTGCTTCAGGCAACAGAGCCTTTACAACATCGATTAACCCCTACACAAAAATAACTATGAGCTTTTGCATACCTCAAGCACAACTAAATGTTCATTATAAAGGTAAAAGTTAAACTAAAATAAAAATACAAAGGCGGACCTTTTTCATATCAGTGATGATCATCAAATGTAAGCCATCTCTAAGTGTTAATTCTTGATGTAACAATGAAAGGAAGCAATGCCAGTTGTTTTTGTTTTCCTTATCCACAATGGTCTATGCAATTGGCACTATCTAATCATCACTATCAAGCCCTACAGCACTCAACAACTACCCTTTGCATACACCCTTAAGGAAGCAACCATTAAGGCCAATAATTAACCTACAACCAGCTAACTAAAGCAACCATTAAGGCCAATAATTAACCTACAACCAGCTAACTAACCTATCTTCAATGCATGTAAACAAATAAACATCCTTTTGAAAACCCTTCTATCATTTTACAATGCTTCATTGCATAATTGTATTTCAGCTAAAGTCCCAAGGTTGTTGGTTTTCAAAGCATATGCATATGCCTTTAGTTGTTGGAATTGAATCCTAAAGCTGCCATTTGTTTCTTGAATAACCATCCTTTTGGCCCTTTTACACTTCTCAAAACTGACTTTTATCTTTAAGACTTCTTCAGCTTATGCTATCATGTCATTCACCTTGAATGCTGGATTATTATAAATCTTGGCCTTAAAGTGTCTAGCTATGAATTTTGCACTTGCACTAGGTATGGTATAATGTTTGAAGCAAGCATGATCTACCATTAATGTTTTAATTGATAAGCCTGGGTTTCTTCCATCCTTGGAGATCCTCAACATGAAAGGACATCCTTTTTTATTTTAACATTTATCTACTATTGTGAATGGCTCATTGGGATTGAGCTCCAACTTGTAACTAAATCAAACAACATACTTTGAGATTGCTTCCCTTGCTTCTTTTGCATTTATAAAGGTCATTCCTAGTATGAAATGACCTTCCCCATCATATCTAACACTCTCTATTGGTGGAGCTGTATGGTTGTATGGTTCTCTTCTTCATCGAATCTTTAGGGCCATCTTCATCCTCATCAGACTATCCACTTGGAACTTGATCATCTAGTTCACTAACATAACCATCTAGAGGCATATAATTGTAATTCCCATGTCCACTAGTGCCCTCTCTGCTTGCACCCTCTACTTCTGTTGCTCTTTCAAAGGGCTATGTGGTTGTATTTGAGTTATGTGCAAAAGTATCCTCTATTGGATTTGACCCTAAGACACTGTGCACATTGGCATGTGAAGTTTGAGTACCAATATAGACATTATCTGCACCAACTGGCTCAAAGATATGTTCATCCTCTCCTTTAATATTAATTCCATCATTAGTATTTATTTCGACATTAAAATCCAAATCATCTACATTAACACCTCCTTTTTCTTTACTTGCATTGTCAGGCATAAGAACATTTACACCACAATGTACATTATCTTCCCAACCAAGCTCTAACACACAAGGTGCAAACAGAGGCTGATCAAGCTCATGATCAACATAAAATTCTATTTCTCCCCCCCCCCCCCATGAGAATTTGTTAATATAATATAAGGCTCTTCTTATTGTTTTATCATCATACACTAAAAATAAGCCATCATGCAGTTGTCTTCCAGGTTCAAGTACAAAGATTTTCTTCATTGAATGATACCTATATGTGTTTTTATATCTATATAATAAATCCATGTAACACATATAATTAGGATCAAAATCATAAAGGATATCAATATCACCATCAATGTATTTAAGCAAACCATCTTTATACTTCCTTCGGGCCCTAAAATGGTAAACAAGATTGACAATGGCAGACATAACTGATAAGAAAATAAAATAAAAAAACACATACCAACTTCAATAAAGTTTGCTAACAAAGCTTACCTCATTTGCCCTTGAAACCATTGTCAAAACAAACTTCTAAACTTCAACAGCTCAATATTATCCTTCAACTTCCATGATTTGTCGTTGTCTTCATCAATAAATGGATTGAAATCTATAGTTAAAATCACGTGAAACTTCGAGAGAAGAAGGGATTTTACTCTGCATTCAAAACGCTCAGAGGGGTGGTTGGGCTATTAATGAACATAGGGCCACATTTTTTTCCTCTTAAAAAAATTTCTTTCTGACGTGGCACGGCTTGGAGATCATTTTGTATAACATGTCTTCCACGTCACAACTAATGTAAACAGCAAGCTCTATTTAAATTTAGTTGGACATTAGAGAGGGGTTTAGAAAGTTCAAAATTGAAAAATCCTTGTGTTTTTTACCCTAAAAATCGATTGAGGGCTTATTTGAACTTCAGTCTAAATATGACGGGCTTATTTGACCCTTTGCCTTTTTTAATTAAAAAGTTTATCAACCTTTTGAACAGTAATTAATGAAGCAATTTTTTAAAATTTAATTTTGGCAGATTCTTGTGTTGGAGAAAAATGGGGTGATCGGCTTAAAAAACAAAATAAAAGAAAGAAAAGCATACGTACATATGCTGCCCATATAGATGAATTCGGCTACTTTGGGCATGAAAACACGTATGGTACACATATCTGTATAGCTAGATCGCCAGGAAATTCATATACGAGCAATAATATATTTACATAGCGGCTAGCAATTTTTTTTTTTTAAAATATTTTGATGTCGTTTTTTTTGGTAAAAACACAATCCTCCCCCCCCCCCCCCCTTTTTTTTATTACCGCTTCCTTAGCAGGCCCGTGCCAATAATCATTTTTGTTCATATAATCAGTCTTAGTGCATTGTGTTTCATGCACAATTTATCTTGTAAAAAAATTGTAAAATGACACGGATATCTTGTAAAAACATTGTAAAAATGGGTCGACAAGGATATTGAATTTAAATTATAATATACGTAATTATTACGAATTATTTATTGTTATTATAATTTTATTTAAATTAAATTAAATTAATTAAAATTTAATAAATTTGAAATTAAATATAAAAAATCTATAAAAATAAAATTTTTTATTAATTTAATGGGTTATATGGAAATCATCATTATGCTCACATTGTTTTATTCTTTTAAACATGGCAAATCAAGTTGTCTTTCTTAATTTACAAATTAGAAGGAACGCATAATTGGACATTTTGATTATTATTTAATAGATCATTGTATAGTAATTTTTGGGTTTTTTTAACTTTTAATTAGCATCTAACAAGAAATGATTTAATATAAATATATTACGTTTGAATATTTTTCTATTTTCATATAATTTTTTACATTTTATTATTCATTATCAAAAAAACAATGCCACCGCACATTAACCAGAATAATAATTATCTGTGTTGTTTTGCTTGATTTGCTTATTATTAGTTAATTTTTATTTTTAATTTCTCGGTCGGCGCCGCTTGTTAATGAATAATTATGTTCCCTACTTGGGCACCCTTTACAGCGGCGCGTGTTGACAACTCACCGATGGCAATCGCTGTCGAGTATCAACTACCACCGCTTATCATTATTCAATTTACAACCGGACATGTTATGCTTTGTTCTTTTTTTTCTTTTTTTGGTCAATGCATGTTATGCTTTGTTATGTTATTATACAATAATATATAAGTTTGGTTGAAAATTTATTATCTGCCAGGCAAATGTGGGAGCATGGGTGCTGAATTAATGGATCTTACCTATCCTTCCATTATTGTTTTATTATCTTCTGCATCTTAGGTATGTTTTAAAAGTCATTGTAATGGCTTCATTCAATTTTATAAATTTTATTTAATTTTTATTTGAATGATTTAATTAAATTTTTTAAAATAATTTTTAAATTTATATAAAATAAATTCGACAGTATTCAATTTTTTTGATAAAATTTTAAAAAGTATTTTCAAGTTTTATTAGTCTGCATAAATTAATAAGAAAAAGTGAATTAATTTATTATGTACACTAATATTGATAAATATAAAAATTAATAAAGTAAGTATTTTTAACTATCACTATAAATAATAATAAAATTTTATTTTTCTAATTTTTCGTATTTTTAAAAAACTAAATATTTTTTATGCTCTTAACTATTATTTTAAAAATTTTTAGAGAAAAATTAAAAATTTATGAAATTATTTAGAAACTATTTTTTAAATTTATGTCAAGAGTTCAAAATTAGAATTTAAAAATATTTGCCTACAATTTTTTTCTTATATAAAAAAAAGAGGTTAAACAATTTGATAAATGTCAAATTTATGTTATAAGGATTTAAAAGTAATTTTTAAAAATATAATTAGTTTCTTTAGATAAAATTGAATAGATTTGACACAATTTATAGTAAAATAATTTTTAAATTATGATTTAATTAATAATTAACTCAAAATATAGAATAGAAGCGATACTTTTCCTAATATGTATATATATATATGTTAAGTTGAAAAAAATTATTATCTGCCAGACAAATATGGAAACATAGTTGCAGAATTATTGGATCTTATCCAACCTTCCATTAATGCTTCATGCATTTAATTACGTTACTTTTATAAATTACTGACCAATATTAGAAATAAATTTCACTTTTTTTTCAACAGCAATATAAATATAATTTTAAAACTTTTAAAAATCTTTTAACTATATACACAGAATAAATTAAATATAATTATTTTAGTGTGTTTTATTAGATAAGAAAAGTACATAAATAGTCTTATCCAATTATTTCAATCAAAATGCATGTTTGTTTTGGAAGTAATATATTCAATGACTGAGTCCATATATATATTGATTAGATATAAAATATTTAAATTATATATTACAAGTTCAATAATCAAATGTGCTACATTGAAAATAGATGATAATTGTATAATAAGATATAAATGAAATTAATAGTATTGAATTACTTTTTATTTAATTACAATTATTAATTATATTTATATATTATACTATAAAAATATATCAGTAACTAAATTAAATAAATATTAATTTTACGATTCTAATTTTAAATTATATAAATATAAATATTTATACCTTAAAAGTACTCCAATTATTATTATGAATCTTTCTTAAAAAAATTAATTGTTCATGGCTTTAATGCTAGAGCAACTTTTTATTTTCTGACTAAAAGCGATTAGGAAAAGGATTGCTTTTCTTTCAGATCTAACAACCCGTGCCGCATCATCCTGTTCCATGGATGGCAGGCAGCTCCATGATTTATTTTTTTATATTATTTTTTGTTTGACGTGTTGCTTGTAATAAATTCATTTTCTAGTTTTTTTAGAAAAAAAAAAATTAATGGCAGTTCACTATCATTTCTTGGCATAGATTTGCTTCGTGGCTAAAATTCCATTTTTAGCCTCTTTTAATTTTAAAACACTAATATGATTTAGAACTTTCCTAGACAGTTAATTTCCTTTTTTTAATATATTCATAATCATCCCAAATTTAATGACAGAAAGACGAGCAAATAAGGATATTTAATTCCATAATTTTCTGCCTATGGGATAAAATAATGTTACTTGCTGTCTGTCATCTTGAATTGAACATCATCTATGTATGAACCTAATGATTTTTTTGCAAAATGACAGTCATATAAAGTCAGTATGAACTGTTCGACCCACATGATTAATGCGAATGTGACATATTTAATATTCATCTCTTTTAAAGGGCTGAATTATGCACAATTGAACCTAAAAAGCATGTCCAGATAAAATAAATGGTCTATGCTATGATTTTGAGAACTTAATTGAAATTAAATGGCAATAAAATAAAATTTATTTTAATTTACCACTTTTCATAATGATAATAATAATATAATGTAAGGTTTATGCTTTTGAAACTGTGTAATGTTTTTTTTAAAAAAGAATTTTATATAAAGACATCAAGAATATTTATTTTAAAAAAAGATAATATGGTAATTATTTTTATATTTTGAAAGTAATATTTTAATTAGTAAGAAAATAGTTAAATGATAACTTATCTCAAAAAATATTTAAGATATACAGTTCAAATTATATTATTGTCAATTTAAAAAGAAATGGTTATTTATAATTGTACAATCTATCAATTACTAAATTATATGATTCTTTTATTAAAAAAATAGTATTATATATTTTGTAATTTATATGCACAAGACAAAACATTCAGCATAAATTTTATATATAGTTAAGGAGAATTTGGCTATGTCAAATGCAGAGTTGAAAATAAATATATATTTTAGTTAAAAAAATAAATAAAAGTGAATTATTAAAAGTTGATTTCATGTGTATGACCAAAATAGAAAAGTTAATAATTTCATGCATTGCTGAAAAATTCTTAGCCTATGATGTATGGATTTGTCGAGCTCAATATACAGAGTGTCCAAGTGGATAACAATATGTTTGAAATAGGAGGAAAGTGAGGATAATAGAAAAAATGTGAGAAAAATTAGGAAAAAAAATCACTTTATTTTATTTGGAATAGGAAAAAAAATTTAAGTAGGAAAGAAATTGATTTTATTTTTCTCTCTATATTGTCTTTTTAAATTGGAGATAAAATATATAATAAAAAATTATTATTTATTTTCATTTTACAATTTTATTCTTATTTCACTCATTATTTTAATATATAGATATAATACTAAATATATCATATACTTATTTTCTTTTTTAAAATATTTTATTTTCTCAATGAAAAAGATATCATAAGTTTTTCTTTCTCTGTATATTATTTTCTTTAAAATTCAAACACAAAAGAATTATTTTTTTTCTCTTAATTTTCTTTCTTAAAAGTATTTGCATGTGGGAGAAATTTTGATGGAGATGAAAGATTCTGCTACTGCAGCTTTTGAAACTGAATTGTCTTTGATGATATATTTTTGTTTTTTTGTGTAGAATAGGGAATGCTAATTGCTAACAATTTTTGCTACATACAACGGATCTTTGCCCAAAGACTTTTCAACAAAGGTGCATTACGTTACATCATACAAAGAATCTTTTATTCGAACGTAAGGCAATTTCAATTTGATTATAAAATTTGAATTTGTGACTTTTTGGTAATTAAATTTTTATTTTTATTTTAACCATAGTCTCTATCTAAAATTTTATACCTTAAAATTATATAATATTACTATTTTAATTAAAAAATTATTTCCTTACAAATAAGTCCATATATTCTAAAAATAATAAATAAAATAAAAATATCTATTTTTATTTTCTTAATGCCTTTCATTGTAGAAAATCTTGTCCATTATTTGTGTTTGTTTGACTGGTCTAATACTAACAGTTTGAGATTTTTAGACAATAATTATTCAACGCAAAACAAGAAGAGCTTAATATTCACCAAAAATATCATAATCAATATATTGTGATTTTGTTGAATATAATAAACTAAAATTTTTGATATAAACTGTATTATAAATTAAAATTTAATAATTTTTTTATGTGAAAACATAGTATTTTTAGAATTTTTTTTAATACGAAAAAAGAAGGTAAGAATTAAATGGACTATTGTAACTATAATTTTTAACATTTATTACTGTATTTATAAAAAAAAATTAAATATTTATAATTTATTATAAGTTTAATTTATAATTTGAATTTTAAATGATTTTTTATTAATTAAAAAAATTATTGTACAATTCATATTAAATTCTTTAAAAAAATGCTTAATTGTTACAATCCTGATGAATTATTGGAATCTAAACTCTTTCTTTAATTTCCCATTTATCTAGCAATTATGTTAATTTAAACCAAAAAAATGATCTAAAAAATATAATAATAATATTAATAATACATAATTTTCTATTATATTCAACACAGTTATAGTATTGATTATAACATTTCTTGGTGAATACTAACCTTTTCATGGCCTGCATCGAATAATTATTGTTTTAAAACTCTCAAAATATTAATATTAGATCAGTCAAATAAATACAAATAATAGACAACACTCTTTACAATGGAAGGCATGGAGAAAACAAAAATATATATTTTTATTTTATTTATTATCTTTAGAATCTATAGACTTATTTGTACGAAAATAATCTTTTGGACTAAAATGATAATATTATACAACTTTAAGGCTTCAAATCTTAGATATAGACTATGTTTAAAACAAAAATTAAAGTTTAGTGACTAAAAAGTCATAAATTAAAATTTCATAACTAAATTGAAATTGCAAATCAAGTTTAATGAACATGCAAATAATTTATCCCACCAAATTATTTTATTGAAATTCTAATTCTTAATATTAGGAGTATGTTTGGATGGGGGTTAAAGGGAGTTAAATGTTACTCTTATAATACATTAATCTCTTTTACCCTTATTTGGTAAACTTTAAACGTCTAGGATTAAAATTTGACCCCCCTAATGATTAATCCCACTTATATATATTTTTATTAATGTAGTTAAAACTAAGTTAAACACTTGTAACAATAAAAATATATTTTTAAAAGAGCACTTTTTAATTTTTTTATTTCTCTACCTTCATCATATTATTTCAACTTTTTTTTTTACCAAGAAACTACAAATCAAATATATAAAAAATGTACAAATCAATTTAAATTTTTATTATAATATTTTTATTACTTTTTAAAATGCATATGAATATATTATTTAAATAATTATATAAATATTTAAAATTTTAATTATTTATTTTTTTATTTTTAAATATTTAATAATAAATTTAATCAATTATATAATTTTTTTCCTTAAAGAATACAACATTATAATTTATCAATTACCTTTAATTTGCCAAATAAGGTTAACAACTTAATCATTACACTTGTAATTATTATTCCTTTAATAATTACACTTATAACATTACACCCTATTTTTTTAACCTCAATGCACACATACTCTAAGTGTTGATAAGTGATAACCATCTAATTACTTTTTTAATGACACTGAAAAAGGGTGGATAAAGTATTTGAACTTTACACTAGTCTTTGCTTATTAAAAGATATCGATTAATTAGTTGATGACTCTTTCAGTTTAACTAGAAGTCTCCTGTTTGAACTCTTAATATATAGTTACTTTTAAAATTATTTAAGTAGACTTTTGTCGCATTTTAAGATTTTTTTAGATCGAATTCAGATTAATCAAATTTTTGAAATATTAAATATCAGGTGCATCACATTAAAAAAAAAAAAAGGACCGATTAGGAAATTAGTTTAAAGGAAGTCTTGAAACCTTTAATATTGATCTCAGTTCGACCTTAGATGGTGTGAAAGTTTTAGACTAAAAATTATCTATATTTACACACTATTAAACTATATACAATCATAATAATAGTAATATTAATAATTTAGTCCGTATGTTATTGTAATTATAGTCAGTGATAGTTGTAGTATTAAAATAGTATTATAATTATTATATTTTTTGGTTTTCAAAATGTTCCATTCAAAAAATTAAAAGTGACTTGGTATTGAATAAATGAAATATTATTTTGCAACCATGTCTTAAAGAAAAGGATAATTATATATGGGAGCATTTTGGACCCAATTAGAGGACAACTTGCTCCCTTCATTTTTTCGCTGACAAGTTGTAGAAAAATAATCAATTGGGTTTCTCTACATATTGGTGATATTGAAAGAAAAATGAATTGAGTTATTTTTATTTATAAAAAGCTAAATAATTTAAATAATAATACTTTTATAATATAAACAATTTTAAATCAGATACAATTAACTATAATAAAAATTAAAAATTATATTTTAAAATGCTTTAAAAAATCACCAAATTATTTCCTAATTGATTCAAGGTGACCGATATAAAGAAAATGTGAACTTGAATTGACCTATTTTAATGCTTGGACATCAAGGAAACGTAGTCGCCAATAAAAATAGAAAAATGCAAATATAAATTATGGAATTAACATGATAATGATGTAGCTTTGAACTTGATTACCTACCAAACAAAGTTAAAGTCTTTAAACCAAAGTTGAAATTAGTTGATATGACCTTTTAGCTGATTTGAGTTTATGGTTCTATTTGAGTGAAATTATTAGACTTTAAAAATTGATCGTTAATATAAAAATTAAAGACTCTAGCATTGTTTATTTTTGCTTTAAATTAAATGACTCTTATATGTACACCAAGATTTTTTTATTAGTGTAATAATTCTAGTTTTTAAATTATTTTAATATTTAACGAGATATGCAGTATTAATAAATTTAAAAGTTATATTTGATTATTTTATGGCTAAAATTTATTATTTTATGTTTAATTATAATTTTCTACATAAATATTTATATCGAAACTTATTATTTTTGACAAGTAATTTATGTTATATATATTTATTATTTTGGATAATATTATTTTAATAATATTTAATTTAGTGCCTTATTATTTTAATATTATTATTTTTAATAAATTACATTATTGTATTGTATTTTATGTGTTATTATATATATATATATATATATATATATATATATATATATATATATATATATATGCACATATATAAATTAGGGTTTATTATTTTATTTGTGTGTTATATATACATATATGTGTGTATATATATATATGTGTGTGTGGTGTAAATTTAATGTTACATTATATAATATTATAAAATAAATTTTTAGTAAATTATATTATATAGTTTTATTATTAAAATAGGTATATATATACATACAAACACAAAAACGGGAAAAGAATCAAAACACAATGTCTGCTTCCTCTTCCCCCCGTGTGCACGTCCGAGCCCCTACCGTTGGTGTGCTTCTCAGTTCAGCTCGTCGGACCACCATCCTTCTTTTTCTCCGGCAACGTCGACGAGCAGAAGCAGCAACAGAGTTGACAGTGGCTTCCGGCATCATTCCACCCACGTCCGGCCACCATTCTTCATGATTCCGGTCTTGTTTTCTTCCTCTCTCACCGGTGAGCCCTAATCTAAGCTCAGTTTGAGCTTAATCTTCTATTTTCTTGAGTTTTGTTGGATTTTTAGTTTATGGTTCATTAAGATTTCAAATTTTTTTGGGTTGTTAATGGTTGATTAACATAAAGTCCCTTTACAAATGTTGATTTTAGTAGCTTAATCTACCTCCATGAATTTTTATGTGATTTTTGGAATTTATTTTGATTTTTGTGAATTTTTGAATATTTTATTATTATTTTATTAATTTTCATAAATTAATTATTAAAATTATAAATTTGTGATTTTTGGTGTTATTATTAATTTTAGAGTCGAGTTTATAATTTTTGTGATTTTTATGTAATTTTTATAATTATTTTTAGTTTATGTCAATTTTGAAAAATTAGGTTAAATATATATTTTGATATAAATTATTGGTTAATTATATGTTTTTGCTGATAATAATGAGATATATGTTAAGAAAATAATTTTTATGTATTTATATAATTTTTATTGAATTTTTGAGTAGTAATAGTATATAATGTATATTTTTGTATTATAGGGGTAAATACATAATTTTGTGCTAATTATGGCTAAATAATACATTTTAGTTGGTTTTAATATTATTTGAGGTGTTAAAATGATTTTTACAAATTATTTACTATTTTTAACTAATTAATACTAATTTTCAAAAATTGTTTTCAAATAATATTATATATTATTTTGGATAATAAAATGGATTTTTATAACTTTTTGATATATTATTGGGTTAATTAAATTATTTGGATTTATAAAAGGAATTTTTATTATTAATTGTGTAGTTATTGGAAAATTAGATTTTTATAATATTATATTATTATTTTGGGATTTTTACGTAATTATTGAGGAAATAATTATTTTTGGTGTTTTAATGTTAAATATATTATATTTTGATATTTTGAGAATATTTATGGCAATTATTGATTTTTAATTTATTTATTGAATTATTTGGATTTTGGTGAATTGTGGATCTAAGTTGGGAAATTTTGTAATTCGGGATCCCAACTAAGGATTTGTGTGAATTCTGGTTTAGAAGTGTATTTTCTTGCAGGACTAGCTTTACTTTTTAGTAGAGAGATGTTTGTTTTACAAAGGAAGTTATGTCGAATTTTTGATAGAATTCTCGTAAAACGTCACATCGGGTCTAATTTCAATTATGTGTCTGTCTGTATTTTATAATTCAAGATCGAGTCTCTAGAAGTTAATTCAGATGTATTCTGGTTTTCGTGATCATTTTATTTGTTCAGTTGTGCCAAGATCGAAGCTTAGCGTACCAGGCTCGTCAAACCAGTCTCGAGGAGCACATACCTGTGAGTTGTTATTTTATATATACATTGCATTCAGGTTGCATGTTTTAGAAATACATGTTTTAATTGAAGTATTCATAAATTGCTTTAATAAATGATTAGCATACTTTATGTATATTTTTAGTAAGCTTTTAATATATTTCTAAATAAATGCATGTTTTATCTTCAATAAATATAACTAGCATGTTTTAGTATATTAATGGTTTATTTTAGTATATTGTATGATTGATTTGAACTTATATGATATATATATATTCGAAATATACTTAGTTTATTTTAGGTATATTTCTGGTATATATATGGTATATTCTATCATTTTGAATGTCATTTTACATTATTTATTTTTGATTGAATGATTTATTTTTAAAATGAAGAATATCGATAGAATTTGCTATCTAGTGGACAGCACTAGAACCGAGTACGTACTGGTGCGATAGATCGTAGGGTTAAATTACTAACTTATTTAAGGAAATATGACATTATTGATATGATTGAGATTGATGTGATTAAGTGTGTGATTGCTAGAGCTCAGTTGACCAAGTATCTTGGGGCCAATCACACTGACAGTCAGACTGCTAAAGCTCGATTGATTTAGTGTCTTGGAGTCAGTTTACTGTCCATATGGATTTAGTGAATTTAATTGGAATTACGTGAGCTTATATGGATAGAGTGATATTATTGTTAATTAAGGTTGCGATCATATACGATTTTATTTGATCCTTCAAAACTTATATTTTTTAGTATCATGAAATAAAGTGATTTTCAGTATCCATGTGAATTGTTTGCATATATATTTATTATATATTATATACATATGATTGATTGCATTTGACATATAGGAGATGCGTGTATATATATTATAATAATTCACTCAGTGAGGTCTGACTTCCCTCAGTTGATATTTTTACAGAAAAGTCTTCTTCTTCGGACCTCAACAGTAAACCTATTCGTCAGATTTTTTCCACTCCGACTCTATTATGTAAATCATCTACCTAATTTTATATCGTACTCCAGAAACTGCAATAATTATATTTGTATCAGTTGTGGGTTATATTTGTATTTACTGATTATGATTTTAATTCACAGGCTATTATCTGAATAGTATATTAAAATATTTTATTTTATGATATGAGAAGATTATTTTATCATATGAATTTGAGATTTAAATTCTGATACATATTTATTCATTTATTTTATTTATTGCATGTTTTTATTTTTGTGGCTTGTTACTTGTTTCAGATTTGAAAAAATTCTCATTTTCTAACGTCGGTCATGACTTCTAGTTTTGAATCGTGACAGTTAGATTTATTATATAAATTTTATAATAATTAAAGTATCAAATATATATTGCTAGTTCATATTTTTAATTTGTTTCAAGTAATAGAAAAAAAAAACACACACACACAAAAATCACAATACAAGTTTCACATGCCTATTATTATTATTCCAATGTCCATCTTCTCGACAAATTTTATCTTCAAATTTTTTATTTTTTATTTTTTATCATTGAACATAAACAAAGGAGCATACATCAACGAGATTCAGAAAAGGAAGTCACCAGAATTACAGGTATAAGTAACATAATATGACTCTCCTTGGCTGGGTCATATTTCATCTTTACTTTTTTGGTCCATGGATAGACATCATTGGAGCAATTATTAATTTATTTTTTTTACAACTAGAAGTTTACACTGCTCACAGTAGTTTTGCCCATGTAAAAGATCATGAAAGAGGCAATCAAATGGTACTCGAATAAATCTTATAATGGAAAATGCAAAAGTAAAGACTGAGGATCAAATCCTACTGTAAATCAAATACTTTAATCTTCGAATGTTTTACTATTAGTCTAAGTGCGTTAGGCAGCAATTATTAATTGATGATGGTCCAAAAACAAGGATTTCTTTCATAATAAATTAAAATCTTGATAGTACAAAGTAGCCGAAATTTAGACTATAATACATCACTCAGCAAAATTGACCCGGAACAAAAGTATCCGGTTTTTGCTTTTGTACATAAATGCAAAAAAAAAAAAAAAACCCACCCAGCATTTGTCTGGATGATACTTGTGGTTGGAAATTAATGAGAAATTGATTGTTATTAATACACATGAAAACAAAGGCAAAATGTTAAAAAAAAAAAAACAAAAAACAAAAGCAAAAACATGAATTCTTCCATTACCACATCACCTTCTTGTCGATTGCTAGCTATAACAAATCTAACGGGATCGCACACTGAACTGTCAAATGGAGATCGAGTGCGTGTATTCTACCCTAGGCATCTGGGTTTTTGATAATGAATCCAAGCATATGTGTACGACTCTGTGGCGGAGACACTATGTTTTTTTTTTTTTAACTTTTAAAATCGTCTCTATTGATAATTCTTCCAAAACGTCATTATAATGGTTGCCAGTTGCTGTTTTGCTAACCTGTTTTTAAGCTATTGGAGTGGCTACTGGTGTCTGGTGGGGTTTCTAAACGTTCGTACATTTTTTTATTCAAGCCGTTGATTATTTTGTTTTTTTTTTTCAATGAATAATAACACTAGCAAATGAACAATAACATTTAAAACATTATTTTAATAAAAATCATTAATAATCATTGTCATTATCATCTAAGTTATACTGTTACCTTATCCCATATACTTTTAATTTTATCAATTAAAACCCAATTTATTTATAACTAATTATATAAACACCTATTGGCTAGACGTGTAGAATAACACATTAATGTATATATATAGTGACAAATTAAATTGATAAATTCATGTAAATATAGATGGTTAAATTCCTTAATAATTTTTTATTATTATTTTTTTTCATCATAGATGAAGTGGTTAATTTTCAATATAATAAAAAAAAAGATAGAATGATAGAGATTCAAATTCTAATTTTTTCAACTAAATATTCATATCTTTTACAATTTGAATTATTCAGAAAACAATATTTATTAATAAATTAAACATAAAATAAAATATTAATTTAATAACATTAAAAGTACATAAGGTAAAGACAAATTAACGAAAATACAAATCGCTACAAGAATATTATACTTTACGCTAAATCATGAAAAATGGATGGATGGGTTCAACAGAGATGAGGGACAGCATTTGCATTTTGTTTGTCTGAAATGTTCAATTATTGCAAACTTTAGAATGATTTGTCTTTTTCACATTTTTGTTTTCTTATCTGTCTTTTTTGTTATGTGCTCGCCGATTGGCCATGTAAATTTCCGAGGATGACAAAAGGCATCCATTGTTTTCTCAAAAAAAACTAGGATGCTGTTTAATAAAACGTTGCTATTAGAAAAATAATTAGCTCTATAAAATTGTTTTTGGTACATATTTTTATATATTTTAATTAATTAGTATATATAATAAGATTATCTGAAGCTAATATTTGATTATTAATTATTATTTTCTTTGAGATGGTAACATCTAATTGTTTTCTTTCATCCGACAATTTTCAAAGTATATTTTATATAATGCATTTATAAAAAAATTATTTTTGTTATTGTTTAGAGATTTTTTATATCTAACCTTTTTTTTTTTTTTTACATCGCATGCTCTTAAAAGGACGTGCACAAGACAACTTGGTATACTTTAAAAAAATTATTTTTGTTTGGAGACGCTAGTAACTTGAAGATTTCAAGGGCACACATTACATATCGATTTATTACATTTAAAAAAATTATTTTTTATATTAACCTAAAAAATCAAAGTCAAATTAATAAGGAGGATAACAAATTTTTTCAACTGATTAAACCAGTTTTAATTTTTTTAAATTCATTTTCCATATGCTATGCATACTTTATGAATTTTTGTACGTTCCGACATCTATCTAAACATTCCCATTTCTGCAATGCCTATATCTGAGAAGCTTTTTTTTTTTTTTTAAAGTATATATCTGAGAAGCAGCATATTCTCAGGCCGTTTCATCATCCAACACTCACTATTAGAGGCCAAAATAGGATGTACCGTGGCATAGTAGGACTTGCCTTTCGAAGTTTTCGTGAGGTATAACGTTGTAAATGACCACCATCTATAACCTTTAAAGGTTATAAGTTTAAGTTTTAGTGACAACGTTCTTAGGTAAAAGATAAGTTGAATTATCTGTTTTGACTGATTTAATTTTAGTTACGGGATTGGCTCTCTGTTAATTTAAGAGGTTAAAATTCCCTCCCCTTCCACCTTTCCAAGAAAAGAGAAAAAAAAAAAAAAAAAAACGTTGCCAATTGAGGAGTGCATTCTGCCTTGCCTTCATTTTACTTTAATTTTACGGTTGAGTGTCTCCTCCCTAACTCCTATCTCATCGAAGGACGGGTCTATTATTTATTAAGGCATTCAATATATGATCTTTATTTTATTTTACTCTAATGTCGATCTGCCATTGGATTAATGAAAATTCTTAGGAAAAGAAAAAAAAAAAGTCAAAATGAGCAGTGCTATCTGAAAACAGTTGTTCCATCTGAAATGCAGATCTGAATTTGTTTATATTCATGAAAATTATAGAAATTTTGAGTTTAAAATTTCACTGCGACTATCCATCAATATTGATAAGTATTATTGTTACCACAGCCAATACTAAAAAAGAACTATTACTATTGTATAGCCATGACCTATTAAACTTCCATCATATTATAAAAAAAAAAAAAATTCCATCTAAGATAAAATCCACCACATCTATTATTTTCATATATGATTTTTAGATTCACAGTGCATATATTTGTACTGTAATCACATATAACTTAAATATTTTAATTTTATTCATCCACAATTAGTTCAAGTTTTAAAAAGTATGAATATTGTTAAGAGAAATAAAGTTTGAATCTCACTTTCTTTATAATATTAAAAATTTAACCACTTAATTTAATTATTTAAAAAAATATATTTTAAGTTTATAGCGCTCTTTTAGAATTCTAACTTAATACTAAGTATGATTTATTAATACAATTTATACCATGTGCAAAATATACATATCAGATGCTAATAAAAAAACCCATCATCCATTTATGAAAAAGACATGATAGAGGAGAGGTTAAAATCCTCCTATTCAATGTCAAAAAAAAAAATACTGATAAAAAGAAAAAAAAAAAAACTAAAAAACAAATTAAACTAAATCCCTCCACATCGAAATGTGCTGTTCATAAGTTTCTAGAACTAGAAGTAGATATATATAAAGTTGGGTTCAAAATTTAATGTAAATGAACAGTGATATAAAGGGATTTCAATTTCACCAAATTTACAAATTTGCCACCGTTTTAACGCATAAACAAAACTAAGTCGTTTAAGTTAAAAGACAAAAAAATTCTTAAAATGTTAAAAAATGTTACCATTTTCCTTGGGCGTATAGTCATTTCATACAGTGTTGAGCATTGATAAATCAATTTCCAATTTTCATAAATTTACAAATTTCCTACCTTGTTGCCCTCTGCAAAATGACACCAATGCCATAAAAGACAAAAAAGCCATGAAAATATGCAGAAATCGTGTCGAAACCCTGAGGCATATTGTCATTTCTCCTGATGCAAAGAGAGAGCTTAGAATCTTTTTCTGATGGTCAAAGATTATCATTACATAAAATTTTTCCCATTTAAGCTAAATAACTTCATTACATAAAAAAAATTATTAATATATGACAATTTTGTTGAGTTTTTAAACTTATTTTTAAGTGTAAAAAAAAAAATATTTTATAATTTAAATATATGAAAATAAGAAGAATGACATTTTTTTTATGTATTAAATTTTTTTATTATCTTTTACATTTGTTTAACAAATAATGAATATAATATTTATAATGTTCCTTTTACTAAAAGATTCACCGGTTATAATTCATTATAAAAATAAATCATTGATTTATATAATAAATGATATCTAAAGAAAAACTAAAAATAATATTTCAAATTTTGCTAAAAATAATATTTCAAATTTTGTTATTCATTATTAGTAATCATTTCAACATTTCTCCTCATTACTAATATTTTTAATCCTTTTCTTAGAGTCATGTCGAGTTCTTTACAAAAACTTTCTAATTTTTCACTATTGAGTCCTTTAGTGAAAATATTTGCTAGTTTTTTTTCTGTCTTCACCTGAATTATGTTAATCTCCCCTGTTAAAATTTTTTCACGAATAAAATGATATTGCACCTCCATATGCTTTGTTCTAGCATAAAACACTGGGTTCTCTACTAAACAAATAGTTTATTGATTATCGCAATATATTGGTACCAGATAATCAATTGGCTGATGTAAATTCTTCAACAATTGTACTAACCACGTACTTTCTTAAGCTGTCATCGTTGTTGTACGATACTCAGCCTCTATTGTTGAAAGTGACATTGTTAGTTGTCTTTTGTTGCACCAAGTAATAACTCCAGAGCCCAAACTAAACACATAACCATTGGTCGATGTTCGTGTATCATAATCAGTGCCGCAATATCCTTTCAATTTACAAGTTATTTTACTTGTATAAAATAATATAAGATCAAGTGTTCCTTTGATGTACCTTAAGATTCTCCGAACTATTTCTAAGTGAGGCTTTTTCGGAGTTTGCATAAGCCGACTGACTATTTTAACTGCAAAAGCAATATCTGGCCTTGTCAATGTCATATAGATCAAACTGCTAATAATCTGCTGATACATTATTGAATCCTCTAAATCTTTGCCTTCTGTAATGCTTAATTTAGTGTTTATCTCTATTAGAAGAGCAAGAGGTTTACAACCAAGCATTCTATACTTTTGGAGAAGATTTCTTGTGTATTTCTCTTGACACAAGAATAATTATTCCTTCGTGTGCTCCACTTCTAATCCAAGAAAGTGATTCAACTCCCTAAGTTCTTTCATCTGAAATTGGACTGATAAATTTTTCTTAGTCTAGTAAATCTCTTTAACATCATCTCCAATAACAATGAGATCATCAATATAAACAAGAATTATTGCTAGCTTCCCTTCTCGAGCTTTGAAAAATAAATTCAAATCAGATGGTGTAACTTCATAACTATTATGAATGAGAAACTCATCAATCTTACCATACCAAGCTCTAGGGGCTTGCTTCAACCTATATAGTGCCCTTTTCAATTTACAAACATACTCAGGATTAATCTTGTTTTTAAATCCTTCAGGTTGCTCCTTGTATACTTGTCACGACCCAAAATTAGGAGTGATGACCGACATTAGGAAACAAGAATTCTTTCAAATCTGGAACCCGTAACAAGCCTTAAAATAAAAACATGTAATAATAATAATAAAATATGCACCATAAATAAAATCATAAGTCAATATAATAAAATAAACTCTTTCATATCATAACATAAAATATCTTGATACAATATTCAGAAAAAACCTCTGAATTAAAATCACAATAGCGAATATAAAATATAATTCACCACCGATACTAAAATATGACTACTGTAGTTTTCTAGAGTACAATATAAAATTAAATAGATAATTTACATAAAAGAGCCGGGGCAGAAGAAGTTCGGCGAATGGGTCTACTACTGAGGTTTGAAGAAGAAGACTCTCATGTAAAAATATTAACTAAAGGGAGTCATACCTCATTGAGTGAATTGTTATAATATATATACATGCATCTACTATATGTCAAATGCAATCAATCATCAATATATGTAATAAATATATATGCAGACATATACATACAGATGTTGAAAATCACTTTATATATAATACTGAAAAACATCAGTTTATGAAGGATTAAATAGAACCCTATTTAATCGCAACCTCAATCAACAATAATATCACTCTTGCCGTACAGGCTCACTTAATTCTAAATAAATTCACTTAATCCATTTTGGATAGTTAATTGGCCCCGAGACACTAAGTCAATCAAGTTCCAGTAGTCTGACTATTAGTATGATTGGCCCCGAGACACTTGGTCAACCGAGCTCCAGCAATCACACCATCAAGCACATCACATCTTAAACAAATCAATCAAATCATAATTTCCAAAAATAAGTTAGTAATTTAGCCCTACAATCTATCACACTGGTACGTACTTGGTCCTAGTACTACCCACTCGATAACACGTTCTATCGATATCCTTCATTTAAAATAAATCATTCATGCAAGAAAATAAATAATGTAGAAAGACATTCAAATTAATCATAAAATATACCAAAAATAAACCAATAGTATACTATAATGTAATATCCCGTGTTTTTAAAAATATTTTTACACTGTACCGGGATATGCAGTGTTAATAATTTCTGTATATTATATGATATTTTTATGAGTTAATATGTATTTAAAACCTATTTTAATTATTGTATATTATTTTCAGTGTTTTACGTAAAATTTTCCCGGGACTTGTATTTTCGGGGAAATTTTCACGTAAACAATGTATTATTAATTATTTTAAATGTATTTACGGACTTGCATGAACTCATACATATTTTTAAATTATTAAATAAAGCCTGTGTGTGTATAATTATTTAATTAGGGTTTATTATTACCCTAATATTTTATTAAGTATTTATTTGTTTTATTGTTATTTAATTAATTTTATTTAGTATAAAGTATTAAAATATTAATATTTTATGTGTGTGGTGTATATTTGAAGTGTGTAATTTAATATTATTTTAATATATAGTATAAAGTATATATATATATACATATATTTGTCAAAAAATCAAAAAGTTTGGAAAATTACCATTTTACCCCCGACTTCTTCTTCTTCCTCCCGATTCTCCCTTCTCCATTTCCGGTCGCTGCCGTGCCGTTACTTCACCGTGGGTGTGCCGTCCGGTGTGCCACCATCTTCCCCGACCAATTTCGTCGCCTGAGGAGGCCGTTTCCGGCGTCGGGAGATCGATTTTGGCCGGAGAAGCCGAAAATCGATCCACCGTCGATCACGTCGATTTCGACCACCGTTTTCGACACCGCCTGTCTCTTTCTTCTCCTTGAGCTC
Organism: Mallotus nudiflorus; assembly: GCA_947683625.1. NCBI lineage: Eukaryota > Viridiplantae > Streptophyta > Magnoliopsida > Malpighiales > Euphorbiaceae > Mallotus > Mallotus nudiflorus. The sequence continues at coordinate 404,119 of CANTUR010000108.1, forward strand.
CGGTGAGTGTGATTCTAGCTTTGGTTTGAGCTGAATTGGTCTAGATTTGCTTAGGTTTTGATTTTTCTATTTCGGCCTATTAGGGTTTTCAATTTTTTTGAGCTTCGAATTGGTTGATTCATGAAAACTTCCTTCACAAATGTTGTTCCTAGTAGCTTAATCTACATGTCTGAATTTTTGTAGAATTTTTGGAGATTTTTTGGATTTTTGGGTATTTTTGAATATTTTAATATTATTTTCTAATTTTCGGAAATTAATTATTTAAATTATGAAATTTGAGTTTATGGTTAAATTAGGTGTTGAAATGAATTATAGGAATTTATTTGGAATTTTTATGAATTTCTAAGTATTTATTTTGAATTATTGAAGTTTATGTGAATTTGGAAAATTAGGGTTAAATGTGTTTTTATTTGAATTTAATTGGTTAATTGAGTTTAAATATTAATATTATTGATAAATATGTTGAGAAAATTAATTTTGGATAATTTTATGATTTTTGGTGAATTTTTGAAGTAATTTAATTATATTTATATGTATAGGGGTATTTTGGTAATTTTACCCTAAATTGTCTAAAAATGTAATTTAATTGGTTTTAATAGTTATTTAAGGTATAAAAATGATTTCTACAAAATATTTAGTATTTTTAACTAATTAAAACTATTTTTCGTGAATTATTTTCAATTATATATAATATACGATTTTTCTAATAAAATGAGTTTTATTCGATTTTTACAGTGTTTTAAGGTCAATTATGTAATTTCTACCTATGAGATGTATTTCTATGATTTAAGGATATTTTTGTTATATCTGGAATTGTTCTGTGTTTGTGGACCCCGGTCGGTGGACTGTAGTTTGGAGTCCGACCGTGGGATTTTGATTGTGTTGAGCTTGTTTTTTTGAAGTGTATTTCTTTGCAGGGTCGGCTCTACTCTTTTGAGTAGAGAGATGTCCGTTTTACAGGGGAGGTTCTGCCGGATTTTCGGTAGAATTCTCGTAAAACGTGATATCCAGTCGAACCCCAATTTTTGATTCTGTGTTTAATACTCTAGATTGAATTCTAGGATTTTTGTTAGGTTTATTCTGATGTCGGTTATTTATTTCTTGTTTAGTTGCACCGAGACCGAGGGCTAGTGGACCAGGCCCGTCGGACCTGTCTCGTGGAGCGCATTAGGTGAGTTACTATACTATATATATATATGCTTAGGATGCATGATTTAGAAACATATGTTTTACTTTGATTAAAATGCATAAATAATGTGATTTGTATTTAAGTATATTTTTGGTTTATTTTTGGTATATAATAAATTATATACATGTTTTATTAATAAAATATATTTAAAATGTTTTTAAATATATTTTCAGCTTAATTTATAATTTGATTGAATGTATTTGATATATATATACTCGAAATATACCTGGTTTACTTTTGGTATATTTCCGGTATATATATGGTTTATATTGTTATTTTATTTAAATTCATGCATCATTTATTGTGAATGAATGTTTTATATTTAATGATGAAGGATATCAATAGAACGTGCTACCTAGTGGGCAGCACTAGGACCGAGTACGTACCGGTATGCCTATAGCTTTAGGCTATATTACTAACTATTTGTGGATATTGATTTGATATGATTATTGATATATGTGAGATGTGATTTGGAGGTGTGATTGCTGGAGCTCGATTGACCAAGTGTCTCGGGGCCAATCACACTGGCAGTCAGACTGCTGGAGCTCGGTTGACTTAGTGTCTCGGGGCCAGTCTACTGTCCATATGGATTAAGTGGATATATTTGGAATAAGTGAGCCTGTATGGCCAGAGTGTTGTTTAACACTATTTTCTGAGGTTGCGATATTCTAGGGTTCTATGTGATCCTTCATAAAAGTTGATTTTCAGATAAATTATATAAAAATGATTTTATTGCATCTGTGTGTAATTGCCTGTATATATACATATTATATATACTGTTGACTGTATGCATTATCACTTAGTGTGTATGTATATATATTATAGTAATTCACTCAGTGAGGTCTGACTCCCCTCCGTTGACTATTTTTTAGGAGAGTCAACTTCCTCAGACCTCAGTAGCAGGTCGATACGCCGGATTTCTTCCGCCCCGGCTTCTTTATGTAAATTGTCTACTTAAGTCTTATTTATTTTATCTAGACACTGCAGTAGTTGTGAATTAAAGTATTGGATTTCATGTACTTTATTTTAAAGAGATGTACTACATTGAAATTGGATTTGTATTAAAGATTATATATATATATGTGATGAGATGAGTTTTGAATTAAATCCAGTTGATATGGATGATATTATGATATTATGATTTTTATTTTCCGCTGCATATTATATTGTTACTGTTATTATGGCATGTTTTATTTTATTTTTAGGCTTGCTACGGGTTCTGGATTCGAAAGAATTCCCGTTCCCTAGCGCCGGTCATGGCCCCTATTTTGGGTCGTGACAAAGTTAGTATCAGAGCGGAGTTCTGTGTCAGGGCTTAGTTATGTGAGTTGTGGCCCTAGTTTTAAAGTTATGTTTTTCTGTTGGACTACTGCAGTGTATTAGGTTCGAGTATGTCTTGATAAGTATTCCTTGCTTAGCTTTCAGCGTTATTCCTCCGTTGTCTGTTTTGTCTGAATCTTTCCGTTTGTCTTTTCAGTATGAGGAGGCGAGCGCCTGTCGCTCCACCGGTCGTTGAGGCCGAGGATGATGAGTCTTTTCAGGATGAGGTTTTACCTCCTGAGCAGCCAGTTAGACGTAGAGGTCGTGGCAGAGGTAGACCTCGAGGAGCGGCAGGTCACCGTAGGCAGAGAGAGTTACAAGACGAGGAGCCTGTTGAGCCTGAGTTTGATGTTCCTGTTCCTCCAGTTGTTCAGCCTGTTCAGCCTGCCTATCAGCAAGGTATGTCTGACCCTGAGGCAGCTTTGTTCTATGCCCGAGTTGGCAGGATTGCTTTTGATGGTACTTCTGATCCTTTAGACTTTCTGCATGTGATTGAGACTAGGACTCGGACTGCTCATACCGAGTACCAGAGGATCATGATCGTCGAGTTGTCTGTTGAGGGACCAGCTCTAGATTGGTTCATTCAGATGATCCAGCCCTACATGATGACGATGACATGGGCTCAGTTTTGAGAGCGATTCATGAGGAGATTTTGTCCAGAGCCTCTTCGTTTGAGCTATCGTCTCCGTTTGACTAGTATTTCTCGTGGAGATCGATCTGTAGAGGAGTATACCCGAGAGTTTCTTCGTCTGGGTAGATATGCCGAGGATCTGATGCGAGATCAGTATTTCACTGTCACTACGTATGTTACTGGTTTGGGTTCAGCTTTTGCTGGTATGCCTACAATAGGTCTTACTCTGGAGTCAGTGATTGAGTTAGCCAAGGAGATCGAGCTGAGGTTAGTTAGACAGGGAGCGATGCCTGATTATTACCAGCTAGGAGTTCAGTCGAGTGGATTGCAGGCTACTCCGTATTCGAGTTTTCATGTTGGATCGAGTAGTCAGCAGCGAGGTTCGACTCAACAGAGTCAGAGACAGCAGCAACGAGTGCATCGGAGCAGTAGACATGGCCGTGGAGGTCAGCGTAGATCATTCAGATTTGGGTCAGGTGCTTCGAGCAGTAGCAGTGGTCGTAGTTCTGGATCAGCGACCAGTGTTTGTCAGACTTGTGGTAGAGTCCATCAGGGACCGTGTTATCTGACACCACTGACATGTTTCAGATGCGGGCAGACAGGACATTTTGCCAGATCGTGTCCTTATTCTGGATATCAGCAGCAGCAGATTCCGTGATTCCCACAGCAGTCGATTGCTAGTGCAGCACCCGTACCATTTCAGTTACCACCAGCCCAGCATCAGAGTTCCACTCAGTTTGTTCCACAGCAGAGTCGTGGTAGAGGTACTAGAGGAGGTGCCAGAGGTGTTGGCCAGGCTTCTACCAGTCAACAGGGAGGTCGAGGTCAGGCCAGAGTCTTCCATCTGACTCAGCAGGATGCTCAGGCATCTAATGCAGTCGTGGCAGGTATTGTTTCTGTTTGTTACCTGGATGCATGGGTTTTGTTTGATCTGGGTGCCACGCATTCATTTGTTTCTCCTATTTTTGCTTCTAAATCTTGTTGGCAAGCTTCGAGGATGGCTTTTCCTTTATCTGTTGCCACTCCTCTGAGTGATTCCTTGGACACCGATATTGTTCTTTCTGGTTGTCCAGTTCTCGTGGGAGATAGAGAATTACCCGCTAATTTGATTTTGTTGGATGTAATGGAGTTTGATGTTATTTTGGGAATGGATTGGTTATCTCAGCACTTTGCCGTAGTAGATTGCAGGAATAAGGAGGTGACTTTTAGAATTCCTGGTGAAGAAGATTTTAAGTTTGTTGGTGATAGGAGTTCAACACCTCAGAATCTTATTTCTGCTATTTCTGCTAGGAAGTTGTTGAGGAAAGGTTGTCAGGGGTTTTTGGCATTGGTCAGGGATACGTCAGTGGAGAAGTTGTTACTCACAGATGTTCCTGTTGCTTGTGAGTTTCCTGATGTTTTTCCCGAGGAGTTGCCAGGTTTACCACCTCATAGAGAGATTGAGTTCTGTATAGATGTGGTTCCAGGTACTACTCCTATATCTATGCCACCCTATCGTATGGCTCCTGTAGAGTTAAGAGAGTTGAAGGAGCAATTACAAGAGTTGTTGGATAAAGGTTTTATTAGACCTAGTGTTTCTCCTTGGGGTGCACCAGTCCTGTTTATGAAGAAGAAGGATGGTACCCTGAGACTGTGCATTGACTACAGAGAGCTGAATAAGGTGACAGTGAAGAATAAGTATCCTCTCCCGAGGATAGATGATTTGTTTGATCAGCTCCAGGGTGCACAGTTCTTTTCTAAGGTCGACTTGAGGTCGGGTTATCATCAGCTGCGTATCAGTGAAGCTGATATTCCTAAGACAACATTCCGCACTCGTTATGGTCATTATGAGTTTCTGGTGATGTCTTTTGGTTTGACTAATGCACCAGCAGCTTTTATGGACCTGATGAACAGAGTATTCAGACCGTATGTGGATCAGTTTGTAGTAGTCTTCATTGATGATATACTAGTATATTCGAGGAGTATGGGAGAGCATGTATATCACTTGAGGATTTTACTACAGACACTGAGAGATTATCAGCTTTATGCTAAATTCTCGAAGTGTGATTTCTGGATGGAGAGCGTTTCTTTTCTTGGACACGTAGTGTCTAAAGAAGGTATTCAGGTTGATCCACAGAAGGTTGAGGCAGTATCTGAGTGGCCTAGACCTATTTCTGTTATGGAGATTCGAAGTTTTCTGGGTTTAGCCGGGTATTATAGGCGGTTTGTGCAGGATTTTTCCAGGATTGCAGCCCCTATGACTCGCTTGACTCAGAAGAATGTTAGATTCGAGTGGTCAGAAGCTTGTGAGAATAGTTTTCAGTTGTTGAAGGAGAAGTTGACCACAGCGCCAGTATTAGCTTTGCCTAATAGTGTGGATAAGTTCATAGTTTACTATGATGCCTCTAGAATTGGTCTTGGTTGTGTGTTGATGCAGAATGGAAGGGTGATAGCCTATGCTTCGAGGCAGTTGAAGAAGCATGAGCAGAACTATCCTACACATGATCTTGAGATGGATGCAGTGATCTTTGCTTTGAAGATTTGGAGACATTATTTGTACGGGGTGACTTGTGAGATATTTACTGATCACAAGAGCCTTAAGTACATTTTTCGACAGCGAGATCTGAATTTGAGGCAGAGAAGATGGTTGGAATTGTTGAAGGATTATGATTGCGAGATTCTTTACCATCCGGGTAAAGCTAATGTGGTAGCAGATGCCTTGAGTAGGAAGTCCTCAGGTAGTTTTGCTCACATCGGTGTTGAGAGGAGACCATTGATCCAGGAGTTGCATCTGTTGGTGGATCAAGGTCTGATGATGAAGATCAGTAGATCAGGTGGACTGTTAGCTCAATTTAAAGTACGATCTGTACTGAGGGATAGGATTAAAGCAGCTCAGAGTCGAGATCCTATTCTAGAAAAGCTTGCAGAGAATGTCAGAGCAGGGAAGTTCACTGATTTCACACTCGATGATGTTGGTGTGTTGTGGATCAGTGGTAGATTGTGTGTTCCAGATATGGATGATTTGAGAGAGGAGATTTTAGAGGAAGCACATTCTACAGCCTACAGCGTTCATCCAGGTGTCACTAAGATGTACCACAGTATCAGAGATCTATACTGGTAGGATGGATTGAAGAAGGATGTTGCTGATTATGTTGCTAAGTGTTTGACGTGTCAGCAAGTGAAAGCCGAACATCAAAAGCCTTTTGGGAAGCTTCAGCCTCTTCCTATTCCCGAGTGGAAGTGGGAAAGGATAGCTATGGATTTTGTGGTCGGTTTACCTCGTTCGAAGGATGGATATGATTCCATCTGGGTGATTGTAGACAGGTTGACGAAGTCTGCACATTTCTTGCCTGTGAAAGCCACATATTCAGTTGCTAGATTGGCGAAGTTGTATGTGAAGCATATTGTGTGCCTTCATGGAGTACCTGTGTCCATTGTGTCAGATAGAGGTTCGGTGTTTACTTCTCGTTTTTGGCAGAAGTTGCAGGAAGCGATGGGCACTAGGTTGGATTTTAGTACTGCTTTTCATCCTCAGACAGATGGTCAGTCTGAGAGGACGATCCAGACACTGGAAGATATGTTGAGGATGTGTGTCCTGGATTTGGGAGGTAGCTGGGATGATCATTTGCCGCTTGTTGAGTTTGCATATAATAACAACTACCATAGCAGTATTGGTATGGCACCATATGAGGCGTTATATGGAAGGAAGTGTAGATCCCCGTTGAGTTGGGATAAGATTGGTGAGAGAGCTTTAACTGGACCAGAGATGGTTCAGGATGCTGCAGAGAAAGTCGTCGTGATCAAGCATAGATTAAAGACTGCAGTTAGTAGACAGAAGAGTTATGCGGATCCTAGGCGCAGAGATGTGGAGTTTCAAGTTGGAGATTTTGTTTTTCTGAAAGTATCTTCGATGAAGGGTGTGATGAGATTTGGTAAGAAGGGTAAGTTAGCACCGAGATACATTGGACCGTTTGAGATTCTGGAGAGAGTTGGCACTGTTGCATATCGGTTGGATTTGCCTCTGAGTATGTCACAAGTGCATCCAGTATTTCATATCTCGATGTTGAGGAAGTATATCTCAGATCCTTCACACGTGTTGCAGCCTGACAGTGTGGAAGTGAGTGAAGATTTGACGTTTGCGGAAGAACCTGTGGCGATCGTTGATTTTCAAGTTCGACAGTTGAGATCGAAGCAGATTCCGATGGTCAAGGTTCTGTGGCGTAGCGACAGAGTTGAAGAGCATATGTGGGAGACTGAAGCTGAGATGCGAGCTTCTTACCCGTGTCTCTTTCCTTCTTGATCTTTTCTTTTTAGAATTCGGGGACGAATTCTTGTAAGGGGGGGAGACTGTAATATCCCGTGTTTTTAAAAATATTTTTACACTGTACCGGGATATGCAGTGTTAATAATTTCTGTATATTATATGATATTTTTATGATTTAATATGTATTTAAAACCTATTTTAATTATTGTATATTATTTTCAGTGTTTTACGTAAAATTTTCCCGGGACTTGTATTTTCGGGGAAATTTTCACTTAAACAATATATTATTAATTATTTTAAATGTATTTACGGACTTGCATGAACTCATACATATTTTTAAATTATTAAATAAAGCCTGTGTGTGTATAATTATTTAATTAGGGTTTATTATTACCCTAATATTTTATTAAGTATTTATTTGTTTTATTGTTATTTAATTAATTTTATTTAGTATAAAGTATTAAAATATTAATATTTTATGTGTGTGGTGTATATTTGAAGTGTGTAATTTAATATTATTTTAATATATAGTATAAAGTATATATATATATACATATATTTGTCAAAAAATCAAAAAGTTTGGAAAATTACCATTTTGCCCCCGACTTCTTCTTCTTCCTCCCGATTCTCCCTTCTCCATTTTCGGTCGCTGCCGTGCCGTTCCTTCACCGTGGGTGTGCCGTCCGGTGTGCCACCGTCTTCCCCGACCAATTTCGTCACCTGAGGAGGCCGTTTCCGGCGTTGGGAGATCGATTTTGGCTAGAGAAGCCGAAAATCGATCCACCGTCGATCACGTCGATTCCGACCACCGTTTTCGACACCGCCGGTCTCTTTCTTCTCCTTGAGCTTCGGTGAGTGTGATTCTAGCTTTGGTTTGAGATGAATTGGTCTAGATTTGCTTAGGTTTTGATTTTTCTATTTCGGCCTATTAGGGTTTTCGATTTTTTTGAGCTTTGAATTGGTTGATTCATGAAAACTTCCTTCACAAATATTGTTCCTAGTAGCTTAATCTACATGTATGAATTTTTGTAGAATTTTTGGAGATTGTTTGGATTTTTGGGTATTTTTGAATATTTTAATATTATTTTCTAATTTTCGGAAATTAATTATTTAAATTATGAAATTTGAGTTTATGGTTAAATTAGGTGTTGAAATGAATTATAGGAATTTATTTGGAATTTTTATGAATTTCTAAGTATTTATTTTGAATTATTGAAGTTTATGTGAATTTGGAAAATTAGGGTTAAATGTGTTTTTATTTGAATTTAATTGGTTAATTGAGTTTAAATATTAATATTATTGATAAATATGTTGAGAAAATTAATTTTGGATAATTTTATGATTTTTGGTGAATTTTTGAAGTAATTTAAGTATATTTATATATATAGGGGTATTTTGGTAATTTTACCCTAAATTGTCTAAAAGTGTAATTTAATTGGTTTTAATAGTTATTTAAGGTATAAAAATGATTTCTACAAAATATTTAGTATTTTTAACTAATTAAAACTATTTTTCGTGAATTATTTTCAATTATATATAATATACGATTTTTCTAATAAAATGAGTTTTATTCGATTTTTACAGTGTTTTAAGGTCAATTATGTAATTTCTACCTATGAGATGTATTTCTATGATTTAAGGATATTTTTGTTATATCTGGAATTGTTCTGTGTTTGTGGACCCCGGTCGGTGGACTGTAGTTTGGAGTCCGACCGTGGGATTTTGATTGTGTTGAGCTTGTTTTTTTGAAGTGTATTTCTTTGCAGGGTCGGCTCTACTCTTTTGAGTAGAGAGATGTCCGTTTTACAGGGGAGGTTCTGCCGGATTTTCGGTAGAATTCTCGTAAAACGTGATATCCAGTCGAACCCTAATTTTCGATTCTGTGTTTAATACTCTAGATTGAATTCTAGGATTTCTGTTAGGTTTATTCTGATGTCGATTATTTATTTCTTATTTAGTTGCGCCGAGACCGAGGGCTAGTGGACCAGGCCCGTCGGACCTGTCTCGTGGAGCGCATTAGGTGAGTTACTATACTATATATATATATGCTTAGGATGCATGATTTAGAAACATATGTTTTACTTTGATTAAAATGCATAAATAATGTGATTGTATTTAAGTATATTTTTGGTTTATTTTTGGTATATAATAAATTATATACATGTTTTATTAATAAAATATATTTAAAATGTTTTTAAATATATTTTCAGCTTAATTTATAATTTGATTGAATGTATTTGATATATATATACTCGAAATATACCTGGTTTACTTTTGGTATATTTCCGGTATATATATGGTTTATATTGTTATTTTATTTAAATTCATGCATCATTTATTGTGAATGAATGTTTTATATTTAATGATGAAGGATATCAATAGAACGTGCTACCTAGTGGGCAGCACTAGGACCGAGTACGTACCGGTACGCCTATAGCTTTAGGCTATATTACTAACTATTTATGGATATTGATTTGATATGATTATTGATATATGTGAGATGTGATTTGGAGGTGTGATTGTTGGAGCTCGGTTGACCAAGTGTCTCGGGGTCAATCACACTGGCAGTCAGACTGCTGGAGCTCGGTTGACTTAGTGTCTCGGGGCCAGTCTACTGTCCATATGGATTAAGTGGATATATTTGGAATAAGTGAGCCTGTATGGCCAGAGTGTTGTTTAACACTATTTTCTGAGGTTGCGATATTCTAGGGTTCTATGTGATCCTTCATAAAAGTTGATTTTCAGATAAATTATATAAAAATGATTTTATTGCATCTGTGTGTAATTGCCTGTATATATACATATTATATATATTGTTGACTGTATGCATTATCACTTAGTGTGTATGTATATATATTATAGTAATTCACTCAGTGAGGTCTGACTCCCCTCCGTTGACTATTTTTCAGGAGAGTCAACTTCCTCAGACCTCAGTAGCAGGTCGATACGCCGGATTTCTTTCGCCCCGGCTTCTTTATGTAAATTGTCTACTTGAGTCTTATTTATTTTATCTAGACACTGCAGTAGTTGTGAATTAAAGTATTGGATTTCATGTACTTTATTTTAAAGAGATGTACTACATTGAAACTGAATTTGTATTAAAGATTATATATATATATGTGATGAGATGAGTTTTGAATTAAATCCAGTTGATATGGATGATATTATGATATTATGATTTTTATTTTCCGCTGCATATCATATTGTTACTGTTATTATGGCATGTTTTATTTTATTTTTAGGCTTGCTACGGGTTCCGGATTCGAAAGAATTCCCGTTCCCTAGCGCCGGTCATGGCCCCTGTTTTGGGTCGTGACATATAATCATGCAAGTAAAAATCAATAAAAATAGCATGCATTTATTTAGAAGTATATAAAAAATATACTAAAAATATACCTAAAGTATACTAAACATTTTAATAAAATAATTTATGAATAAATACAATTAAAACATAAATATGTGCTAAAACATGCATCCTAAATGCAATGTACATATAAAATAACAACTCACAGGTGTGCGCTTCTCGAGACTGATCTAACAGGCCCGGTCCACTAGGCCTCGGTCTCGGCGCAAACTAAACAAATAAAATAATTACAGAATCAGAATAAATCTAACTTAACTTCTAGAGACTCAATCTAGGATAACATAACACAGAAATTAGAATTGACCCGATGTTACGTTTTACGAGAATTCTACCAAAACTTTGGCAGAACCTCCTTTGTAATACGGACATCTTTCTACTAAAAAGTAGAGCCGGTCCTACAAAAAAAACATACTTCGAATACTAGAATTCACACAATCCTCGGTTGAGATTCTGAATTGTACAATTCCTCAACTGAGGTCCACAATTCACCAAAAATCCAAATAACAAAATAAATATATTAAAAATCAATAAATTCCATAAATATCCTCAAAATATCAAAATATAACATATTTAACATTAAAACACCAAAAATAATTATTTCCTCAATAATTTCGTAAAAATTCCGAAATAATAATATAATATTATTAATATCCAATTTTCTCGATAATTCAATATAAATTAATAAAAATTCACTTTATATATTCCAATAACTAAAATAGCCTAAATACATATTAAAAATTACTAAAAAGCCATTCAATTACCAAAATAATATATAATATATTATTTGAAATTTTTTAAAAAAAATTAGTATTAATTAGTTAAAAATAGTAAATAATTTGTAAAAATCATTTTAGTTCCTTAAATAATATTAAAATGAACTAAAATATATTATTTAGCTATAATTAGCACAAAATTATGTATTTAACCCTATAATACAAAAATACACATAATATACTAATATTACTCAAAAGTTCTATAAAAATTATATAAATGCATAAAAATTATTTTCTCAACATATATATTACTAACATTAACTAAAACATGTATTTAAACCATAATTTCAACAAAAACCCAACTTAAACCTAATTATCCAATATTGCTGTAGTATAAAAATAATTATAAAAATTACATAAAAATCAAAAAATTATAATCTCAACTCTAAAATTAATAACAATTAATAATAACACTAAATATACCAAAATTATAATTTTAATAATTAATTTGTGAAAATTAATAAAATAATAATAAAATATTAAAAAAATTACAAAAATTGCAAAAATTCAAAAAAAAATTATAGAGGTAGATTAAGCTACTAGGAATCACTTTTGTAAAGGGAGTTTGCAAGATTCAAGTTATATCATGCTAAAAAAAATATGAAACCCTAAAGCTCCAAAAAAAAAAAACTCACAAATGACTTGATTAGAGCTCAAAAGGAGCTTAGAATCTTCTTGGTCGGAGCTAGGGGAGTCAAATGACACTAGAATCACAAGCTAAGGTGCCCGGAGGAGAAAGAATGGTCGAAAAGAAGAGTTTCGGCCACTGTTGTTGTGCGAGCTGCTGTCGACGCCGGGGAAGGAGGAGGGCGGTCCGGTGAGCTGAACGGAGAGGCACACCGACAGTGAGGGCTCAGATGTGCACGCGGGGAAGAGAGGAGGAAGACATTGTGTTTTTTTTTTTGTTTCTCACGTTTTAATGTATGTATATATATTATACTTTTTATTATAATTATATAACATACTTATATGTACTAATCTCCACCACACATGTATGTTATATACATATATATATACACACACATCTATATAAACACACAATAATAATACCATACACACATAATAATAAACCCTAATATATATATATAATAATACGTAAAACAACAATTCAAATAATGTAATTTATTAAAAATAATAATAATAATAATAATAATACTAAAATAATAATGCACTAAATTAAATATTATTAAAATAATATTATTCAAAGTAGTAAATATAAATAACGTAAATTAATTGTCCAAAATAATAAGTTTCGATACAAATATTTACGTAGAAAATTATAATTAAACATAAAATAATAAATATTAACCACAAAATAATAAAATATAACTTTTGAATTTATTAATACTGCATGTCTCATTTTAAAATAAATTAATTTAAAAATATGAATTATTATAATACTTCTCAATCTAACTCTCTATTTGGAAAGGCATTTTTGACATCCATTTGCCACAAGTTTCAAGATTTACTTACAGCAAGTGCTAAAAAAACACAAACTGTTGCAATTTTGGCCATTAGACAATCGTTTCATCCTAGTATAATCCATACTACTGGGAGAATCCTCGTGCTGCCAAACATGCCTTGCATCTCTCAATTGAACCATCTGGACAAGTCTTGATCTTGTACACCTATTTGCAAGAAACGGGCTTCACATCTCTAGGTTTTGTATCATGACCCAAACTGGGGGCCATGACCAGCACTAGGGAATAAGAATTTTTTCGAATCCAGAACCCGTAGCAAGCTTAAAAATAATAAAAACATACAATAAATAAAAATAAAATAAATATACCGTAATTAAAATTTTCAATTTAATATGATAAAATAAACTCCTTCATATCATGAAATAATTTAATACAATATTCAGATTAAACATCTGAATTAAAATCTCATACAGCAAAATAAATAAAACTCACTACTGATACATAATATAACTATTGCATTTTTCTATAGTACAATAATAAATAATTAAATAGGTAATTTACATAATAGGGCCGGGATGGAAGAAATCCGACGGATAGACTTACTGCTAAGGTCTGAAGAAGAATACTCTCCTGTAAAAATATCAACGGAGGGGAGTCAAACTTCACTGAGTGAATTGTTATAATATATATACACACATTACTAAATGTTAAATGCAAACAATCATATGTATATAATAAATATATATACAGACATGTACACACAGATGCTGAAAATCACTTTATTTCACAACATTGAAAATATAGGTTTTTGAATGATCAAATAGAACCCTAATAATCGTAACCTCAATTAACAATAGAAAACACTTTAGCCATATTGGCTCACTTCATTCCAAACAAATTCACTTAATCCAACTGGACAATAGAATAGCCCCAAGACACTAAGTCAACTGAGCTCCAACAGTCTGACTGTCAATGTGATTGGCCCCGAGATACTTGGTCAACCGAGCTCCAACAATCACACTATCATTCACATCACACATCAATCAAATCAATCAAGTCATGATCCATAAATAAGTTAGTAATTTAAGCTACAATTTATCACACCGGTACGTACTCGGTCCTAGTGCTGCCCACTAGGAAGCACGTTCTATTGATATCCTTCATTTAAAATAAATTATTCATTCAAATAAACAAATAATGCATAAAGTCATTCATAATAATCAAATAAACCATATATATACTAGAAATATACCTAAAATAAACTAAGTATATTTCAAGTATATATATATAAAATAAACTCAAGTAAATCATGAAATATACTCAAAATAAACCAATAATATTCTTGAAAATAATTTAAATATAAATTAAAAGTAAAACATGCATTTATTTCAAAATATACCAAGAATATACTAAAAGTATACCCAAAATATACTCAAGCATTTAATAAAACAATTATGCAAAATTTTACATTTAAAACATATAATTCCAAAACATACAACCTAAAGCAATGTATATATATAATAACAACTCACAGGGATGAGCTCCACGAGACTGGTCCGACGGGCCTGGTCCGTTAGGCCTCAGTCTTGGCGTAACTAAACAATAAAAACAATCATGAAATCAGAATAAATCTAACTTAAACTTCTAGAGACTCGATCTATAATTACTAAACACAGACATATACAGAATTAGAATTAGATCTGAAGTCACATTTTATGAGAATTCTACCAAAAATTCGGCAGAACCTCATCTGTAAAATGGATATCTCTCTACTAAAAAGTAAAGCCAATTCTGCAAGAAAATACACTTCGAATATATAAATTCTCACAACCCTCAGTTGGGATCTCAAACTACAAAATTCCCCAACCGAGGTTCACAATTCATCAAAATTCACATAATACAATAAAATATATTAAAAATCAACAAATACCATAAATACCCTTAAAACATCAAAATATAGTATATTTATCATAAAAACATCAAAATAATTATTTCCCACTAATTACTTAAAAACCCTAAATAATAATATAATATTATTAAAAATCCATTTTTCCAATAATTATACAAATATTAATAAAAATTCATTTTATAAATCCAAATACCTTAATTAGTCCAAATACATATTAAAAATTACTAAAAATCCATTTTATTACAAAAATAGTATATTATATATTATTTGAAAATAATTTTCAAAAATTAGTATTAATTAGTTAAAATTAGTAAACAATTTATAAAAATCATTTTTATACCTCAAATATTATTAAAACCAATTAAACATAGTGTTTAACTAAAATTATCACCAAATTACAAAATTAACCCTAATATTCAAAAATACACATAAAATACTAACAATACTAAAAAATTCAATAAAAATTATATAAATACACAAAAATTATTTTCTCAACATATATCTCAATGATATCAACAAAAACATATAATTAACCAATTATTTCTAACAAAATATATATTTAACCAAATTTCTAAAATTGACGTAAATCTAAAATAATTTTAAAAATTATACAAAAATCACAAAAATTATAAACTCAACTCTAAAATTAATAATAATTACTTATAACACCAAAAATCATAATTTCCTAATTTATATAATTAATTTACGAAAATTAATAAAATAATAATAAAATATTCAAAAATTCACAAAAATAAAAATAATTTCTAAAAATCACACAAAAATTCATGGGAGTAGCTTAATCTAGTAGGATCAACATTTTTAAAGGATTTTTTCATAAATCAACCATTAACACCCAAAAAAAAAATCCTAAGCAATCGAAACTAAAAATTCAAAAAACAATAAAAATGAAGGGATTAAAGCTCAAACTGAAGCTACGATCGAGTTCACCGAAGCTTGAGGAGCTCAAGGACACCGAAATCGCAAAGAATGGTGGTCGGACGAAGGAGGAACGCTGGAAAGCTTACGTTTCGATTTCTTTTTGTTGCTACCGATTTGCTGCTCGCTAAAGCAGAAGGAGGAGACGAGGATGACGGCAGGGGGTGGCTAGACGGCCGTAAGGCACTTCGATGGTGAGGGAACAACGTGACAACAACGGGGAGGGGGTGGCTCGGGTTGGTTCGGGGAAGGGAAGAAGACTTTTATTTTTTCTTTAATGTGTATATATATATATATATATATATATATATATATATATATATATATATATATATATATATATATATATATATATATGTACACACTAATGTCCACACATGTATATCAATATATATATACACACATACATGCATTCACACACAAATAAAATAATAACAATAACCCTAATGTATGTGTGTGTGTATATATATATATGTAATAACACATATTATAAAAAAAATAATAATAATAAAAATAAACAACTTCATTTTAAAAAATAAAATAACCTTAGTACTTAAATAAGATTATTAAAATAATTCTCAAAATAATAAATATAACGTAAATAAATTTCTAAAATAATAGGTTTTGAAATAAATATTTACGTAGAAAATTTTGATTAAACATGAAATAATGAATATTAATCACAAGATACTAAAATAATAAAATATAGCTTTAAATTTTATTAACACTGCATATCCTGTTTTAAATTAACATAATTTAAAAATTAGGGTTATTACATTTTAGCATTACGTCTTAAGTTTGATTTTTAACAAGGGCTTTGATCTCTTCTTCCATGGCTTTTATCCATTTAATTTTTAGTAATGCCTCCTTAAAGGATGTTGGTTCTTTTTCTTCTTCCACCACTGCAATATTGGCATATTTGAGATTTTTTTTTTCACCCTAGTTGATCTTCTTAATTGTATTGGTGATGTTGCCTGTTTTGTAGGCTATTCCTTTGGCACCTCCATTGTTAGTTGATTTTCATCATTTATTTTTTGATATACACTAGTCTACCGTGGCCTCTCTCGAAGTTGAGACTGCGTGACAGGTTTTGAATTTTACTGAATATTTGTTAACTGTCCCTTACTCTTTTCATGCAATTGTTCTACTTCATTGGAGTGGAGAAGTGCAACATATTCTGGTGTCCACCATGATGATGTCTTTTCAAATACAACATTTCTATAATAACTCGATGTTTGTAAATATTTTTATACTATATCGGGATATGCAGTATTAATAATTTTAATATATATATATTTGACTATTTAATTATTTTGTTAATAATTAATATTATTTTAAGTTATTTAAAATTTTCTACGTAAAATTTTTTTCGAAACCTATTATTTTGGGAAATAATATTTAAATAATGTTACTTTATTTTATTAAATTGCATGGTTTCATGCATAATTAATATTTTGTATATTAATATGTACATATACATGCATATGTATATATATTATTATAATTATTAGGGGTTAATATTTAAATTATATATATATATATATATATATATATATATATATATATATATATATATATATATATATATATATATAATAATTTGTGGTGTGTGTTTATTTTGTATATTATAAAGTTATTGTATTTTAATATAGATTTTATGTAATATATATATACAAAACAAAAAAATTGCAACTTTTGCCCTCCCCCTTTCTTCAACCTCCCGACGCCCCTTACCCCCACCTTCTCCGTCTGTAATGCCAGCCACCTACCGTCGGTGTGCCTCTCAGCATCCCACCATCATTCCCAGCCTGTTCCGCCACCAGTAGCGCTCTTCTCCGGCACCGTTCAACTTGATTTTGGCCGAGAAGTCGAAAATTTGTCTCACCGTCGCTCACCTCGATTCCAGCCACCAAATTGGACACCGCCGGTCTCATTCTCTTCCTTGAGCTCCAGTGAGTGCATTTCTAAGCTTGGTTTCAATTTATTTGGCTTAAATTTTGGTGGTGAGCAATTTGTTCAATTTGGCCATTTTAGTTTCTTGATTTTTTTGAACTTTGATCTTTGATATTCAAGCTAAATTCCTTCACAAAAGTTGATTCTACTAGCTTAATCTACACTTTAGATTTTTTTTTGGAATTTATTTTGATTTTTGTGAATTTTTTATTATTTTATTAATATTTTCTAATTTTAGTAAATTAATTAAATAAATTGTGAAATTATGATTTTTGGTGTTTATAGTGGTTGAAATTAATTTTAGAATTTAATTTATAATTTTTTTGATTTTTGTGTAATTAATATAATTTTATTTAGTTTATGTGAATTTTGGAAATTTAGGTTAAATGTGTATTTTGTTAAGATTAATTGGTGAATTGAGTATAATTATTGATTTTATTGAATTATATGTTGAGAAAATAATTTTTAGTGAATTTTTGAATAATTATAGTATATTATGTGAATTTTTATATACTAGGGGTATTTTGGTAATTTGATAATAATTTTAGTTGAATATAAAGTTTAATTGGTTTAATGATTATTTGAGGTATAAAAATGATTTTTACAAATGATTTACTATTTTTAACTAATTAAAACTATTTTACAAAATTTATTTTCAAAATATATATAATATACTATTTTTTGTAAATAAATGAGTTTTTAGTGATTTTTAATATGTTTTTGGATTAATTAAGTAATTTGGATTTATAAAATGAATTTATATTAATATTGGTGTATTTATCGTGAAATATCGATTTTTAATAATATTATATTAATATTAGGGTTTTTAAGTAATTATTGGTAAAATAAATATTTTTGGTGTTTAAATATGTAGATTTCTATATTTTGGTATATAAAGGGTATTTTTGGTATGTATGAAATTTTAATGTATTTTATGTATGTCTTGCGAATTGTGAACCTCGATCGATGGAATTGTAGTTTGGGAATCTGACCGAGGAGTGGTGTGGATATTTTTATTTGAAGTGTGTTTTTTTGCAGGACCGGTTCTACTTTCTAAGTAGAGAGATGTCCATTTTACCGAGGAGATTTTATCAAATTTTTGGTAGAATTCTTGTAAAACGTGACATTCGGTCAAATTCCTATTCCTTGTTCGTGTCTAGAATTCTAGATCGAGTTTCTAGAAATTAAGTTAGATTTATTCTAATTTCGTGTTAATATTTTATTTGTTAGTTGCGCCGAGACCGAGGCCTAGTGGACCAGGCCCGTCGGACCCATCTCGTGGAGTGCACAACTATGAGTTGTTATTTTATATATATGTGTATTTAGGTTGCATGTTTTTAGAAATATATGTTTTAATTGTATGAATTATACAAAAATGATTTAATAAATGATTAGTATATTTTAGGTATATTTTTAGTATATTTTTGGTATATTTTGAATTAAACGCATGTTTTACCTTTGACTCATACCTAAATTGTTTTAAGTATATATATGGTTTATTTTATAATTGAACTGAATTTATTTGACATATATATACTTGAAATATACATGGTTTATTTTGGTATATTTCTAGTATATATATGGTTTATATTGCCATTTAAATTAATATCATGCATCATTTATTTTACAAATGTATGAGTTTATTTTAATGAAGGATATCGATAGAACGTGCTACCTAGTGGGCAACACTAGGACCGAGTACGTACCAGTACAATGATAGAATTTAGGTTAAATTACTAACCCATTAGTGGATTATGACTTGTTGATTGATCTGATTGATGTGAGATGTGATTTGAGAGTGTGATTGCTGGAGCTCGGTTGACCAAGTGTCTCGGGGCCAATCACACTAACAGTCACATTGTTGGAGTTCGGTTGACTTAGTGTCTCGGGGCCAGTTTACTGTCCAAATGGAATAAGTGAATTTATTTGGAATAAGTGAGCCTATATGGCTAGAGTGTTGTCTAATACTATTCGAGGTTGTGATCATTTAGGGTTCTATTTGATCCTTCATGAATGGATATTTTTCAGTATTATATAAAGTGATTTCAGCATCTGTGTGTATTACCTATACAAATATTTATTAAATATATTCTGTTAAGTGTCTATATTTGACATTTAGTTATGCATGTATATTTATTATAACAATTCACTCAGTGAGGTCTGACTCCCCTTCGTTGATTTCTTTTTTTTTTTAGGAGAGTTATTGTCCTCAGACCTCAGTAGTAGGCCTATACATCGGATTTCTTCCGCTCTGGCCTTATTGTGTAAATTGCTTACATGAGTTTATTTTATATTCTAGACACTGCAGTAGTTGTTTAAATGAGCTGTATTTATTATATATGTATAAGATTTAAATTTCAAAAGTTTAAACCGTAAATTTGCATTGAAAGATTTTATGCTATATGAGATGGATTTTATGTTATTAAATGAGTTGATGAATTATTATTTTACTTTTGAGATTTAATTCCGCTACATTATATTTTATTTAATTTAATATATTGCATGCTTTTATTTTTAAGGCTTGCTACGGGTTCTGGATTTGAAAGAATTTTCGTTCCCTAACACCGATCATGGCCCCCTGTTTTGGGTCGTGATAAAGTTGGTATCAGAGCGGAGTTCTGTGTCAAGGCCTTAGTTGTGTGAGTTGTGGCCCTAGTTTTCAGTGTTGAGTTTCTTTGAAACTACTGCAATGAATTAGGTTTGAGTATGTCTTGATACATATTCCTTGATTTAGTTTTCTGCGTTATCCTCTGTTGTCTATCTTGTCCGAATCCTTTTGTTTGTCTTTTCAAAATGAGGAGAGCGTGTGTCGCTCCACCAGTCATTGAGGCCAAGGATGATGAGTCCTTCCAAAATGAGGTTGTACCTCCCGAGCTGCCAGTTAGGCACAGAGGTCGTGGTAGAGGTAGACCTCGAGGAGCGGCAGGTCACTGTAGGTAGAGAGAGTTATAGGATGAGGAACCCTGTAGAGCCAGACTACGAGGATGTTCTTGTACCTCCATTAGTTCCGCCTGTTCAGCCTGCCTATCAGCAGGGTATGTCTAACCCTGAGGCAGCTCTATTCTATGCTAGAGTTGGTAGGATTGCCTTCGATGGGACATTTGATCCATTAGATTTTCTACATGTGATCGAGATAAGGACTCAAACTGCTCACACAGAGTACCAGTGAATCATGATAGTCGAGCTTTCTATTGAGGGACCAACCATGGACTGGTTTATTCAGATGATACAGCCGTACATGATGATGATGACCTGGGCTCAGTTCAGAGAGCGATTCATGAGGAGATTTTGCCCAGAGCCACTTCGCATGAGTTATTGACTCCGATTGACCTGTATTTCTCCAGTGACAGATCTGTTGAGGATTACACTAGAGAGTTCCTCCGGCTTGGCAGATATGCAGAGGATCTTATGAGAGACCAGTACTTCGCAGTCACCATATACGTTATCGGATTGGGTTTTGCATTTGCTGGTATGCCTACAACGGGCCTTATTTTAGAGTCAATGATTGAGTTGTCCAAGGAGATTGAGCTGAGGCTAGTCAGGGAAGGTGCTATGCTTGATTATTACTAGTTGGGTGTTTAGTCGAGTGGATTTCGGATTACTCCGTACTCGAGTTTTCATATTAGATCGAGTAGTCAATAAAGGGGTCCAGCCCAGCAGACTCAGAGACGTTAGCAGGGAGTACATCGAAGTAGTAGACATGGCCGTAGAGGTTAGCGTAGACCATTCAGACTTGGGTTAGGTGCTTCGAGCAGCAGCAGTGGATGTAGTTCCGGGTTAGCTACTAGTGTATGTCAGACCTACGGTAGAGTCCATCAGGGACCATGTTATATGACATTGGTGATGTGTTTTAAATGTGGACAGATGGGACATTTTGCCAGATCGTGTCCCTATTTCGGGTATTAGCAGTCGCAGATTCTGCGATTTCCTCAACAATCGATTGCTAGTGCTGCACCCGTTCCTTTTCAGTTACCTCCAGCCCATCATCAGAGTTCTACCCAGATTATTCCCCAGTAGGGTCATGTTAGAGGTACTAGAGGAGGTGCCAAAGGTGTTGTCCAAGCTTCTACTAGCTAGTAGGGAGGTTGAGGATAGGCCAGAGTCTCTCATCTTACTTAGCAGGATGCTCAGGCATCTAATGCAGTCGTGGCAGGTATTGTTTCTATCTGTTACCTGGATGTATGGGTTCTGTTTGATTTGAGTGCCACACATTCATTCGTTTCTCCTATTTTTGCTTCCAAGTGTTGTTGGCAAGCTTCGAGGATGGCTTTTCCTTTGTTTGTCATGACTCCTCTAAGTGATTCTTTGGACATCGATATTGTTCTTTCTGGTTGTCCAGTTCTTATTGGAGGTAGAGAATTATCTGCTAATTTGATTCTGTTGAATGTGATAGAGTTCGATGTTATTATGGGTATGGATTGGTTATCTCAACACTATATCGTGGTGGATTGTCAGAGTAAAGAGGTGACTTTTAAAATTCCTAATGAAGAAGAATTTAAGTTTTTGGGTGATAGGAGTTCAGCACCTCAGAATCTCATCTCTGCTATTATGGTTAGGAAGTTGCTGAGGAAGGGTTGTCAGGGATATTTGGCATTAATCAAGTATACTTCAGTGGAGAAGTTGTCACTCACAGATGTTCTTATTTTCTGTGAATTTCCTGATGTTTTTCCTGAGGATTTTCCAAGTTTACCACCTCACAGAGAGATTAAGTTATGTATAGATATGGTTCCAGGCACTACCCCTATATTTATGCCACCCTACAAAATGGGAGTTGAAAGAGTTGAAAGGAGCAGTTGCAAAAGTTATTAGATAAGGGTTTCATTAGACCTAGTGTTTCTCCTTAGGGTGCACCAGTCCTATTTATGAAGAAGAAGGATGGTATCCTGAGACTGTGCATTGACTATAGAGAGCTGAACAAGGTGACAGTGAAGAACAAGTATCCTCTCTCGAGGATAGATGACTTATTTGATCAGCTACAGGGTGCACAGTTCTTTTCTAAAATTGATCTGAGGTCAGGTTATCATCAGTTGCGGATCAATGAAGCCGATGTTCTTAAAACGGCATTCCACACTCGATATGGTCATTATGAGTTTCTAGTGATGTCTTTTGGCTTGACTAATGCATCAGTAGCTTTTATGGATCTGATGAACATGGTATTCAGACCATATATGGATCAGTTTGTGGTAGTATTCATCGATGATACACTGGTGTATTTGAGAAGTATAGAAGAGCATGTATATCACTTAAGGACTGTACTGTAGACACTGAGAGATCATCAGCTTTATGCTAAATTCTCAAAGTGTGATTTTTGGATGGAGATGTTGCTTTTCTTGGACATGTGGTGTCTAAAGAAGGTATCCAGGTTGATCCACAGAAGATTGAGGTAGTGTTTGAGTGTCCTAGATCGACTTTAGTTATAGAGATTTAAAGTTTTCTGGGTTTAGCCGGGTACTATAGGAGGTTTATATAGTTTTTTTTCAGAATTGCAGCTCCTATAACTCGCTTGACTCAAAAGAATGTAGGTTTGAGTGGTCAAAAGCTTGTGAGAACAGTTTCCAGTTGTTAAAAGAGAAGTTGACCACAACCTCAGTGTTAGCTTTGCCTAATGGTATGGACAAGTTCACAGTGTATTATGATGCCTCTAGAGTTGGCTTAGGTTGTGTGTTGATGCAAAATGGTAGGGTGATAGCCTATGCTTCGAGGCAGTTGAAGAAGCATGAGCAGAACTATCCTATACACGACCTAGAGATGGTTGCAGTGATATTTTCTCTCAAGATCTGGAGACATTATCTGTATGGGGTGACTTATGAGATTTTTACTGATGACAAGAGCCTTAAGTACATTTTCCAGCAGAGAGATCTGAATCTGAGGCAGAGGAGATGGTTGGAACTATTGAAAGATTATGACTGTGAGATTTTATATCATCCAGGTAAGGCTAATGTGGTAGCAGATGCCTTGAGTAGGAAGTCCTCAGGTAGTCTTGCTCATATCAGTGTAGAGAGGAGATCGTTGATCCAAGAGTTGTATTTATTAATGGATCAAGGTCTGATGATGAAGATTAGTATATTAGGTGGACTACTAGCTCAGTTTAAGGTGCAATATGTATTGAGAGATAGGATTAAGGCACCTCAGAACTGAGATCCTATTCTATAAGAGCTTGCAGAGAATGTCCGAGCAAGAAAGTTAATTGATTTCACACTCGATGGTGATGGTGTGCTTTGTGGATCAGTGGTAGATTGTGTGTTCCTGATGTGAATAATTTGAGAGAAAAGATCCTTGAGGAAGCACATTCTACAGCCTATAGCGTACATCCGGGTGTCACTAGGATGTACGACAGTATTAAAGATTTATATTAGTGGGATGGACTGAAGAAGGATGTCGTTGATTATGTTGCTAATGCTTAACGTGTTAGCAAGTGAAAGCTGAGCATCAGAAGCCTTTGAGGAACCTTCAGCCTCTTCCTATTCTTGAATGGAAGTGGGAAAGGATAGCTATGAATTTTGTGGTCAGTTTACCTCGTTCTAAGGATGGATACGATTTCATCTAGGTGATTGTGGATAGGTTTACCAAGTCTGCACATTTCTTGCCTGTGAAAGCCACCTATTCTATAGCTAGATTGACAAAGCTGTATGTGAAGCATATTATGTGCCTTCATGGAGTAGCTGTGTCCATTGTGTTAGACAGAGGTTCAGTGTTTACCTCTCATTTTTGGCAGAAGTTGCAGGAAGTGATGGGCACTAGATTGGATTTTAGTACTACTTTTCATCCTCAGACAGATGGTCAGTCTGAGAGGATGATCAAGACACTGGAAGATATATTGAGGATGTGTGTTTTGGATTTAGGAGGTAGCTGGAATGATCATTTGCCACTCGTAGAGTTTGCATATAATAACAACTACCATAACAGTATTGGAATGACACCATACGAGGCTTTGTATGGAAGGAAGTGTAGATCCCCTCTAAGTTGGGATGAGATTAGTGAGAGAGCTTTGATTGGACTTGAGATGGTTCAGGATGCTGCAGAGAAAGTCGCTGTGATCAAGAACATATTAGAGATCGCAGTTAGCAGGCAAAAGAGCTATGCGAATCCTAGGTGCAGAGATGTGGAGTTCTAAGTTGGAGACTTTATTTTTTTGAAGGTGTCTCCGATGAAAGGTGTTATGAGATTTGGAAGGAAGGGTAAGTTAGCACTGAGATATATCAGACCATTTGAGATTCTGGAGAGAGTTGGCACTGTTGCATATCAGTTGGCTTTGCCTCTGAGTATGTCTCAAGTGCATCCAATATTTCATATCTCGATGCTGAGGAAGTATGTCTCAGACCTTTCACATGTGTTGTAGCCTGACAGCGTGGAAGTGAACGAAGATTTGACGTTCATGGAAGAACCTGTAGAGATCGTTGACTATCAAGTTCGACAGTTGCGTTCGAAACAGATTTCGATGGTCATGGTTTTGTGGCGCAGCAACAGGGTAAAGGAGCATACGTGGGAGATAAAAGCTGAGATGCGAGCTTCTTACCCATATCTCTTTCCTCCTTGATTTTGTATTTCTTTTTTTGGAATTCGGGGACGAATTCTTATAAGGGGGAAGACTGTAATAACCCGATGTTTTTAAATATTTTTATACTGTATCGGGATATGCAATATTAATAATTTTAATATATATATATTTGACTATTTAATTATTTTGTTAATAATTAATATTATTTTAAGTTATTCAAAGTTTTCTACGTAAATTTTTTTCCAAAACCTATTATTTTGTGAAATAATATTTAAATAATGTGTTATTGGTTAAAGTTATTTTATTTTATTAAATTGCATGGTTTCATGCATAATTAATATTTTTTATATTAATATGTACATATACATGCATATGTATATATATTATTATAATTATTAGGGCTTAATATTTAAATTATGTATATATATATATTATATTTTTAATATTATTATGTGTGTTATATATGTATATATATATATATATATAATAATAATTTGTGGTGTGTGTTTATTTTGTATATTATAAAGTTAGTGTATTTTAATACAAAGTTTATGTAATATATATATATATATATATATATACAAAACAAAAAAATTACAACTTTTGCCCTCCCCTTTTCTTCAACCTGCCGACGCCCCTCACCCCCACCTCCTTTGTCTGCAACACCGACCACCTACCGTCGGTGTGCCTCCTGACGTTCTACCACCATTCCTAGCCTGTTCCGTCGCCAGCAGCGCCCTTCTCCGGCGCCGTTCAACTTGATTTTGGCCGAGAAGCCAAAAATTTATCTCGCCGTCGTTCACCTTGATTCCAGCCACCAAATTGGACACCGCTGGTCTCATTCTCTTCCTTGAGCTCCGATGAGTGCATTTCTAAGCTTAGTTTCATTTGGTTTGTCTTAAATTTTGATGGTGAGCAATTTGTTCAATTCGGCCATTTTAGTTTCTTGATTTTTTTGAACTTTGATCTTTGATATTCAAGCTAGATTCCTTCACAAAAGTTGATTCTACTCATTTAATCTACACTCTAAAATTTTTGTGAAATTTTTGGAATTTATTTTGATTTTTATGAATTTTTTATTATTTTATTAATATTTTCTAATTTTTGTAAATTAATTAAATAAATTGGGAAATTATGATTTTTGGTGTTTATAGTGGTTGAAATTAATTTTAGAATTTAATTTATAATTTTTGTGTTTTTTGTGTAATTAATATAATTTTATTTAGTTTATGTGAATTTTGGAAACTTAGGTTAAATGTGTATTTTGTTAAGATTAATTGGTTAATTGAGTATAATTATTGATTTTATTGAATTATTTGTTGAGAAAATAATTTTTGAGTAATTATATAATTTTTAGTGAATTTTTGAATAATTATAGTATATTATGTGAATTTTTATATACTAGGGGTATTTTGGTAATTTGGTAATAATTTTAGTTGAATATTAAGTTTAATTGGTTTAATAATTATTTGAGGTATAAAAATGATTTTTAAAAATGATTTACTATTTTTAACTAATTAAAACTATTTTACGAAATTTATTTTCAAATTATATATAATATACTGTTTTTGTAAATAAATGAGTTTTTAGTGATTTTTAATACGTTTTTGAATTAATTAGGTAATTTGGATTTATAAAATGAATTTCTATTAATATTGGTGTATTTATCGTGAAATATCAATTTTTAATAATATTATATTAATATTAGGATTTTTAAGTAATTATCGGTAAAATAAATATTTTTGGTGTTTAAATATGTAGGTTTCTATATTTTGGTATATAAAGGGTATTTTTGGTATTTAGGGAATTTTAATGTATTTTGTGTATGTCTTGCGAATTGTGAACCTCGGTCGGTGGAATTGTAGTTTGGGAATCCGATCGAGGAGTGGTGTGAATATTTGTATTCGAAGTGTGTTTTCTTACAGGATCGGCTCTACTTTTTAAGTAGAGAGATGTCCATTTTACAGAGGAGATTCTATTGAATTTTTGATAGAATTCTCGTAAAACGTGACATTCGGTCAAATTCCTATTCCTTGTCCGTGTTTAGAATTTTAGATCAAGTTTCTAGAAATTAAGTTAAATTTATTCTAATTTCGTGTTAATATTTTATTTGTTAGTTGCGCTGAGATCGAGGCCTAATGGACCAGGCCCGTCGGACTCGTCTCATGGAGCGTACAACTATGAGTTGTTATTTTATATATACATGTATTTAGGTTGCATGTTTTTAGAAATATATGTTTTAATTATATGAATTATACAAAAATGATTTAATAAATGATTAGTATATTTTAGGTATATTTTTAGTATATTTTTGTTATATTTTGAATTAAATGCATGTTTTACCTTTGATTCATACCTAAATTGTTTTAAGTATATATATGGTTTATTTTATAATTGAACTGAATTTCTTTGACATATATATACTCAAAATATACATGGTTTATTTTGGTATATTTCTAGTATATATATGGTTTATATTGCCATTTAAATTAATATCATGCATCATTTATTTTACGAATGTATGAGTTTATTTTAATGAAGAATATCGATAGAGCATGCTACCTAGTGGGTAGCATTAGGACCGAGTACGTACCGGTACGACGATAGAATTTAGGTTAAATTACTAACCTATTGGTGGATTATGACTTGTTGATTGATTTGATTGATGTGAGATGTGATTTGAGAGGAGCTCGGTTGACCAAGTGTCTCGGGGCTAATCACACTGACAGTCAGACTGCTGGAGCTCAGTTGACTTAGTGTCTTGGGGCCAGTCTACTGTCCAAATGGAATAAGTGAATTTATTTGGAATAAGTGAGCCTTTATGGCTATAGTGTTGTCTAATACTATTTGAGGTTGTGATCATTTAGAGTTCTATTTGATCCTTCATGAACGAATATTTTTCAGTATTATATAAAGTGATTTCAGCATTTGTGTGTATTGCCTGTATAAATATTTATTATATATATTCTGTTGAGTGTCTGTATTTGACATTTAGTTATGCATGTATATATATTATAATAATTCACTCAGTAAGGTCTGACTCCCCTCTGTTGATTTCTTTTTTTCAAGAGAATCTTCGTCCTCAGACCTCAATAGCAGGCCTATACACCGGATTTCTTTCGCTTCGGCTTTATTGTGTAAACTGCTTACTTGAGTTTATTTTATATTCTAGACACTGCAGTAGTTGTTTTAATAAGCTGTATTTATTATATATGTATAAGATTTAAATTTCAAAAGTTTAAATCGAAAATTTGTATTGAAAGATTTTATGCTATATGAGATGGATTTTATGTTATTAAATGAGTTGATGAATTATTAGTTTACTTTTGAGTTTTAATTCCGCTGTATAATATTTTATTTAATTTAATATATTGCATGCTTTTATTTTTAAGGCTTGCTACTAGTTCTGGATTTGAAAGAATTCTCGTTCCCTAGCACAGGTCATAGCCCCTTGTTTTGAGTTGTGACAATTTCATAAGACATAACATTTGCCAGTTGTAGGATCATAACATCTCCATCCTTTTCTATGCTCATCATAGCCCACAAAGATACATTTGATTGCCTTCTTATCAAACTTGTTATGTAGATGATCAGGTTAAAATACATAGCACACATAACCAAATACTTTAAAGTGGCTCACCGTAGGTTTCATAGTCCATAACTTCTCAAATGGAGACATAAATTCCATTTTTGACTGAGGGAGTCTATTGATTATATGAGCTGGTATTCTTATACATTTAGCCCAAAATCTTCCAGGGACATTCTTGGCATGCAGCATACTCCTGCATTTTTCTGCTAAATGCTTTTTCTTTCTCTTTGCAACACGATTTTATTATAGTGTGTTTGGACAAGTCAGTTGCTGCCTAATCCTGCATTGGAAAAGATAACTTGAGAATTCATCAGAGATGTATTCTCCCCCATTATCAGTACGAAGGCATTGGATTTTGTTCCCAACTTCACTTTCAATAATCTACTTGAACTCTTTGAATTTTGTAAGAGTTTCAGATTTTTCTTTCATGAAATAGACCAATCCATACCTTGAATAATCATTAATAAATGTCACCATATAATGCATAACATTGACTAATGACTGTTTCACTTTACCAAACACATAACAATGAATGAACTCTAGTGGTTGTTTAGCTCCGAATGATGACTCATCATATAGAAGTTGGTGTGCCTTTCTATACTGACATCCAACACAAATCACATTAATACATACATCAAGATTAGGTAGCCCTCTTAATGAGGACTTGGTCATCATCATTTTCAACTTATGATAATTGACATATCCCAATCGTGCATGCCATAAGTCAGTTGTATCACTGCCTTTGGTTTTCTCTACATAAGCATCTTTTACTAGCAAGACATACAAGGAATTCACCTTCTGTCCCTCTATTATTGGTGTGTCAACTATTTTGATTTATTGACAAACTTTAACATCATTAGGGCCGAACATAACAAAGTTTCTAGAATCAATCAACTTTAAAACTGACACAAGATTCTTTTTCATACCTGATACTTTGTACACATCCTCCAACTGCACTTGTTATTGATTAAAATAAGAAGTGATCACCATGTCCCCTATATGAGTAATTAGTAGTTGCGAGTTATTTACAGTTACCACAACTTGCTTGCCTTTGTATTCTAAAGCATTATGGAGGTTACTTTTATTTCCTCTCATGTAACTAGAATAACCAGAATCAAAGATCCAACACTTCTCATAATCAATTCTATGAGAACTAAAAAAACTAAGTGCTTGTTCCTCTTCTTCTATTATGGTAGCCATAAAGCTAGGAAATTCCACAATCTCTGAACTAGAGCACTCTTCTACTTGCATTATTTTCATAAATAATGATTTAGCATCCCACTTTGGTTCATGTTGGTGGTGATTACTTTTTGTTGTTATATTGCTCTTAATAGTCATTTTCTTAAACCAATAATCTCTAGCGTAGTGTCCTTTCTTACCACAATTAAAACACTCGCCATTTTAATGTCTAGAATTCTTAAACTGCTGATTATTGTGTTACTGCTTTTGTTAAGCCCCCTCTAATTGGACATTGCCTTGTGTCCTCCCTCCATTCCTACTATGCAGTTGATTTTTTTCTTATTGATAAAGAGCACCACCTCTTCAGTATTCAAAGACACACTAGCCATTTATTTTGCTAGAGTTTCTTGACTTGCTAACAAATTCTCCAACTCTTCAATAGACGGTTGTGTGGGCTAACCTTGAACTGCAACCATAAAACTATAGTACTGAGGTTGTAGTCCATTAATAATGATTCTCCTCATCCTGTTGCTGGCTATTCTGGATGCCTCATCTAACTCAGCAATTTCTTGGCATAAGGACTTTACCTTAGTAAAATACTGACTAATTATCATATCTTTTTGTGAGATACATCAGTTCATTTTCCAACAGTTGAAGTCTAACATCATTCTTTTTTAAAAATCGTAGAGCAAGAGAATCCTAAGCTTCCTTTGGTGTGGTAGGATCTTTAATGTGCTCCATCATATCCTCTTCAATAGTCGTTTTGATGGTGAACATGGCTTTCCTAACTTTAATTCTCCATTTTCTAATATTGCCAACATTATCATCTGGTGGTGGTGATGTAACCTCAATCCTAGCAATAACCTCCCGGAGGTTTTGACTTTGCAAGTATGACTCCATGCAAGTCCTTCACATGCTATAATTATTATTATTTAATTTTTTAATAACACAAACATTACCTGATTCTATCATAGTGACTTGAATTTAGCAACCTTATGTTTCACTAAGCAAGCGTGGTTCCGAACCAATAAGCTTCACAGTTCCAAACTGTGCACATGCAAAATCTCCCCCGTATAATTGCTTTTTGTACATAAAATACCGGTAGTTAGACCCTTAACCGAGTAGACTCTGATACTACTTGTCGAGTTGGAGTAGATTAAAAAAAGAAATTAACAATAAAAAATCATTATTAGCATGTGAGAATTTTGGTGAGTTTCCAAACTTACTTTTTAAGTGTGAAAGAGAAAATTACTTTACAACCCAAACATATGAAAATAAGAAAAATGACACTTTCTTTTTTACGTATAAAATTTTTTTATTCTCTTTTCTATGCATTTTACAAATAATGAATACAATACTTACAGTGTTCCTTTTACTAAAAGATTCAATGGTTATAATTCATTATAAATATAAACCAATTATTTATATAGTAAATGACATTTAAAGAAAAACTAAAAATAATATTTCAAATTTTATTATTCATTATTAGTAATGATTTCAACAACTCTAATTTTTTAAAAATCTAAAATTGCAAATTCAATTAAATTCTATTATATTATGTTTGAATATAAGCACTTAATTTGAAAATTTTAAATTTCAAATGTAAAAATTTTTGTACATTCTATCTCTGTATGCTTAAAAGCATTAGAAATATCTCTAACCACTATATTAATTAGATAAGTGCAAATTGATTTATTTTTAAAGAAATTGCTTCTAAAAAACTTCGTTACATGTGTTTTTAAAAATTTTCATTATTATACTATTAATTTTATTTCACTTTTTACCTTTTTTTTTATATTGTTTTTCTAGAATGAAAAAGAACTAGACAGCTAATGATAGCTTAACATTTTGTTTGAGCATCATTGCAAATGTGGAAGTTCAGAATTTTTTTTTTAATAAAAAAAGTCATTTTCGTTGAGTTTTTTTTTATCTTCCTTAGAAAAAAAAAACAATACTTTTATAATAATTATTCCATAAATTAACAAATGTAATATTGAAACACCATTAAAATTTATATATATTCATTGTTTTGAATATTCCGCCATGAAACGTGGGTATTTGTTCTAGTATATATATATATATATATATATATATATATATATATGAACATGTATGAAAAAATAAAGCAGGAGACATAATGGGAACACACACAACGGCTAATCTATTGACTTGCCAATTGCGATCAATTAATTTTTAGGAAAAGATTTTGATGAATTAATTAAGTTACATTTTAGTATTTTAACAACTTTAATTTATTTAAAATGTAATTTTAAAATTCATATCAATATAAAATGATATAAAATAGTGACTTGTCAATTGCGATCAATTAACTTTTAGAAAAATATTTTGATGAATTAATTAAGTTACATTTTAGTATTTCAACAACTTTAACTTATTTAAAATGTAATTTTGAAATCTAAATCAATATAAATGACATGAAATAATGAATTATTATGAGTTATATTTTTAAAATTTAATTGATTAAAAAATACAAATAAAAATATTAAACTAACAAATAATTGCAAATAAAATATGAGTGATGGGACTTGGATCTAGTAATTTTTTTTTTGTGGGGTCAAATGGATCAAGTGAATTAAGGACACATACATAATACGAACACGCACAACGGCTAATCTGTTGACTTCGAAATTGCGATGAATTAATTTTTTGGAAAAGACTTTGGTGTTTATGTTATGTGGAGAACGTGGCCTTTTTTTTATTACTATGATTGTTATGTTCGAAAGGCAAGAACGTGGCATTTACTCCAAGAAAACGACACCCTTCTTTAACTCTGCCACATAGCCTTTATTACAGTAGTGCTTTTCGATTGCATGGCAATTAATGCATTTGTTCCCTAATTATTCAATTATCGCAATTTTTCTCTGATCAATTATTGGAGTACGATGGGATAGAGTGCCACGTCGATGTCTTCGTTTTCCCCTTAAAAACACCCAAAAGCACCGTTCAGTCCAGCTGCAAGTATTTCAACGAGACGCCTTATTTATGAAAAAAAAATATATATATATACATATACTTACCCAATTTTTTACATTTAATTTTTTTCAGTATATTTCCTTTATATTTTTTATATTTAATAGCTATAAAATTTAATTTAAAAATTTGAACGAGGTGAATTATTTAATTAAATAAAGTATATAATTTTTCTGATTATAATAAATGTATATATATACTCCATCAATTTTTTTTTAAAATTGCTTATTTAAAGCTAAAAATATCTTAATATTTAATTTAATATCTTCGAATACTATTGTTACGGATGGATGGAGTATTGCCACTTAAATCTTGTGCATCTGTTGACTTAATATTTGTCTATATTTTTTATTTAATGTGATGATGGTGTGTTGTTTATTTATCACATTTCTTATTCATCATATCACATTACAATATCAAATTGATTTCATCGATTTTTTTAAAAAAATATTATTCTGATTTTGATTGACTATTCTTTTAGATTTTTTTCTTTCAAAGTATGTATATAAATATATATATATTTTTACTTAGGGTAGAGGAAGCCCGTAGAATTCAAATCCACACGAATGAAAATGTCTTTTCGCTGGGACGTATATAAATATCCTTTATAACATTGAAAAATAACCAAAAAAATCCTCAATAGACTTTTCAAACTCGATCTTAGACGGGCCACTGATATCTATTTTATTTTATACGACTGTATTTTCTATGGGGGCCTATACTATATAATATAATATTAAGTTATTTGTTTAATTTTTGGCACTATACAATTGTTCGATAGTTACCTTATGTTTGGGAAAGGAAAAGCACAAGGGAAAAAAAAATTGAAAGTTGAAAATAAAGAGGAAAAAAATATATATATTTTTATATTTGAACAAGTGGTGGAAAAAAAAAAAAGAAAAAAAAAAGAATGAATATTTTTCTTTTAAATATTTTCTTTCCAAAATGGAGAGAAAAGAAAGAAAAAAAATAAAATCATTAAAATAATAATTTATTAATTATCTATTTTTTTCTTTTTTCTTTTATATGCTCTAGATTCAAACAATATAAAGAAAAATAAGAAAAAATTTAACTCGTATTATAATTACAAATTTAAATACATTCTAAAACCACATTTAAAAATTAGTTTTTATTTTAACGCGTAAAAATCAGTTTGTATTTTTCTTTAATTGAAACATAGAGTTAAAAATAATTAACTCCTAAAGAGCTTATAAGTTTATTTTTTAATATTATAATTATTGCAATTTTCTTGCATTCCTAAAAAAAAAACCTATTATTATTCAATGGTCCAAAGTGGCGGCGGATTAATTCCTACTGGACGCTCCAAGGTGAATGTGAAAGTTGAACCAATAGAGTCAAGTAGGAAAAAGAAGACTAATTTCCTCAATCGTATAGTCCAAACATCATTCTTGCCGAGCACTCAATTAGTTGAAATTAATTGCTATTGGGTGTATTAAGTGAAAAGTGCATTTTTGCCCTTAATATTTATAACGAAGCTCACATCAGCCCCTAATCTAATTTTAAGATTAATTAAACACAGTTTTATATAGAAGTTATAAATGAGCCCCTCTTGTTAATTGAGTACAAATTAACATTCGAAGTCAAACTCACACTATTTTTATTATGCATCAGAAAAAACATATGGATCTCAGTGAAAATTTCTTTATACCTCTTCTCAGTATTATCATCATTCCCTTTAGTTCAATCACAACAATCGAGAATAGCAATGCATTTGAAATTGCATATGCTCATGTGCATAGTGAAATGCTTGAAAATCTCTCCTACTTGCAACCTGAAATTTTATGAATTATTATCTTTGATTAGAATGGATAGTACTTATCAGATATTGTATGATTGTTGTATCTTTTTAAGATATAATTTAAGTATAATAAATATATTTTTGCTTAAAATTCTCTCTCTTTCTCTCTTTTTTTTCTATCATTTTCTAGCTAGTTTGGCATCATCTAGAACTCTAAAGCCCTCACAATGGAAACAGTGTGATAGAGAGGGTGAAATGAAAGTATTACACCCTCTATTCAACTCATTATAGATGTCTTAAAAAGAAATTTATTGAAAATCTGTACATGTGAGCCCATATATTTCTTCTATATTGCATATTAAAATAATATGAATTTGACTTCTAACATTCATTTGTACACAGATAAAAAAAGGGCTCATATTTTTCTATAAATATATGCTCAGTTGGTTCTAAAATTAGATTAGGGACTGGTGTGAACCTTGCTATAAACATTAAGAGCAAAAGTGCACTTTTGCCCTCTAGATTCAGAACTTAACGAGTTTGCGTCCCCATCAAATTGGAAAAGTCCTCTTCAAAATCCGGCATATATATTTTTTGACATATGATATTAATATGTTAGATGAGAGGGTGATTGATGGGATTTGAACTTATATTATAATATTATTTCGATAGCAAATGTCTAATTATTAAGATCAAGATATTTTGATATCGGGTACGTATATTTACTATTCTCTCTATTTTTTAATTGTTATTTTAAATTAAATTTTTTTATTTTTATTTATTTTACATTTTTAATTATTTATATATTTTAATTATTTTTTTATTATACTCTTATTTATATATATACTATTTTTAAATATATATAAAATTAATAATTAATTAAGAGAATTAATATAAGAATAGTATAATATTTTATACATATATTAATTATATTTTTTAATTTATATATATAATTTTTAAACTACAATTAAAAAAGAATAAAAAAAGTATTATATAAATTATAAATAAAAATAAATATTAAATACATTTTTGAAAAACACATTTAAAAAATTATAAATTAATCATTTCTATGAAAACTTCAATAAAATAAAGGGTAAAAACTACCCTTTTTGTCAGAAAGAGCATATGATTTGGTTTACAAGCCACAGGATCTACCTATCTACTTACCTATGCCACTCCTGGAAAGTTGGTACGATTACAGAGGTAGTCAAATTCGTGATCTCACTCGTGATCCTACGTAGAAACACCCCATTAATGAGAGCATCCAGAACTCAGGTCCAATTCAGCTAAAAAGGGGATGTACTATATATTTACTAACCCAGTAAAATTTAACGGATCTTTTTAAGACCAAAAGGTAAAAAATAAACACTAAAAATTGAAAAACTATTTTTTTTTTCACGTATGAAAATGAATAAATTAACGATATGAAGTGGAAAAAAAAAAGAGAAAAGAATAATGACATTAATTCAAACATGTGATGTTCGTACGGCCTCTTTGCTGCGAAAATTAAAAAGTTGGAAATGATGCTAGAGCTCGGACAATAAATATCTTTTAAAAAGGGGCCTGGCAAATCATGATGATATCTTATGGTTCATGTTGTTAAAATAAATATAAATAAAAGTAAAATTAGAAATTTAATTAAATGATATTTCATGCAATCACATCTTTTAATTTTTACTTTATATAATTATTGTAAAATAAAAATTAATTAATTAATTCAAATATATCAATGAAACCGTTTTAATAAAATAAAAATTATAAATTAATAAAGTAATTTTTATAAAATGAGAATATGCCTCTTTTAATTTTTAGTTTTATAATTATTTTATTAAAAAAAAGTCAAACGACACAAATTTAAAAGTACTATATTTATATATAAATACATTATTAAAATAAATATTTTTAATATTTTACACCTATCTGATAGAATAATAAACAAGTATTTTTCCTTCTGCAAATACAAATATTGCGGTGACCGGTTGAAATTGGATTATATGCCAGACTCATCATGTGCACAGGATAAAATATCAAATAGTGGGCCGGGCTATTGTAATGAGCTTCGTCCTTCAATGGGCTTCAAGAAAGCATATTATAATAGTATCTTTACATCAATCTCCCAAAAACTAAAAAAATTTTCAAAAAATTTTTTTACAAAATTAATTATT
This sequence comes from Mallotus nudiflorus, assembly GCA_947683625.1. Classification (NCBI taxonomy): domain Eukaryota; kingdom Viridiplantae; phylum Streptophyta; class Magnoliopsida; order Malpighiales; family Euphorbiaceae; genus Mallotus; species Mallotus nudiflorus. The sequence continues at coordinate 441,039 of CANTUR010000108.1, forward strand.
TTAAGTATAACTTATTTTTCTTACCACATTTATTTTTGGAGTTGTTTTTTTTTCAACATTATTTTTTCTTTTTTACTAATTTTTCAACTTTTTTCAATATTTTATTTGTTTCTTTTTTTTTTTTAACAATTTTTCATTTTATGCTGTTTTCATTTTTTTCTCAATTTTTTTTGTTTAATATTTTTTTACTGTCTTCATTTTTTTATCAATGTTTTTTTACTCAACATTTTTTCTAATATTTTTTTCTAATGTTTTCATTTTTTTAACATTTTGCTAAACTTTTTTTTTTTCGATTTTTATAGTACTATGTTTGTCTTTTTTTTTCTCAATATTTTTTTATAATGTCTTCATCTTTTTTTCTCAATTTTTTTGCTCAACGTTATTTTTTAATTTTTAAGATACTATCTTCATTTTATTCTCAACGTTTTCTTTTTTTTTTTTGCTCAATTTTTTTAAGAATTTTTTTTTCAAATGAATAATTATGAACTAAATATCTCCAATTCTTGTTAAAACAAGTAATAAATATCTTCAACTATTGTAACAAAAATAAATAAACAAAATTTTCTCCTTTTATATTCTTAAAGAATAACAATTTTATTTTTTTACTTTAATTTGTCTATTAAAATGTCAAACAACTTTTTTCAAAAAAAAAAATAAATTTGATACTTATTAATCATCAATATATAATAAGTTTACAATTTTTATGATGTATTTGTAATATCAACAAAAAAAGCCAAAAAAAAAAAAATCAACAAACAACAAAAAAATTTAAAACGACAACTAAAACAACAAAACAATAAAAATCAACAAAAAATTATGTTGTTGATTTTTTTTATTTTTTTTTATTTGTAGTTATTTTTGTTGATTTTTTTATTATTTTTAAATTAAATTTTCATTATTAATGACTAAATTAAGCCCATAAATAAAATTTTTACTTTTATTAGTATTAAAGATAAAAAAATAATTTTTTATATATCTCATAATTTTTATTGTTTTTCATTTTTTTAACAAAAATCAACAAATATAAACAAAGACAAACAATAAAAACAATTGAAAAACAACAACTGAAATAATAAAATCAATAAAAGTAACAAAAAATTCCAGTTGTTTATTGTTGTTTGTTGTTTTTTCATCATTAATAATAAAATTAAGACCATAATATAATTATTACTTTTATTAGTATCGATAATAAAAATAATAATTTATTTGACAAATTTCATAAATTTTTGCTATTTTTACTGAAAAAATAATTATTGAATATTATGGGTAGTTTTTACTTTAATTAGTTTAATTTTTAAATTCTAAATAATTATTAAAAAAATAATTATTGAACACTATGGGTAATTTTTTTGTTTAATTAGCTTAATTTTTATATTCTAAATAATAGTAAGTTTCAAAATTAAAAAAACTTATTTTTTAGAATATAAAATTAAATTACTTAAAATATACAAAATAAAAAAATACAATTAAATTAAATTAAATATTCTTTCAAAAATATATACATAAAAAAATTTATTGAAAAATGAAAAAAAGAAAAAAAAAAGAGAAAAAGATGAAAAAAGGAGAAACATGCAAAATGCTGAAGCATATGCCCAAAGTTTCAAAAATAGACCAAAATCAAGATAAAGATGAAAAGAGCAAAGATAAAACTAAAAAAAAAAGTGCTGGCCACAAATGATATTAGTGGAATTGACTAGGCCATGAGGTGAAATTTCCTCTATTATAATGTAACACCCACGTAATGCATTTGCATTTATTTACATAACATGCATCTCATATAAACATGAGTAATGTATGAGATATGTATGATATTATTTCCAATGTTTAATAGAAGAACATTATAAATATTTACAATTAAATCCATAAAACAATAATGAAATGATGAATATTGGGATTACAATTGGGTATGTGGTAGCCATTTATTTTAAAGAAAAAAAGAAGAAGCATCCAATAGAAAAGGGAAGGAAAGAAGAATAGGGTTGTGTTTCTTTATCTCATATATATATATATATATGCACTTATATATATGTGCACTTGATTGTTTTAACAAAAAAAAAATGATGAATGTAGGGATTAGAATTAGGTATGTGGCAACCATTTATTTTAAGGAAAAAAAGAAGAAGCATTCGATAGAAAAGGGAGCGAAGGAAGAATAGGGTTGTGTTTCTTCATCTCATTATTATTATTTGTCTTCTTCTAAAAAAAAAAAATTATTGAGAGCAAAATTTTCAAGAGAAAATTTGGAGATTTAGAATTCATTTTAATCTTCATCTTTAAAGGCCTTAGAGGTTTATTTGATAAGTAATTTTTATATTTTTGTGAAAAAGTTAGTATTTAGAAGATGTAGAATTCATATTTTAGGACTTGATTTTTCAATCTTATTATTTTTATCATATCTTGAGCTAGAAATATTTAAATTGAGTGTTCTTTAATGACATGGATATGGAAACTTTGATGAGTGATCTAAAATTGTTCCTCTTTTTATCTCGACCTGATTTAGACTCTATGTTAGTGTAATAAGAGGAAACATTTTATTGCTTAGTTTCCATCAATAATCTAGGTATAGTAGATTATTTCTTAGGGTTCTTCCTCTATACAACTCCAATTGAAGTAAAATCAATTTTAAATTACTTTAGACATATAGCATTAGTGATATGGAAAGTTTCATTTTGATATTCATTGTATGGAATTATTAGAGAATTTCTAAATTTGTTCTATTAAATCTATTATAGTTGGTAGCCTCATATGTTTAAATAATTTAGTGATGTTATTATGCTAGATGAGGTTTCATTATTTTTAGCTGTTTAAAAATAAATGAATTATAATCTATTTCAGCTAAATCAAATGGAAATAAGGCTATCACATAAGTAAATGCAAGTAAAGAGAAGGAAGTAATAAAGGTAGGTGAATAACTTAATGTTCTTTATAAATATAACATATAAAATAAGTAATCATAAACTTATTTGTAAAGCTGATTGGCTAAGTATAGACGACGGGGTTTAGCACGCGCCCAAGATCTTAGCAACCGCGACACTGTTTGAGCTTAGGTCTCTAGAGAACATACTAACCACTGTCACAAAGACATGGCGTGGAGATGAGTAATCGCCACCCAGGGTAATAACTGGGAAAAGTCAAAAAAATGTTGGTACTCGATTGTCTAAAAGAAAATCAACACCACAATTAGGAGATTCTAGGTACGAAATACTAACTTTTTTCAGTGTTTTGTTCATTTAGAATTACTTTATAAATTACAATTTTATCCTCTATTTACATGCAATTTCATATAAACCCTTAAAAAAATAATCAACTCCAGGCAAACTAGTCATGAAAAATACATGTAAACAATGCATTCATTAAAATCCCTAGGTTAGTCTAATCTACATTGATTTTAATTAAATGAGCTAAATCTACATATTTTAATTTAAAAATGAGTCTAAAGACTAATGGACCTAATTCCTATTTAATTTTAATTAAGTGAACTTAAGTCTATTTATTTTAATTCTAAAAATGGGCCTAGATCTACAATGTCACGACCCAAAACAGGGGCCATGACCGGCGCTAGGGAACGAGAATTCTTTCGAATCCGGAACCCGTAGCAAGCCTAAAAAAATAAATAAAATATGCAATAGAAATAATAACAACACAATTAAATAAAATATTATACAGCGGAATAAAATCATAAATATCAGAATGATGATTCCGTCAAATGAAATTAAATCGAATTCTCATATCATATATAAATAAATCCTTTGATACTAGTTTCAGTTCAAATTCTTAAATTACATATCTCATATAAATATAATACACCAATCTCTGAAATGACCATAACTACTGCAGTGTCTAGATCATAAAGTAAAACTTAAGACTCAGATAAGCAGTTTACATAATGAAGCCGGGGCAGAAGAAATCCGGCGTACATGCCTGTTACTGAGGTCTGAAGATGATGACTCTCCTGAAAAATAGTCAACGAAGGGGAGTCAGACCTCACTGAGTGAATTACTATAATATATATATATGCATACTAAATGCCAATGCACACAGTCAACAATATATATATATATATAATATGTATGTATACAAGCAGATACACACAAATGCAATAAAATCATTTTATATATTTCACTGAAAATCATCGTTTATGAAGGATCACATAGAACCCTATAATATCGCAACCTCGAGAATAGTGTTAGACAACACTCTAGCCATACAGGCTCACTTATTCCAAATATGTTCACTTAATCCATTTAGACAGTAGACTGACCCCGAGATACTAAGTCAATCGAGCTCCAGCAGTCTAACTGCCAGTGTGATTGGCCCCGAGACATTAGGTCAACCGAGCTTCAGCAATCACACCTCCAAACCATATCTCACACATCAAATAATTATATCCAATCAATATCCACAAATAGGTTAGTAATATAGCCTAAATGCTATAAGCGTACCGGTACGTACTCGGTCCTAGTGCTGCCCACTAGGTAGCACGTTCTATTGATATCCTTCATTAATAAATATAAAACATTCATTCACAAATAAATGATGCATGAATTTAAATAACATAACAATATAAACCATATATATACTGGAAATATACCAAAAGTAAACTAGGTATATTTCGAGTATATATACGTCAAATAAATCTAATCAAATTACAAATTAAGCTAGAAATATATTTAAAAACATTTTAAATATGATTTATTAATAAAACATGCACATAATTTAATATATACCAAAAATAAACCAAAAATAAACTAAAAATATGCTTAAATACAAATCACATTATTTATGCATATTTAATCAAAATAAAACATATATTTCTAAAATCATGCATCCTAAAGCATATATATATAAAATAGTAACTCACACTTAGTGCGCTCCACGAGATGGGTCCGACGGGCCTAGTCCACTAGGCCTCGATCTCGGTGCAACTAAACAAACAATAATGACAGAAATCAGAATAAACCTAATAGAAAATTCTAGAACTCGATCTAGAATATTAAACACAGAATCGAAATTAGGGTTCGACCGGATATCACGTTTTACGAGAATTCTATCAAAAATCCGGCAGAACCTCCCTTGTAAAATGGACATATCTCTACTCAAAGAGTAGAGTTGGCCCTGCAAAGAAACACACTTCAAAAAATAAACATAGAAACACATCCACAACCCCTCGGTCGGACTCCAAACAACAGTCTACCGACCGGGGTTCACAATTCACAGAATAATTATGAAAATACCAAAAATACCCTTATATCATAGAAATACATTTTATAAGTAGAAATTACGTAATTAACCTTAAAGCACAGTAAAAACCGATAAAACTCATTTTATTTAGAAAAATCGTATATTATATATATAATTGAAAATAATTTACGAAAAATAGTTTTAATTAGTTAAAAATACTAAATAATTTGTAGAAATCATTTTTATACCTTAAATAACTATTAAAACCAATTTAATTACATTTTTAGTCAATTTAGGGTAAAATTACCAAAATACCCCTATATATATATATACTAAAATTACTCCAAAAATTCACTAAAAATAATATAATTGCAAAAAATTAATTTTATCAACATATTTATCAATAATATCAATAATTAAACTCAATTAAATAATTAATTTCAATTAAAAACACAATTAACCTAATTTTCCAAAATTACATAAACCTAAATAAATACATAGAAATTCATAAAAATTCCAAATAAATTTCTATAATTCATTTTAACACCTATATTTATCATAAAAAACAATTTCATAATTTAATTAATTAATTTTCGAAAATTAGAAAATAATATTAAAATATTCAAAAATACCCAAAAATGAAAATAATCTTAAAAAATTCTACAAAAATTCACACATGTATATTAAGCTAAGGGAAACAATATTTGTGAAGGAATTTTTCATGAATCAATCAATTCAAAGTTCAAAAAAATCAAGAACCCTAAAATGGCCAAATTACCAAAATCGAAACCTAAGCAAATCAAGACCATTTTAAGTGAAACAAAGCTTGGAATCACGCTCACCAGAGCTCAAGGAGAAGAAAGAGACTGGTGGTGTCAAAAATGGTGGCTGGAAACGTCGTTATCGACGGTGAGAAAGAATTCGATTTCCCGAGCTTATTCCGACCAAAACTCGACGGAATAGGGCACTGCTAGCGGCGGGGAAGGCTGGGGAAGGAGGTGGCACACCGAGAGGCACACCGACGGTGAGGAAACAGGATGTCAGACGGTGGTTGGTGATCGGGCGTGTGTCGGGGAAGGAGAAGAAGAAGTTGGGGCAAAATGGTAATTTGGCTATAAATTTTGATTTTGACAATATAATATGTATATATATATACTTTACACTATGTATTAAAATAATATAAAATCACACACATTAAATATACACCACACACATATAATTTAATATTTTAAAATTTAATACACTTAAAAATAATTAAATAATATTAAAACTAATTAATAAATAATAAAATATTAGGGTAATTAATTAAACCCTAATTAAATAAATAAATACACATATATACGTTATTTAGTACTTCAAAAATATATATGAGTTCATGCATGTCTGGAAATCTATTTAATATAATTAATAGTAAATTATTTACGTGAAAATTTTCCCGAAAATAGTATTCTCTGGAAAATTTTATGTAAAACACTTAAAATAATATACAATAATTAAAATAAGTTTTAAATACATATCAACTCATAAAAATATCATAATTATATATAAAATTATTAACACTGCATATCCCGATGTAGTATTAAAATATTTTAAAAAAACACGGGATATTACATACAAATTATGAAATATTTAAATTAATGGGCTTAATTCTACATGTTTTAATTCTAAAGTGATCTTAGGTCTACAAATTATGAAAAAGCTTAAATTAAATAGGTTAAGTTTAAATTAATCAAAGTAAGTGGGCCTATGTCTAATTTAACTAAATGGGCCTGAGTTATCTCTATCTTAAATCTAATTAATTATGGGTCTAAAATGCATTTTAATTAATTAAAACCTAGACCTAAATTTATTTAAATGGGCTAAAGTGTAATGTGGGTTTAGGGCCTGAAACACATAAACATAAGCAAATAAGTCCAAAAACAATAAAAAATATCAAAACAAACAAATAAAAGATCAAACAATTAATTTAACTTATTTTAAAAACCCTAATTTAATTAAATTGATTGTAATATCCCGTGTTTTTAAATTTTTTAATATTTCATCGGGATATGTAGTGTTAATAATTTTTGTATATATATTGTGATATTTTTACGAGTTGATATGTATTTAAAACCTATTTTAATTATTGTGTATTATTTAAAGTGCTTTACGTAAAATTTTTCCGGGACTTTCATTTTCGGGGAAATTTTCACGTAAATAATTTACTACTAATTATTTTAAATAGATTTACGGACTTGCATGAACTCATATATATTTTTAAAATACTAAATAACGTATGTTTGTGTAATTATTTATTTAATTAGGGTTTAATTAATATTATCCTAATATTTTATTATTTATTAATTTGTTTTAATATTATTTAATTATTTTAGGTGTATTAAATTATTAAAATATTAAATTATATGTGTGGTGTATATTTAATGTGTCTGATTTAATATTATTTTAATATATAGTATAAAGTATATATATATACATATATACATTTAATATTAACAAAATTATAAAGTTTAACTTATTTACCAAATTGCCACCCGAGTCCTCAACCTCTTCCGCCGCCTGTTGCAGCCGTTTCCGGCGTCTGGAGGTCGTTTTTGGCCGGAGAAGCCGAGAGTTGGAGCAACGACGTTCATGACGTTTTCGGCCACCGTTTTTGACACTGCCGATCTCTTTCTTCTCCTTAAGCTCCGATGAGTGTGATTCCAAGTTTTGTTTCACTTGAAATGGTCTTGATTTGCTTAGGTTTCGGTTTTTCGATTTCGGCCTATTAGGGTTCTTAATTTTTTTTAACTTCAATTTGATAGATTCATGAAAAATTCCTTCACAAATGTTGTTCCCCTTAGCTTAATATACATGTATGAATTTTTTTGGAATTTTTGGGAATTATTTTGATTTTTGGGTATTTTTGAATATTTTAATATTATTTTCTAATTTTCTGAAATTAATTAAATAAATTATGAAATTGTGTTTTATGATAAATATAGGTGTTGAAATGAATTATAGAAATTTATCTGGAATTTTTATGAATTTCTATGTATTTATTTTGAATTTAATTAGTTTATGTAATTTTTGGAAAATAGGGTTAATTGTGTTTTTAATTGAATTTAATTGGTTAATTGAGTTTAATTATTAATATTATTGATAAATATGTTGAGAAAATTAATTTTGGATAATTATACTATTTTTGGTGAATTTTTGAAGTAATTTTAGTATATTTATATATATAGGGGCATTTTGGTAATTTTACCCTAAATTGACTAAAAATGTAATTAAATTGGTTTTAATAGTTATTTAAGGTATAAAAATGATTTCTACAAATTATTTAGTATTTTTAACTAATTAAAACTATTTTTCGTAAATTATTTTCAATTATATATATAATATACGATTTTTCTAAATAAAATGAGTTTTATCGATTTTTACTGTGCTTTAAGGTTAATTACGTAATTTCTACTTATAAAATGTATTTCTATGATATAAGGGTATTTTTGATATTTTCATAATTATTATGTGATTGTGGACCCCGGTCGGTAGACTGTAGTTTGGAGTCCGACCGAGGGGTTGTGTATGAGTTGTTATGCCTATTTTTCGAAGTGTATTTCTTTGCAGGGCCGGCTCTACTCTTTGAGTAGAGAGATGTCCATTTTACAGGGGAGGTTCTGTTGGATTTTTGGTAGAATTCTCATAAAACGTGATGTCCGGTCGAACCCTAATTTTGATTTTGTGTCCAATATTCTAGATCGAGTTTCTAGGATTTTCTATTAGGTTTATTCTGATGTCTGTTATTTATTGTTTGTTTAGTTGCGCCGAGACCGAGGGCTAGTGGACTAGGCCCGTTGGACCCATCTTGAGGAGCGCACTAAGTGTGAATTGCTATTTTATATATATATTCTTTAGGGTGCATGATTTAGAAATGTATGTTTTTATTTTGATTAAATATGCATAAATCATTTGATTAGTATTTAAGTTTATTTTTAGTTTAGTTTTTGTTTATCTTTGGTTTATTTTTGGTATATTTTCAATTATATGCATGTTTTGCTAATAAATTAAGTTTAAAATGTTTTTTAATATATGTATAGTTTATTTCGTAATCTATATAGATTTCTTTGACGTATATATACTCGAAATATACCTGGTTTACTTTTGTTATATTTCCAGTATATATATGGTTTATGTTGCTATTTTATTTAAGTTCATGCATCATTTGTTTTTAAGAATGTATGCTTTATATTTTAATGAAGGATATCAATAGGACGTGCTACCTAGTGGGCAGCACTAGGACCGAGTACGTACTGGTACTCTTATAGCATTTAGGCTATATTACTAACCAGTTTGTGGATATTGATTGGATATGATTATTGGATGTGTGATATGATGTGGGAGTGTGATTGCTGGAGCTCGGTTGACCAAGTGTCTCGGGGCCAATCACACTGATAGTCAGACTGCTGGAGCTCGATTGACTTAGTGTCTCGGGGCCAGTCTACTATCCAAATGGAATAAGTGAATATAATTGGAATAAGTGAGTCTGTATGGCTAGAGTGTTATCTAACACTGCTTTGATATTGTGATATTCTAGGGTTCTATTTGATCCTTTATAAACGATGATTTTCAATAAAAATATATAAAATGAATTTATTACATCTGTGTGTATCTGCTTGTATATATACATATTATATATACTTTGATTGTGTACATTGACATTTAGTATGCATGTATATATATTATAATAATTCACTCAGTGAGGTCTGACTCCCCTCCGTTGACTAATTTTTTAGGAGAGTTATCTTCTTCAGACCTCAGTAGTAGGCCTGTACGCCGGATTTCTTTCGCCCCGGCTTCTTTGTGTAAACTGCTTATCTGAGTCTTGAGTTTTATTTTATCTAGACACTACAGTAGTCATTAAATTATTAAAGAGATGCTGTATTACATTTGAATTGAATTTGTATTAAAAGAGTTTATATATATGAGATGAGGATTTAATTTAAATTCAGTTGGTGCAAATGTTATTATATTTATGATTTTTATTTCCGCTGCATTAAATACTGTAATTATTACTATTGCATGTTTTATTTTATTTTAGGCTTGCTACCGGTTCCGGATTCGAAAGAATTCCCATTCCCTAGCGCCGGTCATGGCCCCTGTTTTGGGTCGTGACATTGATCTAAACAAACAAATAAATAATTAACAAATAACCCTAATTCTAACTACTTAAATCTAATCCAATTTTAATTAAACAACCTAATGATTTCTATAACCATTAATTTTAATTAATTACCCAATTAATACCTTAATTTCATTAATCAATTAATTAAAACAAAACATCAAATTGCACACATACAAAATTTCATTATTCCCACTATTGGGGCTATTACAATGAGCTATTGAGAATAATAAAAAAGAAGAAAAATTCATACAATCCCAGAAATAAATAAAGATTAAATAAAAAAACCTAGAAACTATATCTAGCTACAAGGTTCCATCCACGACATTCCATGGACCTCTATGGATTTTCTAAGTATGATCATCATGTAATTACCTCCATAATCACCATCACAAAAGGATAAAAAAATGATTAGTGAATTAAATTATAATAAAAATTAAATAAAATTGAAATTCAATAAAATTAAAATAATAATAAAAGAAGAAAAATAAAAGAAGGTAGGGAGAAGATAATGCTTATGGATACTTGTGAAGGAATTGCTCCTCAGACTGGTAAGATCACCATTTATTTTTGGTAGGCCTTCAAAATTTATTATTCATCTTCCAAAAATTATCCAAACAAATATATCACCAAGAGTTTTTTGTTTTTTGTTTTGTGGAAAAGAATGCTCAGTATTGAGAAATGAGAGTTGAGTCCCCCTGCTCCAATATCCTACACTTTCCTTTTATAGGGAAAAAACAAAAAAACCCTAAGTTCTACGTACTAAGAGTTCTAATTTTAAAAGGAATTTATTTCCTGAAGAATTAGATAAATCCTAAGAGTAAATTTAAGAAAATTTTTTAACCAATCAAAACTCAGGAAAAAATATTTTTATTTTCTGTAAAAAATATAAAAAATAGATAGAAAACACGTAATTCTGATTGGAATTACATAATTTTGATTGGAATTTTATAATTCTGATTTTTTAACTTTTAATTACAAAAGATGCTTGAAAGAAATTAAAAATTTCAATTAGGTCTTAAAAGGTATTACAACTTTTAATTATAGAAAAACCCCTGAAAGAAATTAAAATTTTCAATTAGGTCTTAAAAGGTATTACAATTAAGTCCTAAAAAACCAATGATACTCTTTCTGAAAACGTATTCAAACTTTTATGGTTTCGAACTTCAAGTGTTAAAGAGCTACTTATAACATTTTCATCATTGGAGTCCTTAGTCGCATCCATATTTTATTATTCTAAAATTAGGTGTTTACAGTTGCCCTCCTTTGTCACTGTTTGCTTGACAAATTATGGCAAAACAAATAAACACACAATTTTTTTAAGAACAGAAGTTCAGGTACTTACCTATGCTCATTGAGGTTTATGCTTGTAACGATCATCGGTTCACGATAAATGCTTGCATTGCCATACAACACTAGGCATAAACTTAAAACCTTTGAGGAAATGTTATACTCAGACATATAGCGTTGATTTAGATGGATACATCACACTCGGTTGTATGATGTTGACTATACCTGTTCGTACAGTCTGAATTGGAAGGATGCATTGTACTTGGTCGTACAATGTCGACTACACTCAGACGTATAGTTTGAATTAAAATAGGTATATTGTACTCGGTTGTACAATGTCAACTACACTTGGTTACATAGTTTTAATTGAAATGACACATTGCACTTGGTTGTACAATGTCGACTACACTCAGTCATATAGTCTGAATTGAAATGGCACATTGCACTCGATCGTATAATGTCGATTACACTCTATCGTATAGTCTGAATTGAAATGACACATTACACTTAGTTATACAATGTCGACTACACTCAGTTATATAGTCTGAATTGAAATGGCACATTGAACTCGGTCGTACAATGTCGACTACACTCAGTCGTATAGTCTAAATTAAAATGGCATATTGCACTCGGTAGTACAATGTCGACTACACTCGATTGTATAGTCTAAATTGAATTGACATATTGCACTCGATCATACAATGTTAACTACATTTGGTTGTATAGTTTGAATTGAAATAGGTACATTACACTTGGTTATACAACATCGACTACACTCGGTCGTATAGTTTGAATTGAAATGATACATTGCACTCGGTCGTACAATGTTGACTACACTTGATCATATAGTTTGAATTAAAATGAAACATTGCACTCAGTCGTACAATGTTGATTACATTCGATCGTATAGTCTGAATTGAAATAGGTACATTGTACTCGGTCGTACAATGTCGATTACACTCGGTCGTCTAGTCTAAATTGAAATAAATACATTGTATTCAGTCATACAATGTCAACTACACTCAGTCGTATAGTTTGAATTGAAATGACATATTGCACTCGATTGTACAATGTCGACTACACTCGGTTGTATAGTCTGGGTAGGAATACACTACACTTGGTCGTGTAGCATTGATCGGTTGTATGCTTTGCCTTTTGTCAATTCATTCTTCATTTCCCTTATCCTTTTTTTTATGTTGTAATCCATAATTGCTCGCGATTAGCTATAACCCTTTCATTGCTCACTAATGATGCTGTAATCCATAATTGCTCGCGTTTAGCTGCAACCCTTTCATTGCTCATTGATGATGTTGCAGTCCATAACTGCTCGCAATTATCTGCAGCCTTTTCATTATTCACTGATGATGTTGCAGTCCATAATTGATCGCGATTAGCTGCAACCCTTTAATTGCTCACTGATGATGTTGCAATCTATAATTGCTTGCGATTAGCTGCAACCCTTTCATTGCTCATTAATGATATTGCAATCCACAATTAGCTACAACCCTTTCATTGCTCATTGATGATGCTGTAATCCATAATTGCTCACAATTAGCTGTAACCCTTTCATTACTCACTGATGATGATGTAATCCATAATTGCTTGTGATTAGTTATAACCTTTTTGTTGCTCACTGATGATGCTGCAATCCATAATTGCTTGTGATTAGTTATGAGCTTTCAATTGCTCGCCTCTGATGCTATAATCCATAATTGTTAGCTAATTTAGTTAACTATAACCCTTTTGTTGCTTGCCTTTGATGCTATAATCCATAATTGCTAGCAAATTGACTACAATCCTTTTATTGCTCCTTTATAATGCCATAGTCTATAACTGCTAGTGATTAGCTACAATCCATTCATTCCTTGTTGATGATTCTAATTAACTGCAACCCTTTCATTGCTCACCCTTACTATTGCAGTCCATAACTGCTCGTAATTTTTATCTTTGGTTGTTTGAGTCGAATGCTTTGAATTCTTTATGTTGACTGACTTTGAATTTTGCTATGTTAACCAACTCTATAAGTTGGGTGCACTTCCTTCTAGATTTACAATTCCTATAGACTTGTTGAAGTTAGTTTCAATCATGATGAATTTACAAAAGTAGATTATAATATTGAAAATTTATGAGAAAATTCTTCACTTTATCTCGAGATAGTGTGCACTCAATGAATCTCACTAATTTTGATTTTCATGACAATCATTTATTTGCCATTTGCAAAGGTTAGAGGCAACGTTAATCATCTTATGCTGAGAGTATATCTTTTACCAAGTGAAGAGCTTACTTCCACACCTAATTTTAGGGAGAATTTGCTAAACAAAACTTATGGAATTTGAGTATTAAAATATCTTTTGAGTTATTTTTGTGCTTTTCTTCCTTATCCAAGTATTTCCCCGCCTTTCTTATATTAGTTAGCATGGATACTGTTAAAAAGGTTATACTCTTATAGAGCATTGGAATAAATAGAGCAATTTTTGATGTGATCCTCTTTTAGTATTCCCCCACCTTTCTCGTATTACTTAGTGATGAGTGTGAAAAATGCATTTCTTTAAGTAGTCTTTGTGTTAGGAAAAATGTAATTTCAGTTAAGTTTGTGTTTCTTTTATTCAGTTTTTATTTAGTTGAGTATTTACTACATGTCATGTGTGTTTATTTATTTTTATGTAGTAGTTGGTTTATTTTTGGTTGATTTTTATGCATTTAGGGAAGTCAAAGAACAGTAGAGGAAGGTTATATAGGAGCCGTGAGCACTTGAAGTGAGCCCAAAAAGCAATAGAGGTCAATATGCAATAATGCTGAAGAAGGGATGTGCACGACCGTGCGACCTAGTGATTGGAAAATTCAAAGTCGAATTTAATTATTGACTCATGAGGGACAAGATGGAGATTTCACATGGTTGTAACCCTAGGGTTGATAATTAGGGTTTTATAAAGGGGTAGCCACCAGAAACAAGGGGGAGGAGAAGATTATTATTCATCACTTTTTGATAAACATTTTTTTTGAGAGTAGTTTTAGAGAAAAAAGGATTTTTCTTGCTTATGTTAATTTTGAAGATTTGAGAATAGGAATTGAAGAACATCAAGCTTCCTATTGAACAGGGGGTTTATTTTATTCAATTGTGTTTATTCATTCTTAATTTTGATTTAATAATGATGTTTGTTTTCTTTTATTCTTTGTTTTTATCTTTTACAATTAATATGAGTAGCTAAATTATTAGTTAGGGTTCTTATTGCAATTCAACCATGGGCTAATCATAATTAAACCTAAGCCATTAATCTAGATCCTTTAGTTGTTATTAAACTTAATGTCTTTTTAGGATTGATCACCCTTTGATTGAATATACACAATAAAACTTGATCGAGAGATAGGTTGTATTAGATTTAAACAATAACCTGTTAGATGCTTTCTTAGTTGAGAAACACTTAGGCAATTAATATTGATTAAGGGTTGGTGCTTAAACTAGGTTAACCGAACACTTAGTAGGCGAGATTTTTAAATCTAAGAACATTAATTTACTTGGTTAATCATAGGGTTATCTTATGAGGAAAGCCTATGATTCTTAGGAAACCCTCAAATTGGATTAAGGTTAGGTATGGCTTAGTAGTAAATTGATTTTAAATAAAGGTTGAATTGGTAATAAGAACCCTAGCTCTCTAAAGTGATTATTATTTCATTGTGATTTTTTGTGTTTTATCTTAGTTTAATTTTTATTTTAATTCAAAATACCCTTTTTCATTGTTTAAACAAACAAACATAACTAGTATCACTGTAGTTAATCTGTAATCTCTGTGGGATTGATATTTAATTACTACTTGTACGAATCCATATACTTGTGAAAACCCAATCACTCAGTGTGGATATTGTTAGAGATTTCATGTTGATATTCTTACTCATTTTTTAGCATTGGAGTACATTATGGTTGCTCTTATTTTGATTCTCCTTTTAGTATTCCCTCGCCTTTCTCGTATTACTCAGTGTGGATACCTTTAAGGGATTTTGTACTCATACTCATTTATGAGCATTGGAGTAGATTATATGCATATTTATTATTTAAAAGATTGAAAAGATAATTTAAAATTCAAGCAATTTATACCACAAGTCCACAGATTTTGTCTTTACATTTTCTTTCCCTCGTTTGGGTGCAAAACAAGCATTAGATTGATTAGAGTTTATAAACTCTCAGCACAAAACTATTAACTGGCCATCTGAATTTTGCGAGGCTAATAAAGAAAGCCATTATACTCAAAGGTCATGGATAGGCTTTTCACACATGATCTAATGAAGTGGATGAATTTACTTTTAATTTGTGAATTTTATAATTCATATGGTACTTTATTATATAATTTAAGGAAAGAGAAATCTGTTACTTCCTTTTTTATTATTTTGATGTGTGTTTGGTATTTGTTATCTGGCCCATTCTTATTGATGTATCAGTTCCTTTTCCCTTCATCATTCTCTTTTATTTTTCCCTTTTGATTGTGGTGATGATGTCTTTAATCATGAAGGTCATGATACTCCACCATTGAAGTTATGGCTTTAGGTTGCATTTGTATTTTCGCCATTCTCATTAAGGCCATGGTAGAGGGCTTCATTCCTTTTATTGACATCTCTTGCAAACAAGGTTCAGGAGTTAGAGATCTTATTTCATGATCAAATAATTTTTCAGAGTGCATTCATTTTAGGTTTTGAGTGCATCCTTCCCTTTTATAGGGCTGACACATGTATTACTAATGTGTTGGACCTTCTCATCTATTCCATACCCTACACTGGATTGATTGTTGTGGAGAGATATTCTAAATGATGCTCCAAATGAGACTATAGAGATGGATGTTGAATTTTAGGTGCTTGAGTGTTCTATCCAGCCTTTTAAAGTCGCGAGGATGATGCTTTTACAAGTGTCATTATCAATGATATTCCCTTACTGGATGGGCTCATGATTTATTGGGCTCTTGAGGTTTGAAGTCCCGTTGAGCATTATGTTCACCTTGATAGTGTTACCCTTTTTCCTTTAAATGCTTCACATGTGAATACTTTGACTACTTTTCTGCACTTTTACAACATTAATTTTGAATGTTAATAGCAAAGTATTTGCACAATCTTGCCTAGGCTTAAAGACTTTATTATTGTAATATCCCGTGTTTTTAAGATATTTTTACACTGTACCGGGATATGCAGTGTTAATAATTTCTGTATTTTATATGATATTTTTATGAGTTAATATGTATTTAAAACCTATTTTAATTACTGTGTATTATTTTCAGTGTTTTACGTAAAATTTTCCCGGGACTTGCATTTTCGGGGAAATTTTCACGTAAACAATGTATTATTAATTATTTTAAATGTATTTACGGACTTGCATGAACTCATGCGTATTTTTAAATTATTAAATAAAGCCTGTGTGTGTATATTTAATTAATTAGGGTTTATTATTACCCTAATATTTTATTAATTATTTATTTGTTTAATTTTTATTTAATTAATTTTATTTAGTATAAATTATTAAAATATTAGATTTTATGTGTGTGGTGTATATTTGATGTGTGTAATTTAATATTATTTTAATATATAGTGTAAAGTATATATATATACATATATACATTAAAATTTTGTCAAAATTACAAAAGTTTGGAAAATTACAAAACTGCCCCCGTGAGCTTCTTCTTCCTCCCGACCGTTTCCTTCACCGTCCGATCGCTGCTACTGCCATTTCTTCACCGTGGGTGTGCCGTCCGGTGTGCCACCACCTTCCTCTAGCCGTTCCGCCGCCTGCAGAGCTCATTTCCGGCGTCGGGGAAGCTTGATTTCGCTGGAAGCCGAGAGTTGCATCTTCTTCTTCCCTTGTCGATTCCGGCCACTGTTTTTGACACCGCTGGTCTTCATCGACTCCTTGAGGTCCGGTGAGTGTGATTCTAGCTTTGTTTTGAGCTAAAATGGTCTAGAATTGCTTAGGTTTCGATTTTGTCAATTTCGGCCTATTAGGGTTTTCGATTTTTTTTGAGCTTCGAATTGATTGATTCATGAAAAATTCCTTCACAAATGTTGTTCCTAGTAGCTTAATCTACATGTATGAATTTTTGTAGAATTTTTGGAGATTGTTTGGATTTTTGGGTATTTTTGAATATTTTAATATTATTTTCTAATTTTCGGAAATTAATTATTTAAATTATGAAATTGGAGTTTATGGTTGAATTAGGTGTTGAAATGAATTATAGGAATTTATTTGGAATTTTTATGAATTTCTAAGTATTTATTTTGAATTATTGAAGTTTATGTGATTTTGAGAAATTAGGGTTAATTGTGTTTTAAATTTAATTTAATTTAATTGGTGAATTGAGTTTAATTATTAATATTATTGATAAATATGTTGAGAAAATTAATTTTGGATAATTGTATGATTTTTGGTGAATTTTTGAAGTAATTTAAGTATATTTATATATATAGGGGTATTTTGGTAATTTTACCCTAAATTGTCTAAAAATGTAATTTAATTGGTTTTATTAGTTATTTAAGGTATAAAAATGATTTTTACAAAATATTTGGTATTTTTAACTAATTAAAACTATTTTTCGTGAATTATTTTCAATTATATATATTATATACGATTTTTCTAATAAAATGAATTTTAATCGGTTTTTATAGTGTTTTAAGGTTAATTATGTAATTTCTACCTATGAGATGTATTACTATGTTGTGAGGATATTTTTGGTATACTTGGAATATGTTCTGTGTTTGTGGACCCCGGTCGGTGGACTGTAGTTTGGAGTCCGACCGTGGGATTTTGATTGTGTTGAGCCTATTTTTCGAAGTGTATTTCTTTGCAGGGTCGGCTCTACTCTTTTGAGTAGAGAGATGTCCGTTTTACAGGGGAGGTTCTGTCGAATTTTTGGTAGAATTCTCGTAAAACGTGATATCCAGTCGAACCCTAATTTTCGATTCTGTTTCCGTATTTTAATACTCTAGACGGAATTCTAGGATTTCTATTAGGGTTATTCTGATGTCGATTATTTATTTCTTGTTTAGTTGCGCCGAGACCTGGGTTAGTGGACCAGGCCCGTCGGACCTGTCTCATGGAGCGCATTAGGTGAGTTACTATACTATATATATATATGCTTAGGATGCATGATTTAGAAATGCATGTTTTATGTTGATTAAATATGCATAAATAATTTGATTATTTCTTAAGTTTCTATTAAGTATATTTTCGGTTTATTTTTGGTATATATTAAATTGTATGCATGTTTTGTAAATAAAATATATTTAAAATGTTTTTAAATATATTTCCAGCTTAATTTATAATTTGATTGAATGTATTTGATATATATATACTCGAAATATATCTGGTTTACTTTTGGTATATTTTTGGTATATATATGGTTTATATTGTTATTTTATTTAAATTCATGCATCATTTATTGTGAATGAATGTTTTATATTTAATGATGAAGGATATCAATAGAACGTGCTACCTAGTGGGCAGCACTAGGACCGAGTACGTACCGGTGCGCCTATAGCTTTAGGCTATATTGCTAACTATTTGCGGATATTGATTTGATATGATTATTTGATATGTGAGATGCGGTTTGGGTGTGATTGCTGGAGCTCGGTTGACCAAGTGTCTCGGGGCCAATCACACTGGCAGTTAGACTGCTGGAGCTCGGTTGACTTAGTGTCTCGGGGCCAGTCTACTATCCAAATGGATTAAGTGGATATATTTGGAATAAGTGAGCCTGTATGGCTAGAGTGTTGTTTAACACTGTTTTCTGAGGTTGCGATATTCTAGGGTTCTATGTGATCCTTCATAAAAGATGATTTTCAATAAAACATATAAAATGATTTTCTGCATTTGTGTGTATTTGCCTGTATATATATTAGATATATATATACTGTTGATTGTATGCATTATCATTTAGTGTGTATGTATATATATTATAGTAATTCACTCAGTGAGGTCTGACTCCCCTCCGTTGACTATTTTTCAGGAGAGTCAACTTCTTCAGACCTCAGTAGCAGGTCGATACGCCGGATTTCTTCCGCCCCGGCTTCTTTATGTAAATTGTCTACTTGAGTCTTATTTATTTTATCTAGACACTGCAGTAGTTGTGAATTAAAGTATTGGATTTCATGTATTTTATTTTAAAGAGATGTATTATATTGAAACTGGATTTGTATTAAAGAGATTATATATATCTATGAGATGAGATTCGATTTAAATCCAGTTGATGTGAATAATATTATGATATTATGATTTTTATTTCCGCTGCATATTATATTGTTACTGTTATTATGGCATGCTTTATTTTATTTTTAGGCTTGCTACGGGTTCCGGATTCGAAAGAATTCCCGTTCCCTAGCGCCGGTCATGGCCCCTGTTTTGGGTCGTGACAATTATGCAAAGAAAGTATTTCATGATAAATGTATACAAGTGTATGCATGTTATGTATGACATGCACGATCCTAATAGGTCATCTGTTTGGAACAAAGCTATGTTCACAGCTTAGAGTATGAGAACAAGGTGCCTCATTAATAAGTTGTAGGTTTAAGCATTGAATGCTTCGCTGTTGGTACTTCTGATGTTAGAGCTTGTCATCGGACTGATGACTAGGCTAGCAAGTGGAGTCCATGGCTTAACACTGGAGCTTGCAAATAACTGATGCACTGTTAAACTTCTCTTTTTGCTACTACTTTTACTATATGATAACTAATGTATTAGCTTTTATACTTGTTTTTGCCCCAAGATCTCTTGTATTAGCTTTTATAGTTCAACATCCATCTTTGCTCTTTGAATGTGGGCTTATTATTCTGTAATTTGCCCCCAGAGCTACATTTTGCCCCTAGCTTAATTTAGATTCATTCATATTATTCCAGCAATTTTTTTCATTTTTATGTGTAATAGACCTAGTTCATTCACTACTGTTGTTGATCCTTTGACTTACTAACCCTATTAGTTGTAATCTCATGCATTGAAGATGCAGAGGAGTGGGTGAAATAACTGAAGCGAAATCTTGATGATGAAATCAAATGGACTTGTACTTCAACGGACTCTTGAGCAGAATATGAGGCTTAATGTTGATGCAATAATTAATGATAGTTATAAGGTATGGGTTGCAATGCAAGTTAATAAGCCACTTGAATTCTCAAGGTATAAGGGGATGCTAGGCTTACAAGGAAAATTATAAAAGGGTGGAAAAAAAGAAAACTTAACTAAAATAATGATCTCATATCTATGATTTAGCTTTCATTATGTATTGTCTTTCCATTCAGATACTTATGCAGTATGATAAAGATGAATATGTGATATTTGAACAAAAATTTCAAATTCAATTTTAATCATTCATTAGGGAAAAAATGAGAACATTCATTACATCACATGATACAACTCCTGTTATCAGACAATCCTAAATTTTTTTTCTCTCTAATTTTTACCTTACTGTTTTTTTCTTTTTCTCTCTCCTTATTTTTTTTATTTTTCATTTTTTTTATTTTTTTCTCAAATTTCCTCTATTTAAAAGTTACATCATGTGATATATGTATGTTATTTGAATTTGCTTTTGTGCCCATGCTGAATGAATCTAACTGAATTAAATTTATGTCAAACATGCATATGCGATCAATATTATAATGCACCGTACCATTAGGATGATAATACATAAGTCAACACGATTAGAATTCACATCATCGATCGCAAAAACAAAACAAGTTCTAAAGAAACTAAAATTTTATTAAAAAAAGATAATAAGAAAATTTATTTCCTATTCTAGATGCTAAGGATGTTGAGTCCCATAGCGGTTGCCTTTCAGGCGGCTAACATAACAACTACTCTTGCATCTTCTTGCCAATTGTCTCCATGACTTCATCTTTCTGTACCTTAAATATGCATTTTTCTTTCTTATATAGTAGATTCTCATCATCAAACTTGTCACCCCATCCTGTAGGCACAATTGACTCGCAGGGTATGTCAAAAGAAGGTGGTTTAGTATAAAACACCTTATAGTCAAACTTGCCTGAAGGTTGACCCAGTAAGTCTTATACTCTTTCCACATCTTTGGGGGCATTAGGGGATTTCTCATTGGTTTTAAGGTTTAGGTCCTCTAAGGAGTTTAGCACTTCTTCCTCACAAACTCTTGAGTTGATCATCACAATAGCTGAGGGTGGTACATTTTGGTAGTTTGGGAAAGGATTATTTCTGGTGATTGGGTTTTCAGGGTTTGTGGTCTTTCCAGAGTTTATAAGCTTTTAAATTTTATGTTTGAGGCAGATGCAATTATTCGTGGAGTGTTGGAGGTTTTAATGGAATTGGCAGTGCTTGTTTAGGTTATAGCTGTTGGGTTCCGTGATGCAAACGCAGCGGAAAAATTAAAATTTTATCACGTTCCCAAGCTAGGATCCATGTAATTCGACTAATTGATTAAATCTAGGGTATTTAATAATCTTTCCAAAATGCAGAAGAGGCAAGATTCTCTGGAAGGGTGAGAGGAGGTTCACACCGATGACACCTTACCTCGAGCTTTTTGGCTTGGTTGTTCGGATCAAGACGTCTCCAAAAGGATGCGTCCTCTATAGGTATCCACACGAATAGCCCTTCACAAAACGAATTTGAGTGTGTGTGCTAGTAACCTCTTGACTGTCTCACAAATCAAGAACAAAAGGAAAAACTCTGTCTTTGTTTTCTAAGAGGAAAGAAAACGAATTTGGAGGCAAAAACAAGTGTGTGAAACCCTAGAGAATATAACATATTTATAGACTCCAAGTTAGGGTTTCACTTACCAATAACCTTTTGGTAATTTTCATTTATTATATTCTGATTTTGTTTAAAAACAAATCAAAAATAATATCTTATTTATTTATTTAAAATAACATTTATCTTAAATAAATAAACAAATAAATAAATAAATAAAACACTTTAATTATTTATTTCCATAGAGTTTATTTTGGGCTTATTAAACCCATATCCGTTTTGGGCTTGTTCTAAGTGTGTGACCCTGTAGGTTCACATAACATTGGCAGTGGACCTAAATCTCTATTTAGGCCTACAAGTCATAAGTGGCCTCTAGCAAGACATTATGACTACCCAAGTCATGTGAAGTCAATAATCCGACATAACCTAATTACAGTGAATTTTATTGTCCCTTTATCACATGATATCTTAATTGAACATAAGGCATAGAATGTCATCCTTATATAGTTCAATATTATGACTTGATTCTAAGTAAACTGAAAATGATAACTCTTTATCAATTCATTTCAGCATGGCCATGCATTTTCATTCAGTCTATCTCATCAAGGGGCCTTTAGATATCTTTCTCATATTAATGAGGGATAAATTCCTTCTAAATCACTCACATTCCTCACATAACTAATTTTATATCCAACAACATTCTTTTAATCATCCGGTTAAAGACAATGTTAGAATGTGTCAAAACATAAAATAGCTATGTAGAAATCCATGATGATTTCAAGGTCAAAGGACCGAAATAAAATTACTGTGATAAGAAATACTTATGACAATAATCTATGTAGTATTCTCATAGTGGGTCAATCCAGTATATGATCTCTCATCATGTACCTATGAGTTGACTTAATATCTCATATTTATGATTAGTAAAACATAACCATCAGTCAATATCATACTAGCCTTAATACTTTAAAATTCATATAATGAATAAATGGCTAGGGATAATTAGAATAGAACTCTTATTTTAATCTAAGGGTTTTACTATCAAGTCACATACTTGATGGCCTTAGTAAGAATTAACCATTCATGTAATTATCATAAAATCAAATGATAATATAATACCTCTTTATTAATAAAATAAGAAAGTCAATACATAATCACAAATGATTGACCTAGTGCATATCACTAACAATCTCCCACTTGCACTAGGCCCAATCAACATTGTATCGTATACCCATGGACCTAGTATGACTCTCATGTTTAGGCTGTGGAAGAGGTTTAGTCAGTGGATCAGCAACATTATCATTTGTAGGTACTCTGCATATCTTGACATCTCCTCTCTCAATAATTTCTTGAATAAGATGATAACGCCTGAGTATGTGTTTGGATCTCTGATGTGATCTGGGCTCCTTAGCTTGGGCTATAACTCCATTATTGTCACAATATAAGTTCACTGGATCTAATATACTAGGAACAACACCTAGTCCAGTTATGAACTTCTTAATCCAAACAGCTTCCTTAGCTGCTTCTGAGGCAGCTATGTACTCAGCTTCTATTGTAGAATCAACAACAGTGTCTTGCTTGGAACTCCTCCAGCTCACTGCACCTCCATTCAAACAAAACACATATCCTGACTTTGATCGAAAATCATCCTTGTCAGTTTGGAAGCTGGCATCTGTGTAACCATTTATAACTAGCTCATCTTCCTGACCACCATACAGTAAAAATGCATCCTTAGTTCTTCTCAAGTACTTAAGGATATTTTTAACTGCTGTCCAATGACTTTCACCTGGGTCTGATTGGTATCTGCTCGTTGTGCTTAAGGCATATGAAACATCAGGTCGAGTACATAACATTGCATACATGATAGATCCAATAGCAGAAGCATATGGAATCTTACTCATGCGGTCTCGCTCATCTTGTGTCATAGGAAACTGAGTCTTGCTGAGACTAATGCCATGTGACATTGGCAAGAATCCTCTCTTGGAATCTTGCATATTAAACCTGTTCAATACCTTATCAATATAAGTGCTTTGACTTAGGGCAATAAGCCTTTTAGATCTATCTCTATAGATCTTGATGCCTAATATATAAGCAGCTTCACCTAAGTCTTTCATTGAGAAACAATTCCCTAACCATGATTTAACATTTTGTAAAATAGGGATATCATTTCCAATGAGTAGTATGTCATCCACATACAACACTAAAAACACAATAGCACTCCCACTAACTTTCTTGTATACACAAGGTTCATCATCATTTTTAATGAAGCCAAATTCTTTGACTGCTTCATCAAAACGAAGATTCCAACTCCGAGATGCTTGCTTCAATCCATAAATGGATCTTTGAAGCTTGCATACCTTTCCAGAATTCTCAGGACTAATAAAACCCTCTGGCTGTGTCATGTACACATCCTCAAGTAAATTTCCATTAAGAAATGCTGTTTTGATGTCCATTTGCCATATTTCATAATCATAGTATGCAGCTATGGCAAGGAGAATTCAAATAGATTTTAGCATAGCCACTGGTGAAAAGGTTTCATCATAGTCTATACCATGTGTTTGTTTGAAACCTTTTGCAACCAGTCTTGCCTTAAAGGTATGCACATTGCCATCCATGTCGATTTTCTTTTTGAAAACCCATTTGCACCCAATAGTTTTTAAACCATCATTTGGGTCAATCAAGTTCCATACTTGATTATCATACATGGATTGCATTTCTGATCTTATGGCTTCAAGCCATTTCTCAGAGTCAGGACTATTTATGGCCTCTTAATAGGATGTGGGCTCATTTTGATCCATAATTAACACATCATAATCACTAGTTATGAGAAATCCATATCTCATGGGGATTTGACGCGTCCTATCAGACCTCCTTGGGCCTTTTGGTACTTGTGAAGGCTCAACAACTTCTTGTTGATTCAGCTGCGGTTCCATATCAGGTACAATGCTATTTTGTGGGCCTTGAATTTCTTTAAGTTGCACTGTGCTCCCATTGGTTCCTTTGGAAATAAACTCTTTTTCCAAAAATACACCATTTCGAGACACAAACACTTTGTTCTCAGACGCATTATAGAAGTAATATCCTTTAGTTTCTTTAGGATATCCAACAAAAAGGCATTTGTCAGATTTGGGTGCTAGTTTATCTGAGATTTGACATTTCACAAAAGCATCATAGCCCCAAATCTTAAGAAAAGACAAACTGGGAATTTTTCCAGTCCATTTCTCATATGGTGTCTTTTCAACTGCCTTTGATGGAACTCTATTCAAAATGAATGCAGCAGTTTCTAAAGCATATCCCCAAAAAGAGATTGGAAGATCAGATTGACTCATCATAGATTGAACCATATCCAATAGAGTTCGATTTCTACGTTCAGACACACCATTCCATTGTGGTGTACCTGGAGGAGTCAATTGTGAAACAATCCCACAATCTCTAAGATGATCTGTAAATTCTTGGTTTAAATATTCACCACCTCGATCAGATCTTAGTTTTTTAATATTTTTACCAAGTTGATTTTGTACTTCATTCTTGAAAATTTTGAACTTTTCAAAAGATTCAGATTTATGTTTCATTAGATAGAGATAACCATATCTACTAAAATCATCTGTGAAAGTTATGAAGTATTGAAAACCTCCTCTAGCAGTTGAGCTTAATGGTCCACATACATCAGAATGTATTAGGCCCAATAAGTCATTAGCCCTCTCACTTTGTCCAGTAAAAGGTGTTTTAGTCATTTTTCCAAGTAAACAAGATTCACATGTATCAAATGATTCATAATCAAATGAATTTAAAAGCCCATTTTGGTGTAGCTTTGAAATGCGTTTCTCATTTATATGGCCTAAACAACAATGCCAGAGGTAGGTCAAGTTTAAATTATTAGATTTAGACTTCTTTGTATAAATGTTATAGATTGGCATTTCATTAGTGTCTTCGACATCTAAAACATAGAGTCCACTAGTGCATGGAGCATATCCATAGAAAATGTTATCGTGATAAATACTGCATTTATTATTCTTAATAATAAATTCAAATCCTTTTTTGTCCAAACAAGAAACAGAAATAATATTCCTACACAAAGTAGGTACATAATAACAACTTTCTAAAGATAAAATAAGTCCACTAGGCAAAGGTAACTCATAAGTTCCTACAGCTAAAGCAGCAACTCTTGCTCCATTGCCAACTCGTAAGTACACTTCGCCTCTTGCCAATGATCTACTCCTTTTTAGACCCTGCACATTTGTACAAATGTGAGATCCTGATCCAATATCTAATACCCAAGAATCAGAAGTAGAAGTAGATAAATTTAATTCTATAACATGAATACCTGAAGAGGTAGTCTCACCACCCTTTTTCTTCTTCAAATCATCCAAATAGAGCCTGCAATTTCTTTTCCAATGGCCTGGCTCATTACAAAAAAAATAGATTCCTTCCTTTGCTTTGGGTTCAGCTTTGGATTTGGGCTTGGGCTTTGGCTTGGGCTTCTGAAAGCCTTTAAAGACCTTGCCCTTTCCCTTTCCAACCCTTTTCATCCCCTTTCCCTTATTGACCATGAGAACATCCTTAGTGTTACTCTTGATGTTCTTTTCAGCAGTTTTCAACATCCCATGCAACTCTGAAATAGTCTTCTCCATACTATGCATATTGAAATTCATAATGAAGCTATCATAAGCTTCAGGCAAAGATTGGAGAATAATATCCACAGCCAGTTCTTATTCAATATTGAGACCAAGCTTGTCCAAGTGATCAAGATGACCCTTCATCTTGAGAACATGAGGACTGACAGAGCCGCTAGTAGTCAGCTTGCAGGAAAGCAATGCCCTGATGGTATTGAACCTTTCAATTCTGGCTTTCTCTTGGAACATTTCCTTGAGATGGCCTATCATAGTATAAGCCTCCATTTCCATCAGTTGCTTTTGCAGCTCAGATTCCATACATCCAAGCATGACATAAGTGACATCAGTAGAATCATTGAGATGCTTGGTATAAGCATCCTTTTGTGCTCTATGAGCATTGGCAGCTGGTTCCTCAGGGATGGGTTGATCAAGGATGTATTCCTTTCTCTCATGCCTAAGAATAATTCTTAAGTTTCTGTACCAGTCAAGAAAATTAGTCCTATTGAGCTTATCCTTCTCAAGGATCGATCACAGTGACATGGTAGGTGTAGTGTTTGAAGTCATTATCTACAATAAATATATGCAAAGTCCATTCAGTATTTTATTAAATATGTATAAGGAATAATAAAAACTCCCACTAAATTTACTCAAATCAATAACCCTCTAAGTTAATTTTAGAAATTTTAGTGGGCCAAGATCCATATTTCACCATACTCTAAGTGAGCTTTGGCTCATGACCTAAAATATGGTTATTTAGGTAGATAACTCTTATCAATTACATCTCATGTAACTCTTGGATGGTATGGGATTTGACATCACATGTCATGGCTAAAAATCCCATCTAATGCCCTAGGTCCAAAACCATTTTGATAACCTAGTTAAGTCAAACCATATCAAACGTTTGGATAGCACCATTATCTAACTTGCCTTCCCTAGATAAATTTATACACCCTGCTTTGGCAGGCTCATATATAATAATCTAAGGCTTGACAAGTGTTGAACTTATGGAAGGCATTATAATGACTTAATATTAAATGAGGGTTCATCTTTATTTAATCATATTCAGTTATTGTTATGTTGTATTGCATGGCATCATATGGCATCACATACATGGCATCACATGGCATCACATACATAACAACAAATAAATAAATGTGACATAGCATGGCCCAAATCTAAGTTGATCTTCATAAGCCAATATGAAGATCAATGGTCAAACCTAGGTAATATTACAATTACAAATTGAGCCTCCAACTTGGATCTCCATCTTCTACCATGGATCTCCCTTTTTGGTTCCCAACTTGGATCTCCATCCTGGGCCTCCAACTTGAATTGCACCATGGGTCTTGATTTACAAAAATTGTTGTAGTTTATTCTAC
The DNA here is from genome assembly GCA_947683625.1 of Mallotus nudiflorus. Classification (NCBI taxonomy): domain Eukaryota; kingdom Viridiplantae; phylum Streptophyta; class Magnoliopsida; order Malpighiales; family Euphorbiaceae; genus Mallotus; species Mallotus nudiflorus. Next base: position 469,335 of record CANTUR010000108.1, read on the forward strand.
ACTTTTCTAATAAAATAAATACAACAAAACAAAAATGACTCGCAGGCCGTATTTAAAATTACAACCCATAAAAATAAAATCCAATCACATTGGTCTGAGGGCCATGCTATGCACCATGCATAAAACAACAAACATGTATAACATAATAATCTATTTAGTTATTAAATCCAATCATTATGTTAAAAATAAACTAATGTGACAATTCTTTTGGGGTTAAGGGGCAGCGCCCTTAGTGGGGTTCCAAGGGGCATCGCCCCTGGCGGGGTCCGAGGGCAGGGCCCTAGGTGGCGGTCCCGCTGGCCAGTCAGCGGGTCCGACGGTAAACACTTTACCTTAGCTCTTCGGTGAGTTGCCTTTCAAATTTCTGAACATTAATGAATTTTCGTAATCAAATTACTATAAAATCAATTTGTTCAAAATAGACAAAAACGCTCAATTAAAACAGCCACCTTAAAACCCTTATTTGCGTCAAGGAAGCAATTAACCAATTTTCGTAATCATATTACTAAATCAGTTTGTTGCTTAAAAACATCACTATTTGTAAACATTTTATAGTCTGAAAAATCTGTTCAGAACAGATCAAATTTTTTATTTATTTATTAAAATAGACGCATCCATTAAGAAAACCCTAATTTGTGTAATGAAAATTACAACTTGAACGAATCTATAGAAAACATATCCATTCTGCATAATTTGTTTAACATTTAAACAGATTGCCCTTAACACATAATCTGCATAATCACAAAATTTCTGTTTCAGATTTAATTAAAAACGATTTTCCTAATCAAATAGAAAATGTTTTTCTAATTAAAATAGGAAACAAATAAGCTGCTTCAATTAATCATATTAATCAAAATAGAATACATAACATATTTAAATCCTTAAGTGATTAGGTTTTTGAAAACAGAATTTCTATTTCAGATTTAATTAAAAACGATTTTCCTAATCAAATAGAAAACATTTTTCTAATTAAAATAGGAAACAAATATGCTGCTTCAATTAATCATATTAATCAAAACATTATTCTTAATTCGTTTTTCATAAAAACATCATACAAAATTCATTTTTCATGAAACAGCATTCTTAATTCATAAAATCAAAAACTGCTTTTAGTTTAATCACATTAAACCATTACAAACATTAATCAAATTAATGTTTAATTCCGTTTTCAAATAGATTACCCAGAATTGTCACAAAACAAATCAAAACCCCTTTTGATAATTTTGAAACCCTTTTCAAAACGAATCTTAAACCCTAACATATATCACATATACACAGAATTAATTAATCAAATTACAAGTGGCTCTGATACCACTGTTGGGTTCCGTGATGCAAACACAGCGAAAAAATTAAAATTTTGTCACGTTCCCAAGCCAGGATCCATGTAATTCGACTAATTAATTAAATCTAGGGTATTTAATAATCTTACCAAAACGCAGAAGAGGCAAGATTCTCTGGAAGGGTGAGAGGAGGTTCACACCGGTGACACCTTACCTCGAGCTTTTTTGCTTGGTTATTCGGATTAAGACGTCTCCAAAAGGATGCGTCCTCTATAGGTATCCACACGAACAACCCTTCACAAAACGAATTGAGTGTATGTGCTAGCAACCTCTTGACTGTCTCACAAATCAAGAACAAAAGGAAAAACTCTGTCTTTGTTTTATAAGAGTAAAGAAAATGAATTTGGAGGCAAAAACAAGTGTGTGAAACCCTAGAGAATATAACATATTTATAGACTCCAAGTTAGGGTTTCACTTACCAATAACCTTTTGGTAATTTTCATTTATTATATTCTGATTTTGTTTAAAAAAAAATCAAAAATAATATCTTATTTATTTATTTAAAATAACATTTATCTTAAATAAATAAACAAATAAATAAATAAATAAAACACTTTAATTATTTATTTCCATAGAGTTTATTTTGGGCTTATTAAACCCATATCCGTTTTGGGCTTGTTCTAAGCGTATGACCCTGTAGGTTCACATAACATTGGCAGTGGACCTAAATCTCTATTTAGGCCTACAAGTCATAAGTGGTCTCTAGCAAGACATTATGACTACCCAAGTCATGTGAAGTCAATAATCCAACATAACCTAATTACAGTGAATTTTATTGTCCCTTTATCACATGATATCTTAATTGAACATAAGGCATAGAATGTCATCCTTATATAGTTCAATATTATGACTTGATTCTAAGTAGACTGAAAATGATAACTCTTTATCAATTCATTTCAGCATGGCCATGCATTTTCATTCAGTCTATCTCATCAAGGGGCCTTTAGATATCTTTCTCATATTAATGAGGGATAAATTCCTTCTAAATCACTCACATTCCTCACATAACTAATTTTATATCCAACAACATTCTTTTAATCATCCGGTTAAAGACAATGTTAGAATGTGTCAAAACATAAAATAGCTATGTAGAAATCCATGATGATTTCAAGGTCAAAGGACCGAAATAAAATTACTGTGATAAGAAATACTTATGACAATAATCTATGTAGTATTCTCATAGTGGGTCAATCCAGTACATGATCTCTCATCATGTACCTATGAGTTGACTTAATATCTCATATTTATGATTAGTAAAACATAACCATCAGTCAACATCATACTAGCCTTAATACTTTAAAATTCATATAATGAATAAATGGCTAGGGATAATTAGAATAGAACTCTTATTTTAATCTAAGGGTTTTACTATCAAGTCACATACTTGATGGCCTTAGTAAGAATTAACCATTCATGTAATTATCATAAAATCAAATGATAATATAATACCTCTTTATTAATAAAATAAGAAAGTCAATACATAATCACAAATGATTGACATAGTGCATATCACTAACAATAGCCTAGGGTGTTTGGGTTTAGATTAGGTAAAGGTTGAAGTAAGCCCTTTTGTATTAGGCATTCTAGGACTTTTGACAAAGGTTGGTTAAAATAGGAGAATCTCTTTAGTTGTTGAACAACATGCACTTTCATAATTCGGCTAGTGCTTCCTTACTGTATGCCCCCAATTGGGTAGTTTCTTGCTCCTGTACTTTTAGCAATCCTCTTTTTTGCATTCTCAATCTACTCAGCTTGCAACCTATTGTCAAAAAAGTCTATAAATGTATTAGGGTTTATCATTTGTAACCTCTCAACTAGATTGGGCTACAAGTTTCGGACTATCATCCTAACTTGATTCTTTTCAGCCAGTTTATTCTTCATTAATCCTACTTTATTCATGAATCTAATTAAAAAATCCAAAAATGATTTATTAGGCTTCTGCTTGTTCAATTTTAGATCCCTGATGAACATTTTGAGGGTATTGTAGTCATATTGCTTTAGAAAAGTGATACACAGTTCCCTCCAATCTGCTGGGATAGACTTCTCTAACCCATGATACCAATTGATAGCCATAACCTCCAAGGATAGCACAAACAACTTGGTAACCACAGGCAAAGGAGCCTTAGTGGTGCTCATGATAGTTGTGTATTGACTAAGGTGGATCCTTGGGTCTCTAGTATCATCAAACTTCTGTAGCTGTGGCATTTTGAATTTATCAAGCAACTTATCCTCCTTAAATTGCATCACATCATCAAAGTTAAATGAGTATCCAATGCCCTATCCTTTGACCAACTCCTTCATCTTGGACATCTTCTGACTCAGTGCTTTCATCTGCTTGGATTCTGGCTCTTGAACTTGCTTAAGTGATTCTCTTTTCGGCTTTTCAACTATATAACTCTTAACATCCTCCAACTTTATTTCCATAGTAGGTATGTTCTTAGTAACATTATCATTATTAGCGGGTGGTGTACCCACAACAGGTGGATTGGCCGCAACAGGAGGTGCAGCAGTAGCAGGTGGTGGCATCAATTCAGCTAGAGCTTATCTTAGTTCATCTTGCATTATTGCTCTTATATCATCCATCAAAGCTCCTTTAATGTCTTCTAGGGACCAATTTCCTCCTTGTTGTTGTTCCATCTCTTCTTTTTGAGTTGGTGTAGCTTCTAGGTAAAGTGAATTGATAGGGCTCTTTTCTAAACTGCGAAGGATCTCTTTAGATGTTGACTTTAGACTCAAATTAGTTCTCATTAATCTACCACTACTCCGTTTCCAAACATAGGAAGACCCGAATGAATCTATGATGGCTGTAAAAGAAAATGTTAGTATGATGCATGAAATGCATGTATTCATGATGCACGTGCTATGCAACAAGTAATAAGTAATAATCAAGTCAAGTATATACATCCTTCCAACCTTATTCCTCCCATACATGTATTCAATGGTGAGTCTCTTTTCCTAGGATTTTTGGTCTTAGCCTTAATATCAATGGGGGATATCAAGAGCCAACGCGCATGTCATATCTCTCAAAGCAGTAAAGCATAGAAATAATATTTCTAGGCATAAAAGCATAGCTCAATCTTTATTTGGGCTTCTAAAGTATGGGCTTGGGCCTTTATAGATAGAAATACCTTATGGCAATATTCACAAGCAATTTGGGTAATCTTAGGGGAAGTTACTAAACCACTACATGAGCTGAGTTCAGTAAAAAGATCAAGGTTCCCTTAGCAAGATACCCTCCTTTAAGACTTGAGTTACAGGTCAAGGTTTAAGGGGCCCGACATCCTTTGCAAACTTGAGAGAAGACTACCCCCTTTTAGGACTTGGGTTACAGACTCTAGTCAGATGAGCTCGGTAATCTCTCTTAAACCGAGTTAAGGCTAAGAATGATGGTTAGCAAATTTATAATCCTATGAAGCTAATGGAATCATGGAACCATAAACCAACGTCGGTTAATAGTGACATGCGAAATGAATGCAAGAATAAAATAATAATTAATAAAATAATTCTAAAGAAGACAAGTAAAATTAGTATCTTTTATCCTCAGTGGAGTCGCCACTGTAGATGGTGGGGTTTAGCGTGCACCCAAGATCTTAGCAATTGCGACACTATTTGAGCTTAGGGCTCTAGAGAACACACTAACCATTGTCACAAAGACATCGCATGGAGATGAGGAGTTGCCACCCAGGGTAATAACTGAGAAAAATTGAAAAAATGGTGGTACTAGATTCCCTAAAAGAAAACCAACACCACAATCAGGAGATTATAGGTACGGAATACTAACTTCTTTCAGTCTTTTGTTCATTTAGAATTACTTTATAAATTACTATCTTATCCTCTATTTACATACAATTTCATATAACTTAAAAAAACAATAAACTCCAAGCAAACTAGTCATTAAAAATACATGTAAATAATGCATTCATTAAAATCCCTGATGTAGGCGGTGGGGTTTAGCACGCACCCAAGCGTTTGGCGACCACGACACTATATGGGGTTAAGGCCCACTTAGAAATATTATATAGGTCTTGGGCTTATTCGGAGATGGAGTCACCACCTGAATAACTGAATTCCACAGAGGTTCCTAGAAGCCATCATCAAAGATCGGGTTTGGAAACTGGGTATGAGCATTTGAATGCTCACCCAACCTTGCGGTTGGCCTTTGTTTGTGTTTTGCATTTTATTACCTTTAATTATTTAATTATTTCCTCATTTACATTCAAAATTGTGCTTACCTTCATCCACTTTCCAAGTTTTACAGTTAAGTTCAAGTTTGCACATTAATCCAATTTCATACTTTTAAGGTCCCAACATTCAACAAAAATAAAATAAATAATAATTTACAACCATAAATTCAAAATCAAATGGGGGAAGGGATTAAGGATTACAATGCTTTGGGGAAAAATAAAAGAATAATATTCAGAAAATAAGCCAAACATATACTAAAAGTAAACTAAGAATAAACTATTTACTCAAGCAAAATGCTCTAAAGAGTTAGCTAACGAAAGTGACTACTTAATGACAGACATCATCAAGTAGTTTCCTACAATACGCATATGGTTAGTTCCTCTTTCAAAGCACAAAATCATATACAACAATATTTACAAGTAGTGTTCTAAAAAGGAGTTTTCACGTTACAAGCTAAAGAAATCCTCAAATAACCAAGATAATAATTATCACGTAATGAAATAATTATGTATAAAGACATAAAGAGCATGTGGAGTGAGCATTATAGAAAAAATTAATAAAAGGAGAAGAGCCAGATGGTTGGCCAGCCTGTCAATGTGGCAATCGCCTTTGTGAAGAGGCGATCGCCTCATTGACAGGGGGCGATGCCTCTATGAAGAGGTGTCGCCTGATCGACAGGGTAACTCGACTCTTAAGATAATCAAAATTTTATCCTAAGCAATTAATACTCATACACATGCATTCAATAGGTTCTAAATTACATCTACATGCAATAATTTATGGGATCATATCAATGAAATAGTGTAACAAACAAAATAAATTAAAAATATACCTAAAGTATGCTAACTACTTAGTCACATGCCAAAACAAACACAAAACAAAATGGTGAAGTTATAAAAAATATGCTTGGATGAAAGATTTTACCAAAGTGATGGACCCTCAGAGATGTGTTTTTGAGTATGATCTCCACATAGGTATGAGTTTCACCTTGACACAAGCTTTTCTCCTTTCTCTCCTAAAGGATGTAGACTTTCTTTGGCTTGGTTTTTCCTTCCTTCCTTAAGAACGTCCTTTTGTATTTCTTTCAGAACTCTCCTCCCTTCTCTTTTTTCCTTTTATTCCTTACCTTGCCCATGCCCCTAAGCTTTCTAGCTCATCATGAGCCTTTATAGCCTTTTTCTTCCCCCCAAAAATCTCTTCCTTATGCAAAATCAGGTTTGGGGTGTAGGGCCCACACCACTTAGCCACCATGGTTGTAGCTGCAAGTGGTCTGCCATAGAGGCGGCACCTTTACGATGAGGTGATCGCCTCTGCGGCAGCTGCCAAAGAGGCGATCGCCTCATTGCATTGAGGCAATACCTCTTTGGCCTAGGCTTGTGTTGGGCCAAACGGGCCTCATCGTAGTAATGAGGCGATGCCACATTAGACAATTGGGCTAAGTTTTGGGCTTTTTAGGCTTTTAGGCTTTCAAGTCCACTTCCCATTAGAGATTCAGGTTTTGTTCTTATGTCCAAGTTTCATATTCTCATCATTGGCTTGATAACGAGCCAGTCAAACCAAGCATCCCTAATTCATTCCTTAACATGGGCTGACCAAATCGGGTGTCTATAGTTTGCCCCGTAATTTTTTGAAAAATAAAATGCACACAATAACCATTTTTTAAAAAATCACGTGCACAATAACAAATAAACAATAAGATGAGCAACATACCCCAACTCTTGAGTTTCACTCGAGAAATGAGTTCTTCAATTTTGAAACGTGACCGTGATCCTTAGGTTTTCTTGGCCTGATCAGCCACTCATTAATATTTGATAAGTTATTCAAAGATGATTAACCTTGAGTTTTCTTGGCCTAATTACAGTTCCACTGGGGACATAGACTTATGGATTTTCCTGGCCCAACCATCAATCACCTGAAACATGATTCTTGAGTTTTCCTGGCCCGATCATCACTTAACCTCAACTTCTGTTCTTGAGTTTTCCTAGCTTAATCATTATTGGGGATGTGATTCTTGGATTTTTCGAGTCCGACTATCACTTCCATGGGGATGCTGACTTCTGAGTTTTCCTGGCCCAGTTGTTGTTTGTTTTTGACTTTAGTGATACTACCCGAACAGTCATCTCGATCTTTGAGCTTTAGGGATTCAAACCTGAACAGCCCTTTCTTTGAGCTTTAGGGATTCAAACCTAAACAGCCATGTCCTTGAGCTTTGGGGATTCAAACCTGAACAACGCTGTCTTACCGTAGCGTAAAACTTGGGTTTTCCTGGCCCACACATTGTTCATCTTAAAATGTGAAGCTCGGGTTTTCCTGGCCCAATCTTCCTGAAACTTCATTTAGGCGACTTTCATTCCTGAACTTCAATTTCTCAACACACAAAAATAATGCCCCCCCTTTTTTTTGAAACCCTAAACTTCCATTCACTGTAAAGGTAACTTCTCTCCACTCTTTTCCTCTTTTCACTTTTATCATTTTCCTTTTTCTTTTTTTTGTACTTCTCTCCCTTTTATAGACAATGGAACTTGAGAGAACACCTTCTGTACCTTGAGTGGGGTCACATCCCACCCTCTGTTAGCGCTTCTTGGAGCTTGGGACTGACACGAGGAGGCTTAATTCCCTTCTGAAGGATCTAGGGTCCCACATCTGCTTGTCTGCATCTGGAGAGGTTAGTACTTGAATTTTCTTGCAAAATTGCATTGGGTCAATGATTATTCTTGCATATTTATCATTCTAGAACATTATTAGGTTAAACGACTATGAAATTTGCCATTTTGATTGTCAAAAATTTGGAACCATTGCTGTCTGCGTCTTATAGAGGAGATTGTCTCATCAATGAGGATATCACCTTATCGATGAGATGATAGGCTTCTGTTAAAGAGGCGATGGTCACTCTTGTAGATTGGAAGGCTATCACCTTTTTGAAGAGGTGATTGCCTTTGTGGTGAGGCGATCGTCTCTGTGATTAGGCGATCGCTTCATTGACAGGGCGATTTGCGTTAGTTACATGCTTATTTATTCTGGAATTTTCTGTGACAATAAAATGTATAAATTCACTTCCATATTTTTTTGCTTACAACATGATGCTTAGACATTTAAGGGTGTTGTGAATTTTCATAGGGTTAGAGTCTTCTATTATGAGCTGACTGACGATCAGAAGGATCGGATCCAGGCGACTGGATTTAAAGACTTTGTACTCTCTCTTCCTTTTGAGCAAGGACATATAGATGATCAAACATTACATGCTTTAATGGAGAGGTGGTTCAACACGACCCACACCTTCCACCTTTCATTCGGTGAGCTCACCTTGGACCTGGTGTCATTTATCGCTATTATGGGGATTGCCTGTGCTGGAGACCCCATGCCCCTCGACGTGAGCTTATGCCAGCTATCTCTGGACAAGGCTGCATACATCAAGTGACTTTTGGGCATGACTCCTGATATGAAGGGGACTCATTCCCTCAAGCTGGACTCAGTTAGGAGCTTCTATACTCAAGAGCGAGCCATAACTATAGTCACTCCCCGTGAGGTTGATCAGGTGGTAAGGGCTTTCCTGCTCTACTTGCTTGGCGTCACCTTCTTTGCTGACACCGCCAACTCGATTGACCTGATGTTCTTACCAGCTTTTTGAGATCTTAATCAGGTATCTGCACTCGACTGGGGTAGTTGTGCTCTCACATATCTGTATCGGAGCAAGGACGAGGTGGTCTGAGGGGCCAAGAGATTTTATGGCTTTTGGCATGCTGTTATGGTAAGTCATGACCCTCCCCTTCCTTTACTTGTTCTAACCTCCGCTTGCTTACACTGGTTAATAAACTTCTTCCTCTTTTTTTTTAAGGTCTGGGCTTTGGAACTGGAGCTGCTCGTAGGTGTGCTGCGAGTGGGAGATCACCTCCCAGCTATCAGCAGATGGGGTGTCAGCCATGTCTTAAAGGGGCATCTTACTCGAGTGCATATCCACAGATAGCACCTGAACTCCTTGACACAGGATGTGGTAACTAGAAAACACAACCTCTTTCATTAGTAAATTATGCAAATCTAATCTACTTACCTGTTGACATCTCCACTTTTTACAGATTCAGAATGACTTATGGGGGCTTGAGGATAGCTGGACTATTGAGATGACTCGTTCCAGGCCCCTAGCCTGGAAGAGGGTACTCCTCTGTGGCCTTGGATATTGACCTTGGTATCTGGGTGAGCAGGTCTTGAATTAGAGGGGAGGTGCTAGAGCGAGGCGGGTTCTTAGGTCTCCTCCTGATAGTATGCTTTAGGCTTATGAGCTAGAGGGTGATGACCTCGCTCAGGATGTCATAGGCTCACCGACTGTGGATTACACAGTTCATGTGAAGAGCTGATACGTGGAGTTTGTTTAAACTTACCTTTTACTGATAGTCCCCTTTCATGTTGCTTCTACCTCTCAGGTATATCCCGATCAACTTTTCCACTTTAAGAATTAGTTACGTTCTTATATGCTTTCCCATCTTGCATTTAGGCTGCACCCGCTAGGCCCATGGCCCCAGCCAGATCTCGAGTGCGAGAGAGAGAGCCCCTGAAGCATCGATTGGATCCAGGTAGGGAGGAGACCTCGGTGGCTACCGAGCAGGCCAGGCCGACTACTGTCCCCAGTTTTAAGTTTGTTCCAAGCAACTTTATCCATGTCCCCAACCCTTTAGCTTAATGTTGGGTTCCTCCTGAAGAGTTGTCCTGTCAGTTTTTAATCCTAGACGAGGACCTGACACCTATATGCACCCCTGGTGCTGCTACTCATGTAAGCTCCTTCCTGAAGAGACCCATTAGTTCTAACATTTATATGACAATGCAGATTCCTCTAGAGCAAGGCCTATACATGTATTGTATGATAGAAGCCCAGAGAGACTATATGTTGGAGGTCACCCCGCAATGGAGGGTAAGAATCTTTTTATTTCCTATATGTATGCATGCTCGTAAGATTTACTAACCTGTGATTTGTCTGAATAAGATCGGGACGAGGCTAGCAGGGTGAGGATCGCCACTCTTGAGTGTCAGATTAATATGTACCAGATTGATGGGGACAACAAGGATGAGGATAGGAGTGGCAGTGGCACTGGAAAAGGGGATGACCTTGAGGGCGCTGGATCAGATGCTTGATGTACCAGGGCCTACAAATCATTGTTTCTCTCTTTTGACTGATTCAATTAGCTTAAACAATGAACATATACATTTTTTCATATATTTATTGATTTATCAATGGATTGTTTACAGAACTCGACTTTTATCTTAATTGAGTTTATTCTTTTACATGCAAATTAATTTTAATGATTACATGCATGTGTATCTGCCCCATTACATCTTGATTTACACCTGTCAAGATTGTACAATTTGATGAAGTGCAGCAATTGACACTGCTAAAGAGGCGATCACCTTATAGCTTCATGATGAAGAGGTGATCGCTCTTTCTGCTGAGGTGATACCTACTAATGAGGCGATCGCCTCATTAGCAGGTGGTCTTGCCCCTTTAAAAAACTCAAAACCCTTGTCCAGCCTTATTCTTAAGTCCCCTTCCTCCCTAACCTCCAGTTTCTCTCTTTAGACACCCCTGAAAGCTTGAATCATGACTGAACAGAGTCTCACACTGCTACAACCGATCTTAAAAGGTTTAGATAATAAATCTTGGGCTAGGTTAGGGTCATTTCACCTTTTGGTCTTTAAATCACTCCATACCAGGAGGATCAATTTTACCTTCCTCCACACCATGGTTCAATTTTGGGACCCCTATAAACATGTTTTTTGGTTCAACATAGCAGAAACATGTCCTTTGCTAGAGGAATTCAAAGCAATTCTCGATCACCACGCGGATTCCACTTATCAACTTAAAGTTCCTAACCTTGAAAACCCAAATCCTCACTCCATTCAATACCAGATGGTGCGTATGTTCAACCTTCCACCTCGGTCCTCTTCTCACTGTGTTCTCAGTTCAAAAATCATATTAGAATCCTTCTTTGAGATCACCATGGGTGAGGATAAAGAAGAAACTTGCTGGCCTTGCATGATGGCTCTCTATTTGTATGCCCAATTTTTGCTAGTTTCTTCTTCTGGACACTGTGATTTAAAGGTCCTTTTCATTCTTGATCAGGTGGAATCAGGGTTCAATCCTTTCCCTCTTATTTTAGTAGAGACTATTATTGGATTGGACAAATTCATAGAAACACGATGATTCTTAGGAAGCCCCTTTCTGTTGGAGGTAAGCTCTCTAGTGTCAATTTCTGACTTTCAACAGTCCTATTATTTTCACCTAATCATTTGTCAATTTGCAAATGTGGCTTTATGAAAAGTTGAGTCTACTCGAACCCCCTCAAGACATCAGGCATTACAAGGCCAAACATTACCAAACAAGGAAGCTACACCCCATTCCGATAGATGTTTACAGCTGGCTATCAACATTTCCTGACACTCTGATCCGCTGGATGTGCCCTTGGTGGGGGTTAGAACATGTGACCATCCGGTCCTATACATATTGCATTTCGATCATCGGTCTTCATTTTATTACCTTTTACAATCCATCCCGCCTCTATTGTTAACACGATTACAAACAACTGATCATAGGTTAGTTCATGACTTTGAACTAGGGCCCCTTTCTCAAAACTTCCTGGACCACTTGGTCAAAACTTGGCCTCGAAGAATCATTGAGAGAAACTTAGATTATAATGGAGATCAGACTACTAATGATCATTACAAGGCATGGGTTTACTTGTAACAGACAGAAAGAGACAAATTTATTAGAAACAAAAGGACATAAGAGCTATAAGTATTGAACTTTTGGGGTGACCAACAAAAGAAAAGAAGAAAAAATTAGCTTATGAAATTAAGTTGTCATTTTCCTTTTTTTGTTAGATGTAGTTTCCCTTTTTGTTAGTTAAATAGCTTATAACAGACATGTTATACAATGTTTAACAATAATTGAAGTAATCTATTTTATTTCATTTAAGCACAATACGTATATACATTTTGCTTCTGATACATCTCATGTTGTTAGTTGGTTTTCCCTTGCAAGTTTTCTAACTAACCATTTTGCATCTCTCTCTCTCCTTTTACATGTCCTTAACTTTTGCTTGGACCACCTCTTTGAGGTTTTCAATCTAGTAGGACTTTTTTTTTGTCTCTAATTTTTGCCTAGACAACCTCTTTTTGAGGTTTTCTCTCTAGCAAGACTTTTTACAGGAAGTATTTCTTGAGTTTATCTAGGTTGACGGGCTCCTTGAACTCATTCCCTCCATATTAGATAGAATGGTAGCACCTTTTGAAAATAACTTCTTTACCAGATACGGTCCCTCCCAGTTGGGCTTAAATTTCCCTCGAGGGTCAGTCATGACTGACTTTATAAGCTTTAGCACCAAATCCCCTTCTTGAATCTTCCCTAGCTTGACCTTTTTATTGTATGCATGGGCTATTCTTTTTTGATACAGCTGCGAATGATACATAGCTTTCATCATCTTCTCATCCAGCAATGTCGACTGAGCCAATTGACTCTCTACCTACTGATACTCAGGGAGTTTAGATTCTAAGAGGACTCTCTATGACCTTATCTCAACCTCCACCGGCAAAACAACCTCACATCTATAAACCAAAGTGTACAGAGTGACTCTAGTTGAGGTTCTGGCAATGGTTTGATACCCTCATAATGCGAATTGTAAGTATTCTGCCCAATATCGGTAATTTTCTAACATCTTGGCTAGGATCTTTTTTACATTCTTATTGGTTGCTTCTACCACCCCATTTGCCTGTGGCCTATACAAAGATGATTTATAGTGCTCGATCTTGTTGTCTTTCAGCAGTGTAGTCATTTCTTCTCGAAATTGAACCCCATTGTCTATAACTATGTGGTGCGGCAAACCATATCTGTAGATTATGTTCTTTTTGATGAACCTCGACATCTGCTTTGAACCCACAGTAGCATAAGATTCAGCCTCAACCCACTTGGAGAAGTAGTCGATAGCCACAATAATATACTGATGACCATTAGTTGCTTTTGTCCTTACCTCTCTTATGATGTCAATCCCCTATACAACAAATGGCCAAGGAGAAGTCATTCCTTGAAGTTCCATAGATGGTAAGTGGCTAACATCACCATAAGTTTGACAATTGTGACATTTCTTCATAAATCTAACACAATCTGCTTCTATGGTGAGCCAAAAGTACCCTTGATGAGCTATTTTCTTTGCCAAAACTATCCCATTCATGTGTGGCCCGTATATCCCTTCATGAATTGCCTCTATAAGCTTTCAGGATTCATCCTTATCGACACATCTGAGGTGTACTCTGACTGGCATTCTTTTGTATAGCATCCCATTGTGACTTATGAACTATCGAGATAACATTTGCAGGGATATCCTCTCTTTCCTATCAGTGTCATTTAAAAATTGCCCAGTCTTTATATATCTTTGTAAGTCATAAAATCAAGATTTCTCAGCAGCATTAACTGGTGTTACACTCGCCTCCTTGTAACAACCGGCTTGAGATTTTGTCAAAATTAAGGGCCTGGCTTTTAGTTGTTTCCCACTTTCCTATATGGAGGCTAGTGTGGCTAAGGCAACAGCTATTTGGTTTCCTTCTCTCATCAAATGAACAAACTTACACTGAGTGAATAAGCACATGATAGTAGCTAGATATTTTTAGTACAGACACTATCTATCCTCCTTTATCTCCCACTCTTTGGTAGTTTATTTTATGACTAACATGGAGTCCCTGTACATGGCAACATTCTCTGCCCTTGTATTGCGTAATGCCTCTGGACCAAAAATGCAGGCCTTGTATTCTGCTTGGTTATTGGTCACCTTAAAATCAAGTCTTTTTGCCATCGGGATCATCTCTCCCTCTGGTGTAACCAAAATCACACCTATTTCGGCCCCTTTTTTGTTGACAGCTCCATTAAAGTACATTTCCCAACCTTGTAACTCTATTGCCCCTAGGTGTTCGTCAAGAAACTCTAACTTCTATTCTTGGTCATCATCCACTGGGCTCTGTGCCAGGAAGTCTGCTACCACACTTCATTTTACCATTTTTTTGGTTGTATACTCTATGTCAAACTTTGTGAGCAGAACGAGCCACTTAGCCAACTTTTTTGTAAGGGTCTATTGGAGATACCTGAGGGGATCATGTTTGGAAACTGCCTACACTTTGTAAGACTGAAAATAGTATCGAAGTTTTTTCCTTGCCTAAATCACTGCTAAGCATGTTTTCTCCACAAAGCTATAACTAGTTTCATAAAGTGAAAGTTTCTTGCTCAAGTAATAAACAGTGTACTCTATCTTCTCTTCGCCTTCATGTGCCAACATTGCCCCTATTACATCTTTTTCAATTGCCAAATATAGGATTAAGGCTTTACTTGGTCTTGGCAGTTGCAGAATAGGAGGATTCATTAAATAATCCTTGATAGCTTCAAAGGCTTATTAACACCTTTCATCCCATATCATGGGTTGATCTTTCTTTAGGAGCTTAAAAATGGGATTGCAGACGGTTATCAATTTGGCTATAAATTTGCTGATATACTACAAGTGCCTCAGTAACCCTCAGACCTCTTTTTCATTCCTTAGTGTGGGCATATCCCTAATTGCCTTAATTTTATATGGATCCACTCCTATTCCTTTCTAACTGAAAATGTGTCCCAATAGTTTCCTAGATGTAACCCTAAAAACACACTTCTTTGGATTCAGTATAAGATTGTACTTTTTGCCCTTGTCAGAAACTTATCTAAAGCCTCAAAATGTCCTTCCCTGGTTGTAGATTTCACCATCATATCATCCACATACACTTTTACCTCCTTGTGGATCATGTTGTGCAGTAAAGCAGTCGTCATCCTCTGATAAGTGGCTCCAAAAGGCATCACTTAGTAACAGTACACGCCCCATTTGGTAGTGAAGGATGTCTTTAACTTATCCATCACCACCATTATAATTTGATTGTACCCTGAAAATCTGTCCATAAAAGAGTACATCACGTTGGAAGCCATACTATCAATTAGCGTATCGACGCGTAGTAGCGAAAAGTCATCCTTGGGGTAGGCTTTGTTCAAATCTCGATAATCCATGTACACTCTGACCCTTCCATCCTTCTTAGGAATAGGAACTATGTTTGCTAACCACTGGGTGTCCTCTACCACTTCTAGAAACTTTGCCTTTAACTATTTTTCAACCTCTTCCTTGACCAGGAGAGTCTATTCTGACCTCAACCTCCTTTGCTTTTGCTTTATTGGCACTATGTGAGGGTACGTGGGGATCCTGTATTCTGACATCTCTTGTAGATTTTGAGCATGTCTTCATAACTCCAAGAAAATACTTTTTGTCTCTTTATTAAGATTTCTTTCATTTTCTCTCTCTCATCATGAGTTAAACCAGAAGCAAGCAGTATATTTTTAGGATTATCGTTTGTGCCTAAATTAAATGATTCAGTTTGCATGGAATTAATGTCAAACATATGCATGAAATGATTATCGCAAATAGAATAACCATTAGGAAACACATCACACAAATAAGCAAATTTAGACTTCATTTCATTCACTTTCAAAAAGAAAAGATCATCAATTTCAAATAGAGAAGTAAAAGAAACATCGTAGTCATTATAAAAGACATCTGTAATAGAGTTGAGGATGTAGGCTTCAAAATTAAGTTTTTTTCTTTGATAATCAATGTCTTTCAACTCCCAAGTAGCTTCATTCTCTTTAAATTCTTCTTAAGCTAGCATTAGCTCCTCAATAGGGGTTTCTTCAATAGCAACATCCTTGGCTCAGTTCATAAATTTGGCAAAGATTTTGAACCCTAGAATAACTTCCCCAACCATCAGGAGAGGTTCTGGAGTCCCGTTGTGTGGATACCTGGTGCTTTCCTTTATAAAGATCTGCCACAGAGTTTTCTTCTCAGCCACTACTTCCTTTTCCTTTTCTTCAGACTAGCCCCAGATATCTATCTCTCCCTCAGTTCCGTTAAGCTCTTTGAACCCTAACCCGTGCTTTAAAATAGGCACCTTATTTTCCATAAATTCTGAAGGTCCACTCTGATCTCTTCTTAACCCTATACTGGGCATAAACCTCATGCTGTGCATCATTTTTAGAACCTTTTCATCCATCTCATCCTCATAAATTACACAAACCTCAAAGCTGTGACTAATGGAGATCTTTTTGGGGGTTAACTTTAGTGCAACCACAACGACTTTGGTTTTAGCAGAGATGGTGACAACCCTTCCTTCATGAGGGAATTTAATTTTTTGGTGAATAGTGGATAGGACGCCACCTAGGGGGTGAAACCACAGCCTTCCCAATAAAATGGCAAATGTTATCGGGATATCAATCACGTGCAAGTCAACCCAAACTTCTATAGGTCCCATTTTGACCAATGCCCTGAATGTTCCTTCCACAGACCTTTTGGTGTCATCATAAGCCTTGATGACTACCTTAGAAGGCTTTAAATGGGCCATCGTCAACCCTAACTTTGGTAGAATCTTCAACGGACTAACATTGATAACAGAACCATTATTAACCATAACACAGCAGGTCATTTTTCCCTTCACCTCAACCTTGATAAACAGAGCTTTATAGTGGTCCTTCCCCTCTAGATGTAGGTCATTATTAGAAAATGTTATCATTCTTTGAGGGGTTTCCATTAGTGACCCAACCATTTATTCTGGGGTAGAGCTAGTGGAGACCTTTTTTGATCTAGTGCCAAAACCAGGGCCTCCCTATGATCCCTAGAATGCATAAGTAACTCCTAAACACTAGTAATAGCCTCCTCACTTTGCTTTGCTTCTTCCCCTTTTTCAGAGCTTTCTGCCTTTTCAGACTCTAACTTGGAAATCTTAGGTTCTTCCCTCTTTCCTTCAACCTTCCCTACAAACTGGCTTGATCTATCTCTCTTGTTGTCCAACAGGTCAATTCATTCCTGGCTCTCATCATCAGAACTCCATATGTCCAAGATGTGCACCTATAATTCCATGGGTTGTTTGCTTGGTTTTATGTTCTTAGGTTCAATTTTTAGGGAGTTGTGGGTGACATCCATAAAGGAGTTTAGGACTTACTCCTTCGTTAGACCAGTGTTGACCATCAAAATGGGTGCATTTGGTGGTGGTACATTTTGGTAATTAGGTAAGGGGTTGGTTTGTGTATTTGGCTTTCTAGGTTCTAGGTCAGTAATCTTGCCTGAGTCTATTAGGTCTTGGATTTCATGCTTTAATTGGGCACAACTATCAGTGTCATGTCTAATGGTTTGGTGAAATTTGTAGAAAAGCTTTGGGTTAGCACCGAGTAAGGGTTATTATGAAGGTAAAGGCCGCAGCAGGTTCTCAATAAACTTGTCAAGAACCTTGGACAGAGGGCATCCTAGATTTGAAAATCTCTAAGGTTGTCTAACTACATTAACCTGTACATTATTTCTTGGTGGTCGGATGGCATGGATCTGAACATTATTACTCGAACTAGCTCCTTCCTTGTCCATAGATCTTCCTCTAAAGAATTTATTCTCTTGAGCCAAGTTTGACTCTTTTTAGACTCCAAACCTATACAATTCTTCCTAGTTTTTGATTCCCAAATCTCTCAGCTTTCTAAACAATGCCGGGACACACCCTCTATTGCCAAGACCAATTGATCTGACTCAGCAGGCCTATGTCTCATCAAAGATAGCTTTCCCCTCCAACGAGGTAGGTAATTAGTAAAGGGCTCGTTAAAGTTCTACTTGGTATTCTGTAGATCCCTCAGTGACACCTCTAACTAAACATTGAGGCCGTATTGCTTGATAAAAGTGGCACATAATTCCTTCCAATTTGATTGAGCATGTGGTTCCAAGGTGTAGTACCAGTGGATCGGCGCTCCCTCTAGTGAAATAGGGAATTGCTTGATGATTTGGCTCTTAGTCAGCTTAATGGCTTTCATATAAGTGACATACTGCTTCAAATACAAATGGGGATCCTCGGCGCTAATGTATTTCTTCATATTAGGGAATTTGAATTTACAAGGCAACAGTTCATCTTCCCTTTCTAGATTTAGATTGGCATAATCTAGGGGGGCGACAATACCCATCTCCTTCATCATCATCTGCATTTGGTTCATTGCCTTGGTTATGCTCTTGGCACACTCAATTTGCCTTACATCTTCGATTAGGTTGATAAATATGTTGAGAAAATTAATTTTTGGATAATTGTATAATTTTTGGTGAATTTTTGAAGTAATTATAGTATATTTATATATATAAGGGCATTTTGGTAATTTTACCCTAAATTGGCTAAAAATGTAATTTAATTGGTTTAATAGTTATTTAAGGTATAAAAATGATTTCTACAAATTATTTGGTATTTTTAACTAATTAAAACTATTTTTCGTGAATTATTTTCAATTATATATATAATATACGGTTTTACTAATAAAATGAGTTTTTATCGGTTTTTACTGTGTTTAAAGGTTAATTATGTAATTTTTACCTATAAAATGTACTTTTAGGTTTTAAGGATATTTTTGGTATTTCTGAAATTATTCTGTGTTTGTGAACCCCGGTCGATAGATTGTAGTCTGGAGTCCGACCGAGGGGTTGTGGTTGAGTGTTGAGCTTGTATTTCGAAGTGTGTTTCTTTGCAGGGTCATCTTTACTCTTTGAGTAGAGAGATGTCCGTTTTACAGGGGAGGTTCTGCCGAATTTTTGGTAGAATTCTCGTAAAACGTGATGTCCGGTCGATCCCTAATCCTGTTTCTGTAATTAATATTCTAGATTGAATTCTAGGGTTTCTGATAGGGTTATTCTAATTTCTGTCGTTATTGTTTGTTTAGTTGCGCCGAGACCAAGGCCTAGTGGACCAGGCCCGTCAGATCCATCTCGAGGAGCGCACTAGTGTGAGTTGCTATTTTATATATATATGCTTAGGATGCATGATTTAGAAATGCATGTTTTATTTGGATTAAATATGCATAAATAATTTGATTATTTCTTAAGTTTATATTTAGTTTATTTTGGTTTATTTTTGGTATATATTAAATTATATGCATGTTTTGTTAATAAATTATATTTAAAATGTTTTTAAATATATTTCGAGCTTAATTTATGATTTAATTGGATTTATTTAACGTATATATACTCGAAATATACCTGGTTTACTTTTGGTACATTTTCAGTATATATATGGTTTATGTTGTTATTTTATTTAAATTCATGCATCATTTATTTATGAATGAATGTTTTATATTTATTAATGAAGGATATCGATAGAACGTGCTACGTAGTGGGCAGCACTAGGACCGAGTACGTACCGGTATGCCTATAGCATTTAGGCTATATTACTAACCATTTGTGGATATTGATATATTTATGATTATTTGATGTGTGAGATATGGTTTGGAGGTTTGATTGCTGGAGCTCAGTTGACCAAGTGTCTCGGGGCCAATCACACTGGCAGTCAGACTGTTGGAGCTCGGTTGACTTAGTGTCTCGGGGCCAGTCTACTGTCTAAATGGATTAAGTGGATATATTTTGGAATAAGTGAGCCTGTATGGCTAGAGTGTTGTCTAACACTGTTTTCGAGGTTGCGATATCATAGGGTTCTATTTGATCCTTCATAAACGATGATTTTCAATGAAATATATATAAAATGATTTTATTGCATCTGTGTGTATTTGCCTGTATATATACATATTAGATATATATTGTTGATTGTATGCATTGCCATTTAGTATGCATGTATATATATTATAGTAATTCACTCAGTGAGGTCTGACTCCCCTCCGTTGACTATTTTTCAGGAGAGTCAACATCTTCAGACCTCAGTAGCAGGCCTATACGCCGGATTTCTTTCGCCCCGACTTCTTTGTGTAAACTGCTTACTTGAGTCTTATTTTTATAATCTAGACACTGTAGTAGTTGTAAATTAATTGGGGGATTTTATGTATTATATTTATACGAGATATTGTATTATACTTGAACTGGATTTGTATTAAAAGATTTATATATATGAGATGAGATTTAATTTAAATCCAGTTGATGAAAATAATATTGTGATATTTATGATTTTTATTTCCGCTGCATTATATATTGTTATTACTATTGCATGTTTTATTTTATTTTTAGGCTTGCTACGGGTTTTGGATTCGAAAGAATTCCCGTTCCCTAGCGCCAGTCATGGCCCCTATTTTGGGTCATGACAAAGTTGGTATCAGAGCGGAGTTCTGTGTCAGGGCTTAGTTGTGTGAGTTGTGGCCCTAGTTTTCAGAGTTGTGTTTTCTGTTGAACTACTACAGTGAATTAGGTTCGAGTATGTCTTGATAAGTATTCCTTGCTTAGTTTTCTGTGTTATTCCTCCATTGTCTGTTTTGTCTGAATATTTCCATTTATCTTTTCAGTATGAGGAGGCGAGCACGTGTCGCTCCACCGGTCGTTGAGGCCGAGGATGATGAGTCTTTTTAGGATGAGGTTTTACCTCCTGAGCAGCCAGTTAGACGTAGAGGTCGTGGCAGAGGTAGACCTCGAGGAGCGGCAGTTCACCGTAGGCAGAGAGAGTTATAGGACGAGGAGCCTGTAGAGCCTGAGTTTGATGTTCCTGTTCCTCCTGTTGTTCAGCCTGCCTATCAGCAGGGTATGTCTGACCCTGAGGCAGCTTTGTTCTATGCCCGAGTTAGCAGGATTGCTTTTGATGGTACTTCCGATTCGTTAGATTTTCTGCATGCGATTGAGACTCGGACTCGGACTGCTCACACCGAGTACCAGCGGATCATGATCGTAGAGTTGTCTGTCGAGGGACCAGCCCTAGATTGGTTCATTCAGATGATCCAGCCTTATTTGATGACGATGACCTGGGCTCAGTTCTGAGAGCGGTTTATGAGGAGATTTTGTCCAGAGCCTCTTCGTTTGAGCTATCATCTTCGTTTGACCAGTATTTCTCGTGGAGATCGATTTGTAGAGGAGTACACCCGAGAGTTTCTTCGGCTAGGTAGATATGTAGAGGATCTGATGCGAGATCAGTATTTTGTGGTCACTACATACGTTACTAGTTTAGGTTCAGCTTTTGCTGGTATGCCTACAGCAGGCCTTACTCTGGAGTCTATGATTGAGTTGGCTAAGGAGATTGAGTTAAGGCTAGTTAGGTAGGGAGCGATGCCTGATTATTACCAGTTAGGAGTTCAGTTGAGTGGATTGCAGACTACACCGTACTCTAGTTTTCATATTGGTTCGAGTAGTCAGCAGCGAGGTTCGACTCAACAGAGTAAGAGACAGCAACAGCGAGTGCATAAGAGCAGTAGACATGGCCGTGGAGGTCAATGTAGATCATTCAGATTCGGGTCAGGTGCTTCGAGCAGCAGTAGTGGTCGTAGTTCTGGATCAGCTGCCAGCGTTTGTCAGACTTATGGTAGAGTCCATCAGGGACCGTGTTATCTGACACCATTGACATGCTTCAGATGCGGGTAGACAGGACATTTTGCCAGATCGTGTCCTTATTCCGGGTATCAGCAGCAGCAGATTTCGTGATTCCCACAGCAGTCGATTGCTAGTGCTGCACCCGTGCCATTTCAATTACCACCAGCTCAGCATCCACTCAGTTTGTTCCACAGCAGAGTCATGGTAGAGGTACTAGAGGAGGTGCCAGAGGTGATGGCCAGGCTTCTACCAGTCAGCAGGGAGGTCGAGGTCAAGCCAGAGTTTTCCATCTTACTCAGCAGGATGCTCAAGCATCTAATGCAGTCGTGGCAGGTATTGTTTCTGTTTGTTACCCGGATGTTTGGGTTTTGTTTGATCCGGGTGCCACGCATTCATTTGTTTCTCCCATTTTTGCTTCTAAATCTTATTGGCAAGCTTCGAGGATGGCTATTCCTTTGTCTGTTGCCACTCCTTTGAGCGATTCTTTGGACACCGATATTGTTCTTTCTGGTTGTCCAGTTCTCATGGGAGATAGAGAATTACCCGCTAATTTGATTCTGTTGGATGTGATGGAGTTTGATGTTATTTTGGGAATGGATTGGTTATCTCAGCACTATGCCATGGTAGATTGTAGGAATAAAGAGGTGACTTTCAGAATTCCTGATGAAGAAGACTTTAAATTTATGGGTGATAGGAGTTTAGCACCTCATAATCTTATTTCTGCTATTACGGCTAGGAAGTTGTTGAAGAAAGGATGTCAGGGATATTTGGCATTGGTTAGGGATACGTCAGTGGAGAAGTTGTCACTCACAGATGTTCCTGTTGCTTGTGAGTTTCCTGATGTTTTTCCTGAGGAGTTGCCAGGTTTACCACCTCATAGAGAGATTGAGTTCTGTATAGATGTGGTACCAGGTACTACTCCTATATCTATGCCACCCTACAGAATGGCTCCTGCAGAGTTGAAAGAGTTGAAGGAGCAGTTGCAAGAGTTATTGGATAAAGGTTTCATTAGACCCAGTGTTTCTCCTTGGGGTGCACCAGTCCTGTTTGTGAAGAAGAAGGATGGTACCCTGAGACTGTGCATTGACTACAGAGAATTGAATAAGGTAACAGTGAAGAACAAGTATCCTCTTCCAAGGATAAATGATTTGTTTGATCAGCTACAGGGTGCACAGTTCTTTTCTAAGGTTGATTTGAGGTCAGGTTATCATCAACTATGGATTAGTGAAGCTGATATTCCTAAGACGACATTTCGCACTCGATATGGCCATTATGAGTTTTTGGTGATGTCTTTTGGTTTGACTAATGCACCAGTAGCTTTTATGGACCTGATGAATAGGGTATTCAGACCGTATGTGGATCAGTTTGTAGTAGTCTTCATTGATGATATACTTGTATATTTGAGGAGTATGGAGGAGCATGTATAACACTTGAGGATTGTACTACAGACACTGAGAGATCATCAGCTTTATGCTAAATTCTCAAAGTGTGATTTCTGGATGGAGAGCATTTCTTTTCTTGGACACATAGTGTCTAAATAAGGTATTCAGGTTGATCCACAGAAGATTGAAGCAGTGTCTGAGTGGCCTAGACCTACTTCTGTTGTAGAGATTCGGAGTTTTGTGGGTTTAGCCGGGTATTATAGGCGGTTTGTGCAGGATTTTTCTAGAATTGCAGCCCCTATGACTCGCTTGACTCAGAAGAATGTTAGGTTTGAGTGGTTAGAAGCTTGTGAGAATAGTTTCCAATTGTTGAAGGAGAAGTTGACCACCGCCCCAGTGTTAGCTTTGCCTAATAGTATGGATAAGTTCACAGTTTACTGTGATGCCTCTAGAATTGGCCTTGGTTGTGTGTTGATGCAGAATGGAAGGGTGATAGCCTATGCTTCAAGGCAGTTGAAGAAGCATGAGCAGATCTATCCCACACATGACCTTGAGATGGCTGTAGTGATCTTTGCTTTGAAAATCTGGAGACATTATCTATACGGGGTGACTTGTGAGATATTTACTGATCACAAGAGCCTTAAGTACATTTTCCAGCAGCGAGATTTGAATCTGAGGCAAAGAAGATGGTTGGAATTGTTGAAGGATTATGATTGCGAGATCTTATATCATCCGGGTAAAGCTAATGTGGTAGCAGATGCCTTGAGTAGGAAGTCCTCAGGCAATCTTGCTCACATCAGTGTTGAGAGGAGACCATTGATCCAGGAGTTGCATTTGTTGGTGGATCAAGGTCTAATGATGAAGCTTAGTAGATCAGGTGGACTGCTAGCTCAGTTTAAAGTGCGATCTGTACTGAGGGATAGGATTAAAGCAGCTCAGAGCCGAGATCCTATTCTAGAAGAGCTTGCAGAGAATGTTCGAGCAGGGAAGTTCATTGATTTTACACTTGATAATGATGGTGTGTTGTGGATCAGTGGTAGATTGTGTGTTCCTGATGTGGATGAGTTGAGAAAGGAGATTTTAGAGGAATCACACTCTATAGCTTACAACGTTCATCCGGGTGTTACTAAGATGTACCACAGTATTAGAGATTTATACTGGTGGGATGGATTAAAGAAGGATGTCGCTGATTATGTTGCTAAGTGCTTGACGTGTTAACAAGTGAAAGTCGAGCATTAGAAGCCTTTTGGGAAGCTTCAGCCTCTTCCTATTCCCGAGTGGAAGTGGGAAAGGATAGCTATGGATTTTATGGTAGGTTTACCTCGTTCGAAGGATGGATACGACTCCATCTGGGTGATTGTAGACAGGTTGATGAAGTCTGCACATTTCTTGCCTGTGAAATCCACCTATTCAGTTGCCAGATTGGCGAAGTTGTATGTGAAGCATATCGTATGCCTTCATGGAGTACCTGTGTCCATTATGTCAGATAGAGGTTCAGTGTTTACTTCTCATTTTTTACAGAAGTTGCAGGAAGCGATGGGCACTAGGTTGGATTTTAGTACTGCTTTTCATCCTCAGACAAATGGTTAGTCTGAGAGGACGATCCAGACACTGGAAGATATGTTGAGAATGTGTGTCTTGGATTTGGGAGGTAGCTGGGATGATCATTTGCCACTCGTTGAGTTTGCATATAATAACAGCTACCATAGCAGTATTGGTATGGCACCGTACGAGGCATTGTATGGAGGAAATGTAGATCCCCTTTGAGTTGGGATGAGATTGGTGAGAGAGCTTTGACTGGACCTGAGATGGTTCAGGATGCTGCAGAGAAAGTCACCGTGATTAAATGAAGATTAGAGACCGCAGTTAGTAGGAAAAAGAGTTATGCGGATCCTAAGCGCAAAGATGTGGAGTTTCAGGTTGGAGATTTCATTTTTCTGAAGATATCTCCGATGAAGGGTGTGATGAGATTTGGCAGGAAGGGTAAGTTAGCACCGAGATATATTGGACCGTTTGAGATTCTGGAGAGAGTTGGCACTGTTGCATATCGGTTGGATTTGCCTCCAAGTATGTCACAGGTGCATCCAGTATTTCATATCTCGATGTTGAGGAAGTATATCTCAGACCCATCACACGTGTTGCAGCCTGACAGTGTAGAAGTAAATGAAGATTTGACGTTTGTGGAAGAACCTGTGGCAATCGTTGATTTTCAAGTTCGACAGTTGCGATCGAAGCACATTCCGATGGTCAAGGTTCTGTGGCGTAGCAATAGAGTCGAGGAGCATACGTGAGAGACTGAAGCTGAGATGCGAGCTTCTTACCCGTATCTCTTTCCTTCCTGATCCTGTAATCTTTTCTTTCTGGAATTCGGGGATGAATTCTTGTAAGGGGGGAAGACTGTAATATCCCGTATTTTTTTAAACATTTTAACACTGTACCAGGATATACAGTGTTAATAATTTTTGCATATATATTACGATATTTTTATGAGTTGATATTTATTTAAAACCTATTTTTAATTACTGTGTCTTATTTACAGTTCTTTACGTAAAATTTTCCCGAGACTTGCATTTTCGGGGAAATTTTCACGTAAATAATTTATTATTAATTATTTTAAATATATTTACGGACTTGCATGAACTCATACGTATTTTTAGATTACTAAATAAAGCCTATGTGTGTATATATTTATTTAATTAGGGTTTAGTATATTACCCTAATATTTTATTATTATTTGTTTATTAAATTAATATAATAATGTGTGGTGTATAATTTTTTCACATATTTTATTTATACACTATATTATAATATATACATAATATTTTATTATTTCTTTTTTTTTTCTTTCTTTTTCTTTTTCTTTTTCTTTTTCTTTTCTTTTCTTTTTCTTCTTCTTCTTCTTCTTCTCCTTCCCCGTGCCCGACCACTCCCTCACCACCAACCACCGCTGCAACTGCCATTCCCCTATCGTTGGTGTGCCTCCCGGCTTGCCACCGTCTTCCCCAGCCGTTCCTCGCCGCCAGCAGCCTCCTTCCCCGGCGCCGACAACCTCTTTTCTTCCATTTTGGCCGAAATTCTTCTCCTCGCCGTTCACCAACTTTCTGATCACCATTTTTGACACCGCCAGTCTCTTTCTTCTCCTTGAGCTCCGGTGAGTGTGATTCTAGCTTTGGTTTGAGCTTAAATGGTCTTGATTTGCTTAGGTTTCGAATTTTCCAATTCGGCCATATTAGGGTTTTTGATTTTTTTGAGCTTCGAATTGATTGATTCATGAAAACTCCCTTCACAAATGTTGATCCTAGTAGCTTAATCTACATGTATGAATTTTTGTAGAATTTTTGGAGATTATTTGGATTTTTGGGTATTTTTGAATATTTTAATATTATTTTCTAATTTTCGGAAATTAATTATTTAAATTATGAAATTGTGTTTTATGGTAATTATAGGTGTTGAAATGAATTATAGGAATTTATTTTGAATTTTTATGAATTTCTATGTATTTATTTTGAATTATTGAGTTTATGTGAATTTGGAAAATTAGGGTTAATTATGTTTTTAATTGAATTTAATTGGATAATTGAGATTAATTATTGATACTATTGATAAATATGTTGAGAAAATTAATTTTTGGATAATTGTATAATTTTTGGTGAATTTTTGAAGTAATTATAGTATATTTATATATATAAGGGCATTTTGATAATTTTATCCTAAATTGGCTAAAAATATAATTTAATTGGTTTTAATAGTTATTTAAGGTATAAAAATGATTTCTACAAATTATTTGGTATTTTTAACTAATTAAAACTATTTTTCGTGAATTATTTTCAATTATATATATAATATACGGTTTTACTAATAAAATGAGTTTTTATCGGTTTTTACTGTGTTTAAAGGTTAATTATGTAATTTCTACCTATAAAATGTACTTTTAGGTTTTAAGGATATTTTTGATATTTCTGAAATTATTCTGTGTTTGTAGACCCCGGTCGGTAGATTGTAGTCTGGAGTCCGACCGAGGGGTTGTGGTTGAGTGTTGAGCTTGTATTTCGAAGTGTGTTTCTTTGCAGGGTCGTCTCTACTCTTTGAGTAGAGAGATGTCCATTTTACAGGGGAGGTTCTGCCGAATTTTTGGTAGAATTCTCATAAAACGTGATGTCCGGTCGATCCCTAATCCTGTTTCTGTAATTAATATTCTAGATTGAATTCTAGGGTTTCTGATAGGGTTATTCTAATTTCTGTCGTTATTGTTTGTTTAGTTGCACTGAGATCGAGGCCTAATGGACCAGGCCCGCTGGATCCATCTCGAGGAGCGCACTAGTGTGAGTTGTTATTTTATATATATATGCTTAGGATGCATGATTTAGAAATGCATGTTTTATTTGGATTAAATATGCATAAATAATTTGATTATTTCTTAAGTTTATATTTAGTTTATTTTGGTTTATTTTTGGTATATATTAAATTATATGCATGTTTTGTTAATAAATTATATTTAAAATATTTTTAAATATATTTCAAGCTTAATTTATGATTTAATTGGATTTATTTAACATATATATACTCAAAATATACCTGGTTTACTTTTGGTATATTTTCAGTATATATATGGTTTATGTTGTTATTTTATTTAAATTCATGAATCATTTATTTGTGAATGAATGTTTTATATTTATTAATGAAGGATATCGATAGAACGTGCTACCTAGTGGGCAGCACTAGGACCGAGTACGTACCGGTACGCCTATAGCATTTAGGCTATATTACTAACCATTTGTGGATATTGATATATTTATGATTATTTGATGTGTGAGATATGGTTTGGAGGTGTGATTGCTGGAGCTCGATTGACCAAGTGTCTCGGGGCCAATCACACTGGCGGTCAGACTGCTGGAGCTCGGTTGACTTAGTGTCTCGGGGCCAGTCTACTGTCTAAATGGATTAAGTGGATATATTTTGGAATAAGTGAGCCTGTATGGCTAGAGTGTTGTCTAACACTGTTTTCGAGGTTGCGATATCATAGGGTTCTATTTGATCCTTCATAAACGATGATTTTTAATGAAATATATATAAAATGATTTTATTGCATCTGTGTGTATTTGCCTGTATATATACATATTAGATATATACTGTTGATTGTATGCATTGTTATTTAGTATGCATGTATATATATTATAGTAATTCACTCAGTAAGGTCTGACTCCACTCCGTTGACTATTTTTCAGGAGAGTCAACATCTTCAAACCTCAGTAGCAGGCCTATACACCGGATTTCTTTCGCCCCGGCTTCTTTGTGTAAACTGCTTACTTGAGTCTTATTTTTATAATCTAGACACTGTAGTAGTTGTAAATTAATTGGGGGATTTTATGTATTATATTTATGCGAGATATTATATTATACTTGAACTGGATTTGTATTAAAAGATTTATATATATGAGATGAGATTTAATTTAAATCCAGTTGATGAAAATAATATTGTGATATTTATGATTTTTATTTCCGCTGCATTATATATTGTTATTACTATTGCATGTTTTATTTTATTTTTAGGCTTGCTACGGGTTCCGGATTTGAAAGAATTCCCGTTCCCTAGCGCCGGTCATGGCCCCTGTTTTGGGTCGTGACATGAAGAGCTTACTTCCACACCTAATTTTAGGGAGAATTTGCTGAAAAAAACTTATGGAAATTAAGCATAAAAATATTGAATTCAGAGTATCAAAATAGTCTTTGAATATTTTTGTGCTTTTCTTCCTTATCCAAGTATTCCCCTGCCTTTCTTGTATTACTCAGCGTGGATACTGTTGGAAAGGTCCTTTGGATACTCATACTCTTATAGATTATTAGAGTAATAGAGCAAAGTTTTTTTTAACGTGGGTCCTCTTTTAGTATTCCCCCGCCTTTCTTGTATCACTCTGCGTGGATACCTCTAGAAGTTCACATTGATACTCTTGCTCATTTTTGGGCATTGGAGAACATTATGCTTGCTCTTATTCTGATTCTCCTCTTAGTGTTCCCCCGCCTTTCTCGTATTACTCAGCGTGGATACCATTGAGGGATTTGTACTCATACTCATTTCTGAGCATTGGAGTAGATTATATGCACATTTATTATTCAAAAGACTAAAATGACACTTTGAAATGCAACCAATTTATACTGCAAGTCCATAGATTTTGTCTTTGCATATTCTTCCCATCGTTTGGGTGTAAAGTAAGGATTAGATTGATTAGAGTTTTAGAAACTCTCAGCATAGAATTATCAACATGACATCTGAATTCTGAGAGGCTAATAAAAGAAAGCCACTAAAATCAAAGGTCATAAGATAAGTTTTCACACATGATATCATGAAGTGGATGAATTTACTATAAATTTTCTTTGTACTTTACTGCAGAATTAAAATAGATAGAGTTATATTACTTCCTACAGAGTGACATTTTAATGAGTGATTGGCATTTGCTATCCTAATCATTTTTATTGATGTGTTGATTCCTTTCCTCTACTTCATTCTCTTTTATTTTCCCTGCACAAAATACCATAAGTTAGTATGGTTTATTTGTAAGTGAAGAAATTTTGTCAAAATGCAATGTTATTCTTTTGCATTCTTCCTTTTTTTTATTGTGGTGATGATGTCTCTAGTCGTAGGGTCACGATATTCTGCCACTGAAATTGTGGCTTTATTCTGTTGATGTTATGGTAGAGAGCTCCATCATTCCTCTTCCTAACATTTCTTGTAAAAGAGAAGATTTATGAGTTAGAGATTTTTATTTCATAATCAAAGAATTTTTCAGAGTGCATTTGTTCCAAGTTTTGAGTGCATTCTTCCCTTTTAATCATGATGTCTCTGATCATAGGGTCATGATATTCTACTATTGAGGTTGTGGCTTTAAGCTGAATATTGATGCTATGGTAAAGGGCCTCATTCCTCTTCCCAATATTTTCTGCAAAAGAAAAGATTTGGGAGTTAGAGGTCACCATTAAAGAAGTCTTCAGAGTGCATTCGTCTCAAGTCTTGAGTGCATTCTTCCTTTTTTAGGGCTAAGCGCATGTATCGCTGACATATTGGACCTTCTCGTTACCATATTCCACACCCTACAATGGTCTAATTGTTGTGGAGAGATATTCCAAATGATGCTCCCGATGACACTATGGAGATGGATACTGAGTTTGAGGAGCTTGAAAGTTTTATCCAGCCTCTTGAGGTCACCAGGAATATGCTTCTTGGTAATGTCACTCCTTTTATTTTCATTCCTTTAGATGCTTACCTGTGAATACTCTGACTACTTTCCTGCACTTTTACAACACTAATCTTGAATGTTGGTAACAAAGTGTTTGGACAATCTTGACTAGGCTCAAAGACTTTATAATGCAAAGAAAGTATTTCACAATAAATGTATGCAAGTGTATGCATGTTTTGCATAACATGCATGATCTTAATAGGTCTTCTATTTGGAGCAAAGCTATGTTCATAGCTTAGAGTGTGAGAATGAGGTGCCTTATCAACAGCTTGTAGGTTCAAGCATTTGATGCTTCATTGTTGGTACTTTTGATGTTTGAGCTTCTGATATAGCCTATCGGACAAATAACCTGTAATATCCCGTATTTTTAAAAATATTTTTACACTGTACCGGGATATGCAGTGTTAATAATTTCTGTACATTATATGATATTTTTATGAGTTGATATGTATTTAAACCTATTTTAATTACGGTGTATTATTTTTAGTGTTTTACGTAAAATTTTCCCGGGACTTGCATTTTCGGGGAAATTTTCACGTAAACAATGTATTATTAATTATTTTAAATGTATTTACGGACTTGCATGAACTCATACATATTTTTAAATTATTAAATAAAGTCTGTGTGTGTATAATTATTTAATTAGGGTTTATTATTACCCTAATATTTTATTAAGTATTTATTTGTTTTATTGTTATTTAATTAATTTTATTTAGTATAAATTATTAAAATATTAATATTTTATGTGTGTGGTGTATATTTGATGTGTGTAATTTAATATTATTTTAATATATAGTATAAAGTATATATATATACATATATTTGTCAAAAATCAAAAAGTTTAGAAAATTACCATTTTGCCCCCGACTTCTTCTTCTTCCTCCCGATTCTTCCCTTCTCTGTTTCCGATCGCTGCCGTGCCGTTTCTTCACCGTGGGTGTGCCGTCCGGTGTGTCACCGTCTTCCCCGACCAATTTCGCCGCCTGAGGAGGCCGTTTCCGGCGTCTGGAGATCGATTTTGGCCGGAGAAGCCGAAAATCGATCCACCGTCGATCACGCCGATTCCGGCCACCGTTTTCGACACCGCTGGTCTCTTTCTTCTCCTTAAGCTCCGGTGAGTGTGATTCTAGCTTTGGTTTGAGCTAAAATGGTTTAGAATTGCTTAGGTTTCGATTTTGTCAATTTCGGCCTATTAGGGTTTTTGATTTTTTTGAGCTTCAAATTGATTGATTCATGAAAACTTCCTTCACAAATGTTGTTCCTAGTAGTTTAATCTACATGTATGAATTTTTGTAGAATTTTTGGAGATTTTTTGGATTTTTGGGTATTTTTGAATATTTTAATATTATTTTCTAATTTTCGGAAATTAATTATTTAAATTATGAAATTGGAGTTTATGGTTGAATTAGGTGTTGAAATGAATTATAGGAATTTATTTGGAATTTTTATGAATTTCTAAGTATTTATTTTGAATTATTGAAGTTTACGTGATTTTGAAAAAATTAGGTTAAATGTGTTTTTATTTGAATTTAATTGGTTAATTGAGTTTAATTATTGATATTATTGATAAATATGTTGAGAAAATTAATTTTGGGTAATTGTATGATTTTTGGTGAATTTTTGAATAATTTAAGTATATTTATATATATAGGGGTATTTTGGTAATTTTACCCTAAATTGTCTAAAAATGTAATTTAATTGGTTTTAATATTTATTTAAGGTATAAAAATGATTTCTACAAATTATTTAGTATTTTTAACTAATTAAAACTATTTTTCGTGAATTATTTTCAATTATATATATAATATACGATTTTTCTAATAAAATGAGTTTTAATCGGTTTTTATAGTGTTTCAAGGTCAATTATGTAATTTTTACCTATAAAATGTATTTCTATGATTTAAGGATATTTTTGGTATATTTGAATTATGTTCTGTGTTTGTGGACCCCGGTCGGTGGACTGTAGTTTGGAGTCCGACCGTGGGATTTTGATTGTGTTGAGCTCGTTTTTCGAAGTGTATTTTCTTTGCAGGGTCGGCTCTACTCTTTTGAGTAGAGAGATGTCTGTTTTACAAGGGAGGTTCTGCCGGATTTTCGGTAGAATTCTCGTAAAACGTGATATCCAGTCGAACCCTAATTTTCAATTCTGTGTTTAATACTCTAGATTGAATTCTAGGATTTCTATTAGGGTTACTCTGATATCGGTTATTTATTTCTTGTTTAGTTACGCCGAGACCGAGGGCTAGTGGACCAGGCCCGTCGGACCTGTCTTGTGGAGCGCATTAGGTGAGTTACTATATTATATATATATGCTTAGGATGCATGATTTAGAAATACATGTTTTATGTTGATTAAATATGCATAAATAATTTGATTATTTCTTAAGTTTATATTAAGTATATTTTTGGTTTATTTTTGGTATATATTAAATTGTATGCATGTTTTGTAAATAAAATATATTTAAAATGTTTTTAAATATATTTCTAGCTTAAGTTATAATTTGATTGAATTCATTTGATATATATATACTCGAAATATACCTGGTTTATGTTTGGTATATTTCCAGTATATATATGGTATATATTGTTGTTTTATTTAAATTCATGCATCATTTAATTGTGAATGAATGTTTTATATTTAATGATGAAGGATATCAATAGAACGTGCTACCTAGTGGGCAGCACTAGGACCGAGTACGTACCGGTACGCTTATAGCTTTAGGCTATATTACTAACTATTTGTGGATATTGATTTTATATGATTATTGATATGTGTGAGATGTGGTTTGGGTGTGATTGCTGGAGCTCGGTTGACCAAGTGTCTCGGGGCTAATCACACTGGCAGTCAGACTGCTGGAGCTCGGTTGACTTAGTGTCTCGGGGCCAGTCTACTGTCCAAATGGATTAAGTGGATATATTTGGAATAAGTGATCCTGTATGGCTTGAGTGTTGTTTAACACTATTTTCTGAGGTTGCGATATTCTAGGGTTCTATGTGATCCTTCATAAACTGGGATTTTTCAGTAAAATATATAAAAATGATTTTTCTGCATCTGTATGAATTTGCCTGTATATATACATATTATATATATACTGTTGACTGTATGCATTATCACTTAGTGTGTATGTATATATATTATAGTAATTCACTCAGTGAGGTCTGACTCCCCTCCGTTGACTATTTTTCAGGAGAGTCAACTTCTTCAGACCTCAGTAGCAGGTCGATACGCCGGATTTCTTCCGCCCCGGCTTCTTTATGTAAATTGTCTACTTGAGTCTTATTTATTTTATCTAGACACTACAGTAGTTGTGAATTAAAGTATTGGATTTCATGTATTTTATTTAAAGAGATGTACTACATTGAAACTGGATTTGTATTAAAGATTATATATATATGATGAGATGAGTTTTGAATTAAATCCAGTTGATATGGATGATATTATGATTTTTATTTTTCGCTGCATATTATACTGTTACTGTTATTATGGCATGCTTTATTTTATTTTTAGGCTTGCTACGGGTTCCGGATTCGAAAGAATTCCCGTTCCCTAGCGCCGGTCATGACCCCTGTTTTGGGTCGTGACATAACCAGGCAAGTAAGTGGGATCTATGGAGCTCATGATTGACCAATGCACTATTGAACTTTTCTTTTTGTTACTGCTTCTGCTATATGATAACTGTTATATCTGTATGCTTGTAGTATACTCATTTTTGCCCTGAGATCATTTTCACTAACTTTAAAGTTCTACTATTATATTTACTGTTTTGCTCCTAACTTGTCCTGAAGTTACATTTTGCCCCCAGCTTCATTTTGAATTCATCCTAGCAATCATCTTCTTTATGTGCACAAGAGACTTGATTTGATCATTATTGTTGCTGGCCCTTTGTCTTACTAACCCTATTAGCTGCAATCTCATGTATTGAAGATGCATAGGAGTGGGCAAACTAATTGAAGCAAGTTCTATATGATGAAATCAGTTGGACTTGCACTTTGGAGAATTTTTTAGCAGAATATGAGGCTTGATGTTGATGCAATAATTGATGACAGTTACAATGTATGGGTTGAAAAGCAAGTTACTGAGCCACTTGAATTCTTAAGGCATAAGGGGATGCTAGGCTTACAAGGAAAATTACAAAAAAAGTGGCAAAAAGAAAACGTAACTAAAATAGTGATCTCATAGCTCTGATTTAGCTTTCATCATGTATTATTTTTCCATTCATATACTTATGCAGTATAATGAAGACCAATATGCGATGTTTGAATAAAAAATATAGGATTCAATTTTAATCATTCATTAGGGCAAAAATGAGAACATTCATTACATCATATGATATATCTCCTGTTATCAGTCAGTCGTGAATTTTCCTCTCTAATTTTTACCTTATTGTTCTTTTTTCTTTTTTTATTCTCTCTTTGTTTTTTTGTTTTTTTTTATATATATTTTTCTCATATTTCCTATCTTCAGAAGTTACATCATATGATATATGTATGTTCTTTGAATTTTCATTTGTGCCCATACTGAATGAATCTAATTGAATTAAATTTATATCAAACAAGCAGATACAATCAATATCATAATGCACAATACCATTAGGATGTACATTACTTAAGCAAGCATAATCCAAATTTATATCATCGATCACTAGAAACTAAAATTTTATTCAATGAGACAATGAGAAATTTTATTTCCTATTCTAGATGTTAGTGATGCTGAGTCTCATAGTGGTTGTCCTTGAGGTGGTTGATATAACAACTCTTTAACAACAGCACTACCCATCCTCTCAGTTGCCAGCTTCATCACTTCCTCTTTGTTGTCCTTCATTAGATTTTCCATAATCTGCTCTTTGAAGATCTCAAACCCAGGAACATCTACTCCAGAAACACTGACTGATTCCTTGGCTCCCATATAGTATTTTCCTTCCCCTGACCTGATGAAGTTCTGACTCAAAGGACCAACTTTTGCATAAAGCTTCCTCTTTTCTGCATTGAATCTCTTCTTTGCCCTTCTACCTTTTGGCTTTGCTTCCCCTGTAAAACCCAATCCTGTTGTGTCATCTTGATTTTTAAATCCTGGGAATTCTAGACTTCCTTGTTCATTCTTCCCCAGTCCTTGTCCAAGTTGGTAATTCATGCTCTCTATCATTTTTGCTACTCTCAGATCCATTTCAGTCCCATCAAATATCCCAGTAATCTAGAACCAGGGGGTGCACACACTTGTTTCTATTTATCCATATGGGTGCCACAGTAGCATTGGTTCCAACTTTCATGGTTACAACTTCTGCTTCATAAGGGAATCTTTTGATGCATAGTTAAGGGTACCCCTCCTAAGGCATGGAACCATGGCTGTCCCAACAACAAGGCATAAGTGACTAGAATTTCCAGCATGGTAAACTCAATAGTCGATTCTACAGGCCCTGTTTTGACCAAAGCTTGAAATGTTCCCTCCACATTCCTAGTACTATCATCATAAGCTTTAATTATGAGGTTTGAATCTATTAAGTCTTCAGCTTTCAGACCTAAGTTAGGTAGGATTTTCAAAGGACATACATTAATAGTAGAACCATCATTGACCATAGCAAAATTAGTTCTCTTTCCTCTTACCTTAGCTGGGATAAATAATGCCTTATTATGGTTTCTTCCTTCTAAAGGCAAGTCATCATCTGAGAACATTATTAGCTCGTGTTTCTTTTCTGTAACCTTTGCTACCATAGCCTTAGACGTAGCTACCATTTTAATATTCATGTTTAATAGAGCTTTGATAAGAGCTCTTCTATGGCTGCCTGAATGCATCAGTAATTCCCAAATGCTGACATTTATCTTAGCCTTCTTCAGTTGTTTTAAAATCAAATCCTCTTTCTGTTCTTCTTCTATCTCTGCATTTTCTATTTCTTCTCTTTTTGTTTTCTTTTCTACTGCTTTATAATTCTTCCCACTTCTAGTGACATGATTCACTTGAGGATTATTACTCCAGACATCGAAATCGCCTGGGCTTTCTTTATCAGAGTCATACTAGATGTTAATAACTCCAATTATTCAGTCTTTTTCCCATCTTTCCACACTTCCATTATGCATGTTTCCTTCCCCTTTAGATCTTCCATATTGAGCTTTCCTAAGTGTTGATTCAGTAAATCTTCAACTCCTTCTTGAGATTGTTTAGGAGCTAAAGGCTCATCCTCAAATTCATCACCCACCCTAAAGGTTGTCCCAATAGATCTTCAACTCCTCTTAGCGGTTGCTTAGGAATTTCAAGCTCTTCTTTACTAGCTTATCATCAAACTCGTCTCCCCAACCTGAAGGCATAATTGATTCAATAGGGATATCAGCAGAGGGTGGTTTCGAGTAGAATACTCTGTAATTAAATTTTCCCAAAGGTTCTCCTAGTAAATCCTCCATTCTTCTAAGGGCCTCAGGAGATTTTTCAATGTTTGCAGGGTTTAGATTCTCAAAGGATTTTAACACTTCTTTTTCACTAACACCTAAGTTGATCATCATAGTGGCTGGTGGTGGAACATTTTGATAATTTAGGAAAGGGTTGTTTCTGGTGTTTAGGTTGGAATTGGATTTCTTAGGGTCAGTGATTTTTCTAGAGTCTATCAGGTTTTGGATTTCGTGTTTTAAGCAAATGTAGGTATCTGTGGAATGGCCAGCTACTTGATGAAACTTGCAGTAATTGGTTGGATCATAGCGTGGGACATTTGGATTCGAGGGTTTGGAAAAGGTCAAGGGTCAGAGTAGGCCTTTTTGAATTAGCCTCTCTTGGACTTTAGAGAGTCATTGGTTAAAGTTGAAGAACTTTCAGGGTTACTGAACTGCATGCACCTCCATAGCTCGACTAGTACTTCCTTATTGTATGCCCCCAGTTAGGTAGTTTCGAGTTCCTGTGCCTTTAGCAGTTTTCTTTTTATCACTCTCAATTTCCTTAGCTTGTAACCCATCATTATACAAATCCATAAAGGTTTTAGGATTCATCATCTATAACCTCTCGACCAAATTAGGTGACATATTATGAACTATCATTCTAACTTGATCCTTCTCCGCAAGCTTGTTTTTCATCATCCCTGCTTTATTCATGAAATGAGTTAAGAAATCAGAAAAACATTCATTTGATTTCTGTTTAGTTAACTCTAAATCCCTAATTGACACTTCTAGTTGAGTGTTATAATCATTTTGTTTCAAGAATGCAGTATATAGTTCCTTCCAATAAGCCCTAACAGACTTTTCTAACCCATGGTACCTGTTCACAGTCATTCCTTCTAGTGACAGTACAAATAGCATAGCAACTACTGACAATGGTGCTTTAGTAGTGCTCATAGTTATTGTGTATTGGCTCAAATGAATTCTAGGGTCTCCCCTCCCATCAAATTTCTATAGTTAAGGCATTTTGAACTTGTCGGGCAGCTTGTCACCCTCCATTTGTAGCATATCATCAAAGTCAAAAGAATATCCTATTCCTTATCCTCTAATCATCTCTTCCATCTTGGAAATTTTTTGAGTCAGTGCTTGCATCTGCTTGGACTCAAGGTCTTGAACCAATTCAAGTGATTCTCTCTTCGCCTTTCCTACCATGTAGTTTTCAATGTCTTCCAGTCTCACATCAGTAGCAGGCACATTTCTAGTAGTAAGTTGCCCTCTAGCATTGTTAGCAGCAGGTGGAGAAGCTATAGTAATAGGTGGAGCTCCTACAGCAGGTGGTTGTTCAATAACAGCAACAGGTGGTTGTTCAATAAAAGGTTGCATAAGTCCGGCCAAAGCCTTTCTTAGTTCATCTTGCATCATAGCTCTCATGTCATCAATCAAAGCTCCCTTAATGTCCTCTAAGGTCCACATCTCTAGTTGTTGTTCCATTTCAATCTGTTCAGTTTAAGTTGGTTTAGCTTCTAGAAATAGTGGATTGATTGGACTCCCCTCTAGTCTCTTTAGTCTGTGAAGAATGCCTTGAGTTAAGGACTTCGGACTTAAATTAACTCTGGTCAATTTGCCACCTCTTTGTCCCCAGACACGAGAAGACCCAAATGAATCTATGATGGCTACAAAATAAGGTGTTAGTATGATGCATGGATTGTATGTATGCATGTATGCATGATGCATGTGTTTATACAACAAATAGCAAGCAAGCACTTAGTAAGTAGCAAGTATCAAGAAGCAATCAACAGGCAACATGCAAGCATAAGCCTTCCAACCTTATTCCTCCCACATATGTGTTCAATGGCGAGTTTCTTTTCTAAGGATTTTTGGTCTTGGCCTTCATATCAACAGGGGATATTAAGAGCCGACGCGCATGCCAAACCTCTCTTTAAAATAAAAGGCTCAGAAACAACATTTCTAAATATAAAGGTCTAGCCTAATCCTTATTAGCTTGAATGAGCTTTAAAGGTATAAGCCTAGGCTTTTATAAATAGAAATACCTTATGGCAATTTCAAACAAATAAGCATTTTGGGTAAAAAATCCTAAGGGAAGTAACTAGGCCATTATATGTGGTTAGGGTCCAGTAAAAAGTTAAGGTTCCCTTAGTAGGATGCTCTCCATTATGGACTTTGAGTTTCAAGCCAAGGTCAGAGGGGCCCAGCATCCTTTACCAACTCGAGAGAAGATTACCCCCCTTAAG
The DNA here is from genome assembly GCA_947683625.1 of Mallotus nudiflorus. Lineage (NCBI taxonomy): Eukaryota > Viridiplantae > Streptophyta > Magnoliopsida > Malpighiales > Euphorbiaceae > Mallotus > Mallotus nudiflorus. Next base: position 508,431 of record CANTUR010000108.1, read on the forward strand.
GACTTGGGTTATAGACTCTGGTCAGATGAGCCCGGTAATCTCTCTTGAATCGAGTTAAGGCTAAGAGTGATGGTAAGCCAATCTACAACTCTATGAAGCTAGTGGAATCATGGAATCATAAACCAACGCCATCAATTTAGTAGGGACATGCAAAATGCATGCAAGAATGAAATAATAATCGATAAAACAATTCTAAAGAACACAAGTAGAATTAGTATCTCTTATCTCCAATAGAGTCGCCACTATAGACAGCGGGGTTTAGTGCGTGTTCAAGATTTTAGCAACCATGACACTGTTTAGGCTCAGGGCCTTAGAGAACACACTAACCATTGTCACAAAGACATGGCGTGGAGATGAGGAGTCGCCACCCAGGGTAATAACTGGAACATATCGAAAAGGTGGTACTAGATTCTCTAAAAGAAAGCTAACACCACAACCAGGAGATTCTGGATACGAAATACTAACTTCTCTTAATCTCGTGTTCATTTAGAATAATTTTATAAATGATTATTTCATCCTCTAATTACATGCAATTTTATTAAACCCTAATTAACATCCATCTAACCCAAAAGGCAACAAGTCAATAAAATTACAAGTAAAAATGCATAAAAAAGGCAATGTCCCTATGTCTAAACTATGTTAATTTTATTTTATAAATTAGCTAAATCTACATATTTTATGTACAAGTGAAATGGACTTAAAGGTGGGCCTACATTTTTATTAATTAGTGAGTCTAGATCTATTTATTTTAGTCTATCTAAGATATGGGCTTAAGTCTATTCAATTTTAAAGGAAAATTAAATTAGTGGGTCTAAGTCTAACTTGGTTTTATTTTAAATGAAATGTGGGCCTAGGTTAAACCTAAATGTGGCTTTGGGGCCTAAAAACATTAAAAAAAAGGCCCAAAAATATAAAAAAAACATCATAAAATCAAATCAAAATACATTCACATATGATTTCTAAAAAAACCTAATTTAATTACATACAAACCCTAATTAACTAAAGCCACCATTAATTTTAATTAATCTTACCTAGTGGACCTAATTTTACTAATTAATTTTAAAGTGTAGAAAATTAAAAAATTTTACTATTCCCACTACTGGGGCTATTACAAACTATGTACAAAAATCTAAAATTAAACAATTATACATCCATTAAAAAACACAGAACACCAAAATAAAAAATTAAAATAAAGCCCTAAATTCTACTAGGAAACAATATAGGATCTTTCATGGCATTCTATGGACCTTTTGTTCATTTGAACACAGGCAGCATCCTCCTTAATCCTCATTTGCATATCAAAACAAAAACATAGAAATAATTAGATTAGTAATGAAATTGAATAATAAAACAAAATAAAAAATCACAAAAAGAGAAGAGAATAAAAAAAGGGAATGTTGTGCATATACTTTGAGATAGCCCCTCAGACTAGGATTTTCACCGTTGTTTTTTGACTTGTTGTTTGATTTTGGACTGAAAAGGGTGTTCTCAATAGCCTTTCTATTTTTAGAGTTTTTTTCTTTTTTGTGTAGTCAGGTTTTTTAGGCCGTTATCTCTGTGAATCTTCAAAATTTTTTTTTAAAAAAGCCTCCCCCTAGCACGCATTCAGACTTTGCTTTTAAATGCAGAGTCTATGCATACTGGCTTCCTCTAAAGGAGGAATAGACTCATCTCTTATCAAAACAGACTGATAAGGATTTGATTTTTGAAAGTTGTGTGTTTTGAATGCGTCAAAATCTTTTCCAGATAAAAAATAATTATAAAAATTCAATTTTTAACAATCAAAACACTGAAAAGTCGATAAAAAATATGCAGAAAATGGAAAAAAATGGGATTTTACGAGTTGGAATTGTGCAATGCCGATCAAAAAATTGGATTTTTGATCAGAATTGTGGATTTCTGATCGAAAATCCATAATTCTGGTTGGCATTATGGATTTCCAATAAGAAATCCATACTTTTAATTACCAAAAGACCCCTAAAAATTGACTTATTTGTAATCAAATCTTAAAAAATGTTACAATTTAGTCCTTAAAGTCCAAAAAATTGACAACAAAGTTTAATTTTTTTGAATGAATTTCATCATAGGGGCTTACGTCGTAATTATGCATAATTGCATCCTGAAATTGGGTGCTTACATAATAATTATCACGCAATGAAATTATTATGTATAAAGACAAAAAGAGCATGTGGAGTGAGCATTATAGCAAAAATTAATAAAAGGAGAAGAGCCAGATGGCTGGCTGGCCTGTCAATATGGCAATCGCCTCATTGACAGGAGGCGACGCCTCTGTAGATCGACAGGGTAACTTGACTCTCAAGACAATCAAACTTCTATCATAAGCAATTGATACTCATACACAGGCATTCAATAGGTTCCAAATTACATCTACATGTAATAATTTACTGGACCATATCAATGAAATAGTGTAACAAATAAAATAAATTGCAAATATACCTAAAGTATGCCAACTACTTAGTCACATGCAAAACAAACACAAAATAAAATGGTGAGGTTATAAAAAATATGCTTGGATGCAAGATTTTACCAAAGTGATGGACCCTTAGAGATGTGTGTTTTGAGTGTGATATGCACTTGGGTATGAGTTTCACCTTGACACAAGCTTTTCTCCTTTCTCTCCTAAGGGATGTAGACTTGCTTTGGCTTGGTTTTTCCTTCCTTCCTCAAGAACGTCCTTTTGTGTTTCTTTCAAAACTCTCCCCCTTTCTCTTTTTTTTTCCAGTAATGGTTCCCTTTTTTTTTTCCTCCTTCTTTCTCTCCTTTTTTTTCTCTCTTTTTTCCTTTTATTCCCTACCTTGCCCATGCCCCTAAGCCTTTTAACTCATCATGAGCCTCCATAGCCTTTTTCTTCCTTTAAAAATCTCTTCCTTATGCAAAATCAGGTCTGGGTGTAGGGCCCATACCACTTGGCCACCATGGCTGCAACTACAAGTGGTCTGCCACAAAGGCGATGCCTCTACAATGAGGCGATCGCCTTTGTGGCAGCTGCCAAAAAGGCGATCGCCTTATTGCACTGAGGCGACGCCTCTTTGGCCTGGGCCTATGTTAAGCCAAATGGGCCTAGGTTATTTTTAGACAATTAGGCTAAGTTTTGGGCCTTTTAGGCTTTTAGGCTTTCAATTCCACTTCCCATTAGAGATTCAGGTTTTGTTCTTGTGTCTAAGTTTCATATTCTCATCATTGGGCTTGACAATGGGCCGGTCAAACCGAGCATCCCTAATTCATCCCCTAATATGGGCTGACCGAATCGGGTGTCTACACAAAAGGTTAGTCTAATTTACATTGATTTTAATTAAATGAGTTAAATCTACATATTTTGATTTACAAGTGAGTCTAAAAACTAATGGACCTAATTCCTATATAATTTTAATTAATTGAACTTAAATCTATTTATTTTAATTCTAAAAATGGGTCTAGATCTACAAATTATGAAGTATTTAAAATAACAGGCCTAATTCTAAATGTTTTAATTCTAAAGTGATCGTAGGTCTACGAATTATGGAAAAAGCTTAAATTAAATGGGTTAAGTCTAAATTAATCAAATTAAGTGGGCCTATATCTAATTTAACTAAATGAACCTAAGTTATTTCTACTTTAAATCTAAATAATTATGGGCCTAAAATACATTTTAATTAATTAAAACCTAGACCTAAATTTATTTAAATGGGTTAAAGCCTAATGTGGGCTTAGGGTCTGAAACACATAAATATAAGCAAACAAGCCCAAAAATAATTAAAAAATATCAAAACAAACAAATAAAAGATTAAACAATTAATTTAACTTATTCTAAAAGCTCTAATTTAATTAAATTGATCTAAACAAACAAATAAATAATTAACAAAAAACCCTAATTCTAATTAGTTAAATCTAATCCAATTTTAATTAAACAACCTAATGATTTCTATAACCATTAATTTTAATTAATTACCCAATTAAAACCTTAATTTTACTAACTGATTAATTAAAACAAAACATCCAATTGTGCACACACAAAATTTCATTATTCCCATTATTGGGGTCATTACAATGAACTATTGAGAATAATAAAAAAGAAAAAGAATTAATACAATCCCAAAAATAAATAAAAAATAAATAAATAAACCTAGAAACTACATCTAGCTACAAGGTTCCATCCATGACATTCCATGGACCTCTATGAATTTGGTTCTCTGAGTATGATCATCATATAATCACCTCCATAATCACCATCACAAAAGGATAAAACAATGATTAGTGAATTAAATTATAATAAAAATTAAATGAAATTGAAATTAAATAAAATCAAAATAAAAATAAAAGAAGAAAAATAAAAGAAGGTAGGGAGAAGATAATGCTTATAGATGCTTGTGAATGAATTGCTTCTCAAATTAGTAAGATCACTGTTGTTTTTTAGCAGGCCTTCAAAACTTGTTATTCTTCTTCTCAAAAATCTTCAAATGAATAAATCACCAAGAGTTTTTTTTTTTTTTGTGGAAAAGAATGCTTAGTATTGAGAATTGAGAGTTGAGTCCCCTTGCACTAAGAGCCTAAGCTTTCCTTTTATAGGGAAAAAAAACCCTAAGTTCCACGTACTAAGAGCTCCAATTTTAAAAGGACTTTATTTCCTAAAGAATTAGATAAATCCTAAAAATAAATTTAAGAAAATTTTTTAACCAATCAAAACTCAGGAAAAAATATTTTTATTTTTTGTAAAAAATACAAAAAACAGATGGAAAACATGGGAATTGCATAATTCTGACCAAAATTACATAATTTTAATAGGAATTATGTAATTCCAATCAGAATTGTATAATTTCGACCAGAATTACAAAGTTCTGATCATAATTCGAATCAAAATTCTAGAATTCTATTTTTTTAACTTTTAATTACAAAAAAGGCCCCTGAAAGAAATTAAAATTTTCAATTAGGTCTTATAAGGTATTACAATTAAGTCCTAAAAAACCAATGAAAATCTTTCTGAAAACGTATTCAAACTTTTGAGGTTTTGAACTTTAAGTGTTAAAGACCTACTTATAACATTTTCATCATTGGAGTCTTTTATCGCATCCACATTTTATTATCCCAAAATTGGGTGTTTACACTAAGGGATTATGTATATTATAATTGATAGATGCTTATCTATAATTATTATGATTTTTAATTATTGGCTTGATGGTTGATCATTCTTAAAATGAGATTGTACATGTGAATGAGGTTTATTGAATTCGGATGTCCTGTTTAGGTGAGAACAAAACACTTATTAAAGCCATATTTGGAGTTTTATAACTCCAAATGAGGTTCTGTTTACTCTTATAGAAACTTGGAGATGTCATTTAGAAAATTGATAGAAATAGAGGAAGCTTGATTTTTCTGTTTTGATAGCCAATTTGGATTATATGCTTTGTTGCTTAATTTAGTTGATAGCTTGACCATGGTGGATTATTTTTTAGATTCTCCATCTTTACATATCCAATTGATATGAAATTATTTGTAAATCAATTGAGACTTATAATGTTACTGATATGAAGAATATGGTTTTGAAATTCTTAAGTGAAATTTTTAGTATATAATTGAATTTGCAATATTGAATCTACCATATTGAAATATGGTATATTTTTGGTATATAATTAAATTCACACTATCAAATCTACCACGTTGGAATATGGTAAATTTTTGTGATATTATTGATTTCTTATGTATTATGGGATGTAAATGGTTTAATGGAATGGTGTGTGTTTTGTATATGTAAATATAAGATATATAGTTGGATAAGTATAAGCATGCAATGCTACTTATGAATGAGGCAATGTTGTTGCATTATGGAATCTCCTTATTATGCCATAAAAAAGCTAAAGAAAAATGTTGTACAAGATTATGGTAGGTTGTATGAGTATGGGGATTCATAAATAAATGAAAAAAGTTTTGGTTTCACATATAATCCACAAGTTTATTGCTGTTAAAAAAAAACTATGCTATGTACATATTATAAATTTATAACTAAACATTGAATGGATGGATAGTTAATTATACTATATGTTTGAATGTGTTATTTTTCATAATATATTATATTATTCATTTACTGAGTTACAAGCTCACTCTATTGTATTATTTTTTAGGATTAGAAAAGTTGTAGTCGGTCTTGAAGAAATAATTGCATCCAGTACACTAGTATTATGTCAAGTGAGTCAATAGGAGGTTGTCCTTACTTTTTCTAGAAAATAGCATGTTTTATGATTTTCATGTTTTACATTAAGGCTAGTGTATTGTATATAAATAATCTAAGGAAGATGTGAACTACTTGATTCTGTAAGCTTTTGTGGTATATAATATGTGTATTTTTTAAAAAAATTGTTACATATATTGACTCATTAACTAAAAGTTGACATCTATGAATATATTATTTATTAGTCACATGCATACAATATATGTCTAACATCCTTAATAGGTGTCACATTTAGTGGTATTAGAGCATGGTTAGAATTCATTAGGATAGAAATGTAAATGCATATACATGTTAGGAATACATATAGATGTTAATAATTAAAGCTAAGAGTTTGTACTTCGAATGGGATGAGTAGGGAGGGTTCAATCGAAAATCCTACCGACCCAAGTGAGTTTGAGTCTGTGCATGGAGTCGAGCATGCAAATGCACCACCAGAACTAGCCTAAGAATTACCACTAATAATGCAACAATTTCTTGAGACTTTATAGCAAATAATGCAACTAGTGATACAAATAGTTAATTGGGTAGCTAATCAGCTAGTTCAATAGCTAGTAATGTAACCAATGGTAAAAGCTAGAGAAACAGAGGCTAGAGACAAAACTTATGATAGACTAAGAAAAGAAGGGGCTATAGAATTTAAGGGGACCACTGATCCTAAGGTAGTAAAGGAATAGTTAAGGGAAATAGACAGGGTGTTGGATAGGCTGGATTGCACACTAGAATAAAAGTTAAAATATATTATATCATTATTAAGAAAATCAGCTTTATATTGGTAGGATCTGATTCCAGGAAGTAAAAATAGACCTATCACCCTAACTTAGGATGATGTCCTTAGAGAATTTTCAAATAAATATACACCACCAATGTACAAAGATTGAAAGAAAATAGAGTTTTTAAGCTTGAATAGGGAAACATGATAGTATTAGAATATGAGATGCAATTCTCTCGGTTATCAAAGTATGCATTAGAAGATGTGGCAACAGAGGATGCAAAATAGAAATACTTTGAGAAGGGATTGAGAATGGACATTTAAGAAAAGATTTCCTTGAAGCCACTAAGTTACTATAACATCCTTGACCCTAACCATAAGTATTTTGCATTTATTGCATATAATTCACTTGAACATGTGCATCTTAAATCATTCCATTTGGCTATGTTTATTTCACATTTTCTCATTTGTTTTGTATTTTTCAAAGTGCATTACAATGGTATACTTGAGTATGTGTATTATAGGATGAATTTAGGGTATTATAAATATGTAAAGAATTAATTCTAGTTGACTTGTTTACATTGGGTAGATAATTGATTCAAATAATAATAATAATAATGGTGATAGTGGACATTTATGGAGGTGTCCTTATTTTGTAAGGAAAAGAGAAGGAAGGTGTTAGAGTATAGGATATATGGCAGTCATCTAGTAAAAGAAAAAAAGGGAAAGGAACATTAAGTCAAAGGAAAAGAAAGAAAAGAAAAAAAAGGAAAAAAACAAACACTAGAAAACTCTCCACCTTATACCATCGCCCTCTTCCCATCAAAATATATACATATATCTAATTATTTTTTCCTATATGTTTCTTAACGTAAATCTTCTTGATCCAACCATTGATTTAGGTAAGTAAATTATTTTCCTTTTGAATTATTTTTGAAATTATGTGATGATGGTGGGAAATGATTTTATAGCTGGTGAGTTTTATGTCAGAGGAGAATTTTGTACCTCTATTTTTGTAGCCATAAAAGAGGAATTAAGAGAAACACAAAGCATGAAACTTGTAGATTTATGTCTCATCTTTATATCTGTGAAAGGGTTTAATGAGATATCAAGTGTGTAAAATTTTATGGAAGTTTATTTTGGACTGGTTTAGGTAGTAGTTCCAATAGGGTACCTGATGTTGATTGATTTTTTTAATGATGTTAGAGACTAAATTAGACAACATGATAAACATTAGTTTTGTTCCTTTATATATTATTTAAAACCATATGATGTAGTTTTATGAAAGAATAGTTGTGTAATGAGTCATCCTTGGAGTGGGACTGGTTTTGCATGCATTCTAGTTTTCCTTGATTAATATGAGAACCTTAAAGGCTAAATTAGACAAAGTGTAAAACATGATAGTTTTTCCTTTATATTTCAATGAAGTTCCTAAAAAATGGTTTTGCTATTATACTTCTATAACATGAGAAATTCTAAATTGATTAAGACCTGCTCAAATTATTTTTGTGCAGATCATATATCTGAATTCAAAAATTCACCATTTATTGTGTAGGGCATATATTGAGTTAATTAGATGTGTTATAGCCTTAAGTGTCTAGTCTTTAGTGAAAATTAAATCAAGTAATTTGGAGTTATGTGGTGAAAGTTATTCATTCTCAGGTCTGGTATGGTCAAGCTGCCTCACAAAGAGAAAAATATGCATAAACGTTAAATTTACACATGTACAGAACATATCCCAATTGTATACAAAACATAAACACTCAGTGTAGGTTTATATTTTTAATTAAATATATGTTACATTTTAGGATCCCAAAGCATTGGTAAAGCTCGAGAAGGTGATTCAAATCGTTCGTAGAGTGTTTGGCATCTTAAAGAGTGAGTATAAATATTGATTGAATTCTTGGGTGAAATTGTGTAATTAAGGTGAATTTCCATTTGAGTATTTAATTGTATATGGTTTGCTTATTGATTGATTATATCTATACATAAGTTTTTACAAGTTAAATGCAAATTCATATATGAGCATATAAAAGGATGTTGTGACCGGCTTGACAAATATTTGCAAATCACATGACAAATGCAAATGATCAAAGAAAATCATATGATTCACATGTTATATGATGGCTAGCAAAATCAAATGACAATTATTTCACATAAATTATGGGAGAAATATTTGTCTTGTCAAGCCACAACAAAATCAATGAATATTACATTAGCAATTGCATTTGAATGAATTGTACTTGTATTGTGATTTAATATCAATTTTTTACTTTTTTTACGCCTTTAGAATTTAATTGATATTTATATTCATTGAGTCGTGACTTACCAAATCACAATTATTTTTTCGGATAGTGAGGTTTGAAGTGTGACTATTTTGAAGTATATCGCATTATAAATAAAGTATGGAGCAAAGGTCATTGGCCGAACCCTCATTCTCTCTCCCTGTATCATAAGCATACATTTAGACAAAAAGGATATGTTGTGTACTTATTTTTAATTATAACTCTTGTGTATTATAAGAATAAAATTTTGTAATCTTTTATGTGCTTAAATAATATATGGACTTTATTAATCATAATATGGTTGAATTAATATATTAAATAAAGACTTGGCTATTTTAATAACAAAAAAATAGGGTGTTAGATTTATTAATATCAGAGCGGGGATAGGTTCTATAAGGCACATACATAATAGCATGACATAACATGTGCATTGCTAAACATTTTCATATAATATAGTTTTACATGTTTATAGGACACTATAAAGAAGAGAGGAGTCGACTGATACACATTCAATGGAAACCTTATATCATCCATCATGTGATCAACTTGGTAATAGGGTTGAATCTTTTACACATTCTCATGAACCTCATGAACAAGCACACTTAAAGCAACATGAGCAAGAAGTACAGGGACCACATGAGTATAGTAAAAGGAGATATGATAAATTAAGGAAACAGGGTGCAGTTGATTTCCATGGCACTATAGATCTTTTAATTGTAGAAACTTAGCTAAAAAGGACATAGAGAGTTCTTAATCTGATGAAGTGCACACCAGAAGAAAAATTTGATTATGCAGTATCATTATTACAAGGAGATGCTTATGAATGGTAGGAAACTATTCTTGAGAATGATGTTCAGCCTCTGGTGTTAACATAGGATGATTTTCCTTATGAATTCACTAGTAACTACTTACTAAAAGCATACAAAAATGATAAAAGAAGAGAGTTTTTAAACTTGAAATAGGGAACAATGATTGTAGCAGAATATAAAGTAAAATTTAATCAGTTATCTTGTTATGCTTCTTCTCTGGTAGCCACTAATAGAGGCAAATGCCAAATGTTTGAAGAGGGACTAAGAAATGAAATCAGAAATAGGATCGCATCTATAGATTTTAAGAGTTACACTAAATTGAGAGCAACTGTAATTAGAGCCGAAAGACTAACAAAAAAGGGAATAGAACAATGTGCAAAAAGGGCACTAAGTGAAATTGTAGGAGATTTTAGTAAAAAGTAAGCAAATATGGAGGATATATACTACCACAGGTTAGTTCTTAGTGTGGTTACTCTAATTTTAAAGGAAAGGGATCTAGAGTTCTATCTTATTTAGAACTATGTGTACATTATGGGAAACAACATAGTGGTGAGTATAGGAGGCTTATTGGTGTGTGCTACTTCTATAAATCTTTTGATCATATGTATAGAGATTGTCTTGAAATAACTAGTGTGGCAGAAGGTACCAGAGGTAAAGTTATATCAGAACCTACAGTAGGAGTTCCAATAAGTGGAGTTAGAGCAACATCTAGTAGGGCAGAGGTATAGGCAAAATAACTACAACTGGTAAAGCTATGAGTAGAATAGAAAGTCAGGGTTCTAGACCTCAAGTATAGGCTAGAGTGTTTACAATGACCATACAAGAAGCTATTGCTACCCCAAAAGTTATTGTTGGTAAAATTCTTGTCCATGATTTAGAAGCTTATATTTTAATTAATCCTGGCTCCATGCATTCTTTCATATTATGGATCATGGCATCTCAATTTTGTAATAAACATGAACCCTTAGGTTTTGACTTAATTGTAGGTACTCCTTTGGGAGAAATAATGGTTGTGAATAGTATTTATCATGATTGCTTAATTTGCATTGATAAAGCGGAGTTGACAGCTGATTTATTATTGTTGTCACTTTGTGAATTTGATGTGATATTGGGTATGGATTGGTTAAACAAACATCATGCGATAATGAATTGTTTCACTAAGGAGGTTATTTTAGAATCTCCAAATCAACCCAGGGTCATGTTTTTTGGAGAAAGACGAATTGTGCCTGCATGTTTAATTTATGTTATGAAGATTTTTTGAATGGTTAAAAGAGGTTGTAAGCTTATCTAGCAAATGTGATAGATACCAGAACTATAAATAATATAATTAAGAATATCCCAATGGTAAATGAATTTCCAGATGATTTACCGAGTTTGCCACCTGATAGAGAAGTAGAATTCATAATTGAATTAGTACCGGGAGTAGCACCGATATCCATTTCACCTTATAAAATGGCACCAGTTGAACTAAAAGAATTGAAAACTCATATACAAGAATTACTTGACAAGGGGTTCATTAGCCTAGTATGTCACTTTGGAGTGCTCCAGTATTATTTATGAAAAAGAAAGATGGGAAAATGAGGTTGTGTATCGATTATAGGTAGTTGAATCGGGTCACCGTGAAGAATAAATATCCTTTGCCCATAATAGATGATTTGTTCAATCAGTTACAAAGAGTTCAAGTGTTTTCCAAGATTAATTTAAAATCAGGCTACTATTAGCTTAAAATTTTAAACCCAAACATATTGAAGACTGCATTTTAACATGGCAAGGTGATTGCATATACATTTGGACAGCTAAGGCCATATGAATTTATCATATCTAATGCATGATCTAGAACTTACTATTCTGGTGTTTGCTTTGAAAATATGGAAGTATTATTTATATGGAGAAACATTTCATATATTTACTGATCATAAGAGTTTGAGGTACTTACTGAGCTAAAAAGACTTAAACATGAGACAAAGATGGTGGTTAGAATTGTTGAAGTATTATGACTGTACAATTGAGTATCATCCAGGAAAGGTGTAAGCCCCTAATTTCGGGATGGTCGAGTGTGAATGTAACAGAGGACCCGATGATGAAATTATATTTATTGGTTTTGAAATAAATTATAATTTTTTTTATTTTTTTAGTACTTACCTTTAAAATTATTTTTTAATTATTTCTTTAAAAAAATTTCAAAAATAAAAAAAGGAGAAAATTAAAAAAAAAAAAGAAGTAACCATCAGAAATGTATATTTCTGATTGGAAATATAGATTTCCGGTCGGAAATCCACACTTCTGACCGACGCTCCACAATTTTTATTTATTATTATTTTTATGTTACTTTTATACTTATTTTTTATTGGCTATTATTTTTGTTTTATTAGATAAATATATTGATAACTTTGTTTTTTATTAGATAAATAACAAAAAAATTGTTTTATTTGATTTTTATCATGAACCTAACGTAGGGTTACAAGATTATGTTTCTATATATTTGTCATTTTCTTTTCACAAGAGGAGTGGCTCATAGGGTTTTATTATTTTTTCATATACTTTCTCTAATTCTTAGTCGTGAGCTACAATACACCCACTTGGATTTTTTATGTGCTTTTCTTTAGTTCTTTGCCAAAAAATCAAATTAAATCAAATAAACTGAAACCACAGACAAACACAATAAAAGCTACAAACTTTTATCAATGGTGATCATCCTTCTGCAGGAAATTAATACTGCATCTCATTCTCAAATCTTCCTCTCCTTCTTCTTTTATTTTGATTTTGATTTTATTTTTATATTTTATTTTTTTATTGTTATTATTATTATTTTTTAATCATTCGTTGACTAATTTTTATTTTTATTTTTATTCTCTTGATGGATAGGGTGACATGAATTCACTATGTAGAACAAAACCTATAGAGAACCCATGAAAATCCATGGAATGTCATGGATTAAATTTTGTATTTAAACATAGTTTTTAGGATTTTTGGGTATTTTATTTATTTATTTATTTATTTTTATTGAATGTTTTATTTTGCATTTTTATTTATTTGGCTTTTTGGGTTGTATTTAATTTTTAATTTGCAGTAGATCATTATAATAGTCCCAGTAGTGGAAATAGTGGAATCTTGTGTATGTATTATGTGTTTTATTTTGATTAATTGGTTAGTAAAATTAGGGTTTCAATTGGGTAAATTAATTAAAATCAATGACATAGAAATTAAAATTAGTGTTTTTAAAATTAATTAGATTTAAGTAAATAGAATTAAGGTTGCTTGTTAATTGTTTTATTTATTAATAATTTATTAATTAATTGTTTATTGTGACTTTAACTTAATTAAGTTTTTTTTTATGAATTCGTTTCTTTGTTGGATTTTATTATGTACATAAGTTTAATATTAGGTTTAGTGATTTTTTTAGGCCCATAATAATGTATGTTAATAAGCCCAATTAAATAGGTTTAATTAATTAAAATAAATTTTTTGGCCCATAATTTAATTAGACATTAGGTTTGAAATAATTTAGGTTCACCAAGTTAATTTAGACATAGGCCCACCTAGGTTAATTAAAATTAATTAGACATACCCCATTAACTTAAAACCTTTTCCATAACTTGTAGATTTAAGATCATCTTAGAATTAAAACATGTAGAATTAGGCCCACTAATTTAAATACTTCATAATTTATAAATTTAGGCCCATTTTTAGAATTAAAATAAATAGAATTAAAATAAGTAGGAATTAGGTCCATTAGCTTTTAGACTCATTTGTAAATAAAATATGTAAATTTAGTCAATTTAAGTAAAATTAATGTAGATTAGACTAATTTAGAGACGTTGTGTTTTATGAATGCATTGTTTGTATGCTTTTTTATGACTAGTTGCCTTGGAGTTAATGTATGCTAAATTGGGGTTTAAATGAAATTGCATGTAAATAGGGAATAATTTAGTAATTAATAAGGTAATTCTAAATGAACATAAGATTGAAAGAAGTTAGTATTTCGAATCTAGAATTTCCTAGTTGTGGTGCTAGCTTTCTTTTAAAGAATCGAGTACCACCACTTTCGATTTGTTCCAATTACTACCCTAGGTGGCGACTCCTCATCTCCACACTATGTCTTTATGATATAGTAGTGTGTTCTCTAGAGCCTTAAGCTCAAACAGTGTCGTGGTTGCTAAAATCTTGAACGTGTTCTAAATCTCGCCGTCTACAGTGGTAACTCCAATAGGGATAAGATATACTAATTCTACTTATGTTCTTTAGAATTATTTTATTCTTGCATTCATTTTGCATGTCCCTATTAACCAATGTCGTTGGTTTATGGTTCCATGATTCCACTAGCTTCATGGGATTGTAAATTGGCTAACCATCACTTTTAGCCTTAACTCAGTTCAAGAGAGATTACTGGGCTCATCTAACCAGATTCTGTAACCCAAGTCCTAAAGGGGGTAATCTTCTCTCGAGTTTGTAAAGGATGTCAGGCCCCTCTGACCTTAGCCTGTAACTTAAGTCTTAATGGAGGGCATCTTGCTAAGGGAACCTTAACTTTTCCATCGGACTCAACTCATGTAGAGGTCTAGTAACTTCTGTTAGGATTACCCAAATTGCTTATGAGTGTTGTCATAAGGTATTTCTATCTATAAAATCCCATACATTAGAATCCCATTTGGGTTAATAAAGATTAGGCTAACTTTTATACTTAGAAATACTATTTCTATGCTTTACTACTTTGAGAGATTTGGCATGCGTATTGGTTCTTAATATCCTCTGTTGATATTAAGTCGAAGATAAAAAATCCTAGGAAAAGTGACTCACTATTGAACTCGTGTGTTGGAGGACTAAGGTTTGAAGGATGTATATACACTTGACTTGTTATTTGTATACTTAATTGTTACTTGTTACTTATTGCATAGCACGTGCATCATGCATACATGCATGAAATGCATCATACTAACACTTTCTTTTATAGCCATCATAGATTCATTCAGGTCTTCTTGTGTTTGGAAATGGAGTAGTGGCAGATTAGTGAGAACTGATTTAAGTCTAAAATCAACAGCTAAACTATTAACCCGTTTTACCTAGAAGCTACACCAACTCAAACAGAAAAGATGGAATAACAACAAAGAGGAAACTCCTTGAAGACATTAAGGGAGCTTTAATGGATGACATGAGAGCAATGATGCAAGATGAACTAAGACAAGCCTTAGTTAGGTTAATGCCACTAGCTGCACTTACACTTGTACCCATTGCTATAATTCCACCTGCTGTTATTGTGGAAGATCCACCTGCTTATAATGACAATACTGGGGGGCAACCATTGAATGCTATAAGGAATGTGCCTGCTATAGAAATAAAATATAAGGATCTGGAGAACCTTTTGGTAAAGAAAGCCAAGAAAATATCATATGAGCTAGTTTAGGAACTTGAGTCAAGGCAGATGCAAGCATTGACTCAGAAGATGTCAAAGATGGAAGAGCTGATGAGAGGTTAAGGGATAGTGTATCCATTCGATTTTGATGACATGATAAGCACTGATGAAGATATACTTCCAGATAAATTTAAAATGCCTTAACTACAGAAGTTCAATGGTTATAGAGATCCAAGGATTCACTTTAGCCAATATACCACAACTATGAGCACCACAAAAGCCTTTTTATCTATAGTCGCTAAATTTTCTATGTTGTCCTTGGAAGGAATAGCTGTGAATTAGTATCGTAGGTTAGAGAAATCAGTTCAGACTAATTGGAGAGAACTGTGTTATGCTTTTTGAAGCAATATAACGATAACACCAAACTAGAAGTGTCTATTCAGGATTTCAAACTGACCAAACAAAAATTTAATGAATCTTTCTTAGACTTTTTAACCAAATTCATGAATAAGGCAAGATTAATGAAGAATAAACTAGCTGAGAAGGATCATGTTAGGATGATAGTCCAAAATATGTCACCCAATTTGGTTAAAAGGCTACAAATATGAATCTTAAAACATTTGTGGACCTTTATGATAATGGTTTGCAACCTGAGGAAATTGAGAATGAGAAAAAGAAGAGCTCTAGAACCACTGGAGCAACGAACTACCTAATTGAGGGCACACAACAAAAAAGCACTAGACGAGTAGTAGAAGTGCATATTGTTCAACAACTAAAGAGATTCTCTAATTTTAACCAACCCCTATCAAAAGTCCTAGACTGCTTAATGCAAAAAGGCCTGATTTAACCCTTAACCTTTTCCTAACTACTAAACCCAAATGTCCATGGCTATGACCCAAATAGTTATTGTAAATTCCACCAAGTAGTTGGACATTCCACATATACCTAAATAGTTACTGCAAATTCCACCAAGTAGTTGGACATTCCACATATACCTACACCTACTTTAAATAAAAAATCTAAAACCTTATAGACTTTGGAAAGATCACAGACCCTGAAAGTCCAAGCACCAGAAATAATCCTTTCCTAAACTACCAAAATTTTTGACCTTCAACCACCATGATGATAAACTCAGGAGTAAGTGAGGAAGAAGTGCTAAACTCCTTTGAGAATGTGAACCTACAAACTGATGTGAAATCTTTTGATGCCCTTAGTGATGAAGGAAAAAGTGTGAAATCTTTAATTCCTAAGAAACCTTAAAGAGGAGTTGAAGATTTGTTGGGCTAACCTTTAGGAAAGTTCGATTATAAAGTGTTTTACTCTAAACCACTTTCTTATAATATTCCCATTGAATCAAATGCACCTAGAGGTTGGGGTGATGAATTTGGAGTTGATGATGAACATTAAGTAAGAATTTTAAGACTCCTGAGCAGCTATAAAGAGGAGTTGAATATTTATTGGGATAACCCTCAGGATGGGGTGATGAGTTTGATGATGAGAAATAGCTAGATGAAAAAGAACAATGTGCAGTTAAGTTAGAGAAGGATGAAGTCATTGAGATAGTTGGTGAGAAGATGCAAGAATAGCCATTATGTCAGCCACTTAAAGGACAACTACTATGAGACTTAGCATCCCTAGCATTTAAAATAAAATTTTAGTTTATTTAGAACTTGTTTTGTTTTAGTGATCGATGATATGAATTCTAATCATGCTTACTTATGTATTATCATCCTAATGGTACTATGCATTGTAATATTGATCGTATCTACATATTTAACATATATTCAATTCACTTAGATTCATTCAGCATAGCCACAAATGTAATTCAAAGAACATTTATATATTACATGATGTAACTTCTAAGAATAGGAAATTTTAGGAAAGGAAAAAAAGAAATAGAAAAAGAATAATAAGGTAAAAATAAGAGAAAAATATTATGAAAAATTGGTAATAAGAGTTGTATCATATGATGTAATGAATTTTCTCATTGTCGCCCTAATGAATAAGAAAAATTGAATTTGAAGTTTTTGTTCAAATATCATGTATTCGTCTTTATCATATTGCATAAGTATCTGAATGGAAAGACAATACATAATGAAAGCTAAATTAGAGCTATAAGATCATTATTTTAGTTATGTTTTCTTTTTTGCCACCCATTTGTGATTTTGTTTGTAAGTCTAGTGTCCTTTTATACATAAAAAATTCAGGTGGCTCAATAACTTATGTTGTAACCCATACCTTATAACTATCATTAATCATTTCATCAGCATTAAGCCTCATATTTTACTCAAGAGTTCTTCAAAGAGCAAGTATAGTTGATTTTAAGAACTCACTTTTATAAGTTCACCCACTCCTTTGCATCTTTTGTACATGAGATTGCAACTAATCAGGTTGGTAAGTCAAAGGATTAACAACAACAGTGAACAAACCGAGTTTCTTGCACACATAGAAAAGACCACTAGAATTAAGTTGATGAATTTATAATGAAACTGGGGGCAAAATGTAGCTTTAGAGGAAAATTAGAAAATAGTAAGTCTATATTCAAAGATTGAAGATGGAACATTGAAGTATAAGAGTCAGCAAAAGAGTTCTAGAGGCAGAAGGAAGTAAACTATAAGCAGTTATCATACAATAAAAATAGTAGTAAAAAGAAAAGTTCATACAACAAAAGTAGTAGCAAAAAGAAAAGTTCAACAGTGCATCAGTCAATCACAAGCTCCAATGTCAATCCATGGACCCCACTTGCTAACCTTGTCATCTATCTGACAAACTATATCAGAAGGTCTAACATCAAAAGTACCAACGTAAAAGCATTCAAAGCTTAAACCTATAAGATGCTGATGAAGCACCTCATTCTTACACTTCAAAGTTAATAACATATCTTTATTCCAAATAGAGGACCTATTAGGATCATGTATGTCATACATAACATGCATACGCTTGAATACATTTGTAGTGAAATACTTGTTTTACATAATAGAAGTCATTGGGCCAAGTCAAGGTTATACAAATGCTCTGCTGCTAACATTTGAAATTAGTGTTGTAAAAGTGTAGGAAAGTAGTCAGAGTATTCACATGTGAAGCATCTGAATAAGGGAAGATAAAAGGAGTAATGTTGTCAAGATGAACTTGATGCTTTATGGGCCCATCCAGCAAAGGAATATCATCAACAGTGATACTTGCAAAAGCATCATCCTGGCAACCTCAAAGGACTAGATAGGAGTCTCAGGCTCCTCAGACTCAGTATTCATCTCCATATGCTCATTTGGAGCATCATATAGAATATCATATAGAGTCTCAATAAAAGGAAAACTTACTCCCATGAAATGTAAAAGAAAAAGAAAGTCAATAACATGAATAGTAGGAAAAGACAAGCATACCTCAGATGGGTCAATACGAATAAGCTCCAACAGATGCTCCTAACTATACTTCTGATAGCTACGAGAATGCTCAAGCGAAGATAGGGCATTGAATCCCTAGAGAGCCACTATCAACTCTTGGCTAGTCAAAGTAGAACTTTACAACATCTAGACCAGTATAGGGTATGGAATATGATGATCAAAAGGTCTAGTATACCAATGATACATTTGTTAGCTTTAAAAAGGGAAGGATGCACTTCAAAAATGAAATGACTGCACTCTAAAAAATTATTTGATCATGAAATAAGACCTCTAACTCCTGAACCTTTTTTGTAAGAGATATCAATAAAAAGAATGAAGTCCTCTATCATGGCATTAATGGAATAGCAAAAATACAAACTCACCATAAAGCCATACCTTCAATAATGGAGTATCATAACCCTGTGATCAGATACATCATCATCACAATCAAAAGGGAAGAATGCAAAAGATTAACATTGCATTTTGACAAATTTCTTCATTTGCAAATAGACCATACTAACTTATGGTGTGCAGGGAAAAATAAAAGAGAATAAAGAAGGGAAAGGAATTGATACATCAATAAGAATGGGCAAGATAGCAAATGCCAAACACTTATCAAACTCTATTTCCTTAGATTCTGTAATAAAGAACAATCTTAAAAATAAAACCCATAAATTGAAAGTAAATTCATCCACTTTATGAGATTATGTGTGAAAACTTATCTTAAGAATTTTGATCATAATGGCTCTTTTTTATTAGCCTTACATAATTTAAATGATCAGTTAACCACTTTATGTTGATAGTTTATAAACTCTAATTAATTTAATGCTTACTTTGCACCCAAATGAGGGGAAGAATATGCAAAAACAAAATATATGGACTTCAAGTATAAATTGCTTGAATTTTAGAGTATCATTTTAATCTTTTAAATAATAAATATGTATATAATCTACTCCAGTGCTTAGAAATGAGTATGAGTACAAAATCCCTTGATGGTATCCACACTAAGTAATATAAGAAACCCGAGGGAATCCTAAAAGGAGAATTGAAATAAGAGCAAGCATAATCTACTCTAATGCTCAGAAATGAGTAAGAGTATTAATATGAAACCTCTAACAATATCTACGGTGAGTAATATGAGAAAGGTGGAGGAATACTAAAAGAGGACCATGCCAAAAACTGTTATATTTACTCTAATGCTCTATAAGATTATGAGTATCCAAAGGACCTTTCCAATGGTATCCACATTGAGTAGTAAGAGAAAGGTGGGGGAATACTCGGATAAGGAAGGAAAATACAAAAATAACTCAAAGATTGTTTTAATACTCAGAATTCAACCTTTTTATGCTTAATTTTCATAAATTTTGTTTAGCAAATTCTCCCTAAAATTAGGTGTGGAAGTAAGCTCTTCACTTGGTAAAAGATATGCTCTCAGTATAAGATGGTTAATGATGCCTCTGACCTTTGCAAATGTCAAATAAATAAGTCATAAAAATATAAAATAGTGAGATTCATTGAGTGCACACTATCTCATGATAAAGTGATGAATTTTCTTATAAATTTTCAAAAAAGAAAGTACCTTTTATAACAATCATCATATTGAACTAACTTTAACAAGTCTTCAAGAACATCAAGTCCAAAAGAAGATAAACCCAACATGTGGAATCAGCACTAGCACCAACAAGTTAATCAAGGTCAACAAGCAACAAAGGCAGTTGATCAGAGTAAATCAACAAAAAATTCAAAGACAATCAACACAAATTCTAATAAGTTAACATAGTTTATCAACACAAAATCTCAAAATCCTAGTTAACATGAGGTTCTAATGCGATGTTCGCATTTTTCATACACTACACTTCATCTCAGTTATATGCTACACAGTAGCTATAACACAATTTTCAGATTCACCTTGTAATATGCTACGCAGTAGCTATAACATAGTTTTCAAATTCACTTTGTTAGACACTACACAGTTTTCAAATTCACGTAAATAATCACAACTTACTAGACATTACAAAATAGTTATAGCACAATATCAAAACATGATTAATTAGACACTACACAGTAGTTATGGCACACTTTTGATCCAATTTTCTAGACACTACACAGTAGTTATAACACATTTTAAATTTTTTTGCTAGACATTCCATGGGAATTATAGCACATTTCAAATCTCTTTGCTAGATGCTGCACAGGACCTATAGCACCATTATCATAATTTGTTATATGCTCCACATGACCTATAGCATATTTGTCTTCAGCTATACACTATATAGTAGTTATAGCATATTTTTACTAAATATTCCATAGGAAATATGGTGAAACTTTCAGTCACAGTTACTAGACGTTCCATAGGAACTATAGTACAATTCGTTAGACACTACATAGTAATTATAATATATTTTCACTAAACATGCCATAAGGAATATAGTGAAAATCACATCACTAGACATCCCAATATAGTGAAAATCATAATCACTAGACATCCCACAGGGAATATAGTGAAAAATCACATCACTAGACGTCTTACAGGGAATATAGTGAAAATCACGATCACTAGACGTCCCACAGGGAATATAGTGAAAATCATAATCACTAGACGTCCCATAGGGAATATAGTAAAAATCACATCATTAGACGTCCCACAAGGAATATAGTGAAAATCATAATCATTAGATGTCCCACAGGGATTATAGTGAAAATCACGATCACTAGACGTCCCATAGGGAATATAGTGAAAATCAAGATCTCTAAACGTCCTACATGGAATATAGTGAAAATCATGATCACTAGATGTCCCACAGGGAATATAGTGAAAATCATGATCTCTAGACGTCCTACATGGAATATAGTGAAAATTATGATCACTAGATGTCCCATAAGGAATACAATGAAAATAATAATCACTAAACGTCCCACAAGGAATACAGTGAAAATCATAATCACTAGACGTCCCATAGGGAATATAGTGAAAATCATGATCACTAGACATTTCACACGAAATTTAATGAAAATCATGATCATTAGACGTCCAATAGGGAATATAGTGAAAATCACATCACTAGACGTCCCACAGGGAATATAGTGAAAATCACAATCACTAAACATCCCATAGGGAATATAGTGAAAATCATGATCACTAGATGTCCAACAAGGAATATAGTGAAAATCATGATCACTAGACATCCCACAGGGAATATAATGAAAATCACTTGTTAAACGTCCTACAAGGAATATAGCAAAATGCACTGAATGCAGTGTCAACTGCTATTCACTAAACACAGTGATGACATCATCGCTATAAGTTCCATAGGAACTATAGCCTATTTCAAATTACACTAAACACAATGTCAACTACTATTCACTAAACATAGTGATAACATCATCCTTATATGTTCCATGGAACTATAGTATTTTTTCAAAATACACTAAATGCAGTGTCAATTGTTATTCACTGAACATAGTGATAACATCACTGCTATATGTTCCACTAGAACTATAGTATGTTTTCAAAATACACTGAACGCAGTGTCAACTATTGTTCACTAAACACAATGATAGCATCACTGCTATATGTTCCACCGAAACTATAGCCTGTTTTCAAAATACATTGAACACAGTGTCAATCGCTATTCACTGAACACAGTGATAGCATTATCACTATATGTTCCACTGGTACTATAGCATGTTTTCAAAATACACTGAATATAGTGTCAACTGCTATTCACTGAACATAATGATAGCATCACAACTAGAAATTCCACAAGAATTCTAATGTTCCTTAATCACAATCAATACTGCATAATGTCATGGCACATAGGTAAGTGTTCTAACTTTTTGTTTAGAAATTGTGTGCTTATTTATTTTATTGCAATTCTCAAGCAAACAACGACAAATGGAGGCAATGTAAGCACCCAATTTCGGGATGGTCGACTGTGGATATGACAGAGGACCCAATGATGAAAATTGATCGTGAAATTATATTTATTGGATTTGATTTATTGGTTTTGAAATAAATTATAATTTTTTTATTTTTTATTTATTTTATTTTTTTAGGACTTGCCTTTAAATTTCATTTTTAATTATTTCTTTAAAAAAGTTTTCAAAAAAAAAAAGAAAATTGGAAATCTATATTTCCAATCAAAAATATAGATTTCTGATCGAAAATCTACACTTCCGACCAGCACTCCTCAATTTTTATTTATTATTTAATATTTATTTTATTTTATTTTACTTTTATACTTATTTTTTATTGGTTGTTATTTTATTTTATTAGATAAATATATTGATAAATTTGTTTTTTATTAGATAAATAACAAAAAAATTGTTTTATTTGATTTTTATCCTAAACCTAACGTAGGGTTACAAGACTATATTTCTATATATTTGTCATTTTCTTTTCACAAGAGGGGAGGCTCCTAGGGTTTTATTATTTTTTCATATACTTTCTCTTATTCTTAGCCGTGAGCCACAACACACCCACTTGGATTTTTTATGTGCTTTTCTTTAGTTCTTTGCCGAAAAATCAGATCAAATAAACTAAAACCACTTACAAACACAATAAAAGCCACAAGTTTTCATCAACGGTGATCATCCTTCTGAGGGAAATGAATACTATATCTTATTCTCAAATCTTCCTGTCCTTCTTCTTTTATTTTGATTTTAATTTTAATTTTATATTTAATTTTGTTTATTATTATTATTAATCATTCATTGACTAATTTTTTTATTTTATTTTTATTTTCTTAATGGATGGGGTGACATGAATTCACTATGAAGAACAAAACCTATGGAGAACCCATAAAGATCTATGAAATGCCATAGATTAAATTTTGTATTTGAACATAGTTTTAGGATTTCTGGGTATTTTATTTATTTATTCATTTTTATTTTATTGATTATTTTATTTTGCATTTTTATTTATTTGGCTTTTTGGGTTGTATTTAATTTTATTTTTAATTTGCAATAGATTATTGTAATAGTCCCAGTAATGAGAATAGTGGAATCCTGTGTATGTATTATGTGGTTTATTTTAATTAATTGGTTAGTAAAATTAGACTTTCAATTGGATAAATTAATTAAAATCAATGACATAAAAATTAAAATTAGGGTTTTTAAAATTAATTAGATTTAAGTGAATAAAATTAAGGTTGCTTGTTAATTATTTTATTAATTAATTGTTTAAGGTCACTTTAACTAAATTAGGTTTTTCTTTTTGTTGAATTCGTTTCTTTTGTTGAATTCATTTTTTTGTTGGATTTTATTATGTACATAAGTTTAATATTAGGTTTAGTGATTTTTTAGGCCTATAATTATATAAGTTAATAGCCCAATTAAATAGGTTTAATTAATTAAAATAAATTTTAGGCCCATAATTTAAATAGACTTTAGGTTAGAAATAATTTAGGCTCGCTAAGTTAATTTAAACATAGGCCCACATAGGTTGATTAAAATTAATTAGACATAGCCCATGAACTTAAAGTATTTTCTATAACTTGTAGATTTAAGATCATCTTAGAATTAAAACATGTAGAATTACGCCCACTAATTTAAATACTCCATAATTTGTAGATTGAGACCCATTTTTAGAATTAAAATAAATAGACTTAGATTCACTTAATTAAGTAGGAATTAGGTCCATTAGCTTTTAGACTCATTTGTAAATAAAACATATAGATTTAGCCAATTTAATTAAAATTAATATAGACTAGACTAACTTGTGGATGTTGTGTTTTATGAATGCATTATTTGTATGTTTTTTCATGACTAATTGCCTTGGATTTATATGTATACTAAATTAGGGTTTAAATGAAATTTCATGTAAATAGGGAATAATTTAGTAATTAATAAGGTAATTCTAAATGAACACAAGACTAAAAGAAGTTAGAAGTTAGTATTCTGTATCTAGAATTTTCTGGTTGTGGTGCTAGCTTTCTTTTAGAGAATCGAGTGCCACCACTTTCGATTTGTCTCAGTTATTACCTTGGGTGGTAACTCATGATCTCCACGCTATGCCTTTGTAATATAGTAGTGTGTTCTCTAGAGCCTTGAGCTTAAACAATGTCACAGTTGCTAAAATATTAGACGTGCGCTAAACCCCGCCGTCTACAAAAGGCAAATGTGGTGGCTAATGCTCTAAGCAGGAAATCAAGAAGCAGTGTGGCTAATTTGCAAATACTTCTACTATCTTATTTAATTCAGCTATGAGCTATGAAAGTGAAACTAAATTTGCAAAAAAATGGGATGATGATTGTTACTTTACAAGTTAGACCAATATTGCGGGATAGAATTAAAACAATGCAAAATAAGGATCCACAATTGTAAGAAAAGATTGAGAAAGCAAGACATGGAGAGACTAAAGAGTTTAACATTTAAGATGATATTTTGATGATGGGATCACGTATTTGTGTACTTGATGTTGATAACCTATGCTAAGAAATTTTAAAAGAGGCACATATTGCTCCATATGCTATTCACCTAAGAATGACCAAAATGTACAACACCCTACGACCCTATTATTGGTGGCCTAAAATGAAGAAAGATATGGCATATTATGTTTCAAAATATTTAACATGTCAACAAGTCAAAGCAAAACACCAAGCTCTAGTTAGAAAGTTGAGACCATTGTCAATTCCAGTATGAAAATGGGAAAGGATAATGATGGATTTTGTTTATAGATTACCAAAAACTCCAAGAAAGAATGATGCCATATGGGTGATCATTGTTCCATTAACTAAGTTAGCTCACTTTTTACCTATCCGATGGGGTAGTTCACTTGAATTTTTAGCTAAAGAGTATGTGAATGAAATTGTTAGATTGCATAGAGTTCTAGTGTCCATTTTATCAGACAAGGATCCACAGTTTACATCTCACTTTTAAAAAAGTTGCATGAGGCTTTGGGTACTAAATTGAATTTTAGCACTACTTTCCATCCTCAAATAAATGGGCAATCAGAAAGAATAATTCAAACACTTGAAGATATGCTCCGAGCTTTTGTATTAGAATTTAAAGCTGTGTAGGATGAATAAATAAGTTTAATGGAGTTTACTTATAACAACTAATATCATAGTAGTATTCAAATGGCACCATACGAGACATTATATGGAAGAGAGTGTTATAGTCCTATTTATTGGGATGAAGAGGAACCCGTGTATTAGAAGGACTAGAGATAGTATAAGACACAATGGATAAAGTAAAACTAATCATAAGTAGACTCAAAGCAGCACAAAATAGACAAAAAATGGGTGAGAAAGTGTTTCTACGAGTTTCACCATGGAAAGGAGCAATCATATTTGGCAAAAGGGCAAGTTGAGTCCTCAATATATAGGGCCATATGAAATTCTTGAAAGAATTAGTCCATGGGCTTATAGATTAGCATTACCATAAAAAATGGCTCAGATCCATGATGTGTTTTATATGAGTATGCTTAGAAGATATCAATATGATCCTGCATATGTACTTAAAAATCAAGAAGTAAAAATTACCGAGGATTTGAGTTATACTGAAGAACCGATAAAAATCATTGGTTATAAAATAAAACAATTATGGAATCAAGAGATTTCCTTAGTTAAAGTGTTGTGGAGGAACCATTCACAAGAAGAGGCCACTTAGAAAACTGAGGAGAACATGAAGCGATAATATCTTTATTTATTTGCGATTATTTGAGGACAAAATTCTTAAAAGAAGGGGAAAAATGTAACATCCTTGACCGTAACCATAAGCATTTCAATTAATTTTCATGTACTATATATAATTCACTTGAACATGTGCATCTTAAATCACTCCATTTGGCTATGTGTATTTCACATTTTCTCATTTTTTTTGTATTTGTCAAAGTGTATTGCAATGGTATACTTGAGTATGTGTATTATAAGATGTATTTAGGGGTATTACAAATATGTAAAGAATTAATTCTAGTTGACTTGTTTACATGGAATGACTTGAATTTTTTATAGATGATGATGATGATGATGATGATCATAATCATAATCATGATCATAATAACAATAATAATAATAATAATAGACATTTATGGAGGTGTCATTGTTTTGTAAAGAAAAGAGACGGAAGGTGTTAGAATATGAGATATGTGGCAGTCATTTGGTAAAAGAAAAAAAGGGGAAGGAACATTAAGTCAAAGGAAAAGAAAAAAAAAGAAAAAAAACACCAAAAAACTCTCCAATTTATACCATCATCCTCTTCCCATCAAAATATATACATATATCTAATTCTTTTTTCCTCTAAGTTCCTTAACTTGAATCTTCTTAATCCAACCATTGATTTAGGTAAGTAAATTATTTTTCTTTTGAATTAAGTTTGAAATTATATGATGATGGTGGGAAATGATTTTATAGCTGGTGACTTTTATGTCAGAGTAGAATTTTGCACCTCTATTTTTGTAACCATGAAAGAGGAATTAAAAGAAACATAAAGCACAAAACTTGTAGATTTATGTCTCATCTTTATATCTATAAAAGGTTTTATGAGATATCAAGTGTGTAAAATTTTATGGAAGTTTATTTAGGACTAGTTCAAGTAGCAATTCCAGTAGGCTACCTGATGTTGATTATTTTTTTTGAGGATGTTAGAGACTGAATTAGACAACATAATAATCATAAGTTTTCTTCCTTTATATGTTATCTAAAACCATATAGTGTAGTTTTGTAAAATAATAGGTGTGTAATGAAAAATCATCCTTAGAGTGGGACTGGTTCTGCTTACAATGTCTATAGGCAATCTGGCTTTCCCTTATTAATATGAGAACCTTAGAGGCTGAATTAGACAAAGTGTAAAACATGAAAGTTGTTACTTTATGCATCAATAAAGTTCTAGAAAAATGGTTTTAAAATTATACTTGTATAACATGAGAAATTTTAAATTGATTAAAACCTGCTTAAACTATTTATGTGCAGAGCACATATCTAAATTCAAAAATTCACCCTTTATTGTTCAAGGCATATATTTAGTTGATTTTTAGTTATATTGTATCTTTAAGTGTTTAGTTTTTTCTAAAAATTGAATCAAGTAATTTGAAGTTATGTGGTAAGAGTTTCACTCCCAGGTCTAGTATGGTCAAGCTACCTAATGAGGAGAAAAATATGCATAAATTTTAAGTTTACATATATACAAAACATATCCCAATTGTATACCAAACATAAACACTCAGTGTAGGCATATTTTTTTAATTAAATATATATATTACATTTTAGGATCCCAAAGCATTGGTAAAGCTTGAGAAGGTGATTCAAATCATCCATAGAGTGTTTGACATGTTAAAGAGTGAGTATAAATATTAATTGAATTCTTGGGTGAAATTATGTGATTACGCTGAATTTCCTTTTGATTATTTAAATGTATGTGGTTTTCTTATTGGTTGATTATGTTTATAAATGCAAATTCACACATAAGCACTTGCATATGGATGTAAAAGGATATTATGACCAACTTGGCAAATGTTTGCCAATCACATGGCAAATGCAAATGATCAAAGAAAATCATATGATTTACACGTTATATGCTGGTCAACAAAATCAAATGGCAATTATTTCTCATGAATCCTAGGAGCAATATTTGTCTTGTTAGGCCATAACAAAATTAATGAATATTACATTAGCACTTGCATTTGAATGAATTGTACTTGTATTGTGATTTAATATCAATTGCTTGCTTTTTTTTGCCTTTAGAATTTAATTGATATTTATATTCATTGAGTCATGAATCACCAAATTGCAATTATTTTTCCAAATATTTAAGTTTGAAGTGTGACTATTTTAAAGTATATCGCATTATAAATAAAGTATAGGGCAAAGGTCACTGGCCAAACCGCTCACTCTTTCTCCTTATATCATAAGCATGCACTTAGACAAAAAGGATATGTTTTGTACTCATTTTTAATTATAACTCTTATGTATTATAAGAATAAAATTTTGTAATCTTTTGTGTATGAACTTTGTTAATCATGATATGGTTGAATTAATATGTTAAATAAAGACTTTGGATATTTCAATAGTAAAGAAATAGGGTGTTACGGTTATAATGCTTTGTTAGAGGCTAAATTGAGTGTAGAAGAGTGTTTGACTGAAAAAGATACAATGTCAGCAAAGAAAAGAAAGGTGATAAGTAAGTATGGTGGTTCAGAAAGAAAAAGAAGAGATTTTTTCTTTTAAAGGTTCTAGGTCTAAAGGGAGTAGATATTTTGGGAGAGGAGTTAGCTATCAAAGTATAAGTAGTTTTGCCATAAAAACATTATTAAATATGGATGAGGTAGTTACAGTCAGAGTAGAGCAGAAAGTAAGAGAGGTGAGTGAGGTGTTTCAGTTAGTCGAGAATATAGTGCATAATGTGCTAGATATAGTAGGTTTCAGAGTGGAGAGTGTTGGGGACCAAGGCATATACTTTGTTATTACTATGGTAAGCCAAGGCATATAGCTAGAGATTGTTAGAGTAAGAATCGAGCCAATGAGAGTCAGGTTATAGGGAAGAGTAGAATATGTGAAAATTTGACTCAAGGAGGAGTGAGTAGAGGAAGACGTAGAGCAATGGGACGAGGAGGAGGTTATAACATGGTTGGGCTAGCCTCAACAATCACTGCCCTAATGCAATGACCAAGATGAGAAGCACCCTCTGCATCTGATGTTGTGACCGGTATAACCTCTATTTATGGTTTTGATGCTTATACATTAATTGATCCAGGATTAACATGTTCATTTATTTCATATGAATTTGCATTGAAAAATCTTAACAATATAGAAACTTTAGGGTATAACATTTATGTATCAATGCCTATTGAGGGTGCTGCCATTGTAGACAAGGTTGTCAAATCTTGTCCTATGGTGATAAAGAGGAATGCCTTGCATGTAAATCTAGTTATGATAAACTTAAGGAAGTTGATATTATTTTAAGAATGGATTAGTTATCTAAAAATCATTTTATAATGGATTTTCAAATAAAAGAAGTGGTTATGGAGACCTTAAAATAGAGAAAAATAGTTTTTATGGGTGAAAGAAAAATTGTCCCCACTTGTTTTATTTCGGCTACTGTTGTTTTTCATTTGATTAAAAGTTGGTATGAAGCTTATTTGGCCAATGTGGTGGATGTATTCAAAGTTATTTCAGGAGTAATGAATGTTCTAGTAGCGAAGAAATTTATGGATGTATTTCTAGAAGATCTACTGAGTTTACCTCCATATCAAGAGATTAATTTTGAGCTATAAACCATACCTGGGGTAGCACCAATATTAATTAAACCATATAAAATGACACCTTTAGAGTTGAAAGGATTAAAGAAGTAATTAGAAGAATTATTAAAAAAAAGGGTTTATTAGATCGAGTATACGGCCATGGGGAGCTCTTGTGTTGTTTGTGAAGAAGAAGGATGACAGCTTAAGATTATGTATTGATTATAAGTAGTTAAATCGAGTTACTATAAAGAACAAATATACTTTACTACATATTGAAGATTTATTAGATTAGTTAAAAGGAGCAACTTTATTTTCTAAAATTGATTTAAGGTCTGAATATTGACAATTGAGAAATTTAGAGGTAGACATACCAAAGATTATAGTTAGAACACGATATGGACATTATGAATTTATTATGATGCCATTTGGACTAACAAATGCTCCTGCTACTTTTATGTCTTTAATGAACAAAATATTCCAGATGTATCTTGTTCGATTTGTCATTGTGTTTATCAATGACATATTGATTTATTTTGAAACTTGAGAGCAACATGAAGAACATTTGAGAATAGTGTTGCAGATTTTAAGAGAAAAGCAGTTTTATGCAAAATTCAGTAAATATGAGTTTTGGTTAGAAGAGATTGCATTCTCAAGGCATATTGTTTCTAAAAATGGTGTATAATTTAATCCTTTAAAGATTTCAGTCATAAAGGAGTAGGAACCCCCTAAAAATGTATCAGAGGTATATAGTTTTCTAGGATCGACTAAATATTATAGGAGATTTATTGAAGGATTTTCAATTATTGCCAAACCATTATCAAACTTCTTAAGAAGAATATGATATTCAAATAGGATGCTAAATGTGAGGAAAGCTTTAAAGAATTGAAGAAAATATTAATTTCTACACCTGTACTAACCTTGCCAATAGGAAATAGTGAATATGTAATTTTTACAAATGCATCACAACAAGGATTGGGGTGTGTATTAATGCCAAATGGAAAAGTTATTACTTATGCTTCTTGACAGTTAAGGAATCATGAATTGAATTATCCGATTCATAACCTAGAATGAGAAGCAATTGCCCATGCTTTTAAAATATGGAGGCCCTATCTATATGGAGAAACATTTCAGATTTTCACTAACTACAGAAGTCTAAAATATATTCCAACATAAAAGGAGTTGAATTTGAGACAAAGAAGGTGGATGGAGTTGGTAAAGGACTATGATTGTACCATAGATTACCATCCAAGAAAAGCCAACAGAGTTATTGATGCTTTAAGTAGGAAAGCCATTGAGAGAAGTGCTAGAATGACTTGTTATGCAGTAAGGTCGTTAGTAGAGCTTAGAACATTGCATGTACAATTTGCTCTTCAGGATAATATATTTATTGCAAGTATGCATGTCAAGTCTTTATTGGAGAGTAAAATTTAAGAAAAATAAATAAGTGATCCATATTTGAGAGAAATAAAGGATAGGGTGCAACAAAGAATGAATACATAGTTTGCATTGAGGCACGATGGCATGTTATTAATTAATGGATGTATTTGTGCTCCAAATATAAGGGAATTAAAAGAAGAAATTCTAAATGAAGCTCATTATACACCATATGCAATGCATCCTGGAAGCACTAAAATATATAGGGATTTACAACCTTTTTATTAATGGCTGACAATAAATAAAGATATAGCAAAATATTTGACATGCCAATCAGTAAAATCTGAACTTCAGGCACTGGTAGGTAAGCTTCATCCATTGTCTATTCTGGAGTGGAAATGGGAAAAGATAACGATGGACTTTGTTCTTGGATTGCCTCGAACCTTTAGGAAGCATGATGCCATATGGGTAATTATTGATCGACTTACCAAATCAGCTTATTTTTTACTTGTGCAATAAAGTGGTTCATTAGACAAATTACCTAGAATATACGTGTTAAAAATTGTAAGACTACATGGTGTGCTAACATCAATTATGTCAGATAGAGATCCATAGTTTACATCTCATTTTTTAGGAAGTTTACAAAGAACTTTAGGAACAAAGCTACATTTCAGTACATCATTTCACCCTCAGACAGATGGACAATCGGAGAGGACAATTCAAACATTAGAAGATATGCTAAGAGCTTGTATGCTTGAATTTAAAGGGAATTGGGATTAGCATTTACCTTTAATTGAATTTGCTTACAATAATAGTTATCATTCAAGTATTAGTATGGATCCATATGAAGCTTTATATGGCAAAAAATGTAGAAGTCCTGTTTGTTGGGATATGGAAGGGTTATGGCAATTAAAAGGCCCTGAATTAATATAAGAAACTGTGGATAAGATTCAAATGGTCAAAAAGTGTTTAAAAGCTACACAAGATAGATAAAAGAGTTATGTGGACAAGCATAAAAGAGAAATGGAGTATTATGAAGGTGAAAAGTGTTCTTAAAAGTATCATTATAGAAGGGAATTATATGATTTGGTAAGCAAGGAAAATTGAGTCCTAGTACATTGGCCCTTATGAGATTTTGGAGAGAGTTGGTCATTTGGCATATAAATTAGCACTGCCATAAGAATTATCTTAGACACATTATGTATTCCATATTTCCATGTTAAGAATATATATATCTGATCCTAGCCATATATTACAAGAATAAGAAATATAGTTGATAGAAGATTTCAGTTATAAAGAAGAATCGATTGAAATTCTTGATAGACAGATAAATAAGTTACATAATAAGGAAATTCCAATAATAAAACTTAAGTGGAGTCAATATTCACCAAAAGAAGCTATATAATGTTAGTGATATGCACTAGGTCAATCATTTATGATTATGTATTGACTTTCTTATTTTATTAATAAAGAGGTATTATATTATCATTTGATTTTATGATAATTACATGAATGGTTAATTCTTACTAAGGCCATCAAGTATGTGACTTGATAGTAAAACCCTTAGATTAAAATAAGAGTTCTATTCTAATTATCCCTAGCCATTTATTCATTATATGAATATTAAAGTATTAAGGCTAGTATGATGTTGACTGATGGTTATGTTTTACTAATCATAAATATGAGATATTAAGTCAACTCATAGGTACATGATGAGAGATCATGTACTGGATTGACCCACTATGAGAATACTACATAGATTATTGTCATAAGTATTTCTTATCACAGTAATTTTATTTCGGTCCTTTGACCTTGAAATCATCATGGATTTCTACATAGCCATTTTATGTTTTGACACATTCTAACATTGTCTTTAATCGGATGATTAAAAGAATGTTGTTGGATATAAAATTAGTTATGTGAGGAATGTGAGTGATTTAGAAGGAATTTATCCCTCATTAATATGAGAAAGATATCTAAAGGCCCCTTGATGAGATAGACTGAATAAAATGCATGGCCATGCTGAAATGAATTGATAAAGAGTTATCATTTTCAGTCTACTTGGAATCAAGTCATAATATTGAACTATATAAGGATGACATTCTATGCCTTATGTTCAATTAAGATATCATGTGATAAAGGGACAATAAAATTCACTGTAATTAGGTTATATCGGATTATTGACTTCACATGACTTGGGTAGTCATAATGTCTTACTAGAGGCCACTTATGACTTGTAGGCCTAAATAGAGATTTAGGCCCACTACCAATGTTATGTGAACCTACAGGGTCACACACTTAGAATAAGCCCAAAACGGATATGGGTTTAATAAGCCCAAAATAAACTCTGTGAAAATAAATAATTAAAGTGTTTTATTTATTTATTTATTTGTTTATTTATTTAAGATAAATGTTATTTTAAATAAATAAATAAGATATTATTTTTGATTTATTTTTAAACAAAATCATAATATAATAAATGGAAAATTACCAAAAGGTTATTGGTAAGTGAAACCCTAACTTGGAGTCTATAAATATGTTATATTCTCTAGGGTTTCACATACTTGTTTTTGCCTCCAAATTCGTTTTCTTTCCTCTTAGAAAACAAAGACAGAGTTTTTCCTTTTGTTCTTGATTTGTGAGACAGTCAAGAGGTTGCTAGCACACACACTCAAATTCGTTTTGTGAAGGGCTATTCGTGTGGATACCTATAGAGGACGCATCCTTTTGGAGACGTCTTGATCCGAACAACCAAGCAAAAAAGCTCGAGGTAAGGTGTCACCGGTGTGAACCTCCTCTCACCCTTCCAGAGAATCTTGCCTCTTCTGTGTTTTGGTAAGATTATTAAAAACCCTAGATTTAATCAATTAGTCGAATTACATAGATCCTGGCTTGGGAACGTGATAAAATTTTAATTTTTCTACTGCATTTGCATCACGGAACCCCAACATATAAGAAGTGGAAAAAGACATGAGAATTCAATATCTCTACCTATTTTTTGAGATTGCAGAGTCACATATGATTTTGGGGATGAAATTCTTTAAGATGGGGAGAAAAATAACACCCACCTAATGCGTTTGCATTGATTTGCATAACATGCATCTCACATAGACATGAGGAAGCATGAGATATGTGTGATATTATTTCCAATGTTTAATAGGAGAAGATTATAAATGTTTATAATTAAATCCATAACAAGGAATAAGAAGTTAAGGGTTTAAATTGATCTATGGCAATATACATACATACATACATACACACACACACACACACATATATATATATACATGAAATATATGTGGCATTATTTCCAATATTTAATAAGAGAAGATTACAAATATTTACAATTAAATCCATAACAAGAAGTAAGAAGTTAAGGGTTTAAATTGATCTATAAAAATGTATATATGATGAATGTAGGGATTAGAATTAGGGATGTGGTAGTCATTTATTTTAAGAAAAAAAGAAGAAGCATCTGATAGAAAAGGGAAGGAAGGAAGGAAGAATAAGGTTATGTTTCTTCATCTCATTACTCTTCTTTTTCTTTAAAAAAACTGAGAGCTGAATTTTCAAGAGAAAATTTGGAGTTTTAGAATTCATTTTAGATGATAATCTTTATCTTCAAAGGCCTTAGAGGTTTATTTGGTAACTAAATTTTAATATTTGTGTTGAATTGAGTTAGTGTTTAGAAGATGCATATTTTGGATTTTGGGACCTAGTTTTTTAGTCTTATTATTTTTATCATATTTTGAGATAGAAAACTTAAAATTGAGTGTTCTTTAATAATATGGAGACTTTGATAAATTATCTAAAACTTTTCCTACTTTATCTTAACCTAATTCAGACTCTATATTAGTGTACTAAGAGGAAACATTTTATTACTCAGTTTCCATCGCTAGTTTGAGTGTGGTAGATTATTTCTTAGGGTTCTTCCTCTATACACCTCCAATTAAAGTAAAATTAATTTTAAATTACTCTAGACACATAGAATTAGTGATTTGGAAAGTTTCATCTTGAGATTCATTATATAGAATTATTGGTGAATTTTTAAATTCTTTCTATTAAATATGTTATAGTTGGCAACCTCATATGTTTAGGTAGTTTAGTGATGTTATCATGCTAGATAAGGTTTCATTATTTTTAAGTGTTTAAAAACAAGTGAATTATGATTTATTTCAATTAAACCAAATGGAAATGAGGTTGTCACACAAGTAAATGCAACCAAAGGGAAGGAAGCGATAAAAGTATGTGAATAACTTAATGTTCTATATAAATATAACATATAAAATAAGTAATCATAAATTTATTTATAAAGATGATTGGTTAAAGGCAATATATATATTCTAATTGATAGATGCTTATTTATAATTATTGTGATTTATAATTATTGGGTTTGAAAATGCCTTAGAGGGGGGTGAATAAGGCTAATGAGGGTTTTAGGAAAAATAAAAACTATTTTAAGGAATTAAACAAGAATTGAAAGAATATTGAGAAGGAAGAATGAAGAACACAATGTTTTAAGGAGTTCAAATTCGAAATGGGGTGTTGTTTGCTCCTATAAAACTTGGAGATATTATTTATAAAATTAATAGAAATAGAGGAAGCTTGATTTTGCTATTTTGATGGCTAATTTGTATAATACATTTTGTTGCTTAGTTTAGTTGACAACTTGACCATAGTGGATTTTTTTTTTATAATTCTCCTTCTCTATATATCTAACTGATGTGAAATTAGTTGAAAATTAATTAAGACTTATAATGTTACAGATCTAAAGAATATGGTTTTGAAATTCATAATGTGGAATTTTTGGTATATAATTGAATTTACCCTATCGAATATGCCATGTTAAAATATAGTATATTTTTAGTATATAATTGAATTTGCACTATCAAATCTACCATGTTAAAATATGGTATATTTTTCGTTTATTATTGATTTCTTATGTATTATAGGATGTAAATGGTTTAATTGAATGGTATGTGATGTATATGTAAATATAAGATGTATATGAGGACACAATGCTACTTATGAACGAGGCAATGTTGTGTGCATTATGGATCCCCTTATTATGCCATAAAAAGGCTAAAGAAAAATGTTATACAAGATTTTGGCAAGCTGTGTGCATATAGTGATTCATAAATAAATAAAAGAATTTTTAGTTTCACACATAATCCACAAGTTCATTGTTGTTCAAAAGAAAATACTATACTATATACATACTATAAATTCATAGCTAAACATTGAATGGATGGATAATTGATTATATTATATGTTCGAATGTGTTATTTTTCATAAGATATTATATTATTCATTTACTGAGTTGTAAGCTCACTCCTCTACATTATTTTTTCGGATTAGAAAAGCTGTAGTCAATCTTAAAGAAATAATTGCATCTAGTACACTAGCATTGTATCAGGAGAGTCAGCAGGAGGTCGTCCTCAGTTTTTCTAGAACATAGCATATTTCATGGCTTTTCATATTTTGCATTAAGACTAGTGTATTGTATATAAATAATCTAAAAAAAGATATGAACTACTTGATTCTGTGAGCCTTTGTGGTATGTGTATTTTTTTAAAAAAAAATTGTTATATATATTGACTCATGAACTAAAATTTGACATTTATGGATATATTATTTATTAGTCAAATGCATACAATGTAAGCCTAACATTTTTAACAGGTGTCACATATAAT
Source organism: Mallotus nudiflorus (assembly GCA_947683625.1). NCBI lineage: Eukaryota > Viridiplantae > Streptophyta > Magnoliopsida > Malpighiales > Euphorbiaceae > Mallotus > Mallotus nudiflorus. The sequence continues at coordinate 545,433 of CANTUR010000108.1, forward strand.
TTTTGGGCAATTGCAAACTCTTTCTCGATATATATATATAGTAATTTTGGTATAAATATTTTTTATAATTTATTATTTAAAATAAAATATAAGCACTTTAACTTATAAAACTTGATAAAATACCCTTTTAGAAATTTTTTCTAAATTCAAACATTTAACTATAAAAAAATATTCAATGTCATGCCTCAAACCCAAAAGCACATAATTGACATTAAGGAATAGAAAAATGTGAAACTTCCGAAACCTGTAGTAAGCCTTAAGAAAAATTTCTACAATTAAATTAGCTCACTTTTAAAATTTTAAAGAAAATCCAATGGAGTTTCCTTTGTACTGGGTATATATTAAATCACAAATACAAATTATATAAGTCCTTTAACTAACTACTATGGTATCTAAAATTTAAATTCATAATGCTTATATCAAATAAACCTACACAAAATAGCTAGAGAAGAAGAAATCGAGTGTAGACAATGACTAGGATTGGTATGACTGTGAGGTCCTGAAAAAAATAAAATTGAGGAGAATCAGACCTCATTAAGTGAATTAACTTTATAAAATGTATGTTGGTTTTAAAATAGTTATTTAAAACCTTAAGTTTCTTAAATAAATAATTATTCAAAAGTCCTTTGTTTTACCAAAGCCATTTTTTATAAAAATACCTTTCCAAAATTAGAAACATCTTTAATATAAAACCAGTCGAGAAATTTATAAAAATTAAAATTCTTGAAGGAAAATAGATAGAACCCTAAACCTCATTTCTACTAGCCTTTTGGTTCTCTTAAATCCAAATAACTATCATCTTAAGAGATCAAGCTTAATCGAGTTACAGCCATAGTCAAATCACTTAGTTTATTTTTGATGTCTTGAGAGCAAGATCAACTGAGTAATATCTCAATTTTGACCCGAGAGCATAAGCTCCACCAAGCTTAATCCATATATTGCCCAAGAGAACAAGCTCAATTGAGTCTAAACCATAACACTACTCGAGAGAACAAGCTTAACCGAGCCAATCCACATTTTTCTCAAACTCAATATCTCAACCAGTGCAAATGTGGTCCTAATGACACCCACCAGGTAGCATGTTCTACCATTTTTCTCCCAAAACATATTTATTTCATAAACCAATAAAAAAATATATCATAAATCTAGCTAAATCATCTTCCCAAAAATCATTCACTATAATAAAATAAATAAATCATGCATAAATCTATATATTCAAATTTAATGTTAGGGTAATTTACTATTACCCCCCTGAGGTTTGGTTAAAATAATTAGTCTGTTCTTGTATTTTCAAAAGTCAATTAATATCCCATCAGTTTTGACTTCGTTAACTATTTCTCCCATCTGTTAGATTTTTACAGTATAAACCATTAATTTTATATATAAAGACTTTTTTACCCTTATGACATGAATATAGACTTTTACTTTATTATTTTATTAAATTACATCTTTTTCATATAAAAACTTATATATTTAAATACATCCACTTTCATGTACAATTTTTTCATTATTATTAATTTGAATTTCCTCCAATTGAATAAGGGAGAGATTGAGCCAAAAATAATGAAAAAAAAAGATCAACATTCAGAGTAATTCTAGATAAAATATGTAGAATAATAGAAATGAATTTTTTTTTTCAACATTATATTACTTAAGAAGGAGGCAAAACAACCTAAACAAAAGAAACATTAGATGTGAAAGTGCCTTAAAGGGTGAATAAGGCTAATAAAGGTTTTTAGAAAAAATAAAATGAATTTAAGGAATGAACAAGAATTGAAAGAGAATAGAGCAGGAATAACAATGACCACATAAATTTAAGGAGTTCGAATTCTCAATAATCTTATGTCTCCACCTAACATATCCCCAAGTTAGGATTTTTTAATATCCACAATCTTATTCACAAGATTAAGATTACAAGAGTTTGAGACTCACTCTTTAACCTTATACAAACAAGAGTTTAAGGCTACCTCTTCAACCAATTCCCAAGTGTTTTAATGACTAAACACTTAAACCAATTCCACTAGAAATATACCTCACTTTCTTTCTAATCTATCCTAAGAATCATATGAAGATGAAGTCTTATTTCTATCATACAATAAACTCTCACAAGAGTTAATCAGTACAAAGAATATTTATATAAAGAAAAAAATAAAGTTTAATGAATGCTTTGAGAGTTTTTGATAAACAAAGAGTAATGTAATATGTGTGTGTGTGTTTTTTTATCACAACTCTAAAGCACATATATATAGATTAAGCTTCAAAAATATAACTATAGGAGCCACTAATTATATCTCAAATGTCTCTTTCCTTTAATAATGTCAAGTCTTCAATGGAAGTTTGATGTCACTATGGAAGTAAGGCTTCGATTATAGCCTTTACTGAGCTTAACTTTGACTTAGCTTTCTATCATTATGGTAGCGTTGCTTCAGTTGCAACCCTCTATTAAGCTGAATTACAAGTTTTCTATCACTGTGACAGCCTTGCTTCAGTCGCAGCCCTCTACTAAGCTAAATTATGACTTGGCTTTCATTGAGAGTAATATTTTACCTATGCTTATCCTTACACTTAAACAAAGAACATTAGTGATCCAAAAATGTTTGTTAAAATCAAAATAGGAATGGATTAACACTTGATCATGCAAATGTTCAATAAGATAAGAACACCCCTACTATAACTCACACCACACACATCATGAGCAATCCACTGAACAATTTCCTATGGAGGCTATTGAAAATGGTGATGCCTAAACTCGAGACCCCTTGTCAGTGCTGTAAGTCTTTCAGCAAGCACATTTGCCTCTTTATACACTTTATGCTAGATTTGAACTATCTATTGCAACTATAGCATACTCCTTATGCTCTGAATGAGATGAATATGACTACTAGAATTAGTAAGCGCCTTAGAAATCATTTGCACAGTGCATTCATTGTCACTTTTCAACTGAATCTATTTAAAACCCATATCCCAAGCCAACTTCAAAACCTTCATAAATGCCCTATAACTCTGCAAGTAGAACCGAATAAAAACCAAGCTTCATAGCAACGCTCTCTAACCATCTACCATTATCATCTCTCAAAACACCACCTGACAAGGCAACTTTAATATTCATATTTTTATTTATATTATCAATAGAAATGAATTAATAAAATTAAAATTATTTATCAAATTTATATGAAATTAAAAAAATTAAACTCATAAATCAAAATTACTAAAAATAAAAAAAAATCACAAATAATACAAAATGCAAATGGATTATTATTAAGAAAAAATACTACAAAAATAAATAACCAAGATCTTTGATTTTTTTTATTTTATTTCAAAATAAACATTGCCACAAGAAATCAAAACCCAAAAAAAACCACAAGAAATAAAAAAAAATCACTTGCTGTGGCTTCAGGCGATAATAGCAACAGAGCAGGTGACAGCGACAGGTGATGGGTTTGGGGGAGAGAGAGAGAAATAGAGAAAAGAAGATGGAGTTTGGGTAAGGATAAGAAAAACTGTAAGAGATAAAGTGTGAATGAGAAAAATATTTGTAGGGTTTAAGGGCATTCATGGAATTCCCTATAATTGTTAACATTTTAAAATTAATTATTTTTTTAGTTAAAGCATATTCCAAGAATTAACAGTATATTCCAAAATTTTTTAACGGGAGGGAGAAAATAGTTAACAGAGCTAAAATTGAGGGGGTATTTAATTGACTTTTACAAATGCAAGGACAGACTAGTTATTTTGATCAAACCTTAGGGGGTGATAGTAAATTAGCCTTAATATTATATTAACCACATGAAAATTCTAGTTTACATATTCTCAACTAACATTTTAAAAATAAAACTCATAAGCAGAGTGTGCTGGTCGACATGTCCTCAGCTGCCTCTGCTCTACACCTCTAGCTCTCAAACTCTTTAAATAATCAAATATTTATTTAATAAATAGTTTTAAATAAATTCTCAAAAATCTTCAAAATTTTATAAAAATTCAAAAATGATCAAAACAACCTTAAAAATACTAAAATGATTAATTTTGATGCTCAAATAATTTTTCAAATGAATTAAAGTAATATATATGGAAATATATAATTTCCTTTATAATCATTCTAGAATTTTTATTGCAAAATCCGTAAAGAATTGGACTTTGGTCCAATTATGGAAATTGATCAACATAATTTATTATATTACTAAAAATAAACTTAGAATTTTTTTAGGCTAGTTACTGTTCATCATCGGAATTCGGGTAGAACCACCGGATTTCTCACCGGAAAACACAACACCAATCATACCAAAATGATCACAACACTTAATAGAACACATATAAAACCTCAAACACATTAAAATACTCATAGAATAAAGAGATTGAAAAATAAAAGGGAATTACCTAAAATTTCATAGAATAATCTAGAGATGGAGATCGTACATGGGATATGTGTTTACAGACTCCTAAGATGATGGAGAACAATTCTTCAGTAGTGGCTTTTATTGATTAATGACGAGGTGTATGTTCCAACTTCGATAAATTTAGGAAAATTTTCAAATTAAAAACTGCATTTTTCTAGGCTGATTCTACTTGAATGAACATCACTAATATGTAGAGGACATCAAAAAATAGTTGAGGTTAAAATTTTAGGTCAATCGGAGTTCATTTGAATAGTTAATGAAGAAGAGAAAGAATATAAGGACTAAAAATGATATTTGCCAAACCACAATTCTCCTCTTTAATGGCAACCCCGAAACTTACTTAAATGTATCTACCTTTATGTCTTTTGTTAGCAACCTAGAGCAACGTGAATCAACTTGTCTAAAAGTCAGCCATTTAAACCAACTTGGCAACTTAAAACAACCTATAGCAACCTCTTTTAACTAGCAACCAACAACCATAAAATGACAACAAAACAATAACAAAACAACTTAGCTACTACACCCTTAACAACCCTTAGCAACCAAACCACCTTACAACCCAAAACAACCTCAAGTAACCTTCTTTAACTAAGCCACCAAGCAACTACAAAATGACTACACAACAAGCTCAAAACAACTCAAGTTAACCTTCACCCACTAATCAACCAAATCAACACAAAACAACAATCATCTACCTTCATCAACCCAACAACCAAACAACCACCAATGAACCAATGAACAACCATATACCAACATCCACTCAAAACAACCTATATCTACATCAACTCATTTATATATATTAATAAATATTCCTTACCCATTTAATCAACCAACTTCCTTCCTTAAAAAAATAATAATAATAATAAAATCAACCAGCTTCCACCAATATCCACCTTAAATCAACCATCAACCAACATTTACCTAAAACAACTTATTTTAACCTCAACCTTTATATATATATATATATATATATATATATATATATATATATATATATATATTCCTTATTTCCAAACCAACCCATTTATACCATTCTCCACTTTCTCACTTTAACTCAATTACATTGATTCCTCTTGCACTCTCCTTTTTTTCAATAACAGTATATATATATATTCTGGTTATTAACTTCAAGCACTAAAAAAGCAAAAGTGAAACGTTTGCACACTATTTTTGCATTTATCCTAGCCTTTTTTTATTACTTGGCCTTAAGAGAATGAGATTTTTTTTAAAGAATATATGCCTACATAGATTTACACTTGATATTTTAGTAATTTCAATTTTAATTCATCCCTTTCTAATACATCGACAAAATTTATTATGCCTATTTCACTTATAATGGATAGTAAAATATTATATCATGGGTCCAATACATTTGAGAATATTGTTCGATCCCTTAACTCTTTAAATCTCTTATTTTAATCACAAGGTTTAGCCATTTAAGTTAGTTGTTAAAATTAAAAAAAGGGAAAAGGTGCAAATACCCCTTTGATGTTTTAACCTAATTACAGATAAACCATTAATGTTTTTAAGGATTCAATTACACCCTTAACGTTATAAAATTAGACCATATAAGCACACTGAGTGAAAAACTTATATGGTAAGTGGGACTATTCCCCCAATATTAATTAACCAAAAAACATTTAATTAAAAACAATCAACCAAAAAATGTAAATGTATCTTCAAGTAGTAAGGATTATTCCTTTGAAATCCTCAGCTTTTTTCTAGAAGCATCGATGTCAGAATAATCAAATGAATGCAATGATTTCTCTACCACCTCCTAACATTCAGATGTAGAGTTCATCATTTTCACCACTTAATTCAGCTCTATTATTTTTCCTTAGAGGCCTGGTATTTCTCATAATACTACTCATTCTTATAATTGTGTTACAAAAATTTATTAAACCAGCAAGCGTGATGAAGTTTCTAAAAAGAAACAAAGGACATAAATGTACTAAAATTATAATAAGTTATAGGGGTTAAGGCAACCAAAATTTTCTAATTATTTACGCTTGCAGCTCTTGCTAATTTATGGAGTGCGAACCTCTAAACCATAAGCTATTATGATTTCTAAACACTAAAGAAAGCAACTAAAAATTTCCATCTTAGTAATCTTCTTGGAAGCAGTGGATTTAGACTTGTCTATTAGGTATTCTTGCTCAATTTATTTTGCTGAGATTTAATATGTTCATATTGAATTTTCATTTATAAATCTTTTTTAAGTTTATTCTTTACATAGCCTAATAAAAAGATTGAAAACAAAAAATGAATAAAAAAAAATAATTCTTGCCAAAAATATATTTCATGAGTTTATAACATCGGTCATTTGATTTATGCATTTTCCTTAGATCAGAAGTGAGCAATTCAATTAACAACATAGAATTTTTGTATTAAAAACTATACTTAGGCAACTAGTAGGTAGTTCTATACCCCTAGAAGTTTTACTAGCATTCCCTTTAAGAACTGCTGAAAGCATGTTCTTTAAAATTCAAAAGTAAAACTTCACGTTTTTTATCCTTTTTAGATTTTGTGATTATTACTGCAATTTCATAAGGAAAGTTAGTTAATGGCAAACTGGTGGCAATTAAAAAGTTATTTCTTAAAAAGTCTCAGTAAAGAGAACAAGAATTTCTTTCAGAGGTGTTTTTAGAACATCGATTAACATGAAGTTGGCAAATGAAGATGTCAAATGAAGATGTGAGCATGCAAACATTTACGTCAGAACAAATTATAGCTCCTTTCATACTTTTAGAGATAGTACAATTCTTTCTCCAACTTGCTTGTCTATGCTGTTATTAATCTGTAGTTAAATTGCTAAATGATATTTCCTTTCTCGATTTCTTACTACATGTGTATTTATTAAATTTCACAAGTTGATAGAGTGGCTAGCATGCTCAACTAAGAATTTTTTTTTGGCATAATTGTTTCATTTTTCTATTAGAGATAGGAGGAGAAGATAGAGCCTGAAAAAGGACAGTAGAAGTGCTTTGAATTTACTACAATAGTCTGCCAATAATTTTCACAATTATACACAGTTGGTGAAAACTATTTTAGAGCTTCTGAGTCGGGATTGGACTATACCAGATGATTGAAATAGGTCATTCAAGGAGGTCTGGTAGTGGTTATTTTAAAGGAAAAGCGATGGAAATGGCATGAGATTGAGCTTCAAAGAAAGTTGATGATTCTTCTGCCACTTGCTTTCATCACCGCCGCTGCCGCTATAATCACCACCCAAACTCAGAGTTAGACCCAAACCCAACATATCATCTTCCTCACCCATTATTCACTACATCTTTCAAATGAAACCTTTAAAAATGAAAGAAACCTAGAAAAAGAAAAAGTCTTCCAACAACATAATTACACAATTATCACGCTACCCAAAAAAAAGTTTTCATTGTATTCTACTTCCTACTCTCTACTACTGGCCATGGCGAGAGCTCTATTTCGTAGCTTGAGAAACTCTTATTCACTCGACAATTCATTACTATCAATCACGTACTGGCCATGGCGAGACACAAAACTCCACTGAATCAAACAGATTAATACTAGGTGTTTAGAAACTTGAGCCATGGTAGAGTAAACCCAAATTTGAAACCCTTGAAGTTCATCCTCCCAAGAAGCAAAAATGGCAAACTCATAATGGTTTTGTTTTTTAACTCGAACGAAGAATGGTTTAGCCATTTTAGGTTTTTTGGTTAATCAATTTCAAGGAATGGGCCCTACTTGCCATATAAGTTCTTCCCTCATGGCTTTTCGGATGTTAACGTCTAAATAAGATGATGTGTTTATATGGTCTAATTTTATAATGTTAAAAGTATAATTGAATAACTATAAATATTAATGGTTCATCTGCGATTATGTCAAAATATCAAGGGGTATTTGCATATATTCCCTTTAAAAAAACTGTTATCAATTTCTAATGGGATAATTACTATGTGTCTCCTATATTTTAGTTTATTACATTATTTTATTCCTAATATTTGAAAAAATATTTATTTATCTCTGACATTTGTAACAATTAATACTTATTAGTTCTTTTTAAAAAATGAAATAGAAAATTATTTTATAAATATTAGAGATAAAGATAGTATAATAAGGTAAAACATAATGGTACACAGTCATTATCCCATTTCTAATCGCTAGGCAAACCTAAGCCCACGGAGATATTCAAAAGGTGAGCCCATTAGATCCATTTACAAAAGAGGATTAAAGTTGGAGTACACTGCAGCCTCATCACTCGGTTAAATACTCTCCTTCCGATTAAGATCGGTCCAATCATAAACGACGTAGGAACGAAAAACACCATAGTGAACGTACAGGCGATCGCAGTGAATCAGAGAATAGAAAAATCTAGTAGAAACTACTAAAAATAAAAGCAAAAAATGAAGCTGCTCACTCACGCCTCGCGCTTTAGTGTTTCCCTTTATTATATACCCTATAAAATCCCTCGCATTCGCTTACTCGTTACCTTTATTCTCTGTGTTCTCTCTCTGGTTTCTAGGGTTTTAAAACAGCTCTATATTTCTTTAAAAGAGTATAAAAATGAGGTTAGCTTCTTTACTTCTCTTAAATCTCGTTCAATTCTAGACGTTAAACCGTTTGATTTGATTGATTAGCTCTTTGAAGCAGTTTATTTTTTTTTGTTTATTTGATAACTCTGTTTGATATTTGTGTATATTTGTGTGTATATTATCGATTTCGATCCGTTTCTTTTAAGTGTTTGGTGTTTTTAATCAGTTTTTGGGAATTTTTTGAAGGTTTTGTTGAGGTTTAGTGTTGTAGTTTTGGATTTTGTTAGGGTTTATAATTTATCGGTGTACATGATGTTAATGGATTTGTTGTGTGATTTTGTTTGACTTCTCTGATTTTGCTTCCATTTTCCGATGGTTTTTTCCTTGTGCGTGTTGTGTTTCTTAGTCGTCATCCCGAAGTGAAGTGGGCCCAGAGGCTGGACAAAGTTTTTGTTACAGTGCAATTGCCAGATGCCAAAAATGCAAAGGTTAATCTTGAGCCAGAGGGTGTGTTTACGTTTTCTGCTAATGCTGGAGCAGATAATAACAATTACGAACTGAAGTTGGAGTTGCATGATAAGGTCAATGTAGAGGTAAGCTGCTGTGCTACCCCTTTGATACATTTATTTATGGGTTCGCATCAACTGAATTTTACCTAAAAATGCGTGCCTTATCTTGTGGTTGAATGGCACCATTTGAAAATTAAGCTGAATTTAAGGGTGTGATATTGTGTGTATACCGTATAATGTTTTTATTGCGTATGTTCTTGATATTGTTTTATTATGTTGGACTCAATTAGCAAAACATGCAAATTTTTTTCAGTTAGACATGTTGATTAGGGATCTTGGATAGTAGGATTGTTTCTTTGTTTATTTTTTTAATATCTGTTTTTTTTCTTAAACTTTTTAGGAAAGCAAAATTAACATTGGGGTTAGGAGCATATTCTGCATCTTGGAGAAGGCTGAGAAAGGATGGTGGAAGAGGCTATTGCGGGGAGATGGCAAGCCACCACATTATGTCAAAGTAGATTGGGACAAATGGGTAGATGAAGATGAGGATGAAGGTACTGACCTGGCTAAACAATGTCTTTCATTTATATATCTAAAAATTTTCTGAATGTGGATATAACATGATTCTAATGTGGTATTGGCATCTGATTTGATTAGGTGCTGGCAGTGCCTTGGACTTAGGAGGGATGGATTTTTCAGTAAGCACTAGCTCCCTTTTTTGAATGTTTGTTTTGACATTTTTTATCACTGGTTGATTCCTAATTGTGTTGTGCAGAATTTTAACATGGGTGACATGGGCATGGGTGGCATGGGCGACATGGGCATGGGAGGCATGGGCGACATGGGCATGGGAGGCATGGGCGATGAGGGTATGGGTGAATTTGATGATAGTGATGATGAAGGTAAGATTGCTTTCAAAATGTTGTAGATGCTGTAGTATTCTTGTCATGAACGTTTCATTGTTAGAAGGGACTTCTAATTTCTATTGGCTATAGAGACTTCTAATATCGATTAGCTATAGAGCAACACATTGGTAAATAGTTGTTAGCAATGCCTATAAATGAATGGTCAAATTCCTTTAGGCCATGTTTGGTTCATGGAATTGAACAAATGTGGAATATAATTGTAATTCTTAAGGAATAGAATATGTATTTCTAAATAATTACTATTTCATACTTTGGTTCAGGACCTAAAATTACTATGGGGGATAAATAGATTTAAGCATAACTGATATTTATGTCCTTATTAATGAATTTCATTATTAGTATCAAAATTAAATAGTCATACAATTTTAGCATGTTTTACATAATAAATTAAATTTATAATATATAAAAAAAATTAGCACATATTTTTTTTCTCTAAAATAATATGAATGCATAATAAATAAATAAAATTTTAAAATATTTTAATCATAAAAATACAAACATATAAAATAAATAAATTCCATATAATTTATAGTTGTTGAATCTAAAATAAATTAAATTAAAAGAAAAATATTGAAAAATCGTAATGAAATTATTCTTTAAAAAAAGAAAGAAAGCAAAAACATGAACATTAGAAGAGTTTAAACTTAAAGAAAGGGGGTAAAAATGGAAATGGTCTATTCCAAGAGTTAAGAATAGAATACCTATTGTTTAGTTTTTGGAAGAATGACTATTTTTCAAAAATTGTAGAATTGCTATTCTAAGAAATTGGTATTCTATAACAAAATTTAAACCAAAGTAAGGAATAACTATTATATTTTTTGTCTATTTCGCGAACCAAACATAGCCTTAATGTTAGAATTGTAGATTTGATAATAAAGTAATCAACTAGGGTCATCTTATTTCGAACTACATCATTCAGCTCATTTGTATGTCAAGCCATATATATATATATATATATGCGGCTTTGAGACATTTGCTGTTCCTTGTAATTTTTGCATGTTGATATGATTGTGCATATGCATATTCTAAATTGCAGATCAAGAAGTTGCAAAGCCAGGCGGTGCAGAAGGTTCTGCAAAGCCAGGTGAACATGGCACTGATCAAGAAGAGAAAAAGGAAGCTGCACCAAGCACATGATTGTGTTACTCAAAGAATGTCAATTTACTGAAATGATAGATTGCCTTAAATTTTCGGTATTGATGACAAATTAAATGAGTGTCGTTATTTCCTCAACTGAGTGGAGTTAAAATTTGCCTAGCATTTCATGCTGGCAAATTTTAGTTTCTATCTTATAGACAGCTGAAAATCTTTAACTGGGATTAGAATGTTGTATTTTTAGCTATGCTTCATGGATGATTATTTGAACTAGACAGGATTGTTCTCTATTTTGGACCCTCTATATTGCTGTGAGTGTGCGGGGGTGCCTACAAAAATTGCTTACTTGTCCTTACGAGGCATTTTTTTTTGCCTAATGTGATTCCACTTCTGCCCTTGCCTTGTATCTTCTTGCTAGTGAAAGTGATGGCGAGTTGTACCCATGGCAAAGGTCAGCATGATCCTTTTCACACATTGGAAAGTTGCAGATTTGATTTTGGTTTTATAAGAAGGTTGGACACTGCACTCCTTAGACTAGTTTTTAGGGAGAAGCTAATTGGGTGGTGACAGTAGTTTCTTAAATGAGTAGCGGTTTTGCCGGCTCGATTTCTTTAGTACGGGCAACTTCACTTCGGCTCATTTTATTGGACGGAGGCCTCTCGTAGGCCTTTCAGAAAAATATAACGACATCAATCGTTGTAAATAGCAGACTTTTCAAAGAAAAACAGTTTAACCTCAAAATGTTGAAAAGGATTATGATGATTTCATTAAAAAAAAAAAAAAGAAAAAGGGATGGTAAGTACATAAATAATGTTTTAACTTTTTAGTTTTTGCTATTTTAGTGTTTGGATTGTTGTCTTTAAATTTGTGAATTGGTATTTTTAGTTGATTTTGCAAGTTAAAGTTAAAGTGTAGATAGCAAATTGACTTAAATGTGTTTTTTAATATTAGCCTTTTTTATTCTTTCCCTTTCATTCATATATATTAAATTTAAAAATGAAATATACAAAATTTTATTAAAATAAAATAAAAATTGAACCATTATTATTAAAAAATTTAAATAAAATAAAAATAATTAATTATTTTTCAAATTTATATGAAAGAGTGAAATAAAATACAATTTAATAAAATAAAAATAAAAATAAATAAAAGCAGAAATAAAAATAAAAATTTATAGAAAACAAAATGATTTCTTAATAGATAAAAAATTTAACTTAACTAAAATTATGAAATAAAAATTAAATTCAACTACTATAATTATTAAAATAAAATAATATTTATTTTTTCTAGTGTAGTTTGATAATAAAAATAATTCTTTACGTCTAGTAATTTTTAAAGGAAATAATTAGAAAAAAAAAAAAAGTATATAAAGTGTTATTTTATAAGGGCAGTTAATCTCAGTCCTTGGTCGAAGCAAGCTCTAAGCCGAGCAGGGGACACGGTCCACATCATCCAGATGCATAAACACTTTAATATGTTAAAAATAACAATTCAGAAATTGTTACGGTTCACATATTTAATTGTAAAAAAAAAATTGTTCAGATACCAAAATAATAAAAGCTGAAAAGTTTGGATGCCATATCTATATTATCCCAAAGAAAATTCACTGAAGTAGAAAACAGTTGGACAAAAAACTACGAGAAGAAGATTTTCAATATTTTGCAGGTATAAATTCTTGAATTCAAGTTTAACATGGTAATTTTATCAATTGTATAAAATAGACATAATTTAGATAAACAATTTGATTATTAATTTTTTTTTAATCTTTACATAAGGCATTGCAAATAGGATGACTACTCACTTCATTACAATGTAAGCCTAAAAAATATAGCGAAAAACACAATAAAATTGTGATTATATATTTTTTCACTTAGACGTAACATTTAAGAGTTTATAGTTTAATTTTACTTGAATTTTGATAACCTTTAAAATAATATAAATTTTTAATAGTAAAATAATTTACTAAGTACTAGAGCATTCACCTAACTAAAACAAATTCACAATAAATAAAAATATGTATTTTTATTTTAATATGAAAAAAATAAATAATTTTTAAAGTAAATTTGTAATATTTTTGAAAATATATAAATAGGTATATTTATAATAAATTATATGTAAAACATTTATATTATTGAAATAGAGTGTTATATTAAAGTTTTATTACAAAATAATTATAATATTAACTGTTAGGGTATTAAAATGTTATAAAATAAAACTACATGTCTCTAAATGTCACAAAAAAATTACAAATCTTTAAGTGAAAATCTATCTAATCACAAAATACTTTTATATATATATATATATATATATATATATTTTTTTTTTTTTTGACTGGTCAGACGAGAGAGAATCTGGTGTGGATCACCCCAGAAGATAAAACCCTAAACCCTCAACGACATAGACTCTTATGTCATTTTCGGTTTTGCCCTTCTCGAATTAAGCAGAGGGGCCAGTAGGAGTAGCAGTAGCAGTAGCAGAGAAGAAATGGAGGAAGAGGCTATGGAGATGGAAGTGGAAGTGGAAGTGGGGATTCCCAATCCAAACTCAGCTAAGCGATTTGGACTCAAAAACTGCGTCCAAACGAACTTCGGCGATGATTACATCTTCCAAATCGTCCCAAAGTATGTTCTAATATTATGTTTCTTCCTCTTCTTTCTTTTGCCTGCTTTAATTTGGACCGATTCTAATTTGAAAAAAAAAAATGGGAACGGAAGGGATGACTGGTCTTCAATGGCGGTTTCGCTATCCACGAATACGGTGAAGCTGTATTCTCCGACAACTGGTGAATTCCAAGGAGAGTTTAAAGGTCACTCCGATACAATCAATCAAATTGCTTTTTCTGCTTCTTCCACGCCTCAAGTCTTGCATTCTTGCTCTTCTGACGGCACTATTAGAGCTTGGGACACCAGAACCTTCCGCCAGGTACTCCTGTCTCTCCATTACCAAGGTTATTTTGTGCTGGATTTATTGTTATTAGTATTATTATTGTTGTTATTGTAATTTGTAGGTGTGGTATGTCAGTGCTGGTTCTTCTCAAGAGATATTCAGTTTCTCCTTTGGAGGATCTACCGATCATCTTCTTGCTGCTGGTTCTAAATCTCAGGTTTTCTATTTTCTTTTTCTTTACTACTTCAATTTGTGGTGACGTTTCTGTCATTAGCTTCAGTTAATGTTTTGGTCAAGGAACTTAAAACAGCATATTGTGCTTTCATTGCCTGTTTGTTGCAGGCATTTTGATCTGCAACTTGAGTTAATGTTGTTGCTTTTTTCCTAAAAAAATCAGATACATTTTTGGGATTGGAGAAACAAGAAACAGGTTGCGTGTCTGGAAGAATCACACACTGATGATGTTACCCAGGTTACTTTTTCTTTTTTTTTTCCCAAAGTAAATTGATGCAATAGACTATTAAAGAATCATATAGCTCTTCAACACAACTGTGCTGTGTGCATCTGATTACACATTCACTTTACTCTGGTCGCATGGTGTTCATGGCATGGACAACTTACAAATGTAGATACAGGAAGCAAGCTAGATTAAACCAATTGCAGTTGTGCCTTTGCTGCTGTGCATATTCCATGTTACAGATTTGCTTATTTGAGCTGTCTGTGACTTTCCTGCATATATTTGTCAAATGTGTGCGTGTGTGTGTTTTTTTGTCAAGATGGGATGTAGTGTTTAGATGGTGAGATTTTATTGTTGTTTGTGAATCGTCTTCTATGAAAAATGGGCTTACTATATTCTGTCTCTAACTCCACATATTCTTTCTTAGGTACATTTTATCCCTGGGAATGGAAACAAGCTTCTTTCTGCTTCTGCAGATGGGTTGATGTGTATATTCGACATTAATGGGGACATCAATGATGATGATCATCTGGAATCAGTAAGTGCAGTCATTTAATTAAAACTATTCTTTACTTTATTCTTGCTTCTATATTTTGCATTAGTTTATGGTGATTACAATTGGTTGGCCTCATAATTTTGAACTTCCTTCAACACTTTTCTTGGAGATCAAATGGACTGTTAAAATCTTGTAGGTAATTAATGTGGGAACTTCTATTGGAAAGGTGGGCTTTTTTGGAGAGAACTATCAAAAGCTTTGGTGCTTAACACATATTGAAAGTTTAAGGTATTTTTCCGGTTCTTATGGTAACTGCAAAATGAGTTTTACATTGTTACCCATGTCATTTTAGTACAAATCCAGCACTTACACAAACCCAACTTCTAAGATGGACAAGCTTTTTAGTTATTTATTATTTTTCAACTCATTGAAACGATATTCAGCATTTGGGACTGGAAGGATGCAAGAAATGAAGCAAACTTGCAGGAAGCCCGCTCGATGGCATCTGACAACTGGGCATCAGATCATGTGCGTTTTTTCTCTTTTGATCAATGTTTCTTCATAAATCAGCAAATCAGTTCTTTTCTTCAAATAATGTGTTTTATCCTCTCTTTTGTTTGGTGTGATTTGCACCATAATGACACTTGTATGGATGCAATACTGTGAATCCCCTTTAAGATTACAGTGTACCCTGACATCCATGTAACTTCAAATAGGTGAGAACTTGGTTCTTGCTCGTGTATGGTTCAGTTGTATGGTTTTGCTTCTTTGAGAAAGTAACTGATAATATTTGAAGATTTCTTCTTAGGCTTCTGTGTTCTGCATAGACTAATCTCATTTTTGGTTTGTCTTAGGATGGTGCAAACATACACTTTTTAGTAATATTCTGAATACAGAAGTCCCACAACTATTTGGTACAAATTCACAATTCTTGATTCCACTTGCTTTTCGTCTTGGCAGGTTGATTATTTTGTTGATTGCCATTACCCTGGAGAAGGTGAAAGTTTATGGGTGATTGGCGGTACTAATGCTGGTGCTTTAGGTTATTTTCCTGTAAATTATAGAGTGGGAGCAATTGGATCTCCAGAAGCAATTCTTGGAGGCGGCCATTCAGGTGTTGTCAGGAGTATATTGCCCATGTCAAGCGTGAAGGGTGGAACTGCTCAGAGCCAAGGAATTTTTGGATGGACAGGTGGTGAAGATGGTCGCCTGTGCTGTTGGTTGTCTGATAATTCTGCAGGAGTAAATCGCTCTTGGATGTCAAGCACGTTGGTTATGAAATCTTCGATAACTCGCAAGAAAAATAGGCATCATCCATATTAGAAAAACTTTTAGCAACCCCATGTGACCCATATCTTCTTTTACTCCCCTCTGGTAACAAATGTAAATTATCACATTTAAAATGAAATTAAAAATGATATTCCTACCTCAATCCCCTGCATTAGCCCATCTTGTTCGAGACATTACAACATACTAGGAGTCGTTTGATAAATTTGAAATGAATGATTTTAATTTTTAATGTTTGGTTCATTAAAATTTTATATAGATATCAATGAAAATCACCCACTTTCCTTTAGGGATAAAAAAATAATTTTTTATTCATATAAAATTAAATTAAATTAATTATAAATTAATAAAAATTTTAAATGTTATTATATATTATGAAAATTTATGAAATATAATTTTTTTGAAGTAATGAAATAAAATATAATTATTATTATTTAATATATTTTAATATATAAATAAAATTAATTTTGATTTCGATTTCATTATAGACTAAAAATATTTTATTCAAATTTTCATTTCAAACAACTCATAAGGCAAGGCAAGACATTATAGCATACTAACAACAAATTTATTGTTATATGAAATGAAAAATGATATTCATCGGCCCACTTTGTATGGGATGATTTTACCGTCAGCACGCAAGAGTTTGACATATGTGAAGATGGACGGTTCAAATCCTCACTTCTCTACCCATATTTATAACGAGAATTGCTATAAAAAAAAAATGATATTACTATCTCCTCCACATTAGCCCATTTTGTTCTTACCCACCCATATCTATAATAAGAGTTGTTAAAAAAAAAACACATTAGCCCATTTCGTTTGAGGCATTACAACATTCTAAGTAAAATGGCAGATATTTGAGTCGACCTTAAATTCAACATTAAGACAAGATAGAAAACGAACGTGAAGGTACAAGAAAACTACTGTAAATTCAAGAAAAATTCTATGCTAACTAAAATCATTTGAGCGCAATGTAATGCAGTTCTTCCGAATTGTGAATTCATATCTCAACCACTATTCAGCTGAAGAGAATTTGAAAGGAGATAAAATTGACAATCATTAACTGTTATCTGAAGATTGAATAAACTTGACGTGAAAGAGGTCGACCATAATATAGTACAAGTTCGCAAGAATCCCAATACAAACGAATACGTCTTCCATTCATTAAGTTTTCTAAAATCAACTCCATTTGAACAACAAACTAAACCAGCCAACTTAAGCAATAACATTTCACATAAAAGTTGGGCGCAAAATGCCTCTAAAAGTAGCAAACAGGCCCAAAATGATTGGGAACCATCTCTTTCACAAGCCCCTGCCACGCCCTGCACCTGTCAATAAAAGCAAGATACCTATATGAGAAAATTGATTCAAGTGCACTCAATCTACGCATAATTGCTATGTGAACTTCATCATTATTATAATCATTATCGACATCTACACACCTCTACTTCCACCTGTCTTTCCACTCGAACCACCCCTGCCACGTCCTCCACCTGCAGCCTTAGCACTTCCATCATCCAGGCCACGCCCAATTCCTTTCACTTGCCTTCCACCATCTTCTCTGCCTCTTCCTCTTCCGCGGCCTACACCAGGTGGCTTGCGGTCTGAAAAGCAGGGAGAGAAACCAATCAATCAACTACATTAACTACCAAAACTAATCAACTAATCACAGAACTAAAGCCACAAATTTCTGCTATTCCTAAATGTATAAAGCACAAAAAATATGACCCGTTGAGATCAGATATTTGAACGGACCAAAATTACAGAGAGAAAACATAGCACCTTAATTAACACATGAATAAGCATACTGAGGTAACAGAGATTAAAATTCTTCATCTTAATCTAAAGCATAAAAAAAGTGGAATCTAGGTACCACCATTTAGTTCATAAAATTAACATACTATATAATTACAGCATACCTGAACGACTCTTGGTTTCTTCCTGAACTTTATCAATCACCTGAAACATGAAAGTTACATCTAGAGTGAGCAAAAGCCACATAAGCATGAATAGGCACACAATATCTGGTAATTACAGAGCTTGTAATAAAATGTTAAATTAGTATAAAAAATCTCCTGAAAGAATTAACTTTGCAACCATATGAAACTCTAAGTCTTTGAAGCCTAGATGAATAATATCTTAGCAATCTTGCATGCAAAATCAATGCTGCATAGCTGCCTCAATCAATTATGCAAGTAATACTTAGTGTTTGAGTCCAGGTCGTAAAGAAAGCATACATATTTTTTCCGTTCATTCCCCTTCTATTGTTTTGGACTGAGAGGTGGGTATTTAGTAACGAATAAAATTTACCTTCCTTCCAACTAAAGATTCATTATTCCAGTATATAAAAACAATGCTATCTCTTTTCTTAAAGCATAAGAAATCAATACATTTTTCTCAATTGAGCAAACTGATTTACAGGAATAACTAGAGCAACAATTTTACACAGAAGGAGAAAACTCAATTCAAACAGAAATTACCTCATCCGGAACTCGAAGATACTTAATAGTATTCCCACGTATATAGCATTCAGGCATTCTCCAAAACCTATCTCCATCCTACATTAATCCACTGAAACACAATTAGCATCCAAACAAGCGAAAATTCTCTTTAAATTTTTAAAAAAAAAAAACAAGAGAAAAAAAATAGTTAGTTAACCTTAGAGGTACAGATGACTTCACGGAGATGAATGTTCATCCAAGTATCACAATTAACCAAATGCCCATTGTAAGTCTCCCCATTTTTCAGTTCCACCAACTGTTACAACATACAACCACCCATGAATTACAAGCTGCATCAACAAAACATAGCGGTAAAACAAAGTCCACAACAACACTAACACAAACTGGTAAAAGTATCACTAAAGATTAAAGCAAATCGCTTACCATAGGGTGGCCTTGTGCAGTCTTAAGTAGAGACAGAGGAAGCTGCAAAATTAACAGAATCAATCCCATCATTAAATAAAGCAAACACAATTAACCGATGAAAAAACGAAAAGTCCAAAACCCTAACAAAGGGATTTTTTTTTTTTCCTTTTTACCATGCTTTTAGAGCGCAGTGAAAGCGAACTCGACCAAAGCAAACCTAAGCCTGAGACGAAAAAAAGGTCAAGCACAAAACAAAGTCGGATCGATACTATGATAGCGAAGACGATTCGATTCTACAAATAACAGCTGTCGAAAACCAAAGGTCGCGGAGAGATAATTAAAGAAGAAGGTTGAGAAGACGAGAGCGACTACTCTAAATCTAATCAACCATAATAATGTGTAATGAATAATCAATCGCTTAAACCCTAAAGATTGAGAGTCGAAAATATAATTACCAAAGGAAAAGTAGGAGCGGAATAGAAGCCCAACCTTCTTCTTTTCTTTTGATTTGATGTTTCGGGTTGGTTCTTGGAGGAGGGATTGATCGATGCGATTATTATGAGCAGAGCAGGGTTTTTATTTGTTGCTGTTGTTGTTGTTGTTTTTTTTTTTTTTTCACCTAGTTAGTCAGTCCACTATTTTGAAGCCCCCTTTTATGCTCATTCCATCACGGTAAAAAAAAAAAAAAAAATCATACCATCGCCAACACCTTTTTTTTTTTAAAAAAATTAATTATAATATATCGCTTTTCTCAAAATAACTTTTGGAAAAAAATTAAATTTTTATTCCTTTATAATTTTTTAATAAAATTTGCATTAGTTAATTAATTATAAAATATTTAAAACATAACTTTTGTATTAAATGATTGGATTTACTAAATTTATAACCTACTGTATCATATATTTTTATTAACTAATTGTAAAACATCAAATTACTCCAAAATACTTAATGTTAAAATCATTTAACATTATTGATTTGTATATCATTATCAGAATTTAACCTGGCATGATTCTTCCATTCCTTTATAATTCTTCAAGTATTAGCAAGACATGAACAATATATTCTTGATTTTGGTACTAGTATTCTTTTCAAAAATAAAATCATTTTTCATTCCTTCATATATTTGTATATCATTATCAGAATTTAACCTGGCATGATTCTTCAAAATTATCTTTGTTTTTGTTTATCCATTTGAATGGAGCACAAAGACTACACTGACATTCTTCAGTACGATGACTAAAAGAAAATTCCAGTATCATTCAGTGGGAGGGGATGGAAACATGGTAATAAGTTAATTCCATGCCGGTTAAAGATTGTTGTTTTGCTGCATCGTTTACATGGTGCATGTACAATAATAAGTTAGGCACCGGTTAGCACCTGTCATCTGAAGATCCATCACAAGCTCACATCTTTTGCATCTGATCTTTTGTAAATGGATGTCATGTCAACCAAATGTCGCATGGTTGGCCTTCCATGGGGACAATTCCAAGGTGATTTCAAGTCTGCCAAATGCTCCACTATCTGCGGCAGAAAGGAATCCGAAACATCATGCCATCTAGTCACTCTCTATTTATTCTCAATAACGGTAACATAAGTAATATATGCTGTTTCTCATATATGAATATGATCCATCATATTTCATTGGGGGAAATACCTTCTGCATCTCATTCCTTCCCAGTGGGTCTCCAATCATAACAGATGATCTGCAAGCCCGAGATGCCAGCATTGCGCGAACTCTCGATGGGCAAACAGAGTCAGAAGTGTCCATTTTGTAACTACCAATTATTGAGCAGTCCCCTTGATTGTCAGAAAGAGTAGAGATCAAGTCCTTTACATCTGTCTCCACACAAACACCGGACCAGTAATTAACTTCTCCCACATGCCACTTCAGTGAAAAATATAATTGACTACTCATTTTTTTCGCATGGAGATTATGAGAGTGTTGCATAATGAAGAATATTAATGCACCATCTTAATCAAACAATGACCGCTAAGCAATCAAGCATTGCCCAGTATAACCAAATGCTATACTGATCAATAGAAAGTTCTGATATAAACACAGAGAACCACCGTTAGCCTACGCACTTGTGATTATTTGGAAAATGAATAACTAATCAAGAAATGAATTCAGTTCAATACATGTAGACTACAATGCAATTGTAACAATCTGCCAATGAAACTTTATCACTCTTTCTTTTCCATGTCTTTACATCTTTTTGGTGTTAAAAGTTTGAATTGAATCAAGTTTTTCTCAGTTAATGTGCCCTTGTTTTGGCTTCAGAATATAGCTGTGAGGGCATTCCTAATTTCTTCTTTTTCTGTACAGTAAATGCCAATTTATTCTTTTCTATATCATACATTTGTTTGTTTAAAAGGGAAAGAAAAAAGGAAAGCCAAAGCAAACAATACCTTCAACTCCAAAAGTTATATTCTTACTGAAGGGAACAGCTTTTAGTTTAAATCGGTGCCCAGGTGGTCCATCTGGATCCTCTTCTAAAGCAAATCCATTTTTTCTGATAATTTGGTAGACCAGAAATCACATTGCCATCATATAATAGTCGCATTCAATTCTCAAAATAAGAACTTAAGAACATAAACATTGTAAAGAAAGCCTATAAAAAACATAAACCATATTATACCTGATCAAGTCCATGTTCATTGAAGCAACTACTTCCTCCTCTGGAGATAACTCCAGCCTCAGTGACCTACATAAACCCTGGAGGATAAGTATCCCAATATGATGAATGATAAAGATATTCTGGTATATGCCAATATACAATTAAAAATTGAATGGAGAAAAGAATTGCAGCAAGAGATATTAATGATCTAAAAGCATTGTACCAAACATTAGGTTTTGCTGTTCGTTTTTTGTTGTCATTACTAGCCAAACCCAATTAATATTATGTAAAAAAAAAAAGTAGTAAAAAATAAAGGTTGTGAAACCTCACCGCAGCAGAGGCTGTTGATTCAAGATTGTTGATTGACAAAGTCGCTCAAAATTGTATTTCTCATCAGCAGCATGCTGTGGAGATAAAGGGAGACAGCTGTATAAGAATTTCATTGACGTTTCATATATATATATTTCATTGATGTTTCATATATATATATATTTGTCCACAAGGCAGAAAATCAAGGCAGGCAGAAGCAGTTTTTTCACTTAACATGAAGAATCAATTGAAAGAGGTGGAAATAGAACAAAGCACGAATTCATGTGTACCTGATCCACAATAAATAAATCTTGATCTAACTTCCCAATGATGAACCCAAGATTAAATTGACCAATCACCTGTAAACAAGAAGGAACTGATGGTCATTAAATATAAACTTCGAAGTTTGAGTGGAATGAAGATGAAGCATTGACATTCAGCCCAAATTAGTTCAACCAGTCAGTGCTAACCATCAGCAATAAAAAAAAAAAATTGTCTATCCAACATTTTGTTAGATACTAAAATAGTTCATTTAACAGATACATAAACCCATATTTAAGCCCCAGGTACAATTGCAGCCAAAGGTTAAACCATGCAGTAACTTTCAGGTGAGTCAATGAAGTCCAGGTTGAAATTTTATGACTCAATGGAAAAATCAAATTGTCCCCAATCAAAAAAACAAGGCTTCTGAATCAAAAGGTAAAATAAGATGAAGGGGATGATATGTAAAAACCATTGAGGATAAAAAAAATTGAGTGTTGGCACAAAAAAAAAAAATGTGCATGACAACCTTCATTCTTCCAAAGTCTTGTTTTTTAAAAAGCCTTTCCAACTCAGTAGTAGCTGCAGCCAAAGCCCTTGCTTTTCGATCTTCATTATCTGGCTGAGAAAGCTCTACAGTTGCAGCAGCATAACTCCTATGACGGACAATTCAAAGTCAAGATGATTACAGCCAGAGCAGAATAAATATTCTTCAGGATTCTACAAAAAGTTACTTTTAAACCTTTTCATCTTCAAGCCTCCAGAAGCATAACTGCTGAACTGTAATCTTGATAACTTTTGCTGCCTTTTTGCCTTTAGTTCTTGGAAACTGAACTGCAAGGTGGAGCATATCATTTGGGCAGAAGACTTTGGAACATCTACAAGCGAACTAGAAGATCGTAATGGAGGTGTTTCAACAATTAGATCCTTAGACATATTTTCAAGATCCCTTCTGGGAGAAGTGGTAAATGCAACATCAGCAACAGGTGACAGTTTTTCTACACCTGCTGAATCCTGCAGATGAAAATAAGATCTATATATTTAAGATAAAATTTTCTGTGTGCTTGTGTTTGCATCTCCAACGTTGAAATGGAAAACTTTAATGGAAAAGTTACTACCATAAGATCCACAGACACTTTCTCCAAACCCTCCAGTGAAGCAATTGACATGGTATCAGCCGGAACAGTTGCTTTTCCATCACCGAGCAGTTCCTGCACATGCAGCAGCTATGCTTGAATAACAAGGATATTGGATAAAATAGTGCAAATGTATATGGGTATATACATCCGCACATGGATGCAATGCTAGTAAGACTTAAAGCAAATTCAGAATGGTCTAGGGCAACATACATCCTCAGATTTCCCATCATTTGTATTCCCTCTATAAGAAACAAAATTTCTGTTTTTGTTGATGATATTTTCTGCTCTTGAAAACTTGGATGCCTCAATTTCGCTCACCCCAGTAGAATCACTGATGGGATGATGATTCAATGAAGAACCATCACCTGCAGCATTCATCTCAGAGTTGCTTCTACTTAATGGTTGGTGAAGAGCATTTCTTAGGATAGGAATTTCAGATAGTGCTGTTGTACTAATATCTTCATGCTTTCTCTTACTTACAGTTACAAACTTACTGATAGTTGACTGAGCAGAACGTAAATAACTGTTAGAATCTCTTCTTTCCTCAATATTTTTCTCAGCCACTCTTGACGGGCAAGGGGCACTTTGATCAGTGACACTATCACAGTGAGGGCTGAGTTGCCTATTGTTAGTTTTAGAAAAACTATAAATCTTTTTAATATCATGTACTCTAAGAGTGAAGTCCTTCACAGTATATGTTTCTTCATTGTTTTCTCCAACATCTGAGGGATGAGATTCCAATTCAACTGTTTGGAGTGTATTACTGTCCTCTGCGGTATGCTCCTCCATTTGGATTTCTTCAGCGTCATTGCCAACTGCAGTTAACTGTTTGGACAACATATGAGATTTCTCATGAGGAGAATATAGCTGAGAGCTATTGGTTGACTTGATATGTTCCTCAAATTTATTGATGGAATAAGAGGCATTACTTGGGGAATATATCTTCTGTAAGCCTTCCCTTAGAGCAAGCAATATGGAGCTCTCATCAGAAAAGAATATTTTTCTTTTATCTGGAGTTACATTCACATCACATGCTCTTGTTGGAACAATGAAATTAATGATCGTGATAGGATACTGCCGAGAGTTTGCACCTCTATATAACTCATTCACAAGCTTGCTGACTTTAGGCATGTCCACTGGTCGGCCATTTACAAAATAGTATTGCCTATCTCCCAAATTCCGCCCACTACCTTGTCCAGGCTTAGAAAGGAAGCCGTCAACCTTGCAACTGTCTGAAATGCATAGATTTATGGGCTCTAAACAACTGAAGGTACTCATACCAAAAACCGTTATGATATTATCCTTAAGGGAATCAGTTCCTTGTGTTTTAAGTACAACAGTCTTCCCATTTCTACCAGTTGCATTAGTACAGACTAACCGAACACCTTTCGCAATAAGTGCATAGGCCTATACATGACAAAAGATTTGTGAACAATTACCAGCAATCCACATTACTATAACTAAATGCTACCGAAATTGAAGTAAATTGAAGTTTGTTGCATCAAAGAACTCACATTTAATAAGGAAATAAGCTTTCCATATTCCTTGCGTATATTACGGCTAAATTCTTTGCTTCGCACAGGCAAATTAGAGAAGAGCTTCTTAACGGTAACAGTTGTACCAATTTGACGTGCTGTTTTCACCTCAGCTGTTAAAAGACCTGAACGATCAAAACTCAAGTGAGTTGCCACCGACTCATTCCTAGTTCTTGTTTCAACAGTTAATTCTCCCAACGCGCAAAGCGAACTCAGTGCCTCTCCTCTAAATCCAAATGTGGTCAAAGACTGGAGATCAGGAAAATCTGCTAATTTTGACGTGTGATGCTTTAGAGCAAGAACCTGCAATTCAAAACATGCAATAAAATCAATTACACCATCAAATAAATTCAGCAAAACTGCGCAGTTCTTCGAGTATTAACCTTGAAATTACTGGGAGAGATGCCGCATCCATTATCGATGACCTGAAAGGACTCTTCGCCGTAGTCTTTTAAAGAGATTTCGATGCTAGTGGCGCCAGCGTCTAAGCTGTTTTCGACAAGCTCCTTTACGGCGGAGGAAAGGTCTAAAATTACTTGACCGGCGCAGATCCTGTGCACTACGCCTTTGTTTATGGGTTTAATAATCGGAGAAGATGATGCTTCTTCCATTGAAGTGGCTTATTTAGATGAATTGTGCATTGATAAACCCTAGAAATCAATCAATCAAAAAATAGGGGAATTTTAAGGAATGTAGTGGAATTTTAGGAGTTAGGTGATAGATGATTTTGGAATAAGACTGAAATTCTTACTCAGACACTGGATTTTGCCGCCAAAACAACCCGGCCAGCTCCTTGAATTGATTATCGCGGCGGGTGATGCACTGATGATGGTGGGCCATACGGAAGAACCGACCCAACCGAACCGATTCGCCAACTTAGCGGGTTAATTTAGCTGAATGGGGCAAGCAGCTGATGGAAATTTTTTCCCAACCAGCTCGAATTGAGTTGTTTTGTAAAATTTAAAATCAAAATCCAATAGCTATTTTTATTCAAATAATTATAAATTTAATCTGCTCTTCAAACTATTTAATTATTTTTCCCTGATAGTTAATTTATTTATTTTTTATTTAAACTATTTTTCCTTTATAAAAATAATTAATTATAAATAATTTTATTTAAATTAAATATATATAATTAATTTTTTATAATTTATAATAGAATAAATATTAATTTAAATTATTATTAATAATTAAAATAATTATGATATTTATACTTATACTTATTTTTAAAAAATATATAATAATATTTATAATTTAAAATTGAGTTTTAAATAAATTCTATTAATAATTTTAATAATATATAAATCAATAAAAATAAATTATTATTTATTAATATACAATTTTTAAATAATTTATATAACTAATAAGAAATGTATGTGTTAAAATATATTGTATCCTTAATGGTCAATGACATACTAACAAGAACAATTAACAAAATTTTACTAAACAATTTATATTTATCATGCTCAATTACTAGCTATCATTTACTCCATATGTTCCTAAATAATTGTCGTTTAAGAATTTTTCACATATATAAAAGAATGTATTTAATATATGTATCAAATATTATACTATTCTTATAATAATTTACTCAATCAATTATTTGTTTGTATATTCACAAAATGAGTCTATCTATTCAATTAATTAAATAAAGTTAGGATAGGAAAAAACGTAATTAAAATGCATTGATAACTTAAAACGTGAAGTAATTGGTAATAAAAATAGACTTCTTAAACGTCAAATAATTAGGAACAAAAAAAGTATCATCTATTATAAATAGTTTAACCAAATAGATCATTAAGCAGTTGATTACTTGATTAGTTATGTGATGTGGTTAAAAACAATCAATTCAATATATATTTAAAATATAACATTAATAAAAGAGAGGACGCTCATGCATACCGTAGGCCATCAGATAAACAGTTGCATCACAATTTATAATATTATATTTTTGTCCCTTAAGATTTTTTTGATGCACCATAGAGTTAATAAAAATAGGGGGCAAAAAATAAATTTTGCGAATTGTGACAAGCTGTTCACATTATAAGTTGTGATACAAAATATTATTTTACATAAAAAATAATAATAATAATAATAAAAACTTGTGATTTAGGAAAAAAAAAATATTTGGATCCTAATTTTATATATATATAACTCAATCATGTGTACAACATGGGAGCTTGTAACCATTTGAAAAGCGGATAAACTGTCCAAATCATATTTTATAAATTATTTTAGACTTGTATTTTCTTTGTATGTTTTAAATACATCTGGAATTATTTCAGAATTTAAAATTGTAAATGTGCAAATACATGTAAATATAATGCTAAAAAAACATAGATTAAACCATATATTTGTTATATGTCTTAACAACCAATGAAGTTTAGCTTAAGTGGCAAATGTGGAGGCTCTAGGAATCCAGAAATCCTCGGTTCAAAATCCAGTGGTGTCAAGTACCCACTAATGGGATGTAATGATAAAAAAAAATGATAGATAAATGATAGAATCTCTCCCGTAGAGTAGAATTTCTTTGTTCTCTTTTGGCATAATAAATAAATGTTATAATGTAATTTTTTGTCAATTTAACATGTTAACATCTGAAATTTATTAAAATACATTAATTTATATTAATATAATGATATAGTAGAAAGGGTTATATATATATAATCAATGAGATTTAACGATAAAAAAAATGATAGAATAATGTTATAGTGTTCTCTCACATAGTGAAATTTCTTTGTTATTTTTTTATATAATAAATAAATAATTTAATATATTTATTATTTTTTATTAATTTGACACATCAATTTATAATTTTATCAATTTAATATTTAAATTTTGTTAAAATACAATAATTTACACTAATATGATGATGCAGCACAAGATTCATTTATGTATTAAATTTTTTTTTTTTTTTGTCTCCTATGTTTGATTGGTTCAATGCAAGAAATGAAAATGAATGTTAAGGAAGCAAATTGGTTATTGGTTCTCGAGCTGGTATTGCTTGTTCAACTGTTTTGATAAAATGGCAATAAATATTAAGGGAGCAAATTGGTTAAGTGGTTGTCGGAGTGGTATTGCTTATGGTTACTGCAAAAACTTTTGAGATATATAATAATGGTTTTTGGTAAAGAGCCCAAGCTACTCTCTTTGGGGTAGGAATACCTCCGGTACAAAGGGAGATGCGTATGGTGTTAAAAACCCACATGATCAAAATATTTTGGCAATCACGCTCCAACAACAAGATTTGCACTGATCAACAATGGACATAGCTGCAGTGATTGCTTTGGAATAAAAGAAGTCGGTGGTTGGTCCAAATTTCCTCACTCTCTCTTTGGAATCACTGAGTTTGAATTCCAACAGACTGTTGAGCACTGAGATGGCCTCACCTCCGCTATAGATATCAGCCGTGAGTGCTCGTAGATTATCAATGGATCAGAGAGTGGAAAGTATCAAGTCTCGAGCCGATCAACTGCGGGTGATGATACTGATGGAAGTCTTATCTCCTTGCAACGAGAGGAAGGAGTTTACTGTAAAGTTCTCTCCATTTTTTTTTTTTTACCACCAATGAGGAGGAGAATGGCGGATGTCCCTCAACAAGCTCACCATCAGGCCAGGCATGCGGGGCAAAATCCTCTCCATTGGGACCTATTGATCCAATTTATTTACATATCTTGTGCTTAAAGATAGGCTTTATGTAATTAAAGCCTTTATCAGTTTGGTGGTTTAAGGCTTAAATTTTTAGTCCAATAGAGATTTTACCCTCTTCGTAGAGTGCTTATTGTGGAACTTATGCACTCATGTATGCATTAATGGTGAAGAAATGCAATATCAATATTATGTTGTTCAAAAAAACAAGATTTACTGGGTAAAAATAATACTATATTACAATGCAATATATATAGGTGAATATGAATACCTGATATTTTTGTGTTAGTTATTTTACACCACTTAGTTTATTATATTATTAGTATTAAATATTATTTTTATAATCAAATAACTATGTTTAAATATATTTTAACAAATTAGACGATCTATATATTATATGTACATATATTAAATTAAAACAATATTCCTATCACATTTGTTTGTCTTAGTATAGTAAAAATGTATAAATATTTATTATTTTAAATTAGATGATAAATTTTAAATTGTGTGCTTTAAAATATTTTTTAAAAAATTACTGACCTATTTTAATACTAATAAATTATATTTTTAGGATGAATTTAATTTAAGTGCACATGTATAAGCCTGTACTGTGAGGGCAGCTCTAGTCACAGTTGGAAAGTAACAAATTGACAGCCATTTGCAATGTGGTTGGTTGGGCGTTAAAACCACAATCCCACTTTGCAGGTGGTTGGTTGGGCGTTAAAACCACAATCCCACTATCACCTTCTTAAATGCCCTCCTACCGAAGCATCTGAACGGCTGAACCCTTTATTCAATGCATATTAAAAAAAAAAAAATGCATATGGAGCTTATGGTTTAATGCGGATTTAACTCAGTGCTGTAATTTAATTTGCAGACACTACTATCATTTGCCAAAAACGTGTTAGGATCATGGTTAAGGTTGAAGTTTTTTTCACGATCTAAACTGAAAATTACATGATCAATATTAAAAAATAAAAATATCTAACATATCTAAAATTTACAATAAATTTTAAAAAAATTTTACGAAATAAAAATAATATATTTAACAATAAATTAATAATAAATGCACAATATCAAATACATATAATAATATTCTTTAAATACAACATTATTTCAATGTAGGATATAAATAACAAAAGTTCATAGATAACTATTGTGCTGTCTAAAATTTAATAATACAATATATATATCAGTCTAACATATATAATGCAGCTAGTGAAAAATGAACCTGACGCAGATATGGATACTAAAGAGCCAACTGTAAGGTCTTAAAAAAAATAGATTGATGTGAATCAAACCTCATCGAGTGAATTAATTCTATAAAATGCATTTTGGTTTATAAAAATATTTGTTAAAATCTCTTTTCAAAATAAATGTAAATAAAGTAATCATAACCTTTAAAATCATTTATTTTTCACAATAATATTTAAATAAAATCTATTTATAATTCTTAAATTAATTTAATATAAAATCCCTATAAAAAGATATATAAAATAATTATTTTTGTGGAAAGTCTGATAGAACAACTAAACCTTAAATCTAATAGTTTTTTTACTCTCTTTAATTCAAGTGACTCTCGTCTCGAGAGCAAACTCAATCAAGTTACCGCCACAGTCATTTCACTTATTCCATATTGATATTCCGAAAGCAAACTCAACCAAGTTACATCCATTTTTCTAGCCCGAAAGCACTAGCTCCACCGAGCTTTAATCATTTACACTTACCCGAGAGCACACACTCTACCGAGCCTATTTCACATTACACATAAACCGTAATTTTATCCATGCGCACGTGATTCTAATGACACCCACTGATAGCACGTTCTACCATTATCTCCAAATCAATTTAAATAATAAATAAAATTAATTAATTGTTAACTAATGGATAATTAAATGATTAAATAATAATCAAATAAATATCACAAAGTAATTTTCCTTAAACATGCTTCCAATTTCTATTTGCAAATATAAAATAAATTATCATGCATATGGCTATATAAATATATTCATAATTTAATCATATAATCAATTTTTTTATTATATTTAAATATTTAAAAATATAATAAAAATATGCACAACACACATTTCACAAAATTAACTCACAGGTTAAGTGTGTCGGGCAACACGTTATCTGTTGCCCAGGTACTACAACTCGTATCCCGGAGTTCTCTAAAATAAATAATATTTATTTAAAATATGTTTATAAAATAAAATAAAATAAATTCATGAAAATTCTCAGAAATTATGAAAACTATGGAATTAACGAAACTAAGACTCAACCAAATACAAAAAGTCAACTAAGACTAGAAGTTCGACACCAATCAATGTTACGTTTTACGAGAAATCTATTAAAAATTCGGTAAAGTATTCTCTGTAAAATGGGCGTCTTTCTACTAAAAATAGAGTCATTCCTGCATAAAAATACACTTCTATTCATAACACGGTTCTATACTTGGGTCGAGTTCCCAAACTACGCACAATCCCCGACCAAATCACCAAAACACTAGACCAAAACTAATTTAAATCAAAAAAATACATAGCAAAATTTTATCAAAATCTAATTTGGTTAATAAATAAATTCTTTTAAATAATGATATACAAAAAATCCAATTTTTCATTTAATCCAATAAAATTCCTTATTTACCATATAATATCTATATTTAAGAATTATCATTTATAAAATTTCAGAAATTCATAAAAATATATATTAATACTAATATTAATCAAATAAACCAAATAATTAAATACTATGATATTTACATACATTATATTATTTCTGAAAAAATTAATTTATATTTAACAAAATATATAAAAATTTTAATTTAACTAATAAAATTATTTTATGCCTTATAAAATTAAAATTATCATTATAGACAATAATTTAACTACAAATTTACTAAAACCCAATTAAAATCAATTTATACAAATTTTCTCTAAAAATTCATATTTCACATAAACTTTTAAAAATTCATAACTTAAAATCTCTAATCACAAGATAAACTATAAAACATGTATAGAATTTAATAAAAATAAGAAAAAATTCATATCCCAGGACGGTGTGAACAGTAACCAACACCCTAAAAATTTGAATTTTCCAAATAATCTCAGAAAATTAAAAAAAAATTACCCTTACATAGCTAATGATCTCTACAACAAGATTACTAAAGGAAATTAAACCTAAAACTCAACCAAAAATTCAAAAATCAACAAAATAGCAAAAATACACAGTTTACATTTACCTCGATCTACAATGATCTGGACGGTAGATCAATAATCCGAGGATAGATTATTAAAGCTTGGAAGATGAGGAATCTATAAACACTATAATCATGACCATCCGACATTGGAATCTTCACCAAAGTTCAAAATAAATCCGGGCAAAATAGGGGCAAAATAGGAAAAAGGGAAGTGGGGTTGCTGCGAGTGGAGGGAGGGGCTGTTTCCAGCGAGCTGGAGCTGCTACTGGTGGTGGTAGAGGTTCAGTGCTGGCAACGGGACTGGACAGTGATGGGAGAGAGGAAGAAGACAAAGAAGAAGAAAGAAAGCAAAGAGAAAAGAAAAAAAAAAGAAAAAAAGGTTTTTTGTTTGAATATATATATCTCATAACATTTTTTCTCCCAAAATAATAATAATATTGAAGTAAAAATAAAAATAATAAAATAATACACTATTAAAATAAAATAATAATAATCAATACAAAATAACTTAATTTAGTTAATAAAAAAATTCATAATATTACAATCTCCCCTCTTTAAAAAAAATTCGTCATTGAATTTAAATAAATAAAAAGAAATACAAATGTCTGCTACTAAAAAAGATAAGGGTATGCTACCTACATTCTTGCTTTTGTCTCC
This sequence comes from Mallotus nudiflorus, assembly GCA_947683625.1. Classification (NCBI taxonomy): domain Eukaryota; kingdom Viridiplantae; phylum Streptophyta; class Magnoliopsida; order Malpighiales; family Euphorbiaceae; genus Mallotus; species Mallotus nudiflorus. Next base: position 578,227 of record CANTUR010000108.1, read on the forward strand.
CACATGTAGCATGATTGCTCCATAACACTTTCACAATCGAAATCTCGTTAGTGCCAAGTTGACGAACTTAGCGATCCACTATTGCCACTGGGTATTCTTTATATGTCAAATCCTCGCTAAGCTCTACTGTTTGAGGCTAAAGGACGTGCGAAGAATCAAAAATATACTTTCTCAATATCAATACATGGAACATAGGATAAATTTGAGACAATTGTGGCGGTAACATCAATCTATATGCCACTTCGCTAACTCTCGATTAAATCTCGAAGGGTCTGATGTATCTGGGAGCTAGCTTATCCTTCTTACCAAACCTCATCACTCCCTTCATTGAAGACACTTTAAGAAACACCAAGACTCTAACAAAGAATGATACATCCTTCCTCTTAGGGTCTGCATAGCTCTTCCACCTACTGAAGGTTGTCCTCAACCTTTGCTGAATGATAGGAACTTTCTCGGAAGTCACCTACACCAATTCTGGTCCTATCAACTATCTCTCACCAACTTCCCAACACAAAGGTGATTTGCACTTTCTTCCATATAGTGCTTCATACGAAGCCATTTCAATACTAGCATAATAACTATTATTATATGCAAATTCAATCAATGGCAAGTGTACATCCCAATTGCCACAAAAATCCATCACATACATTTGAAGCATATTCTCCAAAGTCTAAATAGTCCTCTCAGACTTACCATCAGTTTGAGGATGAAAAATTGTGTTGAAGTCCAACCTTATACCCAAAGCCTTATGTAATTATTGCCAAAAGACTGAAGTAAAAGTGGCTCATCTGTCAGACATTATACTAACAGGTACTTTATGGAGATAAACAATCTGATTAACTTACAATCTCGCCAACCTTTCAGTAGAGTGAGTTTTTTTAATTGGCAAAAAATGAGCTGACTTAGTCTGTCTGTCAATTATCACCCAGATAACATCATAGCCGCTTGATGTACGAGACAATCCACTTATAAAATCCATAACAATCACATCCCACTTCCACTCTGGGATAGGTAATTACTGTAATAATCCTGAAGGCCTTTAGTGTTCTAACTTCACCTGTTGACAAGAACACAATTTCTATAATGTCCCTCTTTATTCCATTCCACCAATATGTATCTTTCAAATCATGATACATCTTGGTAGAACCTGGATGAATGCTATAAGTAGAAAAATGGGCTTCCTCCATAATCTCCTTCCTCAAATCATCCACATCAGGTATACACAACCTTGTGCCCAAATGTAACGTGCCCTCATTGTCAATAAAAAAAGTCTCAAGATTAGCATTGTTGCAAATCAAACATAATCCTCTTCAAATATGGATCTCTTCTCTAAGCTGCTTTAACACTATCCAAGTACATTGATCGTACTCTGAATTGAGCTAAAAGACACTCTTGGTCATTTTCAACTGAAACCCCTGATCAATCAATCCATGTAGCTCTTTAATTATTGGCCTCCTTTTTATGCTAATATGTGCAAGACTACCTACTGACTTTCGACTCAGTGCGTCAGCTATTAAGTTTGCTTTACCCGAATCGTAAAGTATAGAGCAATCATAATCTTTCAAAAGTTCCATCCATCTCCTTTGTCTTAAATTCAAGTCTCTCTATTAAAAGATATACTTTAAGCTTGTGTGGTTGGTGTATATCTCATAAGTCACACCATATATATAATGCCTCTAAATCTTCAAAGCAAATACCACAATTACCATTTCCAAGTCATGGGTAGGGTAGTTCTACTAGTGCTTTTTTAACTGCTGTGAAGCATAATCAACCACTCTCCCATTCTGCATCAGTATACACCCCATTCCTACTTGGGAAGCATCACAGTACATTGTATACCCTTCATCACCTAAAAGTAAAGTCAATACTAGAGCTAAAGTTAACGAGTCCTTAAGAAACTAGAAGTGCTCTTTACATTTGTCAGTAAAAAAAACTTAATATTTTTTTAAGTTAGCCTTATTAAAGGTGCTACAATCTTGGAGAAATCCTTTATAAATCTCCTGTAATAGCCAACAAAACCTAGAAAACTCCAAACTTTTGTCACTGTCGTCAGCCTTGGCCATAATGTAATGGCTTCTATCTTTTTGGGATCCACTTGTATACCGTCTCTAAACACCACGTGGCCTAGAAATGCCACTTGATCCAACCAAAATTCACATTTAGAGAATTTGGCATATAACTAATGCTTTCTCAAAGTCTGAAACACCATCCTTAAATGCATGACATACTCAGCTTCACTCCTTGAACATACTAAGATATCATCAATAAAGACTATCATAAATCAATCCAAGAATGGCATAAACACCCGGTTCATCAAGTCCATAAAGGCTATTGGGGCATTAGTCAACCCAAAGGACATCACCAAAAATTCATAGTGGCCATATCTCATTCAAAATGCAATCTTAGGTACATCTCCACTTCTAATCCTCAACTGATGGTACCCAGATCTTATGTCAATCTTAGAAAAGCACTGAGCTCCCTAAAGCTGATCAAACAATTCATCAATCCTAGGAAGAGGATACTTATTCTTAATGGTGACTTTGTTCAACTATCTATAATTAATACACAGTTGAAGGCTACCATTCTTTTTCTTCACAAATAACACAGGAGCACCCCAAAAAGATGAACTAGGCATGATAAAACCCTTATCAAGAAATTCTTACAATTGTTCCTTAAGCTCCTTGAATTCTACTGGTGCCATTCTATAAAGTGGCATCAAGATAGAATATATACCCGGTACAACATCTATATAAAACTCTGTCTCTCTGTCTGGTGGTAATTATTGACCTTAAAAATAATTAATCTTAATTTTAATCTTAAAAAACTTAATTTTGAACATTTAATTTGTTTTTTTAAGTGTGTATAAGTTAGGATTCCATTGGAAATTAAAATGAAGTATGATTATCTTGGGCTGATTCGACCTTTGAGATTCAAGGAGGCTTTTAAAATCCTTAGAGCTTTATAATGAGAAAATTATCTTCTTCATATTTGAAGTAGACATCTTGAGCTTTTTGAATTAGGCTTGCTTGCCAAAATTTAAGTTTACTTGGGTATGCAAATATTAAGTCAAAATCAAAGTATGCAACTACCATTTCAAATTACACAACTTTTAGTATTTTAGACATATCTTAAGTTATAGAAATCTAATTAAGGTAATTCAAAATGATATATAAATCTAAGTCAAATATCTATAACTTTAATGAAGAAAGTTTAGGCAAATTCAAACATCTTTAATATAAAATCATGGGTTCAACTTGTGCATAATTATCTACATTTTAGATTGCACAACTCTTAGTATTTTGGATATATCTGGAGCTATAGAAGTTCAACTAAGGTGATTCAAAATGATATTAAAATATAAGTCAAATACTATAACTTTGATGAAGAAAGTTTAGGTAAATTCAAACGTCTTAAATATAAAATCATAGGTTCAACTTTTGCATAGTTTTTTGACTGTAGTCTACATTTTAGATTGCATAACTCTTAGTATTTTGGACATATCTTGAGCTAAAAATATCCAGCTAAGGTGATTCAAATTAATATGAAAAGATAATTCAAATATCTACAACTTAGATGAAAAAAGTTTGGATAAATTCAAACGTCTTCAATGTAAAATCATGGATTTAACTTGTGCATAGCTGTCTGAGAGTATTACCTTTAATAATTCAAAATTATAAACATTGAATTCAAAATATAGACATTGGACACATTATTTGTACCTCAAATAGCTATATTTTTAAGTGTTTTCACCTCCAATAGCTATATTTGTAAGTGTTTGTCTATATAAACACCTTAAGAGCTAAATGGAAGTTAAGAAACTTGTTATCATTCATTCTTTCTTAAGCTTTCAATTAAGCTCTCAAATTCTCTTAAATAATTCTTTGTTTGTTTAACTCTTGTGAGAGTTAGTTGTGTGTTAGAAATAAAATTTCTCTTCATCTTAAATCTTAGGATAGATTAAAAGGGAAGTGAGTTTTATCTCTAAAGAAATTGGTTTAAGTGTTGTCCATTAAAACACTTGAGATTTGGTTTTTTGAGTGAGCCTTGAAAACTCGAGTTGTAAGGTTATAAGAGTGAGCCATAAAACTCTTGTGTATTTTTAATCTTGTGAATAAGATTGTGGGTGATTAAAAATCCTAACTTAGGGATAAGTTAGGTGGAGGCATAAGATTGTTATTGAATCCAAACTCCTTAAATTTTTGTGTTCTTCATTCTTCCTTCTCAACTTCCATTCAATTCTTGTAAAGAATTCTTTTAATTTCTTATTTTTTATTTAATAGTCCTATTCACCCTCCCTTTTAGGACTCTTTTCAATTTGTATCAGAGCTAGTTATCCTAAACTGTTAATTAGGGCAAAGCATTAATGAGAACTCTCACTTGTAAATATGTCATCGAAGTAGGGCTCTCCGCTCATTGGTGTTGGCACATGGGTGGAGATGATGGTTGGCTAGTTTGATAGGTACCAGTGAAAGGTGATATAGGTCGAGTATAACCTATAAACATTTTCAATTGGTATCAGAGCTTAAATTCTAGGTACTTTATTGCTAGAATACAAGATCATAGAGTGTGAATCACAAAACATCTCTTCTCTTAGACCATTCTTTGATGGTAGTGACAATCTATATTAGAAATTCAAAATGGAATTATATCTTGATTATGATTCCATCAAACTTTGGGACATTGTCCTAAGAAGGTGAGAGCCACCTACAACTATGGTGTGGTAACTACTCTTGCAAGAAACCAATTGAGTATTAATCAAAAGTAAGAAAATCATAAAAATAAAAAAGCTATGATTACTCTAGTCTCTTCAATGACAAGAGAAGAAGGAGGCAAACTTTAATATTGTATATCAACCAAAGAAATGTAGGAGAACTTAGAAAACTACTATAAAGGCAACATTCAAGTAAGAAGTAAGAAGGTTCAAGTTCATATGTATGAATATAAACTCTTTAAAATGAAGCCATATGAATCAATCACGGAGATAACAAATCATCTCAATGCTCTCCTTACAACCCTCAAGAAACTTGGAAAATATTTCTCTAAGAAAGAGGTAAACAACAAGATTCTAAGAATCCTACCTAAGAAGGATTGGGAATTTCATGTTACTTCAATTGAGGAAGCTCAAGACCTCTCCACTCTATCAACCAATGTACTCATTGGTAAGCTTTTAACATATAAGCTCACTATCAAGCAAAGAGAGTGAGGAAAAAGAGCATTGCTTTAAAAGCTCTTCAAGAAGATAATGAGGAGGAAAGCATCATCAAAGATTCTAGTGATGAAGATGGTGACATTGCCATGCTTACTAGGAACTTCAAAAAGTTTTTGAGAAAGAAAGACTTCTTAAGAATAAGGGACTTCAACAAGAAATTCGAAAGAGATAAGAAGAAGAAAACTAAGGAAGTTACTTGCTATAAATGCAAAAAATCGAGACATATTAGAAGTGAGTGTCCCAAACTCAAATTCAAGAATAAAGGAGCAAAAGATAAGAAGAAGACATTCAAAGTTACTTGGGATGATTCCTCCGAATCCGAAGAGGAATAACAAAAAGTGACCAATCTTTGTTTTATGGCCCTTAAAAAAGAAAATGAGGTACCATCTACTTCTTATTCTTCCTTTGATAATTATGATAATTATTATGATTATGATGATGATAATGAGAGCTCTATTATGAGCAAATTACTTATTAAATGTAAAAGTTTATTATCTAAGAATAAACATTATAAGCATGAGTTAGGTAACATAAATAGATAATTAGAAAATTTAAAAATTAATTTTGATAAACTTGTTGAATCAAACAAAAAACTTATTAGTGATGCAAAATCTTTTAATTGGAAGATTAAATTAAGAAAGCAAATGATGAAAATCATAAGCTTTCTAAGGAGGTCTTAGAATTAAATAATTCCATTGCTAAATTTAAGAGAGGAAAAGAAACTTTAGATAGTTTTCTTGACTCTCAAAATTTTCTTGGAGATACCCATGGAATTGGATATAAGAATGGAATGTCTTTATCATCTTCATCACATATTAATTTTGTAAAAGCTTCACATGATTCCACTTCTTTAACCTTTAAATCAAATAAGACTCAAGCTTTCAAAGTTAAAAGATCTTATGTGTTAAATAGCAAGGGAAAGTCTTATAACATTCATCCTTCATTAACACAAAGAGGTAAGGCTCAAACTAGAGCACTTAAACCTAACCATGCTTATATGTACATTAGAAATAATTATAATAGGCTTGCTACACAATATAATGCACATAAACATATTGCACAAAAACATCACCATTGCCAATGCATGTCTCACTTAATGGCACAAAACAATAGGAGATACACACGAACACCAAAGGCATGTTGCACACACTAGGAAAGCATTTCATCCTAGGAGGAATAAATTCAAAAATACTGTATGCTCTTATTGCATGATCAAAGGACATACTAATAATGTGTGCTTCTATAGAAGACTACATATGAATTTACTTCCTACGGATTATCTTGAAACTAACAAAAAAAGGTTTGGGTCCAAAAGAACACTTAAATTATTTTATGTAGATGTGCTTGAAATCCATAAAAATAAAAAGCAAGTGGTATCTCAATAGTGGATGTTCAAGGCATATGATGGGACACAAAGAGCAATTTAATAAACTTGATACTAAAGATGGAGGACACGTTACTTTCGGAGATAATGCAAAAGGAAAAATTACTGGCATTAGAGAAATAGGCAATCCTCAATCCTTATTTATACATAATGTGTTGTTTGTTGATGGTCTTAAACATAATTTGCTTAGTATAAGTCAATTATGTGATATGGGAAATAAGGTAACTTTTTATCCTAAAAATTGCTTTGTTAGTAGTCTTGATGAAAACAAAATTATTTTTAGTGGTGAAAGAATACACAATGTTTATGTCATTGATTTGAATAAAATTGATAACAAATACATAAAATTCTTAGTGTCTATCTCTCATGACATATGGACATGGCATAAAAGGTTAGGACATGCAAAGTTTGAGCTTTTAAATGATCTTTGTTAACATGAACTCGTAATTAGTTTACCTAAGCTTGAATTCACTAAGGGTAAACCTTGTGTTGCTTGCCAAAAGGGAAAACAATCCAAGTCATCATTTAAGCTAAAAAAAAATGTAGTGTCCACTTCTAGGCCACTTGAACTTATACATATGGATTTATTTGGAACAACTAGAGTCACTAGTTTCAATGGAATGCACTATGCAAATGTATTAGCTGATGATTACTTTATATTTACATGGGTATACTTTCTTGCTCAAAAGAATGATGCATTTAAAACTTTTGAAAAGTTTGCAAAAAGAGTTCAAAAATAAAAAGGCTTTTATATATCTTCTATTATAAGTGATTATGGAAGTGAATTTGAAAATAATTTTTTCAAAAACTATTATAATGAAAATGGTATTTCTCATACATTTTCATCTCTCAGAACTCTTTAACAAAATGGGGTAGTTGAAAGGAAAAATAGAACTCTTATGGAAATGGCTAGAATAATGCTTTATAAGTATAATTTGCCTCTATACTTCTGGGCAGAAGCCATTAACACATCTTGTTATATTTCAAATCAAGTTTTTAAAAGACCAATTTTGAATAAAACATCTTATGAGTTATGGAACAATAGAAAACCTAAAATCTCATATTTAAGAGTATTTGGATGCAAGTGCTTTATATTAAACACCAAGGACAATCTTGGGAAATTTGATTCTAAAGTCGATGAAGGAATTTTCCTAGGCTATTCTATTTCTAGTAAAGCATATAGGGTCTTTAATAAGAGAACTCTAGTAGTTGAAGAGTCAATGCATATGGTATTTAATGAATCAAACTCACTTGATCCTAGAAAGGATGTTTGTGGTGTTGATGATCTGGTAGGTGACAACGAGATTGTCATGACCGACGCTAAGGAATGGGAATTCTTTCAAATCTGGAACCCGCAGCAAGCCTTAGAGAATAAAACCATGCAATAAATAAATAAATAAGTACAATAGAATTAAAATTTTCTGAATGAATATATAAAGTAAATAATCAAAATCCTTTCATAAATGAATATATATTCATACAGTGTTCAAATACAATTCTTAGAGTATTTAATATCAAAATAAAAATAATACTCTTCTTATACAATAACACTACTACTGTAGTTTCTAGAATACAATTCAGAGTTCAAAATATACTTTTACATAAAATAGTCGGGACGGAAGGACACCGGCGAGGAACTCTACTACTAAGGTTTGACGATATAGGATCTCCTGAAAAAAAATAATTGAGGGGGGTCAGACCTCACTAAGTGAATTATTATACTATATATACATGCAATCTAAATCATATCCAATCATGCATTCACACACACACACACACACACACACATATATATATATATATATATATATATTCACGCATTCCACACATATGTCAACTCTACTTATATAAATATACTAAATGCATAAAACATTTAGTTTAATTCATGAAGGAACTATAGAACCTTAATAATCGCAACCTCAACCAACCACATTATCACTCTAGCTGTATAGGCTCACTTGATTCCAAATAGAACACTTATTCCAATTTGGACAGTAGACTAGCCCCAAGACACTAAGTCAACTGAGCTCCCGCAGTCTGACTGTTAATGTGATTGGCCCCGAGACACTTGGTCAACCGAGCTCCAGCAATCACACTATCTATCACCTCACATCTCAATCAAATCAATAGATCATTTATTCCATTATGGACAATAGACTGAACCCGAGACACTAAGTCAACCGAGCTCCAGCAGTCTGACTGTCAGTGTGATTGGCCCCGCAATCACACTATTAATCACACCATCGATCTTAATAAAATCAATTAAATCAATTATAATCACTACAATTGATTCTCATTCAACGCTGATCTATCGCACTGGTACGTACACAGTCCTAGTGCTGCCCACTAGGTAGCACATTCTATTGATATCCTTCATTTACATTAAATCATTTATAATAGTAAAATAAACCATATATATACCAGAAATATACTAAAGGTAAAACATTAATATAATTAAAAACAATTTAAGTGCATTTTAAAAATATAACATGCATTTGCTTAAAAATGCACCTAAATATACTAAAGATATACCTTAAGTACATAAATCATTTAATAAAACAGTTATGCATAAATATTCATTTAAATATGTATATGAACTAAAACATGCATTCAGGTTTGGCATATATTCATAAATATACAAAAAATAACCTAATTTTCTAGCATGCATATCTCACAAATAAACCCTGAGTATACCACTAATATGTTAGATTTGAATCAACAATAAAACATGCATTTATAAAAGTATAAACCCTAGATATACCAAAAATATGATATTTTAAACCACTTTTAAAAACATATAATGAAAATGAAATCCCTAAGTGATGCATCCTATATGCAACACATATATAGTGTAATATCCCGTGTTTTTAAATATTTTAATACTGCATCGGGATATGCAGTGTTAATAATTTTTGTATATATTTATGATATTTCATGAGTTGTTATTTAATTAAAATTTATTTTTATTTATTTTATGTTATTTTAAGCACTTTACGTAAAATTTTCCCGGGACTTGCATTTCCGGGGAAATTGACCCGTAAATTATTTATTACTAATTATTTTAAATAGATTTCCATATTTGCATGAGCTCATATATATTTTTAAAAGTACTAAATAAAATATATATGTATATTTATTTAATTAGGTTTTAATTAATTACCCTAGTATTTTTATTATTTATTAATTAGTTTTAATATTATTTAATTATTTTTAGTGTATAAATTACTTAATATATTAAATTATGTGTGTGGTGAATATTTATTGTCCATACAATATTTTATATTAAAATAATATAAAGTATATATATATATACACATACCTATACATATATTATATTTACCAAAAATAAAGTTTGATTTATTTACATCATTGCCATCGTCTCCTTCTTCAACCCAACGCATGCCTCCATCGCCAACCACCGCCTGCCATCCCGTTTTCTCACTGTCGGAGTGCCTCCCGGTGTGCCACTCCTTCCTCCAGTTGTTCTGCCGCCAGCAGAGTCCATTTCCGACGTCGGAGGAGCTCGATATCGTCGGAAAGCCGAAATTCATTCTCACCATCGTTCACGGTGTTTTCGGCCACCATTTTTGACACCGCTGGTCTCTTTATTCTTCGTGAGCTCTGATGAGTGTGATTCCAAGCTTTGTTTCACTTAAAATGGTCTAGATTTGCTTAGGTTTTGATTTTTGCAATTCGGCCATTTTAGGGTTCTTGATTTTTTTGAACTTTTAATTGATTGATTCATGAAAAATTCCTTCACAAATGTTGTTCCCCTGAGCTTAATCTACATGTGTGAATTTTTTTAGAATTTTTGGAAATTATTTTGATTTTTGGGTATTTTTGAATATTTTATTATTATTTTCTAATTTTCAAAAATTAATTAATTAAATTATGAAATTGTGTTTTATGGTAATTATAGGTGTTGAAATGAATTATAGAAATTTATTTGGAATTTTAGTGAATTTCTATGTATTTATTTTGAATTTAATTAGTTTATGTAATTTTGAGAAAATAGGGTTAATTGTGTTTTTAATTGAGTTTATTTATTGATATTATTTATATATATGTTGAGAAAATTAATTTTTAGCAATTATATTATTTTTGGTGAATTTTTGGATTAATTTTAGTATATTTATATATATAGGGGTATTTTGGTAATTTTACCCTAAATTGGCTAGAAATGTAATTAAATTGCTTTTAATAGTTATTTAAGGTATAAAAATGATTTTTAAAAATTATTTAGTATTTTTGAGTAATTAAAACTATTTTTCGTGAATTATTTTCAATTATATATATAATATACGATTTTTCTAAGAAAATGAGTTTTTATCGGTTTTTACTGTGTTTTAGGGTTAATTATGTAATTTCTACTTATAAAATGTATTTCTATGATATAAGGGTATTTTTGGTATTTCTATATTATTTTGTGAATTGTGTACCTCAGTCGGTGAACTGTAGCTTGGAGTCCGACCGAGGGGTTGTGATTGTGATTCTGTGTCTATTTTTTGAAGTATGTTTCTTTACAGGGCTGGCTCTACTCTTTGAGTAGAGAGATGTCTGTTTTACATGGGAGGTTCTGCAGAATTTTTGATAGAATTCTCGTAAAACGTGATGTTCGGTCAAACCTTAATTCTGATTCTGTGTCTAATATTCTAGATCGAGTTTCTAGGATTTTCTGTTAGGTTTATTCTAATGTCTGTTATTTTTGTTTGTTTAGTTATGCCGAGACCGAGGCCTAGTGGACCAGGCCCATCTGACCCATCTTGAGGAGCGCACTAAGTGTGAGTTATTATTCTATATATATATGCTTTAGGGTGCATGATTTAGAAATGTATGTTTTATTTTGATTAATTATGCATAAATAATTCAATTAATATTTAAGTTTATTTTTTAGTTTATATTCAGTATATTTTGGTATATTTTCAAATTATATGCATGTTTTATTAATAATTATTCTTAAAATGTTTTGATCTATATTCTTGGTATATTTTTAGTTTATTTTGTAATTATATTGGATTTGTTTGACGTATATATACTCGAAATATACCTGATTTACTTTTGGTATATTTCTAGTATATATATATATAGTTTATATTGTTATTTTATTCAATTCATGCATCATTTATTTTTATGAATGTATGCTTTATATTTCAATGAAGGATATCAATAGAACGTGCTACCTAGTGGGCAACACTAGGACCGAGTACGCACCGGTACGCTTATAGCATTTAGGCTATATTACTAACCTATTTGAGGATATTGATTGGATTTGATTATTTGATGTGTGAGAAAGGATTTGGAAGTGTGATTGCTGGAGCTTGGTTGACCTAGTGTCTCGGGGCCAATCACACTGACAGTCAGACTGCTGGAGCTCGGTCGACTTAGTGTCTCGGGGCCAGTCTACTGTCTAAATGGAATAAGTGAATATATTGGAATAAGTAAGCCTATATGGCTAGAGTGTTGTCTAACACTGTTTTGAGGTTGTGATTTTCTAGGGTTCTATTTGATCCTTCATAAACAGTGGTTTTCAATAAATATATAAAATGATTTTATTACATATGTGTGTAATTGCTTGTACACATACATATTATATATATATTGTTGACTGTATGCATTGTCATTTAGTATGCATGTATATATATTATAGTAATTCACTCAGTGAGGTCTGACTCCCCTCCGTTGACTATTTTTCAGGAGAGTCATCGTCTTTAGACCTCGGTAGCAGGCTTGTACGCTGGATTTCTTCCGCCCCGGCTTCTTTATGTAAACTGCTCACTTGAGTTTTATTTTTATAATCTAGACACTACAGTAGTTGTAAATAAATTGTGAGTTATGTATTTTAAGAATTTGAACTGAAACTTGTACTAAAAGAGTTTATTTATATATGAGATGAGAATTCGATTTAATTTTGTTTGACGGAATTATTATTTTGACATTTATGACTTTATTCCGTTGCATAATATTTTTTTTAGTTGTGTTATTGTTATTACTATTGCATGTTTTATTTTATTTTAGGCTTGCTACGGGTTCCGGATTCGAAAGAATTCTCGTTCCCTAGTGCCGGTCATGGCCCCTATTTTGGGTCATGACATATATACAGTATAATAACTCACTGGTGTGCACTCCTTGAAATAGACTCGGCGGGCCTGATCCGTTAGGCCTCAGTCTCCGCGCAGCTAAGAAAAATAAAATAATAAAAATCATCAGAATAAACTTCTAACCCTATACTTTTAGGGTTACTATAGACTGATTCAATCAAGAATTCAGAATTAGACTTGGACCGGTTGTCACGTTTTATGAGAAATTTGCCAAAATTTTGGCAGAGTCTCCTTTGTAAAATGGACATCTCTCTACAAAAGTAGGGCCGATCTTGCATAGAAAACACACTTCGAATACAACCTTCTCCAAATTCCTCGGTTGGGATTCCAAACTACAATTTCCCCCCACCGAGGTCCAAAATTCACCATTAGATATAATAAAATATACATAAATTCAACAAATACCAAAAATACCCTTTACGTATCAAAATATGACAATTTAAACATTAAAAACATAAAAAATAATTACTTTACCTGTAATTACTTAAAAACCCTAATAATAATATAATATAAGTAAAAATTGATATTTCTCGAAAAATACACCAATATTTATAAAAATTCATTTTATAAATACAAATTACTTAATTAATCCATAAACATACTAAAAGTTACTAAAAACCCATTTATTTACAAAATAATATATTATATATACTTTAAAAATAATTTTCAAAAAATATAGTATTAATTAGTTAAAAATAGTAAATAATTTATAAAAATCATTTTTATACTTCAAATAATTATTAAAACCAATTAAATTTAATATTTAGCCAAAATTACTATCAAATTACCAAAATGCCCCTAATATATAAAAATTCACATAAAATACTAATAATATTCAAAATTTCAATAAAAATTATGTAATTACTCAAAATTTATTTCCTCAACATATTATTCACCAAAATCAATAAATACACCTAATTAACCAATAATTTCTATAAAAATACATATTTAATCTATTAATCCCAAAATACACATAAACTATATAGAATTCCATAAAATTATATAAATTAATAAAAATTATTGTATAAATAAATAACATTTTAATATCAACTCAAACACACAATTAATCTTTAAATTCAACCAAAATACTCATTTAATTCAATACTTCAAAATTTACATAAACTATAAATATTTCTAAAAATTATATAATAATTCTCAAAAATTACTTTCTCAACATTATAATTACTAACAATATATAACAACAATAATTTAACCAAATTCATAATTTAATTAATTAATTAACAAAAATTCATTCTTTTAATTATTAAAATATTCAATAATTAACCAAAAATAAACAAAATTAGAAAAATACATAAAAAATATCTATGAATAGATTAAGATGCATAGATTATATTTCAAAAAGAAATTATCAAAAAAATCAATTAAACTCAAGCTAAAAAAAATTAAGAAAAAGTTTGACATAAACTAAAATCAATCAAAACTTACAAATGAATAAGTTTAAGCTTGAATGGAGCTTGGGATCATCTTCCCCACAACTTAGGGAGTCGACCAAGCCAAGGAAGCCAAGCTCCCGTCGCCGAGAAGTCACTGGTGTCCGTTGTTGTCGCTGCTGCTTTGCATGCTGTCCACCGACGGCTTTTGCAGCTCTTCCATGGCGGTGACGACGAGAAGGAGAAGATGATGGCATCGGTAATGACTGAGCAGATCGTGAGGAAGAAGGAGAAGCGGAGTGATGAGAGGAGGCCGGAGTTGCAAGAAGAAAGGGAAGAATGAAATGGTTTTTTTATATATATTTACATATATATATATATATATATATTCACACACTCACAACACACATATATTAACAATAATACACACAATAGAATATAATATAAAATAATACTCAAAATAACATTAATAAAATATCACTATCAAAATTAATAAATATTAACAATGTAAATTAATAAAATAAAATAATAATGAGGTACTCACAATATTAATAATGCTCAAAATCACGTCAACTAAGAAAATAATATTAGTGCTTAAAAATAATAATTTTAAAATAACCATGCACTAAATTAATATTATTAAAATAATAGTATTCAAAAATAATAAACATACATAATAGAATTTTAAACGTCCAAAATAATAAATTTCAAATTAATATATTTACGTAGAAAATTCAATTAAACTTAAAATAATGATAATAAATCATAAATTAGTGAAATAATTAAATATAACTTTTAAACTTTATTAACATTGCATATCTCAATATTTAATAAAATAATTTAAAACCAGGGTTATCACAGAGATTATAGAAGCACAAGAAGAAAATGCTAGTAAGCCTTTGGAACTTGAAGATCCAAGCAAGGAGGAAAATAAGGAGATATCTCAACCTACCTTGAAGGATGAACTTCTAAAGGATTGACAATTCAAGAAAGCTCACCCTCAAGACCTCATTATAGGTGACACTACAAAACATGTAACTACTATATCTCAATTAAAGTCTATTATTAATTTAGCCTTTATTTCTCAAATTGAACCTAAAAATATTGATGATGTTTTATGTGATGAATTTTGGGTCCTTGTTATGAAAGAAGAGTTAAATCAATTTGAGAGAAACAATGTTTAAAATTTGGTTCCTAGACCTAAACATCATCCTATTATAGGTACCAAATGGGTATTTAGAAATAAGATGAATGAACAAGGTATCATAACTAGGAACAAAGCTAGACTAGTAGTTAAAGGTTATAATCAAGAGGAAGGCATTGATTATAATCAAGAGGAAGGCATTAATTATAATGAAACCTTTGCCCTCGTTGCAAGGTTAGAAGCTATTAAGATGTTACTTGCATTTGCATCATTCATGGATTTCAAAATTTATCAAATGAATGTTAAAAGTGCATTTTTAAATGGTTTTATTGAAAAAGAGGTGTATGTTGAACAACCTCTGGGTTTGGAAAGCTTTGATTTTCCAAAACATGTATTCAAACTTTCCAAGGCATTATATGGATTGAAATAAGGTCCTAGAGCTTGGTATAAAAGAGTGAGCAACTTCTTATTAAAGAAAGGTTTCTCTAAAGGAAAAGTTGATACAACTCTTTTCATAAAGAAATCCAAGCATGATTTATTAATGATGTTATATAACTCATATATATTGATGATATTATATTCAGTGCTACTAACCATTGCTTGTGTGAGAAATTCTCTAATTTAATACAAAGAGAACTTGAGATGAGTATAATGGGTGAACTCAAATTCTTTATTGGACTATAAATCAAGCAATGCAAAAATGAAATTTTCATCAATTAAACCAAGTATGCAAGAGACGTTCTCAAGAAATTTGGCACGGATGGAGCTAAGATAAGTAAAATTCCAATCAGCACCATAACCAAACTTAACAAAGATGAGAATGGTAAATCGATTGATGAAAAGCGATTTAGAGGTATGATCAGATCCCTTCTTTATTTAACTATTAGTAGACCTGATATTATGTTTGCTACTTGCTTATGTGCTAGATTTCAATCTAGTCTTAAAGAGTCTCATTTGAATATTATCAAAAGAATTTCAAATATTTTTATGGTGCAATGCATTTAGGACTTTGGTATCCTGGGAGTTCATCTTTTAACTTAATTAGTAATTCCGATGCAGACTTTGTCAGTAGTTTACTATATAGAAAAAGCACTTCCAAAACTTGTCATTTTTTAATACAATGTTTAGTTTCTTGGTTTTTCAAGAAATAAGTTTTAGTTTCCTTATCCACTGCTGAAGTTAAATACACTACAACAAGTCTCTGTTGTTCATAAGTTTTATGGCAAAAATAATAGTTGTTAGACTATAGTGTAAAACTTGATCACATTCCAATCAAATGTGATAATACAAATGCTATTAACCTTAGCAAAAATCCTATTCAACATTCTCAGAACTAAGCATATAGACATTAGATATCATTTCTTGTGTGATCATGTTTAAATTGGTGATATCACACTTGAATTTATTGATACAAATAATCAACTTGCAGATATCTTTACCAAACCTCTCAACGAAGAGAGATTAAATTTCATTAAGCATAAACTTGGCATGATTGATGGTTCTAGTTTATCTTGATTTTATGTTTAATTGATGGTTGAACTATTTTCATGTGAAATCATGTTGTGCTTATTGATTACTTTGATTGATAAATATTTTGATTTTAATCTTAAAATTTGTTTTAGTCATCAGCTTATATTTGGTTTATCTTTTTAAATTTCCTTTTACATTTTGTCAAAAGAGGAGAAATAATTTGACTTTGCATGTGTACCTAGTTAATTTTTTTTAACATGTGTATTTTTTTTAATTTTAAAACTCCCTTAAAAAAAAGAGTTTATATTAGTGACATATTATATTTTTGTTTGATATAGGGGGAGAAAATTTGTTTAAATTTTTGCATGCATATTAACATTGCAAGTATGGCTAATTTTTTCATACATCATATGTGACAAAAAGCCTTGTTTTGCTTACTTTGTTTATGTATGACATAGATTTTATAAAGATTTTGTGTATCTTTGTTTTCGTATCTCTCTCTTTTCTTTTTACTTTTAACAAAGGGGGAGAAATATATTTGAGTTTATTATTTGTTACTATACATGTGTATAATATTATCTTCTTAGGAATTTTTTTTATCTTTTATAAAGCATGAATATTTTTACAAAGATTTGGTGTATCTTTGCTTTGTTCTTATAAGAATTTTGATCCCTTGAGGTTCATTTCCCCTTATATCTCTCTCTTTTCCTTTTATTTTTGTACAAAGAAAAGAAAATATGTTATGAATAATTTGTGTTTATATGCTAAGTGCTACATGATTGATTAGCAATCTAAGCTCTATATGATCATACGATAATTAAGCACGTCTAACATCAACATTATTATTATATGTACTATTTTTATGATGCATTTTAGTGGCACTATATGCATATATATTTGAAATTATTTTCTCACATTGCCTAACATTTATTTAAATTATCATGTTATCATATTTTATGTTTTTAATACATTTATCATAAAAATGCCATGTTTTTATCCCTCTTTCTATATTTTATGTTGTTTTTAAATTTTTTTCAAGAGAAATAATCTATAAATTTATATTTCTTATCATGTCCAGATTCATAGGAGGAGAAATAAAAAATATATTTTATTTCATTTGGTATCATTATTATCACAAATATTATCACACACTTTACTTTGTATTATTTTTTTATCAAACTCAAAATAAGTTTGTCAAAATAAAAAAGGGGAGATTGTTGACCTTAGCAATAATAAATTTTAATTTTGATCTTAATAAATTTAATTTTGAGCATTTAATTTTTTTGTTTAAGTGTGTATAAGTTAGGACTCCATTGGAAGTTAAAATGAAGTATGATTATCTTAGGCTAATTCGACCTCTAAGATTCAAGGAGGTTTTTGACATTCTTAGAGCTTTACAATGAGAAAATTATATCCTTAACATTTAAAATATATACCTTGAGCTTTCTGAATTAGTTTTGCTTGTCAAAATCTGAGTTCATTTGGGTATGCAAATATTAAGTCAAAATCAATGTATGCAACTGCCATTTTAGATTATACAACTTTTAGTATTTTAGACTTATCTTAAGCGAAAAAAGCCTAATTAAGATGATTCAAAATGATATAGAAAGTTAAATCAAATATCTATAACTTTTATGAAGAAATTTTAAGCAAATTAAAAATTCTTCAATATAAAATCACTGATAATATTCTACATTTTACATTGCATAACTCTTAGTATTTTGGACATATCTTGAGCTACAGAAGTTCAATTATGGTGATTTAAAATGATATGAAAATATAAATCAAATATGTGATGAAGAAATTTTGAGCAAATTCAAATATCTTCAATATAAAATTATGGGTTCAACTTGTGCATAGCTGTTTGACAGTAGTCTATATTTTAGATTGCATAGCTCTTAGTATTTTGGACATACCTTAAGCTAAAAATATCTAATTAAGGTAATTTAAATTGATATGAAAAGATAAGTCAAATATCTACAACTTTGATGAAGATAGTTTGGGTAAATTCAAATGTCTTTAATATAAAATCATGAGTTTAACTTATGAATAGCTGTATGACAGTATCATCTTCAATAATTCAAAATTATAAACATTGAATTCAAAATATAGAAGTTGGACACATTATTTACACCTCCAACAACTATATTTTTTAGTGTTTATCTATATAAACACCTCAAAAGCTGAATGCAAGTTAAGAAACTTATTATTATTCTTTCTTTCTTAAGCTTCCAATTAAGCTCTTAAATTCTCTTAAACAATTCTTTGTTCATATAACTCTTGTGAGATTTGGTTGTGTGTTATAAATAGAATTTCTCTTCATCTTAAATCTTAGGATATATTAGAAGGGAAGTGAGATTTATTTCTAGAGGAATTGGTTTAAGTGTTATCTATTAAAACACTTAGGATTTAGTTCTTTGAGTGAGCCTTGAAAACTCAAATTGTAAGGTTGTATGAGTAAGCCATAAAACTCATGTGTAACTTAATCTTATGAATAAGATTATAGGTGATTGAAAATCCTAACTTAGGGATAAGTTAGGTGGAGACATAGGATTGTTGTTGAATCCAAACTCCTTAAATTTTTGTGTTCTTCATTCTTCCTTCTAAACTTTCATTCAATTCTTGTAAATAATTCTTTTAATTTCTCTTTTTTTAAGTCCTATTCACCCTTACTCTACAACTCTTTTCAGTAATCCTAGTAATTCTTCAGGAAACACATTAGGAAACTCGTACACCAAAGGCACCTTCTCAATTACTCCTGTATCCACCTTTGCATCTTTGACCACAGCTAAATAGCCTTTACATCCCCTTCTAAGGATTTTCCTAGCTATGATAGTAGAAATAAGATTCTGAGGCATCGAACACTTATTGCCTTTGAACCAAAACTCTTTATCATTAAGGATTCTAAAAATCACCTCTTTCACTCGACAATCTAAAGTGGCATAATGTTGGGCTAACCAATCCATCCCTAAGATCACATCAAAATATATCACATCTAATAATACTAAATCTACAAGCAACTCTCTACCTTCCACCAACATGAGACAAGATGGAAAGAAGATGTTTGTCTCCAACTCATCACTAAGTGGAGTCACTACAGATAAAGGAATTAACAATTTGGATGGTTGCCACTCCATCCTCGAAGTAAAGATAGGCGAAACAAAGGAATATGATGCACTAGGATTAAATAAAACTCTAGCCTCAAAAGAACACACTGAGAGAATACCTACTACCACCGCATTGGATGCCTGAGCATCATAAGGAATCAAAGTGAAAACCCTAGCCTACCCACGGCTAACCTACTGGGAACTGGAAGGCTGAGTGAATCCTTTACCACTCGGTATACCCTATGTCTACCTCCTGAACCTCGGCCCTATTAGCCCATAAATTGAGTTGGCCTTTGCTAAGGGTACATAAGTGCCTGGTAGGGCTGATGCACCTATTGGAACAACTAAGCAACTGAAAATAAAGATCCCTAGGCATAAAAGGGTTGATACTCGATGTTAGGACAATCTCTAAGAAGATGTCCAACCTGCCTACACCTGAAGCATGCTCCGGTCAGCAAATGACATAGCCCCTGAGGTACATGGCCATAAGTAGGACATGTACTAGGCCCCGAGCTTGAACTGCAATACCCAGAGCTCTGACTGCTAATACCACTGCTAGCTCCAGGTCTGAACCTCAAAGGTCTACTACTTTGCCTACTGTGTTTGTCAAACCTATGCATCCAACTACCTCAATGGCCCTGTTGTGAAGTACCTACAGTCTATATACTGATACTACCCATCTGAAACACTGACTGTTGAACCCCCTGTGTCCTTACTGCTCTACTGCTACTACTCGCATATGGGTCGGAGATACTACCATGCATAATATGACGTCTCTCTAACTGTTGACCCTCCTCAATAACACTATCCAATCTTCGGTCCTTAGTCCGGATGCTAATGTAGGTTGCACCCAAACTAGTAAAAAAAAAACTCTACTACTCTTATGTCATCCTGCATCACATCTATAGCATGACGACCCAACTTGAGGAACTTATGAGTATACTCTGCAACTGACTGATCAACCTTACTTGTATGCAATAGTTGCCATCTATAATTATCCCTTATTAATGCTAGACAGAAATACCTCAGAAACTGCTCTTTAAATTCCAACTAAGACATCATAGTCATGTGTGGCTGGATGGATTGTATGAACCAGTTCTGAGCTGTGGCCTGAACAGATAGCTCTACCACCATAATCTTCTAATAGTTTATGTAGCCTGCCTGAGTCCTGGCGTCAATAGTATTAAGGAAGTCTAATACATCACCCGTGCCATTAAAGGAAACTCTTTCTACTCTAGAGTATAGTAATGCTACATTTGCATCGGATATCCCTTGATTCCTTTGTTGTAACATCTGCCAAACCAAAGGCATGGCTTGATTCAGAGTCATCAAGCCTTAGTTGATGCCTACCATACCAGTTGCAAAAGCTGCAAGATTAACCTCAGGAACTCCTTGTCTTATATTTTGCTCTTGTTCTTGCATCTAAGCTACTTCTTCTCTAGGTCTACCCCTACCCCTACCCTTTCCTCTACATTGAGGAGCAGGGGGAGGAACCTCATCCTAAATGGATTGATCATCCTCATCAAACGCTGCACCTACAACAGGAGCATCTTGTGCTCTCCTTTTTATTCTAAAAGAACAAAAATAAATGAGAATTCAAAACACAACATGGAAAAGACATAGTATAAAATTCTAGGAACAAGGACAACAATCAACATTATTAACTTAATTACTGTAGTAGTTGAAAAAATATAACTCTAAGACTATTAGAGCTAAAATAAAACATGTGCTCTGATACCAACTTTTTCTTGACTAGAATCGAAAGGTACGTGACCGACACTAAGCAATGAAAATACATAAAGTACCTAAAACCCATAATAAGCCTTAAAAAATTTTCATGAAATAAAAATAATACACTTAATAACAAACCAATAATAAATGCACAATATCAAATACAAATAATAATATTCCTCAAATACAACATCATTTTAATACATGATACAAATAACACAAGTTCATAGATAACTACTGCGGTGTCTAGAATTTAATGATATAATATATATATCAGTCTAACATATATAATGCAGCTGATGAAGAACGAACCTGGTGCAGACAGGAAATACTAAGAAGCTGACTGTGAGGTCCTGAAAAAATAAGTTGAGGGAAATCAGATATCACTGAGTGAATTAATTCTATAAAATGCATGTTGGTTTATAAAAACATTTGTTAAAACCTCTTTTCAAAATAAATGTAAATAAAGTAATCATAATCCTTGAAATCATTTATTTTTCACAATAATATTTAAATAAAATCTATTTATAACTTTTAAATTAATTTAATATAAAATCCCTATAAGAAGATATATAGAATAATTATTTTTATGGAAATTTTGGTAGAACACCTAAACCTTAAATCCAACAGCCTTTTAGCCTTTTTTAATCCAAGTGATTGTCGTCTCGAGAGCAAGCTCAACCAAGTTACTGCTACAATCATTTCACTTATTCTATATTGATGTCCCGAAAGCAAGCCCAAACGAGTTATATCACTTTTTTTGGCCCGAGAGCACTAGCTCCACCGAGCCTATTTCACATTACGTATAAACTAAGATTTTACCTGAGCACATGTGGTCCTAGTGACACCCACTAGGTAGCACATTCTACCATTATCTCCAAATCAATTTAAATAAAATAAGTAAATTATTAAATAATGATTAATTAAATGATTAATTAATAATCAAATAAACATCACAAAGTAATTTCCTTTAAACATGCTGTCAATTTCTACTCGCAAATATAAAATAAATTATCATGTATATGGCTGTATAAATATATTCATAATTTAATCATATAATCAATTTTTTTATTATATTTAAATATTTAAAAATATAATAAAAACATGCACAATACACATTTCAGAAAATTAACTCACGATTTGAGCGTGTCGGGCGACGCATTCTCTGTTGCCCAGGTGTTCCAGCTCGTATCTTAGAGTTCTCTAAATTAAATAATATTTATTTAAAATATGCTTATAAAATAAAATAAATTCATGAAATTTCTCAAAAATTCTGAAAACTATGGAATTGACAAAACTAAGACTCAACCAAAGACAAAAAATAACTAAAACTAGAAGTTCGACAACAATCGATGTCACCTTGTACAAGAAATCTACCAAAAATTCGGTAGAGTATTCTCTATAAAATGGACATCTCTCTACTAAAAGTGGAGTCATTCCTGCATGAAATCACACTTCTATTCACAACACAGTTCTACACGCGTGTCGGGTTCCCAAACTACGCACAATCCTCGACTGAGATCTCCAAAACACTCTCACCAAAACTAATTTAAATCATAAAAATACATACCAAAATTTTATCAAAATCTAATTCGGTTAATAAATAAATTCTTTTAAATAATGATATACAAAAAAATCCAATATTCATTTAATCCAATAAAATTCCTTATTTAACATATAATATCTATATTTAAGAATTATCATTTATAAAATTTTGGAAATTCATAAAAATCTATAGCAATACTAATATTAATCAAATCAACCAAAGTATTAAATACTATAGTATTTACATACATTATATTGTTTTCGGAAAAAATAATCTATATTTAACAAAATATATAAAAATAGTAATTTAACTAATAAAATTATTTTATGCCTTCTAAAATTAAAATTATCATTATAGACAATAATTTAACTAAAAAATTACTAAAATCCAATTAAAATCAATTTATACAAATTTTCTCTAAAAATTCATATTTCACATAAACTTTTAAAAATTCATAACGTAAAATCTATAATTAATTTTAATAAAATTCCTTCACAAGATAAACTCTAAAAAATATATGGAATTTAATAAAAAAAAGAAAAAATTTGTATCCTGGGACGGTATGAACAGTAATCAACACCTGGAAAATTCAAATTTTCCAAATAATCTCAGAAAATTAAACAAAAATTACCCTTACATAGCTAATGATCTCTATAACAATATTACAAAAGGAAATTGAGCCTAAAACTCAACCAAAAATTCAAAAATTAACAAAATATCAAAAATACATAATTTACATTTACCTCAATCGACAACGATCCGGATGGTGGATCGACAATCCGAGGGTAGATTATTGAAGCTTGGAAGATGAGGAATCCATAGACACTAGAATCGCGACCATCCAACATAGGAATCTTCACTAAAGTTCAAAAAAAATCCAAACAAAATAGGAGCAAAACAAGAAAAAGGGAAGTGGGGCTACTGCTGGTGGAGTGAGGGGCTATTTCCGATGAGATGGAGCTACTACTTATGGTCCACGTGCTGTTGGTGGCGGAGGCACAGTATTTGTAGCGGGACTGGACAGTGACGGGGGAGAAGAAGAAAAAAAAAAGAAGAGAAAAAAAAAGAAAAGGAAAAAAAGAAAAAAAGTTATATATATATATATATATATATCAACACACTCCCATAATATTGATAAAAAAATTCAAAATATTACTATTTTATGGTTAAAAGATCATAAGTTTGAATTCTATTCTCTAGAAAACACACACACACACACACACACACACATATATATATATATATATATATATATATATATATATATATAATATTTTGAATTTTTTTATCAACTAAATTAAATTATTTAGTATTGATTATGATTTTTTTATTTTAATAGTGTATTATTTTTATTATTTTATTTTTACTTCAATATTATTATTATTTTAGGAGAGAAAATATTATGGAAATATGTATATATATATATATATATATATTTAAAAAAAAAACCTTTTTCTTTTCTCTTTCTTTCTTTCTTTCTTCTTCTTCTTCTTATCCCCGTCATTGTCCATTTATACACTAGCTAGTGTGCCTCCACCACCAACACCGATGCTAACTACTAATAGTAGCCCAGCTCCTCCACAACACGCTGGCAATAGCCCCACTTCTTTTTTTTTTCCATTTTGCCTTTATTTGGCCAAATTTGATTTTGAACTTCGGCGAAGATTTTGACGTCAGATGGTCTTAATTTCAGTGTTTATGGATTCCTTATCTTCTAAGCTTCAATAATCTATCCTCCGATCATCGATCCACCATCTGGATCGTTGTAGTCAAGGTAAATGTAAATTGTGTATTTTTGGTATTTTGTTGGTTTTTGAATTTTTGGTTGAGTTTTAGGTTTAATTTCCTTTAGTAATCTTGTTGTAGATATCATGAGCTATGTAAGGGTAATTTTTTTTTAATTTTATGATATTATTTGGAAAATTCTAGGTGTTATTGTTCACACCGTCCTGGGATATGAATTTTTCTTATTTTTATTAAATTCTATATACTTTTTGTAGTTTATCTTATGAAGGAAATTTGTTAAAATTAATTATAGATTTTATGTTATGAATTTTTTAAAAGTGTATGTGAAATATGAATATTTAGAGAAAAATTGTATAAATTGAATTTATTTGGGTTTTAGTAAATTTGTAGTTAAATTATTATGTATAATGATAACTTTAATTTTAGAAGGCATAAAATAATTGTATTAGTTAAATTAGGATTTTTATATATTTTGTTAATTATAAACTAATTTTTCCAGAAATAATATTATGTATGTAAATATTGTAGTATTTAATTATTTGGTTGATTTAATTAATATTAGTACAAGTATGCATTTTTATGAATTCCTGAAATTTTATAATTTATAATTTTTAAATATAGATATTATATGTTAAATAAGGAATTTTATTGTATTAAATGAAAATTTTGGATTTTTGTATATCATTATTTAAAAGAATTTGTTTTATAACCGAATTAGATTTTGATAAAACTTTGCTATATATTTTTATGATTTAAATTAGTTTCGGTGGTAGTGTTTTGGTGATCTCAGTCAGGGATTATACGTAGTTTGGGAACCCGACCCAAGTGTAGAGCTGTGTTGTGAATAGAAGTGTATTTTCACGTAGGAACGACTCTATTTTTAGTAAAGAGATATCCATTTTACAAAGGAGACTCTACCAAAATTTTGATAGATTTCTCGTAAAAAGTGACATCGACCTGTGTCAAATTTCTAGTCTTAATTGACTTTTTATCTTTGGTCAGTAAGTTTCATCAATTCTATAGTTTTCATAATTTTCAAGAATTTTCATGAATTTATTTTATTTTATTTTATGAGCATATTTTAAATAAGTATTACTTATTTTAGAGAACTCTGAGATACGAGTTGTAGCACCAGGGCAACAAAGAATGCGTCACCCGACACGCTTAACCTGTGAGTTAATTTTAAGAAATGTGTGTTGTGCATGTTTTTATTATATTTTCAAATAATTAAATATAATAAAGAAATGATTATATGATTAATTTATGAATATATATTATTATTGTCATATGCATGATCATTTCTTCTATATTTGCGAGTAGAAATTGAAAGCATGTTTAAAGGAAATTTATTTGGTGATGTTTTATTTGATTATTATTTAATCATTTAATTATTTAATGTTATTTATTTAATTATTTATAATTTAAATTGATTTGGAGACAATGGTAGAATGTGCTACTTAGTGGGTGTCACTAGGATCAGATGCGCATAGGTGAGATTTTAGTAGATGTTTAAATTGTGTAATAAGCTTGATAGAGCGTGCGCTCTTAGGCAAATGCAAATGGTTAGAGCTCAGTGGAGCTAGTGCTCTCGGGCAAGAAAAAGGGATGTAACTCGGTTGAGCTTGCTCTTGGGACATCAATATGGAATAAGTGAAATGATTGTGGTAGTAACTCGGTTGAGCTTGCTCTTAGGATGACAGTTACTTTGATTAAAGAGAGCTGAAAGACTATTAGATTAAAGGTTTAGGTGTTCTACTAGATTTTCCATAAAAATGATTATTCCATATATTTTTTTACAAGGATTTTATATTAAATTGATTTGAGAATTATAAATAGATTTTATTTAAATATTATTGTGAAAAATAAATGATTTAAAGGATTATGATTACTTTGTTTACATTTATTTTGAAAAGAGGTTTTAACAAATGTTTTTATAAACCAGCATGCATTTTATAGAATTAATTCACTCAGTGAGGTCTGATTCCCATTAACCTATTTTTTTCAAGACCTCACAGTCAGCTCCTTAGTATTCCTTGTCTGTGCTTGGTTCGTTCTTCACCAGCTATTATTATGTATGTTAAACTGATATACGTATTGTATAATTAAATTCTAGACGCTGTAGTAGTTATCTATCAACTTGTGTTATTTGTATCATGTATTGAAATGTTGTTGTACTTGAAGAATATTATTATATGTATTTGATATTGTGCATTTATTATTGGTTTATCATTGGTTTATCATTGATTTATTATTAAGTATATTGTGTCTATTTTGCAAAAAAATTTTAAGGCTTACTATGGGTTTTGGGTACTTTATGTATTTCCATTCCCTAGTGTCAGTCCCATACCTTTCTATTAGGGTCATGACAAAGTTGGTATCAGAGCGCATGTTTTATTTTAGCTCTAATGGTTTTTAAGTTATATTTTTCTTGAACTACTATGCTTATTAGGTTGATAATTTCGATTGTTGTCTTTATTCCTAGAATTTTGTGTTATGTGTTTTCTGTGTTGTATTTTGAATTCTCATTTATTTTTGTACTTTTAGAATGAGAATGTGAGCATGGGATGCTCATACTGCAGGTGCAATGTTTGATAAGGATGAATAGTCTATTCAGGATGAGGTCCTTCCCTTTGCTCCTCAGCGTAGAGGAAGGGGTAGGGGTAGGGGTAGACCTAGAGCAGAAGCAGCTTAGATGCATGAGCAAGAGCAGCATGTAGGACAAGGAGTTCTTGAGGTTGATCTGTAACTTTTGCAGTTGGTATGGCAAACATCAACTATGAATTAACAGCTCTAAATCAAGCCATGCCTTTAGTTCTATAGATGTTATAATAGAAGAATCAATGGATGTCCAATACAGATGCAACATTACTATACTCTAGAGTAGGGAGAGTTTCCTTTAATGGCATATGAGATGCATTAGATTTCCTTAATACTATTAAGGCCATGACTCGGACATGCTACACGGACTATCAAAGGATTATGGTGGTATAGCTATCTGTTTAGGCTGCAGCTCAGTACCGGTTCATATAGTCCATCCAACCATATATGACTATAATGTCTTAGTTGGAGTTTAAGGAGCAATTTATGAGATACTTCTATCTAGCATCAATGAGGGATAGTTACAAATGGCAGCTACTGCATATATGTAAAGGTTATCGATTAGTTACAAAGTGTACTCATTAGTTCCTTTGTTTAGGTCATCATGCTATAAATGTGATGCAGGATGATAGGAGAGCAATAAAGTTATTTGTGACTGGTTTAGGTATAATCTACATCAGCATCCAGATTGAGGATCAGAGATTGGATAGTGTTATTAAGGAGGCTTAACAACTAGAGAGATGTCATATTATGCATGGCACTATCTCAAACCCATATGCGAGTAGCAACAGTGGAGTAGTGAAGACAAAGGGGGTTCATCAGCTAGTGTTTCAAATGGGTAGTATTGGCATGCAAACTACAAGTACTTCATAGCAAGGCCATCGAGGTAGCCGAGTGCATAGGTTTGGCAAACACAATAGGTGGAGTAATAGACCTCTGAGGTTTAGACCTAGAGCTAGCAGTGGTAGTAGCAGTCAAAGCTATGGGTATGGCAGTTCAGGCTCGGGGCCTAGTAATGTCTTACTTATGGTTGTGTACATCAGGGACCATGTCATTTGCTGACTAAAGCATGCTTCAAGTGTGGGCAGATTGGACATCTCACTAGAGCTTGTCCTAACACTAGGTATCAGTCTTTTTATGCCCAAGGATCTTCCTCTTTAGTTTTTTAACCATTTCAATAGGTGCATAAGCCCTACCAGGCACCTATGTACCCTCAGTAGAGGTCGACTCAGTTTATGGGCTAGCAAGGCCAAGGTTCAGGACGTAGACATGGGGGTAGACGAGGTGGTAGAGGATTTACTTAGCCATTTAGTTCCTAGTAAGTTGGTTGTGGGCAGGCCAAGGTGTTCACTTTGTCTCCTCAGGATGCTCAGGCAACCAATGCAGTGGTAGCAAGTATTCTCTCAGTGGGTAGTAGCCCAACTCCTCCACAACACGCCGGCAACAACCCTACTTCATCTTTTTCCCATTTTGCCCTCATTTGGCTAGTTTTGGTTTTGAATTCCGATGAAGATTTCGACATCAGATGGTCTTAATTTCGGTATCTATGGATTCCTCATCTTCTAAGCTTTAATAATCTACCCTCAGATCATCAATCCACCGTCCGAATCATTGTAGATCGAGGTAAATGTAAATTGTGTATTTTTGGTATTTTATTGATTTTTGAATTTTTGGTTGAGTTTTAGGTTTAATTTCCCTTAGTAATCTTGTTTTAAAGATCATTAGCTATGTGAGGGTAATTTTTGTTTAATTTTCTGAAATTATTTGGAAAATTTGAATTTTTCAGGTGTCGGTTACTGTTTACACCATCCTGGGAAATGAATTTTTCTTATTTTTATTAAATTCTATATATTTTTTTAGAGTTTATCTTGTGAAGGAAGTTTGTTAAAATTAATTATATATTTTAAGTTATGAATTTTTAAAAGTTTATGTGAAATATGAATATTTAGAGAAAAATTGTATAAGTTGATTTTATTTGGGTTTTAGTAAATTTGTAATTAAATTATTGTGTATAATGATAATTTTAATTTTAGAAGGCATAAAATAATTTTATTAGTTAAATTAGTATTTTTATATATTTTGTTAATTATAGATTAATTTTTCTTATCTATGTAAATATTATAGTATTAAATTATTTGGCAGATTTGATTAATATTAGTACTAATATACATTTTTATGAATTTCTGAAATTTTATAATTTATAATTCTTAAATATAGATATTATATGTTAAATAAGGAATTTATTGGATTAAATGAAAAAATTGGATTTTTGAATATCATTATTTAAAAGAATTTGTTTTATAACCGAATTAGATTTTGATAAAATTTTGCAATGTATTTTTATGATTTAAATTAGTTTTGGTAGAAGTGTTTTGGTGATCTCGGTCGGGGATTGTGCGTAGTTTGGGAACCTGACCTCGATTGTAGACCTGTATTGTGAATAAAAGTGTATTCATGCATGAACGACTCTACTTTTAGTAGAGAAATGTCCGTTTTGCAAAGGATAGTCTACCAAATTTTTGGTAGATTTTTCGTAAAATGTGACATCAACCTATGTTAAATTTTTAGTCTTAATTGACTTTTTGTCTTTGGTCGAGTCAGTTTCGTCAATTCCAAAGTTTTCATAACTTCCAAGAATGTTTATGAATTTATTTTATTTTACGTGCATATTTTAAATAAGTATTACTTATTTTAGAGAATTTAAAGATATGAGCTGTAGCACTAGGACAGTAGAGAACACATCGTTGGGGAAGCTCAATTTGTAAGTTAATTTTATTAAATGTGTTTTGTGCATGCTTTTATTATATTTGCAAATAATTAAATATAATAAAGAAATGATTACGTAATTAATTTATGAATATATATTATTATTGCCATGATCATTTCTTCTATATTTGCAAGCAAAAATTGAAAGCATATTTAAAAGAAATTTATTTGGTGATGTTTTATTTGATTATTATTTAATCATTTAATTATTCATTATTTAATGATTTCTTTATTTTATTTTATTTATTTAATGATTTATAATTTAAATTGATTTGGAGATAATGATAGAACGTGTTGCCTAGTGGGTGTCACTAAGACTATGTGCACACAGGTGAGATCTCGGTATATGTTTAAATTGTGGAATAGGCTCTGTGGGGCGTATGCTCTCAAGCAAGTGTAAATGGTTAGAGTTCAGTGGAGCTAGTGCTCTCGAGCCAAAAAAAGGGATATAACTCGATTGAGTTTGCTCTCGGACATCAATATGGAATAAGTGAAATTAACTATGGCAACAACTCAGTTGAACTTGCACTCGAGACGACAGTCACTTGAATTAAAGAGAGCCGAAAGGCTATTAAATTAAAGGTTTAGGTGTGTCACGACCCAAAACAAGGGTCATGACCGGCGGTAGGGAACGAGAATTCTTTCAAATCCGGAACCCGTAACAAACCTTTAAATAAAATAAAATCATGCAATAATAATAACACAAATAAAATATCATGCAGCGAAAATTAAAATCTCATATGCAATAAATACAATCCACCAACTCATTTAATAAAACAAACTCATATCATAAATATAATATCTTTAAATACAAATCCTTGGTTCAACTTTTCAAAATACAAATCTCATACATATATAAAATAAACATCCCATAACTTAACTACAACTACTGCAGTGTCTATAATACAAAATAAAATCAAATGAGCAGTTTACATAGTAAAGTTGGGGCAGAAGAAAGCCGACGTAAGGATCTGCTACTGAGGTCTGAAGACAAAGACTCTCTTGAAAAATAGTCAACAGGGGGGAGTCATACCTCACTGAGTGAATTTTTATAATATATATACATGCATATCTAAATGACAAATGCTGTAATATCTCGTGTTTTTAAAAATATTTTTTTTTTACACTGTACCGGGATATGCAGTGTCAATAATTTTGAATATATATGTGATATTTTTACGAGTTAATATGTATTTAAAACCTATTTTAATTACGGTATATTATTTACAGTGTTTTACGTAAAATTTTCCCGGGACTTGCATTTTCGGGGAAATTTTCACGTAAACAATTTATTATTAATTATTTTAGATGTATTTACGGACTTGCATGAACTCATACATATTTTTAAATTATTAAATAAAGCCTGTGTGTGTATATGTGTTTAATTAGGGTTTATTATACCCTAATATTTTATTAAGTATTTAATTGTTTTAATTGTTATTTAATTAATTTTATTTGGTATAAATTATTAAAATATTAATATTTTTATGTGTGTGGTGTATATTTGATGTGTGTAATTTAATATTATTTTAATATATAGTATAAAGTATATATATATACATATATTTGTCAAAATTACACAAGAATTGGAAAATTACATTTTAGCCCCCGAGTCTCCTTCTTCTTCTCCGACCGTTCCTTCACCGTCCGGGCGTCTGTCACGCCGTTCCTTCACCGTGGGTGTGCCGTCCGGTGTGCCACCATCTTCCCCGACCAGTTCACCGCCTGAGGAGGCCGTTTCCGACGTCAGGAGAACGATTTTGGCCGGAGAAGCCGAAAATCAACCCACCATCGATCACGCCGATTCCGGCCACCGTTTTCGACACCGCCGGTCTCTTTCTTCTCCTTGAGCTCCGGTGAGTGTGATTCTAGCTTTGGTTTGAGCTAAAATGGTCTAGAATTGCTTAGTTTTCGATTTGTAAATTTCGGCCTATTAGGGTTTTCGATTTTTTTGAGCTTCGAATTGGATGATTCATGGAAACTTCCTTCACAAATGTTGTTCCTAGTAGCTTAATCTACATGTATGAATTTTTGTAGAATTTTTTGAGATTGTTTGGATTTTTGGGTATTTTTGAATATTTTAATATTATTTTCTAATTTTTGGAAATTAATTATTTAAATTATGAAATTGGAGTTTATGGTTAAATTAGGTGTTGAAATGAATTATAGGAATTTATTTGGAATTTTTATGAATTTCTAAGTATTTATTTTTAATTATTGAAGTTTAGGTGATTTTGGAAAATTAGGTTAATTGTGTTTTTATTTGAATTTAATTGGTTAATTGGGTTTAAATATTGATATTATTGATAAATATGTTGAGAAAATTAATTTTAGGTAATTGTATGATTTTTGGTGAATTTTTGAAGTAATTTAAGTATATTTATATATATAGGGGTATTTTGGTAAATTTACCCTAAATTGTCTAAAAATGTAATTTAATTGGTTTTAATATTTATTTAAGGTATAAAAATGATTTCTACAAATTATTTAGTATTTTTAACTAATTAAAACTATTTTTCGGGAATTATTTTCAATTATATATATAATATACGGTTTTTCTAATAAAATGAGTTTTAATCGGTTTTTATAGTGTTTCAAGGTCAATTATGTAATTTCTATGTATGAAATGTATTTCTGTGATTTAAGGATATTTTTATTATATCTGGAATTATTCTGTGTTTGTGGACCCCGGTCGACAGATTGTAGTTTGGAGTCCGACCGAGGGGTTGTGGATTTTTGTTGAGCTTATTTTTCGAAGTGTATTTCTTTGCAGGGTCGGCTCTACTCTTTTGAGTAGAGAGATGTCCGTTTTACAGGGGAGGTTCTGCCGGATTTTCGGTAGAATTCTCGTAAAACGTGATATCCAGTCGAACCCTAATTTTCGATTCTGTGTTAAATACTCTAGATTGAATTCTAGGATTTCTGTTAGGTTTATTCTAATGTCGGTTATTTATTGCTTGTTTAGTTGCGCCGAGACCGAGGGCTAGTGGACCAGGCCCGTCGGACCTGTCTCGTGGAGCGCATTAGGTGAGTTACTATATTATATATATATGCTTAGGATGCATGATTTAGAAAATGCATGTTTTATTTTGACTGAATATGCATAAATAATGTGATTTATATTCAAGTATATTTTTGGTATATAATAAATTATATACATGTTTTGTTAATAAAATATATTTAAAATGTTTTTAAATATATTTTAATTTAATTTATGATTTGATTGGATTTAGTTGACATATATATACTCGAAATATACCTGGTTTATATTTGGTATATTTCCGGTATATATATGGTTTATATTATTGTTTTATTTAAATTCATGCATCATTAATTGTGAATGAATGTTTTATATTTAATAATGAAGGATATCAATAGAACGTGCTACCTAGTGGGCAGCACTAGGACCGAGTACGTACCGGTACGCCTATAGCTTTAGGCTATATTACTAACTATTTGTGGATATTGATTTGATTATGATTATTGATATGTGAGATGTGGTTTGGGTATGATTGCTGGAGCTCGGTTGACCAAGTGTCTCGGGGCCAATCACACTGGCAGTCAGACTGCTGGAGCTCGGTTGACTTAGTGTCTCGGGGCCAGTCTACTGTCCATATGGATTAAGTGGATATATTTGGTATAAGTGAGCCTGTATGGCCAGAGTGTTGTTTAACACTATTTTCTGAGGTTGCGATATTCTAGGGTTCTATGTGATCCTTCATAAACTGGGATTTTTCAGTAAAATATATAAAAATGATTTTTCTGCATCTGTATGAATTTGCCTGTATATATACATATTATATATATACTGTTGACTGTATGCATTATCACTTAGTGTGTATGTATATATATTATAGTAATTCACTCAGTGAGGTCTGACTCCCCTCCGTTGACTATTTTTCAGGAGAGTCAACTTCCTCAGACCTCAGTAGCAGGTCGATACGCCGGATTTCTTCCGCCCCGGCTTCTTTATGTAAATTGTCTACTTGAGTCTTATTTATTTTATCTAGACACTGCAGTAGTTGTGAATTAAAGTATTGGATTTTATGTACTTTATTTTAAAGAGATGTATTATATTGAAACTGGATTTGTATTAAAGATTATACATTTATGTGATGAGATGAGTTTTGAATTAATCCAGTTGATATGGATGATATTATGATATTATGATTTTTATTTTCCGTTGCATATCATACTGTTACTGTTATTATGGCATGCTTTGTTTTATTTTTAGGCTTGCTACGGGTTCCGGATTCGAAAGAATTCTCGTTCCCTAGCGCCGGTCATGGCCCCTGTTTTGGGTCGTGACAAAGTTGGTATCAGAGCGAAGTTCGTATCAGAGTGGAGTTCTGTGTCAGGGCTTAGTTATGTGAGTTGTGGCCCTAGTTTTAAAGTTGTGTTTTTCTGTTGGACTACTGCAGTGTATTAGGTTCGAGTATGTCTTGATAAGTATTCCTTGCTGTAGTTTTCAGCGTTATTCCTCCGTTGTCTGTTTTGTCTGAATCTTTCCGTTTGTCTTTTCAGAATGAGGAGGCGAGTGCGTGTCGCTCCACCGGTCATTGAGGCCGAGGATGATGAGTCTTTTCAGGACGAGGTTTTACCTCCTGAGCAGCCAGTTAGACGTAGAGGTCGTGGCAGAGGTAGACCTCGAGGAGCGGCAGGTCGCCGTAGGCAGAGAGAGTTACAGGATGAGGAGCCTGTTGAGCCTGAGTTTGATGTTCCTGTTCCTCCAGTTGTTCAGCCTGTTCAGCCTGCCTATCAGTAGGGTATGTCTGACCCTGAGGCAGCTTTGTTCTATGCCCGAGTTGGCAGGATTGCTTTTGATGGTACTTCTGATCCTTTAGATTTTCTGCATGCGATTGAGACTAGGACTCGGACTGCTCATACCGAGTACCAGAGGATCATGATCGTTGAGTTGTCTGTTGAGGGACCAGCCTTGGATTGGTTCATTCAGATGATCCAGCCCTATATGATGACGATGATCTGGGCTCAGTTTCGAGAGCGATTCATGAGGAGATTTTATCCAGAGCCTCTTCGTTTGAGCTATCGTCTTCGTCTGACCAGTATTTCTCATGGAGATCGATCTGTAGAGGAGTATACCCGAGAGTTTCTTCGTCTGGATAGATATGCTGAGGATCTGATGCGAGATCAGTATTTCGCTGTTATTACGTATGTTACTGGTTTGGGTTCAGCTTTTGCTGGTATGCCTACAGCAGGTCTTACTCTGGAGTCTGTGATTGAGCTAGCCAAGGAGATCGAGCTGAGATTAGTTAGGCAGGGAGCGATGCCTGATTATTACCAGCTAGGAGTTCAGTCGAGTGGATCGCAGGCTACTCCATATTTGAGTTTTCATGTTGGTTCGAGTAGTCAGTAGCGAGGTTCGACTCAGCAGAGTCAGAGACAGCAACAGCGAGTGCATCGGAGCAGTAGACATGGCCGTGGAGGTCAGTGTAGATCGTTTAGATTTGGGTCAGGTGCTTCGAGCAGCAGTAGTGGTCGTAGTTCTGGATCAGTGGCCAGTGTTTGTCAGACTTGTGGTAGAATCCATCAGGGACCGTGTTATCTGACACCGCTGACATGTTTCAGATGCGGGCAGACAGGACATTTTGCCAGATCATGTCCTTATTCGGGATATCAGCAGCAGCAGATTCCGCGATTCCCACAGTAGTCGATTGCTAGTGCAGCACCCGTGCCATTTCAGTTGCCACCAGCCCAGCATCAGAGTTCTACTCAGTTTGTTCCACAGCAGAGTCGTGGTAGAGGTACTAGAGGAGGTGCTAGAGGTGTTGGCCAGGCTTCTACCAGTCAGCAGGGAGGTCGAGGTCAGGCCAGAGTTTTTCATCTGACTCAGCAGGATGCTCAGGCATCTAATACAGTCGTGGCAGGTATTCTTTCTGTTTGTTACCTGGATGCTTTGGTTTTGTTTGATCCGGGTGCCACGCATTCGTTTGTTTCTCCTATTTTTGCTTCTAAATCTTGTTGGCAAGCTTCGAGGATGGCTTTTCCTTTGTCTGTTGCCACTCCTCTTAGCGATTCCTTGGACGCCGATATTGTTCTTTCTAGTTGTCCAGTTCTCGTGGGAGATAGAGAATTACCCGCTGATTTGATTTTGTTGGATGTGATGGAGTTTGATGTTATTTTGGGAATGGATTGGTTATCTCAGCACTTCGCCGTGGTAGATTGCAGGAATAAGGAGGTGATTTTCAGAATTCCTGGTGAAGTAGAGTTTAAGTTTGTTGGTGATAGGAGTTCAGCACCTCAGAATCTTATTTCTGCTATTTCAGCTAGGAAGTTGTTGAGGAAAGGTTGTCAGGGGTTTTTGGCATTGGTTAGGGATACGTCAGTGGAGAAGTTGTCACTCACAGATGTTCTGGTTGCTTGTGAGTTTCCTGATGTTTTTCCCGAGGAGTTGCCAGGTTTACCACCTCATAGAGAGATTGAGTTCTGTATAGATGTGGTTCCAGGTACTACTCCTATATCTATGCCACCCTATCGTATGGCTCCTGCAGAGTTGAGAGAGCTGAAGGAGCAGTTGCAAGAGTTGTTGGAGAAGGGTTTTATCAGACCTAGTGTTTCTCCTTGGGGTGCACCAGTCCTGTTTGTGAAGAAGAAGGATGGTACCCTGAGACTGTGCATTGACTACAGAGAGTTGAACAAGGTGACAGTGAAGAACAAGTATCCTCTCCCGAGGATAGATGATTTGTTTGATCAGCTACAGGGTGCACAGTTCTTTTCTAAGGTTGACTTGAGGTCGGGTTATCATCAGTTGCGGATTAGTGAATCCGATATTCCTAAGACAGCATTCCGCACTAGATATGGTCATTATGAGTTTCTGGTGATGTCTTTTGGTTTGACTAATGCACCAGCAGCTTTTATGGACCTGATGAACAGAGTATTCAGACCGTATGTGGATCAGTTTGTAGTAGTCTTCATTGATGATATACTAGTATATTCGAGGAGTATGGAAGAGCACGTATATCACTTGAGGATTGTACTACAGACACTGAGAGATCATCAGCTTTATGCTAAATTCTCGAAGTGTGATTTCTGGATGGAGAGTGTTTCTTTTCTTGGACACGTAGTGTCTAAAGAAGGTATTCAGGTTGATCCACAGAAGGTTGAGGCAGTATCTGAGTGGCCTAGACCTACTTCTGTTACGGAGATTCGGAGTTTTCTGGGTTTAGCCGGGTATTATAGGCGGTTTATGCAGGATTTTTCCAGGATAGCAGCCCCTATGACTCGCTTGACTCAGAAGAATGTTAGATTCGAGTGGTCATAAGCTTGTGAGAATAGTTTTCAGTTGTTGAAGGAGAAGTTGATCACAGCGCCAGTATTAGCTTTGCCTAATAGTGTGGATAAGTTCACAGTTTACTGTGATGCCTCTAGAATTGGTCTTGGTTGTGTGTTGATGCAGAATGGAAGGGTGATAGCCTATGCTTCGAGGCAGTTGAAGAAGCATGAGCAGAACTATCCTACACATGATCTGGAGATGGCTGCAGTGATCTTTGCTTTGAAGATTTGGAGACATTATTTGTACGGGGTGACTTGTGAGATATTTACTGATCACAAGAGCCTTAAGTACATTTTTCAGCAGCGAGATCTGAATTTGAGGCAGAGAAGATGGTTGGAACTGTTGAAGGATTATGATTGCGAGATTCTTTACCATCCGGGTAAAGCTAATGTGGTAGCAGATGCCTTGAGTAGGAAGTCCTCAGGTAGTCTTGCTTATATCGGTGTTGAGAGGAGATCATTGATCCAGGAATTGCATCTGTTGGTGGATCAAGGTCTGATGATGAAGATTAGTAGATCAGGTGGACTGTTAGCTCAGTTTAAAGTGCGATCTGTGCTAAGGGATAGGATTAAAGCAGCTCAGAGCCGAGATCCTATTCTAGAAGAGCTTGCAGAGAATGTCAGAGCAGGGAAGTTCACTAATTTCACACTCGATGATGATGGTGTGTTGTGGATCAGTGGTAGATTGTGTGTTCCTGATGTGGATGATTTGAGAGAGGAGATTTTAGAGGAAGCACATTCTACAGCCTACAGCGTTCATCCGGGTGTTACCAAGATGTACCACAGTATCAGAGATCTATACTGGTGGGATGGATTGAAGAAGGATGTTGCTGATTATGTTGCTAAGTGCTTGACGTGTCAGCAAGTGAAAGCCGAACATCAGAAGCCTTCTGGGAAGCTTCAGCCTCTTCCTATTCCCGAGTGGAAGTGGGAAAGGATAGCTATGGATTTTGTGGTCGGTTTACCTCGTTCGAAGGATGGATACGATTCCATCTGGGTGATTGTAGACAGGTTGACGAAGTCTGCACATTTCTTGCCTGTGAAAGCCACATATTCAGTTGCTAGATTGGCGAAGTTGTACGTGAAGCATATTGTGTGCCTTCATGGAGTACCTGTGTCCATTGTGTCAGACAGAGGTTCGGTGTTTACTTCTCGTTTTTGGCAGAAGTTGCAGGAAGCGATGGGCACTAGGTTGGATTTCAGTACTGCTTTTCATCCTCAGACAGACGGTCAGTCTGAGAGGACGATCCAGACACTAGAAGATATGTTGAGGATGTGTGTCTTGGATTTGGGAGGTAGCTGGGATGATCATTTGTCGCTTGTTGAGTTTGCATATAATAACAGCTACCATAGCAGTATTGGTATGGCACCATATGAGGCATTGTATGGAAGGAAGTGTAGATCCCCGTTGAGTTGGGATGAGATTGGGGAGAGAGTTTTGACTGGACCAGAGATGGTTCAAGATGCTGCAGAGAAAGTTGCCTTGATCAAGCGTAGATTAGAGACCGCAGTTAGTAGACAGAAGAGTTATGCGGATCCTAGGCGCAGAGATGTGGAGTTTCAGGTTGGAGATTTTGTTTTTCTGAAGGTATCTCCGATGAAGGGTGTGATGAGATTTGGCAGGAAGGGTAAGTTAGCACCGAGATACATTGGACCGTTTGAGATTCTGGAGAGAGTTGGCACTGTTGCATATCGGTTGGATTTGCCTCCGAGTATGTCACAGGTGCATCCAGTATTTCATATCTCGATGTTGAGGAAGTATATCTCGGATCCTTCACACGTGTTGCAGCCCGATAGTGTAGAAGTGAGTGAAAATTTGACTTTTGTGGAAGAACCTGTGGCGATCGTAGATTTTCAAGTTCGACAGTTGCGATCGAGGCAGATTCCAATGGTCAAGGTTTTGTGGCGTAGCGACAGAGTTGAAGAGCATACGTGGGAGACTGAAGCTGAGATGCGAGCTTCTTACCCGTATCTCTTTCCTTCCTGATTCTGTAATCTTTTTTTAGAATTCGGGGACGAATTCTTGTAAGGGGGGAAGACTGTAATATCCCGTGTTTTTAAAAATATTTTTTTTTTACACTGTACCGGGATATGCAGTGTCAATAATTTTGAATATATATGTGATATTTTTACGAGTTAATATGTATTTAAAACCTATTTTAATTACGGTATATTATTTACAGTGTTTTACGTAAAATTTTCCCAAGACTTGCATTTTCGGGGAAATTTTCACGTAAACAATTTATTATTAATTATTTTAGATGTATTTACGGACTTGCATGAACTCATACATATTTTTAAATTATTAAATAAAGCCTGTGTGTGTATATGTATTTAATTAGGGTTTATTATACCCTAATATTTTATTAAGTATTTAATTGTTTTAATTGTTATTTAATTAATTTTATTTGGTATAAATTATTAAAATATTAATATTTTTATGTGTGTGGTGTATATTTGATGTGTGTAATTTAATATTATTTTAATATATAGTATAAAGTATATATATATACATATATTTGTCAAAATTACACAAGAATTGGAAAATTACATTTTAGCCCCCGAGTCTCCTTCTTCTTCTCCGATCGTTCCTTCACCGTCCGGGCATCTGTCACGCCGTTCCTTCACCGTGGGTGTGCCATCCGGTGTGCCACCATCTTCCCCGACCAGTTTCGTCGCCTGAGGAGGCCGTTTCCGGCATCGGGAGAACGATTTTGGCCGGAGAAGACGAAAATCAACCCACCATCGATCACGCCGATTCCGGCCACCGTTTTCGACACCGCCGGTCTCTTTCTTCTCCTTGAGCTCCGGTGAGTGTGATTCTAGCTTTGGTTTGAGCTAAAATGGTCTAGAATTGCTTAGTTTTCGATTTGTAAATTTCGGCCTATTAGGGTTTTCGATTTTTTTGAGCTTCGAATTGGATGATTCATGGAAACTTCCTTCACAAATGTTGTTCCTAGTAGCTTAATCTACATGTATGAATTTTTGTAGAATTTTTGGAGATTGTTTGGATTTTTGGGTATTTTTGAATATTTTAATATTATTTTCTAATTTTCGGAAATTAATTATTTAAATTATGAAATTGGAGTTTATGGTTAAATTAGGTGTTGAAATGAATTATGGGAATTTATTTGGAATTTTTATGAATTTCTAAGTATTTATTTTTAATTATTGAAGTTTAGGTGATTTTGGAAAATTAGGTTAATTGTGTTTTTATTTGAATTTAATTGGTTAATTGGGTTTAAATATTGATATTATTGATAAATATGTTGAGAAAATTAATTTTGGGTAATTGTATGATTTTTGGTGAATTTTTGAAGTAATTTAAGTATATTTATATATATAGGGGTATTTTGGTAATTTTACCCTAAATTGTCTAAAAATGTAATTTAATTGGTTTTAATATTTATTTAAGGTATAAAAATGATTTCTACAAATTATTTAGTATTTTTAACTAATTAAAACTATTTTTCGGGAATTATTTTCAATTATATATATAATATACGATTTTTCTAATAAAATGAGTTTTAATCGGTTTTTATAGTGTTTCAAGGTCAATTATGTAATTTCTATGTATGAAATGTATTTCTGTGATTTAAGGATATTTTTATTATATCTGGAATTATTCTGTGTTTGTGGACCCCGATCGACAGATTGTAGTTTGGAGTCCGACCGAGGGGTTGTGGATTTTTGTTGAGCTTATTTTTCGAAGTGTATTTCTTTGCAGGGTCGGCTCTACTCTTTTGAGTAGAGAGATGTCCGTTTTACAGGGGAGGTTCTGCCGGATTTTCGGTAGAATTCTCGTAAAACGTGATATCCAGTCGAACCCTAATTTTCGATTCTGTGTTAAATACTCTAGATTGAATTCTAGGATTTCTGTTAGGTTTATTCTAATGTCGGTTATTTATTGCTTGTTTAGTTGCGCCGAGACCGAGGGCTAGTGGACCAGGCCCGTCGGACCTGTCTCGTGGAGCGCATTAGGTGAGTTACTATATTATATATATATGCTTAGGATGCATGATTTAGAAAATGCATGTTTTATTTTGACTGAATATGCATAAATAATGTGATTTATATTCAAGTATATTTTTGGTATATTTTTGGTATATAATAAATTATATACATGTTTTGTTAATAAAATATATTTAAAATGTTTTTAAATATATTTTAATTTAATTTATGATTTGATTGGATTTATTTGACATATATATACTCGAAATATACCTGGTTTATATTTGGTATATTTCCGGTATATATATGGTTTATATTATTGTTTTATTTAAATTCATGCATCATTAATTGTGAATGAATGTTTTATATTTAATAATGAAGGGTATCAATAGAACGTGCTACCTAGTGGGTAGCACTAGGACCGAGTACGTACCGGTACGCCTATAGCTTTAGGCTATATTACTAACTATTTGTGGATATTGATTTGATTATGATTATTGATATGTGAGATGTGGTTTGGGTGTGATTGCTGGAGCTCGGTTGACCAAGTGTCTCGGGGCCAATCACACTGGCAGTCAGACTGCTGGAGCTCGGTTGACTTAGTGTCTCGGGGCCAGTCTACTGTCCATATGGATTAAGTGGATATATTTGGTATAAGTGAGCCTGTATGGCCAGAGTGTTGTTTAACACTATTTTCTGAGGTTGCGATATTCTAGGGTTCTATGTGATCCTTCATAAACTGGGATTTTTCAGTAAAATATATAAAAATGATTTTTCTGCATCTGTATGAATTTACCTGTATATATACATATTATATATATACTGTTGACTGTATGCATTATCACTTAGTGTGTATGTATATATATTATAGTAATTCACTCAGTGAGGTCTGACTCCCCTCCGTTGACTATTTTTCAGGAGAGTCAACTTCCTCAGACCTCAGTAGCAGGTCGATACGCCGGATTTCTTCCGCCCCGGCTTCTTTATGTAAATTGTCTACTTGAGTCTTATTTATTTTATCTAGACACTGCAGTAGTTGTGAATTAAAGTATTGGATTTTATGTACTTTATTTTAAAGAGATGTATTATATTGAAACTGGATTTGTATTAAAGATTATACATTTATGTGATGAGATGAGTTTTGAATTAATCCAGTTGATATGGATGATATTATGATATTATGATTTTTATTTTCCGCTGCATATCATACTGTTACTGTTATTATGGCATGCTTTATTTTATTTTTAGGCTTGCTACGGGTTCCGGATTCGAAAGAATTCCCGTTCCCTAGCGCCGGTCATGGCCCCTGTTTTGGGTCGTGACAAATGCACACATTCAATAGTATATATAATAAATATATATATACAGGCAAATACACACGGGTGCAACAAAGTCATTTTATATATATACTGAAAATAACATCCGTTTATGAAGGATCAAATAGAACCTTAAATTATCGCAACCTCAAACAATGTTAGACAACACTCTAGCCATATAGGCTCACTTATTCCAAATAAATTAACTTGTTCCATTTGGACAGTAGACTGGCCCCAAGACACTAAGTCAACCGAGCTCCAGCAGTCTGACTGTCAGTGTGATTGGTCCCGAGACACTTGGTCAACTGAGCTCCAGCAACCACACTCTCAAATCACATCACACATCAATCCAATCAATATCCACAATAGGTTAGTAATTTAACCTAAATTTTATCATCGTACCAGTACGTACTCGGTCCTAGTGCTGCCCACTAGGTAGCACGTTCAATTGATATCCTTCATTTATATATAAAACATACATTTATGAAATAAATGATGCATGACTTTAATTAAAATAACAATATAAACCATATATATTCTAGAAATATACCAAA
This sequence comes from Mallotus nudiflorus, assembly GCA_947683625.1. NCBI lineage: Eukaryota > Viridiplantae > Streptophyta > Magnoliopsida > Malpighiales > Euphorbiaceae > Mallotus > Mallotus nudiflorus. The sequence goes on from CANTUR010000108.1 coordinate 621,528, forward strand.
AACAAACCAAGTATTTCGAGTATATATACGTCAATTAAATTCAATTTAATTATAAAATAAACTATAAATATACTTAAAAACATTTTAAGTATAATCCAATAATAAAACATGCATTTAATTTAAAATATACCAAAATATACCTAAGCATTTATTAAACCATTTATGCATATTTCATACAAGTAAAACATCCATTTCTAAAACATGCATCCTAAATCACGTATATATAAAATAATAACTCACAGTTATGCGCTCCATGAGATGGGTCTGACTGGCTTGGTCCACTAGGTTTCGGTCTTAGCGCAACTAAACAAACAAATGACAATATGAAATTAGAATAAATCTAACGTAATTTTAGAAACTCGATTTAAAACACCGAACACGGAATAAGAATAGGAATACGACTGAATGTCACATTTTATGAGAATTCTACCGAATATCTAGCAGAACCTCCCCTATAAAATGGACATCTCTCTACTCAAAGAGTAGAGCCGGTCCTGTAAAGAAACACACTTCGAGTAAAAACAGTCTCACAACCTCTCGATCGGACTCCCAAACTACAATTATACCAACCAAGGTTCACAATTCACGAGATAACACATAATACATGAAAAATTCAATAATACCAAAAATACCCTTTAATAATCAAAATATAGCAAATTAGAGATTTAAACGCTAAAAATAATTATCTTACCGATAAATACATAAAAACCCTAATTTTAATAAAATATTAATAAAAATCGATAATTCTCAATAAATTCATAAATATTGACCAAAATACATTTTAAAACTCCAAATTACATAATTAACCCTAGAACATATTATAAATCAATAAAAACTCATTTATTTACAAAAATAGTATATTATATATAATTCGAAAATAATTTATGAAAAATAGTTTTAATTAGTTAAAAATACTAAATAATTTGTGAAAATCATTTTTATACCTCAAATAACTATTAAAACCAATTTAATTATATTTTTAGCCAATTTAGTATCAAATTACCGAAATACCCCTACTATTTATAAATTCACTATAATTATTCAAAAATTCACTAAAAATAGTATAATTACTCAAAAATTAATTTCTTAACATATAATTAAATAAAATCAATAATTATACTCAATTAACCAATTAATTTCAACAAAATACATAATTAACCTAATTTTCTAAAAATCATATAAACTAAATAAATTCACAATAATTATACAAAAATCTAAAAAATTACAAATAAATTTCTAAAATTCATTTTAACACCTATAAACACCATAAATCACAATTTCATAATTTAATTAATTAATTTATGAAAATTAGAAAATATTAATAAAATAATAAAAAATTCACAAAATTCAAAATAATTTTCAAAAATTCAACAAAAATTAAAGGATGTAGATTGAGCTACTAGTATCAATCTTTGTGAAGGAAGTTCACTTGAATCATTACAATTGAAGCTCAAAAAAATCAAGAAAACATATAGGCCGAAAATGAAAATTGGAAACCTAGGAAAATCTAGACCAAATTAGTGAAACCAAGCTTAGAAATGAACTCACCGGAGCTCAAGGAAGAGATAGAGACTGGTGGCACTCAAAACAGTGGCTGGAAACAAGGTGATAAGAGCTAGTATCAATTATCGGGTTCTTTGGCATTTCACGGCCAAATGACACCAAAAAAGGGAAGAGAGGGCAGCGAAGGGAGTAGGGCATGGAGGAGGATGGCTAGGAGGCACTCCGCCGGCATGAAAACGGGATTTACAGCGATGAGGGAGGAAGAAACACGTCGGGAAGGTTTGAGGAAGGAGAATGGCAAAATCGTAAATAAGCTAAACTTTCATTATATATATATATATATATATATATATAGGTAACTTTAATTATTATAATATTTTATTATTATATTCAAAATATTTATACACCACATATTAAAATAATAATATTTACATACATATACATATATATAACACACATTATTTATTAAAACTATATAATATAAATTTAATTAAAAAAATAAACCCTAATTATTTAAATGTGTATATATGCATGTTTATGTATGTATATTAATACGACAATTAAAATAGGGCATGTACTCATGTAAATTCACAAAACCATCCGAAATAATTAATAATTATTTATTTAGGTTTTCATTTTCCCGAAAATAAAACTCTCGGGAAAATTTTACGTAAGAGACTTAAATACTTAAAAAAAATGACTTTAATAAATAATAAAGTAATTAAATAATTAAATATATATATAAATTATTAACACTGCATATCCCGATGCAGTTTAAATTATTTAAAAACTCAGGATATTATAGTCTTCCCCCCTTACAAGAATTCATCCCCGAATTTCAGAAAAAGAAGAAATACAATCAAGAAGGGAAGAGATACGGGTAAGAAGCTCGCATCTCAGCTTCGGTCTCCCATATATGCTCCACTACTTTGTTGCTGCACCACATAACCTTGACCATCGAAATTTGCTTCGATTGCAACTGTCGAACTTGATAATCAATGATCGCCACAAGTTGTTCCATGAATGACAGATCTTCATTCACTTCCATGCTGTCGAGCTACAACACGTGTGAAGGGTCTGAGACATACTTCCTCAGCATCGAGATATGAAATATTAGATGCACTTGAGACATACTCAGAGGCAAAGCCAACTGATATGCAACAATGCCAACTCTCTCTAGAATCTCGAATGGTCCTATATATCTCGGTGCTAACTTTCCCTTCCTACCAAATCTCATTACACCCTTCATCGGAGACACCTTCGGGAAAATAAAGTCTCCAACCTGAAATTCTACATCTCTGCGCTTAGGATCCGCATAGCTCTTCTGCCTGCTAACTACGGTCTCTAATCTATGCTTAATCATAGCGACTTTCTGTGCAGCATCTTAAACCATCTCAAGTCCAATCAAAGCTCTCTCACCAATATCATCCCAACTCAGATAGGATCTACACTTCCTTCTATACAACGCCTCATATGGTGTCATGCCAATACTACTATAGTAGCTGTTATTATATGCAAACTCTAGAAGTGGAAAATGATCATCCCAGCTACCTCCCAAATCCAAAACACACATCCTCAACATATCTTCCAGTGTCTAGTCAACTTCTATTTTATCTCTAATAAAAATTAATTTAATTAAAATATAATCTTAATATATATATATATATATATATATATATATATATATATATATATATATATATATATATATATGAATGTACGAAGGAAGGGATAAATAAAATTATGAAAAAGTATCCACTCATTATTATATAAAAATTAGATAATTTAGCTATTTATTAATAAAAGTAAAATAAAAGTAATTAAAATATAGTTATAATTAGGTAGAAAATCTAGTTACTATTTTAATTAGGTAAACTTTATTTTATCTCTAATAAAAATTAAATTGCCTAAAATATAGTCCTAATTTAATTAAAAGTTTGTATCCTATTTTACTTAAGTTAATTTCTATCTTATCTCTAATAAAAATTCTAATTTAATTGAAATTATATTTTCCATTCTAATTAAGTTAACTTCTAATTTATCTTAAATAAAAATTAATTATAATGTAATTGAAAGTATGTAGCCTATTTTAATTATGTTAACTTTTATTTTATCTCTAACAAAAATTAAATTAAATTAAATTAATTAAAATATAATTCCAATTAAATTAAAATATATTTCCTATTCTAACTAGGTTAATTTCTATTTTATCTCTAATAAAAAGAAAATTAATTATAATTTAATTGAAAGTATGTTTCATATTTTAATTATGTTAATCTCTATTTATCTCAAAAAATTAAATGAATTAAAATTTTAGTGATAATTTGGTTTAAAAATATTTTTTTTTCTATTTTAATTAGGACTACTTATATTTTATCTAATATAAATCAAATAGATAATATAATTTTATAAGTCTTATTATATTAAATTAAAAAGTAAATAATTAAAATTAAAATTAATAAATTTTCTGAAAATTGAAAAAGTATATATTTTTTTAAAAGTAGATATTTTATAAATTAAAAATTAATAAATAAAAAATAGAGAATATAATTTGTTTGAAAGTATATTTTCTATAAGAAAAATAGTATAATTATCATTTTCAAATACTTTTATAAAATTTTTTAAAAAAAGTTAAAATTAAATTCATTAATATTTATAAATTTTTATTTTTTGTATAAATAAAAGTATTAATATTTAAAGTAATGAAAAAATAAAGTGTCATAACTCAAATAAAAAATTTACTAAATTTGTAATAGATTATAAATTTATAAGTTCAATAGAGCTGTGATATTTAAATTATTATAGTAAAAACAATATAACTTTTACTATATTAAAATTTTTTATTAAAAAATAACTAATGATTTTTTATTATCTTATGATTAATTATAACTATAATATCTATTTTTTTATATGAAATCAGTTTTAGGGTTGAGAAAAATTAATTATAAGAAATATTGAAGTAATATCATATAATTATTTAAATAAACTATTTATAAAAATTGTAATGAATTATAGCTATATTAAGTTAATATTAAATAGTTATATAAATAAATAATACTATTATTATTTTTTAAATTTTTATTTAATAATAATAATAATAATTCTTAATTGTTTATTTATTATATTTTGTAAGTGTGCTTGAAGTCCATAAGAACAAAATGTAAATGGTATCTTGATAGTGGATGTTCAAAACATATGACCAAAGACAAAGAGCAATTCAACAAGCTTGATGCTAAGGATGGAGGACATGTTACTTTCAGGGACAATGCAAAAGGAAAGATTATTGGCATTGGAGAAACTAGCAATCCTTAATCCTTATCTATACATTATGTATTGTTTGTTGATGGTCTTAAACATAACTTGCTTAGTATAAGTCAATTATGTGATATGGGAAATAAGGTCACTTTCTATCTTAAGAATTTCTTTGTTAGTAGTCTTAGTGAAGACAAAGTAATTTTTAGTCGTGAAAGGGTTGATAATGTTTATGTTATTGATTTAAATAAGATTGATAACAAAAATATTAAATTCTTGATGTCTATTCCCCATGACAGATGGATATGGCATTGAAGGTTAGGACATGCAAATTTTGAGCTATTTAATGATATTTGTAAACATGAACTTGTGATTATTTTACCTAAGCTTGAGTTCACTAAGAATAAACCTTGTGATGCTTGTCAAAAGGGAAAATAATTCAAGTCAGCTGTTAAGCTCAAAAATGTTGTGTCCACCTCTATGCCAATTGAACTTACATATATGGATTTATTTGGACCAACTAGAGTTGATAATTTAGGTGGTATGTATAATATTTATGTCTTGGTTGATAACTACTCTAGATTCACTTGGGTGTGTTTCCTTATAAGAATAATGCTTTTAAAGCTTTTGAAAATTTTGCTAAAAGAGTTCAAAAAGAAAAAGGATTTTGTATTTCATCCATTAAAAGTGATCGTGAAAATGAATTTGAAAATGAATTTTTTAAAACCTTTTGTAATGAAAATGGTATTTCACATATGTTTTCTTCTCCTAAAACTCCTCAGCAAAATGGCATAACTGAAAGGAAAAATAGAATTCTTATGAAAATGGCTAGAACAATGCTTCATGAGTATAATTTACCTTTATACTTTTAGGCGGAAGCCATTAACATGTCTTATTACACTTCAAATGGAGTTTTCAAAATACCAATTTTAAATAAAACTTCTTATGAGCTATAGAATAATAGAAAACCCAAAATCTCATATTCAAGAGTATTTGGATACAAGTGCTCTATATTGAACACCAAGGATAATCTTAGGAAATTTGACTATAAAGTCGATGAAGTAATTTTCCTAGGTTATTCTACTTCTAATAAAGCATATAGAGTCTTTAACAAAAGAACTCTAGTAGTTGAAGAGTCAATACATGTTGTATTTGATTAATTAAACTCATTTATCCTAGAAAGGATATTTGTAGTGTTGATGATTTTGTAGATGAGCATATGGATATGAACACTCAAGAAGAAAATAATAGTAAGCCTTTGAAACTTGAAGGTCCAAGCAAGGAAGAAAGTAAGGAGATGGCTCAACCTACCTTAAAGGATAATCTTTTAAATGATTAACAATTAAAAAAAGCTCATCCTTAAGACCTCATTATAGGTGACACTACAAAGGGGATAACTACGAGATCTCAACTTAAGTCTATTGTTAATTTAGCCTTCATATCTCAAATTAAACTTAAAAATGTTGATGAGACTTTGAGTGATGAATTTTGGGTCCTTGCTATGCAAGGAGAATTAAATCAATTTCAAAGAAATAAGGTTTGGACCTTGGTTCCTAGACATAAGCATCATCTTATTATAGACACTAAATGGGTGTTTAGAAATAAGATGAATGATTAAGATGTCATAACTAGGAATAAAGCTAAGCTAGTACCTAAAGGATATTGTTGAACCTTAAAGGGTAAATTAATCTTTTTTTATGGCCACAAGTACTTAAGTAAAATTATATTTAATTCATGTGTTAAGTGTTTATATTTAGATCAATTAATATTGCAAAATTTAAGTCCAGACTTAAGTAATGAAGGGTCAATTTATTAATTTTTCAAGTCTGATGTTTCCTGTCATAAGTCATAACGGACTCATCATGATCATGAAACGATGGTAAAATAGAAGGTAAAATTTTTATCAAGATCCAAATTCATAATTGATTAAATTCAATGGAAATCTTCATTATAAGTGGTCACAAGTAAATCCCAATCATGAGAAAAAATTTTCAAGCAAAATTATAAAGTTCTAAATTGTAAAATTCAAAAAGTTCTTGAGAGCTATCATAACCATTATCACCACCAATATTATGATCATGATGGGCAAAATTATAATCATAATAACTTTATCATGATCACAACGACTAACTTCAAAAAGTCATCGAGAGTTGTCATGACCATTGTCACCACCATAGTTATGATCATGAAAGCATGAAAATTCAAATCTCTTATTGGCACCTCCAGAATTATGATCATGATGATTTTGTCATGATTATGATAACGTGCAGACTTGCTTCTTTCGGGGTGGTTCAAACGGCTCTATTTGCATTAAATACATCTCCAATAGCTCTTTTTCTTTTAAAGGGTTTAAATACCACTAAGAACAGAGTAGGAATAAGTGAAGGAAGTTGAGTTGACACATTTAGAGAATTCTTTGAGCATTTAATCTTCAATTAATCCTTCAACCACCCATGCTTTCATTTTTAATTCTAGTAATTCTTATTTATCTCAAAAGTGTTCTTGCATGTGGGTTAGTGAGTATTTTAAACCATTATTCAAAAGCTTAATAATGAGATTGAGTGAGTTTTGTTAGGGTTTTATTCACTTATAAGCTAAGAGGATTGTTCTTAGCAAGTGGGTTTGAGTGTGAGCCATTTAAAACACTTAGATTTGAGTGTGAGTGTAATAACCCTAGTTTTTAAATTATTTTAATATTTAACAGGATATGCAGTATTAATAAAGTTTAAAAATAAAATTATTTATTTATTATTTGATGATTATTACTATCATTTTTTTATGTCAAATTAGGGTTTCTTGTGAATATTTATTTTGAGACTTAGTGTTTCGAATAATTTATTTATGTTATTCATATTTATTACTTGAACAACATTATTTTAATAGTATTTAACTTAGTGTAATTTATTTTTATATTGTTATTATTTTATTAAGTGCATTACTTGCATGGATATATATTGTGTTTATATATATATATATATATATATATATATATATATATATTGAAATATATGTGTGTGGTTTATATTTAAGTTAAACATTATTTTATTATTAAATAAAGTTTATTAACTATATAATATAATATTATATACATATTATGCATTATACACCAAAAAATAAAAACAACTTACCCATTTTTTTTCTTCTCTATATAATATAATATTATATACATATAATATATACATATTATGCATTATACATAAAAAATCAAAACAACTTACCCATTTTTTTTCTTCTCCTTCTCGAAACTCACCTCCCTCTAGCTGCCATCCAGTTTTTCCCCCATCAGTGTGCCTCCATTGCTTCTGGCCGTCGATCCTTCCTCCCTTTGCCACCTTCGTTGCCTTCTTCTTCCTCTCTGGTCGTTGTTACTAGCTCCGGCAGTAACAACGGTAATAAGGTGGTTCCTCGTCGTTCTTCCACCTTCGACCACCAAATTGAGCTGTTCCGATGTCGTTGGACTCCTGGAGCTTTGAGGAGTTTGAATCCAAGCTCCATTCAAGCTCTAGCCTAGCCATTTGTGAGTTTTACTTGAGTTTTGGTTTTAAACTTTTAGGGTTTTCAATTTTTTTTAGGTTGATTTAGCTTGATTCAGTCAATCTTCCTTAATAAATATTGTTCCTAGAAGCTCAATCTTCATCTACATATTTTTATTTTTATTTTTAGAATTTATTTTAATTTTTGTGAATTTTTAAATTTTTTATTATTATTTTATTAATTTTTGTAAATTAATTATATAAATTATAAAATTATGATTTTTGATGTTATTGGTGGTTATTACTAATTTTAGAGTTGAGTTTATAATTTTTGTGAATTTTGTGTAATTTTTATAATTATTTTTAGTTTATGTCAATTTTGAAAATATAGGTTAAATATATATTTTGTTAGAAATAATTGGTTAATTATATGTTTTTGTTGATATTATTGAGATATATGTTGAGAAAATAATTTTTGTGTATTTATATAATTTTTATTGAATTTTTTAGTATTATTAGTATTTTATGTGTATTTTTAAATATTAGGGTTAATTTGGTAATTTGGTGGTAATTTTAGTTAAATATTATGTTTAATTGATTTTTATGAATATTTGAGATATAAAAAATGATTTTTATAAATTATTTATTAATTTTAACTAATTAATACTAATTTTTGAAAATTATTTTCAAATAATATATAATATAGTTTTTTTGTAATAAAATGGATTTTTAGTAATTTTTAATTTGTATTTAGATTAATTATGCTATTTGGATTTATAAAATTAAATTTTTATTAATATTTGTTGAATTATTGAGAAAAATGGATTTTTAATAATATTATATTATTAATTAGGGTTTTTAAGTAATTATTAGGAAAATAATTATTTTTGGTGTTTTAATGTTAAATATGTTAAATTTTGATATTTGGAGGGCATTTATGGTATTTATTGATTTTTAATATATTTTACTGTATTATTAAATTTTTGATGAATTGTGGATCTCTGTTGGAGAATTTTTATAGTTCGGGATCCCTACCGAGGGTTGTTTGAATTCTGGAATTTGAAGTGTTTTTTTCTTGTAGGATCGGCTCTAATTTTTAGTAGAGAGATGTCCGTTTTACAGAGGAGGTTCTTTCGATTTTTTTATAGAATTCTCATAAAATATGATATCGAGTCTAATTCTTATTCTGTGTCTGTTTGTGTTTAGATATTCTAGATGGAGTCTCTAAAAGCCTAAGTTAGAGTTATTCTGATTCACAATCATTTTTATTGTTTAGTTGCGTCGAGACCAAGGCCTAACAGACTAGGCCCGTTGGACCAATCTCGTGGAGCGCATCCCTATGCGTTATTATTATATATATACATTACTTTAGGTTGCATGTTTTAGAATTATATGTTTTAAATATAAAATTTTGCATAACTGCTTTATTAAATGCTTAAGTACATTTTAGGTATATTTTTAGTATATTCTTGGTATATTTTGAAATAAATGCATGTTTTCCTTTTTTATTTATATTTCAAATTATGTTTAAGTATATTATTGGTTGATTTTGAGTATATTTGATGATTTAATCGAATTTATTTTACGTATATATACTTGAAATATACTTAGTTTATTTTAGGTATATTTCTAGTATATATATGGTTTACTTGATCATTTTGAATGCCATTTTATATTATTTATTCTCCAATGTATATTTTATTTTTAAATGAAGGATATCGATAGAACATGCTTCCTAGTGGGCAGCACTAGGACTAAGTATGTACTGGTGCGATAGATTGTAAGTTGAATTACTAACTTATTTGTGGAAATTATGACTTGATTGATTTGATTGACGTGAGATGTGATTGATGGTGTGATTGCTGGAGCTCGGTTGACCAAGTGTCTCAGGGCCAATCACACTAACAGTCAGACTGCTGGAGCTTGATTAACTTAGTGTCTCTAAGCCAGTCTACTGTCTAGTTGGATTAAGTGAATTTACTTGGAACTAAGTGGGCTTGTATGGCTAGAGTGATTCCTATTGATATTTTAGGTTGCGATAACTTAGGGTTCTATTTGATCCTTCATATACTGATGTTTTTCAGTATTATATATAAAGAGATTTTCAGCATCTGTATGTACATGCCTATATATATATTTATTAAATACATAAGAGCGTTTGCACTTGTCATTTAGTAATGCATGTATATATATTATAATAATTCACTCAGTGAGGTCTGACTCTCCACCGTTGATGTTTTTACAGGAGAGTCTTCTTCATCAAACCTTAGCCGTAAACCCATTCGTCGGACTTCTTTCGCCTTGGCTCGTTTATGTAAATTATCTACTTAATTATTTTATACTGTACTCTAGAAAACTACAGTAGTTATAATTTAGTATCAATAATGTGTTGTATTTTTATATTCGCTATATATGATTTTAATTCAGAGGCTTTTCTCTGAGGTTGTATTAAGATATTTTATGATATGTTATGAAAGAGTTTTAATTTATTATTTTGATTTGAGATTTTAATATTGGTGCGTATTTTATTATTATTATTATTGCAAGTTCTATTTTTTTAAGGCTTGTTACGGGTTCTGGATTCAAAAGAATTCTCGTTCCCTAGCATTAATCATGGCCCCCGATTTTGGGTTGTGACGGTGAGCCATTGAAAACACTTGGGTTAGAGTGTGAACCCTGTAAGAACACTTAAGTTTGAGTGTGAGCCTTGGAAAAACACTTGGGTAGATTGATTTAACCTTATAAGGGTTTAATATACACATTGAAATAGATTGATAGTGGATTAAAACTCTCAGCTTGTGGTTGAGGAGAGGAGTAGGGTTGAGCCTTTATAAATTCTTAGTGTTTTTTTACTCTTATCCTTTATTTAATGTAGCTTTTACTTTATTTTTGGTTGCTCTTGGGTGAAAACAAAGATTACATATATTTCTCAAAAAGCCAATTCACCCCCCCTCTTAGCACTTATGGAATTATATTTGGTATTAGAGTTGTAGTCTCTATTTTTTAAGATTTAACCATCTTAGAGAAAAGATCATGGCTTCCATAAGTCAAGACGTTGCCACCCCTAATATTCATAGTTCTAGCTACACAAGACCTTCATTTTGTTATGGTATCGATTATGCATATTAGAAAAATAAAATGGAGATGTTTTTAGATAATCAAGGAGTCAATTTATAGGATATTATTGAAGAAGGTTGGAGTCCTCCAACAAATAAAGACAATGAGGTGATCATTCCTAGAAAGGAATGGAGTGATGGGAAATCCAAAGCCAACTTGAGAAATAGAAAAACAAATACTATTCTTTATTGTGGCTTGAGTAGGGAAGAATATAATAAAATAGAGCATTTGAGATCCGCTAAAAAGATTTGGGAATATTTGAAAACTAAGCATGAAGGCACTAGTCAAGTCAAGAATAAGAAATTACAAATGCTTAGAAGAGAGTATGAATTGTTTGAGATGAAGCCTTATGAGAAAATTTATGATATGTATAGTAGGCTTATTGCTCTCATTAATTCTATAAGGAAACTTAGCAAGAAATTTTCAAATGAGGATGTCAACAATAAAATTTTTATGAGTTTGCCTTAAAAGGTTTAGGAAGCAAAGGTGGCCTTAATTAAAGAACTAAATGATCTTTCTATTCAACCTATGGGTAAACTACTTGGGAAATTTCTCACCCATAAAATCAAAATGAATCAAGTGGTAGAGGAAGAGATGGCCAAGAATGATAAAAGCATTGCTCTTAAGGCAAATAAAGACACTAGTGATAGTGACTCAAGTAACAATGAAAATGAGTATGCTATAATTTAAAAAAAAGGTAGAAGATCTCATCATGAAGAAGAGAAGAGGATTCAAGAAGTAAAACTCAAACAACAAGGATCAAGTCATATGTTATGGATGTAACAAACTAGGTCATATCATATTCGAATGCCCAAGGTTGAAGAAATCCTTCAAAAAGGATAAAAAGTTCAAGAAAGAAAAGAAGCAAGCACTTAAAGCTACTTGGGAAGACTCTAGTGATTCAAGTGATGATGACATTGATGAGGAAATTGCAAATCTTTGCTTCATGGAATTGGAGGAACCTTCAAATGATGAGGTAACTATATACTTGAATCAAATGATGAAATTTTGCTTGCTTATGAAAAATTAATGGATAAATGTGATTGATACTTTTCTAGAATTAATCCACTCAAAGAAATGGTAAAAACTCTAGATGAAGAACTTAAGAAATTAAGGTCATCTAATAAAGAGTTAACTAATTCATTGAATGAAAGTAATTCTAAAAAAAATTGAGATTGCAAATGAAAATGCAAAGCTTATTGAACAAAATATATTTTTAGAAAATGAAAATGGTAATCTTAAAGAATCCATTTCTAGATTTAACAAAGGAAAAGAAATTTTTTATGGCATGATTACTATGTCTTCCACTCCTTTAAAATCTAAGAATGGAATTGGTTTTAAAAATGCTCATGCTAGTTCCTCAAAGAATGCAAATCCTAGTACTCCAATTAGTAAGGTTTATCACAGACCTAGTCTTAAAACCAATGGACCTAAAAAGTCTAATCAAATTAAAACTAATAAGTCTAGAGCTAATAGCTCAAGAGGACCTAAGCTTAATAAGTCTAGAGCTAAATGCTCATTCTTATAGTTTTTATAATTTTAAAATGAAAGAGCATGCACCAAATATTAGATGCCATGATTATGGTGTAATGGGGCACAAAAATAGATATTATATCACAAAGACTCATTTAAGTTACTCAAATGATGGATTTTTCAATGCTAACCCTAAAGGACCTACATACATTTGGGTACCTAAAGTGCGATGAAGTATTTTCTTATACATGTATTTGGAATCCACAATGTGGAAAGAGAAGTGGTATCTAGATAGTAGATTTTCAAGGCACATAACCGCTAAGGCCAACCTCTTCACTCATTTGGACATGGAAAAAAGAGATTAGCATATTGGATGGCAATTCATTGTGATTTGTGTTTGCTTATATAATTATAATATATTATTTAAACTTTGAGTGGTTAATTTTTTATATCCTTGAATTTTAATTTATCATGGTGCAATATTGTATTAATCTCTATTGTGGTAGAAATGGCTCAACCCAAGTTCAAAGGCTTACTTTTAAAAAATTTTATATTTAAATCATGATTGTTATGCTACAGTCATTGGCAGTGATGGGTCTATTCCTTCAAATAAATTCATGTTTTATTAATTATGTTTGATAAATTGATTTTCATGATTTTGAAAATCTAATCACTGATTAAAATTAATTTGTAATAAACTTTTAATGCATTTAAAATTTTATTTTAGGCAGTAAGTTTGATTATCACTACCATCAATTTTTTTCTTGACATAATTCAGTTATAATAGCTTAATCATGATCATAACTCCTTATGTCATCATTTTGATAAAATCTATTTTAACTATGCTATAAATTTTTTTTATCATGATCATGACTTCTCTTTCATCACCTATGACATGTCTAGGGTTAGAAGTGGGGGTATTTAAAGTATCTTTTTCTTTAACCTAATCTTTCCTCCTTCTTCTTAGAGCCACCCACCACTTTCCATTTTTCTATCTTTGACCTAATTTTTTTAAGATTTCTTTTCCCTTTTCATTTTTAACACAAACCTACATCATTATTATCATAATTCATCATCTTCTCTTCTCATCTCTAAGTGATATTTGGTCCCCACAAGCTTCAATTTGTCACCTTATCAACATCCATAAAGCTGAAAAAGAAGGGAAAATAGTAAAAAAAAATTTATGAACAAGGGGCCCATTTGATTCATTGATGTCTTCACTTGCAATCAAAGAGCACAAAATAAAATTCTAAAATCTTGCCCAATTCTCTCTATCCATATCTTTGATTGGGATTGTGTTAGAGAAGTAGGTTATAAAAAAAGTATGAAAGCCTTGTTAGATATCCTATTATGTTCTTGGTAGAGGGGAAAATCCATGGAAATGTTAAGAAATGAAAGTTGTTTTTGTTATAGTGTAGAGAGAACGGGAAGAATTTGGCCTTAGCAAAAATTTATGTTAAATGATGCTATCCATTGGAGAGCGGTGATCAAGGAAGGGAACACAATTTGACATGATAATGACACACCAAAATTCCAAAAAATGGATGAGAGTGAAGCTCCTTCAACCTCCAAGAAATGCCCAAGATTGCAACCCTTAAAGATGAGTAAAAGGTCGTGCCAAGCAATCCTCTTCAATTAATGCTCAACCAGCTCTAAGTTTATCTTGACAGCAAATTTAAAGGCATTCATACCTCCTTTGCAGTCATTGAGTCTCACTTTAATTCCATGGACCTCAAACTTGCAACTTTTGTTGAGGATGTAGCCTATTTGAAGGGCAATCTCCCTACCTCTCATATAAACATAAATTCTACATCATGCATCTCATTTCATAAATTCTTTTTTTGGCTTTAATTTTGGTTTTCATGTTTTTATAGAAATTGATGTTATTGTAAACTTTTAATACTTGGGACATATATATATATATATATTTTGTTTTGGTTCGCTGCTATGTTAGACAGTAGTTCCCCCTTTTCTTAATGGTTTTTTATTGTACCTAAGGGGAGAAAAGGCTAAATTAAGCCTAGTTGTTGGTCATCTTGTGAAAGTGACATGGATATTTGATGTTTATGGATACTTGATGTTCATGGATATTTAGTATTTATTTGGTATTTATGGAAATTTTTTTTGGTTAAATTACAAGTATAATTTATTGGAATTGTTGGTTGATAATATTCTATGATTTTTTTGAAAATGTTGGTTATTAAATATTTTTTTGTGGATATTGATATTGATTTATGAATGTTGAATTTGCAAATTTATTGCATTTGATATATTCTTGATATGGCCATTCTTTGAATATTGCTTATGTAACTATGATTGAGTATTGATTTTACAAAGTTTTTAATTTTTATGCTTAACTTGGTATGCATATGCCCACTATGTGATGTTGTTTTTGGTTAAGCATTGATATTCAAGTCTTTTTAGAACTTGACATGGTTATTGCCTTTCACTTTTTAGAACCTTTATATTCAGAAATCTATCTCTTATTGTTTTTTATAGTAACAAAGGGGGAGAAAATGTAAAATGCGTGGATGTGAATTGTATTTTATAATGATATTGAATATGTTCATTGTGGTTATTGCAAAAGGGAAGCCTTTTTAGGTTGATGAATATATCTTCTTTGGATATATTTTTATTGATGGTTGAGAGTTGCTCAAATAATTCATTGCTTTATTGCTTAAATATGGAAAATGGACTTGTTAAATGATTTTTCTCAGATTTAATTTTAGGCTTATTTTATAGGGGAGTATTTCCTTCCAATTTTAGCCTAATTTTGCATAATTATTTATTACTATGAAAAAGGGGGAGATTGTTTAACCTTAATGGGTAAAATAATATTTTTTAATAGTCACAAGTAATTAAGTAAAATTATATTTAATTCATGTGTTAAGTGTTTATATTCAAATTAATTAATATTGCAAAATTCAAGTCCGAACATAAGGAATGAAGGGTCATATATTAATTTTTCAAGTCTGTAGTTTCCTATCATGAGTCATGATGGACTCATCATGATAATGAAATGATGGTAAAATGGAAGGTCAAATTTTTATTAAGATCCAAAGTTATAAATTAATCAAATTCAATGGGAATCTTCATTATAAGTGGTCACAAGCAAATCCCAATCATTAGAAAAAATTTCATGCAAAATTTTGAAGTTCCAAATTGCAAAATTCAAAAAGTTCTTAAGAGTTGTCACAATTATTGTCACTACCAGTGTTATGATCATGACGAGCAAAATTATGATTATGATAACTTTATCATGATCATGACGACTAACTCTAAAAAGTTACCCAGAGTTGTCATGACCATCATCACCACCATATTTATGGTCATGAAAATGTGAAAATTCAAATCTCTTATTGGCGCCTCCAGAATTATGATCATGATGATTTTATCATGATCATGAAAATGTGCAGACCTACTTCTTTTTGGGTGGTTTAAATGGCTCTATTTGCATTAAATGCACCTACAATAACTCTTTTTCTCTTAGAGGGTTTAAATACCACCAAGAATAGAGCTGGAACAAGTGAAGGAGGTTGAGCATACACATTTAGAGAAATCTTTGAGCATTTAATCTTTAATTAATCATTCAACCACCTAAGCATTCATCTTTAATTCTTATTTATCTCAAGAGTATTCTTGAGTGTGGGTTGATAAGTGTTTAAAACCATTATTCAAAAGCTCAATAGTGAGATTGAGTGAGTTAGGTTAGGGTTGTTCTTAGCAAGTGGGTTTATTCACTTGTAAGGTAATAGGATTATTCTTAGCAAGTGGGTTTGAGTGTGAGCCACTGAAAACACTTGGGGTTTTGAGTGTGAGCCACTGAAAACACTTGGGGTTGAGTGTGAGCCATTAAAAACACTTGGGTTAAAGTTTAAGCCTTGTGAAAACACTTAGGTTTGAGTGTGAGCCTTAGGAAAACACTTGGGTAGCTTGATTTAAGCTTGTAAGGGTTTAATCTACACCTTGAAGTAGATTGATAATAGATTAAAACTCTCAACTTATGGTTGAGGAGAGGAGTAGGCTTTGAGGGTTGAACCTCTATAAATCCTTGGTGTTTTTCTTACTCTTATCCTTTATTTAATTCATCTTTTACTCTATTTTTGGTTGCAGTTGGGTGAAAAACTAAAATTACACATATTTCTTAAAAATCTAATTCACCCCCCTCTTAGCATCTGTGGAATTACAATTATAATCAAAAGGAAGGCATTGATTATAATGAAACTGTTGCCCTGGTTATAAGGTTATAAGCTATTAGAATACTATATGCATTTGCATCCTTCATCAATTTTAAACTTTATCAAATGGATGTTAAAAATGCATTTTTAAATGGTTTCATTGAAGAGGAGGTATATATTGAAAAACCTTTTGGTTTTAAAAATTTTGATTTTCCAAATCATGTTTTTAAATTATCAAAAGCATTATATGGATTGAAACAAGCTCCAAGAGCTTGGTATGAAAGATTGAGTGACTTTCTATTAGAGAAAGGTTTCTCTAAAGGAAAAGTTGACACAACTCTTTTCATAAAAAAATCCAAGCATAATGTACTTATTGTGAAAATTTATATTGATGAAATTATTTTCGGTGCTACTAACCATTGCTTATATGAGGAATTTTCCAAGTTGATGTAAAGAGAATTTAAGAAAAATATGATAGGAGAACTTAAGTTCTTCATTAGACTACAAATAAAGTAATATAAAGATAAGATTTTCATCAATCAAACCAAGTATGCAAGAGACATTCTGAAGAAGTTTAGCATGGATAGAGCTAAGATAAGTAAAACTCCTATGAGAACCACCACCAAACTCAACAAAGATGAGAATGGTAAGCCGGTTGATGAAAAATGATTTAGAGATATGATCGAATCCCTTATTTATTTAACTGCTACTAGA
The DNA here is from genome assembly GCA_947683625.1 of Mallotus nudiflorus. Taxonomy (NCBI): domain Eukaryota; kingdom Viridiplantae; phylum Streptophyta; class Magnoliopsida; order Malpighiales; family Euphorbiaceae; genus Mallotus; species Mallotus nudiflorus. The sequence goes on from CANTUR010000108.1 coordinate 639,238, forward strand.
CTCAACATTATGTTTGCTACTTGCTTGTGTGCTAGGTTTGAATCAAGTCTTAAAGAGTCTCATTTGAATGCAATTAAAAAAATTCAAATATCTTTATGGAACGACGCATTTAGGACTTTGGTATCCTAGGAGTTCCTCCATTGACTCGATTAGTTATTTGGATGCAGACTTTGTCAATAGTTTACTAGATAGAAAGATCACTTTAAGAACTTGTCAATTTTTAGGACAATGTTTAGTTTCTTATTTTAGCAAGAAATAAGTTTTGGTTGCTTTCTCCACTGTTAAAGCTGAATATATTGCAACAAGTCTTTATTGTTCACAAGTGTTATGGCAAAAACAAAAATTGTTGGACTATGGTAAAAAGTGACAATACAATTGCTATTAACCTTAACAAAAATCTCATTCAACATTTTAGAACTAAGCATACAAACATTAGACATCATTTCTTGCGTGATCATATTCAAAATGGTGATATCTCACTTGAATTTATTGACATATATAATCAACTTATAGATATCTTCTCCAAACTTCTTAATGAGGAGAGAATAAATTTTATTAAGCATGATCTTGGCATGATTAATGGTTCTAGCTTGTCTTGATTTTATGCTTATGGTTGAATTGTTTTCATGTGAAATCATGTTGTGCTCATTGGTTGCTTTGATTATTAATTTTGATATTATCAATTTAAAAAAAATTTGCTATTTAATAATTAATTACTAAAATTATTTTAATAAATTAATTATTCAAAATAAGCATATAGCAAAATTATTCCCTCTTTCCTCCTCAACAAAACTATTTATTTTTTATATGTTTTTAGGTGTTTTTTGTCTTTGTCAGTTTTTGTTTGGTTTATTTTCAGTATATTTTTTATATCTAAACTTTGAGTTGTTAGTTTGTTTTTATGGTTATTTTGCATCAATTTAGCTTCGGTTTATTTTCTAGATGTTTTGTTATGTTTTTCTTAATGTACAATTGATATTTTAATATCATTGTAACTCTATCCTTTGTTTATGCAATTTTATTTTTCTTTAATTATTTTTGGCATTTTGACAAAGGGGGAGAAATATTTAAGTTTGAATTAATATTTCATTTTGTTTATACATTAATTTATTTTTATAATTGTGTTTATACATGCATAATTCATGTTTAATTTATTCGTGTATAAATTCTTCTTACAAATTGTTTTAATCTTTGATAAGGCATGGATATTTTTTAAGATTTGGTCTATTTTTGTTTTCATTGTTTTAGTTCTTAGTCTTTTGTTTCCTTTAGAACTAAACTCTATATGATCATGTGAAATATGTACTATTTTTATGATGTGTTAAGTAGTACTACATGCATTGTAAGTGCTACTAGTTATTTATTTATTTAATATATTTGAAATTATTTCTTTCATATTATCTAGCATTTATTTAAATTGTCATGTTATCATATTTTTATATTTTTTAACATATTTGTCATATTAGGCTATGTCCCTCATGTTAAACTTTATATTGTTTCTTTTATTTTTTTGTCAAGGAGGATGATTTATAAATTTATATTTCTTATTATATCCAAAAAGGAGAGGGAATAATTTAATTGGAATTTTTTTCAATTGAAATTTTTTTTAGAGTTGTTCAATTGATATTTTTATAGCACAAGGGAGAGATTCTTAAAATTTCATTATTTCAAAATTATGTATCTTTCTCATTCCATTAATTTTCTTCATTATTTGAATTCCTTACTCCTTAAATTCATTATTTTTATTACATACATAAATTAAGGGGAGTACAATTTACATACTTTAATGGAATTCAAAACAACACACACTTCTCTTTATATTATACTTCTCAAACTCAAAATAAGTTTTTCAAAATCAAAAAGGGGGAGATTGTTGACCTTAGCAATAATCAGTCTTAATTTTGATATTAACAAACTTAATTTTGAGCATTTAATATGTTTATTTTAAGTGTATATATGTTAGGACTCAAATGAAAGTCAAGTCAAAGCTTAAATGAATAATAAGCTAAGACTGAAGCAAAAGCTTTCTATGGTGACAGAAAGCTAAAATGAATAGTAGTTGTGACTGAAGCAAGAGCTGCTATAGTGACAAAAAGCCAAAGTGAATTGCAGGCTACGACTGAAGCTCTACTACTATGGTGACATTATAATTGTCATATTTTTTTAATTTAAAAAAGAGACATTAGAGACATATTTGACATCTCTAACAGCCCTATTTTTGAGTGTTCGTATATATAAAAACCTACTTGAGCTCAATTGAAGTTAAGATACTTACCTATTACAATTTTCTATTTTAATATTCATTAAAGCTCTCAACTCTCAAATATTCTGTAATATCCCGTATTTTTAAATATTTTTATACTGCATCGGGATATGCAGTGTTAATAATTTTTGTATATATTTATGAGATTTTATAAGTTTGTTATTTAATTAAAGCTAATTTTAATTGTTTATTATTATTTAAGTGTTTTACGTAAAATTTTCCCGGGACTTGTATTTTCGGGGAAATTTTCACGTAAATAATTTACTATTAATTATTTTAAATAGAATTACGGACTTGCATGGACTCATACATATTTTTAAATTACTAAATAAAGCCTATGTGTGTATATATTTATTTAATTAGGGTTTAATTTATTACCCTAATATTTTATTATTTATTTATTTGGTTTATTGTTATTTAACTATTTTCATGTAGTATATAAATTATTAGAATATTACATATGTGGTGTGAAAATTTTTCCAAGTATTTTATTTATACACCATATTATAATATATATTTTTATATTCTTTTTTTTCTTTTTCTTTTTTTTTCTTTTTCTTTTTTTTTTTCTTTTCTTTTCTTTTCTTTTCTTCTTCTTTCTTCCCGAAACCCATCCCCATCTTCCCCTCACCGCTGCAACTTCCGACCACCTACCGTCGGTGTGCCTCTCACCGTGTCACCTCCACTTCCAGCTGCTCTGCTGCCCCTAGTCTCCTTCCCCGGCGCCGACTAGCTTCCTTTCCACCATTTTTGGCCGAAACTTCCCTCCTCACCGTTCACCGACTTCCCGACCACCAAATATAGTGATTCCGGTGTCGTTGGACTCCCTAGCCTCCATAGAATACGATTCCAATATTTTTTTAAGCTTAAAACTCGATTTGGTAAGGTTTTTCTCAATTACTCAATTCGGCCATCTTAGGGTTTTCAGATTTTTTTGAGCTTCAAATGGTTGATTCATGAAAAGTATCTTAACAAATGTTGATCCTAGTAGCTTAATCTACATGTATGAATTTTTGTAGAATTTTTGGAGATTATTTTGATTTTTGGGTATTTTTGAATATTTTAATATTATTTTCTAATTTTCGGAAAGTAATTAAATAAATTATGAAATTGTATTTTATGATAAATATAGATTTTAAAATGAATTATAGGAATTTATTTGGAATTTTTATGAATTTCTAAGTATTTATTTTGAATTATTTAAGTTTATGTAATTTTGGGAAAATTAGGTTAATTATGTTTTTAATTGAATTTAATTGGTTAATTGAGTTTAATTATTGATATTATTGATAAATATGTTGAGAAAATTAATTTTGGATAATTATACTATTTTTGGTGAATTTTTGAAGTAATTTTAGTATATTTATATATATAGGGGTATTTTGGTAATTTTACACAAAATTGGGTAAAAATGTAATTTAATTGATTTTAATAGTTATTTAAGGTATAAAAATGATTTCTACAAATTATTTAGTATTTTTAATTGATTAAAACTATTTTCCGTGAATTATTTTCAATTATATATATAATATACGATTTTACTAATAAAACGAGTTTTTATCGGTTTTTACTGTGTTTAATGGTTAATTATGTAATTTTTACTTATAAAATGAATTTCTATGTTATAAGTGTATTTTTGGTATTTCTGAAATTGTTTTGTCATTTTATGGACCCCGGTCGGCAGACTGTAGTTTGGAGTCCGATCGAGGGGTTGTGAATGAGTTGTTGTGCCTATTTTTCGAAGTGTGTTTCTTTGCAGGGCCGACTCTACTCTTTGAGTAGAGAGATTTCCATTTTACAAGGGAGGTTCTGTCGAATTTTTGGTAGAATTCTCGTAAAACGTGATGTCCGGTCGAATTCTGATTTCGATTCTGTGTTTAATATTCTAGATCGAGTTCTAGAATTTTCTGTTAGGTTTATTCTGATTTCTATCGTTATTGTTTATTTAGTTGTGCCAAGACCGAGGCCTAGTGGACCAGGCCCGTCGGACCTATCTCGTGGAGCGCACTAAATGTGAGTTACTATTTTATATATATGTGTTTAGGATGCATGATTTTAGAAATATATGTTTTATTTTGATTAAATATGCATAAATAATGTGATTTGCATTAAGTATATTGTTAGTTTATTTTTGGTTTATTTTTGGTATATATTAAATTATATGCATGTTTTATTAATAAATTATATTTAAAATATTTTTAAATATATTTCTAGCTTAATCTGTAATTTGATTGGATTTATTTGATGTATATATACTCAAAATATACCTAGTTTACTTTTGTTATATTTCTAGTATATATATGGTTTATATTGTTATTTTATTTAAATTCATGCATCATATATATTGTGAATGAATGTTTTATATTTATTAATGAAGAATATCAATAGAACGTGCTACCTAGTGGGCAGCACTAGGACCGAGTACGTACCGGTACGCTTATAACATTTAGGCTATATCACTAACCTGCTTGAGGATATTGATTGAATCTGATTATCTGATGTGTGATATGAATTGGGTGTGATTGCTGGAGCTCGGTTGACCAAGTGTCTCGGGGCCAATCACACTAACAGTCAGACTGCTGGAGCTCGGTTTACTTAGTTTCTTGGGGCCAATCTACTGTCTAAATGAAATAAGTTAATATTTTGGAATAAGTGAGCCTAGATGGCTAGAGTGTTGTCTAACATTGTTTTAAGGTTGCGATATTATAGGGTTCTATTTGATCCTTCATAAACGATGATTTTCAGTAAAATATATATTAAATGATTTTTCAGCATCTGTGTGTATTTGTCTGTATATATACATATTAGATATATACTGTTGATTGTATGCATTGTTATTTAGTATGCATGTATATATATTATAGTAATTCACTCAGTGAGGTCTGACTCCCCTCCGTTGACTAATTTTTCAGGAGAGTCATCATCTTCAGACCTCAGTAGCAGGCCTATATGCCGGATTTCTTCCGCCCCGGCTTCTTTATGTAAATTGCTTCTGTTAGTCTTTAGTTTTATTTTATCTAGACACTGCAATAGTCATTAAATTGTTAAAGAGATGTTGTATTATATTTGAACTGGATTTGTATTAAAATATATATGAGATGAGTATTTAATTTAAATCCAGTTAGTGGAAATGTTATTGTGATATTTATGATTTTTATTTCCGCTGCATTATATATTGTTATTACTACTATTACATGTTTTATTTTATTTTTAAGCTTGCTACGGGTTCCGGATTCGAAAGAATTCCCGTTCCCTAGTGTCGGTCATGGCCCCTGTTTTGGGTCGTGACTTATTCATTATTTATTTGTATAATTCTTGTGAGAGTTGGTTGTGTGTTAGAAATAGAATTTCTCTTCATCTAAAATCTTAGGATAGATTAAAAGGGAAGTGAGATTTATTTCTAAAGGAATTGGTTTAAGTGTTAAACTATCAAAACACTTAGGATTTGGTTTTTTGAGTGAGCCTTGAAAACTCAAGTTTTAAGGTTGAAAGAGTGAACCTTAAACTCTTATGTAATATCAATCTTGTGAATAAGATTGTGGGTATTGAAAAATACTAACTTGGGGATAAGTTAGGTGAAGACATACGATTGTTGAGAATCTGAACTCCTTAAATCCTTGTGTTCATTGTTCTTCTTACTTTTTTCTCTTTTAATTCTTGTTCATCCCTTAAATTCATTTTTAATTTTTTAAAATCCTTCATTAGCCTTATTCACCACCTTTAAGGAACTTTCAATTTCTACTCATTTAAGCGCTGGTGTTGCACGAGCTTCTCCTTCGTATGGAAAGAAGAAGGATATGGTTTTTCTGTCATATGTATTGAAGAAGAGTGATACTATTTCTAAAAAGAGGAAGAACAATGGTGAATTTAAGAAGATTGACATTGTTGCTAAGAAGAGGAAGAAATTGTCCTTTAGTGAAAACTTTCTTAAAAAATCTGAAACTTGCTTTAAGGTATGTTTGCTTTTCTTATAATTTTTCTTTTCTGAATCTGTTATTTTCTTATTAAGTTGTTATATATATATATTTTTTTTATTGTTGCTTCTTGTTGTTGTATATATTGTTTTAGGTTTGTTACTTGTTTTGATTTTTAATGTAATTTTTATTATTTATTTCAGGAATGGGAGTATTTTGTTAAACTAGAGGAACATTTTAAGAGTAGGATTTCTAGTTGTATGAATGAGAATGTCATTTCAAAGCTGAAGGAGAAATTAGCTGAAAGTCAATTAGATTTGTTTAGAAAAAAAATTTTGGTTATTTTTTTAATATGAAGGATGTTGCAGCCTTAGGTTGTTCATTACTTTCTTTTTAAGGGAAGTAAGTCAATCTAAATCTGATAAAATTTGGTTTAATATTTTTGGTGTTCTTTTAAAGTTTTATGTTGGTGAATTTGCTCTTATTACGGGCTAGAAATGTATTGATGATTTTGAGAGAAATAAGATTGGGAAATATGTGAAGAACAATTTAGTTGATAAGTTTTTTATGGCTCTTCAAAAGTGAAGAGGAGTGATATTGAAAATTATTTTCTTTCTATAGAGTTTGATTGTAATGAGAAGGTTGTTCTTTATTTCGTTAGTAATTTTTTTATTTTCGGTCCTAAGGAGAAATTTGTTAATAAATATTTTTTTGATGTTATTGATGCTGATTTATATAATCAGTATCCTTATGGAAAATATGCTTTTAATTTTACTTTAGATTGTTTAGGGGGAAGGTTTATGAGGGCTGATAAGAAAGTAGACTGTTATTATTTTTATCCTTTCGTTGGCTTTCCATTAGCTTTACAAATTTGGTTTCTTAAGTGTTGTGCTTATTATAACGGTGTCTTTGTTGTTCATAATGGTTCTTTGGTTCCTTATCTGTTGAATTGGTGTGATTTCTTTTGTGCTAAATTTCAAGAAATTGAATGCATAGATTTTGAATTTATCTTCATCTCAGATTTTTTTTTTTCATTTTTCAAGTTTTGTTGTTTCTTCTTGCTTATTTTTTTTATTTATTATTTTTGTAGCTAAAACTGAAAAATATTGTTCCTAATCATGTTGAAGAGGAGTCATTGGATTTGAATGGTCTTTTTTAGAAACTAAAAGTTGAGAAAGTCAATGTAACTCTTGTTCATGATGAAAAATTGGACAGTGGAAATGATTTTGAATCACCTACTCTACAAAAGTCTAAAAAAGTGAAGTTTGGTGGTCATAAAGAGCATTCAAGCATTCATTATGTTTTTGGTGATAGGGACTCTATACTGATAAAGAAAATTGATGATTTAGATAAGAGGATTAATGAAGAAATTTCTTCTTTGAGAATTTTTGTTGATGAGAGATTTTCTGTTTTAGAATAAAAGTTAGATAGAATTATTCAACAGAAATTTTCTTCTCTTTCTTTTAATATTGAAAAGAATGAAGAACATGAGAAATGTGATGTAGTTGGTTCTAATAGTATAAATGATAAAAAAAAAGGTATGGATGAGAGAAATGATAATTTTGATATTCTTTTGGATATTGTTTCTTTGGGTGAAGAGAAAATTGAATTTGGTGAAGAGAAAAATAGTTTTGATGAACAAAAAAGAAGAAATGAAGAAAAAAAAAGAGAAATGAAGAAAAAAAGAAGAGAAATGAAGAAGAGAACAAGAAAAATGAAGATGAGAATGAAAGTAAAGAAGAGGACAAAGAAAATAAAGAAAAATGTTAATGGTATTATTGAGGAATGTGATTCTTCTTTTTTTGATACTGATCATGATTTTTTGGACAGGGTAGATGCTATTATGAAAATTTTAAACAGAGAAGGGTAAATTTATTGTTGCTTTTTTTTCTTTTTATTTCTTTTTGTATTTTTAATGTTGTTTAATTGTGTTTTTTTTTAGGAAGCTATAGATGAACCTGTTAATCCATCTATTGATTTATCTGTCAGTGGTTATTTCTCCTCAAAGTTTGAAACTTTCAAAGAGTGTTGTTAAACCGAGTGTGCAAGTGAATTCTCCATTTGTTAAGGAGTTTGATTCAGGAGCAAGCTCAAAGGATGTTTCCAAGTCTTATTATGCTCATTGGCCTTTTGATGATTATGCTAATAGTCATTTTGAATTGGAAGAGTTCTATAGTTTTAACAATTAGATTAAGGAAGGTGTTTATAAGTGCAAAAAGTAATTATTTTATTTTTTTATATATTTGATTTTCATACAGTATTTATTTTTTAATATTATTTTTTTCTTCTTGTTAGGTCAATGATCAAGTATTCTGAGAGATATGAGGTGTTAAATTATGGATTTAACTTTAATGTTATTACAATTTCTTCAAAAACACGGTTTCATACCTTATTTTATCCTAGGGAGCTAATCACATTTACTGTATGTTTATTTTTTTAATTATTTATTGTCTTTTATTTTATTTTTTAATTTATCTTTCGTTCTTATTATTGATTTTTTTAGCACCTTGATGTGATTTTTTATTATTTTAAAAAGTGAAGGAAATCTTTTGGAAGTTATAATGTATCTTTTACAACAACAGATACATTATTTTATGGAAGTTTACAGAAAGCTTATGTTTGTTTGTTGAATAATGATTTTACATTTTCTTTTCAACATATTATTACTAAGTATATCATAGGAGATGTTATGTAAAAGTCAACACCATCGGCTAATATTGAGAATGTTTTGTTTCTTATTCATATTGATTCTCAACAGCATAGGGTTCTTACAAGGTTTAGCGTGAATGATGTGCATTTATATTTATAATTCTTTGAAAAGTGCTCATGATAATACTTATGCTGCTGAGGTGATAAAGTGTTATAACGTGATGTTGCGAATTTTTATAAAAAAGATTAGGGTTTTTCCTAAACATATTGTCATTGATAAAAGACATTTGCACATTGAACTTGTTTTTTATTTGCCTCTTCAGACTATGACGTAAGGATTTCTTTTTTTTATTATTTTTTATTTATTAATTTCATATTTTTATTGTCTTTTCCAGTGACTGTGGTGCTTTTATTTGTGCATATGCTGAATATTTTATTCATGGCAAGGAGATTCCAAAAATTTTGATGTTGAAGTTTATAGGTCGAGGCTTGCATTGTCATTGTGTCAAAATGGTATGAGAAGGTCCGTGATGAAGTGATTAGTGATTCAGAGCAAACTATGAAGATTAAAAGGAGAAGGAAGCTAAAGAAATGATTTTTAGGGGTTATTTGTTTGTTTAGTATTGTTTAGTTTTTTTGTATATTTATTTTCCTTTGTACTAAAATTAGTTTGTTGATACATTGAGTTTGAATTCGTGTAATGTACATCATAAGTTTTAAAGTTTTTTTGGGTGTTAATGTTGATTTTTTTTATTGTTGCTTGTTGTTGCCTTTTGCTGCTTTTTATTGTCTTTGTAAATTTCAATTTTTGCTTTTTGTTGCATGTTTTTCTTTTTGTTTCTTATTGTTGATATTTTATTTTTTTACACTGTTTGTTGTGTTGTGTTTTGTTATTGCTTTTTGTTGTTTATGGGTTGTTACTTTTGTTGCTTCTTATTGTTTTTTATTTTATTTTGTTGCTATTTATTGCTTTTTTTAATTATCATTGTTACTGATATTAAAATGAATAAATAAAGAAAAAGACAATAGAAATAATGTGGAATTTTTAAAATTTTGTACTAGTAATGACATTAATGAAATATGTGAATTCTTACAATAAGAATGATAAAAATTTTGATTTTCTAATAAAGAAATGGATTCTTTTCAGTTTTTTGGGTGAATTTATGCATTTCTTTTTGTTGTGCCCAAGTTTTCCACACTTCCCACATTTGTTTTTATCTTCATTCTCCCATGGTGCTTTTGTTCTTCTTTTCTTTGGTCTTCTAACCTTTATTATGCTTTATGGTGGATCTACTTGAATTTGTTGTTGTTCATTATATGTTTTCCATATTACTTGATTTGGAATTAGATGCATTATTTCTTTGTATGTTTCCAAGAGTGTCTGCTTTATGTAGAAGTATGAGCAATATTTGTAAGGATATTAATTCAATTTTTTCAATATTGTAAGTGCATGTGAACATGGCAACTCATCAATTTGGAACCTGTTGTATGTGCATTTTCTTTCTTTTATTTTGACAATGAATACTATATTCAAGTCAAAGACAATGATTACTTCTTCTATTGAAGGTTTAACCTGCATTGTGATAAAAAAAATGAGGAAACAAAATTAAAAACATAGCAGTGTCACTTATTGCTTTTTGTTGCCTTTTATTTTTTATTTTGTTACTTTTTATTGCTATAATATGAAATGTAACATTAAATACAATATCAATAATTTCAAAAATAAATATCATATAAAAAATAATTGTAGGATGAGAAACAACTGCAATAATAACAAAACATAACAATTTATGTAATATTAAGCAAAGAAGTAATAGTATAACTTGTAGCTTTAGGTTTTTCATGTAGTTGTTATTAATCATATCGTGTGGTCTTTTTGCAAGGCTGTTGAATTTTGATCTTGCAAGACTCCTATTGGTATAAGTTCATTCTTGCACTAAAGCATGCAGGTATTGTAGCAATGTTGTTATCAATAGGTCTTTAGCTTTTTTTATCACTACATTCAATGATTTAGCTATACTTAAAGTTATTGCTGAGTATTTATTTTTTATTGAGAAAGGTCTAGCCTATTTATGATACCCAATGTTTTTCAAGTATGGGATTATCCTTTGATCAATCTTTTCCAAGTCGTTTATGTGGTACTCAAACTCTTCAATGTTGTATGCTTTTACTGCATGAGAAAAAGAATCCTTGATGTTTTTTTAGTGCTTTTTGAAGTTGTTTTTTAGGTTGTTTAATATATGGTATATACAAATAACATGGGTTGCTTTAAGGTATAGTTCTTGTACTGCTTTTTCTATACTTTTATATTTGTTAGAAATCATAGAAATTTCTTCTTTACACCTAAAAGCTTGTCTAATTTTTCTGAAGAACCATTCCTAAGATTAATCATTTTTAGAGTCAGCAATAAAGAAAGCAAGAGGAAAGATTTTACCTCTAGCATCTTATATTATTGCTAAAAGCAGTGTGCCACCATATGTTCCTATAAAAAATGTGCCATCGACTACTGTAATAAGTCTATAATATTTTCACCCTTTTATTGATGCATCAACTGCCATGAAGATATAGAGGAATGAGTGGTCTTCTTTCGTATTGAGGTCAACAATTGATCCTAGATTTGTTGTCTTTAACATGTCTACAAAACTTAGTAAAAGTGCATAGGATTCATCAGGTTTACCTCTTAGCATTTGAAGTGCCTTTTCTTTTGATCTTTAAGCTTTTAGGTGGTTTATATTGATGTTATGCTCTTCTTTCATCTCTCTCATTATACCTACTGGCGAGTATATGGTTTTGATAGTCTGGTATTATGATTTTATATAGTCAGCCACCAGAGTTATTATTGCTTGTCTTTAGTCTGCTAATCTGATGTCTATGTTGCATATGTGGATGTTGTTAAACTTTTTAACAATAAATTTGTCTATTTTTCCATTTTTTAAAGCTCTTATTACCCAGTTGCATTTCTTATCCAACCATTTAGCAACAAAATTAAAAGTGTTTATCTTAACAATTTTGTATTGGAAGTGGTTCTTAACATCACTAAGTCTTAATGCTTTTTTCAATTCTTCTTTGTCATTGTATAGTACACCTTCTTTAGGTTCTGTTTATGTTTTGTTGCAGATTATTGACAATTCTTCACTCTCATCTTCTAGCAAAAGCATATCCGTCATCATTTTTGCATAATCCGTAAGATCTAAATTTTGGTTATCTGCTTCTGCATTTGTTGAGCTATGTTCAGAAAGTGATACTAGATCTATTTAATTTGTTAATTGTTGTTACAACATGTTGTTGTTGAAGTTTGTTTCTAGAAATTACATTTTCTCAATAGCGACACATAAAGGGAATTTGGTGAAATTAGGCTATTTCTTCTTTGGTTGCAAATAAAAGAAGAGAGTTGCATTGTCTTTTATTTTTAAAGGTGAATAATTTTCTTTGTCTTTGTATTGTATGACCATTAAGAAACAATAAAAAAAAACCATATTTGATATGTTTATGAGATGCGTACCCATTTTTTGAATGATTGTTGCTTTTCTTTATTGTTGTTTCAATTCTTATTTGAATGTTGATCTCTTTGATTTGTTTAACAAATTTGTTACAGATCTAGCTTTTGTAGATCAAGAAACTAAAGTTAAAGAAAAAAGCAATGAAAATCAAAATGGAGAAACAAAATTTAATTTTGAGTTGATATTGATTTTGATGGATATAAAAAATAAATAAAATTAATTAGTGAGGAAGATTCGTTGAGTTTATTGCAATTTTTTTTAGAAATCTGTGGTTGTTTAGGAAACGGTTTTTTTTTTCGGAACATTTATATTTTAGTTGAAATATGTAAGCTTATATTCGGTCTATTTTTAAAAAAAAAAAAATTTTAAACTATTTTTGAAAATATTTTTAGTCAATGTAGTTTTTGATATTATTTTTTATTTTTTAGCTATTTATGGAAAAATCCCTATATATATAACTAAGGGAAAAGGCCTATCCTTAATAGTGGATAGGCCCTTAATGTAATTTTTGGACCAAAAAAATATAGAAATAAGTTTTTAAGCAAGTCTAAGCCCCTGATACTACCGTTTTTAATATCTTTGTTAACGGTTGCTGACATGGCCATCTTTTAAAAAGGACAAAAAAAAAAAAAAAAGTTGTTGTTGACATGGCCTTTTATCAAAAAGAAATAAGCATCTCCATATAAGTTCGCTATCTTTTTCTACTGCACTATTAAGCCATAAAAGCCGAGCATCAGAAATTATTTTTTATCCAGTCTTCAATAAATATTAAGCATCAGCTCATTAATGTTTAAGTTTCAAAATTTTCAACAGTAGGATCACTATAGTCTAGAACATCCAAAAATTTGAAGAACCTTCAAAAACAAAAAAACAAAAAATTAAACAAAATCCAAAAATGAAGAATCCAAAAAAATTAAAAATTCAAATCGTGGGTATCATAGATAATCAATAACAAACAACCAATAGAACAAACAATCGTAACCTCTAATCATGGCACTCCAAGAGATAATAGCTTTATCAGGCACTTCCTCAACCAGCTTTCTTGCATATTCAATGCCAACATCTGCATGCAATTAAGACATGCTTGGCGTGGCCAGCATTGAACTCAAACAAGCAAAGAAGGGTTTATTTTTGCTTAATCAAGAAAAAAAGAACCATTTCAATCTCAACTCAACTCAACTGTAGTAACAAATTATTAAATCTTCTCCTCTTACTAGTAAAACCCATTTCATTTCCCTCTCTTTTTCCACTTACTCTCTACTCTGTATCGCTTTATATTGCTCGAACCATACTCTTCAACACATGTGTATTGCTAATCATGTCTGTGCATTCACTGCAATTCATCCATTCCCATCATACCATAATCAAACAGTTAAATAATAAGTCAACACAAAAGGAGAAGAATTGCTAATCAAATTTTTGTCGAAGTGCATCAAACAACTCTCTTTTGGTTTGCTTTTCAGCCCAAGTGTATTTAAAACCTTGCTTTGTTCAGCCATTCGAATATTAGATTCTTTAGCTCTTTCTGCAAAACATGCAAAACAGTTTACTGGATTAACAAAAAGAAATAACCCAGCACTTCAAAAATACAAGCTTCTCTTTAAGATTTAGAATCTCTGATTACATCTCTGTTTCTTGACTTCATTACCCCTTCTGAGAGCAACAGTGGGATGATTTCTTATGCTGCTTTAATGGCGAGTCTGATATGGCTTTGGTAAATGATATTTAAATTTTGGGTTTTTGTATTTTGTTTTTGTAATGGAAGTTTTTCGTTTTGATGTGTTCTTGTGTTGGTTCTTTAACTGGGTCGAATCAGCAGTTGGTGGCCTCCCTTAAATACCCACTTCTCTCTTCTGTTTACTTTCCCCAAAATTCGATATTTTTTTCTTGATTAAACTACAACAGTGTAAAATTGAGGCCCCGGCCTCGAATGTTTCGCCGGAGATGGTAATAGTAGCCATGCGGCCTCCCACAACGCCATTTCTTTCGAACATAAGAATACGGGCAGCTAATGATGGTGAATTTGGAGGGGAATAATGGTGGAGGAAGCGAGTGAGAGAGGAGCCAACAATGTTGCTACTAAGGATGCATACAGTGGGTGGAGAAAGCTCGAATGTCTCCTCCTACCAACCTTCAAAATGCTCTTTAAGAGGTATCATCAGTGTAAATTCTCCACTCTCCTCAAGGTTTGTGTGCATGTTCGATGACACAGCCTTAAATGAACTCCTTAGTGTGAAGTTAGGCGACGGGCATCGAGTTCATGAAAGAGAAATTCGGTGTCTTCATAAGGAAGGAGCTCTATGGACACTACAAGGCCGAGGTGCTCGTAGTGCGTGGTTCTCTTGGACCCGAGGTTACACTATGACTTGCGTTATGTGCTAACATATAGGGGAATTCCAAGGCATTGTGGGATTTGATTATATATGAGACTTATGAAGTAAGTACATGACCCCTGAGTATGTGAGAGTCGTGAGGCTAATGCGGGATTCAATTATATGTGGGAATAATGAGGTGAATGCAAGGCTTAAGATAAGTATAAGGCTCGGATATATATGCGGGATACAATGTGAGCATGAGCCTCGAACATATGCGAGAAACATAAGAACAACGATAGTAGTGAACATGCAAGGTTGATTAGGTTCGCCAACACTCGACTATAGTCGAAGGACACCCGGTATTAATGCTAAGAGTATGTTCATAAGGCTTGGCTAGCCTAAACATGAGGAAGTTTAGGTGCTACATGGGTTAAATGTCAGGGCTAAATGGAGGACTCGTGACATTTAGTATCAGAGCAAAGAAAATGTGCAATGTGGGAAATATTAATATATAAGTACGATGCTATAAGTGCGAAGATGAATAATTGTGGACCCACAATCATTCATAGGTGCGACTATTTAATTAATATGTTTTCTTGAAGCGAAATAAATGTGAGGGATACGATTATTGATGGCACATCAAAGTGTCAAGATCGATAAGTGAAAACTTATGGGAATTAGAGGATATTCAGTAAAAGAATATCATGAAACATCGAGGTGAGGCGGAAATGTATATGACAAATTAATAAAATTGGTGGATCCTTCATACTTGTGACTCTTACAAGAAATTATTAAGGCATAATTGTAATATCCCGTAATTTTAAAAATATTTTTACACTGTACCGGGATATGCAGTGTCAGTGATTTTTGTATTTTATACGATATTTTTATGAGTTGATATGTATTTTAAATCTATTTTAATTACTGTCTATTATTTTCAGTATTTTACGTAAAATTTTCCCGGGACTTTCATTTTCGGGGAAATTTCCACGTAAACAATGTATTATTAATTATTTTAAATGTATTTACGGGTTTGCATGAACTCATACATATTTTTAAATTATTAAATAAAGCCTGTGTGTGTATATTTAATTAGGGTTTATTATTACCCTAATATTTTATTATTTATTTATTATTATTTGATTATTTTATTTATTATTAAATTATTAAAATTTATTATTTTTTTCTTTTTTCTTTTTTTTTCTTTTTCTTTTCCTTTTTCTTTCTTTTTCTTTTCTTTTCTCTTTCCTTTTCTTTCTTTTTCTTTTTCTTCTTCTTCTTCTTTCTTCTCCCGTGGGTGCCGCCGGACCACCATTTTTGTCACCGTCGTTTCTCCCTCCTCCGGCCACCGTTTTCGACACCGCCGGTCTCTATCTTCTCCTTGAGCTCCGGTGAGTGTTATTCTAGCTTTTGTTTGAGCTAAAACGGTCTAGAATTGCTTAGGTTTTGAGTTGAATATTTCGGCCACTTTTGGTTTTCGATTTTTTTGAGCTTCAATTTGGATGATTCATGGAAACTTCCTTCACAAATGTTGTTCCTGGTAGTTTAATCTTCATGTATGAATTTTTGTAGAATTTTTGGAGATTGTTTGGATTTTTGGGTATTTTTGAATATTTTAATATTATTTTCGAATTTTCGGAAATTAATTATTTAAATTATGAAATTGGAGTTTATGGTTGAATTAGGTGTTGAAATGAATTATAGGAATTTATTTGGAATTTTTATGAATTTCTAAGTATTTATTTTTAATTATTGAAGTTTATGTGATTTTGTAAAATTAAGTTAATTGTGTTTTTATTTGAATTTAATTGGTTAATTGAGTTTAATTATTGATATTATTGATAAATATGTTGAGAAAATTAATTTTGGATAATTGTATGATTTTTAGTGAATTTTTGAAGTAATTTAGGTATATATATATATATAGGGGTATTTTGGTAATTTTACCCTAAATTGTCTAAAAATGTAATTTAATTGGTTTTAATATTTATTTAAGGTATAAAAATGATTTCTACAAAATATTTGGTATTTTTAACTAATTAAAACTATTTTTCGTGAATTATTTTCAATTATATATATAATATACGGTTTTTCAAATAAAATGAGTTTTAATCGATTTTTATAGTGTTTCAAGGTCAATTATGTAATTTTTATTTATAAAATGTATTTTTATGACTTAAGGATATTTTTGGTATATTTGAATATATTTTCTGTGTTTGTGGACCCCGGTCGACAGATTGTAGTCTGGAGTCCGACCGAGGGGTTGTGATTGTTTATGGTGTTATTTTTGAAGTGTATTTTCTTTGCAGGGTCGGCTCTACTCTTTTGAGTAGAGAGATGTCCGTTTTACAGGGGAGGTTCTGCCGGATTTCCGGTAGAATTCTCGTAAAACGTGATATCCAGTCGAACCCTAATTTCCAATTCTGTATTTTAATACTCTAGATTTAATTCTAGGATTTCTGTTAGGGTTATTCTGATGTCGAGTAATTATTTCTTGTTTAGTTGCGCCGAGACCGAGGGTTAGTGGACCAGGCCCGTCGGACCTGTCTCGTGGAGCGCATTAGGTGAGTTACTATATTATATATATATGCTTAGGACGCATGATTTAGAAAATGCATGTTTTATTTTGACTGAATATGCATAAATAACATGATTTATATTCAAGTATATTTTTGGTATATTTTTGGTATATAATAAATTATATACATGTTTTATTAATAAAATATATTTAAAATGTTTTTAAATATATTTTTAGTTTAATTCATGATTTGATTGAATTTATTTGACGTATATATACTCAAAATATACCTGGTTTATGTTTGGTATATTTTCGGTATATATATGGTTTATATTGTTGATTTATTTAAATTCATGCATCATGTATTTGTGAATGAATGTTTTATTATTTATTACTGAAGGATATCAATAGAACGTGCTACCTAGTGGGCAGCACTAGGACCGAGTACGTACCGGTACGCCTATAGTATTTAGGCTTTATTACTAACTATTTGTGGATATTGATTTGATTATGATTATTGATGTGTGAGATGTGGTTTGTGGGTGTGATTGCTGGAGCTCGGTTGACCAAGTGTCTCGGGGCCAATCACACTGGCAGTCAGACTGCTGGAGCTCGGTTGACTTAGTGTCTCGGGGCCAGTCTACTGTCCATATGGATTAAGTGGATATATTTGGAATTAGTGAGCCTGTATGGCTAGAGTGTTGTTTAACACTATTTTTCTGAGGTTGCGATATTCTAGGGTTCTATGTGATCCTTCATAAAAGTTGATTTTCAGACAAAATATATAAAATGATTTTTCTGCATCTGTATGAACTTGCCTGTATATATACATATTACTCATATACTGTTGACTGTTTGCATTATCACTTAGAGTGTATGTATATATACTATAGTAATTCACTCAGTGAGGTCTGACTCCCCTCCGTTGACTATTTTTCAGGAGAGTCAACTTCCTCAGACCTCAGTAGCAGGTCGATACGCCGGATTTCTTCCGCCCCGGCTTCTTTATGTAAATTGTCTACTTGAGTCTTATTTATTTTATCTAGACACTGCAGTAGCTGTAAATTACAGCATTGGATTTTATGTACTTTATTTTAAAGAGATGTATTATGTTAAAACTGGATTTGTATAAGATTATACATTTATGAGATTATATATGCGATGTGATGAGTTTTGAATTATATCCAGTTGTTATGGATGATATTGTAATATTTATGATTTTATTTTCCGCTGCATATTATATTTTTATGGTTATTATTGCATATTTATTTTATTTTTAGGCTTGCTACGGGTTCCGGATTCGAAAGAATTCCCGTTCCCTAGCGCCGGTCATGGCCCCTGTTTTGGGTCGTGACAAAGTTGGTATCAGAGCGAAGTTCGTTTCAGAGTGGAGTTCTGTGTCAGGGCTTAGTTTTGTGAGTTGTGGCCCTAGTTTTAAAGTTGTGTTTTCTGTTGGACTACTGCAGTGTATTAGGTTCGAGTATGTCTTGATGAGTATTCCTTGCTGTAGTTTTCAGCGTTATTCCTCCGTTGTCTGTTTTGTCTGAATCTTTCCGTTTGTCTTTTCAGAATGAGGAGGCAAGCGCGTGTCGCTCCATCGATCGTTGAGGCCGAGGATGATGAGTCTTTTCAGGATGAGGTTTTACCTCCTGAGCCGCCAGTTAGACGTAGAGGTCGTGGCAGGGGTAGACCTCGAGGAGCGGCAGGTCGCCGTAGGCAGAGAGAGTTACAGGACGAGGAGCCTGTTGAGCCTGAATTTGATATTCCTGTTCCTCCAGTTGTTCAGCCTGTTCAGCCTACCTATCAGCAGGGTATGTCTGACCCTGAGGCAGCTTTGTTCTATGCCAGAGTTGGCAGGATTGCTTTTGATGGTACTTCTGATCCTTTAGATTTTCTGCATGCGATTGAGACTAGGACTCGGACTGCTCATACCGAGTACCAGAGGATCATGATCGTTGAATTGTCTGTCGAAGGACCAGCCTTGGATTGGTTTATTCAGATGATCCAGCCTTATATGATGACTATGACATGGGCTCAGTTTCGAGAGCGATTCATGAGGAGATTTTGTCCAGAGCCTCTTCGTTTGAGCTATCGTCTTCGATTGACCAGCATTTCTCGTGGAGATCGATCAGTAGAGGAGTATACCCGAGAGTTCCTTCGTCTGGGTAGATATGCTGAGGATCTGATGCGAGATCAGTATTTCGCTGTTACTACCTATGTTACTGGTTTGGGTTCAGCTTTTGCTGGTATGCCCACAGCAGATCTTACTCTCGAGTCGGTGATTGAGCTAGCTAAGGAGATCGAGCTGAGGTTAGTTAGGCAGGGAGCGATGCCTGATTATTACCAGTTGGGAGTTCAGTCGAGTGGATTGCAGGCTACTCCGTATTCGAGTTTTCATGTTGGTTCGAGTAGTCAGCAGCGAGGTTCGACTCAGCAGAGTCAGAGACAGCAGCAGCGAGTGCATCGGAGCAGTAGACATGGTCGTGGAGGTCAGCGTAGATCATTCAGATTTGGGTCAGGTGCTTCGAGCAGCAGCAGTGGTCGTAGTTCTGGATCAGCGACCAGTGTTTGTCAGACTTGTGGTAGAGTCCATCAGGGACCGTGTTATCTGACACCGTTGACATGCTTCAGATGCGGGCAGACAGGACATTTTGCCAGATCGTGTCCTTATTCTGGTTATCAGCAGCAGCAGATTCCGCGATTCCCACAGCAATCGATTGCTAGTGCTGCACCTATGCCATTTCAGTTACCACCAGCTCAGCATCAGAGTTCTACTCAGTTTGTTCCACAGCAGAGTCGTGGTAGAGGTACTAGAGGAGGTGCCAGAGGCGTTGGCCAGGCTTCTACCAGTCAGCAGGGAGGTCGAGGCCAGGCCAGAGTTTTTCATCTGACTCAGCAGGATGCTCAGGCATCTAATGCAGTCGTGGCAGGTATTCTTTCTGTTTGTTACCTGGATGCTTTGGTTTTGTTTGATCCGGGTGCCACGCATTCGTTTGTTTCTCCTATTTTTGCTTCTAAATCTTGTTGGCAAGCTTCGAGGATGGCTTTTCCTTTGTCTGTTGCCACTCCTCTGAGTGATTCTTTGGACGCCGATATTGTTCTTTCTGGTTGTCCAGTTCTCGTGGGAGATAGAGAATTATCCGCCGATTTGATTTTGTTGGATGTGATGGAGTTTGATGTTATTTTGGGAATGGATTGGTTGTCTCAGCATTATGCCGTGGTTGATTGCAGGAATAAGGAGGTGATTTTTAGAATTCCTGGTGAAGAAGATTTTAAGTTTGTTGGTGACAGGAGTTCAGCACCTCAGAATCTTATTTCGGCTATTGCAGCTAGGAAGTTGTTGAGGAAAGGTTGTCAGGGGTTTTTGGCATTGGTTAGGGATACGTCAGTGGAGAAGTTGTCACTCACAGATGTTCCTGTTGCTTGTGAGTTTCCTGATGTTTTTCCCGAGGAGTTGCCAGGTTTACCACCTCATAGAGAGATTGAGTTCTGTATAGATGTGGTTCCAGGTATTACTCCTATATCTATGACACCCTATCGTATGGCTCCTGCAGAGTTGAGAGAGTTGAAGGAGCAGTTGCAAGAGTTGTTGGAGAAGGGTTTTATCAGACCTAGTGTTTCTCCTTGGGGTGCACCAGTCCTGTTTGTGAAGAAGAAGGATGGTACCCTGAGACTGTGCATTGACTACAGAGAGTTGAATAAGGTGACAGTGAAGAACAAGTATCCTCTCCCGAGGATAGATGATTTGTTTGATCAGCTCCAGGGTGCACAATTCTTTTCTAAGGTTGACTTGAGGTCGGGTTATCATCAGCTGCGGATCAGTGAAGCTGATATTCCTAAGACAGCTTTTCGCACTAGATATGGTCATTATGAGTTTCTGGTGATGTCTTTTGGTTTGACTAATGCACCAGCAGCTTTTATGGATCTGATGAACAGAGTATTCCGACCGTATGTGGATCAGTTTGTGGTAGTCTTCATTGATGATATACTGATATATTCAAGGAGTATGGAAGAGCATGTATATCATTTGAGGATTGTACTACAGACACTGAGAGATCATCAGCTTTATGCTAAATTCTCGAAGTGTGATTTCTGGATGGAGAGTGTTTCTTTTCTTGGACACGTAGTGTCTAAAGAAGGTATTCAGGTTGATCCACAGAAGGTTGAGGCAGTATCTGAGTGGCCTAGACCTACTTCAGTTACTGAGATTCGGAGTTTTCTGGGTTTAGCCGGGTATTATAGGCGGTTTGTGCAGGATTTTTCCAGGATAGCAGCCCCTATGACTCGCTTGACTCAGAAGAATGTTAGATTCGAGTGGTCAGAAGCTTGTGAGAATAGTTTTCAGTTGTTGAAGGAGAAGTTGACCACAGCGCCAGTATTAGCTTTGCCTAATAGTGTGGATAAGTTCACAGTTTACTGTGATGCCTCTAGAATTGGTCTTGGTTGTGTGTTGATGCAGAATGGAAGGGTGATAGCCTATGCTTCGAGGCAGTTGAAGAAGCATGAGCAGAACTATCCCACACATGATCTTGAGATGGCTGCAGTGATCTTTGCTTTGAAGATTTGGAGACATTATTTGTACGGGGTGACTTGTGAGATATTTACTGATCACAAGAGCCTTAAGTACATTTTCCAGCAGCGAGATCTGAATTTGAGGCAGAGGAGATGGTTGGAACTGTTGAAGGATTATGATTGCGAGATTCTTTACCATCCGGGTAAAGCTAATGTGGTAGCAGATGCCTTGAGTAGGAAGTCCTCAGGTAGTCTTGCTCACATCGGTGTGGAGAGGAGACCATTGATCCAGGAGTTGCATCTGATGGTGGATCAAGGTCTGATGATGAAGATCAGTAGATCAGGTGGACTGTTAGCTCAGTTTAAAGTACGATCTGTACTAAGGGATAGGATTAAAGCAGCTCAGAGCCGAGATCCTATTCTGGAAGAGCTTGCAGAGAATGTCAGAGCAGGGAAGTTCACTGATTTCACACTCGATGATGATGGTGTGTTGTGGATCAGTGGTAGATTGTGTGTTCCTGATGTGGATGATTTGAGAGAAGAGATCCTAGAGGAAGCACATTCTACAGCCTACAGCGTTCATCCTGGTGTTACTAAGATGTACCACAGTATCAGAGATTTATACTGGTGGGATGGATTGAAGAAGGATGTTGCTGATTATGTTGCTAAGTGCTTGACTTGTCAGCAAGTGAAAGCCGAACATCAGAAGCCTTCTGGGAAGCTTCAGCCTCTTCCTATTCCCGAATGGAAGTGGGAAAGGATAGCTATGGATTTTGTGGTCGGTTTACCTCGTTCGAAGGATGGATACGATTCCATCTGGGTGATTGTAGACAGATTGACGAAGTCTGCACATTTCTTGCCTGTGAAAGCCGCATATTCAGTTGCTAGATTGGCGAAGTTGTATGTGAAGCATATTGTATGCCTTCATGGAGTACCTGTGTCCATTGTGTCAGACAGAGGTTCAGTGTTTACTTCTCGTTTCTGGCAGAAGTTGCAAGAAGCGATGGGCACTAGGTTGGATTTCAGTACTGCTTTTCATCCTCAGACAGATGGTCAGTCTGAGAGGACGATCCAGACACTGGAAGATATGTTGAGGATGTGTGTCTTGGATTTGGGAGGTAGCTGGGATGATCATTTATCGCTTGTGGAGTTTGCATATAATAACAGCTACCATAGCAGTATTGGCATGGCACCATATGAGGCGTTGTATGGAAGGAAGTGTAGATCCCCGTTGTGTTGGGATGAGATCGGTGAGAGAGCTTTGACTGGACCAGAGATGGTTCAGGATGCTGCAGAGAAAGTCGCCGTGATCAAGCGGAGATTAGAGACCGCAGTTAGCAGACAGAAGAGTTATGCGGATCCTAGGCGCAGAGATGTGGAGTTTCAGGTTGGAGATTTCGTTTTTCTGAAAGTATCTCCGATGAAGGGTGTGATGAGATTTGGTAGGAAGGGTAAGTTAGCACCGAGATATATTGGACCGTTTGAGATTCTGGAGAGAATTGGCACTGTTGCATATCGGTTGGATTTACCTCCGAGTATGTCACAGGTGCATCCAGTATTTCATATCTCGATGTTGAGGAAGTATATCTCAGATCCTTCACATGTGTTGCAACCTGACAGTGTGGAAGTGAGTGAAGATTTGACGTTTGTGGAAGAACCTGTGGCGATCGTTGATTTTCAAGTTCGACAGTTGCGATCGAAGCAGATTCCGATGGTCAAGGTTTTGTGGCGTAGCGACAGAGTTGAAGAACATACGTGGGAGACTGAAGCTGAGATGCGAGCTTCTTACCCGTATCTCTTTCCTTCTTGATTCTGTAATCTTGTTTTTAGAATTCGGGGACGAATTCCTGTAAGGGGGGAAGACTGTAATATCCCGTAATTTTAAAAATATTTTTACACTGTACCGGGATATGCAGTGTCAGTGATTTTTGTATTTTATACGATATTTTTATGAGTTGATATGTATTTTAAATCTATTTTAATTACTGTCTATTATTTTCAGTATTTTACGTAAAATTTTCCCGGGACTTTCATTTTCGGGGAAATTTCCACGTAAACAATGTATTATTAATTATTTTAAATGTATTTACGGGTTTGCATGAACTCATACATATTTTTAAATTATTAAATAAAGCCTGTGTGTGTATATTTAATTAGGGTTTATTATTACCCTAATATTTTATTATTTATTTATTATTATTTGATTATTTTATTTATTATTAAATTATTAAAATTTATTATTTTTTTCTTTTTTCTTTTTTTTTCTTTTTCTTTTCCTTTTTCTTTCTTTTTCTTTTCTTTTCTCTTTCCTTTTCTTTCTTTTTCTTTTTCTTCTTCTTCTTCTTTCTTCTCCCGTGGGTGCCGCCGGACCACCATTTTTGTCACCGTCGTTTCTCCCTCCTCCGGCCACCGTTTTCGACACCGCCGGTCTCTATCTTCTCCTTGAGCTCCGGTGAGTGTTATTCTAGCTTTTGTTTGAGCTAAAACGGTCTAGAATTGCTTAGGTTTTGAGTTGAATATTTCGGCCACTTTTGGTTTTCGATTTTTTTGAGCTTCAATTTGGATGATTCATGGAAACTTCCTTCACAAATGTTGTTCCTGGTAGTTTAATCTTCATGTATGAATTTTTGTAGAATTTTTGGAGATTGTTTGGATTTTTGGGTATTTTTGAATATTTTAATATTATTTTCGAATTTTCGGAAATTAATTATTTAAATTATGAAATTGGAGTTTATGGTTGAATTAGGTGTTGAAATGAATTATAGGAATTTATTTGGAATTTTTATGAATTTCTAAGTATTTATTTTTAATTATTGAAGTTTATGTGATTTTGTAAAATTAAGTTAATTGTGTTTTTATTTGAATTTAATTGGTTAATTGAGTTTAATTATTGATATTATTGATAAATATGTTGAGAAAATTAATTTTGGATAATTGTATGATTTTTAGTGAATTTTTGAAGTAATTTAGGTATATATATATATATAGGGGTATTTTGGTAATTTTACCCTAAATTGTCTAAAAATGTAATTTAATTGGTTTTAATATTTATTTAAGGTATAAAAATGATTTCTACAAAATATTTGGTATTTTTAACTAATTAAAACTATTTTTCGTGAATTATTTTCAATTATATATATAATATACGGTTTTTCAAATAAAATGAGTTTTAATCGATTTTTATAGTGTTTCAAGGTCAATTATGTAATTTTTATTTATAAAATGTATTTTTATGACTTAAGGATATTTTTGGTATATTTGAATATATTTTCTGTGTTTGTGGACCCCGGTCGACAGATTGTAGTCTGGAGTCCGACCGAGGGGTTGTGATTGTTTATGGTGTTATTTTTGAAGTGTATTTTCTTTGCAGGGTCGGCTCTACTCTTTTGAGTAGAGAGATGTCCGTTTTACAGGGGAGGTTCTGCCGGATTTCCGGTAGAATTCTCGTAAAACGTGATATCCAGTCGAACCCTAATTTCCAATTCTGTATTTTAATACTCTAGATTTAATTCTAGGATTTCTGTTAGGGTTATTCTGATGTCGAGTAATTATTTCTTGTTTAGTTGCGCCGAGACCGAGGGTTAGTGGACCAGGCCCGTCGGACCTGTCTCGTGGAGCGCATTAGGTGAGTTACTATATTATATATATATGCTTAGGACGCATGATTTAGAAAATGCATGTTTTATTTTGACTGAATATGCATAAATAACATGATTTATATTCAAGTATATTTTTGGTATATTTTTGGTATATAATAAATTATATACATGTTTTATTAATAAAATATATTTAAAATGTTTTTAAATATATTTTTAGTTTAATTCATGATTTGATTGAATTTATTTGACGTATATATACTCAAAATATACCTGGTTTATGTTTGGTATATTTTCGGTATATATATGGTTTATATTGTTGATTTATTTAAATTCATGCATCATGTATTTGTGAATGAATGTTTTATTATTTATTACTGAAGGATATCAATAGAACGTGCTACCTAGTGGGCAGCACTAGGACCGAGTACGTACCGGTACGCCTATAGTATTTAGGCTTTATTACTAACTATTTGTGGATATTGATTTGATTATGATTATTGATGTGTGAGATGTGGTTTGTGGGTGTGATTGCTGGAGCTCGGTTGACCAAGTGTCTCGAGGCCAATCACACTGGCAGTCAGACTGCTGGAGCTCGGTTGACTTAGTGTCTCGGGGCCAGTCTACTGTCCATATGGATTAAGTGGATATATTTGGAATTAGTGAGCCTGTATGGCTAGAGTGTTGTTTAACACTATTTTTCTGAGGTTGCGATATTCTAGGGTTCTATGTGATCCTTCATAAAAGTTGATTTTCAGACAAAATATATAAAATGATTTTTCTGCATCTGTATGAACTTGCCTGTATATATACATATTACTCATATACTGTTGACTGTTTGCATTATCACTTAGAGTGTATGTATATATACTATAGTAATTCACTCAGTGAGGTCTGACTCCCCTCCGTTGACTATTTTTCAGGAGAGTCAACTTCCTCAGACCTCAGTAGCAGGTCGATACGCCGGATTTCTTCCGCCCCGGCTTCTTTATGTAAATTGTCTACTTGAGTCTTATTTATTTTATCTAGACACTGCAGTAGCTGTAAATTACAGCATTGGATTTTATGTACTTTATTTTAAAGAGATGTATTATGTTAAAACTGGATTTGTATAAGATTATACATTTATGAGATTATATATGCGATGTGATGAGTTTTGAATTATATCAAGTTGTTATGGATGATATTGTAATATTTATGATTTTATTTTCCGCTGCATATTATATTTTTATGGTTATTATTGCATATTTATTTTATTTTTAGGCTTGCTACGGGTTCCGGATTCGAAAGAATTCCCGTTCCCTAGCGCCGGTCATGGCCCCTGTTTTGGGTCGTGACAATAATTTACTTGTGGAGAGCGAGCAAGTGAAGAGACACTTAAGTTTATTAGTGAGCTCATACATGAGAAATAAAATACGATCAAGTGAAGCAAAAAGTGTTTGAGACTTTGGTCAGATATGACACTATAATAGCATCATTGTAATGATGCACATCCTTAGGGGATAATCTATACGATTGATAAAAAAACTCAAAAGAAACTTCGAGTAAAATGAGAGAACAGTTGATAAAATTATAGCAGGATTGCTTATTGGCATAAAGAGGCCAATCATGGTAGGAAGAGAAACATGCTAAATGAGAAGGCCGATAGTGCTAATCATAAGACAAAAATATCGATGTTGCGATTGAATAATTTATAAGTAAAAACATAAAAGATACAGAGTCCCTAAATTGAGATGCAATGAATGTGATTGGATGCGAGATGATAAAGTGCACTAGAATTCATAATGTGAACAGGAGTTGTGGCAGGACCCATCGGTATAAAATTAAATGTGGCAAAATAAAAAATATTGTTAGTCTTATAAGACTATTAAAGTGATGTTACCCAACAATTGGAATGTGATAAGGCATAAATAATAAAGTGCAAGAGTTAAGTTATATTTTTTTATTGATAAATTATAAGAGTTATCATATAATGGCACAAACTTATAGCGATGCGTAATATGACTCAAGGGCTAGTGAGGCATTGAGCAGGAGTTAGGCTTGAGAAGCCAAAGAGATGGAATTTTCATGAGTATTATGATTCAAAGTGGGGGAGTGAAACCCACTCAGTAATGAATGAAATGATAAGTGAAACATCATGATTGGAGTGTGGTTGCGGTAACCACCTTTATGATTATATGAGAGTGTGTGAAAAAAATAATAATAAAAAAAAAGAAAGCGAAGAAAAAAATCATAGTGAAAAGAAAAGAACAAAGGAAAGTGAAAAGAAAGAGAGAAAATAAAAGGAAAAAATGAGTGTGAGTGGAAACATGTGTGAGATGTACAGTTGTTAAAGGCTGCGGTAGCCTTAATTTGGGTTTGATAAAGGCTACGGTATCCTTAATGTGTGTTTGCTTAAGGCTACGGTAACCTTGATGTGTGTTTGCTAAAGCTTATGGTAGCCTTGTGTGTTATAAAAAGGTTTGCCACTAGAGCTTAAGGCAACCTTCAAGAAAATATATATGTGTGTTATGTGCAGGTGACAATGAGTGCCGATACAGCTAAACAAATGAATCATTAAGGGGACAGAATACGATTGTGGTAAACAAAGTGTAATGCTACTGAGGCTTGAAACACTTATAAAAACATGGTGGCAAATGACTCGGATGACATGCAATAACTTTTAAGAAGCAAGAAAGGAGATTCATCGAATCAACTTACTTGCGGATGGAGGGTTATGGCTTTTTATAAATGAAGATGACATCTTTGCTTAAGGTGAAGGAACAAGTAGGTTGATCCCAAAATTATAAACTCTTACTACTATTAAGATAAGCAGAAATACTACTTATAAATGACCCATCAGACTCGAATGTACCAATACACACTTTAGAAAGATCTTATACATATATATTCTCCTACAAGTTACATTTACAAGTGGAATGTACACAAGGAAGACCTTAGACATAAATGGGACAAGATATCTACCTTTTGGCATGTGAACAACAAAATACTTAAAGACTTTAGTGAAGTAACAAGTAATTGAGGAAAAACGTTAAACCAAAGCAAGATGTTGGCTAGTAGAGACCCTATCCTGGAAACAAAAGATGTAAGGATTCAAGAAGGTGCAAAACAACAAACTATAAGTGCCAAGAGTGATGAACAATAACAGTGTTGAATGAACACAAGGTTAATATATAAGTCATATTATACTCCTTTATAATTCCTTGACAAAAATAGTAATTTATGATGTTTATTTATTTAATGTACAAATATATACAAACGACGAATTTATCTAATATTGAATTTGTATTAAAAGAGTTAATAAGCCATGAGAATTATTTTTCAATATGTACTATTATTGCTTCTTTATTTTGTCTTGCGAGGTACAATTTACACTCAAGATCAGAATAAAGCAACGAAAGCATAGGAAGCCTTATTGAGAAGTAAAAGCAAGAACCTAAGAGAAGACATGTAAATACGGAAGTGGAGAGCCAAAATTCACGATGGACAAGAGCGAGAAGTGGTCAAGAGTTGATATAGTTTTGAGAGCATAAATAGGAGGAACAAGTTGATGGAGATAAAATAAAAAGAAGATATAGAATAGCATAAAAAAGGAGAACCACATACTCCTATGGCCAATTAATGAGGGCGTCAATTGCTCGAGTGGGGGAGAATGTAACGGGGCGACAAAAGGGGCCCTAGGGGCCATGCACCCTTAGAGTCTTTAGCTAATCTTAAGGACATAGAAAGATAAGAAAAGTATAATATGGTTGACCAAGGACGTACGTGAAAGGAAAAGTTAACGAATGACATTTTGCTTAATATGAATAAATATTATTATTTATATTTATGAGGGTGTGATGGGTGGAACATTTTGATGTCTTCTCCTACCAACATTCAAAGTGCTCCTTATGCTCTTTAGGGGGTACCATCGGTGTAAGCTCTCTATCATCCCCGAGGCTTGTATGCATGTTTGACGACACAGCCTTAAATGAGCTCCCTAGTGTGAAGCTAGGCGACAGGCATTGAGTTCAGGAAAGAGGAATTCGATGTATCCATAGGGAAGGAGCTCTATGGACACTATGAGGCTGAGGTGCTCGTACTACGTAGTTCTCCTAGACCCGAGGTTACAATATGACTTGCGTTATGTGCTATCATATAGAGGAATTCCGAGGCACTATGGGATTGGATTATATACGGGACTTATGAAACAAGTACATGACCCTTAAGTATGCGAGAGCCATGAGGCTAATTCGAGATTCAATGATATGTGGGAATAGTGAGGTGAATGCAAGGCTTAAGATAAGAATAAGGCTCGGATACATATGCAGGATACAATGCGAGCATGAGCCTCGAACGTATGCGAGAAACATAGAAACAACGATAGTAATGAATATGCAGGGTTGCTTAGGTTCGCCAACACTCAACTATAGTCGAAGGACACCCGATATTAATGCTAAGAGCATGTTCATAAGGCTTGGCTAGCCTAAACATAGGGAAATTTAAGTGCCACACGGATCGAATGTCAAGGCTAAATGGAGGACCCATGACAATAAATGCATCGTTTCACTATAACTAATTTGCAATATTGAATTTTTTTTTTTTTTTGAAATACGATAATGATTAATCTAATACTAAATTAAAAAAAAAAGATAGTTTTCATAGTGCAATTTCTAATTTAAAATTTTAATTATATCTAAAATATTATGTCTAGATAAGCAGTAAATATTTTAATTATTGATATTAAATTAATATATGTATCAGAAACAATCACTATAAATATATATAGAAATAATTCAAAAAATATAAATATAAAAAAATTATTTATTAGAAATAACACGTGTTGGTGCATATATATATATATATATAAAGTGTTGAGTTCTAATGTCATTAAGTTCAAATTTTAATAGTGTCTTTTTCACAACTTAACATTCACCCTTAAAAGTGTTGTGTTAAGTTACTAAAATTTATAATATTTTTTTTAATAAAAAGTTTTAAAAAATGTTATTTTAAATGTACATGTTGAATTTTATGTAAAATCCTTTAATTCTATTAAATCTAAAACAATATTTTCCTTTTCATAAAAATTTGTTTATTATTGTTATGACCCGATATTTTAAATTATAAAAATATATTTCGAGATTGCAGTGTTAATAAAAAAAATTTTAAATTTTTATTTATTTATTATTATTATGTATGATTAATCATTTCTACTTTATGTTAAATGCATTTTCTATGTAAAATATATTTTTAGAAGTTTATTATTTAAATAGTAGGGTTAATATTATTGATGTCATTTTTAATAATATATGGAGTAGAGATGTGGAGTTTCAAGTTGGAGACTATGTATTTCTGAAGGTATCTCCTATGAAGGGTGTGATGAGATTTTGCAGGAAAAGAAAGCTAGCACCGAGATATATTGGACAATTCAAGATTTTAGAGAGAGTGGGCATGGTTGCATATCAGTTGGCTTTGCTTCCAAATCTATTTTAAGTGCATCCAATGTTCCATATCTCGATGCAGAGAAAGTGTATTTCGGATCCTTCGTACGTGTTGCAGCCTGATAATGTAGAAGTGAATGAAGATCTAAAGTTCGAGGAGGAACCAATCGCGATAGTGGACCATCAAGTTCGCCAATTGCGTTCGAAGCAGATTCTGATAGTCAAGGTGTTGTGGCAAAGCAACAACGTGGAGAAACATACTTGGGAGACTGAAGCTGAGATGTGAGTCGCTTATCCATATCTCTTTCCTCATTGATTCTTGTATTTATTCTTTTCTTTGAATTTGAGGACGAATTCTTATAAGGAGGGGAGATTGTTATGACCCAATATTTTAAATTATAAAAACATATTTTGAAATTTGCAGTGTTAATAAAAAATTTTAAAATTTTTATTTATTTATTATTATTATGTATGATTAATAATTTCTACTTTAAGTTAAATGCATTTTCTACGTAAAATATATTTTTAGAAGTTTATTATTTAAATATTAGGGTTAATATTATTGATGTCATTTTTAATAGTGTTATTATTAATATTATTATTTTAAGAACATTATTGTTAGTGTGTCTGTTATATATATTTGTATATATATATGTGGGTATACTTTACTGTGGGGTATATAATTATAGTAACGTTTATATATATAAATATATAAAAGAAGAAAACACAGTAAACCTATCTCCTTCCCCGTTCTATCCCATTTTCTTCCCGTCATTGTGTCTCTCCCTTCTCCACCGCCAGACCACCTCTCACCACCACCAGCCACTGTCATCTTCTTCCTCCCTCTTCCCTCTTCCTCCCTGACATCGTTCGACCACCCAAAGCTTGCCTGATCAACTAGAGTTACAGCAGTAGCAGGGTGAGCTTCTCACCATCGCTTCCTCCTCCGACCACCACAGCTCACCTTTCCAGTGCCACTCAACTCCTTGAGTTGTGAGGAAGTTGATCCCAAACTCCATTCAAGATCAAACTTGATCATTTGTGAGTTTTGCTTGATTTTTGGTTTATGGCTTTTAGGGTTTCCAATTTTTTTTTAAGTTGAATCCTGTTGATTCTTGGAAACTTCCTTAACAAATGTTGATCCCAATAGCTTAATCTTTCTAGATATATTTTTGTTTGATTTTTTGGAGTTTATTTGATTTTTGGGTAAATTTTGATTATTTTATTATTAAATTATTGAATTTTGGTTAATCAAGTTAATTAATTGTTTTAAATATAAATTTGGTTAATTTAGTGTTAATATATGTTGTTATTAATTTTAGTGTTGAGAAAATAATTTTTGGGAATATTAAATAATTTTTAGAAATATTTTTGTATTATGTATATATTGGAATTTTATGTTAGATTTGTATTTTTGTTGAAATAATGTTTAATTATATGGTTTAAATAATGTTAGAATAATATGTGTTGATAAAATTATTTTTTTGATTTTAAATAAATTTTTGAGGAATTAGTTAATATTATGTCATTTTTTATTATATATGTTAATAACGAGTTTTTGTTGAAATTATGGTTAAATTATATGTTTAAAATGATTTTGAAATAATAATTGGTATTAAAATGATTTTTACAAATTATTTACTATTTTCAAGTAATTAATACTAATTTTTGAAAATTATATTCAAAGAGTATATTATTTACTATTTTGATGATAAAATGGGTTTTAAACCAGTTTTATTATATAATTAAACTATTTACGTAGCTAATTGTGAATTTAACAATTTTAGGTCAATTATTTGAGAAATTGGTTTTTATTAATATTGTACAATATATGAGATTTTATTAGTTAATTTGTGATAATTTTGGAATATTATGTAAATAGTAAATTTATTTATTATTTTGAGCTTAAATGGGTATTTTGTTATTTTTATGATGTTAAATTGTGATTTTAATAACTATTTGCAATTTATGTTAATTTAATTGTAAAATGGGAATTTTATTCTATTTATGAATTTTATTATTAAATATTATTTAAAAACTAGAATTTTATGTTTTAATTGGAAAATAAAGGTTTTTAATATTTTTATGGATTTTTGATGATTTTTATTATTTTACTATTTAATATTGTTGGTTTGTGATTTGTGAGCCTCGGTTGGGAATTTGTGGAGTTTGGGGTCCCAACCCGAGGTATTGAGTCTTGTGGATTTTAAAAGTGTATTTTCTTGCAGGACCGGCTCTACTTTTTAGTAGAGATATGTTTGTTTTACAAAGGAGATTCTACCGATTTTTCAGTAGAATTTTCGTAAAACATGACATCAAGTCGATCATTAAATTATGTGTTTGTCTGAATTTTCAATCCTTCATTAGAGTCTTATTTTAGAAATTCTTAGAATATTCAGTTAGATTATATTCTGATGTTGCGATTATTTATTTTTTTAGTTATGCCAAGACCGAGGCCTATCGGACCAAGCCCATCCAGTCAGTCTCGAGGAGCACAAACATGTGAGTTATTATACTATATATGCATTGCATTTAGGATGCATAATTAAAGATTTTACATTTTCATTATATGTTTAAAAGTGATTTAATTTATTAAACGATTTGGTATATTTTCGGTTTATTTTTAGTATATTTTTATATATATGCTTGTATATTTTCAATATACACGTAGTATATCTTATGTATATTTATGGTTTATTTTGGTATATGCATGTTATATAAATTTGGTAAATTTTCAGTATATTCTTATTTATTGTATGCCACTTTATTTTAATTGTGTATTTTATTATTTTCCATATATATACGTAATTTTATTTGAAGAATATCGATAGAACATGCTACCTAGTAGGTTGCACTAGGACCGAGTACGTACCGGTGCAATAGATTTTAGGGTTGAATTATTATATCATTTAAGGTAATATTTGATTGATTGATTATTAAGAATTGATGTGATTGAGTAGTGTGGATGTTGGAGCTCGGTTGACCTAGTGTCTCAGGGCCAATCACACTGACAGTTAGACTACTAAAGCTCAATTGACTTAGTGTCTCAGGGTCAGTTTACTGTCTAAATGGAATAAGTGAATTAATTTGGAAATAAGTGATCTTGTATGGCTAGAGAGGTATAATTGATTGAGGTTTCGAATAATAGGGTTCTATTTGATGCTTCATTTATTAAAATAAACGTTTTTTGCATTTATAAAATAGATAAAACCAGAGTTTGGCATTTGTGTGAAATGCGTATATATGTATATATATATGGATGCATGACTATATATGGTTTAGATTGCATGTATATATATTATAATAATTCATTCAGTGAGGTCTGACCTCCCTCAATTATTTTTTTTTCAGGAGATCTTATATTGTCAAACCTTAGTAATAGAACTTTTCGCTGGTGTTCTTCCATCCCAGCTATTTTATGTAAATGTATATTTAGACTCTGATTTGTAATCTAGAAACTATAGTAGTAGTATTGTTGTAATAGTAGAGTTATTTGTACCAGAGAATTGTATTTGAATATTGTATGAATATTTTTTATTTCTGATATGATATTGAGTATTTATTTTTATATATCGATTTGAAAAGTTTTAATTCTGTCATATTTTTATTTACTTAATTGCATACGCTTTTAATTTTTAAGGTTTGCTACAGGTTCCGAATTCAAAAGAATTATTGTTCCCTAGTGCCGGTCATGACTAATGACCCAATATTTTAAATTATTAAAAGTTATTTTGAGATATGAAGTATTAATAATATTTTAAATTTTATTTATATATTATCATTATTTATGAATAGTATTTATTTACTTTATGTTAAATATTTTATTACGTGTAAAGAAAATTATTTGGAAGTTTTGTTATTTAAAAATATTAAAGTTATTATCATTACTCTTATCATTATTGCTATTATTATTATTTTTATTACTATTAGTGTTACTATTTCATGCATGTGTTATTATTGTTATTATTATTATCATTACTATTGTTAGTATTGTTAGAATTGTTATTATTATTAGGGTTATTATTGTTATTGTTGATGTACATGTGTTATATATATATAAAAAAAAAATTGGGTTAAAAGCAAATTCACGGGTCAACTCTTTCTTTCTTCCTCCTTCTTCTCTTTCTTTTTCATTTTTCCCCTTGTTTTCTTCTTCCTCTTCCCGCAAGCTTGCAGAAGCCACCCACCTCGCCAAAGCCACCACTTACTGCAATTATCTTCCTTCTTCCTCTCCTCCCTTCTACCGCTGCTAGTGTGCCTGATCAACGGCGAAGCTGCCTAGAATAACAACAGCATTAGAGGGAGCTCATCGTCACTAGTGACCTTTCTCAACAGCCTTTGCTCGCGTTCTTGGGTTCTTTAGACTCCATAAGCTCCAGGGAAGCCATTTTCAAACTTGGTTTAAGCTTAAATCTCTTCATTTGTAAGTTTTCTTTAAGTTTAGTTTATGTCTATTTTGGTTTTTATTTTTTTTAAGCATGATTTCTTGAGTTTTAGGTTAAATGTCTTTAGAAGTATTGTTTAGGATAGCTTAATCTTTACAAATATTATTTTTGTGGATTTTTTTAAATTATTTGATTTTTGGGTTTGAATTTTTCGACGAGTCATTGTTCCGATGACCCTCGCCAGAAAATTCTTTTATTTTTAATAAATTTTTTGAATTATTTGGAGCATAGTTTGTGAAGGACTTATATTGAAATTTTGCCCTGATTATTTATTGTGAATTTTTGAAAGTTTATGTGAAAAATTAATTTTCTGAAAAAAATTATATAAATTAGTGAATTTTATGTTTTAATTGATATTACGGTTAATTAGTATGTTTTAAGTGATTTTGGAATAATAAATAGTATTAAAATAATTGTTACGAATTATTTACTATTTTTAACTAATTAATAATAATTTTTAAAAATATATTCAAATAATAGTTTTTTATTATTTTTGTGAATAAATGAATTTTTAATATATATTTAAACTATTTGAATAATTCATTGTGAATTTTACTATTTTATTTCAAATAATTAAAAATTTGGATTTTTATTAATATTATATAATTTATTTGAAATTTTATTTAGTTAATGTGAAAATAATTATATTTAACATTTTTTATAGTTAAATAATTTATATTGTGATTTATTATTGGTGATTATGGATTTTAATGATTTTTATTATATTATTATTATTTAATATTGTGAATTGTGAACCTCGATTGGGAATTGTGTATTTTGAGGTCCCAACCCAAGGCATTGAGCATTTGTGTTATACAAATGTATTTGCTTACAGGATCGGCTTTACTTTCAGTAGAGAGATGCCCGTTTTACAAAGGAGGCTCTGCTGAGCTTTTGATAGAATTCTCGTAAAATATGATGTCAAGTCGATCATGAGCTTTTGGTTTGTGGTCGAGTCATGCCTAGATTAAGTCTTCTTTTAGAATTTTTAGAAGTGTAAATTAGGTATTCGATTCTATTATTATTATTTATTTTTCTAGTTATGCCGAGACCGAGGCCTATCGGATCAAACCCATCGAGTCTGTCTCAAGGAGCGCAAATCTGTAAGTTATTATTTTATATATAAATTGTATGTAGATACAAACTGATGAGCATTTATGTTTCATTTAGATGTTTAAACATGAGTTATTTTATTAAATGAATAAGTATATTTTTTGTATACTTTTAGTATATTGGTGGTATATTTGATATATATGTGACATTTATACTTGGTTTGTTTTTAGTATATATTTGGTATATATGTGGCATATATATGTTGGTATATTTTTTGTATATTCATGGTTTATTTTGGTATATATGTGGCATATATATATTTGGAATATTTTTTAGTATATGTTTGGTATATTTCTAGTATATAATGGGTATATTTCCAATATATGCTTGGTATATATTTGGAATATGAATGGTATATTCTTCTATAATGGATACCATTATATTTTAATTGTGCATTTTATTATTTTCCATAAATATATGATTTTATTCGAAGGATATCAATAGAACGTGCTACCTAGTAGACTGCACTAGGACTGTGTATGTATCGGTTCGTTAGACTTTAGGGTTGATATTGTGAGAATCTTTTGAGGTGAAATTTGATTATTTTGATTATGAAGATTGCAGTAAGTGAATAGTATCATTGCAGGAGCTCGATTGCCCTAATGTCTCTGGGTCAATCATACTGACAATGAGACTGCGGGAGCTCGGTTGACTTAATATCTCAGAGCCAGTCTACTATCCAAAAATGGAATAAGAGAATTACTTTAGAATTAAGTAAAACTGTATGGCTAGTGAGATATTTTGATTAAGGTTGCTGTAATATCCCGTGTTTTTAAATATTTTAATACTGCATCGGGATATACAGTGTTAATAATTTTTAAATATGATATTGATATTTTATAAGTTTTTGATTAATTAAAATTGATTTTTAATTATTTATTATTATTTTAAGTGTCTTACATAAAATTTTCCCGGGACTTGCATTTTCAGGGAAATTTTCACGTAAATAATTTATTATTAATTATTTTAAATAGATTTACAGACTTGCATGAACTCATACGTATTTTTAAATTGCTACATAAATCCTATGTGTGTATATATTTATTTAATTATGGGTTAATTTATTACCCTAATATTTTATTAATTGTTTATTAATTTTATTGTTATTTAATTATTTTATTTATTATTAAATTTTAAATTATTATAATAATGTGTGGTGTGTGATTTTTCCCAAATATTTTATTAAATTTTTTTTCTCTTTTTTTTTCTTTTTCTTTCTCTTTCTTTTCTTTTTCTTTTTCTTTTCTTTTCTTTTCTTTTCTTCTTCTTCTTCCTTCTTTCTTCCCGAACCCGTCCCTTCTCCCCCTCCCGCTGCAAATCCAGACCACCTACCGTCGGTGTGCCACCAGCAGCCCTGCCCCCCCCAGCTAGCTGCTCCGCCGCCCCTAGCCTCCTTCCCCGGCGCCGACTAGCTTCCTTTCCTCCATTTTTGGCCGAAAGTTTCATTTCTTCACACCTCGCGATTCAGGCCACCATTTTCGACGCCGCTAGTCTCTTTCTTCTCCCCGAACTCCGGTGAGTGTGATTCTACCCTTGGTTTGAGCTTAAATGATCTTGATTTGCTTAGGTTTCGAATTTTTGAATTCGGCCATATTAGGGTTCTTGAATTTTTTGAACTTTAATTTGATTGATTCATGAAAAATTCCTTCACAAATGTTGTTCCCCTTAGCTTAATCTACATGTATGAATTTTTTGGAATTTTTGGAGATTATTTTGATTTTTGGGTTTTTTTGAATATTTTAATATTATTTTCTAATTTTCGGAAATTAATTAAATAAATTATGAAATTGTGTTTTATGATAAATATAGGTGTTGAAATGAATTATAGGAATTTATTTGGAATTTTTATGAATTTCTAAGTATTTATTTTGAATTATTTAAGTTTATGTAATTTTGGGAAAATTAGGTTAATTGTATTTTTAATTGAAATTAATTGGTTAATTAAGTTTAATTATTTATATTATTGATAAATATGTTGAGAAAATTAATTTTGGATAATTACACTATTTTTGGTGATTTTTTGAATGAATTTTAGTATATTTATATATATATGGGTATTTTGGTAATTTTACCCTAAATTGACTAAAAATGTAATTTAATTGGTTTTAATAGTTATTTAAGGTATAAAAATGATTTCTACAAATTATTTAGTATTTTTAACTAATGAAAACTATTTTTCGTGAATTATTTTTAATTATATATATAATATACGATTTTACTAATAAAATGAGTTTCTATCGGTTTTTACTGTGTTTAAAGGTTAATTATGTAATTCTTACTTATAAAATGAATTTCTATGATATAAGGGTATTTTTGGTATTTCTAAAATTATTCTGTGTTTGTGGACTCTGGTCGGTAGACTGTAGTTTGGAGTCCGACCGAGGGGTTGTGGATGTGTGGTTGAGCCTGTTTTTCGACGTGTGTTTCTTTGCAGGGTCGGCTCTACTCTTTGAGTAGAGAGATGTCCATTTTACAGGGGAGGTTCTATTGAATTTTTGATAGAATTCTCGTAAAACGTGATATCCGGTCGAACCCTAATTCTGTTTTTGTGTCTAATATTCTAGATCGAGTTTCTAGGATTTTCTGTTAGGTTTATTCTGATTTCTGTCGTTATTGTTTGTCTAGTTGCGCCAAGACCGAGGCCTAGTGGACCAGGCCCATCGGATCCATCTCGTGGAGCGCACTAAGTGTGAGTTACTATTTTATATATATATGCTTTAGGATGCATGATTTAGAAATATATGTTTGATTTTGATTAAATATGCATAAATAACATGATTAGTATTTAAGTATATTTTTGATATATTTTCGGTATATATTAAATTATATGCATGTTTTATTAATAAATTATATTTAAAATGTTTTTAAATATATTTCTAGCTTAATTTGTAATTTGATTGAATTTATTTGACGTATATATACTCGAGATATACCGGGTTTACTTTTGGTATATTTTTGGTATATATATGGTTTATGTTGTTATTTTATTTAATTTCATGCATCATTTATTTGTGAATGAATATTTTATATTTATTATTGAAGGATATCAATAGAATGTGCTACCTAGTGGGCAGCATTAGGACCGAGTACGTACCGGTGCGCTTATAGCATTTAGGCTATATTACTAACCTACTTGAGGATATTGATTAAATCTTATTATTTGATGTATGATATGGTTTGGAGGTGTGATTGTTGGAGCTCAGTTAACCAAGTGTCTCGGGGCCAATCACACTGATAGTCAGACTGCTGGAGCTCGGTTGACTTAATGTCTCGGGGCTAGTCTATTGTCTAAATGGATGAAGTGGATATATTTGGAATAAGTGAGCCTGTATGGCTAGAGTGTTGTCTAACACTATTTTGAGGTTGCGATTTTCTAGGGTTCTATTTTATCCTTCATAAATAGTGATTTTCAATAAAAACATATAAAATGATTTTATTGCATCTGTGTGTATTTGTCTGTATATATACATATTAGATATATATTGTTGATTGTATGCATCATCATTTAGTGTGCATGTATATATATTATAGTAATTCACTCAGTGAGGTCTGACTCCCCTCCGTTGACTATTTTTCAGGAGAGTCATCATCTTCAGACCTCAGTAGCAGGCCTGTACGCCGGATTTCTTCCGCCCCGGCTTCTTTATGTAAACTGCTTCTCTGAGTCTTGGGCTTATTTTATCTAGACACT
The DNA here is from genome assembly GCA_947683625.1 of Mallotus nudiflorus. Classification (NCBI taxonomy): domain Eukaryota; kingdom Viridiplantae; phylum Streptophyta; class Magnoliopsida; order Malpighiales; family Euphorbiaceae; genus Mallotus; species Mallotus nudiflorus. The sequence goes on from CANTUR010000108.1 coordinate 679,174, forward strand.
GCAGTAGTCATTAAATATTTAAAGAGATGTTGTATTATATATTTGAACTGGATTTGTATCAAAAGATTTATATATATGAAATGATGAGGATTTGATTTAAATCCAGTTGGTGCATATGCTATTATTATATTTATGATTTTTATTTTCGCTGCATTATATATTGTTATTATTATTGCGTGTTTTATTTTCTTTTTAGGCTTGCTACGGGTTCCGGATTCGAAAGAATTCCTGTTCCCTAGCGCCGGTCATTGCCCCTGTTTCGGGTCGTGACAGTTGCAGATAATTTAAGGTTCTATTTAATCCTTCACTTAAATAAACATTTTTCTATATTTATTATATATAAAAGTGGATTTTCACATCTGTGTTAAATGCATGTATATGTATATTATTATACTAATGTTTGACTGTATATGACTTTAGGTTGCATGCATATATATTATAATAATTCACTCAGTGAGGTCTGACTCCCCTCAATATTTTTTTATAAGATCTTTTTCTTCTTCTGACCTCACCAGTAGTACTTTACGTCGATCTTTTTCAGTCCTGACTAGACTATGTAAATTTTATATCTAACTCTTATTGTACTCTAAAAATTGTAGTAGTAGTGTTATTGTGTTAAAGGTGTGTTGTTTGATTTGATATTTGTATCAAAATATTGTATGAATATTTCATTATAACATGACATATAAAGATTTATTTTTATAATGATTAAAGTTTTAATTCTAGCATATTTTTATATTGTTATTGCATGTGTTTTTTATTTTTAAGGCTTGCTACGAGTTCCAAATTTGAAAAAATTTCCATTCCCTATCGCCGATCATGACTCCCAGTTAGGGTTGTAAAAAAGTTGGTATCAGAGCCCTAGGTTATTAGTGTTTTGGACCTAGGTTTTCAAAGTTGTGTTTTCTTTGAAACTACTACAGTAAATTAGGTTCGATTATATCTTTAATAAGTTTTCCTTGATTTAGTTTTTCACGTAATTGTTAGGATGTCTATTTGTTGTTTGTTTTGTCTGAATCTTATTGGTTTTTTTCTTTTTAGAATAAGGAGGTGAGAACGTGTTGCTACACCAATCATTGAGGTCGAGGATAATGATTCCTTTCAGGATGACATTTTACCTCTTGAGCCGCCAGTCATGCGCAGAGGCAGAGGTAGAGGTAGAGGTAGACCTCGAGGAGCAGCAGGTTGTCGTAGGCAGAGAGAGCTATAGGATGAGGAACCTGTAGAGCTAGAGTTTGAGAAAGCTGCAATACCTCTAGTTGCACTACAGATGGAGATTGTTTATTAGAAGGGTATGTCTGACCCTGAGGCAACATTGTTCTATGCCAAAGTCTGCCAGATATCTTTCGATAGGACTTCAGATCCTCTAAATTTTTTGCATACCATTGAGATGAGGACTCGGACTGCTCAGATTGAGTACCAGAGGTTTATGATTGTCGAGCTATCAATTGAGGTACCAGCCTTGGATTGGTTAGTTCAGGTCATTCAATTGCACATGACAACGATGACTTGGGCTCAGTTTCAAGAGAGGTTTATGAGGCGTTTCTATCCTGAGCCACTGCGTATGAGCTACAGACTCAAATTGACCAACATTTCCAGAGGTGACAAATCTGTGGAGGACTACACTAGAGAGTTCCTCAAACTATGTTATGACCCTTGTTTTAAATTATTAAAATATATTTTGAGATATGCAGTGTTAATAAAAAAATTAAAATTTTATTTCTATATTATCATTATTTGTGAATATTATTCATTTATGTTATTTTAAATATTTTATTTACGTAAAATATTTATTTTTGGAAGTTTATTATTTAAATATTAAAGTTATTATTATTGTTGTTATTTTAATAGCATTATTATTATTAATACTATTTTATTATAGTTATTTGTTCTTATTATTATTATTATTATTATTATTATTATTATTATTATTATTATTATTATTATTATTATTATTATTATTATTATTATTATTATTGTTATTATTATTATTATTGTTATTATTATTATTACTATTACTATTAGTTTATGTTAGTATATTAAATTTTATTAGTGCATGTGTGTGTGTCCATGTGGTGTGTGTGTGTGTGTGTATATATATATATATATATAAAGATTAGAAATAAAACTTTTTTTTGATACAGAAACATTACTCTTCTCCCCTGTTTCTTTCTTCTCTTCGCCAACCACCATTGTGCCTCCCTTCCTAGCGTCGAACCACCTCCACCTGTCACCACAACCACCACCAAACTTCACCAGCATCTCCTCCTCTTCTTCTTCTTGTTTTTTCGCAACCTGCTTGTTCCTTTTCTACCATTGTTTCCAGTGGATCGTGAGCATGCACAGTAGACCGACGATGACTCAGATGGCTCAGCTCTTGTTTTTGGTCTCTGTCAACTCCTCTAGCTCTGGTCAAGTTGATTCCAAGCTTGGTTCAAGCTCAATCCTCCTAGTTTGTGAGTTATTCCAAGTTTTTGTTTATGTATATTTAGAGTTTTTATTTTTTTAGTTAGTTATTGATTTATTTATGGATTTTTGTTTTTTAATTATTGTTCTTGGTAACTTGATCTTGCTAAAAACATTTTTTGTTAATTTTTTCGAGTTAGTTTGAATTTATGGGTATTTTGATTATTTTATTATTAATTATTGAATTTTCGTTAATTAATTATTTTAAATATGAATTTGGTTAATTTAGTGTTATTATATGTTGATATTAATTTCAATGTTGAGAAAATAATTTTTGAGAATATTATATAATTTTTAATAATATTTTTGTATTATGTATATATTGGAATTTTGGGTTAATAAGCATTTTTGGTGAAAATATTGTTTAATTATATACTTTAGATAATTATGATAAAATATATGTTGATAAAATAATTTTTATGATTTTATATATAATTTTTGAGGAATTAGTTAGTATTATGCTATTTTTTATTTTATATGTTAATTATGGATTTTTGGGGAAATTATAGTTAAATATATGATTTTATGATTTATAGGGTATTAAAATGATTTTTACAAACTATTTACTATTTTCAATTATTTAATACTAATTTTTGAAAATTAGATTCAAATAGTAGATTATTTACTATTTTGGTTATAAAATGGGATTTTAAACTAGTTTTATTATATAATTAAACTATTTACGTAGTTAAGTGTTAATTTAACTTTTTTAGATCAATTATTTGAAATTTTGGTTTTTATTAATATTGTACAATATTTCAGATTTTACTAGTTAGTTTATGATAATTTTGGAATATTATGTAAATAATAAATTTATTTATTATTTTGAGCTTAAATGGATATTTTATTATTTTTATGGTGTTAAATTGTTATTTTAATAATTATTTACAATTTATGTTAATTTAATTGTAAAGTGGGAATTTTATTCCATTTATGAATTTTATTATCAAATATTATTTAAAAACTAGAATTTTATGTCTTAGTTGGAAAATTAAGGTTTTTAATATTTTTATGGATTTTTATTATTTTATTATTTAATATTATTGGTTTGTGATTTGTGAACTTAGGTTGGGAATTTGTGCAGTTTGTGGTCCCAACCTAGGGTGTTATACTTTGTGATTTTAGAAGTATATTTTATGTGTAGGATCGGCCCCATTTTTGTAGGAAGATGTCCGTTTTACAAAGTAGATTTTGCTGAATTTTTGATAGATTTCTCATAAAATGTGATAACCGGTCCGAGTCTAGTTTTGGAATTTTGATTTAGTCTTTCTATAGTAATCCTAGAAGCATAAAGTTATAAATTTATTCTAATTTATTATTATTTATTTTCTAACTGCACCGACTCCGAGGCCTATTAGACTAGACCCGTCGAATCTGTCTCGTAGAGCACAAACTAGTGAGTTATTATCTTATATATGCATTGCATATAGAATGCATAAAAGATTAGCATCCATAAATTTTAGAATGAAAATGAATATGGTTATTTCATTAAACGAATAAGTATAATTTTGGTATACTTTAAGTATATTTTTAGAATAAGTGACATTTTACTTAGATTGTTTTTTTTAGTATAAAATTTATACATATGTTAGCATGTTTTAGTATATTTTCAGTATATTTCACTATATTTTGACATACATGCCACGTATAGGTTTAGTTTATTTTTAATAAATATTCGGTATATTTTTAGCATATTTATGGATTATTTGGTAAACATGTGGTATATATGTTTGGAATATTTTTAGTATAATTTCAGTATACATTTAGTATCTTTTATGTATATGAATGATATATTTCTTAATAAATAGATGCTATTACATTTGAATTATGCATTTTTATTATTTTAATAATTATTAAGTTTATCTGAAGGATAGTAGTAGAACAAGCTGCCTAGTAGGCTCCACTAGGACTGTGTGCGCACCAATACGTTAGAATGTTATGAGTGATATTATCAGATTATTTGATGAGAGATTTGATTGATATTAATCATTGTGATATTATGGTGAGAGTAGTGTGATTTCTGGAGCTCAATTGACTTAATGTCTTAGAGCCAATCACACTAATAGTGAGATTGCTGGAGCTCGGTCAACTTAGTGTCTCAGGGCCAGTCTTTTGTCCAAAAATGGATAAGAGATATATGTTTGAATTAAGTGAGCCTGTATGGCTAGTGAGAAATGGTGATTGAGGTTGCGAACTATTAAGGTTCTGCTCCGATCCTTCAACCAAAAGTAAAATATTTTATGTATTTATTATTATTGTAAAAGAGATTTCAGCATTTGTATAAATTGCTTGTGTGTGTATATATATATATATATACCAATGCTTGATTGTATATGACATTACGAGGTGCATGTATATATAGTATAATAATTCACTTAATGAGGTCTGACCCCCTTCAATTATTTTTTATTTTAGGAGATCTTAAATCATCAAACCTTAGCATTATTGTTCTTCGCCAGTGTTCTTCTGCCCCAGCAAGATTATGTAAATTTATATATAAACTCTGATTTGTGTTCTAGAAAATGCAATAATAGTGTTATTCTTCCAATATATTGTATGAGTACTTATTTTTATATATTAATTTGAAAAGTTTTAATTTTGTCATATTTTTATTTATTTAATACATGCTTTTATTTTTAAGGCTTGCCAAGGGTTCCGGATTCGAAAGAATTCCTGTTTCCTAGCATCGGTCATGACTCTTGGTTTGGGTCGTGACAGACTGGGTCAGTATAGAAAGGATTTGATACAAGATCAATATTTTGCTATTACGACATACGTCACTGGACTGGGTTTTGCTTTTGCTAGGATGCCTATTGCAAGCTTTACTCTTGAGTTAGTAATAGAGTTGGCTAAGAAGATAGAGTTTATATTAGTCAGGCAGGGAGTTATGCTTTATCACTATCAGTTGGGAGGTGTTCAGTTAGGAGGATTTTAGAGCACACTGTTTCAGATATTTCAAATTGGCTCTAGCAATCATCAAAGAGGATCCTATCAGTAGAACCAGAGACCTTTACAGAGAGTCCACAGGAGTAATAAACATGGTCATGGTGGACCACGTAAACCTATTAGATTTGGTTCTGGTGCTTCTAATAGTAGCAGTGGTTAGAGTTCGAGTTATGGTAGCATAAAATCAACAGTCAGTGCCTGTCAGATGTGGGAGAGTCCATCAGGGATCATGCTATATGACTCCTAAAGCTTTTTTTTATGGGCACAGACAGGAAATTTTAGCAGAACGTGTCCTTATTATGGCTACCAGCAGCCATTTTTACAGTAGTCGATTGCCAGTTCAACTCCAGCTCCTTTTTAGTTGCCTCCAGCTCAGTTTCTAAGTACAACACAGATTGTTGCCCAGTAAGGGTGTGGTAGAGGTAGCAGAGAAGGTGTTAGGGGTTTTGGTCAAGCTTCCACCAACCAGCAGGGAGGTCGAAGTCAGGCCAGAATTTTCACCCTCACCCAGTAGGATGCTCAAGCATCCAATGTCATTGTTATAGGTATACTTCCAATCTATTACTTGGATGCTATAGTTTTGATTGATCCACGTGCCACACATTCTTTCATGTCCTCTATTTTTGCATCGAAGTCGTGTTTGCAAGCTTCAAGGATGGCTTTTCTTTTATCTGTCGCCACTCCTCTAAGAGATTCATTAGACACCAATGTTGTTCTTTCTAGTTGTCCAGTGTTAGTGGGAGGCAGAGAATTGCCTATGGAATCAGTGTTGTTAGATGTGATGGAGTTCAATGTGATCCTTGGTATAGATTGGTTATCTCAACACTATGTCATTACCAATTGTCGGAGTAAAGAGGTGATTTTCAGAATTCTAAATGAAGAAGAGTTTAAGTTTGTGGTTATCTTCATTGATGATATACTAGTATATTTAAAAAGTATGGAGGAGCACGTATATCACTTGAAGATAGTATTGCAGACACTGAGAGAACATCATCTTTATGCTAAATTCTCAAAGTGTGATTTCTAGTTGGGGAATGTTGCATTCCTTGGACACTTAGTGTCTAAAGATGGTATTTAGGTTTGTTACGACCCAACCCGGAAGTCATGACTGATACTAAAGAACGAGAATTCTTTCAAATCCGAAACCTGTAGCAAGCCTTAAAAATAAAAGCATACAATAAATAAATAAAATATGCACCATAATTAACATTTTAAACCAATATAATAATAATAAACTTCTGATATATTATAAAATAAAATATATTATACAATATTCAAAGAAAGACCTCTGAAATAACAACCAACATTCTACAAATACAAAGTGTGACTACTACTGCAGTTTTCTAAAGTACAATAAAAGTCATGAAGATAATTTACACAAAATAGAAGGTTGAAGAAGTCCAGCAGATGGGCCTACTACTGAGGTCTGACGAAGAAGAATCTCCTATAAAAATAACAACTGAGGGAGTCTGACCTCACTGAGTGAATTGGTATATTATATATACTTGCATCTCCTAATGTCATAGGCAATCAATCATCCGTATATATGATAAATATATATACAAGCATTTCACACAGATGTTGAAATCACTTTATCTATTAATGTTGAAAAATATTTATTTTATTAAAGGATTAAATAGAACCCTATTTAAAGCGTAACCTCAATCAACAATAACTATCTAGCCATACAAGCTCACTTAATTCCAAATTAATTCACTTATTCCGTTATGGACAGTAGACTGGCCCCGAGACACTAAGTCAACTGAGCTCCAGCAGTCTCACTGTCAGTGTGGTTAGCCCCGAGACACTAGGTCAACCGAACTCCAGCAACCACACTATTCGATCGTATCAATATTAATCAATCGATCAACCATATCTTACCTCAAGTGATTCTCAACTCAACCCTAAATCTATCGCACCGATACGTACATAGTCCTAGTGCTGCCCATTAGGTAGCACGTTTTATCGATATCCTTCATTTAAAATTTAACATAAATGGGGGAAAATAAATAATGCATAATAACATTCATAATAACAAAATAAACCATATATATACCAAAAATATACCTAAAGTACTAAGTATATTTCAAGTATATATATGTTAAATAAATTCGAAATCAACAATAAAAATATGCCAAATAAAAAATAATAATATACTAAAAACATTCTAAATATATATAAAAAATATAACATGCATTTATTTTGAAATATATCAAAAATATACTAAACATTTAATAAAACAATTTATGAACAAGTACATATTAAAACATGTATATTCCAAATCATGCATCCTAAATGTGATGTATATATAAGATAACAACTCACAAGTTTGCGTTCCTCGAGACTGGCTCAACGGGCCCAGTCTGATAGGCCTCGATCTCAACTCAACTAGAAAATAAAATAATAACAAAAATCAAAAAATAATCTAATTGATTATTATAAGAATTCTAAAAGAAGACTCTAACGAAAGATTGAAAACTCAGACAAACACAGAATTTCAGGATCGACCTGATGTCACATTTTACAAGAATTTTACCAAAAATTCAGCAAAACTTTCTCTGTAAAACGGACATATTTCTACTAAAAACTAGAGCCAATCCTGCAAGAAAACGCACTTCTAATCATAGAATACTCAATACATTCGGTTGGGACCCCGAACTGCACAATTTTCCAACCGAAGTTCACAATTTAACCAAAAATACATTTAATATAATAAATATATTAAAAATCAATAAATTCCATAAATATCCATAAAATGTCAAAATATAATATATTTTAAACATTAAAACACTAAATATAATTATTTTCACAATAATTAAATAAAAATCTCAAATAATAATATAATATTATTAAAAATCCAACTTATCAATAATTCAATATAAAATAGTAAAAAATCACTTTTATATATCCAAATAGCCTAAATATATATTAAAAGTTATTAAAATCCATTTGATCATCAATTTAGTAAATAATATATAATTTGAAAATAATTTTTGAAAATTAGTATTAACTAGTTAAAAATAGTAAATCATTTATAAAAATCATTTTATTACCTTAAATAATTCTAAAACCATTTAAAACATAATATTTAACTATATTTTCACAAAATTACACAATTAACCCAATAATTCAAAATATACATAGTATAATTAATATTCCTCAAAAATTTTATAAAATCATTAAAATTATTTCATCAACATATATTATTATAATATTATCTAAAACTCATAATTAAACAATATTTCCAATAAAAATATAACTTTTACCCAATATTCCAATATATACATAATATAAAAATATTCTTAAAAATTATATAATATTCCCAAAAATTATTTTCTCAACACAAAAATTAATAACAATATATAATAACACCAAATTAACCAAATTCATAATTAAAATAATTAATTTACAAAAATTCAATAAATAATAATTAAATAATTAAAAATTAACCAAAATTCAAATAAATTCCAAAAATTAAAAAAAAATATTTTCAAGAAGATTAAGCTACCAAGATTAATGTTTCTTAAGGAAATTTGTTTGAATCAACCAATATCATCCCTAGAAAAAATAGAAACCCTAATAGCACTAAAACAAAAATCAAGAAAAACTCATAAAAAATCAAGCTAGAGCTCGAATTAAGCTTAGATTCAACCTCCTCAAAGCTTAAGGAATTGAACGGCACCGAAAAAGCTAGCTCCCCCTCCGATGACCACCAACACAACTATTGTCACTACTATTGTTTCTGCTAGTTTCAGCGATGGGGAAAAAGGAATAGAATGGAGGAGAAGACGGTGGCGATGGCAGGAGGAAGGTGGTCGGCCGACAACGGTGGGTGAGGCACTCTAACAATAGGCAATTAGGATAGTGCAGCAGGGAGGGAAGGAAAGTATATTGTGTTCTTCAGTTTGTGTGTGTGTGTGTGTGTGTATGTGTATATATTATATACTTTAACTTAGTATATGTGTGTGTGTGTATTATAACTTAGTCAAACTTTATCTTTAGTCGATAATAACACCCACTCAAATATAATAAACATATATATAATTATACACATAATATACTAACAATATATAACATAAAATAACAATTGAAAATAATAATAATATAAACAATATTAATGAAATAATTTAATAATAATAATATACTTAAAATAATAATATTAAAATAATACTATCCAAAAATACCATCAATAATGTAAATTAAATGTTTAAATAATAAGTTTCTAAAAATAAATATTTACGTAGAAAATGCATTCAACGTAAAAATAGTAATTATTAATCATGAATAATAATAATAATAAATAAATAAAACTTTTAAATTTTAACACTTTTAAAAATATTAACAATGCATATCTCGAATTATATTTAAATAATTTAAAAATAAGATTCATTACAAAGTTGATCCATAAAAGATTGAGGCAGTGTTTGAGTGGCCCAGACTGACGATAGTCATTAAGATTCAGAATTTTCTGGGTTTGGCTGGGTATTATGGGAGGTTTATGAAAGGTTTTTCTAGAATTACAGCTCTTATGACTTGCCTAACTCATAAGAATGTGAAGTTTGTGAATTCAAATGCTTGTGAGAACATTTTTCAATTACTAAAGGAAAAGTTAATCACAGCTCCAGTTTTGGCTTTGTCTAATGAGAAGATAAGTTCACTGTATATTGTGATGCTTCCAGAGTTGGCCTAGGTTATGTACTGATGCAGAATAATAGGCTGATAGCTTATGCTTTGAGATAGTTAAAGAAGAATGAACAGAATTATCCTACTCACAACCTAGAGATGACTGCAATAATCTTTGCTCTCAAGATTTGGAGACATTATTTGCACGGGGTGACTTGTGAGATTTCCACATATCACAAGAGCCTGAAGTACATTTTCTAGCAAAGAGATTTGAACTTGAGGCAGAGGAAATGGTTAGAACTCTTGAAGGATTATGACTGCAATATTCTTTATCATCTAAGCAAGGCTAATGTGGTGGCAAATGCCTTGAGTAGGAAGTCCTCGAGTAGTTTTACTCACATTAGTGTGAAAAGGAGATCGTTGATCCAAAAGTTGCATGAGTTGGTGGATCAAGGTCTGATGATGAAGATTAACAGGTTAGGTGGATTGTTAGCTTAGTTCAAAGTTTGATCAGTGTTGAGAGATAGGATTAAGGCAGCTTAGGGCCGATATCCTATTTTAACTAAGCTTAAGGAGAATGTTTGTGCAGGGAAGTTCACTGATTTCACACTTGATGATGAAGGCGTTTTATAGATTAGTGGTAGATTATGCATTCCTGATATGGATAATTTGAGAGAAGAGATCCTTAAGGAAGCACATTCTATAACTTATAGTGTACATCCATATGTTACTAAGATGTACCACAGTATTAGAGATTTGTATTGGTGGGATGGATTAAAGAAGGATGTAGCTAATTATATTTCCAAGTGCTTAACATGTTAGCAGGTGAAAGCTGACTATTTGGGTTACCTCATTTGAAGGATGGATACGATTCCATCAAGGTGATTGTGGATAAGTTAACCAAATCAACTCACTTCTTGCCAGTTAAAGCCACATATTCTGTAGATAAGTTGGTTAAACTATATGTTAAGCATATTATGTGCCTTCATGGAGTACCTATGTCCATCGTATTTAATAGAGATTCAGTGTTTACCTCTCAATTATAGCAGAAGTTACAGGAAGCAATGGGTATAAGACTTAATTTCAGTACTACTTTTCACCCTCAGACAAATGGTCAGTCTGAGAGGATAATGTAGACACTTGAGGATGTGTGTATTGGGTCTTAGAAGTAACTGGGATGATCATTTACCACTTGTAGAGTTTGCTTATAATAATAGCTACCATAGCATTATTAAGATGGCACTGTATAAGGCTTTGTACGGAAGGAAGTGTAGATCTCCTTTGTATTAGGATGAGATTAGAGAGAGAGCGTTGACTGAACCTGAGATGGTTCAGGATGTAGCAGAGAAAATTGCTATGATCATGTAATATCCCGTGTTTTTAAATATTTTAATACTGCATCAGGATATGCAGTGTTAATAATTTTTGTATATAATATTGATATTTTATGAGTTTGTTATTTAATTAAAGCTTATTTTAATTATTTTATATTATTTTAAGTACTTTACGTAAAATTTTCCCAGGAATGTTATTTTCGGGGAAATTAATACGTAAATAATTTAATATTAATTCTTTTAAACAATTTTACGAACTTGCATGAACTCATATATATTTTTAAAGTGCTAAATAGAGTGTATATATGTGTATATATTTAAATTAAAATAGGGTTTAATTAATTACCCTAATTTTTATTATTTATTATTAGTTTTAATATTGTTTAATTATTATTTTTTTTAGTTATTTTTTTTAGTGTATAAATTATTTACTATATTAAATTATGTGTGTGGTGTATATTTAATATGTGTGGGAATTTATATTATTATAATATTTGGTTGGGATATATATATACATATATACTTATTTATTTAACAAAAAAAATAAAGTTAACAAAAATTACAATTTTGCCACTCCTCCCTCTCTTTCTTCCCGATCGTCCCCATCCACTTTCCGGTCGCTGCCATGCCGTCGGTGTGCCACCTTCTTCCTCAGCCTTCCCCGCCACCTGCTGCAGCTGTTTTGTAGTATCCCGTGTTTTTAAATATTTTAATACTGCATCGGGATATGCAGTATTAATAATTTTTAAATATGATATTGATATTTTATAAGTTGTTGATTAATTAAAATTGATTTTTAATTATTTATTATTATTTTAAGTGTTTTACGTAAAATTTTCCAGGGACTTGCATTTTCGGGGAAATTTTCACGTAAATAATTTATTATTAATTATTTTAAATAGATTTACAGACTTGCATGAACTCATACGTATTTTTAAATTACTAAATAAAGCCTATGTGTGTATATATTTATTTAATTAGGGTTTAATTTATTACCCTAATATTTTATTAATTGTTTATTTATTTTATTGTTATTTAATTATTTTTAATTATTATTAAATTTTAAAATATTAAATATTAAGTGTGTGGTGTATATTTAATGTGTGTAATTTAATATTATTTTATTATATAGTATAAAGTATATATATATATATATACACATTACAAGTCAAAAATCAAAACTTTTGGAAAATTATCGAATTGCCCCCGATTTCTCTCTTCTTCCCCGATCACTTCCCCATCGCCATTCATGTCGCTACCATCCTGATTTCTTGCCGTTGGTGTACCGTCCGGCGTGCCACCACCTTCTTCAACCTTCCTCACCGCCTGTAGCAGTCGTTTCCGATGTCTGGAGATCGGTTTTGGCCGGAGAAGCCAAAACTTGAGCTACCGTCGATCACGACATTTTCGGCCACCATTTTCGACACCACCAGTCTCTTTCTTCTCCTTGAGCTCCGATGAGTGTGATTATAGATTTGGTTTGAGCTTAAATGGTCTTGATTTGCTTAGGTTTCGAATTTTTGAATTCGGCTATATTAGGGTTCTTGAATTTTTTGAACTTTAATTTGATTGATTCATGAAAAATTCCTTCACAAATATTGTTCCCCTTAGCTTAATATACATTTAAGAATTTTTGTAGAATTTTTTGAATTTATTTTGATTTTTGGGTATTTTTGAATATTTTAATATTATTTTCTAATTTTCGAAAATTAATTAAATAAATTATGAAATTGTGTTTCATGATAAATATAGGTGTTTAAATGAATTATAGGAATTTATTTGGAATTTTTATGAATTTCTAAGTATTTATTTTGAATTATTTAAGTTTATGTAATTTTGGGAAAATTAGGTTAATTGTATTTTTAATTGAAATTAATTGGTTAATTAAGTTTAATTATTGATATTATTGATAAATATGTTGAGAAAATTAATTTTGGATAATTACACAATTTTTGGTGATTTTTTGAATGAATTTTAGTATATTTATATATATATGGGTATTTTGGTAATTTTACCCTATATTGACTAAAAATGTAATTTAATTGGTTTTAATAGTTATTTAAGGTATAAAAATGATTTCTATAAATTATTTAGTATTTTTAACTAATTAAAACTATTTTTCGTGAATTATTTTCAATTATATATATAATATACGATTTTACTAATAAAATGAGTTTCTATCGGTTTTTACTGTGTTTGAAGGTTAATTATGTAATTCTTACTTATAAAATGAATTTCTATGATATAAGGGTATTTTTGGTATTTTTGAAATTGTTCTGTGTTTGTGGACCCCAGTCGGTAGACTGTAGTTTGGAGTCCGACTGAGGGGTTGTGGATGTGTGGTTGAGCCTGTTTTTCGAAGTATGTTTCTTTGCAGGGGCGGCTCTACTCTTTGAGTAGAGATATGTCCATTTTACAAGGGAGGTTCTGTCGAATTTTTGGTAGAATTCTCGTAAAACGCGATGTCCGGTCGAACCTTAATTCTGTTTTTGTGTCTAATATTCTAGATCGAGTTTCTAGGATTTTCTATTAGGTTTATTATGATTTCTATCATTATTGTTTGTCTAGTTGCGTCGAGACCGAGGCCTAGTGGACCAGGCCCGTCGGATCCATCTCGTGGAGCGCACTAAGTGTGAGTTACTATTTTATATATATATGCTTTAGGATGCATGATTTAGAAATATATGTTTGATTTTGATTAAATATGCTTAAATAACGTGATTAGTATTTAAGTATATTTTTGGTTTATTTTCGGTATATATTAAATTATATGCATGTTTTATTAATAAATTATATTTAAAATATTTTTAAATATATTTCTAGCTTAATTTGTAATTTGATTGAATTTATTTAACGTATATATACTCGAGATATACCGGGTTTACTTTTGGTATATTTTCGGTATATATATGGTTTATGTTGTTATTTTATTTAATTTCATGCATCATTTATTTGTGAATGAATGCTTTATATTTATTATTGAAGGATATCAATAGAACGTGCCACCTAGTGGGCAGTACTAGGACCGAGTACGTACCGGTGCGCTTATAGCATTTAGGCTATATTACTAACCTACTTGAGGATATTGATTGAATCTGATTATTTGATGTGTGATATGATTTGGGAGTGTGATTGTTGGAGCTCGGTTGACCAAGTGTCTCGGGGCCAATCACACTAACAGTCAGATTGTTGGAGCTCGGTTGACTTAGTGTCTTGGGGCCAGTCTACTATTTAAATGGATTAAGTGGATATATTTGGAATAAGTGAGCCTGTATGGCTAGAGTGTTGTCTAACACTGTTTTGAGGTTACGATTTTCTAGGGTTCTATTTGATCCTTCATAAATAGTGATTTTCAATAAAAATATATAAAATGATTTTATTACATCTGTGTGTATTTGTCTGTATATATACATATTAGATATATACTGTTGATTGTATGCATTATCATTTAGTGTGCATGTATATATATTATAGTAATTCACTCAGTGAGGTCTGACTCCCCTCCGTTGACTATTTTTCAGGAGAGTCATCATCTTCAGACCTCAGTAGCAGGTCTGTACGCCGGATTTCTTCCGCCCCGGCTTCTATGTGTAAACAGATTCGCTGAGTCTTGGGTTTATTTTATATAGACAATGCAGTAGTCATTAAATATTTAAAGAGATGTTGTATTATATATTTGAACTGGATTTGTATCAAAATATTAATATATATGAAATGATGAGGATTTGATTTAAATCCAGTTGGTGCATATGCTATTATTATATTTATGATTTTCATTTCCGCTGCATTATATATTGTTATTATTATTGCGTGTTTTATTTTCTTTTTAGGCTTGCTACGGGTTTCGGATTCGAAAGAATTCCCGTTCCCTAGCGCCGGTCATGGTCCCTGTTTCGGGTCGTGTCACGACCCAAACTAGGAGTCATGACCGGCGCTAGGGAACAGGAATTCTTTCGAATCCGGAACCCGTAGCAAGCCTTAGAAAATAAAATCATACAATAATTATATAAAAGTACGATCAAATTAAAATTTTTCTGAATCAATATATAAAATAAATACTCCAAATCCTTTTATAAATGAATACATGTTCATACAATGTTCAAATACAAATTCTCAGAGTATTTAATATCCCAAAAAAAATAATAAACTTTCAGTATAATAACACTACTACTGCAGTTTCTAGAATACAATTCAAAGTTAAGAATATACATTTGCATAAAACAGCCGGGACTGAAGAACACCGACGAGGAACTCTACAACTAAGGTCTGATGGTATGGAATCTCCTGAAAAAAATAATTGAGGGGGGTCAGACCTCACTGAGTGAATTATTATACTATATATACATGCAAACTAAACCATAACAATCAGGCATTCTTATATATATATGTATATACACACATTTCACACGAATGCCAAGCTTTGCTTTTATAAATATACTAAATGTAGAAAATGTTTGTTTTAATTCATGAAGGATCCATAGAACCCTAAATAATAACAACCTCAAACAATCCCATCATCACTCTAGCCATACAGGCTCACTTGATTCCAAATAGAACACTTATTCCAATTTGGACAGCAGACTGGCCCCGAGACACTAAGTCGACCGAGCTCCAGCAGTCTGGCCGTCAGTGTGATTGGCCCCGAGACGCTTGGTCAACCGAGCTCCAGCAATCACACTATCCATCACCTCACATCTCAATCAACCCAATAGATCATTCAATTCACTTATGGACAGTAGACTGGCCCCGAGACACTAAGTCAACCGAGCTCCAGCAGTCTGACTGTCAGTGTGATTGGCCCCGCAATCACACTATCTAACATACCATTAATCTTAGTCAAATCAATTAAATCAATTATAATCACCCAATTTTAACTCTCACTCAATCCTTATCTATCGTACCGGTACGTACACGGTCCTAGTGCTGCCCACTAGGAAGCACATTCTATTGATATCCTTCACTTTGAATAAATCATTCATTCGAAAAAATAATTAATGTAGAACAATATTCATAATAGTAAAACCAACCATATATATATATATACCAAAAATATACCTAAAATATACCCAGTATATTTCAAGTATATATATATATATATATAGTCAAATAAAATATGAAATAAACTAAAGATAAATCATTAATATAGTTAAAAACAATTTAAATGAGTAACAATAATATATCATGCATTATCTTAAAAATATACTTAAATATGCAAAAGATATACCCTAAGTACTCAAATCATTTAATAAACCATTTATGTCTAAATATTCATTTAAATACGTGTTTGTGTTTAACATATATTCACAAATATACTAAAAATAAACCTAATTATCTAGCATGCATATATCAAAAATAAACCCTAAATATACCACTAATGTGTTAGGTTTAATTTAATAACAAAACATTTATTTATTCGGAAATAAATAATAAAAAAAATATACCAAAAATAACTTAAAAATAATTTAAGTGTAGGTTTATAATTTAACATGCACTTATTTAAGAATAAACTTAAAATCTACTGAAACTATACCTAAAGTATACTAGTCATTTAATAAAATAATTATGTCTAAGTGTACATTTTAAAACATGTGTATATTACTCAAATGTATAAAACCTAAACCTAATTGTTTAATGTGCATATATCAAACTAACATGCCTAATTATTTATTATGCATATATATAAAATGCAATCCTAAATATCCCAGAAATATTATAATTTAAATCCCTTTTAAAACATACAATAAAAATGAAAAATTCTAAATAAATGCACCCTATATGCAGTGCATATATATACAGTATAATAACTCACTGGTGTGCGTTTCTAGAGACAAACTCAACGGGCCTGGTCTGTTAGGCCTCGGTTCCGGTGCAGCTAGAAAGATAAAGTAAAAATAACAGTCAGAATAAACTTCTAACTCTATACTTCTAGGATTACTATAGACAGATTTAATCAAAAATTTAGAATTAGACTCGGACCGGTTGTCACGTTTTACGAGAAATCTATCGAAATTTCGACAGAGTCTCCTCTGTAAAATGGACATCTCCCTACAAAAGTAGGGCCGATCCTGCACAGAAAACACACTTCGAAAATGCACAGCCACAACCCCTCGGTCGGACTCCCTAACTACAATTCTTCCGACCGAGGCTCACAATTCACGAAATAAACACATAATACATGAAAATTCCAGTAATATCAAAAATACCTTTGAATAACCAAAATATAGCAATTGAATATTAAAAACGCTGAAAATAATTATTTAACCAATAATTTCAATAAAACCCTAATTGATAAAACAAATATTAAAAAAATATTAACAATTCTCAACAAATTCATGAATATTGACCAGAATACATTTTAAAGCTCCAAATTACACCATTAACCCTAAAACATACTAAAAATCAATAAAAACCCATTTATTTAGAAAAATAGTATATTATATATAATTTGAAAATAATTGACGAAAAATAGTTTTAATTAGTTAAAAATACGAAAAATTTGCAGAAATCATTTTTATACCCCAAATAACAATTAAAACCAATTTAATTACATTTTTAACCAATTTAGTGTAAAATTACCAAAATACCCCTATATATATATATTCACTATAAATGTTCAAAAATTCACCAAAAATTATATAATTACTCAAAAATTAATTTCTCAACATATAATTCAATAATATCAATAAATATACTCAATTTACCAATTTATTTCAATTAAACACATAATTAACCCTATTTTTCAAAATTACCTAAACTTAATAATTTCCAAATAAATACATAAAAATTCAAAAAAATTACAAATAAATTTCTATAATTCATTTCAACTCCTATAATCACCATAAAACAAAATTTCATAATTTAATTAATTAATTTTCGAAAATTAGAAAATAATAATAAAATAATCAAAAATTCACAAAAATTAAAATAAATTCCAAAAATCACACAAAAATTATAGGATGTAGATTAAGCTTGGGGGATCAACTTTTGTTAAGGCATTTACCATGAATCCACCAAAAATTCCCGAAAAAAAATAAAAATCCAAAAATGGCCGAAATAAAGAAATCGAAAAACAGCAAAAATGGAGGGGTTAGAGCTCAAACCGAAGCTTGGATTGAGTTCACCGGAGCTTGAGGAGCTCAAGGACACCGGAATTGCGAAGAATGGTGGCCGGAATCGCTTGGAACCACGGTGAGCTCGAGTTTCGGTTCCTTGCTGCCACAGCCGCTTGCCGACGCCGGAGAAGAAGGTAGAAGACGGCGGAAGGCAACTGGAGCTGCTGGAAGGCCGGACGGCACACCGATTGTAGGGGACCGACGGTGACAGGCGATGGTGGATGGTGGTTTGTGGTGGGTTTCGGGGGAGATGAGTTTGTGTGTGTGTGTTTTATGTTTAATGTACATATATATACATATAATACTTTATATTATAATAATACAATATATATATATATATATATATATATATACTAATCTCCACATACACATATATTAATATATATATACACACACATACATATATTCACAAACACAAATAAAATAATACAACCCTAATATATGTGTGTATATATATGTAGCACATATATTAATCACGCAGATAATGTAGTTTAATAAAATGAACAATATTAAAATAAAATACACTAAGTTAAATACTATTAAAATAATATCATTCAAAGTAATAAATATGAATAACGTAAATAAATTCTCTAAAATACTGAGTCTCAAAATAAATATTAAATTATTTATGAGTCAATTTTCCCAAAAATACAAATTCCCGGGAAAATTTTACGTAAAGTACTTAAAATAATATAAAATAATTAAAATTAGCTTTAAACAAATAACAACTCTTAAAATATCATAAATATATACAAAAATTATTAACACTGCATATCCCGATGCAGTATATATAAAAAAAAATTATTTAAAAATTCGGGATATTACAGGTCGTGACATGTTTCCAGCGTCGGGAAGCTTGTTTTGACTGAGAAAGCCGAAACACTTCTCACCGTCGTTCATAGCGTTTTCGGCCACCGTTTTTGACACTGTCAGTCTCTATCTTCTCCTTGAGCTTCGGTGAGTGTGATTCCAAGTTTTGTTTCACTTAAAATGGTCTAGATTTGCCTAGGTTTCGATTTTGCAATTTCGGCCAATTAGGGTTTTCGAATTTTTCTGAGCTAAAATTGATTGATTCATGAAAAATTAATTCACAAATGTTGTTCCCCTTAGCTTAATCTTCATGTGTGAATTTTTTTAAAATTTTTGGGAATTATTTTGATTTTTGGGTATTTTTGAATATTTTATTATTATTTTCTAATTTTTGAAAATTAACTAATTAAATTATGAAATTGTGTTTTATGATATATATATAGGTGTTGAAATGAATTATAGAAATTTATTTGTAATTTTTGTGAAGTTTTATGTATTTATTTTGAATTTATTTAGTTTATGTAATTTTGGAAAAACAGGGTTAATTGTGTGTTTAATTGAAATTAATTAGTTAATTGAGTTTATTTATTGATATTATTGATATATATGTTGAGAAAATTAATTTTTAGCAATTATATTATTTTTGGCGAATTTTTGGATTTATTTTAGTATATTTATATATATAGGGTTATTTTGGTAATTTTACCCTAAATTGGCTAAAAATGTAATTAAATTGGTTTTAATAGTTATTTAAGGTAAAAAAATGATTTCTACAAATTTTTTAGTATTTTTAACTAATTAGAACTATTTTTCGTAAATTATTTTCAAATTATATATATAATATACGATTTTTCTAAATAAATGAGTTTTTATCGGTTTTTACTGTGTTTTAGGGTTAATTATGTAATTTCTACTTATAAAATGTATTTCTATGATATAAGGGTATTTTTGATATTTTGTAAATACTCTGTAAATTGTGGACCTCGATCGGTGATTTGTAATTTGGAGTCCGACCGAGGGATTTTGATTGTGATTCTGTGTCTATTTTTTGAAGTGTGTTTCTTTGCAGGGCCGGCTCTACTCTTTGAGTAGAGAGATGTCCATTTTATAAGGGAGGTTCTGCCGAATTTTTAGTAGAATTCTTGTAAAACGTGATGTCCGGTCGAATTTTGATTTAATTCTATGTCTAGTAATCTAGATCGAGTCTTTAGAACTTCTGTAGATGTATTCTGATATTTTGTGGTCGTTTGCTTGTTTAGTTGCGTCGAGACCGAGGCCTAGTGGACCAGGCCCATCGGATCCATCTCGAGGAGCGCAATAATTTGTGAGTTACTATTCTATATATATATGCTCTAGGGTGCATGATTTTAAAAATCTATGTTTTATTGTGACTAAAAATGCATAATGGTTTAATTACTACTTAAGTTTATTTTTAGTTTACTTTTAGTTTATTTTTGGTTTATTTTTGGTATATTTTAAACTATATGCAGGTTTTATTAACAAATTATGTTTAAAATTTTTTTTAATATATTTCTAGTTTATTTTGTAATTTAATTGGATTTATTTGACGTATATTTACTCGAAATATACCTGATTTACTTTTGGTATATTTTAGTATATATATGGTTTATATTGCTATTTTATTCAATTCATGCATCATTTACTTTTATGAATATATGCTTTATATTTCAATGAAGGATATCAATAGAAGGTGCTACCTAGTGGGCAGCACTAGGACCGAGTACGTACCGGTACGCTTATAGCATTTAGGCTATATTACTGTCACGACCCAAAACAGGGGCCATGACCGGCGCTAGGGAACGGGAATTCTTTCGAATCCGGAACCCGTAGCAAGCCTAAAAATAAAATAAATCATGCAATAATAACAATAACCATATAATATGCAGCGGAAATAAAAATCATAAATATAATAATAACATTTTCATCACTGGATTTGAATCAAATCTCATCACATATATATAAAATCTCTTTAATACAAATCCAGTTTCAACATAATACATCTCTTTAAATAAAATACATGAAATCCAATACTTTAATTCACAACTACTGTAGTGTCTAGATAAAATAAATAAGACTCAAGTAGATAATTTACATAAAAAAGCCGGGGCGGAAGAAATCCGGCGTATCGACCTGCTACTGAGGTCTGAAGAAGTTGACTCTCCTGAAAAATAGTCAACGGAGGGGAGTCAGACCTCACTGAGTGAATTACTATAATATATATACATACACACTAAGTGATAATGCATACAGTCAATAATACATATTTAATATGTATATATATAGACAAATTCACACAGATGCAGAAAAATTATTTTTATATATTTTATTGAAATTATTGAAAATCCCAGTTTATGAAGGATCACATAGAACCCTAGAATATCGCAACCTCAGAAAATAGTGTTAAACAACACTCTAGCCATACAGGTTCACTTATTCCAAATATATCCACTTAATCCATTTGGACAGTAGACTGGCCCCAAGACATTAAGTCAACCGAGCTCCAGCAGTCTGACTGCCACTGTGATTGGCCCCGAGACACTTGGTCAACCGAGCTCCAGCAATCACACCCAAACCATATCTCACACATATCAATAATCACATTCAATCAATATCCATAAATAAGTTAGTATTATAGCCTAAATACTATAGGCGTACCGGTACGTACTCGGTCCTAGTGCTGCCCACTAGGTAGCACGTTCTATTGATATCCTTCATTAATAATATAAATCATTCATTCACAATAAATGATGCATGAATTTAAATGAAATAACAATATAAACCATATATATACCGGAAATATACCAAAAGTAAACCAGGTATATTTCGAGTATATATACGTCAAATGCATTCGATCAAATTATAAATTAAGCTGGAAATATATTTAAAAACATTTTAAGTATATTTTATTTACAAAATATGCATATAATTTAATATATACCAAAAATATACTTAATGTAAACTTAAGAAATAATCAAATTATTTATGCATATTTAATCAACATAAAACATGCATTTCTAAATCATGCATCCTAAGCATATATATATAGTATAGTAACTCACCTAATGCGCTCCACGAGACAGGTCCGACGGGCCTGGTCCACTAGCCCTCGGTCTCGGCGCAACTAAACAAGCAATAAATAACCGACATTAGAATAAACCTAACAGAAATCCTAGAATTCAATCTAGAGTATTTAAGTACGGAAATAGAATTAGGGTTCAACCGGATATCACGTTTTACGAGAATTCTATCGAAAATCCGGCAGAACCTCCCTTGTAAAACGGACATCTCTCTACTCAAAAGAGTAGAGCCGACCCTGCAAGGAAATACACTTCAAAAAACTACACAAGGCACAATCAAAATCCCACGGTCGAACTCCAAACTACAGTTCATCGACCGCGGTCCACAAACACAGAATAATTCCAGATATACCAAAAATATCCTTAAAACCTAGAAATACATCTCATAGGTAGAAATTACATAATTAACCTTAAAACACTGTAAAAATCGATAAAAACTCATTTTATTAGTAAAACCGTATATTATATATATAATTGAAAATAATTCCCGAAAAATAGTTTTAATTAGTTAAAAATACTAAATAATTTGTAGAAATCATTTTTATACCTTAAATAACTATTAAAACCAATTAAATTACATTTTTAACCAATTTAGGGTAAAATTACCAAAATACCCCTATATATATTAATATACTTAAATTACTTCAAAAATTCACCAAAAATTATACAATTATCCAAAATTAATTTTCTCAACATATTTATCAATAATATCAATAATTAAACCCAATTAACCAATTAAATTCAAATAAAACACATTTAACCCTAATTTCTCAAAATCACATAAACTTCAATAATTCAAAATAAATACTTAGAAATTCATAAAAATTCCAAATAAATTCCTATAATTCATTTCAACACCTAATTTAACCATAAAATCCAATTTAATAATTTAAATAATTAATTTCCGAAAATTAGAAAATAATATTAAAATATTCAAAAATACCCAAAAATCCAAAAAACCTCCAAAAATTCTACAAAAATTCATACATGTATATTGATATACTAGGAATAACATTTGTGAAGGGAGTTTTCATGAATCATCCAATTAAAAGCTCAAAAAAATCAAAAACCCTAATAGGCTGAAATTGAAAATTCGAAACCTAAGAAATTCTAGACCATTTTAGCTCAAACCAAAGCTAGAATCACACTCACCAGAGCTCAAGGAGAAGAAAGAGACTGGCGGTGTCGAAAATGGTGGCCAGAAATGGGAGAAACGGCAAAGGGACAATTTTCGACCAAAAATGGAAAATGGAGCTGCCGATGCCGGGGAAGGGAGCTGCTGGCGACGGGGGACGGCTGGGAACGGTGGTGGAAAGCCGGGAGGCACACCGATGGTAGGTGACCGGAGTTGCAGCGGTGAGGGGTGAGGTGGGTGGTGGTCGGGCGCGGGAGAGAAGGAAAGAAGAAGAAGAAGAAAAAAAAAAAGAAAAAGAAAGAAATAAAAGAAAAAAGAAAAGAAAAATAAAAAGAAAAATAAAAATAAAATAAAATAATTTTAATAATTTAATAATAAATAAAATAATTAAATAACAATAAATAAATAAATAAATAATAAAATATTAGGGTAATATATATTAAACCCTAATTAAATAAATATTCACACACATAGTCTTTATTTAGTATTTTAAAAATACGTATGAGTTCATGCAAGTCCGAAAATACATTTAAAATAATTAATAATACATTGTTTACGTGAAAATTTCCCCGAAAATGCAAGTCCCGAAAAAATTTTACGTAAAACACTGAAAATAATACACAGTAATTAAAATAGGTTTTAAATACATATTAACTCGTAAAAATATCATATAATATACAGAAATTATTAACACTGCATATCCCGGTACAGTGTAAAAATATTTTAAAAACACGGGATATTACAATTACTAACCATTTATGGATATTGATTGGATTTGATTATTTGTTGTGTGAGATATGATTTGGGAGTGTGATTGCTGGAGCTCGGTTGACTAAGTGTCTCGGGGCCAATCACACTGATAGTCAGACTGCTGGAGCTCGGTTGACTTAGTGTCTCGGGGCCAGTCTACTGTCTAAATGGAACAAGTGAATATATTGGAATAAGTGAGCCTGCATGGCTAGAGTGTTGTCTAACACTGTTTGAGATTGCAATTTTCTAGGGTTCTATTTGATCCTTCATAAACTGTGATTTTCAATAAAAATATATAAAATGATTTTTATTGCATTTGTGTGTAATTGCCAATATACATACATATTATATATACTTTTGACTGTGTGCATTGGCATTTAGTATGCATGTATATATATTATAGTAATTCACTCAGTGAGGTCTGACTCCCCTCCGTTGACTATTTTTCAGGAGAGTCATCGTCTTCAGACCTCAGTAGCAGGCCTGTACGCCGGATTTCTTCCGCCCCGGCTTTATTATGTAAACTACTCACTTGAGTTTTATTTTATGATCTAGACACTGCAGTAGTCATAAAATTGTTAAAAGATATTGTATTATATTTGTATGAGTTATGTATTTTAAGAATTTGAACTGGATTTGTATTAAAAGAGTTTATTTATATATGAGATGAGGATTTGATTTAATTTCATTTGGTGGAAATATTATTTTGATATTTATGATTTTATTCTGCTGTATAATATTTTACTTAATTGTGTTGTTATTATTACTATTGCATATTTTATTTTATTTTAGGCTTGCTACAGGTTCCGGATTCGAAAGAATTTCCGTTCCCTAGCGCCGGTCATGGCCCCTGTTTTGGGTTATGACATATCAGAAGGAGATTAGAGACCACAGCTAGAAGATAGAAGAGCTATGCGGATCCAAGATGCAGAGAAGTGGAATTTCAGGTTGGAGACTATATGTTTCTAAAGGTGTCTCCGATGAAGGGTGTGACGAGATTTAGTAAAAAGGGGAAATTAGCACCGAGATATATTGGACCATTTGAGATTCTGAAGAGAGTGGGCATGGTTGTATATCGATTGATTTTGCCTCCAAATTTGTCCTAAATGCATCCAGTGTTCCATATCTCGATGCTGAGGAAGTATATTTCAGACCCTCACACGTATTGTAGCCTGAAAGTGTGGAAGTGAACGAAGACCTCACGTATGAAGAGGAGCCAATTACGATAGTGGACTATCAAGTTCGACAGTTGATTTCGAAGCAGATCCCGATGGTCAAGATATTATGGCAATGCAACAACAAGGAGGAGCATAATTGGGAGGTAAAAGCCAAGATGTGGGTGGCTTAGCCTTACCTCTTTCCTCAATGAATTTTTGTATTATGTTCTTTTATTTAAAAATTCAAAAATGAATTTTTGTAAGAGGGGAAGATTGTAATGATCTAATATTTTAAATTATTAAAAGTTATTTTGAGATATGCAGTGTTAATAATATTTTAGATTTTATTTATATATTATCATTATTTATGAATAGTATTTATTTACTTTACGTTAAATATTTTATTACATGTAAAGAAAATTATTTGGAAGTTTTATTATTTAAAAATATTAAAGTAATTATCATTATTATTATTATTATTATTATTATTATTATTACTACTACTACTACTACTATTAGTGTTACTATTTCATGCATGTGTTATTATTGTTATTATTATTATTATTATCATCATTACTATTATTAGTATTATTATTATTATTTGTTATTGTTATTATTATTAGGGTTATTATTGTTATTGTTGATGTGCATGTGTTATATATATATATATATGTATTGGGTCAAAAGCAAATTCATGGGTCAACTATTTCTTTCTTTCTCCTTCTTTTTTTTTTCTTTTTTCCCTGTTGTCTTCTTCCTCTTCCCGCAAGCTTGCAGAAACCACCCACCTCGCTGAAGCCACCACCTACCACCATCATCTTCCTTCTTCATCTCCTCCCTTTCGTCGCTGCCAGTGTGCCTGATCAACGTCAGAGCAACCTAGAACAACAGCAGCAGTGTCACCAGTGACCTTTTCTAGCAGCCTTTGCTCTCATTCTTAGGTTCTTTGGACTCTTTGAGCTCCGGGAAAGCCATTTCCAAGCTTGGTTTAAGCTTAAATCTCTTCATTTATAAGTTTTCTTTAAGTTTAGTTTATGTCTATTTTGGTTTTTATTTTTTTTAAGCTCGATTTCTTAAGTTTTAGGTTAATGGTCTTTAGAAATGTTGTTTAGGATAGCTTAATCTTAACAAATATTATTTTTGTGGATTTTTTTGAATTATTTGATTTTTGGGTTTGAATTTTCTAGCTAGTCATTGTTCTGGTGACCTCGTTGAAAAATTATTTTATTTTTAATAAATTGTTTGAATTATTTGGAGCATATTTTTTGAAGGACTTATATTGAAATTTTGTCCAATTATTTATTGTGAATTTTTGAAAGTTTATGTGAAAAATTAATTTTTGGAAAAAAATTACATAAATTAGTGAATTTTATGTTTTAATTGATATTATGGTTAATTAGTATGTTTTAAATGACTTTGGAATAATAAATAGTATTAAATAATTTTTACGAATTATTTACTATTTTTAACTAATTAATAATAATTTTTGAAAATATATTCAAATAATAGTTTTATTTATTATTTTTGTGAATAAATGAATTTTTAACTATTTTTATTATATGTTTAAACTATTTGAATAATTAATTGTGAATTTTACTATTTTATTTTGAATAATTAAAAAAATTAGATTTTTATTAATATTATATAATTTATTTGAGATTTTATTTAGTTAATGTGAAAATAATTATATTTAATATTTTTTATATTTAAATAAATTATATTTTGGTTTATTATTGATGATTATGTATTTTAATGATTTTTATTATATTATTATTAGTTAATATTGATTATTGTGAATTGTGAACCTCGGTTAGAAATTATGTAGTTCGGAGTCCCAACCCGAGGCGTTGAGCATTTGTGTTATAGAAATGTGTTTGCTTGCAGGATCGGCTCTACTTTCAAAAGAGAGATGTTCGTTTTACAGTGGAGACTCTGCCGAATTTTCAGTAGAATTCTCGTAAGACATGACGTCATGTCGATTCTGAGTTTTTGGTTTATGGTCGAGTCGTGTCTAGATCAAGTCTTCTTATAGAATTCTTAGAAGTGTAAATTAAGTATTCGATTATAATTCTGTTATTATTATTTATTTTCGTAATTGCGCTAAGACCGAGGTCTATCGGACCAGACCCGTCGAATCTATCTCGAGGAACGTAAACATGTGAGTTATTATTTTTTATATACATTGCATGTAGATACATGATGATGAACATTCATGTTTCATTTATATGTCTAAACATGAATTATTTTATTAAATGAATAAGTATATTTTTTGGTATACTTTTAGTATATTTTTTGTATATTTGATATATATGTGACATTTATACTTGGTTTGTTTTTAGTATATATTCGATATATATGTGCCATATATATGCTAGTATATTTTTGGTACATTCATGGTTTATTTTGGTATATATGTGGCATATATATATTTGGAACATTTTTAGTATATGTTGGTATATTTCTGGTATATAGTGGGTATATTTCCAGTATATGCTTGGTATATATCTGGAATATAAATGGTGTATTCTTCTATAATAGATGCCATTATATTTTAGTTGTACATTTTATTATTTTCCATAAATATATGATTTTATTTGAAGGATATCAATAGAACATGTTACCTAGTAGGTTGCACTAGTACTGTGTATGTATCGATTCGTTAGACTTTAAGGTTGATATTGTGAGAATCATTTGAGGTGAAATTTGATTATTTTGATTATGAGGATTGCAATAAGTGAGTTGTGTGATTGCGAAAGCTCAGTTGACCTAGTATCTTGGAGCCAATCACACTGACAATGAGATTGCGGGAGCTCAGTTGACTTAGTATCTTGGGGCCAATCTACTGTCCAAAGATGGAAAAAAAGAATTGCTTTGGAATTAAGTAAGCTTGTATGACTAGTGAGATATTTTGATTGAGGTTGTGAATAATTTAGGGTTTTATTTGATCATTCACTTAAATAAACATTTTTCTGTATTTATTATATATAAAAGTAGATTTTTATATCTGTGTGAAATGCATGTATATGTATATTATTTGACTGATGTTTGACTATATATGATTTTAGGTTGCATGGATATATATTATAATAATTCATTCAATGAGGTCTGACTCCCCTCAATATTTTTTTACAATATCTTCTTCTTCTTCTAACCTCACCAGTAGTACTCTATGTCGGTCTTTTTCAGCCCCGACTAGACTATATAAATTTTATATCTAACTCTTATTGTATTTTAGAAACTGCAGTAGTAGTGTTATTGTGTTAGAATTGTGTTGTTTGATTTGAGATTTGTATCAGAATATTGTATAAATATTTTATTATGATATGACATATAAAGATTTTATTTTTATATTGAGTAAATTTTTAATTATGGCATATTTTTATATTGTTATTACATTTTTTTTATTTTTAAGATTTGTTACAAATTCTGAATTCGAAATAATTCTCATTCCTCAATGCCACTCATGACTCTCGATTTGGGTCATGACAACTATAATTAAAATATTAATTTTTAAACTATTTTCTATTTATTTTATTTCTTTGTTCAATTATATATATATATATATATATATAATAAAATTATTATAATAAATTTTAAATTCTTATTTTTATAATAAATTAAATTATAATTTTTTTATTAACAATTTAATAAATTATTACAATAACTTTGCAAATTTACTACTTATTCATTAAAAAAGCTTTTTATATTTTTATCATAAATTTTTAAGAAAAAAGTCAACTATATTAGTTTTTTTTTATTAATGTTGCAGTTTATTAGTTGTTAGTGAAGAGTGAAATTTTTTTTAATTAATTTTAAAGCGATTAAAATTTATGTTTGTTTTGAAATATTTAAATAGGTCAATAATTAAAAAAAATATTAAAAATTATATACTTGATGTATACGTTTTACCATTTTCTAAATAAAAAAATAATTTATATTTCTTGCTAACTGCTACGCGAAATTTCCAAAATTATTAGTCTCCGCCCATAGCGTCACACTCGTGCTCAGTGGGCCTCTGACTTCATCAACCGACTGACTCGCTGGCTCTTTTTTCGTAATTTTCAAAACACTCGCTAATTAATGTGGCTTCATTGCATGAAAAATAAAAAAAAAATCCTAATCATTTTGTGTGATTCTATTCTACACATATAATAAAATACTAATAATTATTTTAGCCTTAATTAAAACAAGTCACAGTCGGACGCAGGCCTACAGTGACAATAATAGAGTAAGAATAATTGTACTTTTTTTTTTACATCACAAATCTCAAGTTATTTATGTTTATTATTTTTAAGAAAAATGCTAGGTGTTAGGATTTGCAATGCAAATAGTAACATCACGTCTCTATTTTTACTGTAATATCCTTATATATTTTCTGTAATTATTTAATTAATTTTTTTATTTACAGACTGTAGATATTTTAATTTTAAATCTGTTGTACACTATAAATTTTAGAGTGAAAAAATAAATTTTAAAAAATCTAAAATAGATGTACGATGATCAAGACGTCACTACTTATAATATATCATTATCTTATTTTTAAGTATTTGAAAAATA
Organism: Mallotus nudiflorus; assembly: GCA_947683625.1. Lineage (NCBI taxonomy): Eukaryota > Viridiplantae > Streptophyta > Magnoliopsida > Malpighiales > Euphorbiaceae > Mallotus > Mallotus nudiflorus. Next base: position 709,162 of record CANTUR010000108.1, read on the forward strand.
TGACCAACAATCAATAGATCAATTTGTAAAAAATTATCTTTATTTACATAAAATTTTTGGTTCAAATTTAATATATAGAATTGTATTGTTAAAATATTTTTACATACTTTATAATTGTGTTTGAATTGAAATGAAATGAGCGGTTTGAACTAAAATATAAATGGATGCAATTGGAATTTATTCCATTGTATTTTATTTTAAAATTAGTTGGGTGTGTCATTGGATGAATGAGAGTCTGTGCTTAGGTGGCTACGCTCCGTCCCTTTTTATTCATTTATTTATATATATATTTTTGCACTTGGTGAAATTAATTAATTTATTATAGCTTTATATAATATATATTTTTCAATAATTAATTAATGGTGGCCAGTGACAGTGCAAATTTTCTAAATAATAAATGTTCCCAACAATATTGTGGAAGCTGTGTTTCAGTTCTGTGTCATATTTTTGGAAAAGCAAGGGCAGCAGACAGAAGAGAAGAGAAGAGAAGAGAAGAGAAGAGATGGGAGTGATGTATCATTCATCTTCGTTTCTTCTTCCGACGATCTCCGGCGAACAGCAACCGCCGTCCCTTAAATATGCTCTCATCGTGCTTAACCAGAACCTTCCTAAATTCACTCCTCTCATCTGGAATCACGGTACTTGCTAGCTACCGAAAATTACTACTACCCATGAATGATGTCTCTGAATTGGTTGGTTTTTGAGGTGTTTGTTGTTGTTGTTTTTAATTATTGTTATTACTTTGTGTTTAGAACAGCAAAACTACACGTCTGTGCAGATGGAGGTGCAAATCGCGTGTATGATGAAATGCCTCTCTTCTTTCCTCATGAAAGTCCTCTTGACGTTCGACTCAGGTTTCTTCTCTAATTTATTTGGTTATTTATTTCGATCTCTTTGCTTTCCTTTTGAGTGTGATTATCGATTGGGAAATAAAAAAAAATATTCATGTAAAAAAGAAAAAAAAAATCTGTACAAGATAGTAAAGAATTCATGGTAAACAGGATAATTGTAAGGAGCTTCACTTCATTATCATCTGTGATGATTAATTGTATTCCATGGAACTCCATGCCCGTAGCTTCTCTGCTGCACCAGATAGCTATAAACCATCAGCTTCTAAAACTCACCGTTAACTTTTTAACAGGTACAAACCAGATCTAATCAAGGGAGATATGGATTCTATCCGAAGGGAAGTACTGGATTTCTATACCAGTCTGGTGAGGACTTGTTCCTCGCATGTGTCTACACAACATTAACATGTTGCCCGTTTGTTTGAATATCTCATTTTTTATTTATTTATTTTATACGGGCGTCACTTTTTTTTTTAATATTCGTGGTGTTTTTGTAACTGTTGGATTTTGCTAAGATAAGATGCCTAAGCTATGCTGGTCAAATGCAGGGAACCGAAGTGGTTGATGAATCTCATGATCAGGACAGCACAGACTTGCACAAATGTGTTACATACATCCATGACTTCACTCCAGACTTGGATAAATCTACTGTAAGTTACGTATAGAAATATCTGAAGGCGTGTGTGTATGCTCATCTTCTTTGAGCAAGCACTATATTTGTGTGAGCTTGCTAGCTAGTTATTAAAAATTTAGCTTGGAACTTGTTAGTGAACAACTACTTTTTAGCAGATGCTCTGCAATGGATCAAAATTTTCACAGTTATGTTTGCAGAAAGTGGTTGGCATTATGATAAACTTGGCTCTTATTTGGCAGCTTTGCATTCTTGTTACTGGAGCACTTGGTGGACGATTTGACCATGAGGCTGGAAACATTAATGTTCTTTATCGGTTCTCGACAATACGAATAATCCTTTTATCTGATGACTGCCTCATCCACCTCCTTCCAAGTTCTCACCATCATATAATTTATATCCAATCTTCTGTAGAGGGCCCACATTGTGGACTCATTCCCATAGGGAAGCCATCTGGGAGTACCACAACCACTGGGCTCCAATGGGATCTCGGTAAGTATGTTGCAGTTGCACTGTTTGTTCTGGTTCTTAATTTCAATGTTTAATTAGATGAAAGGAAATGAGCTTTAGCTTTGTCTCGTCACGTCCTTTCTATTATAAGAGCATGTTAGCCATTGACTGGTGAACAACAGTGGAGATTGGTGACCGAACAATCACAGACCAAAACACTAGAATTTTGAATGATTTGCTACTTCCATAGCATCAAGTTTTACTTTGACATGCCACTGATGATGGATATCTGATGTATCCTTTTATGGGATCACAACATGTGCTACACGTGTTATACATTCGAACTTATTATTTATGTATTTTTTTAAAACTTTTCAGCTGACATGGAGATGAGTTTTGGTGGGTTGATAAGTACCTCAAACATTGTCGAAGGAGGAAAAGTAACTGTGCAATCCAGTTCAGATCTTCTGTGGACAATTTCCATTAAGAAGGTGTAATGCAGCTAATAAGTAGCTGCTAATGAATTTCTTAACCAGCACTGCAATTGCCCTTTTCTGTTACAAAAGTGCAATTTAGATGGCTCTTTATGTGTATATTTAATTTATTATCTGGAAGAAATGATTAAGTGGCCTGCATTTCTTCCAATGATTATATGGGAAACACTTTGTTTACCAATTTGGTAACGTCTGTAAAAAATTCGTTGGTATCAGCCATTTTTGTTCTTACTTTTTAATATTTTCTTAGTAGAGGCGAAAATGAAAAGTCCATGCATTTAGTCTTTCTCTACGTGCTTTATAACAGAATTACCCCTTGCTACTATAAATAGATGTCGGTGGAAGAAATTACTGAATTTAATAGAACCGCTGGATAGAAGTTGGTATAGAAGTTTGAGAATTTTGTTTTCTAATTCCTGTTGTTTCCCCTGCCAAAGTTGAGCGGAAACAATACGACAATAAACAAAATCAAATCATAGGAACTAAAAATAATTGAACCAATAGACAAAATTATAGCACATGATAACACCTTTTAAGGACAGAAACAAACTAAGATAAGAAGGCTGCTTATTTGATTGATCAAAATTAGCATGTACAGGCTGAAGACAGGATATAAATTTAAAAAAAAATGAAGGAAGAAAAAAAGAAGAAAAAGAAATGAGAGAAGGGAGGCGGCATTGGCCTAGAGATCAATTTGGTGAGATGTCTGTAGATAAATGACTCGAAAAGAAACCTATGTATAATACAATGGTGAATCCATAAGCGCGGCCCCTATATTCTATACTTCACCTCTTGAGGTGACTAAGAATATAATAAACTTGAAACCATCAATTTCTATACAAAGACAATATTCCTCTACATGAAGTAGCTAAGTGATTTCTTCTTTCTTGATCCACCTTCTCCATACAGATCATTCCATTGGAGAAGCTCATTCATATTTGTAGACTCCGATGACACACTTGCACACACCTGTAATACAATATTAATTTTCTTTTTTTTTTTTTTTTTTGAAAAGCAATATTAAATTTATTAAATATAGAAGAACACAGCATACAGGCATAATAGTGACACTGAAAACTTGAATCGAGCATTTTTTTTCTTCCCAAAGTATAATAGTGACCCAAGTTTTTTTTTTTTCTTCCCATTCTGTCGTGCATTCAAAAGACACGGGACTCATTCAGAGTTAACTTTATCTTTCACCATAGAAGAAACATACACCTCAATTTGCTCATAAAGACAACAAATTACACATGTTCATGCATATATAAAGCACAAAGAAGCATCATACCTGTTCATGTGCATATTTGAAGTCCTCCATCTTAAGTGAGCGGATGTCAGTACTACAATACAATGTAGGTAGAGGTCTGTTCTCAGCTAGAGCTAAAGCTTTCTCCTGAAATTTTGCACAAAAACAAGATGAAAATATGCCACCCGCACTAAAAGAACAAGCATAGGTTTACAACTCCAGTTACAAGAAGCAGGCCTTTTAGCCTGCATGTAGTATGTGTCACATCAACTACTATGAATCCAGTAACTTTGACTATGTAGCCCTATGTATAGTACTAAAAGAACGAACATAGGTTTATAACTCCAGTTACTACAAGCAGGCCTTTTAGCCTGCATGTAGTATGTGTCATCAGTAACTTTTGACTATGTAGGCCTATTGTATTGTATGCATTATCTCCAGAACTTTGTCTTCTTAGCTTGCCAACAGTAAAGGAGAAAATGCATACAACTTGCATTAAAATTAGCATACTGAGATGGCATATTCAAGAGAACCCAAAGCGATTGGGCAGACAAAAACCAGTGTCATTATACTAATTGCATTCAGTCATTCATCAACCTACCTTCTTCTCTTTTTCCAATATCTCTCGGATGGGACAATGTGCTGCAGTCACACTTAAATTCTGAAAAAAGAAAAAAGTTCAGAGGGTACCAAAATATAAGTAAAAAATGTGTCAGGTGGTGGGGCAAGCAAGGGAGAAATTAACCAACCTTTAAATCACTCCCAGAGTAACCCTCTGTCATATTAGCAACTGCTTCTAAATCAACGTCAGGTGCTAGTTCCTCTTTGGCCAAGATAACACTCAAAATTTTTTCTCTGTTAGGTGCATCTGGCAAGTTGACCATCAGCCTGCAAAAGCCAGTAGATGATCTTTTTTTTTTAATTTAAAATAGCCCTTGTTCAAATTTCACAATATTCTTGGTTTTCTTTAAAAGATTATATTAAAAAAATAAAATAAAATAAAAAATAAAAATGCAGAAGATAAGAACCTCCGGGGAAGCCTCCTAATGACAGCCTCATCAAGGTCAAAAGGCCTATTTGTGGCAGCTAGTACTAATACTCGTTCTTTATCTTTGGTACGCAGTCCATCCCAGTTCACCATAAACTCATTCTTCATTTTACGCATAGCCTCATGTTCTCCTGGATTTTCACGTCTTCCAAGCATGCTATCCACCTATTTAAAGAAACAAAAATAGAATTGTGAAAATTAATAGAGTTGCCTGTGTTTATCATGTGCAACTGACATCTAACAGCACAAAAAATTAATAAAATAAAAAACAGGTGATGAGCAGAAGCATTGGACAAACCTCATCAACAAAAATGACACTTGGTGCAATTTTACTAGCTAGGGAGAACACTGCCTTAACATACTTCTCGCCTTCACCAAACCACTGCAATTAACAGTGTCAAAATTTCAATCAAAGCTTATACAATATTGAATACAAAATATTAATTCACACAAATACCTTAGAAGTAATACTCGACATAGATATGTTTATGAAGTTTGCACCCGCTTCCGTTGCAACTGCCTTCGCAAGCATTGTTTTTCCAGTACCAGGAGGCCCAAAAAGCAATATTCCCTTACAAGGCTGTATATGGAGCAACACCTCTTAGGTATATGTCACACCAACTTACTGACATGTGAAGGAGAGGAGAAAGAAAGTAAAAGAAACAAAATATATTGCAGCAACCTTAGTCAGCTGTCCTTTGCAGAAGAGTTCAGGCCTCTGTAGAGGGAGCATCACTAGTTCCTTCAAGGTATCTTTCACATTTTCTAGGGCTCCAATGTCATCAAAAGTCACACCAATGTCACTTGGAGGAATAACATCCGCCAAGAGTTTCTTCTCAAATTCATTCTCAGTGATAACATCCTGAAAATTCTATGTCAAAACTTGACATGCAAAAAAATAAAAGTAAAAACATTTTGCACCTACGTTCAACCAGGAATACCCCAGATACAACTATGAACTTTACCTTTAGTGATTTCTTCAAGCTCTTGTTTTCACTTTGTAAGCCCTGAAAAATGCTTAGCCCATACTTAATGCTGCAAGATAGATCATTAAGAAATTTATGAACAGAAAGATAGCAACTTCACAATTATTGATGAACAAATGCATGAAAGAAAAGAGAAAAAACCTGTCGGTGGATATCACAAGTTTAGAATCTTTGACAGAAGCTTCAGAACAATGCATGAAGTGGTGGCTTAAAGCCCAACCTACTATTTTTTCTACGCCTATTAAGTAATTACTGTCAGTGAGCACTGCATCTATAAATAGCATATATCCATCAAAAGCAAAATAAATGTACAATGAGATAAGATGTTTTGAGTTCAATGACACTAACTTTCAGTTGCAAGGGCTTGATCCTTAACAGAGAGAGCCTCGAGATCAGGGCAATTCAAACCAACTCGGCTGAGAACCTAAATCCATCAAGAGTTTTCTTAAATACCAAAAACTAGTATAAGAACAACAAAAAAGACAGTTCAAAAATTAAGAAATGACTAAACATTGAATCTACCATGTCCTCAAGATAAGAAATAAGAACAGAACACTTTAAAAAAGAGAAAACTTAGAATAGTATCTGACTTGCAAAACACTAGGAACTAAAGGTTAACAATTTAAACTAAGAAGAGAAACCCAATTTTCCTAATAATTCCAACCTTCAAAATGTGACTTTCAATCAAGTGACCATTCCAATGGATCTAAATTTTGACTTAAACCTCCAAAAATATGTTGTTGTTTTTTCACCTGAGATACAAACAACTATATGACACTTCTAACTGCAATAAAATCTGCTTCCATGGAAATATGTTGAAGAAAATTGTCCACACAAGCTAATCATCATACAGAAAAAATGAAATCAAATCAACTTTAATGACTGTTTATCAATTTGATAGAGAATTATACTCACTGAACGAATGCTAACAACGTTGGCCTGTGCTTTCAACGTTTCAATATCCCGCTCCAACTGCTGCTTCCAGTCCAAAAGCAAAGCTTCATCCTGCCAGAAATCCCAGAAATGTGAAAAACTGTATTTCAGCGAGAGATAAGAAGAGCACTAGGTCATAAACAGACTGCAGGCTCAACATCACCTGAGGTAGCTGTATTGTCACTTTGTTTGGAAAAAGCCGAGCAAGCTGCTTCATTGTCTTAGGAGTTTCCTTGTTCCTATCGTGCAGTCTATTGAAGTTATCCTGAAGTAGAACAAATACTCACATCATTTTAATCAGAGGCATAAAACTACCATTTGCGAGTGAAAACTGAAAACCACCAGCATGAGAAGCATCTAAATATAGCCATATAAGATGTCAATGAAATGGCTAATGTGTCACTGTACACGATATTAACAAGTGATAAAAGGTGAAATATAGATGATAAGAATAATAATTTAAATAAAAAAGGACAGTATTTTGAGGATGTTGGAAATCTACACTTACTGTCACCATAAAAAAGTTGGGATTGGTGTTTGTTCTAACCTGCCTTGTGAAGAAGGTAAGGTGATCTCACTATTTCTTACATGTTATGTAAAATCTTAACCTATCATACACAAGCAAGGTCCCAAGGAATGACAAGTGGATTTGATATTTGCATAAACTGTAAACAATATTCCCTAGGTAATAATATATCTTTCTTGCCTATTCACACATAAAAAACTTGTACCCATCCCAATCCGTTGTTGCAAATAAAAAGCACAGCAGATATGTCAGTGATCAACCAAATATAATCATTGGACTCACATACTAAATTGCAATGCAGTTTATTCCCAACTAGAAAAATACATGACAAAAACAAATGTAAAAAATCTCCCTCAAGTCACAACAATCAAGACACAATAACTAGTACCAAATTTGTAATAGGAATAAAAATAAATGAGAATAAATAAAAAAATAATATTCATATTAGCATACCGGAAAAGCAAGGTCAAGTAAAGCAGTATGGTTGCTTCCAAACTTTGTAAACAGAAGACCACCAGGCTGGGACTGAAAATAATTAAGATTCACAACAGATGTTAATATTACATTAAAGAGAGAGAGGGGACTAAAGAACAAACAGACCACTGAATCCTGCATACCTTCTCCTTCCGATTGTCCATTTGTGTATGCGAACCAATCACAATAACTCTGTCAGGTAAATTTTCAAGCTTACTCCTTAGTGCAGTGTATGCATCTTGATTCCCCACCATAGATTTTTCTATGTCTTTCACAAACAATATCAGGGGACCATTTTTACTTTCTTTCAGAGCAATCTATGAATATCAGAAGAGTTAGCTCAGCACCTGAAATAATATAGAGAAAAAGTAGCAACAAGTAAGTACCTCAAAGAGTTCATTAACAGCAAGCCTGTCAATATCTTCACTTCCAGGATTATCCAAGCGAAGTGAATTAGCTGCATGGTTAAGATACAAACATAGTAAGATTTTATACTGCTCAAACAAATGAATGTACAGAATCTATAGATGGTTCAAGAAGATTACCAGGACAAAAGAAGCCATGATCTTCTTCACAACGACCACCAAGGTCATTGCCATCGGGAATCGCCCTATCAAATCTAACCCCAATCTTTGAGGATCCATTTTCTTCAAAAGCAAGGACTACCTTGCCTCGAAAACCAGACGATGGTCCCCTTTAAAAAAAATGTAAGGCAAAAAATCAACACAAAATATATGTATGTACATGTATCCTGTAATTTAATGCAAAAAGTACTGGCCCAATAAACAGGAAATAATTCAGAATAAAAGATGAATTATATATATATATATATACATAGATAGAGAGGCAGACAGATTACCTTAGAGGAAGTTGCATGGAAGGTAACCCCACAAATTTTACTCTATCACCTGGAGAGATTATTGATAGAGTCATCAATTTAAAAATGCTAGCTGAATATAGGATAAAACATTAACCTAAACTAAGAATGTGAAAGTTGAAAAGTGTCTATATATATAATACAGCTTCCAAGGAACAAAACATGCCTTCTTTAAATATATAATTTTTGGATGATGCAGTAGAAATCTCCGGCTTTGGCAGACCCTGAGAGCTTATTGTTGAGCCCCCAGTAATATCAGCCTCAACACTGGAAGTTGGTTTTTTATGATGTAAAGCTGCCTGCACAGCTCGTTTAGCAAAAACAGATGCTCTTTCAGGCTTCGAACTTTCTTTCACTGAATCAGTATCCTTGGGCGTTGATCCCTGAAATTATTAGAAAGCAGCGTAAGGGGAAGCTTGTAACCTAAAATGGATGCTAATTCAGTCATTCAAAACATGGAACAGCCTGATCAAAATAATCAGGCTAATGCTTCAGGATTATATTACTTCAGAAACAGAAAAATATACAGTAAAAAAAAACTAATATTAGTAAAATAGCCATGAAAGATGCTTACACCAGGTAACAAAAGAGAATCAATTATCAGCAACCTAGCACCTATGTCTTTGGCAAGAGCCTTTACCAGAGTCTCCTGATATATTTCTGACCCTGCAAAAAATTCCATGACGGTATAATATTTAATTGATACAAAAATAGAACAAATTGGAATTGGCTGATACAAAACAACTAAATCAATAATCAAACACAAATTAGAAAAAAATGAATGAGAGAGACTACCTGCTGGACCAGATAATAATATCCGTGGTGAAACTGTAGAAAGATCAGAAGAGAACTTCGGAAATTTTTTGTCACACTTCAAATGAATGAATGCAGCACCTATCAAAACTTTCTTTGTCGTATCACTGTGAAAAGCTCAGTGTCAGAAGGAAGAACTCAAACTCAACATTTTACATTTTTAATATGTGGCAAGAATGCAAAATAATGACATCCACACAAAAATGCAAAAAGTCTGACCAACTAGAGTACTGAGAATTAGTTAAGCTCCATAACCAAAAGAACAATTTATACATGAGGTGCAACTGCACTGAAAAAAAAAAAATTAAGGGCATGGCCAGAATGGTTCAAGTGAAACAAAATTAAGAAATGAAAAAAAGAGCAAACCTTAAATAATATGGAAAACGGTCAAATGAAATATCGATATTTTCAGGTTTCAGAATTCCCTGCTGTAAACTATCTTTATACGCTTGTCGTCTGGTAGACATCAGGATTGTCGGAGGATCTAGATCTCTTGTTTCCCTTTGCTCATCAAATATTTTGGAAATGCTACTACCACTTAAATCAAATTCAGAACTTGCAAGTATCCGAAAGAGCGGCCTTAATTCATAGGCTGATCCAGCAACCTTTCTATTTCCTATATCTGCAGAAGCATCCAAGCCAAGATTATCTATACTAGGGTTTTGACCAGCAGCTTTTGAGGTTGGAACAATATTTTTTTCCCTTGAAGAAGTGCCACCAAGTTCGTTATTACTTGTGCTATCCTTCATGTCAACTTCTGGAATACAATCATCAGAAGCTCCACAGCCAGAAGGTACAGTGGAAAGCTCAGTATTTTGCTGAATATCGCCACCTGCTTTGGCAGGAGGAGACAGAAGTGATAAATTCTTTTGATAATCAGATAATGAAGCTAATATTGATGCCCCTGCAAAAGCTGATGGATCCCTGGATCGCGCCTCAATCTGAATCCCTTTTAGTGGACCACCTCGGGCTTCTAAGATATTTAATGCAGGCACACCAGGAGCACTTAAGCTGTCATTCGTAAGATGCTGAAAAATCTAATGTTCCCATTAAGGAATCCATTGACCTCCAGAAGAGGTAGGAAATCATCAAGTAAAAGAATGCATAAAGGAATCACTCAACCTTACTTTATGACTGCATCTGAAAATCTCTTCCTATTCTTTCTTCCAATTATGTAAGTCAAAATTATATAAAATTAGCCATTCATCATGATATTGCAATCGATGTTCTTTCACATAACATGGTGACATGACCAGCAAACATTAAAATTATGAAACACTAAAAAAACGGTGCCAGGGGCAGCACTTGGAAAATAATTAAGGATACATAAGCATGTTTTCCAGAGGAACTGAAAATCACTTCATCGCCTCCATTTATCACTTTTATGGAAGGTTTTGTTAAAAGCTTACCATTTACTTGGACGTCTCCCTTACCCCCTGTCACTTCCAACAAGGCTGCTGATGTACCTCCATTCTACATGAGCAGTTATAAAAAAAATTTACACAGAAAGTAAACATTGTTTTATAATTTATAGCGCAAATGATTTAAAAATAGTTAACTTGTTCAAGTGTACAGATGAAACCACTAAAATAATATAGAACACAGAAAGCCATACCTCTAACTGTTTTAGTTTACATAAGGTGCCACTGATAGATGGATCATTAAGCACTAAATCACAACTACGGCTTTGACCAACAGTGAAAAGAGTACCACGGAGTTCCTTATGAGGATACTGGATGAATTAACCACATAAAAAGCAATAGAAGAACATCAGTATCTTAGAACACAGACAAACTAGCAATCCCAGCTCAGAAGAGCAAATCATAAATGACAACCAACTCATAAATTGGAGATTCTACAAAATCTGATCTTGATACAAATAACAAAATATTATTAAGCTTGACAACAGGACAGATAAACCATGAACCAGATATAATCACCAAACTTATTCAGCAGATACGAACAAGGAAACAGAAATAGAAAAGACACCCAGAAGATCATTCAATTCCCCATTAAAATATGTTTAATCCAATCATTCCTAGGTGACAATAAATTGACAAGCTCAGGACCCTCACTAAACAGAAAATTGGAGCCTCAAAAAACAAGCTTTCCCACCAATTATCCAAATAGCTAGAGTTCCAAACATGGACAAGGCCTCATTTTAACAATCAATCGCCTCATGAGACAAAGTCCAAGCAATCTCCCACCAGTTCTCCCAACTGCAAAAAGAATATCATGTCTCAAGCAAAACACGCACTCATAACCTGCATAAAATGTCATTCCCATCACGAAAAGATTATGTCAACTCACATCAGTCTTTTGAATTTGTCAACTCACATCGAGAGTCTTCTTAATCTTCCGACGCCTAGAGATATTTATTTAGGTATGGTATCTCATCTAGTAATCTCAGTTCCTATCCTATCCTATAAAAACTAAAAGTTAGCCATGAATCATAAGGTGGACAAGTAAAACATTGCCTCGACATCCTACTTATAGCTCTTCCGAACAAAGACAAGAAAATACAAAAATCCTGTGAGGTAATATCAGTCTCTCATTTCTCCCAGCCTCAACTTAAGGCATTCGCGTAAACAAACTTACTAGGAAAAAAAAAAAGATCGTAGAGATTGAGGAACATCATACGCACGTCCAAAAGAACCAGAAGTAAAGCTCAAACAGCTCCTACAGTTACACACCCAGCAAGGAAGCTAATTAAAAGCCCAATATCAATAATGGAACGTGAACTCCCAGCAGTTAACAGATTTAAACAAATTCCTATTAGCAAACCAAGAAAAGGGAACGGGAAGAAGAGGAGATGCAGTTGCCGGGGAAAATTTTAAACGAAAAATTAAAACTTTTTTATCATACTTGGCCTTATTTAAAATAAACTTCAATTAAATCCAATTGGCTAAGCCCCCAATAATTCTTTGCAAAAAATCGATCTCCCGCATAAAACAGACCAAGAGAGGAGAGCAGGGAAAAAAACGAGAAAAAAAAAAAAAGACATGAACAATGAACCAACCTGAGAGCACTGTGAAAGCAACTTGCCCCATGCAACTTTATCAGTCGGTTTCGCAGATTTCATTACAGCAGACTTTGACGGTGCAGATTTAGTCATACGCTTCTTTGGACGAGTGAGAGCACCAAGCGCCTTCGATATCTCACTATTCATAGCAGCAGTTTCACCTAAAATCCAACGCCAATTAATCCAAGAAACCCAAATTAAACTTCAAGAAAACCAGGAAGAAGCAATCTTTTCAAAAAAAAAAAAAACAACAGTACATGCAAATCAAGAATCCAGGTAAAGTAGAGATCTTTATTATTAATATTACCTAGAGGCAGCGATGACACCAAAGCCTCACCTTCAGCATCAGGAGATTTCTCATTCGAATCAGCAACAAGACCAGGTTTTGAAGCCACTAATACCTCCGGATCAGACGATTCCAATTCAGGTTCACGAGGGATATCCTCCGATTCCTTTACAGGACTGAGATTTTCGATCGGCACGTCCATCGTTCCATCATTCGTCGATGAAGATGCTTCCGCCGCCGCAACAGCCGCCGAAGCAGCAGCCCCCTAGGATATCAAGATCAAAAAAAAATCAAAGATTAAAAATCCCTCAAGATTGGAATACACGGAGAGCTTCATAAACACACACCTTAGATCTTTTAGAGAAAGGATGAGGAGAAGACGGAAGAGGTCGCTTGGCGGAAGAGGAGCTACGTCTGGTCTCAACCATGTTACCTGTAAGGGCCGGAGCTGGAGACGGTGTCCGGTGATCTGAAAGGCGATAGTAAGGCGGTGTTTGTTTGTTTGGTTGGCTGGCTGGTTAACGGAGAGAAACGAAAAAAGCAAAAAGGCTGAGGAGGAGAAAAGTAGAATGATTGAAGTTAGGATTTATGGTGGATCTTCTTTGATAATAATATTATTATTGTTGTTTATATATATAATAAAAAAAATTGTAGACAGAGAGAGAGAGAGATTTAGGAAAAGGTTTTTATTATGAGAAGCGGTGGCCCTGCAGAAGAAGGTAGGGAAGACAGTGTTTGGATTTTGGTTGGTTTGGGTGAAATTCGTATGAATGTGAATTTAGAGTGCATTTTCTTATGAATTTTGGTAGTTGTTTTCTTCTTCTATTATTATTATTATTATTTAATCGGAAAGGGAGATAAAATCTGACTCTTAATTTATTAATAAAAAAATTATATTTTTTTTATAGTATTTCTTATCAGTATCTCATAAGGTACTGCTATTCCATATGAAATTTTAATTAAGAGTGTAGAACCCATAAATGTGGGTTTCACTAGTGAAATTAACTAAAAATATCTTTGATGTTTTCATGGATTCCTTAATCGTAAATCATACATTTAGACACAATTAGCCAAAAAAAAAAGAAATTATACCATTAAATTATTTGAATCTTGGCTCTATTATTGTTGCTGGCTACTTGTTTTAACATAAAAGGAACAACATTTAAAAAAAATATTTTCTATTAAATATTTATTAAAGGGAGATTTTTATCTATACCACGTGTATTACATTTTAGGATAAAATTTATAACATAATAATTAAATGATTTATACTTAATTATTAAAAATAAGACACATATCTCTTTATTATAAATCTTAACATTTAATGTAATATATTCAGTATAAATAAAAATTTATATTGTAATTTGAAAACAAATTGACTCCTATTTTAGTTTGATTACAAATTTAAAACTGTATTAATAAAATTGCTATTTAAATTTTTAAATATAATTCTTTCAATGTTTAAATCATCAAACTTGTGTGTGTTTTTGAAAAATTTCAAGTGAAAAATTAGTTGTGAATGACTGGGATTCAACTCCTCACTCGACCCCTTTTTTGGCATACTGAGTATCTTTCTTCAGTTTACCTTTTCAACTTATAGTATAATTATACAGACCTTATTAATATTTTATTCACTATGCCAAATGTTTTTTAGTTAAAAGTATTTTATAAATAATATTTTTAAGAAATAAAAATGTTAAAATGATCGATTTTTAAGCGAAAGAGATAAATAAATAAAATAAATCATTGTCCCCATATATTAATCCTTTTAGATTAATAACTCTTTAACAGCAAAACTTATGAACTACATTGTTTGCACAGACATTTCATTAATGTGATCACCACTTCTCTTTTCATAAAATTTAGTATGCATTATTTTTTGAAGTGTTGGTTCTTTTTTTCATAAGGTTTGAATGGTATATTCTCAAGTTAATTTTATCCATTTTAAAATTTATTTTATTTTTGATAATATAGTAATTATTAAATCATAAATATTATAATAAATAAAAAAATATATATTGTTTCAATTGACAAGTAGTGTGGATTATTTTAAATAAATTTTTGATGAATTTTTTGTTAATATATTCACACCACAATGGAAGGAGATAGAGGGATCTCTGGTCCCTTCAAACATGATGTTTATACATTTTGTCACTTGAACTATTTATGGGGGACTCTCTTGTATTGTTAATGAATGAGTTTTATTTCCCTTGAAAATCAAATTAAATAAATTATAAATTGATAAAAATATTTAAATATTAATATATATTTTTAAAATTTATAAGTAAAATATATAAATTAATAAAAATATTGTTATAACCCACATTTTATTTAATTATTAAATCGAATTGAGGATTTAAAGTGTGAGTTATTATTTTATGAAATTATTATTATTTGTGTAATTTAGTAAATTTTAATAATTTATTAAGGAGAAGATATATAAAAATATGTGAATGTTGTATTAAATTTTGTTAGATTACATACATATATACATGTACTTTATATATATTGGGTGTACTTTATTTAAAAAAAAAAAGCATAGCTTTATTATTATTATTTTTTTCCTTCTTTTTCTTATTCTTTTTCTTCTTTTTTTCCTTTCCTTCCTTCCCCACCCAACACCACCGCCATCCTCACTGACAGCACCTCCCAGCCACAGCCGAACAACCCCACATCGCCACTCAGCTTCCTCTCTCTCATCCTTTCTCTTCCTTTCTATTTCTTTCTCAGTTTTTTTCTTCATTGGATAGAAAAGGAGCTCGCCAACGTCAACTCTGACCATCCATGGATGTGCAACCGGTGTCATTTGAGTCCTTTCCTTCTGAGTTTTATTTTCTCAAGTCAATTTGACTGGATAATACCGGAAACAACTTCAATTTTGGATAACTTGATTTTAAGGTTTTATATTTAATTTGTTGAAATTGAGTTTAAATTTGGTTAAATTGGAATGTATTATAGTTATATGAAATGAAATTGAGATTGAGATCTTGCTAAATATGTTTTTTATTTAATTTTGGAATTTTCTGGGCATTCATTTACTATTCACTTTACTGTTCCGAGCTTGATAATTTTTTATAAATTTTATTAATTATGTAGAGTAAAATTTATGAAGGAAGTTTTGTGAAATTCTTTATAGAATTTAAGTTATGAATTTTTAAAGGTTATGTTTAAATATGTATTTTTGAAAAAATTATTAGAAATTAGTAAATTATTTAATTTTAATTAAATTATTGTTATTTATTCTATTTTAGATTATTTTTAAATAATAAAAGTATGAAAAATATTTTTTTTGTAATTAATTTTCAATTATTAGTTAATTAGTTGTAATTTTGGGAAAAATAAATGAATAATAAATTATTTTATATTTTTATTATATAAACAAATTAAATTTTTGTAGTAAACTAAGTTTTTATGATATATCGGGATTTGAGGAAAAAAAATTATATTATTTTTATATGTGTTAATGTGTCATTTCTCAGTTAGACATAATGTGTAGTTTGGGAGCTCAACCCGAAATGTGGAGTTGTAGGTAATATTGAAATACAATTTTGTGTATGAATTACTCAACTTTTAATAGAGAGATGTCTGTTTTACAGATAATACTTTATCGAATTTTCAATAAATTTTTCGTAAAATGTGCCATTGGATTTTGAGTTTTAAATTTTATTAAAATTGTGTCTTAAGTTGAGTTTTTCCTTAGAAATCTATAATGTTTAAGGTTGTAATTTTTAAATTCTAATTATTTTTATTATTTTCCTATAGCCACATAAAAAGTAAGACCTTCAGGTTGGGGTCAATCGAGTCAGTATCAAGAAGCGCATTTTACCTGTGAGTTATTATTATATGTATGCATTATATGTAAAAAAATATTATTGGCATTCATATTTTGAATAAATATGAACTTTATATGTTATATTGCATTAAATATTAATTGTTATTGTTATTATATATATAAAGGTGAATATTAATTATGATTATTGGATGTTTTGTATATTTTAAAATGATAAAATTATTTTATTTTTGATATAATATTTGGGAGGATAGCCGTCGAACATGCTACTTAATGGACTGCATTAAAATTGTTGCGCAACAGTATACTAGTTCTTAGGTCATGATATATTGATTAATGTGAGATTATATAGTCTGAGATACAAATAAATGATTATTGAGATTTGTAGATAGAGAGTGATGTGGCTGCGGAGTTTAGTTAACCTGCAATGTCTCGAGGCCAGTCAGTTGGCAGAAAGATTGCATTAACTCGGTTGACCTTTATATATCTCGAAGTCAATCTATTGCCAAAAATTAGAAAAGGAAAATATTTTTGAATTCAAGAAAGTCTATTCATTAGTGAGGTATAGTAATTAAGGTTACGAAATTCTTAAGGTTCTGTTTCGATCCTTCACTTATCTTTCACTTATTGCATTAATATGATAATTGTTTTTTAGCGTCTGCATGAAAACACGTGTATAAATTAAATAAATAAACATATAAATATCATATTGGTATTTAGTTGCTTGTATGCTTAGGCTTCATGCATATATATAATAATAATTCACTCAGTGAGTTATAATTCCTCTCAATTATTTTTTCAGAATTCATTTCTATAAACCTTCCCCAGTTATCCTCTTCGTCAGACCATTTCTTCACTGGCTAATTTATGTAAATATTAAACTATCACTTTTTCTATATTTATTAGATGTTGCAGTAGTAGTATCTACTTGTTGTAGCATGTTATGTTAAGTTAACTGTGACTGTGTACTCGAATATTTATAAAAATATTTTATTATGATATGATATGAAAAAATTTCGTATACTTTAAAAAGTTTTAATTCTTTGGTATATTTATGATTGTGTTTGGTGTGAACTGGTGTTTTAGGTTTGTTACAAGTTTCAGATTCATATAAATTTTCGTTTTTTAGCGCCGCTCATAATTTATGAGTTTGGGTTATCACAAATATATAACAAATGTTTGAATAAAAATAATTATCACAATTAAATAATTTTTATAATATTTTTAAAAATATTTATAATAGATAATTATGATATTAAGTTAATATGTAATTCCAATTTTGATTCCGAAATCCAAGTAAAATACTTCTAAATTATTGATTTAATTAAAATATATCTACTAGTATTAATTGATGAAAATAATTTAGAAACATCTCATATTGAAATAAAAAAATTTAATAAGAATTTTTTTTAGAAGAATTAGATCTTTGAAAGTCATGATGTTTACTTGAATATTGAATTTAAAAATTATATATTATCGATATATTATATATGATCCGTACATGTTATATTTTTACTAATTAAATATAAAATATTTCAAATATTATTATAAATCATTAAATATAATATTTTGGTTAAATTTTAGGTTGGACTATTTAAAAAAAAAAAATGAAAAAGGTCTGAGGGTAGATGAATGCCGACTGGAGATTAGTATCAGTAGAGGGAGTGTGGAGCGCACACGGAAGAAAAGCAAGTGGATTGAGCCGGGACGGTTGCCTTGCACTGAAGCAGCAGCTGTTGGATGCATGTTGTCGACTTTGGTTAACGCTGCTTTTGAAGTTAAAAAAGGGGCGTGGTGGGCCACTGGGCGGAGATGGGTTCAACAAATCAAAAGCGGTAGGCTAAGCCACTGGGAAACAAAATTGGTTCGTGTCAGTTCACAGCCGTGCAATCTTACCCTACAACTTTGACGACTCCCCCAACTCTGATTAATCATGTTTGTTATATGGATAAATTCTAATATATAATAATTTGTAATAATTGTGAGTCGAAATTTACCTAAGATTATTCAACTTTGCCTACCAGACTTATACCAAATGGTTTTTTTTTTTTTTTTTTTTTTTTTTTAAGTATATACCATTGGTTTGGGACCTGAAATCTTAAAAATTTAAAATTTTCCATGGGTATTATGGTGAGGCCAATAATTAAATTTTTAACTGCTATCATAAATATAATTCGTATTTATGTTTTTTAAATTCGAAGTTAAAATTCAAATATTTTTTTATCTGCTAAAGTTAATAATTTATATTTGTGATTTCATGAGATGTTACTTTTTTTAAAATTATTAAAATTAATATTTATGTAGGTTTTATGCTACTTTTTTAAATTATCCTTGAATTATATGTTAACTGTATATTTATGGTACAAACTTTTTTTTTTTGTCATATTACAATGAGGGACATGAAGTCTCAAACATAAAATCTCTCTTTTTGCGCACAACTTGACCACTAGGCTAAATTTGGGCTACAAACTTTTGTTATCCTTTCACGTATTTTGTAATTCATATATCCTTATTTATTGAGCTCAATATGCTATATGAAAAATTAATGGTAAGAGACACCTCCAAGTACATTCATTCTTTCTTCTTCCTCTTATCTTCCTTCTCTCTATTTTTTTAACCTGATTTAAGTCATTTTTGACCAAAATTATTTCTTTTCTTCTTATTTTTCTTATTTTTTTTACTTCTGTGTATAGATCTATAATGAATTTATAATTTATTATTAATAGTGTCTCTTTTCTAATGAGATTTTAGCAGTTCTTGATTTTTTATGAGTTGGATAAATTTATACTTTCACATATTGCAAGAATGAACTCTACCTCTATTGCACAAGGAACTAGCGCCAGATCTAAAGGTGAGAGTTCTTTTTGCTACTATGTGAAACTGATTAATTGTTGTAGCGCAAGTGATATTGAAACTGATTAATTATTGTGGTAACCTCAGTTAAAGGTTGTTGATCCTTATTTCTTATTTTGTTATCTACTTTATGGTAGAAGTTGTTATATTCTCTACACATGGTTCTTTTTAGTTTTCTTTAATGAAATCTCAAATTTAAAATAAATAAATAAATAAATATGTAACTGAAAATTATATGAATGAGTTAACTTGAGACTTTTTCAGTTTAACAAGAGATTTCAGGTTCGAGCCTTGAGAACGCAGTTATTTTAAGACTCTTGCAGTAGACCTTTATCGTTTTTCAAAATCATTTCTGAATCGAATGCGAATTAGTCGGATACTATGAAATATTAGATAACAGTTACTCATATAACAAAAACAAATATGCTATATGAACAAAAGTAATTGTCTAATGAAAAAAATACTTAATAGTGAATGCTCAAAATGACTGAAAAAAAATTAGTATAAAGGCAATTGATGATGTCTAGTGGGGGAACTTGGTTTGATTGATTAATTGGGCCAGTTGGAAATTGATTGAAGTTTTAGAGTCAATATTTCTTATTGAACAGAGGGAGCATTTAAATTCAACAATTCAGGCAGGACATGGAGAACTGACGCCCAACAAGAAGGCATGTGGAACTGCCTATTAATAATACCTCTATGAATCACAACATGAGAAAGATATCCCACTTTATTTTATTGTTTTTTCACAAAACAATTTCAAGGCCATTTAATTACTTGTTTTTACAGCGTAATAATAGTTCATTAAAAAAAATCCAAAAAAAGAGGAATATACTATTGTGGAATATATAATAACTTGATCCCTACTTAACCACACAATGGTTAAGTCCAATATATGAAAAATAAAATTTAATGTTTTTAATGTTGTATGAGGTAAATTGTTGGATATGTAGTTGAATATTAGTGAATAAATATTTTTAATAAAAACGCTATATTTTTTATTCACTAAAAAAATACATCATAGTTTATACAATTACAATAACTTAAAAATATAAAAGTACAATATCATCAAAAGGATGATATTTTGTACAAATATTTATTGGTTGAAGTAATGAGATTTTTTTTTTTTGAAAAAAAATAATAAGAAATTTAAATTTTTTTAAATAAGGTTTTGTGTTCAAAATTTATATATAAAATCACAGGTAGGTGAATTAATCAGAGTCCTTATAGTTATTGATATTAGAAGCATGAGGTAACAAATAATTTATTTTAATAATTTTTATATTTGCTGGTAAAATTAATATAAAATGTAATTTTTCAACAATAATTTTATATTGTAGATAGCTTTCTTTTTTCAGATTAAGTTGTTCATCATTGTCATATTTACGTGGATCTAATCTAACAGTTTGCGAGGTGGCCACCAAAAATTATGCAATTAAAAAATTGAAAAGGTGTTGACCAAACTAATCATGGAAGTCTGATGAACTAATGGTTGAAGAGGATGAAGGTTGAAGTTGACTGCATACATGCCGTTGGATTTAACCTTTTTGCAATTGCTGTCATCGTATTATCCTATTTTTCATTTTATTTTTCTATAACTAGGCATATGAATGATTAAAAATGAACCCTAATGATTTTTTCCTTTTTTTTTTTTTTAATTAATGAAAGAGACATTTTACGGTAGTCAAACAAATGGCTAATTCATCAAGAATTATAAAATTTAATGACAAATTGTGACTCAGCCAAATGAATATGATGCAGTTTATAATTAATTAATTTAAATATGAAATAAAAAGGTGTATATAATTATTTAAAATTTTATATTGGACTATAATACACAAGTTAATAAAAATATATAGTAAACGATTTTTATCAATTTCCTTTTTAGTTTTATAGTAATAGTGAAATAAAGTAAATACATTTAATTTTTTAACTTGTATTTTAAATTTTTTCTTTTCCGTGAACCATTGAAAAAAAAAACTAAATATTTAAAAGCTAAAATCTCATTATAATTGTTGTTTTAATTTTCACTTTTGCAAATGAATTGTTATATTATGAACCTCTATCCATGGTGCAAGATGGTTCAAGAATTCATAATGATTACATTTAAAAATGTTGACTCCCATATAATCTGACGTGTGTGATTTTTTTTTTTTAGGTTCAATAACTTTTATGTTCATCGATATTTACTTTCAAATTTATTTACTTTCACTTGTAGGTTCATAAACTTTTATCTGTAAATTTATTATTCTATATATTTGCAGTATTATTCATCATTTATTATAGGTTCATTAAACTTGTAAATTCATTAATCTTCACCTACAAATTATTTGATCTTTACTTGTAGATTCATTAGTCAAATACTATAACTTAATTATTTAAATCATGAAGATTCATTAGTTATTCACTATAAATTTAACATTTTCTTTTTCTTAATATACATAACTCATAATTATAATTTTTTGTTTTAGAATTATTTTGATTTATTTAGTAAAATATGATTATAATTATCAATAAATAAAAATAATTTGTTAAAATATTTAATTTTAAACATTACATTCTAATATTTTATTTATTTGACAAATTTATAGTTAATTAAGTTTAAGTTATACATAAATAAAAAATAAATTTCTTAAGGAAATGGGTACCTTTTATAAATGAAAATTCAATTTTGAAAAAAAAATTTAATTTGGAGAAAGAATTTGAAAAATTAAGGGCCAAAAAAAGAAACAAAATACACTTAAAAAAAAAACAGAAGACATTAACAAAATAAATAAAAAACACTGGCACGTGTGTAATACACCAATATGGACAAGTGAATGACATAATTTGCGTTATATAAATTGCTATTTTTTTGCAACAGAAATGGGCCTCCAAGTGCCAACAACTACACTTTTATAGGTCACACCCATACTTTAATGGGCCTCCAAGTGCAAACCCCTGTATTCATGCATTATATTCAACACTAAGATTCTTTAGTATAAAAATATATGTATTATTTTTATTAATTAAATATAAATTACTTCTAATATATCATAAATCCTATCATTACATGTAATAAATTTGATGTAAAAATCTCTCTCTTGTTCTTGTTGTCTATGGTTGGCTAGTGGATAATACAATAGAAAGTAACTATTTTATTATTACTCACCTTAAATGTGATAAATATTTTAGCAATATTGTTAACAAAAATTTTGAATTTAATTTTTTTTATAATTTTTATAAATAAAAATATCAATTAGATAATTTCTGATAATTTTGAAGTGTTGCTTTACTCCTATGGAATAGTTGTATGGATAATTGAACAAAGTTGTGGAAAAAGGTTAAAAACAATTGGCCATGCCATGACTAAACAACTGAACCCAATTTGAATTGGTTTGGACTTTTTGGTAGTGAAGATAATTTTTAGATGTGGTTTGGGATGAGAAGCAGCAAATGGTAGCCAACCATTTTAGATGAGAAAGTTGAGGGAGTAAATGGCAGCACGCAGGCAGCCCAAAAAGACAAAAAAAAAAAAAAAAAAAAAAAATTTAGATCCAAACAAAAGCCATTAGACCTAATCGATGAAGATATTTCAATAGTCAGTGATAAAACTAATGAAAACCCTAATTGCTACTATAGTACTATGAGCATTCTAAAGACTTTTTTTTGAAAGAAAAAATTTAAGCAAATTTTTTCTTTTTCTTTTCATTCCATTCCATTTGATTTTTATATTTGATTAAATGAATTTTTTTTTTCAAATATAAGTAAATTTAAAAATTAATCAAAAAATAAGGGAGTGTTAAAATCAGTTAGAAGATATTGTTTTAGTTTAAATAACATATCATATTGCGATCTATTTAAATTAGTTATTAGAAGATTTTTACAGTCTTTATGGTAGTTCTATTTCAATCGAATTGAGTTAAATAGATTTGAAATAACAATAGTTCGTAAAAAAAAATTTATCTAAAAATTAAATCACAACAATAATTTAGAAAATAAAAAGTATAAACTACTTTATTGAACTAAAAAAATTTATCAACTATTTTAATTAACCTTTTGAATAAATTGCCATTAGCTATTGGGTGGTAATGATTAAGAATTTTTTTTTTTTTAAAGAGTTAATATTGAAGTCAAAATTTATATTTTTAATGATAAATATAACAAAATATGTAAAGTAAAGAACATCTTTTAAAATGTCATTTTCATAATAAAAAATGTAAAACAATAATTATCATAAAAATTAATTTCAAAAAAGAAGTTAAATTTGAAAAATACTTTTGTGAGATTAAACATTTAAGTCGGCTAAAGAGAAAAAAAGAATTTTATTGGTATTAAAAAAAAAGAAAAATTGCTTCCTAAAAATTCCAAGGAATCAATTGGCGAAGAAGCAGAAAATCTGACAAATGAGAAAGGGATACATCAGTAAATTCAGTAAAAATCTAAAAGGCCCAAAAGAAAAGCCCACCGTTAAATAAAACCCATCCCACACCATACGGATTGCAAAGACTAAAAAGTCCCTGAAGCCCTCACCTTATCTTCCCTCTTTCTTCTCTACTTACTCTACCTTCACTCAACACGCAACAGGCTCACACCTTTAAAAACCCCATCCAATTATCACCAATCCAAAACCCTAAGAAATGGACTCCAACGCTTTAGCACCAGAGACGGCGTCGCTGAATGTCTCCAACTCACTGCCAGGTTCTCCATCTTCTTCTTCTTCCTCTTCTTCATCTTCATCATCCTCAGCTTCTTCAAATGATTCAATTATTGATAATTCCGTCACGAAAATCGATAATTTCGATGCTAGCAATAGTTATAATACTAGAGCTGGTGATGATGGGAGTAGCGATGGAGGGTTTGTGAGTGGTGAAGAGGATTTTGAGACGGAGACAGGGAAGGCATTTGTAGGTGCTACTGTTCTCGGTGCGGCTTTCGTTAACCCTGTGGAGTTTCCGGCTCTGAAAGTGTCGGCTCTGAATGATGACGATGATGAAAACGTTGTAGAGGAGTCAAAGGTTGGGGCTTTGGCGGAGAGTGAGAATAATAGTGATAATAATAAGTTTTTAAAGATGAGTTGGGCTGAGATTGTTGGTAGTCGAGGAAAGGAGGTTTTGGGCGGTGGAAATGAAAAACTGGACACGGGGAGTTCTGAATTGAAGAATGAAATGTTTGTTGAAACTGATGATAATGGTGAGAAATTCACTAGTGGAGGGGACTCAGTTGTGCAGGCTGTGCATGTTGATGTTTCCGGGTCGGGATTAGGGTTGGGGTCACGAGTGGCTTTTGTTGGAGGTGTGGAAGGAAGTAAGTCTTCTGTAGCTGGGGTTTTAGTTGATGGTGGTGTGCCTCTGGATAATGGTTTTGATAAGATTGGCAGCGGTGTAGAGGGATTGAATGATGCTGATATCAAACCTCAGAAGAATGTTGAAGCTGTAGAAATAGATAGCAATGGTAAAGAATTTGGACTTTCTGGCATAAGAGAAGCTGGAAACTTGAACTTTAATGATGTTGTTGATGGTGCTATAGCAAATGATAGCCCGGATGCTGCTGAAATTAGTGTTGAAAAAAATGAAATTAGTGTTGAAAAAAATGAAATTAGTGAGAAACTGGAGAAAGAATTGGAGCCAGAGACTGATGAAGGAATCAAACAGATTGAACCTGCAGTTGAGACATCCACTGATGTAGCTGATATTGCAGTCAATAATCAAGTAGATAGAGGGGATGGAGATGGAACTCTGGCAACTGATTCTAGTGAAGATGCTTCACAAACACCTGTTGCTTATACCTTGAATGGTGCGATAAAAGAATTGAAAGATGAAGTTTTGGGCAGACATGATGTATCTGAATCTGCAGGATCAAGTGCTGTTACAAATAGTGAAGTTGACCTAGAGGCTGAAAATGAAGAAGAGAATCATCTGGGTGGAGATGGCGAGCATGAAGGATCAGTTACTGATGGAGAGAATGAAGGTATGATTTTTGGAAGTTCTGAAGCTGCTAAACAGTTCTTGGAGGAGTTGGAGAGAGGATCAAGTGTTGGTGGTCATTCTGGTGCAGAGAGTTCTCGTGATCATTCTCAGAGAATCGATGGTCAAATTGTGACAGACTCAGATGATGAAGTTGACACTGATGAGGAAGGTGAGGGGAAGGAGTTGTTCGATTCCGCTGCCTTGGCAGCTCTCTTGAAAGCAGCAACCGGTGCGGGCTCAGAGGGTGGCACTGTAACTGTGACATCTCAAGATGGATCAAGGCTCTTCTCTGTTGAGCGACCTGCTGGTTTGGGATCATCTCTCCGACCTAAACCTGCCACCCGTCCAAGTCGCTCCAATCTGTTTACATCTTCCAGTCTCACACCTGGAGGAGACTCAGACAACAGCTTGAGCGACGAAGAAAAAAAGAAACTGGAGAAGTTGCAGCAGATGAGAGTGAAATTTTTGAGGCTTGTTCACAGGCTTGGCCATTCTCCTGAAGAATCAATTGCAGCACAGGTTCTATACCGTTTGGCCCTTGTTGCAGGCAGGCAAACCAATCAACTATTTAGCCTTGATGCTGCAAAGAGGACAGCTTTGCAACTTGAAGCAGAAGGGAAGGAAGATTTGGACTTTTCCCTGAACATACTGGTTCTTGGAAAGACAGGGGTGGGTAAAAGTGCTACAATAAATTCTATTTTTGGTGAAGAGAAGTCCCCAATCCATGCATTTGAACCTGCCACAAACTCTGTTAGAGAAATAACTGGCGTGGTTGATGGAATTAAGATCAGAGTAATTGACAGTCCAGGTCTGAAGTCTTCTGGTTCAGAACAAGGGTTAAACCGCAAGCTCCTGTCTTCTGTGAAGAAGTTCATGAGGAAATGTCCCCCAGATATTGTTCTCTATGTTGATCGGCTTGACACACAAACCAGGGATCTAAATGATCTGCCACTATTGAGATCTATCACTAGTTATCTTGGTTCATCAATCTGGCGAAACGCTGTAGTTACTCTGACCCATGCTGCTTCAGCGCCTCCTGATGGACCTTCTGGTTCCCCTTTGAGCTATGAAGTGTTTGTTGCTCAGCGTTCCCATGTTGTTCAGCAGTCTATTGGTCAAGCTGTTGGTGACTTACGTTTGATGAATCCAAGTTTAATGAATCCTGTATCTCTTGTGGAGAATCATCCCTCTTGTCGCAAAAACAGAGATGGACAAAAGGTGCTTCCTAATGGTCAAGCCTGGAGACCTCAGTTACTGCTCTTGTGCTACTCTATGAAGATTTTATCTGAAGCAAGTTCTCTCTCAAAGCCTCAAGATCCATTTGACCATAGGAAGCTTTTTGGTTTCCGCTCTCGTTCACCTCCCCTCCCATATTTGCTGTCTTGGTTGTTGCAGTCCCGTCCGCACCCTAAACTGTCAACTGACCAAGGGGGTGACAGTGTCGATTCAGATGTTGACTTGGCTGACTTGTCTGATTCTGATGATGAAGAAGAGGAGGACGAGTATGACCAGCTCCCACCATTTAAGCCTCTCAGGAAAAATCAGCTTGCTAAACTTAGCAAGGAGCAGAAGAAAGCATATTTTGAGGAATATGATTACCGTGTAAAGCTCCTTCAGAAAAAGCAATGGAGAGAAGAGCTGAGGAGAATGAGAGAGATCAAGAAGAAAGGAAAGGTAGCTACAGATGAATATGGTTACAATGGAGAAGATGCTGATCCAGAAAATGGAGCTCCAGCTGCTGTGCCTGTTCCATTACCTGATATGGTCCTGCCACCTTCATTCGACGGTGGTAATCCTGCCTACAGATACCGGTTTTTGGAACCCACTTCACAGTTTCTTGCAAGGCCAGTCCTTGACACCCAGGGTTGGGACCATGATTGTGGGTATGATGGTGTCAATATTGAACATAGTCTGGCTATTGTTAATCAATTCCCAGCAACAGTTGCTGTTCAACTGACAAAGGATAAGAAAGAGTTCAACATCCACTTGGATTCTTCAGTCTCTGCAAAGCATGGGGAGAATGGATCAAGTATGGCAGGCTTTGATATTCAAAATGTTGGGAAGCAGCTTGCCTACATCGTTAGAGGTGAGACAAAATTCAAAAACTTGAAGGCGAACAAGACTGCAGCTGGGGTGTCTGTTACATTTTTGGGCCAAAATGTTGCCAGCGGTTTCAAACTTGAGGATCAGATTGCACTTGGAAAGCGCCTGGTGTTGGTTGGAAGCACAGGGACAGTTCGTTCTCAGGGTGATTCAGCATATGGAGCCAATTTGGAAGTGCGGCTAAGAGAGGCAGATTATCCAATTGGCCAAGACCAATCCTCTCTGGGCTTGTCATTAGTGAAGTGGAGAGGAGACTTGGCACTGGGGGCCAACCTTCAGTCCCAGTTTTCCATTGGACGAAGTTCTAAGATAGCTGTTCGTGCAGGATTGAATAACAAGATGAGTGGACAAGTTACAGTCCGAACAAGCAGCTCTGATCAGCTTCAGATTGCACTTGTGGGTCTTCTTCCTATTGCAATGTCGATCTATAAAAGCCTTCGGCCAGGTGTTAGTGAGAACTACATGTACTAGGTTCCTGCTTCATTTTTTTTAATGCGGTTATATTACTTAGTTCAGCATAATATATCAGATAATATGTTGAGCTTTGTTTAGTTTATAATAACGATGAATTTCCTTTCATGTAGAACCTATTGTTCTTTTGAGATTCGTGTTATATTTGCGTGATGAAATGTACCAAATATGAGATGGTTGGAGAAAATCATATAATAGTTCCATTGTGCTTTATTATCGATATTGCTTGTTTAAATATGCTGATAGCTTGGAAAAGAAGCTCAACTGATGTAAAAATGGTTGTCCCAATTTTCTTCCTAGTCAATGCCATCCGTTCAAGTCATCTTCAGTTCTTTCGTAGTAGTTTGTTAAGGATAATGGTTTGCTGTGTGTTGACTCTGTTGAGTATGGTAAATTGGTAACACTATGAATAGGCTTTTATCACATAAGTTTGCATCATTGTTGTTGTTTACCCTGCATTGTAAATAAAATTATTCGAGGAAAAGCATTTAATTGAAATTACAAGATCAGCAACTTAACTAGAAGCACAAAAAATCATCGCGTAGAGTTTCATGTTACCATTAAACCAAGAGCATGCTTGCTTTACGCGACTTCAACAATTGACTTGTTTTAAAAGAAGATAATGCTGGCCGCGAAGCCAAGCTTCTTGCAGACGCTAGTGGCGGGGTCTTGGAATTTAGATCCCTGTCCTCCTAACGGTGTTCCCCATCCCTATTACTGTCAGACCAAAAAAAGGAGGAGAATGTAATCGCCCATTTTGGCCGAACTCAATACATAATTCCATAGATAATTCGATTATAATTATGGAGAGTTCTTAAAGTAATTTTGTTTTTTATTTACTCTGTTTTCATTTTATTTTATCGCTATAAAGTTAGGTTTATTATTATTATTATTAATATTTTGTTTTTGATGCGCATGATAGCTACAAAAATTTTAACTATTTTAAAATCAAATAAAATAAACTTATAAGGAATGCCAAAATTCTCCAACATTTATTTTTCATATATAATATTCAAATATGAGATATCTTTTAAGAAATCCATGCCAATGCAAAAGATAAAAATTAAAAAGAGATTGTCCTTAACATAAAATGTCCAAAAATTTATGAAATAAAATTTCAAAAAATATAGTGGCTAATGTTCTACTAATAAAAAAGATTAAAAAAATAAGGAAAAAAAAGGAGAAAATAAAAAATTTTGAAAAAAGAGAAGGAGAAAAATTGAAAAAAAAAATAAAGAAAGGAAGGAGGAAAATATAAAAGAAAAAAAAGAAAATAAGAAAAAAAAGAAAATAGAAATTAAAAAAATGAAAAATGAAATAAGAAGGAGAGAAATATTAAAGATAATAAAAAAAAGAGAAAGAGAAAAAAATAAAAATGAAGTTTTAAAAAAAAATTAAACCCCCCTTTTATCTTAAATAATTATTGCTATCAATACCGGATGTTAAATTTTCTGTTCCTCCATCAGTTGTGAAGTCAAAGAAATCTTCATTTTCATCCCTTTGAATTTTTTGTTTTCTTAATGCAATTCCTAAGCAATCATCTACACATGTTTGAGACTGCAATGATTCATGAGTCATGGATAATCGAGTCTCATCCAAAGTACTTTCTCCCGCACTAAATGTTTGTTTAACAGCTATTGTTGAACCCAAACTTGAAAAAATTTATTTAGCAATTAGTGCAACGGTTAAAAAAATATTTTGGTGTCACCAAACTCAAAAATAGTTGTTAAATAAATGTCAAATTCAGGAGATGAATCAGATGATCATCGAGATCTTTTTTATCTTTGCAATAAGACCCTATCACTAATACTAATTTTTTCTTGTTCATCTCCCACTTAACTAGTAGAAAAAGAATAAGAACCAATATTTATATTATCTATATATTCATTAAATAATTTTGCTAATATTTTTCTAGCATTATTAATTATTGATTCTATATCTATATTATTATTTTCCATAAGACCTAAACATCTATAATCTCTACTTAAATAATCATATAAGCTAACTATTTTAATTTTAGGATAAAAAATACATGTAACAAGATTAATTACTGGAATGAATTTAAAATAGATTAACTATTTTATTTTCATTATTAAAATTGATTCTTTTACAATAATATCATTTTCATATTCTTGCACAACACTAATAAGATTACAACTTTTAATTAATAATAAATATGATATGAGATAATAAACACCACTTAAAACATAAATTGGATTATAAAAAACTTTTAAAATATTAAAAGGTAGAGGGATTGAACCTTCAAACGCAACAAGTCAGGACTTAAAATCAATAAATTATTGTTGGGTTATCCCAAAAGAGGGAAGAAGCATTAAAATGGACTAAAGAGTACAAAAAGGCTTTTGAAATTCGAGAGGCTTGTTGCGCACAATGGCACAAGTTAAGATCTTTAGACTTTAGCAAAATATAATGTAGTTGTGTTAATGCATTAATTTATTTTGGACTAAAACATTTGCTTATAATTTTTGGTTGTTTAGGCATATAGACAACTGTAATTGAACTCTGCTCTAATTCTCTTTTTGCTTCAATATGGTTTAATCTTCATTTTAACAATATTTGATTCACATACATATCAATGTCTTGCTCTAAAATTTTTTCTTTTTATACTGTCAAAGAATATTTTCCCTAAAATATACTAATTCAAAGATGCTTATATTAAGCCATTACCAGTTGAAAAACATCTAATGAAATGAACACTTGCTATTACACATCAACATAAGAAATCAAAAGGACACCATCATAATGACCCCTACCATTTATTGAAACCATTTTGGGATATGAAAATAATAAATTGTTAGGATGGAGCAACTGTATATCCATTACCATAATCATCATTTACAATGGCATATGATAATGCTCCATTACCATATAGAGGTGAGGTTAATTAATAAAGTACACAAAGAGTTATTCTTTTGTGTATATATATTAAGTAAATTGTTAACTTATAGTGCATATCTGAAATAAACATTCAATAATTGCAATACTCATCCCTTGCATCATGAATAATATAAGAAAGTCTGGTGAATGAAAGGTTTCTCCCTAAAAAGCCTCTATTGAAACTCTATATGCTTTAGTCTGAGATCAACTCAAGACATTTAAGAAGGAAATTAGTGAGTATGTTTCAAGAAACATTACTGATTTTGGATATGACAACACTCAGCAGGGGCTCCTACACCCATTTTCTCTTCCCGCCATTTACAACATATTTCTTGATGACCATGGAGAAGATGAGAAAGGAATGATGGAAGGAAGTGAACAGAGGACAATGGAGGTTCATCAAGATAACGGTACTGAAGAAACCACCTTGTCAAGAAGAAGGGCACTATCGGAGGCAAGAGTAGTAGCAGCAACACAAGCAACAATAGCAGTTCAATCAGGCAACTACATTGAAGTGTCAGACAACACTTCTTATAAAGTTTAAAACTTGATAATCTTTTGAAGTCTCTTTTTGCTGAACCATAAACATCATTCCAAGTCTCTTTTTGCTATTTAATGATGTTTAATGTTGGAGTTTATCCCTGTTGAATGTTGTCCCTTTCAGTTTTGTTAATGAATTTATGAAAAATATTAGCAAATCTTCTAACTTTTGGATTGACTATATCAAGTACAAACTAATCAAAGTTAAAAATAAAATGAAATTAAATTATTTAGAATGATATCAGTATTTTAAGCTTTTTGTCCCTTTTATTTTATTAAAAAAATTGCAATTTAATTATTCAGTAAAAACACTTTATATGAATGAAAACTAACATTTAACTTCTTTTGTTTCCAACAAATCAAAGTATAAAAATTGTGAAGTTACTATTTAAATATGTGGTGAAGGTAATTTTCAATTTGTCCATCGCATGGTGAAGGAAACATTATGTTCAACAAACTATAACATTTTTGCAACTCTTAAAGTTGATACCATTGAAATTAGCCTTAATTCCATAAATTAGTTAACAAGTGTGTCCATCATTATGATTTTTCAATGTGCTATCAACATTTCATTTCTAAGTTTAAAATTAACAGACATTATAAGATATGAAACCTCAAGTTTAGAAAAAAGGTAATCCATATTATTAATTTCAAACCACAAATAAAAGTTTGTCATTAACACAAAAATAATACACTCAAAATAAAAACACTAATAATAATTTATACTTTTCAAACATTAATTGTTTTATAATCCAGAATGCAATTGCCCAACTGATGCAGAGGTTTCTACATCAACAACTTTTGTTATCTTCCCCAAACAAAAGCCAATTATGAACACAGCTATAATAATTCTCAGAAGAAGAAAACTGAAACCATCAAAAGAAATATGATTATTCCTCGTGATTATAATGGTTTTGTTCTCAACCTTCTCCACTTTCGATTCCTTGTCAGCATGCAATGTGGCTAGGACAACAAAATTTGCTTCATTGGATTTCTTCCATGCAGTTACAGCTTCATTCATAGTATTGAAAGACCGATATAGACACCCCTTAAATCCTACAATTGAACAAGCACATTTTTTCCAAGATGTGTCGATCTCAAGTGCATGTCCATTAAATGCAACATAATACTTGTTTCTTACTCTTCTATTGTAAAATGATTTCATGTTTTCTTTTGTTTTTGTATTAAAATTTGTTGTAAACTTGTGTTTTTTTTTCTCAATAACAATCTATTGTAAAAAAAATTGTAATTTGGAATGAATATTTAACTTAATATATAAAGACCTTCGATATTCAACATGTAATAAAAATTAACTTGTAAAAGAAGCCGATTACATTTACGAGACATTCTCATTAATGGACGTTTATCATTTTTCAAGATGTCATTTATATTTTTCATCATCTCCACTGTAAGGGTAAAACATGAAAGTTGTATCACTTATTAATGGTGGAAATTCATTTTTTATCTATTTTAGACCAAAATACCCTTTCTATTTGGATAGATTATGTCTATTTATCACCTCTCTTTTGATATTTAGCTATATGTTTAAATGCAAATTGAAATCTTGAGATTGAAATTTTTCATATAATGAAGAGTTATATTAAATAAAATTTTTTAAAATTTACATTACTTAAATTTGTGCTCACCACATGAAGTCTTAATTGTTAAGTAACATAATTAATTTCTAACAGTAGCGGTCACATCTCCATTGCTGCTGTATTTAATCTCACCTGCCATTTTGGAAATTTAATTTTTTATTAATTAATGTTAATGTCAATTTTTTTTTTTTATATATAATTACACAAGCAAAATCGGCTGATGACAATGGGAAGGGAGAAAATAATCAAAGACACGACGAGAGTTCCCGTTTACCTAGCCCTTGGATTTCTTGTTTTGTTGTGGGGAAAGGCTCGCTATCTCTGGAAGCATGAGATTAATCGCAAGCCAGGGCAGGGAAGGGCAGGAATTAAATCAGAGCAGGAGATAACATCCATATCTCTGAGAAAGCTTTGTCATTCTTGAGCAGAGTAGGAAGCATTCGTGAGAAATTTGCTTTACGCTGCGAGCAAATTACTCTTGGCAGCATTTGTTTAGCCAAAGGTTTTCGATTGCGCTGCGACGTCTCAAAAGGCAGACATGTACCTTGCAAAGAGACCAAGGTTGTTGAGAATGGGCAGGACGTCATTTGCAAGGGGTGTGGGATTGGAGTCCATCACTTCCCTTGATAGACAAAAAAATCAAAGAGACCAAGCCCCTGAATTTTTTAGGTTCTTTAATTGAAGGACTCATCCTAGCTAGAGTTGCTGACTATAGTGGTGGTCAAAAAAATTCAGGCGCTCTGATTGAGCTGCAATTTTTTTTAATTGTTTCTTGAAAGTTGTCCAAGAAATTTGCTATTCATGAGATTATATAAGACGGCATGCTTTGGCCTGATGTTATCAGAACATACATTTGGAATTTGTAATTATTTAAAATCCAAATTATGAACTTTGCTAGTTGCCTGTGATATAGTTTTGGTTCTATGCGTTGCAGTAATCTTGCTAACATGAGTATTGAAACTCAGCTGGTATGAGCTTTCAGTACTTCATCCTAAACTTCATTACAGATGCCATAATCACATATTTATTTGGTATTCACTATTCAGGAACTTTATTGAAAACACAGATAATGAATAATACTTTATCTGATAATATAAAAGATCATAAATTTGATATGCGTGTACAAAAATTTAATTAAGCTCTAGAATCTGAAATAACATGCGAATGTAGTATGGATCGGAAAGAAATGGTCTCTTTGTACGTGTCATCCCAAGAGGCAAGAAACACCCAACAAAATGAAAATGTCTTTGCGAACTTCTATAACGCTTCCAAGACCCAAACTTTTATAACATTTCTGACATTTTTTTTACAATGAGATAGTGAAAAATCCACAATATCTTACATACCATTTACATGGTGAGAACAAGAAAAAGAACAAAAATCGTATTAAAAAAAAAACCTGAACTGTTTAACAGGATCAATATGTCTCCGGCGTTCATGGATCTGATCGAGCATTCAGCACTAAGCAAAACGAAAAATCACAGAGCAAGAAAAACCTGTGAGGAGTTTATGAAAGCAACATCAACTCTAACATCTCCTGTATGTATATAGTGTATAGCCTGTGGGCGTCTACCTTCAAAGAAAAACAAGCTTAAGATTTACAATAGCTAAAAATGCAGCCCAAGCCAAACAAGGCTTAACCAAATCTCCGGCGATGGGATTCACCTCTTTAAACTGGCGAGAGCACCCAACAAAGGCTCCAAACATAGCCAAGCACACAATCAAACCAACCCAAGTAGCACCCATGCGAAATACGATCGGATCCCAAATCAAACTCAAACCAAGCTGAGCCATGTAAAGAGAAAGAGCAGCTGGTCTCTTATGAAACCCTCCTTCAGCCCAAACAAGCCACGCAGAGAGACCCATCAAGAAACTGGAAGTCAAACATGTAAAATGCAGAGCCCACACAGGGGGGAACCAGAAAGGTTTGGTGGCAACAGCACCGTAGCCATTAGTAGAGCCGAAGAAATAGATGTTGAAGAGGGTTAAAGAAAGAGGTAAAGAAACAGCTACAGCCAATGATCTGATACCCCGTTTGGCCATAGCCATTCTCTTGTCCCGCCGGCTATAAGTTCTCATGTTTGCGTTATTATTGTTATTATTATTAGTATCCTGGGCAGGGATACGGTGTTTAATGTTTTGAGACTCCATTGAAGATGATATTTGAGAAGAGAGGAAGTGAATTGTGTGTGTGTTACGGGAGGGTTTTCAGGGGGAGGAGGTGCGTTTATAGAAGAAGAAGAGAGCGCATTTTACTCTTCGGTGGGTGTGGGAAAATAGGCGACACGTGGGCGTAGAAGATGGACAAGCAAATGCACAACGTCCATGGAAGTGAATACGTGGGTGGCTTACAGCGATAGCAAGAATGCGACTAATCTTCTGAAAAATAAATGTTAAAAGAAAGAGTTCGAGATTGTTGTTTATTTATTATTTTTTTGTTCTGAAGATGGGACATTGGACAGATGTAGTGTGGAGTTTTGGTGCTTTAATATTCAAATGGATAAGCTCTGTCTTTATCTTTTCTCTTTTGAGTAGTCTTAAACACTCTGAACTAAGCACCTGGACTTGAGAGTCGACAATAGCCAACTAGTCTCGAACTGGAAGTGTACGGTACCTTTCGCTAAGTATAATTTATCTGTTTTTTTTTTTTAAAAAGAGTATTTCTATTTTGCCCTTTTAGTTTTCTTTTT
This sequence comes from Mallotus nudiflorus, assembly GCA_947683625.1. Classification (NCBI taxonomy): domain Eukaryota; kingdom Viridiplantae; phylum Streptophyta; class Magnoliopsida; order Malpighiales; family Euphorbiaceae; genus Mallotus; species Mallotus nudiflorus. Next base: position 744,687 of record CANTUR010000108.1, read on the forward strand.
CTTTTCTTATTTTTCATTTTTTTTATTTTTTAAAATAAAAAATCATATTTGTTTGTTATTTTTTATTTTTAAAATTTTTTTAATGAAATGTATTATAATAATTTTTTAATTAATATATTAATAATTATTATGATTTATACGATAGCATTTAGAGAAAATTACATTAACCTTCTTGAGATTAGACCTAATTTACATTTTAAAATCTTTTGTTTAAAAATTGAATATTAACCTTCATACAGTTTTAAAATCGAACACTTAAAGATTTTTATTGATTTTTTTGTAAAAAATAACCACTATACTCTTATTTTTTGTAAAAGCAAATGACATTAATCTCCATAAAATTAGACCTAATTGACATTTTAAAATCTCTTATTTTAAAATCGAATATTAACTTTTATATAATTTCAAAATCAAATACTTAAGAACTCTTATTGACTTTTTTTATAAAAAAATGACCATTATACCCTTGTTTTAACATATGTCTTCTCTAATCTCATTATATATTAATTCATAACATGTTTTTTCTAATCTTATTATATAAAATCTTTAGCATTTACCTTTTTCTAATTTTTATATGTTTTTAAAAAATTAAAATTTTATTTATAGATCTAAAAATTATTAATTATTAATTCCTTTTAATTTTTGTAAACCTAAACATTTTTTAAATTTTAATTTTTAAAATAAATTTTTTTTGTATAGAAAGTTTTTATTTTTTTTTATTAAATGTATATGGATTGATTGTAAAATTTTTAGACCCATAAAAATTATTTTTAACTTTTTTAAAAAAATTTTAAGAAATATTAATAAATGATTTTCATAAACTAAAAATTTTTTTAAAAATTATAAATGTATATTTTAAAAGTAATTTCATCAATTCTCATTGTTATTCAACCATAAACTTTGAAGTAAATGCTATGGATTATATGTAATGAGATTAGAGAAAATATATGTTAAAACAAAGATATAATAGTCATTTTTTATAAAAAAAAAAATCAATAAGAGTCCTTAAGTATTTGATTTTAAAACTATATAAAGATTAATATTCGATTTTGAAATAAGAAGTTTTAAAATACCAATTATGTCTAATTTTAGGAAAACTAATATCATGTACTCTTATATAAAATAAGGGTATAATGATTATTTTTTACAAAAAAATTAGCTAAAGTCATTAAGTGTTCAATTTTAAAACTATAAAAAGGTTAATATTCGATTTTGAAATATGAGGTTTTAAAATATAAATTAGATCTAACCTTAGGAAAATTAATGTCATTTTTTATAGTATTTAATATTAAATTTATTTATTTTATAAAAAAATTTAAAATTATATATATTTAATTAATTTTAATAAATTAAATTATTTTAAAAATTCAATATGTCGATTATATATGTAGAGTTTAAACATCAAACATCTCATCAACAAGCTTTTTAAATACACCAGCATCATATATATATATATATATGCAATCTCGAGCAGACGATGTAGTCTAACACCTCACAACATACATGAAACAAACCTTCCACGGAATCTGCTACATCCTTGAAATTTGTCACCACCGAACTGTGTAAAACATGGCCTGACCAGTATATGGACACATTTACAAGCGAACACACGCACAAGCACTACGTGCAATTAGATAGAGTGTAAATCAGCCGGGTTATTTGCGAACGATTCAGTATTAGATTTTTTAAAAATTTGTTTGAATTTATATATTAAAATTCATTTAATAAACAAATCAAATTTAAATTATACAAAACTTAACTCGTAAAATTTATGAACTAATTCGAATAGAAGTTAATAAGTTAGTTTATAATTTTTAAATTTAATTATTTAATTTTAAATATATAATATATAAATCATATTATAAAAAATATATTATTAAAATAAAATCATAATTTTTATTAAATATATTATAATTTATTTAATAAATAAATTATTTTTAATTTTTAAATGTATAATTTTAATTTTTAATATATATATTTTTAGACTTTTTTAAAGTCACAAATAACACGTAAATACTGTATAAAATAATAAACTTAGCTTAATCTCAACTTATTTATAAATAAATCAAGTTCGAGACACTCAAAATTCTGCCCGATTAGACTCAATTACACCCTTCGTTATCACAAGCTGGTTACAACTCCCTATATGTATTCACTAGTTCTGTTTCCAACTATCATAAGATAGCTCAGCAAAGCCAAAGGCAATTATCGCAGCACAGAGAGTACCCAATAGCTGATTAAAGCTTTTTGATTGCTTTTAAGAAAATGAAAGAAGACACAATTGAGAGTGCCAGTCCCATTTTGATTCCAAATATGATCTTCCGAGGATCCCACCGTCCCATTTCACATGCTTTCCGATATGCAAAATCTTGCAACTCATTCACAGATTTCTTTATTTTTGTAAAATGAGAAAAATGCACAGAAGAGTGTCATGTTTCATCTTCAACTCCATTAAAACTGCACAAAAGAGGTTCATCTTTAAAACTGCCTGTTTCATCTTCAACTTCATCTTTATTTTTTTTTGTAAAATGAGAAGTTTTGCTTAGCTTGAGCATTAACCGCCATTGAAGGAGATTTGGGAGAGGAAGAGAACTGGGCGTTGTCCGATCAGAAACTAGGACTTGTTAGATGAGAACCGGTTCACCGGAGGAGAAATGGAAGTATAAGACCGAAAAAGAAGTAGAAGAGCTCGCGTCGAAAGTAAAGATGGGCAGTGGTGTGGAGGGAAGCCCCCGCCGAACGAGCTGCCATGGCTTTAGAGATGAAGCTATTGTGGCCAAAAGTTAGACGCAAATTAGGGAGAAAAAAAGAAGACAGTGGTGAAGGGGAAGAAGAGGTAAAAAAAAAAAGGATGCGTGAAGAGAAAAAAAAAAAAGTAAAGTGATGTGATAGAAAACACGGGAAACAACTTTTATTTGTTTCCCAGTACTACTTATAATTTTGAAAAATTAGAAAATAGTTTTCTATTTTTCTAAATTTGAAAAATATCATAATTAAACAGTAAATTTTATTTTCTAATTTTTTTGAATTTTTTTTGAAAATAGATATTATTTTCCAAAACTAGTCAGATTTATAATTTCTCTACTCTTTCTCTACTCCTCATCAAAATTTAGGTTACATTGATTTTATGACATTCTGATGAATAATTTTTTTTTCCACGATTTAAAAAGAAAAAAAAATTATCTTTAATTTTACAATTTATTGATACTTAAATTATATCATTTTTTCATTTATCAACAAAATTAAATAAAACTAATTGTATATTTGCCTATTACGTATATTATTTATTAATAAATTATTTATTTATATTTTCATATATTTTATAAGTGAAAAATTTTAATTATATGATATATATAAATAATAAAATTTATATAGAGGATTTATATATATTGAAATATAGTATAATAAAAATTTTAGCAGAAACAAATAATATAATAAATTTCTATTAATAGTATAATAATTAGTAGAGAGATTTATTGTGAGGTTTAATGATGTTACACATAAAGTTTTAATAGTGATTACTGAAATATAAGATTATAAATTTAATTTTTGTTACCATAATTTTTTTGTTATAATAAGATTAGTTTTTAAAATTATTATATTAGTATTAGAATATATGTAGTAGTATTTTAGTTGAAAAATACTACTACATAATTATTATATTATTATAATTTTAAATTTTTTTAAAAATAAAATTTTTAATAGTTTGAAAAAAATATTTGAGTGATTAAGATAGAAAAATATCTAGTATATAAATAACTTTAGAATTTGGGTAGTATTGAGATATGTATAATAGTGTTTTAGTTATAAAATAATACTAAAAAAATATAGTAAATGTTTTTTTAATAAAAATTTAATATTTTTAATAAGTTGACACATTAGTTTTTAAAGTAAATACTCAAATATGAAATTAAACACTTATCAAATTTTTGGTTTAATGATTTTAGGGCTCAGAATTTAATATATTTCTATAACACATAAATGTACGAGGGGGGAATATACAAAATTACGAAAAAATCTTCACTCATTATTATATAAAAATTGGATAATTTATTCATTTATTGATAAAAATAAAATAAAATAAATTAAAATATAATTTCAATTTGATTGAAAAGTCTATTGCCTATTTTAATTAGGTTAACTTATGTATTATATCTAATAAAAATTAATTTAATTAAAATATAATTTTAATATAATTGAAAGTATGTTTTTTATTTTAATTAGGTTAACTTCCATTTTATCTCTAAAAAAAATTAAAATTAAATTGATTAAAAGTAATTCTAATTTAATTGAAAGTATACTTCCTATTTTTATTATTATTAGGTTAACTTCTATTTTATCTCTAATAAAAATAAAATTAATTCACATATAATTCTAATTTAATTGAAAATATGATTCCTATTTTAATTATGATAATTTTTATTTTATTCAAATAAAGTGTCATAATTCAAATTAAAAATTTACTAACTTCGTACTAACTTATAAGTTTAATAGGGTTGTAATATTTAAATTGTTATATAAAAAATATATTTTTTAATTTTTTTATTAACAAATAAATAATGATTTTTTATTATCTTATAATTAATTATGATTATAATATTTTTTATATGAAATTAGTTATAGAGTAGAGAAAAATTAATTATAAAAAATAATGATGTAATATTATATAATTATTTAAATAAAAAATTTATAAAAATTACAGTAAATTATAATTATATTAAGTTAATATAGAATTATTATATAAATAAATAACATTGTTATTATTTTAAAAACCTTTTTATATAATAATAATATATTTAATTATTTATTCACTATATATTACGAGTAAAAATAAATTTTTTATTTACATGTGAAATATATAACTATTTACTATATATATATATATATATAATATATATATATAATATATATATTTCGCATGGATTTACTTTCAAGTCCCTCCTCATCCATCCCTTCCCAACTTTTACTTAGGCAAAGAAAATGTGAGAATTACTTTTGATATATTCCTATACTTTTAAAATACTTGATAATTTTTTTGAAAAGATACTTGAAAAAATTTTAAATTTAATTTCTATTGAGAAAAAATTATTAAATTGAAATTTGATGAAAAATTATATATTTTTTAAATGTAGAGATTTACACACTAAAATGATATAGTGACAAATTATTTAAAATCTATATAAATATTAAATGTTGAGCCCTAAAATCATTAAGTTCAAATTGTGACAAGTGTCAATCCTCATAATTGAGTATTCACTTATGCTTAATTTTTAGAATTATGAATATTTTTCTTTAAAAAAATATTATAAAACCACTTTTTTCTATGTAATCCTGTTTTTTTTTTTTCATTGAATCGTATTGTTTTTTAATGTAATTAAAACACTATTATATATATCTCAATACTACTCAAATTCTAAAGATATTTATATACTATATATTTTTCTACCTTAAATCACTCAAATATTTATTTTCAAACCATTAAAAATTTTTATTCTTAAAAAAATTTAAAAATATAATAATATAATAATTATTTAGTATTATTTTTCAACTAAAATACTACTATATATTCTAATACTAATCTAATAATTTTTAAAACTAATCTTATTATAACTAAAAAATTATGGTAACAAAAATTAAATTTATAACTAATCTTATTATAATTAATTGCCCTAACAAGTAAAGTAACAATATGATCAACTAAATAAAACTCTCTTAAAACTTTATGTGTAACAATATTAAACTTCAAAGTAAACTTCTATACTATTTATTATACTATTAATAGAAATTTATTATACTAATATTTATTTATGCTAAAAATTTAATTATGCTATTTTTCAATCTATATAAAACCTCTATGTAAATTTTATTATTTATATATATCCCATAATTTAAAATTTTCACTAGTAAAATATATTAAAATATAAATAAATAATTTATTAATAAGTAGTCTGCGCAACGTGCGAATAGACAACTAGTTTATATATATATTAAATGCTGAGCTCCAAAGTCATTCAGTCCAAATTTTGACATGTATCCCTCCTCATAAGTATCCCTCCTCATAATTTAATATTCAACTCTAAATACTTATATAGTGAATTTTAAAAATTCAAAATATTAAATATTTTAAAAAACCTATTCTTAATTCTTAATTATTGTTTAATATTTTTTTCCTCTTCTTCTTGCCCTAATAAGCTTCTATATTATTTTCTTTGTGGTTGGTTCCTTTGCGAGCATCTCTCCTTGTAGAGCTTGCTTTCGCTTCTTTCCCATTTCTATTTTATCTACATATATATCACTTTTTTTCTCTCTCATGCTCCCTCACTGTTATCTCCATTCGTTTATCTCGACTTTGATTTTCTTATTTGCTGATTTAACGGCGTATATCGCTTCATTCATGACTATGATGACTCCTCCACCGTTGGATGTAAGATATTTGCTGCTATCGCTTTGAACAACACTGTTGTTTTGTATATTTGAGTATATGTGTTGTATTTTTTTTGTTTTGCATTTGATTTTAGTTTTGTTTATTTTTTGATCATTCAGTTAAGGATTTGAATGTTGTGAAATTTGAGAGAAATTTTATTGTTTTTATTTGTTTTTGTTGATTTTTTATACACACGACTGCTTCTTGCCCAAAACATAACTGCCAATTCATGATTATGATCAAAATCCAGTTTCTTAATTTACAAACTTCATTTTCTAATTTTGTTTCCTCCCTGTCATATAATCATATTATTTATTTGTATTTGTATTTGGTATTTTTATGTTGTATTTTTGATACGTCAAAATGGGCTTATTTTGTTTATTACAATATTGTGAATTTTGTTTTTTTATATTTATTGTGGATTTAGATTTAGTCACCTTAGGTTTATGATTGATCCGTTTTTAGTAAAAGTGTTAACTTGCAAGAACCATGGGTCATTAATTATTATGAATGAGCAAAAAATAGAATTATAGAAAAAGCTCCCTACTGATGCATATACCTTGGGTCATTGAATTGGAAATCTTTATGGTCATGTTTAGAGAAAGTGTAATTTGATTGCGTCTTTAAGTGGTGGAGCTAGATTCCCAGCAAGCAAATATAATTCAGTATTTAATTTAGTTGTACCTAACTCTTGCTTACCTTAAAATAACAAGAGCTAGGTTTCCCCACAGACGGCGCCACTTGATAACTCTAAATCGTATTTCTCCCCCCCCCCCCCCTCACAAGATGTATATATAAGAAGAGGTATTCACTCAAACCTACTATGACTTGGATTCCTTCTTGATTAGGGACCCTTATTTTTTTAGGACATAGAGATCACCCTCCTAGTTGAACATGCTTCCTTTTTAGGATTTTTTCTTATTCAAGTAGTCTTCCTTTTTGGAGAATATAACCCTTATTACAATATTTATTTGGCTTTTTATTTACTGTTTATTTCAGGGGCTTGGTTAGTTACAAAAGTGTGTTCTAATGACACACATGGAACTAGATTTATGTATCATGCTTTCCTAAGAATGCTTACTTCACTTAAGATAATTTTAACTTATTTATTATAATTCATGCACGACCTGTTCAAGTTATGATTTTTTTTATACTTTTGGTTAGATAAGTTTTGTTTTGTAGTGTTTAGTGTTATTGTTAATGAATTCAATGATTATAGATGTAAATTCAGGTTTTAGAACTTATTCATATTAAGGTTAGGTTTGATTGTTTGATCATTTGAGGTGTATCATTAATTAACTATTTTGGATTTTTGCATGTGTAGAATTAATCAATTAGAACTTCAGTTGCTATTGTTGATTAAAAGCCTGTGTTGCCACTATTTTTGTTTTTATTGTTGGTTATTAAGAATCCTAATTAATTTTTGCCACATAGAAGTATTTGTCTTATTATTATATTATTATTTGAAATATCATTGCATTTTCTAAGGAGATATCAAAATTCAAAAAGGCAAAATCAATTTTTGTAAGTAATTAATGCATATTTGAAGCCAAAGTGCCACTCAGTAGATTCAAATGTCGTCTATAGGTAATGCTATTTGTGTTTAGTCTTATTATTTACATACATTAATGGTGTAAAATTGCTGCATGTGGTTTAAAATATATTATTTTGTCACCTTTTATATATAATACCCATAATCTATTCTAACTAGGTAATGGGTCTCACAAGTGGCTATTTACATATAATAGCCAACTTTTGTTGTGTGCAAATGATAGTTGAAAATAAATATCAGACTCTTTATAGTCGTTAATAAAAAAAAAATTATCTTCTATTATAGAGGTTTTAAACCCATGAATAAGTAAAGTTGACTAATTGATATATATTTTTTTATTGTTTATGTCTTTTTGCATTTATAAATTTCATATCATATGAGTTTCAAAAAATAAAATAATAAAAAATCTAAAAATGATAGTTAAGTTATATTTCTTATGTAACAGAATTCTACTTGCAAGCAAATTAGATGTTGTACTTTTTAAAATATGATTAAAAATATAAGACAACTATAAATTTTAATTAATTTACTTTTAATTTTTTTCTAATAAATTTTAATTTAATACATTTTTTAAATAATATGAGATTCATTTATATGGCCACCTATTTTCTATTTTGATGGAGTTACATTATAACATAGTAATATATTACAATTTTAATAGAATTTCTATTTGAATAATTACACCAACACTTTTTCAACATTTTTATTCTAAATTAATAATCTAGTTTTACGAATTTGATAAAGTTATTTGTAGTATCTTAAGACCTTACTGTAGGGAAAATGTGAATTTATAGTTTATACTTTCTTTATTAAGAAGAGTTTTCTCTATAGAAAACATCAAAGTCTTCTTAATTCTCCATTATTAGAAGGAACACTGACTGGTTTAACGTCGTATGAAACTTTTTTTCCCTTCCTCTACCTATTATGAATGAGTGTTCGTCCTATTGTAACATATGTTCTCTGATAAGAGTCTGAAACCATTTACATTTAGTTAGTTTCTTACCATAGAGCTTTTTTTAACTTTTAGATGTGACTGAAGTACTTTGTGGTGGGAGAGTGATGAACCTCTTTTTCATCACAGATACTAGGTTTGTTGCTGTCACGACCCAAACAGGGGTCATGACCGGCATTAGGGAATGAGAATTCTTTCGAATCCGGAACCCGTAGTAAGCCTTAAAATAAAATAAAACATGCCAAATGAAATTAAATATAATATCCTCATCTTATATATATAAATATTCCTTTAATACAAATCAGTTCAAATATTTAAAGTACATAGCTCACACAAATATAATACAATATCCTTTTTCAATTTACAACTACTGCAGTATCTAGATTATAAAATAAAACTCAGATAAGCAGTTTACATAGTGAGCCAGGGCGGAAGAAATCCGGCGGTATGGGTCTGCTACTGAGGTCTGCAGACGATGACTCTCCTGAAAAATAGTCAACGGAGGGGAGTCAGACCTCACTGAGTGAATTGTTATAATATATATACATGCATAACTAAGTGGCAATGCACACAATCAATAGTGTAATATAAATAAATATATATACAGGCAATTACACACAGATGCAGCAAAATCATTTTTTTTTTATATATTTTACTGAAAATCACTGTTTATGAAGGATTAAATAGAACCCTAGAAAATTGCAACCTCAAAACAGTGTTAGACAACACTCTAGCCATACAAGCTCACTTATTCCAAATATATTCACTTGTTCCATTTGGACAGTAGACTAGCCCCGAGACACTAAGTTGTAATATCCCGTGTTTTTTAAAATATTTTTACACTGTACCGGATATGCAGTATTACTAATTTTTGTATATATTATGATATTTTCATGAGTTGGTATATATTTAAAACCTATTTTAATTATTGTGTATTATTTACAGTGATTTACGTAAAATTTTCCCGGGACATACATTTTCGGGGAAATTTTTACGTAAATAATTTATTATAATTATATTAAATATATTTTGGGACTTGCATGAACTCATACTTATTTTTAAATTACTAAATAGAGCCTATGCGTGTAAATATTATTTAATTAGGGTTTAGTATTTTACCCTAATATTTTATTAATTAATTAATTATTTATTTGTTATTTAATTATTTTAATTAATATTAAATTTAAAATATTAAATATTAAATGTGTGGATGTGATTTTTTAAAATATTTTATTAAAATTTTTATTATTTTTCTTTTTTCTTTTTCTTTTTTTTTTTTTTTTTTTCTTCTTCTTCTTCTTCCCTGTGCGCGACCCACCCTTCCCCCTCCCGCTGCTACTCCGATCCCCTACCGTTGGTGTGCCTCCCGGCTTGCCACCGTCGTCCCCAGCCATTCCCCCGCCGCCAGCATCCTTCTTCCCCGGCGCCGGTGAGCTGTTTTTCTTCTTTTGGCCGAAATTCTTCTCCTCGCCGTCGACGACGATTCCGGCCACTGTTTTCGACACCGCCGATCTCTTTATTCTCCTTGAGCACCGGTGAGTGTGATTCTAGCTTGGTTTGAGCTTAAATGGTCTAGATTTGCTTAGTTTTGAATTTTTCCAATTCGGCTATATTAGGGTTTTTGATTTTTTTGAGCTTCTAATTGATTGATTCATGGAAACTCCCTTCACAAATGTTGTTCCTAGTAGCTTAATATACATGTATAAAATTTTTTTGAATTTTTGGAGATTTTTTGGATTTTTTGGGTATTTTTGAATATTTTAATATTATTTCTAATTTTCGGAAATTAATTATTTAAATTATGAAATTGTGTTTTATGTTAAATTAGGTGTTTTAAATGAATTATAGGAATTTATTTGGATTTTTTATGAAATTCTATGTAATTATTTTGAATTATTGAAGTTTATGTAAATTTGGGAAATTAGGGTTAATTATGTTTCTAATTGAAATTAATTGGTAAATTGAGTTTTAATTATTAATATTATTGATAAATATGTTGAGAAATTAATTTTTGATAATTGTATAATTTTTGGTGAATTTTTGAAGTAATTATAGTATATTTATATATATAAGGGCATTTTGGTAATTTTACACAAAATTGGCTAAAAATGTAATTTAATTGGTTTTAATAATTATTTAAGGTATAAAAATGATTTCTACAAATTATTTGGTATTTTTAACTAATTAAAACTATTTTTCGTGAATTATTTTCAATTATAATTATATATATAATATACGGTTTTTCTAATAAAATGAGTTTTTATCGGTTTTTATTGTGTTTAAAGGTTAATTATGTAATTTATACTTATAAAATGAATTTCTATGTTATAAGGATATTTTTGGTATTTTCATAATTATTCTGTGATTGTGGACCCCGGTCGGTGGACTGTAGTTTGGAGTCCGACCGTGGGATTTTGATTGTGCTCTGTGTAGTTTCGAAGTGTATTTCCTTGCAGGGTCGGCTCTACTCTTTTGAGTAGAGAGATGTCCATTTTACAAGGGAGGTTCTGCCGAATTTTCGGTAGAATTATCGTAAAACGTGATATCCCGATCGAACCCTGATATCGATTCTATGTTTAATACTCTAGATCGAATTCTAGGATTTCTGTTAGGTTTATTCTAATGTCGGTTATTATTGCTTGTTTAGTTGCCACCGAGACCGAGGGCTAGTGGACCAGGCCCATCGGACCCATCTCGAGGAGCGCACTAATTTGTGAGTTACTATATTATATATATATGTTTTTAGGATGCATGATTTAGAAATATATGTTTTATTTTGATTAAAATGCATAAATAATGTGATTTGTATTTAAGTATATTTTGGTTTATTTTTGGTATATATTAAATTATATGCATGTTTTATTAATGAACTGTGTTTAAAATGTTTTTAAATGTATCTTTAGTTTATTTTGTAATTTGATTGGATTCATTTGACGTATATATACTCGAAATATACCTGGTTTACTTTTGGTATATTTTCGGTATATATATGGTTTATATTGTTATTTTATTTAAATTCATGCATCATTTATTGTAAATGAATGTTTTATATTATTAATGATGAAGGATATTAATAGAACGTGCTACCTAGTGGGTAGCACTAGGACCGAGTACGTACCGGTACGCCTATAGTATTTAGGCTATACTACTAACCTATTTGTGGATATTGATTGGTTATGATTATCTGATGTGTGAGATGTGATTTGGGTGTGATTGCTGGAGCTCGGTTGACCAAGTGTCTCAGGGTCAATCATACAGCAGTCAGACTGCTGGAGCTCGGTTTACTTAGTGTCTCGGGGCCAGTCTACTGTCTAAATGGACTAAGTGGATATATTTGGATTAAGTGAGCCTGTATGACTAGAGTGTTGTCTAACACTATTTTCGAGGTTACGATATTCTAGGGTTCTATGTGATCCTTCATAAACGATGATTTTCAGTAAAATATATATAAAATGATTTTATTGCATCTGTGTGTATTTGCTTGTATACATACATATTATATATATATTGTTGACTGTGTGCATTGTCATTTAGTGTGCATGTATATATATTATAGTAATTCACTCAGTGAGGTCTGACTCCCCTCTGTTGACAATTTTTCAGGAGAGTCAACATCTTCAGACCTCAGTAGCAAGCCGATACGCCGGATTTCTTCCGCCCCCGGCTTCTTTGTGTAAACTGCTTACTTGAGTCTTATTTTTATAATCTAGACACTGCAGTAGTTGTAAATTAATTTGTGGGATTTTATGTATTTTATTTATGTGAGATATTGTATTATGAGAACTGGATTTATATTAAAAGATTTATATATATGAGATGAGATTTGATTTAAATCCAGTTGATGAAAAATAATATTATGATTTTTATTTCCGCTGCATTTGATATTGTAATTATTATTATTGCATGTTTTATTTTATTTTTAGACTTGCTACGGGTTTCGGATTCAAAAGAATTCATGTTTCCTAGCGCCGGTCATAGCCCCTATTTTGGGTCATGACATAAGTCAACCGAACTCCAGCAGTCCTGACTGTCAGTGTGATTGGCCCCGAGACACTTGGTCAACCGAGCTTCAGCAATCACACTCCCAGATCATATCTCACACATCAATTAATCAAATTCAATCAATATCCACAATTAGGTTAGTAATGAAGCCTAAATGCTATCAGCGTACCGGTATGTACTCGGTCCTAGTGCTGCCCACTAGGTAGCACGTTCTATTGATATCCTTTATTTTAAATATAAAACATTCATTCATAAATAAATGATGCATGAATTCGAAATAAATAACAGCATAAACCATATATATACTAGAAATATACCAAAAATAAACTAGGTATATTTCGAGTATACATACGTCAAATAAATCCATATAATTACAAAATAAATTAGAAATATATTTAAAAAACATTTTAAGAATAATTTATTAACAAAACATGCAAATAGTTTAAAATATACCAAAAATAAACAAAAAATAAACCAAAAATAACTTAAATACTAATTAAATCATTTATGCATATTTATCAAAATAAACCATATGTTTCTAAAACATGCACCCTAAAATACATATATATATAAAATAACAACTCATTATTTATTGTGCTCCTCGAGACGGGTCCGATGGGCCTGGTCCACTAGGTCTCGTTCTCGGCGCAACTAAACAAATAAATGATAGCAGAAAATCAGAATAAATCTAACAGAAGTTCTAAAGACTCTATATAGAATACTAGACACATAATTAGAATCAGAATTCGACCAGATATCACGTTTTACGAGACTGAAAATCTGGCAGAACCTCCCATGTAAAACGGACATCTCTCTACTCAAAGAGTAAAACCGGTCTTGCAAAGAAACACACTTCAAAAGTAAACAAAGAATTTACAACCACAATCCCTCGGTCGAACTTCAAACTACAATTCACAGATCGAAGTTCACAATTCACAGAATAATTATAAAAATATCAAAAATGCCCTTTAATAATAAAAACACATTTTATAAATCAAATTACTTAATTAACCCTAAAAACATGTTAAAAACTGATAAAAACTCATTTATTTAGAAAAATTGTATAATATACATATAATTTGAAAATAATTTACGAAAATAGTTTTAATTAGTTAAAAATAATAAATAATTTGTAGAAATCATTTTATACCCTAAATAACTATTAAAACCAATTTAATTACATTTTTAGCCAATTTAGTGTAAAATTACCAAAATACCCTTATATGTATAAATTTACTAAAATTAATCCAAAAATTCACCAAAAATAATACTATTACTCAAAATTAATTTTATCAACATATAATTCAATAATATCTATAAATATACTCAATTAACCAATTTATTTCAATTAAACACATAATTAACCCTATTTTTCAAAATTACATAAACTTAATAAATTCCAAATAATATATAAAAATTCACAAAAATTAAAAATAAATTTCTATAATTCATTTCAACACCTAATATTACCATAAAACACAATTTCATAATTTAATTAATTAATTTTCGAAAATTAGAAAATAATAATAAAATAATCAAAAATTCCCAAAAATCAAAATAAATTCCAAAATTCGAAAAAAATTATAGCATGTATATTAAGTTACAATGATCAAAATTTGTGAAGGAATTTTTCATGAATCAATCAAATTGAAGCTAAAAAAATTTGGAAACCCTAATAGGCCGAAATGAAGAAATTGAAACCGAGGAAAATCTAGACCATTTTAAGTGAAACAAAGCTTGGAATCACACTCACCAGAGCTCAAGGAGAAGATAGAAACCGGCAGTGTGAAGAATGGTGGCCGGAATCGTTGTGATCGACGATAGCTTGAAGTTTCGATTTTCCGGCAATAATAGAGTGAAACGGCGCCGGAGAAGAGAAGAGAAGGTGGCGGAGCTTAGGGTGGCACACCGGCGGCCTGAAACGGGTTGATAGGCGATGGTGATGGTGGAAATCGATCGGTGATGGTGGAGAGGAGTTGGGGCAAATTTTGTAAATATGATAAAGTTGATATATATATATATATATATATACATGTATATGTATGTATTTAATTTGAAAATTAAAATAATGCATGAACTCATGCAATTTCGTAAATCTATTTAAAATAATTAATATTAAATTATTTACGTGTCAATTTTCCCGAAAATACAATTCCAGGGAAAATTTTACGTAAAGTACTTAAAATAATGTAAAACAATTAAAATTAGCTTTAAACAAATAACAAACTCATAAAAATATCATAAATATACATAAAATTATTAACACTGCATATCTCGATGCAGTATAAAAATATTTAAAACTCGGGATATTACAGTTGCTCTTGAAAACTTGATCTTCAACTTTATTGTTATGACCTGTGTTTTTAAATTACGAGATATGCAGTGTTAATAAAATTTAAAAATTTTATTTATTTATTTTCATTATTTGTGGTTATTAATTGTCATTTTATGTTAAAGTATATATTTTATGTAAATATGTATTTTAGAAGTTATTAATTAAATATTAAGGTTTATACTATTGATGTTATTTTTAAAAGTATTATTTTAATGATATTATTTTTAAGTACTAATATTATTTTATTAATTGACATGATTTTGAGTATTATTTTTTATTATTTAATTATTCCATAAATATTGTTTATTTTTATCATTATTTTCAAGGTTATTTTATGTATTATTGTGATAAATTATTAGGGTTTGTGTAATTATTTATATGTGTATATATGTGGTTAAATATGTGTGTATAATTGTATATATATGTGTGTATATTATATATTATATAGAGTGTATTTTATATATATGTTGACTAAGTTATATTTTGAACACATTTTTTTAATAATACTTTATAATATAATATTATAATGTATATATTCATTCATACACACAAACCCAAACACACAAACATATACCTATAAACACATACACACACATAAACATATAAACACAAACTCAAGCACACATTGCAAAAAAAAAAAATAATAAATAAATAAATGCAGACCACCACAGTGCATCCATCCCTCCTCCACTCACCGCCACCTCTTCCTTTTTCGGCCCACCACTTTGAGCGTTTCCGGTGTCTATCGACTCTTCTAGCTCCGGTGAGCTTGAATCTATCTTTGGTTTTTAGCTCTAATTCTTCATTTCTTGGGTTTTTCTTGATTTTTAGTTTTGAGCTTTAGGGTTTTATAATTTTTTTTAGGTTGATCTTGAATGATTCGGTTAATCCACCTTAAAAAATATTGTTCCTAGATGTTTAATCTATATGAAAATATTTTTTTTTATTTTGAGAATTTATTTGAATTTTGTTAATTTTTGATTATTTTATTATTTTTTATTTAATTTTCATAAATTAATTATTTAAATTATGATTTTGGTTTAAATTAGTGTTATTATATATTTTTATTAATTTTAGTGTCGAGAAATTAATTTTTGAGAATTTTATGTAATTTTAGAAATATTTTTATATTATGTAAATATTGGAAAATTAGCTTAGGGTTTAGTTTTTATTGAAATTAATGTTTAATTATATGTTTTAGATAATATTAGAATATTATTTGTTGATAAAACAATTTTTATGATTTTATATAATTTTTGTGGAATATTATATATATTATGTATATTTTGAATTATTGGGTTAATTGTGTAATTTTGTGAAAATTATAGTTAAATAATATGTTTTAAATGGTTTTAGAATTATTTTAAGGTATTAAAATGATTTTTACAAATTATTTACTATTTTTAACTAATAAATACTAATTATTGAAAATTATTTTCAAATAATATATTATTTATTATTTTTGTGATAAAATGGGTTTTTTAAACTAATTTTATTATATAATTAAAGTATTTAAGTAATTAAATGTGAATTTTATTATGTTATGTTGAATAATTGTAAAATTGAATTTTCATTAATATTATATAATATTTAAGATTTTATTAGTTAATTTGTGATAATTTTAGA
Source organism: Mallotus nudiflorus (assembly GCA_947683625.1). Taxonomy (NCBI): domain Eukaryota; kingdom Viridiplantae; phylum Streptophyta; class Magnoliopsida; order Malpighiales; family Euphorbiaceae; genus Mallotus; species Mallotus nudiflorus. Next base: position 761,578 of record CANTUR010000108.1, read on the forward strand.
ATATTGTGTAAATAATAAATTTATTTATTATTTTGAGCTTAAATGGGTGTTTTATTATTTTATGATGTAAAATGGTAATTTTAATATTATTTGTAATTTATGCTAATTAAATTGTAAAATGGGAATTTTATTCCATTTATGAATTTTATTAGCAATTATTATTTAAAAATTAGAATTTTATAATTTAGTTGAAAAATAAAGATTTTTAATATTTTTTATGGATTTTTGATGATTTTTATTATTTTATTATTTAATATTGTTGGTTGGTGAATTGTGAACTTTGGTTGGGAAGTGTTTAGTTTGGGGTCTCAACCAAAGGTGTTGAGTATTTGTGAATTTTTAGAAGTATGTTTTCTGTACAAGGTCGGCACCTACTTTTGTAGGGAGATGTCTGTTTTAAAAAGGAGACTCCGCTGAATTTTCGGTAGATTTCTCGTAAAACATGACAACCGGTCCGAGTTTAGTTTTGAAATTTTGATTGAGTCGTGTTTTAGATCGAGTCTTTTTTTTAGAATTCTTAGAAGTATAAGTTAGAAATTATTATGATATTGATATTATTATTTATTTATTTTCTAGTTGTGCCAAGATCGAGACCTATTAGACCAGACCCATCGAGTCTGTCTAGTGGAGCGCATACCTGTCACGATCCAAAACAGGGGCCATGACCGGCGCTAGGGAACGAAAATTCTTTCGAATCCGGAACCCGTAGCAAGCCTACAAATAAAAATAAATCATGCAATAGTAATAACAATATATAATGCAGCGAAAATAAAAATTATAAATATAATAATAACATATGCACCAACTGGATTTAAATCAAATCCTCATCAATACATATATATATAAATCTTTTAATACAAATCCAGTTCAAATATATGATACAACATCTCTTTAAATATTTAATGACTACTGCAGTGTCTAGATAAAATAAAATTCAAGACTCAGAGAAGTGGTTTACATAAAGAAGCCGGGGCGGAAGAAATCCGGCGTACAGGCCTGCTACTGAGGTCTGAAAATGATGACTCTCTTGAAAAATTAGTCAACGGAGGGGAGTCAGACCTCACTGAGTGAATTACTATAATATATATACATGCATACTAAACGTCAATGCATACAATCAACAATATATATCTAATATGTATATATACAGGCAATACACACAGATGCAATAAAATCATTTTATATATATTTTACTGAAAATCATCGTTTATGAAGGATCAAATAGAACCCTATGATATCGCAACCTCAAACAGTGTTAGACAACACTCTAGCCATACATGCTCACTTATTCCAAATATATCCACTTAATCCATTTAGACAGTAGACTGGCCCCGAGACACTTGGTCAACCGAGCTCCAGCAGTCTGACTGTCAGTGTGATTGGTCCCGAGACACTTGGTCAACCGAGCTCCAGCAATCACACCTCCAAACCATATCTCACACATCAAATAATCATAACCAATCAATATCCACAAATAGGTTAGTAATATAGCCTATCTGCTATAAGCGCACCGGTACGTACTCGGTCCTAGTGTTGCCCACTAGGTAGCACGTTCTATTGATATCCTTCATTAATAAATATAAAACATTCATTCACAATTAAATGATGCATGAATTTAAATAAAATAACAATATAAACCATATATATACTGAAAATATACCAAAAGTAAACTAGGTATATTTCGAGTATATATACGTCAAATAAATCCAATTAAATTACAAAATAAACTAGAGATATACTTAAAAACATTTTAAACATAATTCATTAATAAAACATGCATATAATTTAATATATACCAAAAATAAACCAAAAATAAACTAAAGATATACTTAATACTAATCACAGTATTTATGCATATTTAATCAAAATAAAACATATATTTCTAAAATTATGCATCCTAAAGCATATATATATAAAATAGTAACTCACACTTAGTGCGCTCCACGAGATGGGTCCGACGGGCCTGGTCCACTAGGCCTCGGTCTCGGTGCAACTAAACAAACAATAAATAACAGACATCAAAATAAACCTAACAGAAAATCCTAAAAACTCGATTTAGAATATAGGACACAGAATCAAAATTAGGGTTCGACCGGATATCAAGTTTTACGAGAATTCTACCGAAAATTTGGCAGAACCACTCCTGTAAAACGAACATCTCTCTACTCAAAGAGTAGAGCCGACCCTGCAAAGAAACACAATTCAAAAATAAACACCACATCTCATTCACAACTTCTCGGTCGGACTCCAGACTACAATCTACCGACTGGGGTCCACAATTCACAAAATAACATAAAAATATCAAAAATACCCTTATATCACAGAAATATATTTTATACGTAGAAATTACGTAATTAGCCTTAAAACACAGTAAAAACGAATAAAAACTCATTTTATTAGAAAAATCGTATATTATATATATTTGAAAATAATTCACGAAAAATAGTTTTAATTAGTTAAAAATACTAAATAATTTGTAGAAATCATTTTTATACCTTAAATAACTATTAAAACCAATTAAATTACATTTTTAGCCAATTTTGTGTAAAATTACCAAAATGCCCTCATATGTATAAATATACTAAAATTACTTCAAAAATTCACCAAAAATAGTATAATTATCCAAAAATTAATTTTATCAACATATTTATCAATAATTAAACTCAATTAACCAATTAAATTCAAATAAAAACACATTTAACCTAATTTTCCAAAATTACATAAACTTAAATAATTCAAAATAAATACTTAGAAATTCATAAAAATTCCAAATAAATTCCTATAATTCATTTCAACACCTATAATTATCATAAAACACAATTTCATAATTTATTTAATTAATTTCCGAAAATTAGAAAATAATATTAAAATTTTCAAAAATACCCAAAAATCAAAATAATCTCCAAAAATTCTACAAAAATTCATACATGTATATTAAGCTAAGGGGAACAAAATTTGTGAAGGAATTTTTCATGAATCAATCAAATTGGAGTTCAAAAAAAATTCAAGAACCCTAATAGGCCGAAATTGAAAAATCGAAACCTAAGCAAATCAAGACCATTTAAGCTCAAACCAAAGCTAGAACCACACTCACCGGAGCTCAAGGAGAAGAAAGAGATCAGTGGTGTCAAAAATGGTGGCTGGAAACATCGTGATTGACGGTGAAGAGGAATTCGGCTTCTCCGGCCAAAACCGACCTCCAGACGCCGGAAATGGCTGCTACAGGCGGTAAGGAAGGCCGGGGAAGGTGGTGGCACGCCTGGTGGCACACCAATGGCAAGGAATCGGCGTGACAGGCGGCGGACGGTGAGGGAAACGATCGGGGAGTGAGAGGAAGGGGATAATGGCAATTTGGTAAATAAGTTAAACTTTATAATTTGTTTAATATTAAATGTATATACGTATATATATATACTTTATACTATATAATAAAATAATATTAAATTACACACATTAAATATACACCACACACTTAATATTTAATATTTTAAAATTTAATAATAAATAAAATAATTAAATAACAATAAAATTAATAAACAATTAATAAAATATTAGGGTAATATTAATTAAACCCTAATTAAATAAATAAGTACACATATAGGCTTTATTTAGTAATTTAAAAATACGTATGAGTTCATGCAAGTCCGAAAATCTATTTAAAATAATTAATAGGAAATTATTAACGTGAAAATTTCCCCGAAAATGTAAGTCCCGAGAAAATTTTACGTAAAGCACTTAAAATAATACACAATAATTAAAATAGGTTTTAAATACACATCAACTCGTAAAAATATCATAATATATATACAAAAATTATTAACACTGCATATCCCGATGCAGTATTAAAATATTTAAAAACACGGGATATTACAATACCGGTGAGTTAATATCTTATATATGCATTGCATATAGAATGCATAAAAGATTAGCATCCATAAATTTTATAATGAAAATGAATATGGTTATTTCATTAAATGAATAAGTATACTTTTGGTATACTTTAAGTATATTTTTAGTATATGTGACATTTTACTTAAATTATTTTTAGTATAAAATTTATATATATGTCATATACATATGTTAGCATGTTTTGGTATATTTTCAGTATCTTTCACTATATTTTGATATACATGAAACGTATAGGTTTAGTTTGTTTTTAATTTGTATTCGGTATATTTTTAGCATAATTATGGTTTATATGGTATACATGTGGCACATATATTTAGAATATTTTTGGTATATTTTCAGTATGCAGTTAGTATATTTTCTATATAAGATGAGTATATTTTACTATTAATGGGTGCTATTATATTTGAATTATACATTTTTATTATTTTAATAATTATTAAGTTTATTTGAAGAATAGCAGTAGAACATGTTATCTAGTGGGCTCCACTAGGAATGTGTGTTCACCAGTATGTTAGAATGTTAGGAGTGATATCATAAGATTATTTGATGAGAGATTTGATTGATATTAATCATTGTGATATTGTGGTGAGAGTAGTGTGATTGTTGGAGTTCGGTTGACTAGTGTCTTGGGGCCAACCATTCTAACAGTAAGACTGCTGGAGCTCGATCGACTTAGTGTATCGGGGTCAGTCTACTGTCCAAAAATGGATAAGAGATATATGTTGGAATTAAGTGAGCCTGTATAGCCAGTGAGAAATGGTGATTGAGGTTGCGAACTGTTAGGGTTTTGTTTCGATCCTTCAAATAAAAGTAAAATGTTTTATGCATTTGTTATTAAAAAAAAGATTTCAGCATCTGTATGTATTGCATGTATATTTATATATGATATTATATACCGATGATATTATCGGTATATAATATATACATAAATATATGTATATATTATATACCGATGCTTGACTACATATGATATTAAGAGGTGTATGTATATATAATATAATAATTCACTTAGTGAGGTTTGACCCCCTCAATTATTTTTTTTCCAAGAAATCTTATATTGTCAGACCTTAGTAGTGTTGCTCTTCATCGGTATTTTTCCACCCTGGTTAAATTATGTAAAATTTATATTTAAACTCTGATTTGTATTTTAGAAACTACAGTAGTAATGTTATTGTATTAGAAGTGTATTGTTTTATTTTTGATCCTTTGTATCTAGTATATTGTATGAATATCTTTTATTTATTTACTGCATGTATTTTTTTTATTTTTAAAGCTTGCTACGGGTTCTAGATTCGAAAGAATTTTCGTTTCCTAACGCTGGTCATAACTTCCCAGATTGGGTCATGACATTTATTGTTTTATTCATGTTTCTCTTTTTGTCAAACATAACTTAAAGTAAACATTGGACCTCTGTATTTTTTTTTTGTTCCCAATAAGAAACATTTTTTTTTTCAAAGTCTTCTCAAATTAAAGATTTACCTAACATAAATCTTAATAGTTATTTTCTATGGATATTGACAAGTGAACATTTTTTTTTTTAAATTGGTTGTCTAAAAGAACTTAAATAATCATTAATTTTATTTTATTTTTCTTTTGTGGCCATCTCCATTTTCACTTTCTTCATTATCAGATTACTAACCTCTTTTGCATGAAATCCTCATTTGAAGCTCAATAATTTTGGTATAACTAGACTCTCACATACTATTCTCACTAGTGACGCACTTGATAAATTGGCTGATTCAATTTGTCTCCCACACATTTAAAACCTCCTTCCACCATTGATATGTTTCAATAACTGTAAATCAAGTTTGCTTTCAGACATTGCCTTTCCATTCTTACTGATTGGAGTCAATCTTACAGTAGGTCTACTGCCATATGGTTTCTAAATCAGTAGTAGTTCTACCGTCAAAGAATGTGAACAACTGCTAAATTAGCAAGTGTTTTATGTTTGTCCATTATTTTGTTTTGAAATCTCTCAATTGATTGTGTGTGTTTTTTTTTTATCTGAAGTTGCCAAATGTTTATATAATATCCTAATACATGTTTTGGGAGTTGAATACATCAATTTTGTAGTAGTGGGCTGATCTAAATTGAAGTTTATTGATAGAAAGTCAACGGTTTTGCAAAATATTAAAAACTATGGTGTCAAATTCTCATTTCATAATGAAAAAAGATTGCAAATAAATTTACAAGGAAAAAGGAGAAAGATATAGAAGCACATGCTACAAGACCTAATAAATAAAGATTATATTAATATAAAATGTAAAAAATACATTGTTGAGTACAAGTATTTAGAACTATTTTTTATTATTCAAAAATTAATTGTGTCAAATATTAAATTAATGTACAAATTTATAAAATATAACTTATATTTGCCTAGCTTTTCAAATTATTATTATAAGATTATTTAAAAATATTTATAATAGATATTTTATATTTTTCAGTTTTGGTCTATCATCTCTTATCTTTAAATAAAATATATAATTGCAACTTACAAATGAAAAAATACATTATATATATATTAAAAAATAATAAAAAACAGTTCTCATAATGCGCAGATTTACGATTAATTTTATTTTTAAATATAAATTACAATTCAATTAAAATTTTAACAAGCTTATTTTTTTAATCAAAGAAAATATACTATAATTAAAGGTTATTATATCATTTGACTATATTTTGAGCAATTAAAATTTTAAGTTAAGATGGATAAATTTATATAATATGTGAAAAGGAGATTCTACGGTAATTTTATTTTTTATTACTTTATTTGTACTTATAATAATTATTCAAAAAATAAAATTTACTAAGTAACAGTAAAACGTACCTTTTTGTAGAATGAATAATATTTTTCTTTTTAATTTTTTAAAACATATAAAATAAGAATAAGCCGACTAATTTTAGCCCGAGCCTGCAACTTCAACTGAAAAAAAAAAAAAAAAATTCAGATCAAAAGCCTCACAATCTAACTAAAAATAGCTGTTGATACTTGTTTTTGAGCACATCAAATGTAATTCTTGTCATCATCATCATCAGTCTCACCGTCGTTACCCAAAGCAATGCCTCTTAAATCAGGGAGGAAGGTGAAGCCGTCGCGGTCGCCGTCGCCAAGGCCCAAAGCTTCTGCTTCCAATTTTTTTAAAAATCCAAAAATGCCCTTCGCTTTCGCTTTACTTTTCATGGACGCCCTCCTCGTTGCTCTTATCATCGCCTACGTTCCTTGTAAGATCAACAATTCACTTCAAATAAAAAGCATTCTGATAAAAATTCATTTTTTTACCATTATTTATATTTTGATTTATTTATTTTTTTTGTTAATTTTCAGATACAAAGATTGATTGGGACGCTTATATGTCACAGGTGCTGCATTGTGCTAAAAGCCCTTCAAAATTCTGCATATTCTTGTTCTAGTTTGATTTACGCTAGGTTTTACGGTGGAGGAACTGATTTTACTTTATGCTTTGAATGGTTTTAAAAGAAAGGGATAATTTGAATTGGCCTGATTAACTAGCAGGTAACAGGGTTTCTTCAAGGAGAAAGGGACTACAGCAACTTGAAAGGTGATACAGGGCCATTGGTATACCCAGCTGGGTTTCTTTATGTTTACTCTGCCATCCAATATGTTACAGGAGGGGATGTTCATGCAGCTCAGGTAATCTAGATTGTTACTCTTATATTTGTTTCTTTGAGAAATTGGTGTTGTGAGGACATTTCATAGAAGTTTATGCTTTGAATGAGTATGCTATGAAGTGATTATAAGTCTAGACTTTGCTCAATGCATCTTTGACTGCATGTTTTTTTGGTTCTACTCCACTTTATCAATTCGAATAGCATTTCTCTGTCTCTTTTGTCGCCCACCTTTTTTTTTTTTGGGATTGCTAGCATGCTTTATGACTGTTCCTTGTAGTTTTTTTTTTCTTTTTAATTTTTAAATTATTTTTATGATTTGTTTTATACCAAATTATGAAGTAATGATGTCTTCTTGCTCCATGGTTCCAGATCTGCTTTGGGTTGTTATACATCATTAATCTGGCTATCATCTTATTCGTCTACGTCAAGACTGATGCGGTACAACAATTTCTACTTGTTTAGTGGAAAGCGCTTTGTGTTTATATGAATAGTAGCATACTTATTGCTTGATGGTCAAATTATTAAATTTAAAATCTAGAGTAACTTGGTTGGCAAGTATGTCTAGTCTGACTAGTGTTTGATTCTTGGGTTAAGGCTATGAGAATCTCTCGAAAATTCTCTAGTTTTTTCAGGCAAGGTGTACCTTTGACAAGATGCCTAATGTGGACTTAGTAGTTAGTAAAATGGGGGAAGTCTAGTTACCAGCTGGTAATAGCACTTTTCAGTAATGCCAAAAAAGTAAAAAATATATATATATAATGCAGGATTCATAATTTTGTTTCATCTTAGTCAATTTAGAGAATATGTTTTGGTGGTGTTTTGATCTGCCAGTCTTCATGCTTTGTGATGATTTATTGTGAATGTCTGGTATGAGATAATTAAGGAATATTGATCTATGGACAGTGTTAAGCTAGGAACAATTTTGCAGTGAAGAACTAGAAACTGAGAGACAAGAAGGTGAGTGAGAGATGTAGATAGGTAGGTGACTACCAGTGGGTTTGCATCTTAGAAAGGCTTTGATGCTCATGGAGTGTGCTGTATGTTGTGGGATTCTTTGTCTTGATATTGATACAATTTTGTTTTTCATGAATTAATTTTCAGCTTCCATGGTGGGCTCTTATCTTGCTTTGTTTCTCAAAAAGAGTGCACTCAATCTTTGTGCTACGCCTCTTTAATGACTGTTTTGCAATGACTCTTCTCCATGCTGCTTTAGCTTTACTTCTTTACCAACAGTGGCATCTCGGGCTAATTCTTTTCAGGTAACATTTCCATTCTTAATTCCTACTGCAAGGTTTCTCTATTAATTGAAGTTGGTGTAAATTTCTTCTTCTTTTGTACAGCGGGGCTGTTTCAATAAAGATGAATGTGCTTCTCTATGCTCCCTCCTTATTACTTCTTATGTTGAAGGTACATAAACATTCAATTACTTAAATTTCTTAGGCTTTGCTCCTTAGTTGTGTATAAGAGCACTCAAGACAGTATTCCCTTTCTTGCAAACATTTGTTTTGCAGGCTATGGATATTTCTGGGGTGATATTGGCTTTAGCTGGTGCAGCACTAGTGCAGGTGTTTATTGGTTTTTCCTCTGATACTACTTCTCTACATAAGCATAGAGTGGATGTTAAATTTATACGTACAGAATTATGTAAAGAAACCTACAAAGTGTTTTTTGTTGTCAAAAGCAAAATAACCATATTTTCTAATATCTTCCTTTATGTGGTTAGGTGAGTTGGACTAGTAATACAATTGATGCTGTGAAGAGGGCATCACCTTACCAATAGTTCATTTATATCCACATGTTTGGTGGATGGTTCTACAGATTCTGTTGGGGCTGCCCTTTCTAGTCTCCTATCCAATTGCATATATTTCAAGAGCATTCAACCTTGGGCGTGTCTTCATCCACTTTTGGTACTTAATATTTGACTCTGGTGCAAAAGATTCTTGAATTCCTTTCATGTTCACTTAAATTAATGTGATTATTTAGTTCTACAAGTAAACATGGTAAGTGTGCATTTGCTTCATGTTGACTGCTTCAAATCACAGAGGTAACCAATAAAGCTCATTTTTCCTTGAACTTGTTTTTACACATGCGCTCAAGAATCTTGGCTTTTTGACATACTTCTACGGAGATGAATAAAATTGTAAAATTTGTAATCCAGCCTAGAGAACATAGTTGGGAAACTATGAATATGATTAAAGGGAATTCTTGTATGGATAAAACTGTGTTTTTGTATTTATACTGAGCTATCTTACAATTTATTTCATTGATTTCCAAGACCTGGTCTCGTATTCTAGAGAGGCTAAATTTTGATCATAAGGTAGTCATGTGAAAATGCATGTTTTTTGCTTATCATTTTTAGACAGTAAGACCTTTGGTCTTTGTTTTTGATACCACAAAATTGAGAGAGATAAGAGGAAGGAGGGAGCAGCTGATGTTTATCCTGCTGTAGCATTTTAGTAAATTCAGGCATTTGAACCTCCTCCGTAAGCTAATGATCAAGAAAGGAACCTTTGGTCTGTAGCACACCAACAATACTAGACATGGATCTTAGATTCTTAGAGTTTGCTGAAGTTGTGGGGTTTAAAATAGTTGTGGATAGGATGCAAGGTGGTTTTTCCTCTGGAGTCCTTTTCAAGTGAAAAAAATGTGCTTTTTACCAACACATATCATGTCACCAAAATGCATTGTAGCTGAATATTATAGTTGTGGTATTTGTTTGAACATGCACTGGCAATTCTATGTTCTTTTTCAGTTAAGATTTTGTATAATATCTTGATATGACTGGCTTTGCTGACATATAATTTTCATTTTTTCCCATCAGGTCTGTTAACTTCAAGTTTGTTCCAGAACCCATTTTTGTATCAAAGCAATTTGCTGTCTCCTTGCTGCTTGCTCACCTTGGATTGCTTGCAGCTTTTGCCCATTATAAGTGGTGCAAGTAAGTGATTTACTCCATCATTTGAAGTATGAATTGGAATTTATGGTAAAGAGGTTCTCAATTTTACGATCTGTTGCATTTTCTAATGACTAATGAATATTCTGTGAGAAGGTAAGAAGATATAAAGTGTGTTGCTAATCTTCTGCACTTTGTTTTACCTTTCGAATGCTCACCGTGTACTCGATAATGGCATATGCTATTTTGTGACTTACAAATTCCTGTTTTAGGTTATTATCTAGTATGTGCCTGCAGGAGATCAATTCCAACTAACACTATGTTTGGGAATTTAGGGGAGGGAGGGAAAGAAAATAGAGAGGAAAATGTGAAGGAAAATAATCCTTTCTTTATTTTCCACTCTTATGTTTGGATGAAAGGAAAATAATATAGAGAGAAAGGAAAATAATTTTTTTTTTTTTTAATTTTAGGGCTAAAATATATGTAATATATTTACTATCATACCCATATACGAAAAAGCAAGATGGTAGATGTTAGAATAAATAAGGGTAAAATAGTAAAATTAGTTATTAAAGTACACTTTTTACTCTCTCTTCATTTCTCCTTAATTTGGAACGACATGATTGAGAGGAAAATAAAATGAACTTTCCTTTCTCCTTTTATTTTCCCTCCTATTCCCAAACAAGAAAAAGCAACTTTGCTTCCATATATTCCCTAGGTAATTGCTATCCTCCCTCATTTTCCTCAATTCCAAACATAGTGTAAAGGTTGACATTAGGACCGTTGTCAGCAGGATAGTGTGCCTGCTGCTTGATCTAAGGCTATTTTTACATATCTTTTATAAAGGATGCAAATTTTAGGTATTATATTTATGCTTCTGTTTATGAAATCTATAATTCCATATACTCTGGATGAATATTTGTGTTTGCTAAGATTATTGGCACTACTCTAGCAACTTGCTCCAAGAAGCCTCATGCCTTCAAATATCTGGCTTTGCATGACATTTTTAACTTAATATTTTTGTTTACTTGCAGGCATGAAGGAGGAGTTTTTAACTTTTTGCATTCAAGAATTGTATCTATTTGGCGCTCATGTTCTCATACAAGTATCAGTGGTTTACCTGTTAAGATTCTCAAGAAAGATTGTGAGTTTGATTATATTGGTTTATTAGTGTGACCAATATCATATTTCTTGACTGTTTATTGTATTTATTGTCCTGCTGTCTCCTTCATTTATAATTTATCTATGCTCTTTTATTTTTTTCCTTGTTTATCCTGCTGGTATACTGAATCTTGGTCAGATTGATTTAGATATTTTGACAACTATGTTTGTTGGGAACTTCATTGGCGTGATATGTGCCCGCTCACTGCACTATCAATTCTACTCATGGTAAGATCTACAAACACAATTCTTGTTTATGCTTGTGTCTATCTTTGTTTAACCTCGTGCTCCCTTCCCGTATGTTGTTGTTCTGAGAGCGCCTTCCAACATTTTCCAGTTGAAGTTCCCTTTTAATCATACGAACATCTGGTACTGCAGGTACTTCTATAGTTTACCTTATCTATTGTGGAAAACAAGTTTCCCTACATTGCTACGGTATCTTTTCTACTTTGCTACCCCATTCGATGATATAATCCATCAATGACCACAATGTTTTCTTGTGATAACTATATGATTAAAATATTTTCCCGATGTGGTGTGTTGTTGTGCAGCTTGATTTTGTTCGCAGGTTTGGAGTTATGCTGGAACGTTTATCCTTCAAACATTTATTCATCTGCATTGCTTCTGTGTCTCCATTTAATTACCCTCTGGGGTCTGTGGTCAGCTCCACCTGAATACCCATATGTGGAGGATCAAATTTCAACCAGACACAAGGACAGATGAAAGAGCTCTTCTTCTTTTTAATTTTTTTGAAAATTTTATTACTCATTTAATAGATGTAGTTCTTGATTGCATTTTTCCAAAAGAAATACTGTTATTTGAAAATTTTTGGTCGGTGGTGACCGGTGAGGCCTTTGCTTGCTTTTTGGTGCGTACTTCCGGTGAGGCCTTCGCTTGCTTTTTAGTGCATACTTTCAATTTGCAATTTTGAATGAATATTGGCGCTCCTAATATATCGGCTATTAAATTCATTTTTGGATCACCCTCCCTTGGAATGACAGATATACCCCTTCCATCTTTTTCCTTCTTTTTAAATTATTATTATTATTTTTTGAAATTTTTTTTATCTATATTGGATGTATTACATCCAATAGTAGAATTTAGGACACATTATTTAAATGTTATTAACTTAATTGATAAAATCAAGATGTGTTTTGTATTTTAAATTTTATTAATGGGTGTATATATACTCAGTATAGGTAATAATAGCTCTTATTTTTTTTTAGTGTGAATACTATTCATCCACAACAGAATGGTTTGAGAAGAAGTGTGGTATATCGTTCTTAATTCGGTGTGTGTTTTGTATAATTTGAAAAAAATAGGAAGTGAAGCATTAAAATTCAACTAGATAATTTTCTTTTTCAACTAAAATTTTTTATTATAATTTATGATATAAGAAATCCTCAAGATTGCATAATGAATTTTTTTTTTGAGAGGAAGATTGCATAATGTTGGCTATCTTATTTTTTCTTTCATTTGATTTGCCAAAGTAATAATTATCGACAGTTATTAAATTTTTTCGGACCTAAAAAAAGGAAGTTATTAAATTTTAATAAACTACGAATGTATTTCATGTGTAATCCAAAAATTAATTAAAATAAACACTTAATACATCTACAGACTCATGAATTTGACAAATTTGTCACTTTGACACTCATGCAAACATTTTTGCAATTTAGCCACCCGAACTTCTCAAAAATGTGATTTATAAACCATTTTCTATTGATTTAAAGAATCATTGAAACGCATGTTTTGTTCTCGCACTAACTAGGATGCCACGAGACACGTATTAGGGCAATGATAAAATAAAAAAACAGCTCAAAAACGTTAAATTAAAAGAAAAAAAAAGCTAATTTTCATAATATATCCCCAAATTCCAAACCTTAATTTTTATCATCTATTGCAAATTTCTCTAAAATCTCTAGGTTTCCATTATAAATTACTCATCATTCTATTTCGACAACCATAGTTACAATTTTATTGAAGGCATTTGAGTTACTAAAATCGAAGGCACATGAGTGTAGAGTAATTGAAGCCACTCGATTCAATGAAAAAGTGAAGAAACAGTAGGCGCTAATCAGTTAAAGCTTGTGGAACAACAAAGGCTTGCATTGTGATTTTAAAAGCTGGACGAAGAACGGAGAAGAAAGTCTACAATTTCATTTCATTGAAGTTACATAATGGAATCATTTTCTATCTTTTATCATAATGGTGGTAGATTTGCATTAATAGGAGGTGAAACAGTGTACTTTGGTGGAGAAATTTTTCCTAAATATTTGTTGGATGCTAACAAGATAGGGTATTTACACTTAGTGGATGATACGAAAAAGTTAGGATGCACTGAAGTGAAGCTGTCTTATAGAGTACCTAGGCGTTCATTAGATGATGGCCTAAGGGAAATGAAGGATTACAAAAAAGTGGTTAAATTGTGAAGTTTTTGACACCAGTTGAATAATTGGTTCATGTGTATATACAAGGTGTCAAAAATGGTCCTGGCGATAATGTAGTCCCATAAGTGCCTTGTAAGCAAACTAGTGAAGGGAAGGAGATTAGGGCAACTTCAAAAGATAGTGTTGGGCATATAAATAGAAAAAGAAAGGGTAAGGAGGCAGAAAAACCATCAAAATCTATATAAGGGTGAAGAGGAATACGAAGATGGGTTAAAAGAAGATGGAAGTTACGCTAAAGATAGTGATACAGATGGCGAGTTACCTACAGAAGAAGATGATATTAAGAATGCTGAAGATAAAGGAAGTGATGTAAATAAGGAAGATATTGCTACTAGAAAAGGGTTAAGAAAGTATAAACAAGTGAGACTAAAGAGTCAGATAGCTGGTGTAGAGAAAGACCATATTCGGCTTGGAGAAGCTAGAGTTAATATTGTTTATAATAAGGTTGGTTCATCAAATAATAAGTATGATGGCAAAGTTGGTGGAGATGAGAAATACTTTGACAATAATGATGTAGGAAGTGATGTGAGTAATAATGAAAGATGCAATGAGGATAAGGTTATGGAAAGAAGACAGAGCATAAGAACAGGAAATGATCCCGCTTGTCACATACCATTATGGGAAATTGGCTTAGTGTTTGATAATGCAATGCAATTCAGGAAGGTACTTGCTAAATATTCTGTTTTAAAGGGGTGTTGAGATCAAATTAAGAACAAATGAAGCTGGTAGAGTGAGGGCAAAATGCAAGTGGGTTGGTTGCAACTGGTTTCTAAGTGGAAGCATCGATAGGAATACAAAGGATTTCACAGTGAAGACTTACAACCTTCCTCATAATTGTTGGAGAACAAATAGAAATAAGTTGTGTACTTTGAAGTTTATTGCAAATTATTATAAGGACATAATAATATCACAACTTTCAATCAAAATATGGCAATTGCAAGAGCTTTGTAAAAAGAAGTTAAAGGTTAAAGTTGTGTCACGACCCAAACTAGGAGTCATGACCGGTGCTAGGGAACGAGAATTCTTTCGAATTCGGAACCCGTAGCAAGCCTTAGAAAATAAAATCATGCAATAATTATATAAAAGTACGACCAAATTAAAATTTTTCTGAATCAATATATAAAATAAATACTCCAAATCCTTTTATAAATGAATACATATTCGTACAATGTTCAAATACAAATTCTCAGAGTATATAATATCCAAACAAAATAATACACTTCCAATATAATAACACTACTACTGCAGTTTCTAGAATACAATTCAAAGTTCAAAATATACATTTGCATAAAATAACCGGGACTGAAGAATACCGACGAGGAACTCTACAACTAAGGTCTGACGATATGGAATCTCCTGAAAAAAATAATTGAGGGGGGTCAGACCTCACTGAGTGAATTATTATACTATATATACATGCAAACTAAACCATAACAATCAAGCATTATTATATATGTATGTATATACACACAATTCACACAAATATCAAACTCTGCTTTTATAAATATACTATATGTAGAAAAAGTTTGTTTTAATTTATGAAGGATCCATAGAACCCTAAATAATAACAACCTCAAACAATCCCATAATCACTCTAGCCATACAGACTCACTTGATTCCAAATAGAACACTTATTCCAATCTGGACAGCAGACTGGCCCCGAGACACTAAGTCGACCGAGCTCCAGCAGTCTGGCTGTCAGTGTGATTGGCCCCAAGACACTTGGTCAACCGAGCTCCAGCAATCACACTACCTATCACCTCACATCTCAATCAACCCAATAGATCATTCAATTCACTTATGGACAGTAGACTGGCCCCGAGACACTAAGTCAACCGAGCTCCAGCAGTCTAACTGTCAGTGTGATTGGCCTCGCAATCACACTATCTAACATACCATTAATCTTAGTCAAATCAATTAAATCAATTATAATCACCCAATTTTAACTCTCACTCAATCCTTATCTATCGTACCAGTACGTACACGGTCCTAGTACTGCGCACTAGGAAGCACGTTCTATTGATATCCTTCACTTCGAAATAATCATTCATTCGAAAAATAATTAATGTAGAACAATATTCATAATAATAAAACCAACCATATATATATATACCAAAAATATACCTAGTATATTTCAGGTATATATATATATGTCAAATAAAATATGAAATAAACTAAAGATAAATCATTAATATAGTTAAAAACAATTTAAATGAGTAAAAATAATATAACATGCATTATCTTAAAAATATACTTAAATATGCAAAAGATATACCCTAAGTACTCAAATCATTTAATAAACCATTTATGTATAAATATTCATTTAAATATGTGTTTGTGTTTAACATATATTCACAAATATACTAAAAATAAACCTAATTATCTAGCATGCATATATCAAAAATAAATCCTAAATATACTACTAATGTGTTAGGTTTAATTTAATAATAAAATATTTATTTATTCGGAAATAAGTTAAAAATATACCAAAAATAAACTTAAAAATAATTTAAGTGTAGGTTTATAATTTAACATGCAATTATTTAAGAATAAACCTAAAATCTACTAAAACTATACCTAAGGTATACTAATCATTTAATAAAATAATTATGTCTAAGTGTACATTTTAAAACATGTGTATATTACTCAAATGTAATAAACCTAAACATAATTGTTTAATGTGCATATATCAAACTAACATGCATAATTATTTAATATGCATATATATAAAAATGCAACCCTAGATATACCAAAAAATATTATAATTTAAATCATTTTTAAAACATGCAATGAAAATAAAAAATTCTAAATAATGCACCCTATATGCAGTGCATATATATACAGTATAATAACTCACATGTTATCACTCCACGAGACAAACTCGACGGGCCTGATCCGTTAGGTCTCAGTCTCGACGTAGCTAGACAAACAAATGACAACATGAAATCAGAATAAAGTTAACGAAAATTCTAAAGACTCGATCTAGAATTTTAGACACAGAATTAAAATAGGAATTTGACCGGACATCACGTTTTACGAGAATTCTACCAAAAATTCGGCAGAACCTCCCCTGTAAAGCGGACATCTCTCTACTTAAAGAGTAGAGCCGGTCTTGCAAAGAAATACACTTCGGAATAAACACAGAATTACAACCAAAATCCCTCGGTCGGACTCCAAACTACAATTCACCGACCGAGGTTCACAATTCACAGAATATTTATAAAATACCGAAAATGCCCTTATATAATAAAAATACATTTTATAAATTCAAATTACATAATTAACCCTAAAACATACTAAAAATCAATAAAAACCCATTTATTTAGAAAAATAGTATATTATATATAATTTGAAAATAATTTATGAAAAATAGTTTTAATTAGTTAAAAATACTAAAAATTTGAAAAAATCATTTTTATACCCTAAATAACTATTAAAACCAATTTAATTACATTTTTAACCAATTTAGTGTAAAATACCAAAATACCCCTATATATATATATTCACTATAAATTTTCAAAAATTCACCAAAAATTATATAATTACTCAAAAATTAATTTCTCAACATATAATTCAATAATATCAATAAATATACTCAATTTACCAATTTATTTCAATTAAACACATAATTAACCCTATTTTTCAAAATTACATAAACTTAATAAATTCCAAATAAATACATAAAAATTCACAAAAATTACAAATAAATTTCTATAATTCATTTCAACTCCTATAATCACCATAAAACACAATTTCATAATTTAATTAATTAATTTTCGAAAATTAGAAAATAATAATAAAATAATCAAAAATTCACAAAAATTAAAATAAATTCCAAAAATTCTAAAAAAATTACAGCATATAGATTAAGTTTCCAGGAACAAATTTTGTGAAGGAATTTTTCATGAATCAATCAAATTGAAGGTAAAAAAAATTCAAAACCCAAAATGGCTGATTTGAAGAAATTGAAACCTAAGCAATTCTAGACCAAATCAAGTGAAACAAAGCTTGGAATCACACTTAATAGAGCTCAAGGAGATGATAGAGACCAACGGCATCAAATTTGGTTGCCAGAAAGTGCTTGATCGGAGCTAAGTTGGTTTTTGGCTCCTTGATGAAAATTCGGCCAAAACTCGCCGAAAAAAAGTGTTTCAGGTGGTGAAAATGGCTGGAGGTGGAGGAGGAAGGCTGAGGGGCATAGTAACAGTAAGAAAACCAGCTTGAACGTGGCTGGAAATGACTAAAAACATTTTGGGAGGAAGAAGATGAAGGAGGGGCAAAACTGTAATTAAGGCAACTTTTATTTTTTTGTTTGAAAAAATTGTGTATATATATATATATATCCACCTTATATATTTTATAATAATATAATCCCACACACAAATAATACTCACCACACAAATATTTTAATATATTTAATAATTTATACACTTAAAATTAATTAATACAAAAATTAAATAATAAAATTAAGGAAATTAATTAAGCTCTAATTAATTTAAATAAATACACATATATACATTTTATTTTAGCACTTTAAAATTATATATGAGTTCATGCAAATTCATAAAACTAGTCAAAATAAATAGTATTAAATTATTTACGTGTCAATTTTTTCGAAAATACAATTCCCGAGAAAATTTTACGTAAAGTACTTAAAATAATATAAAATAATTAAAATTAGCTTTAACAAACAACAAACTCATAAAATATCATAAATATATATACAAAAATTATTAACACTGCATATCCCGATGCAGTATAAAAATATTTAAAAACTCGGGATATTACAAATTGGCACAACAATTTACAGAAGGGCTTAGTTTTTGGTGATGTCTCAATTTATAGGTGATTACATGGAGGAGTACAATAAGCTGTAATGGTATGTGAATAAAGTGTTAGCCTTAAATCTAGGGAGCACAAGTTTTGTTAAGACTGATATAATAAGCCAGCCAGGAAAAATGCTTTTTAATAGGTTCTACATGTACCTTGATGCTCTTAAAAAGTGTTTTAATGATCGTTATAGGAAGTGATTGGACTCGACAGATGCTTCTTGAAAGGGGTCTACAAGGGGCAGTTGTTGTCTGCTATTGCTAAAGATGGCAATGGACAAATGTACCTAGTTGCTTGGGATGTTGACCAAGTTGAATGTAAAAATACATGGAGTTAGTTCCTAAGGGTACGTAGAGATGATCTTCAAATGGGCAGTGGAGAGGGTTTTGTGCTTATAATGGACATGTAAAAGGTTAGTAACAATAATTTTGGTTATTTATTTAAATTCATATGTTTGACTACTATTTCTATATTTTGGTTGTTAATTGATATTTATGAACCTTAGTTTGCATTTGTTTTAAGTTCTTTATATATTTTGGTTGGTTAATTTATTTGGATGTCATGGTTGGTTAATTTGTTATATTCACTGATTAGTGAATTTGTTATGCTTAGTTTATTTTCATGGTCTGCTTCATATTGAGAATTTTTTTCTTGTTTTTATTGGTAATTGGTAGGGATTATTACCTGCTATAATGGAAGAGTTGCCAAAGGTTGAACACCGAATGTGTGCTATGCACATATGGTCAAACTGGGCTAAGAAGTGGAGAGGTAAAGAGAGAAGAAAATGTTTATGGTTGTGTACTAATAGTAATTTTGAGGTTGAGCTCAAAGATCATCTGCAGGAATTGAGTAAATTAGGCAATGGAATAGTTAAGGAACTATTGTGTTATAATAAGGAGAATTGGGTGAGGGTTTATTAAGGAACTGAAACCAATTGTGATTCTGTGGAGAACAATATTTGCGAGACTTTTAATGCGTGGATTTTAATATCCAGGCATAAGTCAATTATCACTTTATTGAATGAGATTTGAACGAAAATAATACAAAGAATTCAAGTGAAGAGGGATATTGCTCCAACAACGATGTGAGGTACAAAAAGAATAAGGAGCATTCTAAGTGTGATATTCTATAGAATGGAAATGCAGATTTTGAGGTGCAAGATGGGCCATATAGACACACTGTGGACATACGAAAACAAATTTGCACTTATAGGTCATGGCAGTTGAAGGGCATCCTTTGTGCACATGCCATTTATGCATTGCAATATAAGAAAATGGAGCCTATTGACTTCCTTGACAAATGCTACCATAAGGCAACCTACTTAAAGACATATTCACACTACATTCAGCCAATTTCTGGCATGAAATTATGGCAGCAAAAGGATCATCCTCTACTTGAACCACTATCATTTAAGACATTGTGAGGGAGACTAAACGAAATAGGAGGAAGCCAAAGGATGAACCAAAAAAAGTCAAGAAATTTCCAAGACATGGTGCAAAGATGACGTGTAGCTTGTATAAATAGACAAGGCATAATAAAAAAGGTTGTTCATTTAAGCAAGTAATTAGTAATTAATTCAATTTGATAAGTTAATAAATTATGTTAATATTTTCTTTAATTTATGTTATTGACTATGGTTGCTTAATCTTTTATCAGGTTAGAACTAAAACAACAACTACTAATGATGCAAATAGTAATGCAAATCCAAGAGGAACTCAAGTTTTGTGTTTATTAATATTAATTGAAATTTACTTTTGCTATGTTAGTTGAACTTTCACTTGGAACTATTGAAATTTGGCTTGACTTTCAAATGTAGGTTTCCCCAAAGTTCAAGTGTATTTGAAGGTGTAAGAAAGACAAAAGGCAGCTAAGTTAATAATGGCAACAATGCTAATCAGTTTACAAAATTGCAAGCTAAAAGTCAAAAGATGTCCTTTGAAGGTACAACAACTTCTAAAAAAAAAAAAGGAAGGTTTAAATAAGGGTATGGTTTGTACAACAATCTTAATACTAAAGTCACACTTGAAAAGGTATGTTGTTATTTGGATGTAATAATTTTATAAAATTATTTTAAGTTGTCTTATTATTTACTTTGTGAGTTTGTAGTTTGGTTAAAAAATAAATAAAGTTATTGAATATGGGAATCTAAAAAGGGTAGGACAATCAACTAGTGATGTTGGTTTTCAACCACTTGGCCTAAAATTCAAAGGCAAAGATGCAATTACAACAAGGCAACTCCAAGAAAGAACAACCATGTTACAGACTGGAAGATCAACATAATTGCGTATTCACTCTGTAGATGAATCTGGCCAATGTTGTTCCTTTAGCCAAAACTCAGTAACAACAAGATCAACTGCATTAAAAGGAAGGAGTCTGAGTTAACCAACACCAGGAGACAGCACGGGGAAATCAAAATTGCTTTAAACCTTGTGTTTTATATATTTGGTTGCTAATTGATTTATGTATTTTGAACTTGCTCTATAAATGAGCTTATATTTTAGCTAGTAAGTTTGGATAGCGAACTTCTTTTGTATTTCCTTAGGTCCTTTATTTTATTTAAGTCTATTATATTGACTAAAGTAGCATTTATTGAATGAGCTAACTATTTGAGCTTTATATACTATTTTGTTTAGCACAATGATTAAACTTTTATAATAATTGATTATATATATACAACTCATTTTGCTATTCAGTTATATATTGATTAGGCTGATTATTTCAGCTCAGTGATTGATCTTTTGTGTTAATTTGTGAACTTTGTATTTGCTAGCTATCATAGGTAAACAAATTTGCACAAAATTGGATTGGCAAATTTCATTTCATCAACTGCATTATCATTACATTAATAAAGAACTATATAAACACTGCATTAATTTCCTACTGTCAACATAATCAACTATATTAACTTCCTACTGTTAACATAATCAACTATATTAACTTCCTACTGTTAACATACATAATATGGTTGTTAAAATTTGATGCAAATGAGTACAAATGTGGATATTATGCTAATTATACAAATGAGTACAATCACACTTAACATCATAACCACCCAACTTAGTATATTACTTTTGGCTTTTCTTTATCCCTTTCATTAATTGCCTTATCCCATTCTTTTTCAGTAATTGAAGCTTTGTTTATTAACTGCGAAAATGCAAGCTTTAGGTGATTAGAAGTTGGTGGATCATAACACTTAAAATATCCACATGCAATTTGCCTTCCTACCTGCCAATTTCATTGAAATTTCAAATTTCAAAATCAAAACACTATTTAATAAACAACTAAATTTAGACTTACACCGAATCTAGGACATCCACAAAAATTGTCTCCTAGGATTTGCATTGGTGAGAGACATCTTCAATATAGATGTTTCATTGCAATCACATATTAGTAAAGCAGATTGAGTTCCGATGGAATAACTATTGTGTGAAGTCGATTGCCTCTGCGATACCATTCATATAAAACCCTTAAATTTGAAAAAAAATAAAGCAAATGGCTCTTGAAGAATAATAAGAAGGAAAACAAGAAGACAATAAAATGGTGGTTGATTTGAAGAATTGAAAGAAAAATAAGAAGATGAAAGCTCAGTTAATGAAGAAGTGAAGAAGATGATGGTGAAAAATAGTTAAAAGGTCCCATTGTACAATGATCATTGTCAATTTTTTTAATTTCATGTGCTCATTTGCATTTAATTACACGTATCTGTTACATTAGCAAAAAGTGGGTTATATAAATCACCTTTTTAATAAGTTCAGGTGGCTGAATAACAAAAATATAAGTATGAGTGTCAAAGTGACAGAAACTACCAAATTCAGGGGCTGCGGATGTTAAGCCTAAAATAAAAGTACATACTATTTGAAATTTGAAATTTGAAATTTGAATGATGGCATGTTGGTAAATGCACACGTAACATAACTCGTCTTTGCATATGAGACATCCTTGTAATTGTATTTACCCACTCCTCCACCACCAGCGCCACCACCACGAAAGCACTGTACTGAAAGCGGCCGAGCACAGCAGAGAAAATCGACGATCAGCTAGCGAACAATGGTGTGCCTCTAACCCCACATTATGTATTTATTGTCTGCCTTGAGATGGATTATTGGTGTTATATTTTGCATAGTTTAGAGGGCCTAAGCCTAGGGTTTCATTTCGACATGCGCGTCCTCAAATCATTGCTATCTCTAAATTATTTCTTGATCACAATTCTCAATTTTGATTTCCGTTTCAATTTTTGCAATTAACCATTTGATGTTAAATAGTCTGGTCTTCGGATTGAACATGTGATACTTTCCTGTTTCTGTTTCTTCCATTAATGGTGTATGTTGTTTTTGGTTTTGTTGTTGTAGGATGGACATGATTCAGAGGATCCCAAGCAAAGCACTGCTGATATGACTGTTTTTGTGAGTCCCATTTGCTTTTTTTTTTTTTTTTTCCTTTTTTGATGGAGCTTTTCATCTTCACTAGAGAAATGATCAATGATTATTGAAAAAATATAAATTTTTCTTTGCATTATCTAGAGATGCTGTATCATTTGCACATTAAGTTAGATCGCAGTTCAAACATAAAATGTTCGTTTATGCCAGCATTTATTTTTAAATGCTTGATAGAGTACTACATTTGTGAATTTTCTTGTACTAATGATTTATCTGCTGCATCAATTTTTCAGGTGCAAAATCTTCTTCAGCAGATGGTGAGTTGTTACTTGGATCTTTTGTTCTTTATGCTACTTTTGCTCACTAGAAATTTTATTTGCAGCAATCCAGGTTCCAAACAATGTCCGACTCCATCGTTACAAAGAATATCCTTTCCATTTGTTACAGCTTTTCTATGGTAGGAACTTAAATTAGATTAAATAGCTTTTCAATTGAAATTGATCCATTTCTCATAGTACGGTTGGCAGAGCTTTTTTGCAATTTCTGATTCCATATAATCATGTAAATCAACTAACTTGAAATCGAGATATGGAGATCGGAATTTTTATATTATATCAGTTTACATGGACCCACAGTTTAGACATTATTTTTATCGTGTAATTTTGAATGAGAAAGTATAATTGAATGCCTGGGACCCAGGTCTATGTATTTTAGATTTATAACGAGGTCTTAATTACCAACAATCTAAATGTTCGACAAAATTGCTTGCTTGGTTTAGCTAATAAGGATTAGTTTTTCAGTGAGCTGTATTTGCTTTGTTTATCTGTATAAATTCATTTAGAATGTGCAATTCTTTGTTTTCTTAACTTCTGTTCACTCGATGAGATGGGAAATCGCATAAATGAGCTGGAGCAGAGCATAAATGACTTAAGAGCAGAGATGGGAGTGGAGGGCTCTCCATCTCCTTCAGCCCAATCGAAGCAAAAGTCAGGTGAAGAGAAGCAAGAGGAAAGTTCAGCCTAGAATTAGTCAAAATGGATTTATTTGTTATGCGGCAGACAAGTTTAGTTTAATGCCAACTTTTGTATTTTTTTCAGCTATGGTTTGTGAAATTAAAGTTTCTGTATTCTATCACTATATGACCCCTAAATGGTGTTTGTCACTCAGAATCCATATAGGATACTCGCCAGTTTGAGATGATACTTGGTCATTGATCCCTTGCTGTTCAGTCTTTCAAATGTGATTGCGTTTAAGAAAATGATTATGATGTTTGCTTCTTGATATAATTTCACGATACATTTTTGCCTTCTTTTGATTAGTTACTCCTTTTTGATGCTTGTTTTCATCTTCAAAAGGATTGAAGTTGAGAAGTTCCGAGTTTTTCACCTCTTTCTTGGCAGTGTTTTAACCGTAATTGACCAATTATATATCTTGGTAGTGTTGTCGTAAAAATTTAGATTTTTTTTTCCAGATTGCATTTTCGAAGGATAGCAATAGGAAACTCAGTTGGATCTTGTGAACCACACAAACGAATTCTAGTTCACGATTCCAGACCTTGTCATTTTCAGTTGTTTTTCTATACAAAAACGAGTGATAGACCTACCTTTTGCAAGCATTAGCCCTCCAGGCAATCAAATTAGCAACAAAAGTATATTAAGTGGACTTGCTCTTGATGGTTGATACGATTTCAGGTCATAAATTATATAGGAATTATAATTTCTTCAAAAAGAACAAGTTAAGACAAAAATCAACAAGAATCTAATGAATAGAATTGGAAGCAGAGAAGAAAAGTTTTGAAACTGTTATCAACATGATCATGACAGTATTAATATCGTTCTTGATTGAAGCAAATACCTTAATCATCATAAACAAGAATGGCTATCAGATGTTTATTGTAATGTCATATATAAATATTTATATATGAAACCTACAAAACACAATCCATCATTAAAAATAAGACCCTTCGGAAGCAGAAGGCTTAATAAGTCAACCTGTGATCAGCTACGGCAGCGAGTAATGGAACTGCAACCACGAGAATAAGGGTTAGCCTCGGCACCTGGTTGGCAGTTGTAGTAAGATGCACCTCTTTGTGAACATGGTATTGTATCCCTCTGCAAAGCTCCATAGCTTATGTACTGCGAAGTTGCCAGTATCCGCCGGCTGATCTCAGAGTCCATGTCAAACTCATCTTCTGCCATGCACTCTGCCACCGAGCCTTGACAACGAGATGTTGTGGGAACCCAGTTCAGTTTGTGACCTATACTTGCAATTACAGTGGGTGAGGAGATGAGTAGAGCTGATAGGAACAAGTAGAATGTGAGAAGAAAACCGGAGGAATTGGCCATTGTTGTATGGTGTGGTTCTTTTCTTGTTTGCTTTCAATATAGCCAATTAAGAAAGAGCGGGTCGGCAACTTGTTTTATATTAGCAGACAGTAGTAGTTGATGGGAAAGGACAGTGGAGGGCACTCATCTTCCTAGTATTCACATTGATGACACAGCCTGGTTGACGCTTGAAGCTTTCAAATGTAGCAGCTCAGCATTTTTATAATTTAATAAAAATTACTGACTTTAATTTTGATATTAGATTTAGAGTCTTTGAATTAGTAGTTTATTGATTTATTTTAATGATGGTAATATTAAAAAAATTACTGACTTGAATTTTAATATTAAATTTAAAGGATGTTTAATATAAGGCTTTAATTTGAAATTTTAACAAATAGCTTCAATTTATTTAAATATAATTATTTAATTATTTTTGTTTATTTATATATTTATAATATTTTTAAATATATATTTTCAAAATTTGAATCCACCTATTTTTTTTAATTGGGAAGGACATACGAGTATGTATATTACTAAACTTCTTGAGCGCATCTATCCCTTTATTTGTTGGTGATTTGTTGTATACTTGACATGAGATTTTGATGATGGGTTTATATTGAAAAATGATCGAATTACCTCCACCTTTCACTACAAATACCGTGCTTGAAAAAGCCTTAGATTGAGTTAATCACTTAATTGGATGGAGATTAATTAGTAAAATGGTGGATGGCAGTTGTGTAATTAGTTGGATCGTGAAGCCTCAGTATTGATTATTCCTGAAAAATACTTGGGAGTTGGGACTAGTTCAACATGATTAACAGTGGCATATAAAGGTTGAGGAAAAAGCTTATTTTATTGTTACGGTTCGTCCAACAACCTGATACATGTAGTTCGGTTGTCTTTTTCTAAGCATTATGATAATAAGGGTGGGTTTAATAATCATAATAGCACTTAATTAAATGCAACCACACCCAAGAATGGAAGTAAAGGAATTTTTTTTAACAAGAATACCATGTGTCTGGTATTTTGTTGAATATGATTAATTTAGATTTAATTCGAAAAAAATTTTAAAAAATGATAAATATTTATTTTAAGAATTTTAAAATAATTGTATATCCAAAATTTAAATCTGAGATATGTTGTTGAACTGCAAGAGTCCATTATAAATTTATCCAAAACTTCTTAGGTGAAGTAAAGGGGGATTTTAATAACATGGGCAGCTAGACTTTTGATGAAGCTTGTTTAATTTAATTACTTTCAACTCATAGCCAATTGCTTCCAGGAAAGTTTTTGGATCATTGATGGACCTATTCAAAACCTACCGAAAGGCAAATTGACACACTATCAATAAAGAAAAAAACAATTGTGATCAAACAAAGCATAATGTGGTTGATCAGCCTAGTTGAAAAACATGTGATAATAAACATGCAAATCTGAAAATCTCTTTTGGAAATTTAAATTAAAATGAGTCAAGATACTTCATCATATCTCCTCAAAGACTTTAGTAGTGTCTAGAATGAGAGCTAATAGGGATAAGTAACTGGTAGTTCGGAAAATTAAACTGACTAATATTTTTTAATTTTCTGAACTTAAAAAATATCAGTTTTCAGTTCGATTTTTATCCGATTTGTGCTCAACCTAAAAGCTTGTGCTTGCATTCTCATTAAAATTGAGTCTACCTATACTTACTTAAAAGCCTTGAACAATTCACCCAGAAATAAAAAAAAGGTGCATTATTCTTCCAAGAGTATCTTCCCCCAGATCCCCTCCTCATTGGCACTTGTAATCAACTTCTTTCTAGGACTTCTAAAACTAGTATCTGATGCACCTATATATATATATATTCCAAATGTTATTGTATGTAACCAGATCTTTAATCAAATTTATTTTTTATAAAAAATATGGACATTCGGATGTGGATAACAAAATTGAATTTCAACTTTTCTTGTTTATACTGAAAAATTAACCACTTTAACCGATTAAATTTTTTCTATTCAAACTCCACCGCCAACATTTGATTCAGGTAACTAGACTAGAGAGCATAAAGGTCACCAATACAAAAATATGCGGCGCAGTCCTCGCTCAGCTAGGATTTTCTTTTTTGTCATCCTAAGCCTCACATGATGGTACTCAAAGCCCACTACCCGGCATGTGTCAAAGGTCTTCTAGGCCTTACTTGAGAAGGTCATATGTGCACTGCTTGAGCCTCATTTCTCAAAATAAAGAAAGGTTTCTGCGCTTTTTTTTTTTTTTTTTTTTTTCATAAATACCAAAAAACAGAATCAAAATAATAAAAATATCTTAAATTTTTTAAAATTATACACGTATCCCCTTTAACGAAAATATTTACGTGAATGCTCCTTTTATCTCAGCAGATTTCGTTTCTTTTAAATACATATCCTTTCCAATTCTTAATACCAAACACAGTCACCTCTTTGCCATCTTCCACTTTGACGTACACAAATAAATAAGAGAGACTCATACTACACTTTATAAACAAACACTAGAGAAAAGAGAGAAGTAGCACCCAACGAAAAAAAAAAATTGCTACCATTATTAATGGGAGCTCAACCACCGTTTTAAAGGGCGACAATTGGAGTCAGTTGCATTTATAATATAAGGTCTCTCTCTTTCTCTCTATTTCTTTGTGACAATATTCCTAGTTTTTTTTTTTTTTTTAGTTTTGGTTTCAGATCTAAAAGAGTAATAGTCATAGTTTTGTAAATGTGGAACTCAACGGAGATTGCGTTTGCAAGAACGACATCATTCAATGAGCAAGGGGAAGACGAGGAGGCAATGAATGGTGGAGTAAACAACAACACAAGGAATGCCCAATTCATGAGCATTTTGAATAACACGAATAACAATTTTCTCCTCTATTTGCTGTGATCCCCATCAACAATTAGCAACTAGATCATTCTAAATCTATTTAGCCTAATTCATACCTTTCTTCTGTGTCTATTTTAAATCTTGAACTTAACTATACAAGGAGAGATGAAAGAGACGATGATGGAAATGGTGACAAATTTCAAAGGTGATTTTTTTATCTGTTTATAGATATTAAAATGGCGATGAAGATGAAGAAAAGACAATTTCAATCTCAGGTTAGTTCTAGTGCTGATTAAAGTTCAAGTCTTGAGTTGTTGATGAAAAGTCCAACCTTGAGTTGTTAGTCTTTATAAGTGAAATTTCTTGGGTTCTTCCCATTGAAAGTGAGTGTTGCTGCTTTTTCTTTGTACTTTAAATTCAAGCTTCTTTTCAACCATTCTAAAGAAATTTACAACATAATGACGGGCAATTGTCAAAACTTTCTTTTAGTTACCCTTAATAGTCCCTAGAATATTAATTTGATTATGCACATAATTATGTTAAAGTTCAGTTTTTGGCTGTTTGGTTGTTTTGGGGTGAGGGGTGAATAGATAGGTTTTGTATATGTTGCCATTTAGCGCTGAATTTATATGATTTAAGATGGTTGAGAGCCTTAAAAGCTTTCAAATGTAAATTATGAATTGAAGTAACCTCCAATGTGTCGAGTATGAAAAGTAATGCTAGTATTTTGGAAGAGACTTTCTTATGTTTGGTTCAATGATTATATATTTGATTTGAGTACATCAAACAATTAGAAATGGAACCAATATATTTGGTTCAATTTTTTTATTGGAACCAGAAGTTTACATGTATGCCTTGTACTGTTATTCTAAAAACTAATGTCCTTATTACCTTACCTGATCATGCTTTGCCTGTTCTATTTTTTTAGATGCTTAGTATTTTCAAATCAGGATTATTTATCTCTGAGTATTGATTTTTTATTATAAAAATAGTGAAAAATTTTACTGATTGTGTATGATATTATTGTAGGAATATTTTATAATACAATTCATTCTCCAATTTTCAATTATCAAGTTTAGTGTACAAGTATTGGAACTACTCTATCTATACTACCCGTTCAGTTGGGGATCCTTGCACGTTCCTGTGTTGGCAAGCTTAAAAAAGTTGTTGCAAGTTTTCAGTTTTAAGATTCACAGTTGTCACGATCCAAAACAGGGGCCATGATCGGCGCTAGGGAACGTGAATTCTTTCGAATCCGGAACCCGTAGCAAGCCTTAAAATAAAATAAAACATGTAATAATAATAATAACATAATTAAAATAATCTGCAGCGGAAATATAATCATAAATATTACAAAATAATAATCCACCATGGGATTTAAATCAATAACTCATCTTATATATATTAATAAACTTTTAATACAAATACAGTTCAAATATTTAAAGTACATATCTCATACAAATATAATATAACAATCTCACAATCGACCATAATTACTGCAGTGTTTAGATTATAAAATAAAACTCAGATAAACAATTTACATAATGAAGCCGGAGCGAAAGAAATTCGGCGTACGAGTCTGCTACTGAGGTCTGAAGACGATGACTCTCCTGAAAAATAGTCAATGGAGGGGAGTCAGACCTCACTGAGTGAATTACTATAATATATATACATGCATCCTAAATGTCAATGCACACAGTCAATAATGTATATAATAAATATATATACAAGCAAATACACACAAATGTAATAAAATCATTTTTATATATTTTTTCTGAAAACTACTGGTTATGAAGGATCAAATAGAACCCTAGAAAATCGCAACCTCAAAACAGTGTTAGACAACACACTAGCCATACAGGCTCACTTATTCCAAATATATTCACTTGTTCCATTTGGACAGTAGACTGACCCCGAGACACTAAGTCAACTGAGCTCCAGCAGTCTGACTGTTAGTGTGATTGGTCCTGAGACACTTGGTCAACCGAGCTCCAACAATCACACTCCCAAATCGTATCTCACACATCAATTAATCAAATCTAATCAATATCCACAAACAGGTTAGTGATATAGCTTAAATGCTATAAGCGTATCGGTACGTACTTGGTCCTAGTGCTGCGCACTAGGTAGCACGTTCTATTGATATCCTTCATTAAAATATAAAACATACATTCATAAAAATAAATGATGCATGAATTTAAATAAAGTAGCAACATAAACTATATATATACTAGAAATATACCAAAAGTAAACCAGGTATATTTCGAGTATATATATGTCAAATAAATCCAATTAAATTACAAAATAAACTATAAATATATTCAAAAACATTTTAAACGTAATTTATTAATAAAACATGCATATAGTTTAGCATATACCGAAAATAAACAAAAAATAAACCAAAAGTAAACTAAAATTAAACTTAAGTACTAATTAAACTATCATGCATATTTAATCAAAATAAAACATATATTTCTAAAATCATGCACCCTAAAGCATATATATATAAAATAGCAACTCACTATTTATTGCGCTCCTCGAGATGGATCCGACGGGCTTGGTCCACTAGGCCTCAGTCTCGGCGTATCTAAACAAACAAATAATGATAAGAATCAGAATAAATCTAACAAAAGTTTCAAAGACTCGATCTAGAATACTAGACACAAAATTAAATCAGAATTCGACTGGATATCACGTTTTACGAGAATTCTACTGAAAATCCATCAGAACTTCCCCAGTAAAACGGACATCTCTCTACTTAAAGAGTAGAGCCGGCCCTGCAAAGAAATACACTTCGAAAATACAAAGAATTCACAACTAAAATCCCTCGGTCGGACTCCAAACTACAAATCACCGATCGAGGTCCACAATTCACAGAGTATTCACAGAATACCAAAAATACCCTTATATAATAAAAATACATTTAACAAGTAGAAATTACGTAATTAACCCTAAAACACATTAAAAACTGATAAAAACTCATTTTATTAGAAAAATTGTATATTATATATATAATTGAAAATAATTTTTGAAAAATAGTTTTAATTAGTTAAAAATACTAAATAATTTGTAGAAATCATTTTTATACCCTAAATGACTATTAAAACCAATTTAATTACATTTTTAGTCAATTTAGTATAAAATTACCAAAATACCCCTATATATATATATACTAAAATTAATCCAAAAATTCACCAAAAATAATAGAATTGCACAAAATTAATTTTCTCAACATATAATTCAATAATATAAATAAATATACTCAATTAACCAATTAATTTCAATTAAACACACAATTAACCCTATTTTTCAAAATTACATAAACTAATTAAATTCCAAATAAATACATAAAAATTCAAAAAAATTCCAAATAAATTTCTATAATTCATTTCAACACCTATAATTTCCATAAAACACAATTTCATAATTTAATTAATTAATTTTCAAAAATTAGAAAATATTAATAAAATAATAAAAAATACCCAAAATTCAAAATAAATTCCAAAAATTCCACAAAAATTCCAGCATGAAGATTAAAGGATCAAAGTTTGGGAAGGAAGTTTTCAGGAATCAATCAAATTGAAGCTCAAAAAAAATCAAGAACCCTAATAGGCCAAAATTAAAAAATCAAAACCTAGGGAAATCTAGGCCATTTTAAGTAAAAAAAGCTTGGAATCACACTCACTGGAGCTCAAGGAGAATATAGAGACCGACGGTGTTGAAAACGGTGGCCGGAATCGCTGTGAATGATGATAGCTTCAAGTTTCAGTCTTCCGGCCAAAACAGGCTTCGAACGGCGCCGGAGAAGGAAGAGAAGGCGGTGGAGTTGGCTGAGGATGAAGGTGGCACGCCGGGAGGCACACCGACGGTGAAGAAATGGCGTGATAGTGACCAGAGGAAGAAGGGGATAATTGGGAAGAGGAAGGAGGAAGGAGGGGCACGGGCGGTAATTTTCCAAAAGTTTATATAATAATAATAATAATAATAATAATAACTTTAATAATTTATATTATAATACTATAATATTATACTCAAATTAATCTCACACCACACACATATTTTAATATATTTAATAATTTATACACTTAAAATAATTAATTAATATTAAAACTAAATAATAAAAATTAGGGTAATTAATTAAACCCTAGTTTAATTTAAATAAATAAACATATATACACTTTATTTTAGCACTTTAAAAATATATATGAGTTCATGTAAATTCATAAAACTTGTTAAAATAATTAGTATTAAATTATTTACGTGTCAATTTTTTCAAAAATATAATTCCCGGGAAATTTTTGCGTAAATATCTTAAAATAATATAAAACAATAAAAATTAGTTTTAGTTGAATAACAAACTCATAAAAATATCATAATTATATACAAAATTATTAACACTGCATATCCCGATGCAATATAAATATATTTAAAAACTCAAGATATTACAGCAGTATAAGTTAGACCTTGCAGGTTCAAAAGTTGAATGTTGGCAGTAATTCTTTCTATGTAGTCTTATTTAGTTAGATGATTATATTTGTTATACTCATGCTCATTTGAGCAAACAATAGAATATAACAATATTTTTTCCCTTAATAGTCATGATGGGTAATTGTCAACTGAAGGTTTACTTGATATCTATGCAATATATGGGTAATTTTATTGGTTATCTCTTTATCTTATCAATTTGTATGTTATGGTTAATGGGTATTATGCTTAATGGCCTTCTGGAGTGGTAGTTATTTTCTTATTAATGGGCACTTATAAATCTCTTTAATGCAGTTGGTTTTAATTACTTTCAGTTGAGGAGATGAGACTTTAGTTTAATTTATTTTGGGATTATGGATTTTCAATTTTGAAAATTCTAAATTCTAAAAAGTATATAAAATTATGTATCCGAAATAGAAAATAAATAGAAAGTATTCTAACTTGAAAAAAACCTTATATACATTCTTCAAAACCAAAAAAAAAAAAAAAAAAAAAATCGGAAACCAAAAGGATACAAAAAAAAAAAAAAAGAAATCAAAAGGATACAAAAAATGAATATTTATGATTGTTATCTATTTAATTTAACTTGATCAATTCATGTGTGGATGTGACTAAATCATCTTTATATATTATTTACTAAATACATAACATTGTAGGATAGAATAAAAAATCTCAAATATATTCTTCAAAACCAAAAACAATGAAAAATAGAAAAAATGAATCGGAAATCAAAAATTAACCAAAAGGATAAAAAAAAAGAATCAAAAACCAAAAATAAACCAAAACGATACAAAAAATAGAACCCAAAAATAAAAAATAAAACCAACATAAATTAATAAAATAAAAAAAGGAACACACTAAATTAGAATATTTCAACACTTTATCACTATTAACACTATTTTTAACAGAACTATCTTTAATATTGGAATTAAAACAACATTCTCAAATAATTTCTTATCACCCTTAAAATAAAGACACAAAACAAAGTATCAAAAATCAAATAGAAAACAAAACGACACAAAAATAATAAAAAAAAATATACCCCAATAAAATCCTTTAACTCATCACCATCACTAACAATTTCAACAAACTTTGAATCATAAACACCATTTTCACAACCAACAACATCTGCTAAATCAAAACTAAAAGCGCCAAAAGCACATCCACCTTTCCCTGCACTTTTAAAACAAAATCAGAAACTTTGATTCTTTGATCATTGTTTTATGCCATGTTGGTTTGGCTTTGTTGGATTTTTTTTTGAAGTGGGTTTTGGGAAGATTGCTCATCTGTGTATATTTATTTCTTTCTTGAGTGATTAATATCATCTCGATTTTTTTAATTTTTGTGGAAAATCAAAGTGGATTATATCACTTAACAAAGTTCCTTTGATCTTTATGACTTTTGCATGCATTTGGGGATTTTTCGTCCTTTATTATTTTGCAATTGATTAGGATTTTTTTCATGTTCATTTAGCCTTGATTATGCTTTAATCTATTTATTATCTAGGTTCATTTTTGATTTGATATTCACTTTGAGCATGGTCCATGAAATCCTTACTCCTTGTATATAAAATAGGTTTAACACTTTTTGTTTACTATCAATATAGGTTGATGATTAATAAGCTTATGCAGTATAAGCACATTTTTGAATCCTTTCAGTTTACATTTAGTTTTTGAAACAATTCAATGACATTTGTTTAAAGTTCTTTAGAAAATCAAGAAATAATGTATATGCCTTCTTCATTTTAGAATCCTTTCAGTTTACGTTTGGTTTCAGAAATAATTTGATGACATATGTTTAAAGTTCTTTGAAAAATTAAGAAATAATGTATATGTTTGCTTCATTTTAGAATCTTTTCAGTTTACGTTTGGTTTTTGAAACAATTCAATGACATATGTTTCAAGTTCATTTTATAATATGTTTGGTTTACTTTTAGTTTCTGATGCATATTTCACTTGCAGGAAATGCATCAACTACTTGTTTTCATTCACTATAATGGCGAATGGACCGGTAGCTTCACTTTCCAAAACTTCCAAGTCATCGAAATTCAAATTCCAATATAATTCTTTGGTTCTTTGCTTTGAATTTGTCTGCCTTTATGATTGTAATTGATTGATTCATTGAGGTTTGCAATTTCAATTACTCACATCGAAAAGAGGTTTCTTTTGATAATTGTAATTGATTGATTCATTGGGCTAAACTTCCACCTAGAACTAATTTATGATTGTTATCTATTTAATTTAACTTGATGAATTCATATGTGGATTTGGCAAAATTATCTCTTATATATTATGTACTGAATACATAATATTCCAGGACAGAATAGAAATTTTCACATACATTCTTAAAAAACACTAAAATAAAAAAAATGAATTGAGAACCAAAAGTTAATGAAAAGGATAAAAAAAAAAAAGAGTAAAAAACCAAAAATCAACCAAAGGATACAAAAAATGAATTAGAAGCCATGAATAAAAAAACCAATATAAATTAATATAATAAAAAAAGAACACACTAAATTAGAATCTTTCAACACTTGATCAGTATCAACACCATATTTAACAGAACTATCTTTAATATTAGAATTAAAATCAACATCCTCAGACAATTTCTTATCACCCTTAAAACAAAAATACAAAACAAAGTATCAGAAATCAAACAGAAACCAAAATGATACAAAAATAATAAAATAAAACATACCCTAACAAAATCCTTTAACTTATTACCACCACCAATAGTTTTAACAAACTCTGAATTATAAGCACCATTTTCATAATGAGCAACATCTACTAAATCAAAACTAAAAGCACCAAAAACACATCCACCTTTCCTTACACTGTTAAAACAAGATAGAAACTAAAAGTAAACCAAAAACCAAAAAAATTAAATATATGCTACCTAATAAAAAAATCCTTTAACTCATCACCACCACTAACAATATTAACAAACTTTGAATCATAAGCATCGTTTTCATAAATAACAACATCTCTTAAATTAGAACTAAAAGTACCAAAAGCATATCCACCTTTCCTTACACTTTTAAAATAAGATCGAAAACTAAAAATAAAAAAAGCAACAAATTAAATAAATGCTACCTAATAAAAGAATGTAGATGTGGGGTATTAACTTTTGCACCTCTCTCATGCTAAGCAAGTGCTTTACCATTTGAGTTGCACCCATCTTCATCTTTCATTTATTGACATATTATTAAATTATGTTATGATCTATCTTGGGATTGGTTATTCAATTTGAAGCTATAAGGCATTATTTTGCATTTTACGAACACATTAGACTACTTGAAATCTAAATAATGTTAAAATTATATTTTTTGTGCTTGAAATATATTGATAAAATTGATTTTATTTTAGAATTATTAGAAATTTAAATTATGCCTTTATTTTCTTTATCCAAATTTCTATTATTACTTTTTAGAAATAATCATGTTAGTTCAATTATAATGAATGCTACATCTTTTACAAATTAAGAACTTAAATAATCAATTATGTACAAAAAATTTGTTGCATTTGAGTTGCTTGCATCATTGTCATTACATTCTATGTGTTCTTATAACCCACTTGAGGAATTTATGAAATAAAATCCTAAAAAATATATTAGCTAATGCTTCACTAATAAAAAAAAGAGGGAACATTAAGGAAAATAATTTAAAAAAAAGACAAAAAAAGAGAGAAATAAAAAATAAATAGAAAATAAAAATAAAAAATTAAAAAGTAAGGACGTATGTAAGCACCCAATTTCAGGATGCAATTGTGCATGAATGCAACAAA
Organism: Mallotus nudiflorus; assembly: GCA_947683625.1. Taxonomy (NCBI): domain Eukaryota; kingdom Viridiplantae; phylum Streptophyta; class Magnoliopsida; order Malpighiales; family Euphorbiaceae; genus Mallotus; species Mallotus nudiflorus. Next base: position 798,247 of record CANTUR010000108.1, read on the forward strand.
AGCTTCTCTAGTGTTAAGTTTCGTGATTTCAAGGACTAAATTGCAACACTTTTTTTGGGTTTAATTGTAAAAAAATGAGTTTTACAGGGGTATATTTGGAAATGTGCAACCAGTATTATGCAATGCCGATCGTAATGCTGGTTGATATTTTGGAATGCTGAGGCACTAAAAAATTCAGTAAATTTTTTTTCACTGTGATTGGTCCAAATTTTGATTTGAGTATTTTTCTGCAGGTTTTGGTCTTGGTTAGTACATGTCTCTTACACGTATAATCTTCTATTTTTTTTTGAAGTTAAAATTCTTATCCTATGTTTTGGGAAGGGAGAGATCAGAGCTACTGTGATCATGTAACTCCTGTGATCGCGTAAGCGGTTAGCTTAGGAATTAGATATAAAAAGAAAAGATTGGAACAGAAGAAAAAAATGGGGGAACTGGGTAAAAAAAGAAAAAAAACCCTAATCAATAACTACAGTGGAGGTTGATTGAGAAAAAAGAGAGAAGACCTAATATGATACTATCGTTTGAAAACCCTTTTTTTTTAAAAAAAGAAACAAAGTACATTCTTTTAAAAGTCCAAAAATCAAGAAAGCGTAGAGTAAATTTTTTCAAAATGGTGAAATTCCATTCTAAGGGGCGTTTAAATAGCATTTGCACAACATTACTCATCTTTTAATCCTTTATATTTATTAGTTCTTTCTTTTGTATAATTATTTTCTTTTTATTATTTATTATTTAACTATTTATGTGTTTTTTATTCAGGTTTTATTTTCATTATTTTGTTTTCTTTGTTCATTAATTCTACTATTTTTTTTTTGATTCTTTATGTTTTATGATTCTGGTGATAAATACATGATTGAACCAAGGTAACTCATGGAGAATCCATGAATGAAAGGCAAGAGTCAAGATCCTAATTTAATTAAATTTTGCTCTGTTTAGTTTAGTTTATTTTATTTTTTTAGGTTTTGAATTTGTTTAATTTATCTTCTTAAGGGTTGTATTTTAATTTTATTTTCTTTATTATTTTGGTAGATTTTGTAATAGCCCCGATAGTGGGAATAATGGAAATTTAGTTCCCGTGTTCTTAAAAAATTAATTAGTAAATTAGGTTCAATTTGGTAGACCCTAATTAAAATTAATGGAGGAAGTAGATTAATTTAGATTGTATGTTAATTAAAATTAGGGTTTTTTTTAGAAGAAATAATTTAATTGCATGATTGATCTTTTTTATTTGTTTTTTTTTTATTTTTAAAATTTTTTTTTGGGTTTTTTTGTTTTTTTGGGTTTTTTTTGTGTTTTAGGCCCTAGGTCCATATTAGGCTCTAACCCATTTATATAATTTTAGGTTTAAGTAGTTCTTTATTAGTCCATCTTATTGAATAAGTCTAAATTTTAATTGAAATGCATTTTAGGCCCATAATTAACTATATTTAGGTAACCTTATTTAGTAATTTAGACATAGGCTCATTTTAGGTTAATTACAATTAATTTAGACTTAGCCCATTAAATAAAAGCTTTTTCCATAACTTGTAGATTTAAAATCACCTTAGAATTAAAACATGTAGAATTAGGCCCACTAATTTAAATACTTCATAATTTGTAGATTTAGGTCCACTCTTAGAATTAAAATAAATAGACTTAGATTCACTTAATTAAAATTAAATGGGAATTAGGCCCATTAGTCTTTAGGCTCACTTGTAAATTAAAACACGTAGATTTAGCTCATTTAATTAAAATCAATGTAGATTATACTAACCTAAGAAGTGTGATTTAAATGAATGCATTGTTTACTTGTATATTTCATAAACTAGTTTGCTTGAAGTTAATTGATTTAATAAGGGTTTATATGAAATTGCATGTAAATAGAGATTAAGATAATAATTCATAAAGTAATTCTAAAAGAACATGAGACTGAAAGAAGTTAGTATTCCGTGCCTAGAATCTCCTGGTTGTGGTGCTGGCTTTCTTTTAGAGAATCAAGTACTGCCATTTTTTGATTTGTCCCAGTTATTATCCTAGGTTATGAGTCCTCATCTCTACGCCATGTCTTTCTAATAGTGGTTGGTGTGTTCTTTAGAGCCCTGAGCTCAAACAGTGTCACAGTTGCTAAAATGTTAGGCATGCGCTAAACGTTGCCGTCTATAGTGGCGACTGCACTCGATTTAAGAGAGATTACCAGGCTTATTTAACAAGAGTTTGTAACCTAAGTCTTAAAGGGGGGGTAGTCTTCTCTCAAGTTTTCAAAGGATGTTGGGCCCCTCTGACCTTGGCCTGTAACTCAAGTCTTAAAGGAAGGCATCTTGCTAAGGGAACCTTGACTTTTTACCAGACCCTGACCATATATAATGGCTTGGTTACTTCCCCTAGAATTACCTAAATTTCTTATGTATGTTGTCATGAAGTATTTCTATCTATAAAAGCCCAAGCCCATACTTTAAAGAGTCCATCTGGGCTAATAAAGATTGGGCTAGTCCTTCATACCTAGAAATAATGTTTCCATGCTTTTATTGCTTTAAGAGAGATTTTGCATATGCGTCAGTTCTTGATATCCCCTGTTGATATTAAGGCCAAGAAAAAAAATCCTAGGAAAAGAGACTCACCATTAAACACATGTGTAGGAGGAATAAGGTTGGAAAGATGAATATTGTACACTTGATTGATACTTGCTATTTGCTACTTATTGTATAACATGTTCATCATGCATACATGCATTTCATCCATCACACTAACACTTTGTTTTTTTGCCATTATAGATTCATCTGGGTCTTCTCATATTTGGGGATGGAAAGGTGATAGACTAAGAAGAACAAATTTAAGTCCTAAAGCCACAGTAAAAGATATCCTTCACAGACTGGAGAAGAGTCCTATTAATCTGCTTTACTTAGAAGCTAAAATAACTTCAACTAAGCAAATAGAAATGGAACAACAACAAGGAGGGAGCTGGACCTTAGAAGACATCAAAGAAGTTTTGATGGATGGCATGAGGGCTATGATGCAAGATGAATTGAGACAAACTTTATTTGGATTGATGCAACCTGCTGTTGCTGTCATACCACCGCCTGTAATTGAGCAACCACCTACTGCTGCAGCTATCCTACTTACTGCAGATGCTTCGCTTGCTGCCACTAATGTTGGGGGGTAACTTGTTGCTAGAAATCCACCTACTGTTGATGTGAAGCTTGAGGATATTGAGAACTACATGATAAAAAAGGCAAAGAGAGAATCACTTGAATTGGTACAAGACCATGAGTCAGATGCAAGCACTGACCCAGAAAATGTCCAAGATGGAAGAGCTAATTAGAGGGCAAGGCATAAAATATTCATTTGACTTTGATGATATGTTATTAATGGAGGGTAATAAGCTACCTAAGAAGTTCAGAATGCCTTAACTGCAAAAGTTTGATGGAACTAGAGATCTTAGGATTCATCTTAGTTAGTGCATAATAACTATAAACACTTCTAAAGCACCATTAGCAGTGATCACTAAGTTATTTGTATTGTCTTTAGAGGGAATGGCTGTAAACTAGTATCATGGGTTGCAAAAAGTCTATCAGGGCTGATTGGAAAGAACTGTGTACTACTTTTTTAAAACAATATGATTTTAACACTAGATTGGAAGTGTGCATTAAGGATTTGGAACTGACTAAGCAAAAATCAAATGAATTCTTTTCTGATTTCTTGACCAGATTTATGAACACGACAAGATTAATGAAAAATAAGTTGGCTGAGAAAGATCACGTTAGGATGATAGTCCATAATGTGTCACCCAATTTGGTTGAGAGATTATAAATGATGAATCCCAAAACATTTATAGACCTGTATGATGACGGTTTGCAAGCGAAAGAGATTGAGAGTGAGAAGAAGAAAAGTTTTAGAAGTACAGGAACCCAAAATTACCCAACTAGGGGCACACAATATGGAAGTACTAGCCAAGCTGTTGAGGTGCGTGTAGTTCAGAAGCCTAGAAGATTCTCCAATTTTAACCAACCACTTTCCAAAGTTCTAGACCGTTTGATCTAAAAAGGCCTGCTTAGACCCTTAACCTTTTCCAAACTATCAAACCTAAATGTTCCAGGCTATGACCTAAATAGCTACTATAAATTTCATCAAGTAGCTGGCCACTCCAAAGACACTTGTATCTACTGAAAATATGAAATCCAAAACCTTATAGACTCTAAAAAATCACAGACCCCAAAAATTCCAATTCTAACCCAAACACTAGAAATGACCCTTTCCTAGACTACCAAAATGTTCCACTACCAGCCACCATGATGATCAACTCAAGAGTTAGCGAAGAGGAAGTGCTGGAATCCTTTGAAAACTTAAAGCTTGCAGACATTGAGAAACCTCCTGATGCCTTTAGAGGAGTAGAGGATTTATTAGGGCAACCTTTAGGCAAATTTGACTTTAAGGTGTTTTATTTAAAGCCACCCTCTGCTGATATTCCCTTTGAATCAATTGTGCCCTCAGGATGGAATGATGAGTTTGATAATGAGTCGATGGAAGAAGAGAGAGAATATAAAAATCCTAAATAACCATTAAAAAGGGTTAAAGGTTTATTGGGGCAACCTTCAGGCAAGTTCGATTATAGAGTATTTTACTCTGGGCCCGCTTTAGGTGATATACTAGTAGAGGAGATTGTTCCCTCAGGATAGGGTGAAAAGTTCGAAGATGATGACGTAAAAAGAAAGAACAATGGATCTTTTACTTCTGAACAATCTTAAGAGGGAGTTAAAGAGTTACTAAGCCAACATTTGGGCAAACTTAACATGGAGGAGCTAAAAGGGAAAGAAACATGCATAATGGAAGTATAGAAAGATGGAAAGAGGGATTGAATTATTGGGGTTATTGACATTTTGTGTGACTTTGATGAAGAGAGCCCTAGTGGTCTTGATGTGTAGAGTGATAATTCTAATGTGAACCATGTCACCAGAAGTGGAAAGAATTATAAGGTATTAGAAAAGAAAATTGAGAGAGTTATAGAAAGAGAAGAGATAGAGGATGTATAAGTAGAGGAAGGGCAAAAAGAAAACTTGATTTTAGAGTAGCTAGAGAAAGTTAAGGCGAATGTGAGCATTTGAGAATTATTGATGCATTTAGGCAACCATCGAAGAGCTCTTATTAAGGCTATGTTAAATATGAGTATCGAAATAATAGTTACAACTGAGGCTATGGTAGCAAAGGTCACGAAAAAGAAGCATGGTTTGATATTATTCTCGGATGATGATTTGCCTTTGGAAGGTAGAAATCATAACAAGGCACTATTTATCCCAACTGAAGTAAGGGGAAAGAGAACCAATTTTGTAATGGTAGATGACTGTTTTACTATTAACGTTTGTCCATTACAAATCCTACCTAATTTGGGTTTGAAAGCTGATGATTTAAAATGTTCAAATCTTATAATTAAAGCCAATGATGATAACACTCAGAATGTGGAGGGCACATTCTAAGCTTTAGTTAAAATAGGACCTATAGAGTCAACTATTGAGTTCATTGTATTAGACATCCCTATCATATATGCCTTACTTTTAGGAAGGCCATAGTTCTATGCTCTAGGAGGGATACCCTCAATTGTGCACTAGAAGATAAAATTCCCTCATGAAGGAGAGATTATGACTATAAAAGCTAGAACTAGTGCAACTATGGCAGCCATACAGGATAAACAGAAATACGTATGTGTTCCTCCTGGTTTCTAAGTTACTAGAATATTTGATGGAATTGAGATGGATCTGAGAGTTGCAATGATGATGGAGAGTATGAATTATCAACTAAGACAAGGGCTAGGAAAGAATGAGCAAGGAAGCCCTAAACCCCCATAATTCAGAAGTCAGGGCAACACTAAGGGATTAGGGTGCACTGAGATAGAACCTGGTAGCAAAAGAGGAAGGAAGAAGGGAAAGACCAAGATAAATAAGCCTTTGGGGGGGGGGGAGAATCAGGCCAATGATTAATAATTTTATCAAGTTAGAGGAAGGCAATTACTATATGGGTGCATTGGAATTTATCAATATTGCTGGAAAAGACATTCCTAGGTTTAAGATATTCAAAGAGTAGATTGTAGAGAACCTAATAGAGGATAACAAAGAGGAAGTGATGAAGCAAGTAGCTAAGAGGATGGGTGATATTGCTGTTGAAGAGCTGTTGTGTCTACCATTTGAAGAGGAGCTACCCCAGGATTTAGCTACTATCATTAGTAATAGTTTTAAAGATATTTTTTATGAAGAAACTGATGTAATAATGTCTAGCCTTTATAAGGATGAAGACGACTTTATTTTTTTCATGGTTAATAATATGAATTATGGTTTAGCTTACTTGTGTGATGTCCATCTTGATGGTTATGTGCATTTTAATATTGATTATATATGCATGTTAGACATTAATTCCATTTAATTAGATTCATTAAACATGGGCAGAAATGTAATCCTAATAACATTTCTATATCACATGATGTAATTCCTGAAAAGAGGAAAAATTTTGAGAGAATATTAACAAAAAGAAACGTAGTATTTTCTTGGACTTATGAAGATATGCTAGGTTTAGATAGGGAAATTATAGAACATCACATCCTAACTTATCCGGATATTAAACCTATTAAATAAAAACTACGCAGGCTAAGATCAGAGTGGACTAAAAGGATAAGAGAGGAAATTGCTAAACAAATCTAGGCTAATTTTCTAGAAGTGGTAGATTATCCTTAATGGTTGGCAAATATAGTACCAGTACCTAAGAAAGATGGCAAAGAACGTATGTGTGTGGATTTCAAGGATCTAAATAAAGCATGACCAAAAGATGATTTTCCTTTACCTTACATTGATGTGATAGTGGACAATACAACGTCGAGTGAGATGTATTCTTTTATGGATGGTGTAAGCACCTAATTTTGGGATGCAATTGTGCACAATTGCGACGTAAGCCCCTATGATGAAATTTATTAAAAAATTGAACTTGGTTGTCGATTTTCTAGACTTTAGGAACTAAATTGCAATATTTTTTAGGATTTAATTACAAACAAGTCAATTTTTAGGGGTCTTTTGGTAATTAATAGTTAAAAAAAAAGGTCGGCATTTAATGTCGATTGGCATTGCACAATGCCAACACGTAAAAGTCTCATTTTTTCAATTTTTCACGTATTTTTTCTTATTTTTTAGTGTTTTGATTGGTTAAAAATTGAATTTTATTATTATTTTTATCTGAAAAAGATTTTGATGCATTCAAAACACGTAAATAACTTTCAAAAATGAAATTCTTATCAATTTGTTTGGAAGATGTGAGTTTGTTCCTCCAAAGGAGGAAGTCAGTATGCACAGACTCTGCTTTAAAAAGCAAAGAGTTTATGTACGTAGGGGAGGATTTTTAGACTCACAGAGAGATGAAGAGAAACTCACACATGCAGAGACTGAAAAAACCCAGAAACCTTAAAAATTAAGACGTGAAGAACACCTCGTGGGTCTTTCAAAGAAACCCTAATTTTGGATACTATCAGTGTCTTTCTTTGAATGCAATCAAATCCTAGTTCATAATCAACAACAATTCAATTTCAACAGTGAAAATCCTATTCTGAGGGGCTAAAAAGGGCATTTGCACAACATCATCACAGTGTTCTTTTTTATTCTTTTCTTTCCTTAATGATTTTTATTTTATTTTTGTTGTTGATTTGAGTTTTAAATTTCACTAATCTAATTTTTTGTGTTTTTTTATTTTGATGTTCGATTGTGGATTGAGGAGGATACTGATTGTGTTCAAATGAACAGAAGACCCATGGAATGCCATGAAATAATATGTACTATTTTCCAGTATATATTAGGGTTTTAATTTTCATTTTGCCTTTACGTATTCTTTGTAGTTATTTTAATTCATGGGTGTATAATTGTTTAATTTTAATTTTTGTATGTAGTTTATAATAGCCCTAGTAGTGGGAATAGTAAAAGATTTAATTTTCTGCATTTAAAATCAATTAGTAATTAGGTTTAATTGGGTAAAAATCAATTAAAATTAATGGTGGCAGTAGCTTAAATTAGGATTTGCATGTAATTAATTTAGGGTTTCTAGAAAATCACTATAATGTTTGTTTGATCCATTTTTTGCGTTTTATTTATTTTGGGCTTATTTTTTTTTATGTTTTTATCCTTTTGGGCCCTAAGTCCATGTTTAGGTCTAACCCACTTTATAAATAGGCTTAAAAATGATTTAGGGTTTTAAATAATTAAAATTAATTTTGGCCCATTAGGTTAATTAGATTTTAGGCCCACTTAGTTAATTAAAAACTTATTTAGACTTAGCTCAACCCACTTAAATTAATTTCTTTTAAAATAAATAGACCTAGGCTCACATTTCACTTAAAATAAAATCAAATTAGACTTAGGTCCATTAATTTAACTTTCCTTTAAAATTGAATATACTTAAGCTCATTCTTTAGACAAACTAAAATAAGTAGATCTAGGCTCACTAATTGAAAATATAGGCCCACTTTCAGTCTCTTTCTCACTTGTAAATAAAATGTAAATCTAGCTAACTTTTTTAATAAAATTAACATAGTTTAGACTTAGGGACAACGCGATCTTGAGTACATTTTTTATGTGTAATTTTATTGATTAGATGCCTAGAGTTAGATGAGTGTCAAATAGGGTTTAATAAAATTGCATGTAATTAGAGGATGAAATAATCATTTATAAAATTATTCTAAATGAACACGAGACTAAGAGAAGTTAGTATTCCGTATCCAAAATCTCCTAGTTATGGTGCTGTTTCTTTTAGGGAATTGAGTACCACCTTTTTGATTTGTCCCAGTTATTACCCTAGGTGGCAACTCCTCATCTCCACACCATGTCTTTGTGATAGTGATTAGTGTGTTCTTTAAGGCCTTGAGCTTAAACAGTGTCACAGTTGCTAAAATCTTAAACGTGCGCTAAACCCCACCGTTTATAGATGGGTTTTTAAGATATAATCAGATAATGATGACAGTCATGGATAAGATCAAAATAGCTTTTATTACAGAATGGGGGATGTATTGTTATAAGGTTATGCTTTTTGGAGTGAAGAATGCAGGTGCAACATATCAAATGGCAGCTATTGCTCTTTTCCATAACATGATGCATAAAGAAGTAGAAGTATATGTAGATGATATGATGGTCAAGTAAGAGATAAGAGAGGGACACTTTGAAGCGTTAGATAAGTTCTTAGCTCGAATTGAGAGGTACAATTTGAGGCTCAACCCAAAGAAATGTATTTTCAGGGTTACTTCAGGAAAATAGCTAGGGCATATAGTTAGTAGCAAAGATATTAAAGTAGATCTAGATAAAATAAAAGCTATCCAGGAAATGCCAATGCCAAAGATAGAGAAAAAAGTAAGAGGATTCATTGGCAGGTTACAGTATATTAGTAGGTTCATTACAAAGCTTACTAATATTTATGACCCTATCTTTAAGCTTTTAAGGAAAGATCAACTTGTGAAGTGGAATAACGATTGTAAGAAGGAATTTGATAGGACTAAAGAATATCTTGCCAATCTAACTATATTAAAGCTGCCAAGGTGAGGTAAGCTGTTGATCCTATACTTGGCTCTAGAGGAAAATGCAGTAGGGGTAATGCTAGCACAATAAGGACTGGATGAAGTAGAATATGCGGTGTATTACCTTAGCAAGAAGTTTCTACCATGTGAAGAAAAGTATGATTTGTTAGAGAAAACATGTCTGATAATGATATAGGCAACAAGAAAATTGAGGCATTATTTTCAGTCCTATAAAGTTTAGGCTATTTAAAAGATAGATCCTTTAAGATATCTATTTCAAGCATCTGCTTTAACTAGAAAAATGTCTCAATGGCTTATTCTCTTGATTGAATTTGATATAGAGTACATTACCATAAAGGTTATCAAAGGAAGGGCAGTAGCATAATTCCTAGCTTAGAATGCAGTAGAAGGTGATGAATAGTAAAATTTAGAGTTTTCATATGAGAACTTAGCAGTCGTAGAGCATCGGGAGTGGAAGCTTAATTTTAATGGGGCTGTAAACAACAAAGGAGCTGGATTAGGAGTGATTCTTATTACATTAGAAGAAGAAACCATACCATGGCCAAGAAGTTAGATTTTAAGGTAACAAATAATATGGTGGAGTATGAGGCATGCATTCATGGAGTGGAGGCAACAATAGTAGTTGGAGCAAAAGAGTTGTTGGTATATGAGGATTCGATGTTAGTCGTTAGTCAGACTAATAAAGAATGGGAGGTGAAAGAGGAAAAGCTGAAGCCTTATATCTGCTATTTGAAAACTTTAATAAGGAACTTTACTAAATGTCTCTTCATCCATTTGTTAAGAGATGATAATCAGATGGCAAATGCATTGGTAACACTCTCTTAGATGTGGGATAATGTGACTAGATTGACTATGAAGCCTTTGGTAATCATAAAATCAAGAGCTCCATATTATGGGGGAGAGAAAACTATGGGTATTCAAATAGGGCTTGAAGAGAAGTCGTAGTTTTATGACATTTAGAGGTTATTGAGGAAGGAAAGTATTCAGATGAAGTGACTTCAAAAGAGAAATATGCTCTTCGTGTTCTTGCATGTAATTATGCAAGTCACGATGGAGTATTATACAAAAGAATGTTGAATGGAATGTAGCTCATATGTCTCAAGAAAGATGAAGCTGAAGAGGTGATGAAAGAGATTCATGCAGAAGCTTGCGGTTCTTACATGAATAGAATGATCTTGGCTAAGAAGATAATCAGACAGGGGTATTATTGGATGAGTTTGGAAAAAGATTGTATTAGAACAGTAAGACAGTGCCAGATTTATAGGAATTTTAACCATTTTCCTCTTACGGTGCTAAATAGTTTATCATCTCCTTGGCATTTTACAGCATTGGGGATTATTATTATAGGAGAAATAAGGCCGACAACATCCAATGGGTATAAGTATATAGTTATGATAATAGATTACTTTTCTAGATGGGTAGAGGCTGAGTCCTTTAACACTTTAAAAGCAAAACAAATTGCACGATTTATTGATAAGAGTCTTATTTGTAGGTATGGGGTCCTGCACCATGTTGTGACAGATAATGGTGTCCAATTTCAAGCAGAAATGGCAGAGTTATTATAGAAGTATGGGATTGAACATCATAAGTCTTCACCTTATCACCCTTAAGCTAATGGAGCAGTAGAAGTGGCTAATAAAAATGTTAAGAAGATTCTCTTTAAAATAGTCAAAACTTATAAGGATTGGTCTGAGTTTCTTCCTTTTGCTTTGTGGAGGTATAGAACTATAGCTAGAACTACCACAGGCTAAACACCAGTCTTTTTAGTGTATGGTTGTGAAACAGTTTTGCTTATAGAAACTGAGATCAAATCTTTGAGAGTGGTTATGGAAGCTAAAATATCTGAGAATGAATGGATGCGAAAGAGATATGATCATTTGGTATCTCTGGACGAAAAGAGGATGAATACTTTATTTCATACTTAGATATATCAGAGAAGGATAACAAGATCATTTAATAAGAAAGTTAAGCCTGAAAAGATAAAGGTTGGGGACATAGTGTTAAAATAGTCTAGAGTAGTAGTATTTGAAAATAGTCTAGAGCAGTAGTATTTGATCCAAGAGGAAAGTTCAGACTAAATTAGGATGGATTGTGTTTAGTTAAGTCGATTCTACTCAAGAGAGCTGCAAAAATATTTGTATTCAATTGACATTACATAATGCCAATCGACATTATGTAATGCTAATTGGCATTACATAATGCTGATCAACATTATGTAATGCTAATTGAAATTACACAATGCCAGTTGACATTTTGGAATGCCGAGACGCTAAAAAATTCAGTAAAAATCTTTTTTTTTTCATTGTGATTGGTCCAAATTTAATTTATAAATAAATTGATTTGAGTATTTATCTGTAGGTTTCTATCCTGGTTCAGTACGCGTCTCTTACGCGTATAATCTTTTTTTTTTTTGAAGTTAAAATTCTTATATTGTTTTTTGGGAAATGAGAGATCAAAGTTATTTTGATCACATAACTCCTGTGATCACGTACGCGGTTAGCTTAGGAACGAGATATAAAAAGAAAAGATTGATAGAGAAGAAAAAAAAGGGGGAACTGGGTAAAAAAAGAAAAAAAACCCTAATTAACTACTGCAATAGAGGTTGATTGAGAAAAAAGAGAGAAGACCTAATCTGATACTATCATTTCAAAACCCTTTTTTTTTAAAAAAAAGAAAACAAAGTACGTTCTTTTAAAAGTCTAGAAATCAAGAAAGCACAAAGTTAATTTTTTCAAAACGGTGAAATCCCATTCTGAGGAGTATTCAAAAAACATTTGCACAACATTACTCATCTTCTAATCCTTTATTTTTATTAGTTCTTTCTTTTATATCATTATTTTCTTTTTATTATTTTGATTTTATTATTTCTGTGTTTTTTATTCAGGTTTTATTTTCATTATTTTTTTCTTTGTTCATTAATTCTAATCTCAATTTAATTTAATTTTGCTTTGTTTAGTTTAGTTTAGTTTATTTTATTTTTTTAGGTTTTGAGTTTTTTTTTTTAAATTTATCTTCTTAAAGGTTGTATTTTTTTTTTATTTTGATAGATTTTGTAATAGCCCCGATAATGAGAATAATAAAAATTTAGTTTCCTTGTTCTTAAAAAATTAATTAGTAAATTATGTTCAATTTGGTAAACCTTGATTAAAATTAATGAAGTAAGTAGATTAACTTAGATTGCATGTTAATTAAAATAAGGGTTTTTTTTTAAAAGAAATAATTTAATTGCATAGTTGATATTTTTTATTTGTTTGTTTTAATTTTTTTTTATGTTTTTGGATTTTTTTATTTAATTTTTTGTATTTTGGGCTCTAGACCCATATTAGGCTCTAACTCATTTAAGTAATTTTAAGTTTAAGTAGTTCTTTATTAGCCTATCTCATTTAATAGATCTAAATTTTAATTGAAATGCATTTTAGGCCTATAATTAACTAGATTTAGGTTAGAGATAATTTAAACTTATTTAGTAATTTAGACATAGTCCCATTTTAGATTAATTACAATTAATTTAGACTTAGCCAATTAAATAAAAGCTTTTTCCATAACTTATAGATTTAAAATTAGCTTAGAATTAAAATATATAGAATTAGTCCCACTAATTTAAATACTTCATAATTTGTGGATTTCAGCCCACTCTTATAATTAAAATAAATAAACTTAAGTTCTTTTAATTAAAGTTAAATAGAAATTAGACCTATTAGTTTTTAGACTCACTTATAAATTAAAACATGTAGGTTAGACTAACCTTGGGAGTATGATTTAAATGAATGCATTATTTACTTGTATATTTCATGACTAGTTTGCCTGACGTTAATTGTTTTAATAAAGGTTTATATGAAATTGCATGTAAATAGAGATTAAGATAATAATTCATAAAGATCAAAAAACTGAAAGAAGTTAGTATTACATATTCAGAATCTCCTGGTTGTGGTGTTGACTTTTTTTTAAGGAATCGAATACTATCATTTTTAGATTTGTCATAATTATTACCTTGGATGACGACTCCACATTTCTATGTCATGTTTTTGTGACAGTGGTTAGTGTGTTCTTTAGAACCCTGAGCTCAAACAGTGTCGTGGTTGCTAAAATTTTGGGTCCACACTAAATCCCGCTATTTGCAATGTACAAAAGTTAAAAATAAAAAAGAGAAAAATAAGAAAAAAAGATCAAAAATTTATAAAAAAAGAGAAAAAGGAAAAAAAGAAAGTGAAAATAAATATAAAAAGAAAAAAGAAGAGGAGAAAAATATAAAAAAAGGATAAAATAAAAATTTATAAAAAAATAAAAAAAGAGAATAAAAGAGTAACAACCGTCAAGAAATTAATAAAAAATAGAAAAATATAGAGAAATGAAAGAGAAATAAAAAAACATAAGTATATTTTTTAAAATATAAAAGACACTCTTATACTTATTATAGGTTAGATTCGTAAAAAATAAAAATTTTAAATTTTTTATTAGTGACATTTAAAAATGAAATATTTTTGTAAATATATATATATATATATTTTTTTTGATCATGAAAGGGGAGGGGGTGGGAGTGGGGGTGAGGAAATTTGAAACTCCCCTTTACAAGTGCTTTGCTCCGTGAACGGGATATCTTACCATTCATTCCCTAGGCGGTCAGGCACTGGCTTTTGCTTTTATGTGTGTGATTTTTAACCGGTACTATTGGCATACGAAATCTTGTATTCGATATGCTTGGGAGAATGAGATTATATTCTTTATCGTGGGATCAAACCTAGAGCAGAGTAGGCGTTTCGGGACACCATGTTCTAAACTGAAAAATAAATAAAACTCTCAGCTGTACCATACAGCTGCATTTATGAAGTACAGCAGCATTTTCCAGTTACCGATATTCATTTCCTTCTCTTTTCGATTTTTGCTACGTAAACTTTACAATGTGATTAATAATTAGACAATAAATTAGAAGGATCTTAACCCCCACCCCACCCCAAAGAAAAAACACTTCCAAGAAGATTTAGCAGAAACAGGAACTTCTATCTTTCTAACTTACTTAACAATGCTTCCATTGGTGGCAGCTCCTTCACAATTTGTTGCCAATCGGGCATGCCCTGCAGTAATGTTGAAGTTAGTGACAATGCCGAAACATGGGAAAAATTTCCGTTCTTGTCAAAATTCTACTAGCTACTAAGGTCTTTATGAGTGTGTGTAGAAAGTTTAAAAAATACAAGAATTCAATTGAATTTTTATTTAGATGATTCTTGTGTTTGTGATGCAGTAGTTATTAAAATTCAATTCTTTCAACTTAAAAAGAAAAGGTGATAAGATTTTACAAGAATTAAATTCAACCAAACTCTTGCATGTTCACGTATTAGCTTTTGCTAACTTCTATATGAAAATCATAATCCTTCTATGTAGGTGATAAAAGAGAGGAAATGCCAGAGTCGACTTAAGGATTCAAAAGTGTTGCTAGAATTTAAATCTTTACTTGCAGTAATTAAATCAATATGAATTTCAAGTTTTACTCACAAAGACTCCAGTTAATCCTATGAATACTTACTTTCCCTGATCTTCGAACCCGACCATCAAGGCGCAGTATTATGTAAACATCCTCACCGGGAGCAACTCCTTCGGACTTTTGCTGATCTCTTATCCACCTATACGAGTTTGGAGAAAAATTAGCTGGATGACACTACAAGTCTAGAACGAAGACAAACTATTACAACAGATAGAAAACTTCATGATTGTATTGCATACAAAAGAAAATATAATTGTTTAGGATATAAGCACTGGAAAAAGTTATTAGCAAGTTTAACTCAACAGGGAAAATGAGAAAAAATAAAAATAGCTAGAATGAAGACAAACTATTACAACAGATTCAAAACTTCATGATTGTATTGCATACAAAAGAAAATATAATTGTTCAGGATATAAGCACCAAAAAAGGTTTTTAGCAAGTTTAAATCAACAGGGAAAACAAGAAAAAATAAAAATAGAGTAGCAGCTGACCTTTCCCATTCTGCTGGTGATACAATCTCTGCTTTAAAGCGAATTTCAGCTTTCAACTTTGATTTTGCAATCACAGATTGAGTTCGTTTCTCAAAGTCTTCCTATAATTGTGCCATCAGATTTTATGTCAAGAACAGAACAAAGCGAAATGGTTCTAGCACTTCATATAGGATAAGGTATCCAAGGGAAAAACATAAAGTAGGGAAATTTGTATCTTACCCCAATAGAAGGAAGAGCAGCAGCTGCCTTACTAGGAACACCAAAGCCTTTCTTCTGCACTTCTGGTTCTTTAACTTCACCCCATATAACAGGAACCAAAAGAACACCTCGTCTAAGGAGCTCAGTGCGGAACCTCTCGGCCTTCTTCATAGCTAAGGAAGCAGTCTCCTTTCTCCCAGCTACAATTACCTAATTCCAAGCCATAATTAGAGAGCTAAGTAGACAGCATGTTTCTCAAACATGATGAGATGCTTCATCATGTCCTGAAAGTAAGGTAATTGGCTGACTGGTACAAAACCTGTCCCATTTTAGTGCTTGCAATTCCTTGATTGGAACTCAATGAGTAAATCACAACAGAAAGTTTTTCACTAAATTCAATATTTGTAAAAAACCTGACATTTGCTCCAAAAGTTTGTATAATCCTATGCTAAAATGGGAAACGAGTTTTCATATCCTCACTTGAAATGGATGAAGAGGCAATCAATAACTAATTCTTAAAGCTAGAATTGCATTTTTTTTTTATAATACTCTAGTTTAACAATGTAGGCAAGGCAATCTCATAATGAAGGCATTTGAAATGCAAGAAATGAGTGAGGGGGAAAGAAGTTTTCTAATACTTACTGGCCTAACAGTGTCGCGAAGCTGCACAAGCTCCACAACCCGATTGGTGGAAAGGCGCAAAGGCAACCTTGACAGATTTTCATTTCTAGTTATCTGTGCAATTTGTTCTTCCTCTTTCTTATTGTCCCAGAAAAATAGGGCCACAAGAACAATGATGCCTGTAAATTGCTGATTAAAAAACCTTAGTCATTTCAGGAAACAAATTTAAAAGCCTACTGCCAATAATAACATTTAGTGCCATAACGGACCATGTGAGTCAAAAGATAGAGCAATATGTAAGTGTAAAAAATTGCCAAGGCTGGCTAAAAAATGACCATATACATCAATTAGAACTCAGTTTTCAATAAAGTTTGAGAATAGGTTCCAATTTTTACCCCCAATATTTATAGCAGCATTTCCAGCAGTATCCCAGAGATCTGGAGCACCATCCCCACCTTTAATTGCACGAAAGAGCCTTGGAATTGTAAAGAACAATGAAATTCCAGCAGCTGCACATAAGGCCACATAAAAAAATCTCCTAACCCCACGAAATGGTGCTTGAACCTCACTTATAAGTTTGAGGTCTCGACGAAAACTGTAGCCTATATCTTCCCCTCCCAGCGTAGCCTGTAAAGAAGTGGGATATGAATGGTACACATGTATACAATTTTTAAATCTGACAGGTTGGAGGTAAAAAGAGCAGCTTAGCATATCTAAGGAAGTAAAGACAGTGTGAAGACCTCTTCTTGCAATTCCTTGAACTCAGGCAAAGCTCTGAAGGAAGCCAAGTCGGGATCATTCAAAATGGTCCCAAATTTGAGATTATATTCCCTTAAAGCAGTACGTAGGCAATCAGCAGCCTTCTTTCCTTCACCTCTTCCTCAAGATAAGATGAAATACAAGGCCAATCAGCTCAAAAGAGCAATGATGAATATACATTCACACTTAAAAGGGGTAACACAGACAGAATATAACTTCTCCAAGACATGTGCAAATCAAACTCTTTCAGCAACTCATTGTTTGTGTTTCAATTTGCAGAGTGGGGTACAAGTAGTTGAGACATTAACCAATTCAAAGCAGCTGAGTAGTATCACATTTAACTAAAAAAGCAATTCAATTGCAAAGAATAATCAGAAGTTGAAAAAAGAAAAAAGAAGCCGATTCAAAAAGAAATCTTACCGGTAGGCATGGCAGCAAGCTTTGTTATATAATGCAGCTTGAGCCTCTATAGGTGTGGGATCCAAAGTAAGTGCTGTTTCAAACTGGATCAAAGCATCTTTAACCTGAAAAATTCATCGTAACAAAGACCATTCATTTCCGTAGCCGCAATGCGAAATATCTTGACTTCTCTTAATTATAATTACGTTAATCAATATTCTCCACAACCACAAAAGAAATTAGCGGGCTTCATAAAACAATTGCCAAGTAGGAGCTAGGAAAGAAATGTGACCACAAATTAAGCAAGAAGATAGATTTCAAGTTCTCCCTAGTTCTCAATCATTTAAATGGCAGAAACTAAAGAAGCATTATCCATTACAAGATACACCAAACTAAAAGAAGCCAAAATAGAACTTTGGCACAAATTGATAAAGAATCACGAAAAATAAAACAAACCCAGAAAAGAATGAGAGGATATGCCATACCCGCCCTTTGGAGAACAGGGAAAGACCCAAATTGACAAAAGACTCTGCAGTCTGTGCATTGGCTTCAGATGACTGAGAAGTAGAAGAAGAAGATGATGATGGTGATGATGAGAAAGAAGTTAAGGAGAGGTAAGCTTTTCTTTGAAGAACCAAGAAGCCCGTTTTGTCAAGTAACCATGAACATGGTGTTGATGGTGTTCTTGTTCTTGAAGAATTTGCGAAGCAGAGTAGATGCTGGTTGAGCGCCAGAGCAGCTACAGCCATTTGGCGTTGACACGTCGCTCCACTCAGCTTAAGATAAAACTTGGATTATCTTCCTCTACATAATTGGTTGTTATATATTGGTATAATTACATAAACCTCCTTCAACGTTAACTATTATTACACTTCAGCCCACTTAGAGCAACAAGCCAACAATTTTTTTTTTAACATAAATAAGTTTTCATTCATTAGGAACTTGCTTATTATACAAGATCTAAAAAGACCCATATAGGTTCATAGACTAAGAAAGACAATTCAGAAATACTGTTTACAACCTAATCTATTTCTCCAGTAGCTGCCCTTCTAACAAACTTAAAAAGATATTGATATAGAGCAGATATAGCTTTAACAGCATTTACAAAGCTTTAATTATAGCTTCACCTACCAAAGCTGAATAATCTAGTCTAGAGAAAAAGTATCCCTCTAACAGACTCCCTTGATGAGCACGAATAAGAGAAGCCATGGAAGCCATTTGCAGATCTTGATTAAATCCTGCATCTGAGTTAAACTTCATAAATTCTAGAGGAGGAGCAAACCAAGTAGAATACTGCTCTGAAGTCATTGAGCTTCTGCTCACCAAACTGGTCGATGAAGGAATGCTCTTTTAAGAATCTCAAGGAATAACAACTTAATTTACTACTAAAAGGGGACTGTTCTTCATGCCCTTCCAAATCCAAAAAAATCCCCCATTGAGAGATGAAACTTCTCACATAAGAAGAACAAAAAGGGATTTAACCCTAAAGCTAGATAAAGTAACATTTAATATAAGAAAATACCATAATATATAGAACATAACAAAGGAAAAGATCAATTTTTGGCCAAAAATGGCTAGAAATTGATTCTTATAATCTAGTGGAGCAAAACAGATGAATAGAATCAGAGAAATAGAGGAGAAGAGTTCGAAGAGTTTTTGCAAGCCAACAATTTACTCCTTTCAAAATCATCTATGATTGTCATACATTTTTTTTAATATGAAATAACAAATAAAGTATTGATACATATTTGCATAATACTTAAATATTCAAATTATTTTATAATTAAATTAACATTTTTTATTAAATTTTTTAACAAGTTTTTTGCTAATAGAAAGATCAGTGACTTAAATACTTATAGATTATACAACTGCAAACAGTTCTCCTAAAAAATTCAAATTATTTTATAATTAAATTAACATTTTTTATTAAATTTTTGCTAATAGAAAGATCAATGACTTAAATACTTATAGATTGTACAACTGCAAACAATTCTCCTAAATTATTCACCTCAAAATACCTTTGAAGAGAAATTGCCATTAAACCACTTTTTTTATAGCTTTTTTTTAAAAAATTTTTTTAACATGAAATGTTCTTTTCTAAAATAACAGGATTATGTCCCCCTACGAGTAATTTAAGTGGTAAAAGTGCATTATGGACAACAATGATCGAATCCTCACCTCCTCTCCCTTGTGTTATTGGGGATTAATTACTTCATATAGTTGTTAAGAAAAAAATAACAAGTTCATAAAAGAAAATAGAAAAAGAAGTAGGGGTTTAAGAGTCTCTTAGATGTAAAATAAGGGGTGTTTCTGTAAGAATTTTTACCCATTAGATACTACCTTGCTGACGCCATTAATGGATAAACAGTAACAATGCCTGTGCTTTTCTACCATAGCTACATAGGTATGCCTCTCTTCTCTTTCTTTGTACAAGCATATGTGTATGTATACATATGTGTATATATGTATACGTATATAATTTAATATGAGAATAACCCATATTTTCCCCCCTGCACTTTTATTATTTTTTGGATTTCCCCTCTGCACTTTTATTTACATGGATTTAGTCCTTGCACTTTTATTTATACTTAAATTTAGTCCTTACCATAATAGAATCATTGGTGTGATATCCATGCACTGTTAACTAAGATTGGCATTATTGAAATTACACCACGTAAGACAGCACAATCATTACTTAAAATTGCAATAAGAGAGATGCTTGAAGGTTAAAAAGGACATTTACTAAAGCAAAAAAAACCTTTTGCTTTAGGTCTTTTTTGACTTTGAATTTGCAGTTCAAAATCCCTACCTTTTGTTTAAAACCTTTAGCTTTACTTAAGAGAGAAATTGACTTCCAAATACATTTGAGAGATGAGAAATACTATGGAAAATGACAAGAATCTTTAATGGGTAGCTTTTGAAGTATAGATTATAGAGGTTAAAGGCGTGCGTTATTAAAGTATAAAGTGGTGCATTATCAAAGTATAAAGTGGTAGAGCTATGTTGAAGTAGATAGTGCATGCTCGAAGGAGACAGTGGTGGGGCTTTTTATGCTGAAGACGACTTGTTTTGTTAGAGTTTTCACAAGCATTTGATGGTGGTGGACCACTCTATTTGATAGGTATATTTTTTTTTTATTTTTGATTGTTGTCCACCAAAATCAAAATATAAAACCATTATACATAATGTTCATATGTTTGTTTTTGTTATTTATGTAGAAATATAGTTTTTTTAGTTATAAGTTAAACAATAATCCATCTTGGCTCTTATCCTAAAAATTAATTAAGTATTATATAAGGAGTAAAAGGAATTCATTTCATTATATCCTTAGCTGGTACTGTTGGTTGGAAGAATTTAATAATATTTTAATTTTGGTTTATTTTGGTAAGTAAAAATTTAGGGGAAATGGGTAACATTGATATTGAATCAGTATTGCATAATGGGGGGACCATTGTGAAGAATGATAAGGGTATTAAATATATGGGTGGGGAGTTAACGTTTATGGATTATGCATTGGATATCGACATACTATCTGTAGATGGCGAGGTTTAGCATGCATCCAAGATTTTAGCAACCGTGACACTGTTTAAGCTCAGAGCTTTAGAGAACACACTAACCATTGTCACAAAGACATGGCGCGGAGATGAGGAGTTGCCACCCATGGTAATAACTGAGACAAATCGAAAAGGTGGTACTCGATTCCCTAAAAGAAAGCTAGCACCACAACCAGGAGATTCTGGGTATGGAATACCAACTTCTTTCAGTCTCGTGTTCTTTCAGAATTACTTTATGAATTACTATATTATCCTCTATTTAGATGCAATTTCATATAAACCCTTATTCTAGCAATTAACTCCAAGGCAAACTAGTCATGAAAATGCAAGTAAATAATGAATTCATTCAAACACATAATCCTTAAGTTAGTTTAATCTACATTAATTTCAATTAAATGAGCTAAATCTACATGTTTTAATTTACAAGTGAACTAAAGACTAATGGGTCTAAATCTACAAATTATGGAGTATTTAAATTAATGGACCTAATTCTACATGTTTTAATTCTAAGGTGATCTTAAATCTACAAATTATGAAAAAGACTAAAATTAAGTGGACTAAGTTTAAATTAATTAAATTAAATTAAGTGAGCCTACGTCTAATTAACTAAGTGGGCCTAAGTTATCTCCAACCTAAATCTATTTAATTATGGGCCTAAATGTATTTTAATCAATTAAACCCTATTTAATTACTAAGTGGGATGGGCTAAAAAAGAATCATCTAAACTTAAATAAATGAATTAAAGCCTAACATGGGCTTAAAGCCCAAAACACATAAAAATAAATAAATAAGCCCAAAAAAACAAATAAAACATATCAAAACAATTAAATAAAAGATCAAACAACTAATTAGATTAATTCCTTCTAAAAAAACTCTAATTATCATTAACATACAACGTAAATTAATCTACTTCCACCATTGATTTTAATTAATTACCTAATTGAAACCTTAACTTTACTAACCAATTAATTAAAATAAATAAGCAATCACACACATAATTTCACTATTTCCACTATTAGGGCTATTACAATAATCTATTGAGAATAATAATGAAAATAATTAATGTAACAAAAAAAATAAACAAAACAATTAAATAAAAAATAATAAAAACCTAAAAACTAAATCTAGCTGCAAGGTCTTATCCATGACATTCCATGGACTTCTTATGATTCAGTCCTCCAAACATTATCATCATGTTTTTTCCTCCATAATCATCATAAAAAGAGAACAAAATTATGATTATTATAACAATAAGAAAACAAAATTAAAAATCAATAAAATAAAAAAATAAATAAATCAAATAAAATAGAATAAGGGGAGGATGGTGCTCATGGATGATTTTAATGGAGTGCTCCTCATATTTTGTAAAATCACCGTTTTTGATAGGTTTTCGAATCTTGTTCTTCAAAAATCCTCCAAAGATCTTCAATTAATCAATTAAGCAAAATAATTTTTTTGTAGAGAATGCCTTTTTTTTTTTTTTAAGAAAAATCAACCAAAAGCCAAAAGATAATTTAGCATAGAGAAAATATCAAAAAGCTAAGAATAATAGTACTGCTCCTCCTTTTTTTCCCTTTTTTTTTCTCCTTTTTTTTTTTTGAAGGAACCAAAGCCTCTCTTTTATAGTGAAAACCTACGTATAAATTGATTCCTACAAGACTTTTATTTCCTTAAAAATTTTAGATAAATATTAAAACTAATTTTAAGAGAATTTCAAACCAATTAGGACTCAAGAAAAAGACATTTTATTTTCTAAAAATAAAAAAAATAGACAGAAAAGGTCTAATTCCGACTGAAATTGTGTAATTCCAATGAAATTACATAATTCTGATCGGAATTAGTGTAATTCTGATCAAAATTAGTGTAATTCTGGTCGTAATTATGTAATTCTAACATTTCAACCAAAATTACGTAATTTTGATTGGAGTTATAGAATTTTGACCTCTTTTTTTTTTAACTTTTAATTGTAAAAAGGTCTTTGAAAGAATTTAAGTTTTGCAATTAGGTCCTTAAAAAATGTTGCAATTTAGTCCTTGAAAACATTAAATCCTTTCTTTGAAAAATACAATTAGACCTTTGAAGTTTCAAAGTTCAAGTATTAAAGAATTATTCATGAATTTTCATCATTGGAGTCTTTTATAGCATTTATAACTCATCATCCCGAAATTAGGTGTCTACATTGTCCTACCTTAATGTTATGAGTTATGTTGGAGACTTAGGATATAGATGAGTTGGGGGGTTATATTATAAAAAGCTTGGTGGGGAAATTATTTTAAGATTAATGATGATAAGGACTTGTTAAATTGTTTTGAGATTAATGATGATAAGGACTTGTTAGGTCATTGCATTAACTTAGTTAATGGGCAGAGATTAGTCTTTATAGTTGATTGCCCCAACTATGAGGGTAGCATTGAAATTCAATTAGGGAGGGAATCTTAGACTTTTATCCAAGTTATAAATAGTGAGCATGCTAGGTCCTCAACCAACCAAAGTAGGCAAGTCATAATTGAGGAAGTACAAGTGGATAATGATAGTCAGTTAAATATTGAGGTTGAAAATGACAGTGGGGTTACAGACATTGGGGTTAACATTAAGGTTGAAAATGAATATGAGGACCTTGAACCAAAGTTTGTAACCCACCAAACTTTTGATGAAATATGTGTCAATGTTGAAGGATTAACAGATGATAAAGATGATAAATTATAAGCTGCAAGGGATAAAGTTAGAGCATGTTGGTCTACAAAGAAAAAAAATAGACATAGATGGAGTGGTTGAAGGGGTGTAAGTGCCTATAGACATTATAGAAGAAAGAGAATAAAATGTTGAGGATGATACAATAACATCCTAAGGTGAGCAATCAAATGGGAATGAAAGTGTTTACTATAGCAACTCTTGTAATTACTATAGTGACACTGATGATGACTTTGGAGATTAATGTCAAAGAAAACCATCTAATAAGATTTTCTTTGATTTAAAGTCTAAAATTCCAATGTTTTGCTTTAGTATGAAGTTTAAGAATGTTGAAGAGGTGAGGGATGCCATCATAAGATACACTGTTTTGAAGGGTTTACATGTTCATTATATGAAGAATGATCATAATAGAGTGAGAGCTGAGGGTAAAAAAGGTTGCCCTTGGGTCATTTTAGTTAATATTCATAATACAGATAATACACTCACTATGAAGACATTCAACCCTCACCATAAATGTGAAAGAAGAAATAAGAGCCAGTTTTGTAATGTAAAATTTGTCAAGAAGTATTTTAAAAATAGATTGATAGTCAGCCTAACATCAAGTTGAAGGAATTAAGAATGAATTGAAAATGAGTGTAAGTGCAAATGTGGTTAGTAATGTAAATAAGAAAATATTGATCAAGTTAATAGGCAGCTTTAAAGAAGAATATACAGCCTTGCATGATTATGCATAAGTTGTTGTGGAGAGTAATCTAGGGTCCACTTATTTTGTAAAATCTTACTCTGAATATTTAGATGGTAAACCTTGCTTTAATAGTTTTTATATGTGTTTGGAAGCTTGTAAAAGAGGTTTGGTAGAAGGATGTAGAAGGATAATTAGTATTGATGGGTGTTTTTTTGAAGGGTTTCTATAAGGGTTAACTACTTTATGCTATTGGAAGGGACGAAAACAATAAGATGTTTCCAATTGCATAAGCGGTGGTTCAGTTGGAGGCAAAGGTCACTTGGACGTAGTTTTTGAGATGCTTGAAATATTATCAGCCCCTTGGTGATGGTGAAGGATATACAGTTGTATCCGACATGCAAAAGGTATACTACTTAAATATCTTTTGGTTTTTTCAAATATATAAGTGTCTTTATATCTGTGTGCTCTTGACTATGATGTGACTTATTATTGCAATGAAACTTGAATTGCCTAATGCAGTGCATAGGATGTGTGCTAGACACATCTATGCCAATTGGGCTAAGAAATAGAGAAGAGAAGAAAGAAAATATCTTTATGAAAATATGCAAGAGCAACCTTTGATCAAGATTTGAAGAATAAGCTTCATAAGTTATCCAACCTTGGGGAAGGGTTGGTGAAAGATGCACTTGATTATGGAGTTGAAAGTTAGTGCAAAGCATTCTTCAAAATAGATGTGAAGTGTGATGTTATAGCAACAAAATGTCAAAGACTTTTAATGGATGGATTTTGGGTGCCCGATGCAAGCCAATTATTACAATGATTAAATAAATAATAGTGCAAGTTATGAACAGGATGTGGAAGAAGAGGCAATCTGTCCAAGGTTTGATTTTGGATATAAGTCCTAGATCCTTATAGAAATTGGAAAAAAATAAAGAGTCTTTTTAACTGGTTTTTAGAGTGGAATGGTGATAAGGGATACGAGATCACTAGTGTATATAATCACACTAATAAGCATGTGGTTCATTTGTATAAGAAAATATGCACATGTAAGGAGTGTGACCTGACAGGAATCCCATGTGAGCATGCTATATGTGCCATCTACCACAAGATTGACCATCCTGAGCACCTAGGTAGCATGGACATGAGAACGGAGACGCGGGAAATGGGGATACGGATACGAGGAAATGACTTTTTAAAAAAAAATATAAGATATAGACACTGGGATCAATTTATAAATATTAAAAATATAGGGGTTAATTTATAAATATGAAAAATTATAAAGTTCATTTTATATAAATAATAAATTAGATTCAATTCAAAAATATATTTTTCATGGTTTGTAATATTTTTTAACACTAAAATAATTTGAAAACAAAAAAAAATAATCATGTTATCTTATAATATGAATAAAACAATAGCACCTCAATTATACACAATTTTTCAATAAAAAATAAATAATTTTCCATTTAATTTTACTTAAATAATTAACAATAAAATCATAATATTTATAAGCAACATTAATTTATCAAGATTTCTTTCATAATATTTATTAGCAATTTCAATTTATGAAATCTTTTATTTAATTAACATTTTCACTCTCAATGTTCACATTAACATCTTTATTGAAAAATATTCTCTCTAATTTTTCTTCATCTAATGATAAAAGATACGTATGTTTAAAAAGGACATGTGTATTCCCTTTTTTTTAATGACCCCGACATTTTTTATTTTCAGAAATGCCCCTAAAATGTGTTGGATAAGTTTCTGAGACATGTCAGTGTTAGAAACGTGTCTGACATGGGACATGGCTCCTTATAGAAGTGTCCGTGCAATATAGCTGAGCATTAGATGGACCACTGGTACAACAAAAGCCACTTATGGGAAGGCCTATACACCTAGCATATAACCTGGTGCAGGGAAGATGCACTGACCACAGAGTGGGAAAGAGAGAATAAAACCTCCTCAATTTAAGAAAATGCCCGGGAGGCCTAAAATCAAGAGATAAAAAGACAAGAATAAGAAAGTATGGAAGTTAAAAAGAAGTGGCATAATCATGACCTGTGAAGTGTATAAAGAAGCTGGCCATAACATCCGAAGATCTCTAAAAAGAACACCTGACATGTAGGTATGAAAATTTAATGTGCCTTTGTTATTAATTTAATGTGCCTTATGTTTAAGTATTTATAAGTGTCATTTTTCCAGATTAAAGTTAGGAAAAACAAGAAAAAGCTAATTGTGAAGCCACATGGGGATCAATCTAACATATAAAAGGGTAGTGGTGCACATGTCCACAGAATTGAGTTTCTGAAAGAGTTAATAAATGTGCAAGCAATAAAAAAATACACCTATTAAGCCAACTCTTATAGACCATGGAACTTATGATGCAACTCTAAGACAAAATAATACAAGTGTAAGATATGATGCAAAGGGAAAGGGTGTAGCAAACACATCAACCTGGCAAGAAAAGGATTCTAGGTTTAGTCCAGGTTATTTTACAGTAGATAAACACTATGGAATGTCTCAGAGTCAACCTGAATGAAGCAATTCAGCTATAAATAAAGTAAATGCTACATTTTCTTCATAGCTAAGCTATCCACAACAGGGTACTAACAGGGGAGGAGTTGGTTATTATGTCAATCTTGACAGTGGTGTTGCGTATCTAAAGGTTAATTTTAAGACTTATTATAATTGAATTTGTCTATTTAATTTGAATTAAGTTTATGTATAACATATATGTTTGTCATGTGTTACAATCATTGCACAAGCCTCTAAGACCCTCATATAGACCATACTCGAATAAGAAAGTGACAGGGAATGATAGGGAGAATACAAAGGTTATAGGAAAAGCTTTGCAATCAAAATCCTATAACTTAAGAGATAAAAGGCTTGTTTGGAAGCCATGAAGTGTGATATGCACTTATTATATATGAAAGAGTTCTAGAAATTATTATTTTTTAGGTAGATATTAAGTAAATTTTGGACAAATGTGTCTTAGACCATGCCTGCCAAGGTTCAACAAGATTTTTGTATAACCATTTAACATGTTACTAATATGATGGTAAATCTAAGTTCAATTACTATTGTGTTAATGAAAGTGCCTTTTGTGTTAGTTATGTACTGCATTCATTCATACAGGGAAATTTAAACAAGAACTCAATAACAGGTTTAATGTTTGCATATATTTTTTCATATATTCTTAATTTATTAATTATACCAAACTCATTTATAAACACAACCTGGAAGCTTGACATACCAAAATACCATTAACTATTCATAAACATTTTAACAACTTTAGTTTGCCATAACCTATATTACCCCACATTTTCACTTAATATATATTATAATCCACAATCAACAATTAGAAGACAAAGTACTAGAAGTCAAAGGAGTTTCCATACAAAATAACATGTCAGTAACAAGAGCACTAATAGACATCATTTGCGAGTTGTATAATATGCAATCTCAATTGCAAGTCCTACTCCAACACCTATTGTATACATCTCATATGCCTTTTTAAAGCTGCCCACTATGGTTTGAAGACTTGTGATCTTTTTAGTCAATTCCTTATATCTATTATAATCTTGTAATATGATTTCCATTAGCTCTTCATTCTACACCTTTAAATTTGCATTCTCCACTAATAGCCTTTTAATTTTCTCCTTCAAAAAATTGTTGTTAACCCTTAGTGATTCCATCTTTGACCTCTTTTATATAATTTCTTTCTTCATGTTCTTGTACTCCTCCTATCTAAGTTTATAAATTGCATTTGCCTCCTCAAGCTGAATCAACACACAGTTTCTCTCATCCTTTAACTCTTTCTTTATTTTTCTAAGACTGTTAACATACATGAGCTAGTAATCATTGAGCTCCCCATCACACCCTTTGAAGTAATCACATTTTTAAAACACACCATATACAAATAAGTCTTCAATTTTATAAAATACTAACACTATACCCTACTTCAAAACTTTAAACATAAAAAATAGTAACAACATACCCTAATTCCATGAAATTTTCATCTATTTACTAATTACAGTTAATCCCTAATATCAAGCAATCTTGTTAGTACTAAATCCCCAAGTATCATAACACAGTAACCCTAATTCAAAATAGCTTCTTTATTTAGCTTAAAATAACTTAACACTAATTAAATGAAGTGAAATCAACTTACATTGCTATGAGCATAACAATAAAAATGTTCTCTGGGATTTTTGTTAGTATGCAATGTCTGTAATTGAGCTACATTACCACATTTACATATAAGCTCCCCTTCATGCTCCATCCTATGTACCATTAGTCCAAGCTTCCTCTTCCTTTCTTTGGACTAATTTATTTTTTTCAGAGAACGATTGTAACAATAAGCAAAAGAAGAAGGGATTTGCTTATAATATAGTTCAAATGCAGATTTGCTTCTTCTTCTTCAATCTTATAAACACATAACATAAAGATGAGATTCTACCTTTTTTAGTTTTAGGCATGTAATGTTAAAGTTGAGGTGGCAACCTTTTCTTACGTGTATTATGGCATGTGTTACATTTTAAAATTGCAAGCGCACAGATCATGATTGTAGTATAAAGAGTTATCATCCCATAAGGATTGTATATTGAGTAAAAAAATCTTTACTTATGATATTAGCTAGTAAATTGAATAAAAGTAATTAAGCAATATAAAATAAAGCAAATTAAACTGAATTAAAATCAAATAATTAAAAGGTTAGAGCCTAGGTTTAGTTTCACTATTCCAATTAGATCATGAACATATTAATAAATAAAAGACATTGACTTCAGTTAAGGGTAATTATTCTAAAATACCTAAAGACTCTCTTAAGTTCAATTAAGCATATTAAGATTAAAGTTTAACCTATTCTCATGATTAAGAAGTTAATCAAAACTTATTAAGTTCTTTAACAATTATTGGTTCACCATCGTAGACCTCTACCTACTGTCATGGTTCCCTGAAGAGTTTGCCTACTCTCATGGTCATGTGGTCTAAGTCCTATGAGTCTAAAACTAATAAATTCTCCTAACTCTCATTGGTGAATGTACCCATAAATATGCAATTAATTGGGCCCTTAATTGAATACAAGACATGAAGAACAACTCATAAAATTAATTAAAAATCAAATTAATAAAAATTATTTTCAATCACATCATAGAATAGTTACTCCTAACCTAAACTCTAAATGAAAATTAACGACACATAATTGTGGCAAAGAACACAAACATAATTAAAAGAATAAAAGATGATGAAGAAGAAAATATTCTCTTGAATCTTGTGACTCCTCCTTCAATCTTTGTTAACACTTGTTTATGTCTTCTAAAAATGAGGAATCCTTCCTAATACACTTTTTTACATCCCCTTTTATAGAAAAGCTTGATAGAAAACCTAATTGCCCTTGAATTCTTTTTCCTTTTTAAGTAGGAAAATCTTCCTTGTCTAATACAACTTTGGCACCATGGTGTTGATGTGGTTTTGCATTGAAGCTAGGATTACAACATGTCACATTGGTTGCACACTTCCGGTGTTAAAACCCTGACAGGCCATTCCTTACTTTTCATGGATTCCTTTAATGAAATCTCCTACAAAAGAGGGATAATTAATTAGGAATTTAAATAAAACTCATTATTTGACTAGAATTACACAAAAAATAATAGAATCCTAAATAAAATAAGAACTATAATATTTCTTAATTAAACTCAAATTCTACCAAAATTAAACCAAATTATTATTCAAAATTCATTAAAAATTAACTCAAAATATATGTAGAAATAACACACATCAACATGTCATCTTTTAACATCAATTTTAAAATTATTTCATGCTCTGTTACGATGGAGACTAAATTTAAGTATAAATAAAAGTGTAGGAACTAAATCCATGTAAATAAAAGTGTAGGGGAAATTCAGAAAATAATAAAAGTGTAGGGGGAAATATGGGTTATTCCTATATAATTGTACCATATAGAATGGTTTGTATGTATGTATGTATGTATACATATGTTTCTTTCAAGGGTAATGATACATGTCAATTGTGACATGTACAATACGTCACAAATATGGTAACTGACTACTTTAGTCCTTAGAAAATAATCGGTTTAACTCCTATAATTTTTTTCTTTCCTTTTTTACCCTCAATATAGGGGGCCCATCTACCTTTGGAGAGGGTCATAAATGGATTTTCACCATTTGTGATTTACTATTGGATGTCGCAACTTGCGACATCCAACATTTTCCTTCCTTCATTTTGGCCCTTGAATCAATTTTTTTTAGGGTTTATTTATTATCTGGATGTTTGCTCTATAAAAGTCAATTATTCTTAATTCAGGCTCTAAATTAGAGTATTCCTATTAAAAAAATTAGCCTCTAGTGAACTCAATTGGCTGCAAATCCTATTGTAGGTGGTAGGGTTTAGCGCGTGCATAAGTATTGGTGACCACGACACTGTGTGGGCTCAAGGCCCACTAGGAAATACATGTTAGGTCTTTGAAGCCTAAATAGAGATAGAGTTGTTACCTAAATAAAATCTGGGATACATTGTATAGTAACTAGATCCTACAGAGGTTTCTAGAAGTCGTCATCAGAGAATGGGTTTGGAAATTGGGTATGGGCTTTTGAATGCCCACCTGACCTTGCGATCAGCCTTTGTTTTTGTTTTGTATTTTATTACCTTTTATTATCCGGTTATTCTTACATGCAATTTGGAATTGCCTTTAATCATTTATTCAATTTTACACTTAAGTCTGAGTTTGCACATTAACTCAATTTCATGCCTTAAAGTCCTGAAATTCATCAAAATAATAAATCAAAACAATAAATTAGAATTCAAAGGGGGAAGGAATTAAGGATTACAACATTTTTACACAAATGAAAGTATAATAAACCAAAAATATACTAAAAATATACCAAGACTAAACTAGTTCCTAGACCCATAAAGACCTTTTAAGAACTAATTAAGGGATAAATCCTTAACAATTCAAGGAGATTAATCTCAAGGATCCTGCAAATGCCAAAAGATTAGTCCCAAAATATGCAAAAACTTTTAAAAAAAAAGCATTCAAACTAATTTACAAAATAAGTTTATGCAAATAGAGGTTAAGAACTAAGTAAATTAACTTAGAAGACATGATAAAGGCAGTCATATGAAAATAAATGAAGTATAAGAACCTAAACATGCTTGGAAATCAAAATCATGCATACATATTACACAAATCTCGTGATAAAGGCCTGGGTTGCCCTGTCTGAGTGGCGATCACCTCTGTGAAGAGGCAATCACCTTTGTGAAGAGGCAATCACCTCACAGAGGCATCGCCTCTGATCAACAAGCAACCCGACTCTCAAAAATGGCTAAATGTCTATTCTAAGCAAATGATATGCAAACAAATAATAAGAAACGTGCTATTTTACTACTACATTCAACACCCAGCAGATCATATTAATAACATGGCATGACAAGTAGCATAAACTCAAAATATACACTAAATAAACAAACAAACTAAGTCATATACAAGTCTAACATCAAAATGCCAAGGAAATAAATAGCATTTACTTAAGTATGATCTTTTAATAAAGTATTTGGCCCTCAGAGGTTGCTTTGGATGTTGAACTCCACTTTGATATGAGCTACACTTAAGGACAAGCTTTTTTCACCTTTCTCTTCTCAAGAAAATGGAATTTTGAGCTTGAAATCCTCCTCTACTTCTTAAGAGCATCCCCCTCTGGTTTCAGAGCCTCTCTCTCTTATTCCTATTTCTTCTTTTTCGCTAAGTCTTGCTAAAAATGGTTAGTTCTCCCTCAATGTTGGTAAGCTCCCTCTTCTCTATCTTTTTTTCTATCTTTATTTCAAATCTCACCCATGCCCTTAAGTTCCTAGACCATCATGAGCCTTAATAGCCTTTTTCTTCCCCCTAAAAATCTCTTACTCACGTAAAAATCAGGTCTGGAGGGTGTGGGGCCCATCTCACTTGACCACCATAGTTGCAACTACAAGTGGTCTTCCACAGAGGCGGTGCCACTATGATGAGGCGATTGCCTCTGTGGCTACTACCATGGAGGTGATTGCGTCTTTGCATAGAGGCAGCACCTATTTGGCCTTGCTCTGTGTTTGGCCAAGTGGGCCAAGGCAAACTTTGGCATGTTTAGGCAATATTAGGCTAGGTTTGGATGATTTTGGGCTCTCAAGTCCATTTTCAATAAAAGATTCGGGCTTGATATTTGTATTCAAGCTTAGCATTCTCATTATTGGGCTTTGTTGTAGGCTGATCAAACCAAGCACCCATGGTTCATTCTTGAATCATGGGCCGATTGGATTGGGTGTCTACAGTTTGCCCTTGATTTTTTGAAAAACCAAACACATATAAGGTAATTTTTGAAGAAAATCACATGCACGACATAAATAAAAATAGGAGTAAAGAGGTAGCGTACTTGGACTTTAAGCTTCACTCAAGAGGTGATTGCTTCGGCTCAAAAAGTGATTGTGATCCTTGGGTTTTCCTAGCCCGATCAGCCACTCATTATAGCTTTGGCGTGAAACTTCAATTTTCCTGGCTCTCCTTCCACTCAGTACACGTGATTCATAAGTTTTCCTAGCTCGATCAGTCACTCATCTGAAATGTGATTCATGGGTTTTCCTGGCCTGATCAATCACTCATATGAAATGTGATTCACAAATTTTCCTAGCCAGATCAGTTACTTATTTAAAATATAATTCATAGGTTTTCCTGACTCGATCAGTCACTCATCTAAAATGTGATTCATGGATTTCTTGGGCTGATCAGTCACTCATCTGAAATGTGATTCATGAATTTTCCTAGCTTGATCAATCACTCATCTGAAATATAATTCACGGGTTTTCCTAGCCCAATCAGTCACTTGGTAAACCACAGACTTCAGGAATTCATTGCCCGATCAGTCTATTTTTTATTATAGACTCCAAGAATTCATTGCCTGGTTAGCCATCTTTGTTATTGATGCTTCGATAAGAGAAAATCCATAGCTTCTCCTTGGATGCAGGCTAATCAAACTGAATGCGCGATTTGTCCCTATGCACGAGCCGACCAAATAAGGTGTTGATGATTCCATAGTTTATCCTCGGATATGGGCCGATCAAACCATGATTTTCCCTTGATGCATAGGCTGGCCAAACTAGGTGTTGTTGACTGGTGCTTCAATTAGAGAAAATCCATAGCTTATCCCAGGATGTGAGCTAATCAATCCGAATGCGTGATTTGCCCGAATGCATAGGCTGACTAAACTAGGTGTTGTTGACTCGTGCTTTAACTAGAATCAAAAGCCTGAATCTGTTAACCACTTTGGGTTCATTTGAAATGAAAAAATTCATCCATCATCATTATTCATCATTTTCATCTTCATTTGTCATCATCATTCATTCATCTTTCTTCAATTTCTAATTTTCACATTTTTTTACCTTTAAAAAGGATCTCTTCTTCTCCTTTTCTTTCTTTTCTTTCTTTTTCCTTCCTCCTTTTTTCTTTTCCTTTTTCTTCTCTTTCCCACACTTGCACTTATTTAAAATTGGATGATGAGAGGACTCTTTTTATTCCACCTTCTTTTAGTGTGCCTCGCAATTTTGGATTGATCTAAGGAAATCAGATTCCTCTCTTAGTGGATTTGAGAACCCACATTTGCTCTCTTGTAACTGGAGTGGTTAGTGTCTAAATCCTCTTATTTTTCTTTGTAATTCATATTGGGTTAGTGCTGATTTATGATAGTTTATCATCTAGGATTAAAAATAAGGCGAATTATGATAGAATTTTGTGAAATTAATAAAAAATTTAAAACTGTCCCATTATTCTTCACTGTGTAGAGGCATTTGCCTTTATGATAAGGCAATCACCTCAATACTGAGGTGATCACTTCATCGCCTAGAGCTAATTCACCTTCAAGCATGAAATGGTTATCACCTTTTTCATAAAGGTGATCACCACAACCCTGAGGTGATTGCCTCATTGTTGAGGCATTGTGACTCTGTGGTAGGGTGATTAGTTTCTTTTCTGCTCAAATTTTATTTGTTTATTTTTTCTTTAGAGAAACAATAAAAATTCAACTGTAATTTATTTCAGCTTCTCTGATTTCTTATAGGCTAATGCTAAGACATTTAAGGGCACAGGGAACTTCCATAGGGCTTGTGATTTCTTGAATGACTTGTCGGAAGGCCAAAAGGACTGGCTCCAGGAGACTGGGTTTGATAATTTTGTTATTGCACTTCCTACGGAGTAGGGTCGGACTGACTATCAACCCCTCCATATGTTGATGGAGCGGTGGTTCAAGATGACTCATACCTTTCACCTCCCCTTCGGAGAGCTCACTTTGGATCTTATTTCCTTTATAACCATCATTGGGATAGCATGTGCTGGGGATTTCATCCCTCTTAATGTTAATATGCATCAACTTACTCTTGAGAAGGCTGCT
This sequence comes from Mallotus nudiflorus, assembly GCA_947683625.1. Taxonomy (NCBI): domain Eukaryota; kingdom Viridiplantae; phylum Streptophyta; class Magnoliopsida; order Malpighiales; family Euphorbiaceae; genus Mallotus; species Mallotus nudiflorus. The sequence goes on from CANTUR010000108.1 coordinate 833,077, forward strand.
TTCATTGAGCGTCTTCTTGGTATAGTCTCAAACGTGAAGGGATCACACACTATCAAGCTTGATTTGATCCAGAGCTTCTATACCTAGGGGAGGATTGCAGAGATGGCTACTCTATGTCAGGTGGATTAAGTGGTGCTGGCTTTATTGGTCAATCTGCTTGGCAACACTCTCTTTGCTAACACCATTAGTTCAGTTGACCTGATGTTCCTACCACCCCTACAGGATTTAGGTCTGGTGGCCTCCTTTGATTGGGGTAGCTATGCATTGGATTATTTGTATAAGAGCATGGATGATTTAGTACATGGAGCCAAGAGATTTTATGGCTTTTGGCATGCTATTTTGGTAAGCTTCGTCCTCTTTCTTGACTAATTCATTTCTATTACTGTTTACTAAACATCGTATTAGTGCTACTTCTCTTGTAGGTATGGGTGATGGAGTTAGAGCTGCTCATTGGGGTGACTCGTGTAGTGGATGAGCTTTTGGTTATTCAGAGATGGGGTGCTAGTCGTGTCCTAAAGACAAACCTAACTTGAGTTCATATCCATCGACTGCACCTGAACTTGTTGACACAGGATGCGGTACTTGAAATAATTAATTAACTGTGTTAGTAATTTTCACAAATTTAAATTGTTTACCTTTTGGTATTTTTGCAAATCTAGAGCGACTTGTGGGTCACAAAGATAGGTGGAATGTGGAGATAACCTGTTCTAGGCTATTGTCCTAGAGGAGGGTCCTTCTGTCCGAGCCAGGCTGTCGAGTCTGATACCTCAATGAGTGGATCCTCAATTAGAGTGAGGGCACCAGGGCCAGGTGCATACTCAAATCTCCTCCTAGTATCATGCTCTAGACACATGAGTTGGAGGGTGATGATCTTACCTAGGCTGTTGCTAGTTCATAAGCAATGGATTATACTATGTGGATCAAGAGTCAATATATGGATTTCATTCGAACCCATCTCTTGCAGACGGTACCTTTGTTCGATGCCTTTACTTCTCAGGTAAATGTTCAATTCTCAACTCATGTCTTGCAATAGTGCCATTCTAATATAATTCCTTATTCTTAAGCCACACATGCTAGACTAGCAATTTATGTTGGGCCTCCTGTGCACGAGAGAGAGACCTAGAGATCTCGCAAAGATCCACATAGAGAGGGGACCTTGACTGTAGCTGAGCATATGAGACCTCCCACCATTCCTATCTCTGTGATCATTGCTGACAGCTTTCCTCATACTCTTGATTCACTTAATCATTACTAGGTTCCTCCATAAGAGCTATCCCATAAGTTCTAGACTTTAGATGACGAGCTCACACTTGCTTCCATCCCAGGGGGTGCTACCCACGTAAGTTCACTTTTAACCTGTATCTTAGATCATTTTTAATGCGTTTGTTAGTCTCTAGCATCCTACTAATGATGCAAATTTCCTTGAGCCAAGGGTTGTACATGTATCACATGATCAAGGCTCAGAGGGATCATATGATGGCTGTCACCCAACAATAGAGGGTAAAGATCTCTCCTACATCTATATGTATGCATGTTTGTATGATTTATTGACCTAAAGTTTGTTGTAAATAGGATTGTGATGAAGTTAGTCAGGCTAGGATTATTACTCTTGAGTGGTAGATTGAGGTGCTCCAGATTGATGAGGAGAGCAGTGATAAGGAGGTCAAAGGAGGTGGTGGCTTTGAAGGTGACCTCGTGGGCACCGAATCTAATGCTTAGACTAGGGATAGTTGAGATAGGCCTTAGACAAAGTTGGCAGTTTGTTATTTTAAGAATTTTTAGAACTTTGCATTTCATTTCTCTATTTTGGTTGAATGTTTGGTTGATTACATTTCATGTGCTATTTAATTCATTCATTTGCAGCCACATGAATACATTTGAGAAATTTAGCCCCATATTTTTAGTTGAAATCATGTAACTTTGCATTGAATGCACATTTATTTTTTTTACTAAAGAGGCAATTGCCATTGTGTCATTTACTGAAGAGGCAATCACCTCTTAGCAATAAGGCACCGCCTCTGTGAACAAGCATTGCCTTAGTGATAGTCCGTGATAGACTTAACTTCTCAAATATGATTTAAGAACTCCTTCTCCTTTTGAAATGCCCCAAAACACATTTTGAATATTTGAACATCACTTAAAACTTGAACAATGACTGAAAGATGCCTTAAACACTTGCCAACTATCTTAAAGAGCTTGGATGGAAACTCTTGAGCAAGATTAGAGCCCTTTCACTTCTCCTCTTTAAAATCTCTTCATGGAAGAAAAATCAACTTCTCATTTCTTCATACTGTATCTTAATTCTGGGATCCTTGCAACCATGTCTTCTAGTTTAGCACAGTAGAAATCTGTCCCCTGTTTGAAGAATTCAAAGCTATCCTTGGCTATAGCTTTTACTCCTCTTGTTAACTCATAATTCTTGTCCTTGAAGTCCCAGATTCGCATTCCATTCAGTATTTGATGGCTCAGATGTTTAACATTTCACCTCAAATTTCATCATAGTATATCCTTAGTTCAGAGGTTGAATTGGAGTTATTTGTTAACATTACTACGAGTGTAGATAGAGGTGAGGTCTATTGGTCTCAGATGATGGATCTCTTCTTGTATGCTCAATTCTTACTCGTCTCTACTTCTGGCAATTATGATGCAAAAATCCTCTATGTCTTGGACCAAGTGGAAAATGGACTCAACCCCTTCCCCCTCATCTTGGTAGAAACCATTATCGGCTTAGATAACCTTTCATCAAATAGGTAATTCTCGAGAAGCCTGTTCTTGCTAGAGGTAATTCTTTCTTTCTCATTTTCACCCTTTGTTTTCTTGGCATTTTTTGTTTATTCATTACTTTCATAAATGTGGCTTCACGAGAAGCTAGGGCTGCTTGAGCCTACTAGGAACATTGTACATTATAGGGCTAAACATTGTTGAACCAGGAAGTTGTACCCTATCCCCAAAGATGTCCAGAGGTGGCTGTCAACATTTCTCGATACTTTAATTTGCTAGATGTGTCCATGGTGGAGATTATAATTTATGACTATCAGATCATATACCTACTGTATTCTAATAGTTGGCCTTCATTTTGCCACATTTTATGACCTTGCTCATCTCTGCCATTAGTATGGTAAAAAATAGCTGATTGTAGGACTAGTCCATGCATTTGAACTAGGACCTTTTTCTTAAAACTTTATGGATAACTTAGCTAGTACTTGGCCACAAAGAAGCATTCAAAGAAACATCAATTGCAATGGAGATTTGTCTATTGATGATCAATACAAGGCATGGATACAATTGCAACAGATAGAAAAAGATAAGTTTATTAGAAATAAAAGAGTGATAGAGTTGCAAGCATTAGCATGCTCAGTAAAAGAAAAGGAAATAAAATTAGCTTATGGATTAAGTCGTTATTTCACTTTTATTAGATAGAGTTTCCTTTTGTGGCAGTTAGACGATTTGTAATTGACACTTAATGCAATGTTTAATAGTAATTCAACAATCTTATTTCATTTAACTCAAGCATAAAATGCATATGCATTTTGCTTCTAACATAACTCATGTTGTTGGTTAGCTTGCCCTTGTAAGTTTTCAAACCAACTATTTTCCTACCCTCTCTCTCCTTTTATACGTCCTTAATTTTTGCCTAGACTACCTCTTTACGAGGTTTTCAACCCAACAGGGCTTTTTAATTTTCTTCATTTTTATCTCTAATTTTTGCCTAGGCAACCTCTTTACAAAATTTTCTCTTTAGCGAGACTTTTATAAAAAGTATTTCTTGAGCTTGTTTAGGTTGATGGGCTCTCTGAATTCTTTTCTTTCTAAGTCTGCTAGGATAGCAGCACCTTTGGAGAATAGTTTCTTCACTAGATATGACCCTTCCCAATTCGGCTTGAACTTGGCTCGTGGATCAATCATGATCGGCTTTGTGTATTTTAGTACCAAATCCCCTTCCTTGATCTTTTCAGGCTTGATTTTCTTGTTATAAGCTTGAACCATCCTTTTCTGATACAATTGGGAGTGATACATCACTTTCAGTCTTTTCTCATCCAACAGTGCCAACTATGCCAATTGGCTTTCCACCCATTGATATTCTAGGATTTTGGATTCCAAAAGAACCCTTAATGATCGAATCTCCACTTTTGCCAAAAATATTGCCTCTCACCCATATACTAAGGAGTATGGAGTGACATCAGTTGACGTCCTTGCAGTAGTCCTATAGCCTCACAATGCGAATTACAAATAGTTGGCCCAATCTTGATAATTCTCCATCATTTTGGCTAGGATTCTCTTCACATTTTTATTTACAGCCTCCACTACCCTATTTGTTTGTGGTTTATATGGAGATGATCAGTGATGTTTGATCTTGTATTCCTTTAACAGGATAGCTGTCTTGTAGACAATAGGGTTTAGCGTGCCTCCAAGATTTTAGCAACTGCGACATTGTTTAGGCTCAGGGCCCTAGAGAACAACACACTAACCATTATCATAAAGTTATAGCATGGAGATGAAAAGTCACCACCTAGGGTAATAACTAGGCCTAAGTGATTTTAATTTAAAGTGAAATGTGGGCCTAAGTCTATTTATTTTAAAAGTAATGAAATTAAATAGGCTGAGCTAAATCTAAATTGATTTTATTAATTAAAATGGGCCTAAATCTAATTAACCTAACATGGGCCTACATTGATTTTAATTAAATTAAACCCTAAAGCCAATTTAAGTCTATTGATTAAGTAGGTTTAGACCTAACGTGGGCTTGGGGCCCAAAAGGCGTGAAAAACAAAAAAAAAAAACAAAACCCAATTCAACAAACATACTAAAAATAGATCAAAACAATAATTTTTACATGATTTTCCTAAGAAGCCCTAATTCAATTTCATGTAATCCTAAAATTAATCTACTACCATCATTGATTTTATCAAGTTTTACCAAGTGAAACCCTAATTACTAATTAATTTTAAGAACATAAAAGCAAATAATTACTATTCCCATTATTGGGGTTATTACAATTCCTGCATGAATAAAACAAATAGGAAATTATATACAAACCTAATAAAAAAATAAAATAAAAAGTAAAACCCTGAAAATCTACGTTAAAATGTTACAAGTTCTAATCCATGGCATTTGATGGATCTTCTGTCTGTTCATTTGCCCTCATGTGGTCATTCCAGTTATACCCATCTCAAGCCAAAATCAAAATAAAAACAAAATGCAAAAACAAAAGAAACATATTAGTACTGATTAAATAAGAAAATAAAAAAAGAGAGAATTAAATCAAAGAAAACAATAGACAAAGAAAGAAATAAGGGAATAGAGATGAAGAATGCTGTGCAAATGCTATTTGAATGCCCCTCAGATTTGGGATTGTCACCATTTTGAGATTGACTGTATCGCTTTTCTTCTTGATTTCTTGGACTTCAAAAATAAAGAACGTATTCTTCTTCCTTTTGAAAAGGTTTCTTTGAAATCTACAATAGAAAGGTTTTTTTTTGTGTTAATTTTTCTCTCAAACTTTTCTTTAAAACCCTAGCCTTTCTAGAAACTTTCCTCACTCTATCACTTTCCTTTCCTTTTATCCTTACCTAACAACTCTCACGTGATCACAACACTGCTAATCTTTTGTGCGATCATAAGAGAGGTAGGATAAAAGAGTTATGTTTTTTTCAAAATAAAAAATTAGGATAAAAGGATTTCAGAAAGAGAAAATACATATCATGGATGCATACTGTACATGAAAAATATTAAAAATATTTCTTTATTAAAATAAATTAATTTTGGACCAATCAGAAAGTAGGAAAATACTGAAAAATGATAAAAAATACTGAAAAAAATGTGATTGTCCTGTAATGCCAATTGGCATTAGCTAAATGCAAAATGGCAATTTGCTTAACAGTCCCAAAAAATTAAAAAGATTAAAAAAAATATTTCTAGAATTAAGATTTTTCAATTAGGTCTAAAAAACTACAATTTAGTCCTTGAAATCTCAAATTTCAGCAATAGAGATCAATTTCTTGATTAATTTTTCATTATAGGGGATTTTGTTGCATATGCACAATTGCATCGCGAAATTGGATGCTTACAATTGCCCCCCTTTCTCTCTGTTTGCTTGACAAATTGTGGCAAAGCAATAGAAGCACACAATTTTGAAGGAAAGAATCAGAATACCTAATTGTATCCTAATTTACCTGTTGATGCTTTAATTGCTGAGAAATTTTAAACAAGATGCTATGTTTAATATGTTTCACCATATTTCCTATGGAACGTCTGGTGGAACTTATACATTTCGCTGTACTCCCCTTGGGACATTTAGTGACTCGTGATTTGAAAACATGCTATAGTTCTTGTGGAACGTCTAGCAATAATACCATAACTACTGTGTAGTGTCTGTGGACCGCACTATATTCCCTTTGGGATGTTTAGTGACAACGGATTTTGTTATATTCCCTATAGGACATTTTAACGAAATGAATGAAATGACTCTCGCTATATTCCCTTTGGGACATTTAACGATTCGTGATTTGAAAAATGTGCTATAGTTCCCTTGGAGTGTCTAGCAATGATACTATAACTACTATTTAGTATCTAATAAACTGCACTATATTCCCTGTGGGATGTCTAGTGATAATGAATTTCATTGTATTCCTTGTGGGACGTTCAATAAAATGAATGCGATGACCCTCGCTATATTCCCTGTGGGATGTCTAACGAGCTTTGAAAATGGTGCTGTAGTTCTTATGGAATGTCTAGTGATGTCACTATGGCTACTGTGTAAATTATGAATGTAGAAATGTAAAGTTAAATTCTGTAATATTATGTATGTTGTATTGACAGACAATTTAGAATAAATATAAACACAATTAATTGATTGATGACGTGAGTTGAATGAATTATTTAGGAATTAATTCCTAACTAAAGTGCAATTATGGATGAAATTGCAAAGAAAAATTGGATTTTCAATGCTTGCATAGTCAAGGGACCAAAGTGGATATTTTCCATTTATAAGAATCTTCCCTCCTTATTTTCGATGCAATTCTTTCATTTCCCTATCCATTTCCTTTTTTTTTCCTTTGATTTTCTTCTTTTGATTTCTTGCTCATCCGAAGTCCGATTCATGATTTGTCGAATCCTATGGTTGACCCACAACATAGGCTACATAGAGGAGTAGATATTCTAGCTGATCTAGCCATTATGCCTCTCCATTTTCCTTAGAACAACCTTGGACTTTGAGAAGGTTCTTCTGTGCTTCCTTTGACTCTCCTTCACACATATGTGGGCAATGAGGTAACATTTCCCACTTCTATTTATTCTTGCAAAATTTATTCTTATAGTTAGTAATCAGAATTAATTTTAGAATGTAAATTAGTGTGTATATTGGATTAAAAATCACTAAAAAATGCATGAAAATTTAAAAATTAAACCTGAAAGTATTGAGTTTTAAGTGAATAGTCGACCAAGTGTCAGCTCAGGAGTTCAGATTGTTTATCGGATCGAGAAATATTGATCTGCATTAAACAATCGTTGATCAACATTGTTGGAATGTCAATTGGCATTATGGAATGCTAATCTGTTAAGTTCAAACTGAGTCAATGTTTTAGTTTAAAATTGAATTGGCCAGTTTGATTATTTTTTTTAAAGAATATTTATTTATTATTATGCTCATTTGTTCTCAAAATACTCCCAGCGGTCGATAAAGTTCATGGGATGTTTTTTTATAGCTTGTGAATTATTCCATGAGCTACTGGGGGATGTTGCATAGCTGGTCTGGGCCTCCAGGTTCAGACGATTTATCACTGGGCTTCCGACTTCTTGAGGGAGGCTTGATCACCATTCTTTATTCGTATTGATTGAGCAATGGATGGACACCACCTATACGTTCCATACTTGTGTAAGCGAGTTGACTATTTTGCATTTGAGTTTTTTTGCAATCACCGGGATTGCCTTCGGGGGAACTCCCATTTCTTTCGATATCAATTATTACAGTCTTCCTGAGTATGCGCAAAGTTAGTATGTGCGAGATTTGATTAGATTTGTCCCGACATGGAAGAACCAGAAGAACGTTGTTCTTTCATCATTGGTCGAGGGATTCAAACGTCTTCCCACCACCACACCTTGTCAGATTGCTCATAAGGTGAGATGCTTCCTCCTGACCTTGCTTGGCATGACCCTCTTTTGCGAGACTGGTAACGAGGTTAGCATTGCCCTTCTTGGCCTTCTTCGAGACTTAGATCGAGTTATCACCCTCGACTGGGGATCTGCGGCATTGGCTTATTTATATTACAGATTGGACACTATCTGTAGAGGCGCTGTCACCATATGTAGCTTTTGGCATGCCCTGTATGTGAGTCTGTCCCCTTTTCATTTCTCTTCCTCTCTTTTCCTTTTCTTTCTTTTTATTGACTTATTCTCTCTTTCAAATATGAGGCATAAAGATTGGGCTGATTCATGGCTTTGAGGCTATCAGCTATGATATTAGTCTCCCTCTGATGTAGAGATGGGACTCCTCCCATATAGCAAGTGTCAGGAATACTCTAAAAACCTACCATGATCAGTTGAACACCGTCGAGTGGGACCTGGTAAGAAAAAAATCATTAATACTTTATGACTTAATACAAGTTAAGCTTAATTAATCCAAATTTTATAGATCTATTCTGATTGGCTGGAGGGAGCTGATGACGTCCAGTAATATGATTTCATGGATGTCATAGTATGACTTGAGGAGATGAGGGTTCTGCTCTCTGGTTATGGTTGTCAGATGTGGTATTTGGGAGAGCGGGTGTACTGGTGGCACTCTAGACCTTCTTGATGTTGTATTCCTATGTTGTCCCTCACTCGATGCTTTACAGTTCTCATTTAATGGGCTTAGAGTTGAGAAAGGCATTACAAGGACATGATGCCACTATTTTTCTTGAGCGATCTCGTATTATTGGCAGTTCATCCTTGAGACCCTTTTAGAGAAGGTTCCTATTGATCAGGCTGAGTTAACTTCTGATCATTTCTTTCTTAGAACTCTCTAATCACTTATTCTTTTCTCACAGTTTGCTTTTCACAGATTGAGGAGGTTCGCTCCTCTACTGCTGAAGCGATGGAGTAGGCGGCTGGGGCTAATTAGGGGTTTGAGACTGCACAGGAGTGTGAGGTTGCTCCTAAGCTCGAGATTGCACTTGAGGTCCCTGAGTCCACTCCTGGTCATGCATAACACACTCAATATGTTGGGACCAACTGTGAGGGAGCTTTTATTGGTACTATTTTTGGCAATGTTCCCCTTCCTGGCAGATCCATGCTTTATTAGGCTCCTATTGTTCAGGCTCCTGTTGAGTAGTAGATACATTTTGGTGATGTTCAGCTCCCTATATTTTCTCCAGCATATACTTCTCATGTGAGTTTATTTGACTTATTTCTTATATATGTGTATAATTGGTATTGATGTTAGTGCAACTTTACAAAATAGGTCCCTCGGATATAGGCAGAGTATTTGCAAGGACTCGCCTTATCTTAGAGGTTATTTACCATGCAAGTCACAGATAGTTGGCGAGTAAGTATATACACTTATTATGCAAATTTATGCATGGTGTGCATGGAGTGCATATAATATAATGCTTCCTATATGTGCAGAGTTATTCACAGGATTTAGAGCAGGAGATTGAGATGCTTCACTGGCGGCTTGCTGACTCAGGCCTTGACCCTTACAGTGCTAGTACTTCATCTGCTAGACCTCTAGATACCTATCATCGTGATGATCCTAGTAAAGGATGGAGCCCGTGGCTTGACTCTGGAGCTAGGGATGACTGATTCCAGGCTAATTTCATCTCTAATTTGTAGTTAGGATGACTTATATTTCAAACTTCCCTTTCTTAAAATTAGTCTTGGATGAACAGATGATCCTAAGTGAATTTTATTTTATTATTAGTATTATTATTTTTACCTTAACTTTTGCCTAAGCTGCCCTTTCGGGTTTTCAATTTAACGAGCTTATTATTTTTTTTATTTTCCATATCTAAGTTATACGGGCTACAGAGCCACCCAGACTTTCTATTGACAAGAGCATTCAAGCTTTACATGATGAGTCTCAAAAGAAGAAACATAGGCACCACTAGAACAAAATGGTCTTATAGAGCTAGTCTTAATCTTTTACGTTCTATTTTCCTTTCTAGTGCTTATGTATTATAAATAAGATAGAATATGCAATGTCATAACAAAATTTCAATTTCAATAAGATTCATTAATTAGGGCAAAAATGAGTACATTTGCTACTTCACATGATATAACTTTTATTATCAGCTAGTCCTTTCAGATTTTCTATTTGAATATTTTTTGCTCACGTTTATTTCCCTAAATTTTTCTTGACTAGCCCTTTACAGGTTTTCTAATAAGTAGGACCTTTTTTATTTTATTCTATAATTTTTGCTTGCCAGCACTTTGTGGATTTTCTAAATAGCGAGAATTTTATTTTCTTTATTCTAGTTTTATTTATTTTTATAATAGTATTTCTTGAGGCAATCTAGGTTAATAGGCTCTATGAACTCATTCCCTTCAAGATAAGATATCTTGGCTGCTCCCTTTGGCAGAGCTGATTTGACTAAGTATGGTCCTTCCCAGTTTGGTTTGAAATTTCCTTTTGGATTGAACACCACTGCTTTGGATTGTTTTAGTATCATATCCCCAGCTTTTATATTCCCTGGCTTTACTGTCTTTTTAAATGCCCTTACTATTCTCTTCTGGTATATCTGGGTATGAAACAAAGCATTCATCCTCTTCTCATTGAGAGACACCAATTGATCATATCTTTTCTATTCCCATTCACTCTTGGGTGACTTGATCTCAGTTTCTATTGGCAAAACTACTTTACAGTCGTACATCAGGGAGAACAGAATTTGGCTTATGGCAGTTTTGGTTGTAGTTCTGTATCCCCACAAGGAAAAAGAAAGAAACTCAGACCAATCCTTATAAGTTTTGACCATCTTAGAGAGGATTTTCTTGATATTTTTATTTGCTGCTTCCACTACTCCATTAGCCTGAGGTCGATATGGTGAAGACTTATGATGCTTGATCCTATACTTCTGCAATAACTCTGCCATTTCTACTTGAAACTGAACCCTATTGTCTATCATTACATGATGTGGAACCCTATACCTACAAATGAGATTCTTCTCAATAAATTAAGCCATCTGTTTTGCCTTTAGAGCATTAAAAGATTCAGCCTCTACCCATTTAGAGAAGTAATCAATTGCTACGACTATACACTTATGCCCATTTGATGCGGTCTTATTTCTCCTGTGATATCAGTCCTCCATGTCACAAAAGGCCAAGGAGAGGATAAACTATTTAGCACCATTAGAGGAAGGCGGTTGAGGTTCCCATAGATCTGACACTGATGGCATTGTCTCGTGGTTCTAATACAATCCTTTTCCATGCTCATCCAGTAGTACTCCTGTCTGATTATCTTCTTTGCTAGGATTATCCCATTCATGTGAGAACCACAAGCTCCTTCATGAACCTCTTTCATGACCTCTTTCGCTTTATCTTTCTTAAGACATCTGAGCTGTATTCCATTTTACATTCTCTTATACAACACTCTATCGTGACTTGCAAAATTACATACAAGAACATGCAGGGCATATCTTTCTTTTGAAGTGGCTTCGTTTGGATATTTTCCTTCTTTAATGAACTTCTAAACATCATAAAACCATGGCTTCTCTTGAGGCCCTATCTGAATCCTCATAATCTGTTCACCCCTTTAACACAAAGCCTTCAATTTCATAATCACTAACAGCCTCATAATCATCTTAGTCACACTATCCCATATTGAAGAGAGTGTTGCCAGTGCATCTGCCATCTGATTTTCATCTCTTGATAGATGGATAAAGAGACACTTAGTGAAATTTTTTATTAAAGCTTTCAACTAATTGATGTAGGGTTTTAGCTTTTCCTTTTTCACTTCCCATTCCTCATTAGTTTGGCTGATAACCAACATAGAATCCTCGTATACTAATAATTCCTTTGCTTCAGCTACCATCGCCACTTCTACTCTATGAATGCACACTTCGTACTCAACTATATTATTAGTTACTTTAAAATCCAGCTTCTTGGCCATTGGTATGGTTTCTCCCTTTGGTGTGATGAGGATCACTCCTAACTTGGCTCCTTTATTATTTACTGCACCATCAAAATAAAAGCTTCCATTCCCGATGCTCTACAACTGCTAGATTCTCATTTGGGATTCTAGGCTCTACTATTCATCACCCTTTACTACATTTTTATTTAAAAATTTCACCACTATCCTTCATGGCAATGTACTCTATATCAAATTCAGTTAGGAGAACAAGCCATTGAGATAGCCTTCCGGTCAGAGCAAGTGCCTGCAGTAAGTATCTTAGGGGGTCTATTTTTGAAATGGACTAAACCCTATAAAACTGAAAGTAATGCCTCAATTTCCTTATTACCCTGATCATTATCAAACATGTCTTCTCCATCAAATTATACTTTTCTTCATATGACAGGAACTTTTTGCTGAGGTAATACACTACATGTTCTACCCTATCTAGTCCTTCTTGTACTAACATTGCCCCTATTGCCTTTTCTTCTAGAGCTAGATATAGGATTAAAGGTTTACCTAGCCTTAGTGGTTTAAGTATAGGTGGATTAGTAAGATACTTATTTATCTTATCAAAGGCCCTTTGACAGTCATCATTCCACTCTATAGGTTGATCTTTTCTCAAAAGCTTGAAGATTGGGTTATAAATATTAGTAAGCCTTGCAATAAACCTACTAATATACCCTTTAACACTCTCACATCTTTCTCTATCTTTGGTACTGGAATTTCTTGGATAGCTTTTACCTTATTTGGATCCACCTCAATTCTTCTGCTACTCACTATATTTCCTAGCAACTTTCCTGAAGTAACCTAAAAAATGCACTTCTTTGGGTTGAGCCTCAGATTTTATCTTTCAATTTGAGCTAGGAACTTGTCTAAAGCTTCAAAATGCCCCTCTCTTGTTTCTAACTTTACCATTATATCATCTACACATACTTCCACTTATACATCATATTATAGAAAAGAGTGGTGGCTACCCTTTCATATGTTGCACCTGCATTCTTCAACCTGAAAGGCATGACCTTGTAGCAATACGTCCCCCATTCCATGATGAAAGTTGTCTTGATCTTATCCATAACTACCATCATTATCTAATTATATCTAGAGAACCCATCCATGAAGGAGTACATCGCACTTGACACTGCACTATCCACTATCACATTGATGTGAGGTAAAGGGAAGTCATCCTTCAGACATGCTTTATTTAAATCCCTGAAATCAACACTCATTTGCACCTTACCATCTTTCTTGGGTACTAGGACTATATTTGTTAGCCATTAGGGATAATCTACTACCTCTAAAAAGTTGGCCTGAATTTGTTTAGCAATTTCTTCTCTTATCTTTTCAGTCCATTCTGGTCTCAGCCTGTGAAATTTATATTTAACTTTTTATTCCTGGATGAGTTGGAATGTGATGCTTTGCAATGTCCCTATCTAAACCTGGCATGTCTTCGTAGGTCCAAGTAAATACTACCTTTCTCTTTATTTATATTCTCTTAAAATTTTCCCTTTTTCAGGAGTTACATCATGTGATATAGAAATGATCTTTGAATTATAATTCATGCCTATGTTAAATGAATCAAATTGAATTGAATTAATGTCAAACATGCATGAATGATGAAAATTGTAATGCACAGAACTATTAAGATGCACATCACACAAGTAAGCAAAACCAACATTCGTATCATTGACCATGGAAAAACAACATCTTTGTCCTTATAAAAAACATTAGTAAAGCTATCACTAATATGAGTAACTAAATCCTAGGGTGGCTCCTCTTTAAGTGGAAGACATAGCAGCTCCTCGACATCAGCATCCCCCATTCTTCCAACTACTTGCTTTATCACTTCTTCTTTGTTATTCTCGACTAAGTTTTCCACAATCTGGTTTATGAAAATCTTGAACCTAGGAACATTTTTGCCAGCAACATTGACAGACTCCTAGTACCCAAATAGTACTTATGCTCTCTTGACTTGATGAAATTATCACTTAATGGCTCAACTCTCCCTAAGGGCTTATTTCTCTTAGCTTTCTCTTTCTTTCTTGCCCTTTTACTGGTGGATCCTGTCTCAGCACACCCTAATATTTTAGTGTCTCTTTGACTCTTGAATTCTGGTAGCTTAGGACTTCCTTATTCATTCTTGCCTAGCCCTCATTTAGGTTGGTAATTCATGCTCTCCATCATTTTTGCAATCTTTGAGTCCATCTTAGTCCCATCAAATATCCCAGTAATTTGAAAATCAGGAGGAACACACACTTATTTCTATTTTTCTAGTATGGCGGCCATAGCTACATTGGTTCCTACTTTAATTATCACTACATCTCCTTAATGAGGGAATTTTATCTTATAGTGCATAATCAAGGGTATTCCTCCCAGATCATGGAACTATGGCCTTCCTTGGTATATCCAGCACAATGAACTCAATGGTTGATTCCATCGGTCCTGTTTTAACCAGAGATTGGAATGTCCCCTCCACATTCCTAGTGCTGTCATCATAAGCTCTGATTATGAGATTTGAATCTGTTAAGTCTTCAGCTTTTAAACCTAAGTTAGGTAAGATCTTTAATGAGCATACATTAATGGCAGAACCATCATCAACCATTGTAAATTTGGTTCTTTTCCCTTTTACTTCAGCTGGGATAAATAATGCCTTGTTATGATTTCTTCCTTCCAAAGGTAGGTCATCATCTGAGAAGGTTGTCAGCCCGTGTTTTTTTTCTATAACCTTTGCTACCATAGCCTCGGGTGTGGCTACTATTTCAATGTTCATGTTTGATAGAGCTTTCACCAAAGCTCTTTTGTGGCTACCTGAGTGCATTAATAATTCTTAGATACTGACATTTGCCTTAGCATTCTTCAATTGTTCTAGAATTAGATCCTCATTTTCCCTTTCTTTTATTTTTGCATCATTTATCTCTTCTCTTTCTGCAAATCTCTCAACCTTCTTCTCTGCTACCTTGTAATTCCTCCCACTTCTAATGACATGATTCACTTTAGGGTCATCGCTTTACACATCCATCTCAATAATTCCTCAATCCCCTATTCGGGAGTTAGAGACTCCTTCTCTTCTTTTGCTAGCCCATCGCCAAATTCATCACCCCATTATTAGGGCACAACCTCCTCAGGAGGTATATCACTGGAAGCAGGCTTGGAATAGAACACCCTATAATCAAATTTCCTTGAGGGATGCCCTAATAAATCCTCAACTCCTGGCTGTTCTAGGGTTTTGGATTCTTTCTCATCATTAAACTCATCGCCCCATCTTGAGGGCATAATTGACTCAATTGGGATATATGTAGAGGGCTGTTTGGAATGGAACACTTTATAGTCAAATTTCCCTGAGGGCTGCCCTTGTAAATCCTTAACTCCTCTAGAGGCATTAGGAGATTCTCCATTAGTTATAGGGTTTAGGTTTTCAAAGGAGTTTAGCACTTATTCTTTGCTCACTCCTAATTTAATCATCATGGTGGCCAGTTGTAGCACATTTTGGTAGTCAGGGAAAGGATTATTTTTAGTTTTTGGGTTAGAGTTGGATTTTTTAAGGTCTATGATTTTTTTGAAGTCTATTAGGTTTTGGATCTCATGTTTAAGGCGAATACAAGTGTCTGTGGAGTGGCCAACTACTTAGTTAAACTTGCAGTAGCTATTAAGGTCATAGCTTGGGACATTCGGGTTAGGTGGTTTGGAAAAGGTTAAGGGTCAAAGTAAGCCTCTCTGGACTAACCGTTTTAAGACTTTAGAGAGTGGTTGGTTGAAGTTGGAGAATCTACGAGGTTGCTGAACTGCGCATACCTCTACAGCTCGACTAGTACTTCCCTGTTATGTGCCCCCGGTTAGGTAGTTTTGGGTTCTGGTGCCTCTAGAGCTTCTCTTTTTATCATTCTCAATTTCTTCTGCTTGCAAACCATCATCATACAAGTCTATGAATGTTTTAGGGTTCATCATCTACAACCTCTCGACCAAATTAGGAAACACATTTCGAACTATCATCCTAACATGATATTTCTCAACCAATGTATTCTTCATCAGCCTTGCTTTATTCATGAAAAGAGTCAAGAAATCAGAAAAAGACTCATTAGGTTTCTGCTTTGTCAATTCTAGATCTTTGATGGACACTTCCAATCTAGTATTATAATTATACTATTTTAAAAAGGCAGTACATAGTTCTTTCCAGTAAGTTTTTATAGATTTTTCCAGCACATGATACTACTTTACAACCATTCCCTTTAAGGATAACACAAATAACCTAGTAATCACTACTAATGGTGCTTTAGTAATACTCATGGTTATTGTGTACAGCTAAGATGAATCCTTAGATCTCCTCTCTTATCAAATTTCTACAGCTGTTAAGGGACAAGGCATTTTGAACTTGTTAGGTAGCCTATCATCTTGTATTTATAACATGTCATTAAAGTTAAATGAATACCATATGCCTTGTCCCCTCATTAGCTCTTCCATTTTAGACATTATCTAGGTCATTGCTTGCATCTGCTTGGACTCAAGGTCTTGTACCAATTCCAGTGATTCTCTCTTGGCCTTTTCTACTAGGTAATTCTTAACATCTTCCACCTTCATATCAATGACAGGTGGATTTTTGGCAGTAGGTTGCCCCACAGCATTATTGGTAGCAGGTGGAGCATCTGTGGCAGGTGGGATAACAATAGTAACAGGTGGTTGTTCAATTGTAGGGGGTGGTAAGACAATAACAAGTTGCATCAGTCCAGCTAGTGCTTGTCTCAACTCATTTTGTATCATAGCCCTCATATCATCCATCAAATCTCCCTTGATGTCTTCTAAGGTCCAGTTCCCTTGCTGTTGTTCCATTTATTTAGATTCAGGTAAATTTGGTTCAGCTTCTAAGTAAAGTGGGTTAATAGGGCTTCTTTCCAGTCTACTCAGTCTGTTAAGGATTTCCTTTTCTAAGGCTTTAGAACTCTAACTCGTTCTTCTTAGTTTACTACCTTTCTATCCCCAAATACTAAAAGACTCTGATGTATTTATGATGGCTATAAAATAAGGTGTTAGTATGATGAATGAGATCCATGTATGCATGTGTACGTGATGCACGTGCTATGCAACAAGTAGCAAGTATCAATCAAGTGTACAACATACATCCTTCCAACCTTATTCCTCCCACACTCGTGTTCAATGGCAAGTCACTTATCCTAGGATTTTTTTATCTTAGTCTTAATATCAATGGGGGGTATTAGGGACTGATGTGCATGCCAGATCTCTCTTAAAGTAGTAAAGAATAGAAACAACAGGTCTAGCCTGATCTTCATTACCCCAAGGAGCTTTAAAAGTATGGTCCTAGGCTTTTATAGATAGAAATACCCCATGAAAATAAGCATGGAAACAACATTTCTAAGTATAAAGGTCTAGCCCAATCTTTATTACCCCAAGGGACTTCAAAATTATGGGCCTAGGCTTTTATAGATAGAAATACCTTATGTTAAAAATCATACAAGCAATTTTTGGTAGATCCTAGGGGAAGTAACTAAGCCATTATATATGGTTAGGGTTCAGTAAAAAGGTCAAGGTTCCCTTAGCAAGATGTCATCCTTTAAGACTTGAGTTACAGGCCAAGATCAGAGGGGCCTAACATCCTACCCCCCTTTAAGACTTGGGTTACAAACTCTGGTCAGATGAGCTTGGTAATCTCTCTTGAACTAAGTTAAGACTAAGAGTTATGGCTAGCCAATTTACAACTCCATGAAGCTAGTGGAATCATAAACCATCACCATCGGTTTAATAAGGACATGTAGAATGAATGCATGAAAAAAATAATAATTAATCAAATAACTCTAAAGAACACAAGTAGAATCAGTATCTCTTATCCCTAGTGGAGTCACCACTGTAGATGGTGGGGTTTAGCATGTGTCTAAGATTTTAATAACTATGACACTGTTTGGGCTCAGGGCCCTAAAGAACACACTAACCACTATCACAAAGATATGGCGTGGAGATAAAGAGTTGCCACCCAGTGTAATAACTAGGACAACTTGAAAGGTGGTACTCGATTCTCTAAAAAAAAGCTAGCACCACAACCAAGAAATTTTGGGAATGAAATACTAACTTCTTTCAGTCTTGTGTTCATTTAGAATTACTTTATGAATTGCTATCTTATTCTGTAATTACTTGCAATTTTATTTAAACCCTAATTAAACATCTATCTAACCTAAAAAGCAGCATGTCATAAAATTAAATGTAAATAATGCATACAAAAGGCAGCAGCATCTCTAAGTCTAAACTAGGTTAATTTTATTTAGAAGTTAGCTAATTCTACATTTTATTTACAAGTGAAGTGGGCTAACAAAGGACCTACATTTTTATCAATTTTAGTGAACCTAGGTCTATTTATTTTAACTTATTTAAGGAAATGGGCTTAAGTTTATAAAATTTTAAAGGAAAAATTAAATTAGTGGGCCTAATTCTAACCTAATTTTAATTTAAAGTGAAATGTGGGCCTAAGTCTATTTATTTTAAAAGTAATGAAATTTAATGGGCTGAGCTAAATCTAAATTGATTTTATTAATTAAAATGGGCTTAAATCTAATTAACCTAAAATGGGCCTACATTGGTTTTAATTAAATTAAACCCTAAAGCCAATTTAAGTCTATTGATTAAGTTGGTTTAGACCTAAGGTGGGCTTGGGGCATAAAAGGAATAAAAAAAACCCAATTTAATAAACATACCAAAAATAGATTAAAATAACAATTTTTTCATGATTTTCCTAAGAAACCCTAATTCAATTTCATGTAATCCTAAAATTAATCTACTGCCATCATTGATTTTATTAGGTTTTACCAAGTGAAACCCTATTTACTAATTAATTTTAAGAACACCAAAGCAAATAATTACCATTCCCACTATTGGGGTTATTACAATTCTTGTGTGAATAAAACAAATAGGAAATTATATACAAACCTAATAAAATAAAATAAAATAAAAAGTAGAACCCTAAAAACCTACGTTAATGTTATAGGTTCTAATCCATGGCATTCCATTGATCTTCTTTCTATTCATTTGCCCTCACGTAGTCATTCTAGTTATACCCATCTCAAGCCAAAATCAAAATAAAAACAAAATGCAAAAACATATTAGTATTGATTAAATAAGAAAATAAAAAAAAAGAATTAAATCAAAGAAAACAGTAAATAAAGAAAGAAAAAAGGGAATAGAGGTGAAAAATGTTGTGCAAATGCTATTTGAATGCCCCTCAGATTTAGGATTGTCACCATTTTGAAGTTGACTCTATTTCTTTTCTTCTTGATGTCCTGGACTTAAAAAACAAAGAATGTATTATTCTTCCTTTTGAAAAGGTTTCTTTGAAATCTGCAATAGAAAGGTTTTTTTTTCAGTGTTAATTTTTTTCTCCTTTTTCTCTCAAACTTTTCTTCAAAACCCTAGCCTCTCCAGAAACCTTCCTGCCTCTATCACTTTCCTTTCCTTTTATCCTTAGTTAACAACTCTTGCATGATCACATCACCGCTAACCTTTTGTGTGATTATAGGAGAGGCAGGATAAAGGAGTTCTATTTTTTTCAAAATAAAAAATCAGGATAAAAGGATTTCAGAAAGAGAAAATACACGTAATGGATGTGTACTGTACATGAAAAATATTAAAAATATTTCTTTATTAAAATAAATTAATTTTGGACCAATCAGAAAATAGGAAAATACTGAAAAATGATGGAAAATACTAAAAAAATGCAAATGTCCCGTAATGCCGATCGACATTTGGCTAATGTTGATTGGCATTAGGCCAATGTTGGCCGACATTAGCTAAATGTTGACTGGCAACTTGCTCAACAGTCTCAAAAATTAAAAAAATAAAAAAATTTATAGAATCAAGATTTTGCAATTAGGTCTAAAAACACTACAATTTAGTCATTGAAATCTCAAATTTCAGCACTAGAGATCAATTTCTCAATTAATTTTTCATCATAGGGGCTTTCATTGTACTATGCATAATTGCATCGCAAAATTGGGTGCTTACACGTCTCTCTCGAAATTGAACACCATTATCAGTGACAATGTGATGGGGCAACCTATATTTGTAAATTATATTCTTCTTGATGAATCTTGCCATTTGTTTCAAGCCAACAATGGCATAAGACCCAGCTTCGACTCATTTGGAGAAATAATCGATTGCCACCATAATGTATCAATGGCAATTTAAAGCTCTCGGCCTTATCTCTCCTATAATATTGATTCCCTAAATGGCGAAGGGCCATAGAGAAGTCATTCCTTGAAGTTTCATAGAAGGTAGATGACTGATGTCTCCATCAGTCTAATAGTTATGGCACTTCTTCACAGACTTGACACAATCTGTTTCCATAGTTAGCCAAAAGTAACCCTAACAAGCTATCTTCTTTGCTAAGACTGTCGCATTCATGTATGGCCCATAGACTCCTTCATGCACTGCTTCCATCAACCATAGAGCTTTGTCTTTTTTAACACATCTTAAATGAACCCCAATAGGCATTCTTTTATACAATATGCCATTCTAATTGATAAATTGCTGAGATAGCATTCGTAGAGGCATCTTCTTTTTCTTTCCAGCATCCTCTAAAACTGTCCTATTTTTAAATACTTTTTCAATTCATAAAACCAAGGCTTCTCAACGATTGTATCAACTAGCATTACCCTTATCTCTTCATAGCAAGGAGTGCAAGATTTAACTAGAATTAGGGGCTTAACTATTGTTTGCTTCCTACTGTCCCATATAAAATTTAATATAGCTAGAGCATTTGCCATATGATTCTCTTCTCTCAGTAGGTGGATGAATTTGCATTGAGCAAAGGATAATGAGACAGTAGTTAAATAATCCCAGTACAATTATAGTCTATCTTTTTTTACCTCCCATTCTCTGGAAGCCTGTCTCACCACTAACATAGAATCTCCAAAAATAGTGATATCTTCTACCCTCATATTATGCAATGCCTCTAATTCGAAAATGCATGTTTCATACTCAACTTGGTTATTCGTTACTTCAAATTTGAGTCATTTTTCCATTCGGATCATTTCTCCCTCTAGCATGATCAAGATTACACCAATACTGGCTACTTTGCTATTTACAGCTCCATCAAAGTATATTTACTAGCCTTGCACCTCTATTGCCCTTAAATGTTCATCATAAAACTCCAATTCCCACTCTTATTCATCATCTACTCGGTTATGAGCTAGAAAGTCTACTACTGCTCTTCTTTTTACCACTTTCTTTACTACATAGTCTATGTCAAATTCTGTAAGCAAAACTAGCCCTTTAGCTAATTTTCCTATAAGGGACAGGATCTGCTAGAGGTATTTGAGGGGATTGTGTTTAGAGACTGCTTGTACTCTGTAAGACTAGAAGTAGTGTTGGAGCTTATTCGTTGCCCAAATGATGGACAGACATGTCTTTTTTACAAGGCTATAACTTATTTCGTATTGCAGAAGCTTCTTACTTAAATAGTACATAGCATGCTCTATCTTCCCTTTTCTTTCTTGAGCCAACATTGCACCTATTTTATCTTTCTCGATGGCCAGATAAAGGATTAAAGGCTTTCCCAGCTTTAGCGGTTGTAGAACTAGAGGATTCATCAGATAATTCTTGATAGCTTCAAAAGCTTATTTATCATTCCATATCATTGGTTGATTCTTTCTTAGTAGCTTGAAAATTGGTTCGCAAATTGAAGTCAACTTAGCTATGAATCTACTGATGTATTGTAACCGTCTGATAAACCCTCTAACTTCTTTCTTATTCTTTGGCGCAAGCATTTCCTTGATCACTTTAACTTTATCTAAGTCCACTTCTATCCCTTTTTGGCTGATAATGTGTCCTAGCAATTTACCATACGTGTAATGACCCTTATTTTTTTTAATTATTTTAATATAAATTGAGGTGTTAATAAAATTTAAAAGTTTTATTTATTTATTTTTATTATTTGTGATTAATAATTGTTATTTTATGATAAAATATATTTTCTACATAAATATGTATTTTTAGAAGTTTTATTATTTAAATATTAGGGTTAGTATTATTAATGTTATTTTTGGATAGTATTATTTTAATAATATTATTTTAAGTACATTATTTTTTTTATTGTGTGACATTATTTGTATTATTATTAAATTATTTAATAAATATTGTTTATATAAATGTTATTTTATGTGTTATTGTTAATTTATTGTGTATATTATTGTTAGTATGTGTGTGTATGACTACATATATATGTATATTATATTGTGTGGATGTTAATATTTGACTAAAGTTAAGTTATATTATAAAGTTTTTAATATATATATATACAAAAAACAAAACAGAAAACATAGAACACTTCCCTTCCCTCGCTGCCATCCCAATTACCTATCGTCGGTGTGCCTCTCCCACCATCGCTGTTGATCTTCCTTCTCCTGCCATCGCCGCCATCTTCTCCTCCCTCCTCTTCCTTCTTCCTTGTCACTGGTACCAGTAGAGGCAGTAGCAGCGGCAACAAGAAGCTTCACGCCGTTTCTTCCTCCTATGGCCACCTCAGCTTACGTCGCCAGTCTCTTTCGACTCCTTGAGCTCCGGCCAAGTCGAATCTAAGCTCTTTTCAAGCTCTAGTCTAGTCATTTGTGAGTTTTCTCTTAGTTTTGGTTTTGAGCTTTTAAGGTTTTCTAGGTTGATTTTGGTTGATTCGAGTAAACTTCCTTTACAAATATTAATCTTGGTAACTTAATCTTCATGAAAATATTTTTCTTTTAATTTTTGGAATTTATTTGAATTTTGGTGAGTTTTTTATTATTTTATTATTATTTATTGAATTCTTGTAAATTAATTATTTAAATTATGAATTTGGTTCATTTGGTGTTATTATATATTGTTATTAGTTTTTGTGTTGAGAAAATAATTTTTTGAGAATATTATATAATTTTTAAGAATATTTTTATATTATGTATATATTGGAATTTTAGGTTAAATGTGTATTTTTGTTGAAAATAATGTTTAATTATGTGTTTTAGATAATATTAGAATAATGTATGTTGGTAAAATAATTTTAATGATTTTATATAATTTTGAGGAAATTATTTAGTATTGTGGGATTTTTGAAAATATTGGGTAATTGTGAGTTTTTGTTAAAATTATAGCTTAATATTATTTTTTAAATGGTTTTAGAATTATTTAAGGTAACAAAGTGATTTTTATAAAAGATTTACTATTTTTAACTAATTATTACTAATTTTTGAAAATTAACTTTTAAATAATATATTATTTACTAAATTAGTGATTAAATGGATTTTTAATAACTTTTAATGTATATTTAGGCTATTTAAGCTATTTGAATATATAAAAGTGAATTTTTTTTATTTTATATTAAAAAATTGGATTTTTAATAATATTATATTATTATTTGGGATTTTTATTTAATTATTATGAAAATAATTATATTTAGTGTTTTAATGTTTATATATATATTATATTTTGATATTTTGAGGATATTTGTGGAATTTATTGATTTTTAATATATTTATTATATTAAATGTATTTTTGGTGAAATTGTGAACTTCGGTTGAGAAATTATGCAGTTCGGGGTCCCAACCAAAGGTGTTAAGTATTCTGTGATTAGAAATATGTTTTCTTACAGGACCAGCTCTACTTTTTAGTAGAGAGATGTCCGTTTTACAAAGGAAGTTCTGTCGAATTTTCGATAGAATTTTCGTAAAACGTGACAATGGGTCGATCCTGAAATTCTTTGTTGTCTGAGTTTTCAATCATTCGTTAGAGTCTTCTTTTAGAAATTCTTCGAATATTGAGTTAGATTTTTTTGACTATCATTTTTATTTTATTTCTAGTTGCGCTGAGACCGAGGCCTATCGAACCATGCTCGTTAAGCCAGTCTTGAGCAACGCAAACTTGTGAGTTGTTATCTTATATATACATCGCATTTAGGATGCATGTTTTAGAATATATATGCTTTAATATGTATTTGTTCATAAATTGTTTCATTAAATGATTAGTATATGTTAGGTATATTTTTAGCATATTTTCTATATATTTAAAAATAAATGCATGTTATATTTTTTATTTATACTTAAAATGTCTTTAGTATATTATTGGTTTTTATTTGGCATATTTTATGGTTGATTTGAATTTATTTAACATATATATACTTGAAATATACTTAGTTTATTTTAGGTATATTTTTGGTATATATATGGTTTATTTTATTATTATGAATGTTATTATGCATTATTTATTTTCCAATATGTATGTTTGATTTTAAATGAAGGATATCGATAGAACGTGCTACCTAGTAGGCAGCATTAGGACCGTGTACGTACCGATACGATAGATTTAGGGTTGAGTGAGAATCACTTTAGGTAAATAATGAATTGATTGATTGATTGAGATTGAAATGATTGAGTAGTATGATTGTTGGAGCTCGGTTGACCTAGTGTTTTGGGGCCAATCACACTGACAGTGAGACTGCTGGAGCTCGGTTAACTTAATGTCTCAGGGCCAGTCTATTGTCCATAATGGAATAAGTGAATTTATTTGGAATTAAAAGAGCTTGTATGGCTAGAGAGTTATTTTTTATTGAGGTTCCGATTAAATAGGGTTCTATTTGATCCTTCAATAAAATAACGTTTTTTAGCATTTATTATATAAATAGTTTTTAGCATCTATGTGAAATGCTTATATATATATTTATTATATATGGATGATTGATTGCATATGATATTAGAAGATGCATGTATATATAATATAATAATTCATTCAGTGAGGTTTGACTCGCCTCAGTTGTTGATTTTTTAAAAGACTCTTCTTCCTCAAACTTCAGTAGTAGGCCCATCCGTCAGACTTCTTTAGCCCTAACTATTTTGTGTAAATTACTTAATTTTATTGTACTCTAGAAAACTGCAGTAGTAGCCATACTTTGTATTTGTAGATGCTGGTTGTAATTTCTGAGACCTTTTTTTAAATATTGTATGAAATATTTTATTATATGATATGATAGAAGTTTTTATTATATTGGTTTAAGATTTTAAATATTGGTGCATATTTTATTAATTATTACATGCTTTTATTCTTTTAAGGCTTGCTACGGGTTCCAGATTCTAAAGAATTCCCATTCCCTAGTGCCGGTCATGACTCCCGGTTTGGGTCGTGACAAGACATCACCCTGAAAACACACTTCCTTGGGTTCAGCCTTAGATTGTACTTTTCTGCCCTCGCCAAGAGCTTTTCTAGCGCCTCAAAATGTCCCTCTTTAGTTATAGACTTTACCATCATGTCATCGACATACACCTCTATCTCCCTGTGAATCATGTCATGCAACAGAGTGGTGGTCATCCTTTGGTACGTAGCTCCCACATTCTTAAGCCCAAATGGCATGACTATGTAACAATATATACCCTATTCTATGGTGAAGGATGTTTTCAGCTTATCAATTACCTCCATAATGATTTGATTATATCTTAAGAATCCATCCATAAAATAATACATTGCACTAAAAGCTACGCTATCGACCAAGGTGTTGATATGTGGCAGTGGAAAGTCATCCTTTGGGCAAGCTTTGTTCAAGTCTGTATAATTCACACACATTTTGATCCTTACTTCCTTCTTTGGTACAGGTACAATGTTTTCCAACCCTTGGGTGTCCTCTACCACTTCCATAAACTTTGCCTTTATTTGCTTCTTAACTTCTTCCCCCATTCTAGCCTTAGCCTTCTCTGTTTATACTTAATGTGAGGATATGTGGGGATTTTGTGTTCTACAATCTCCATGTTGATACCAGGCATATCCTCATAACCCCAAGCAAATACTTTTTATCTTTTTATCAATATCTCTTTCATTTTTCTCTCTCATCATAAGTTACGTCAAAAGCAAGCAGTATATTCTTAGGATTGTCATTTATGCCTAAATTAAATTATTCAGTTTACATGGAATTAATGTCAAATATATGCATGAAATCATCATCATAAATAGAATAACCGTTAGGAAATACATCACACAAATAAGTAAAGTCAAACTTTATTGCATTCATTTTGGTAAAGAAAAGGTCATCATTCTCAAACAAAATAGAAAGTGAAACATTAAAATCATCATCATAAAATAAATCCATGATGATGTTGAGGATGTTGGTTTTAAGATCTAGCACCTCATCTTGATCAATAGTATCCTTCATCTCTTGAGTAGCAATATTCTTTTCAAGTCCCTATTCCTTGGTCAGCACAAGCTCTTCCATAATAATTTCATCAGTAGTAGCTTTTTCTACCCCATTCATAAACTTGAAAAAGATTTCAAAACCCATAATTACTTCTCCAACCATTTGCAGAGGTTCAAGAGTTCTAGTGTATGGATAATTGGTGCCCTCTCTTACAAAAGTCTTTCATAGACCTTTCTTCTATGCTACAACTCCCTTTTCTAAATTGTTAAGTTGTTCCTAAATATCCAATTCTCCTTTAGAATCATCTTCTCCTTTATACCCTACTCTGTACTTCAAAATTGGCACTTTGCACTCCATGAAGCTTAACGGTCCACTTTGGTCCTTTATTAATCCCATACTAGGTATGAATTTTATTTTTTTCATCATGCTTAAGACCTTCTCATCCATCTCATCTTCGTAGATCACACAAACCTCAAAACTGGGGCTGATAGGGATTTCTTTGGTAGCTAGCTTTAATGTAACTACAACGGTTTTAGTTTTTATTGAAATAGAAACAACTTTACCCTTGTGCCAGAACTTGATCTTATGATGGACTTTGGATAGAACACCACCAAGATGATGGAACCATGACCTTCCTAATAGGATTGTAAAAGTCATAGGGATGTCGATCATATGTAGATTGACCCAAGTCTTAACAAGCTTAGTTTTGACTAACGCTCTAAATGTCCTTTTGATTAGCCTTTTCGTGTCATCAAAGGCTTTGATGATTACCTCAGAGGGCTTCAAGTCTATTACACTTAGTCTCAACTTCAACAGAATCTTCAGTGGGCACACATTAATAGTAGAGTTGTTGTCTACCATCACACAATAAGTCATTTTGCCTTTTACCTCAGCCTTGATGAATAGAGCCTTATGATGATCCATTCCTTCTAAGGGCAGATCATCATCAAAGAATACAATGGTTCTTTAAGGGGTTTCTATTAGCGAGCTCACCATTTGTTTAGGAGTAAAGTTGGTCGAAATCCTCTTCTGATCCAAAGCTAAGATTAATACTTCTCGTTGATTTCTTGAATGCATTAACAATTCCTAGACACTAGCAATAACCCCTTCTTTCTTTACTTCTTCCACTCCCTCTTCTTTTTCCAGATCCCCTTCTTTTACTGATCTAGGTTTTACAGTCTTAACCTCTTTCCCTTTTTCCTCAACTTTCTCAATTGATTGGTTCACTTTATTCTCCTAATTATTCCATAAATCAATCGGACTCCCATCTTCGTCATCAGAACTCCAAATGTCCACTATGTTCACAATAAGTTCTGCGGGTTGTTCATTTTGGTTCAGGTCATTGAGTTTAGATTTTGGTGAGCTGGGGGTGGCATTAATGAAAGAGTTTAGGACTTGATCTTCTATTAGTCCCTTGTTGATTATGAGGATAGTTGGGTTTGATGGTGGTACTTTGTGATAATTAGGCAGAGGTTGTTTTGAGTGCTTAGTTTTCAGCTATTAAGGTCGGTGATTTTTCCTACATCAATCAGGTATTGGATCTCATTTCTTAATCGTGTGCACTCATCAGTGTGATGGTTGATGTTTTGGTGGAATTTTCAATAAAGTTTAGGGTCGACATTTAGTATGGGTGATCTCTAAAGTAAGGGTCACAAAAGGTTCTTTTCAATTAGCTTCTTAAGGACCTTTAACATCGGCCTCCCAAGGTTAGAGAATCACCGAGGTCATTGGAAAGCACTAGCTTGAACATTGCTGCTTGGTTGTTTAATATCATTTATCTATACGTTGCTACTTGAACTAGCTTCATTTCTTCCCCTAGACCTTTCACTAAAGAATCTCTTTTCTAGGGCCAAATCTGATTCTTTCTGGACCCAAAACCTATGTAGCTCTTCAAAATTTCAGATCCTAAGGTCTTTTAACTTTTTAGATAGTGCTAAGGCACACCCTTCTATTGCTATTACCAATTGGTTCAATTTGGTAGGCCTCTGCTTCATCTGAGCTAACTTCCCTCTCTACCGGTTCAGGTACTCAGTGAATGACTCATTGAACCTTTGCTTAGTATTTTGCAGATCTTTCCAAGACACCTTTAGTTGTACATTAAGGTTATACTTCTTTACAAATGCAACGCAAAGTTCCTTCCAATTAGACTGGACATGAGGTTTTAAAGTATAATACCATCATATCGGTGTACCTTCTAGTGACATGGGGAACTATTTGATTATTTGGGCCATAGTCAGTTCAGTTGCTTTCATGTAGGTCACATACTGCTTGAGATGCAAGTGGGGGTCTTTAGTCCCTAAAAACTTCCTCATATTGAGGAATTTGAACTTTCGTGGTAGTGGATCATCTTCCCTTTCTAGACTTAAATTAATGTAGTCTAAATGGACATCCAAGTCTTTCTCCTTCATCATCATTTGCATTTGGCTCATTGCCTTAGTTATGTTCTTAGCCCACTCAGTTTATTCCACATCCTCAACTGGGTTCACTCCCTTTCGGTTTGGTGAGTTAGTTAATACCATCTTATTGTCTTCTTCCCCTTTTCTTATTGGGATTTCTTCATCAAGATCGATGGGATTGGTTGGTTATGCATTGGGTGGCAGTGAAGGCTAATTTTCTCTAATGAGCTTGGTTATCTCCCCTATCATTTCCCTTATCATAGACCGGGTTTCAGTGAAAACCTCCTCCTTCAACTATGCCTTGGGATCAAAGTTCGCTGCCATTTCTATTTCTGGATGTCTGATTAGTCGATCGAAGGCGGAGTGAATCCAAGTAAATGAGCTTGGAGGATCTATAACTACAAGGCTATAGGTCAAAAATATGCATGAGGTGTATGCATGATATGTTGGAGCATTTTATTATTTAAAGTAAAAAAGAAGGAAAATAAGTGTTCAAGAAAAAAAATATAAACACACTTAATTTACACACTTCACTGAAATAAAATATAAAACCTTAAAAATTATAACCTTTGCCTTTATTTCTTCCACACGTATGTTCATTAGCGAGTTTCTCATCCTAAGATTTTTGGTCTAAGTTTTAATTATCAACAGGGGACAATAAAATTGACATATGCAAGATATCCCTTAAAATGATTCAAACAAGTAATAGGTCCTTTTAATAAAGCCCAAGTCCATCTTTAATAGGCTAAGGTCCCTAGCATCATAAGCTTACTTTGTCAAGGCCCATTTGAAATGGGTTATGAATAGGCATGAAAGGCCTATCTCACATAGTTTATTTATAACAGGCCTAGACTAGGCTATGAGGACCCATTTTACCTTGGGTCATTTGTTAATGGGCTTAGGATTTATTTCAAGGATCCATTATAAGGCAAACACACATATATGGGAGCATTCCTAAGGAAAATTGCTAGGCCATTACATAAGCTTGGATCTCGGCTATTTAGGCTTCGGCTCCTATAATAATATACGTCCATATACGTCTCCCCACTTAAGGTTCAAACAACACGGATTGATATATGTCGTGAGTGATAATAATTAAATATTCTACCACTAGGTTTGAGTGAAATGCAAGTAGCAAAATAATGACTCTCATTGGGTTAATTAGGGACTTATAATGCTCATTATGTTCAAAAAGTATAGTGAATGCAAATAGAAATGAAAAAGGAATAAAGGAATAATTAAAGATGATAAATTACAAAACACGGGAATCAGCTTCTCTATCCTTAGTTGAGTCACCACTGTAGGTGGTAGAGTTTAGCGTGCACCTAAGTGTTAGTGACCATGGCACTGTTTAGGCTCAAGGCCCACTAGGAAATACATGTTAGGTCTTTAAAGCCTAAATGGAGATGGAGTCACCACCCGAATAAAAGTCAAGATACACTGTACAACAACTGGATCCCATGGAGGTTCCCAAAAGCTGTCATCAAAGAATAGGTTCAAAAAATGGGTATGGGCTTTTGAATGCCCACTCGACGTTGTGATCGACCTTCGTTTGTGTTTTGTATTTTATTACCTTTAATTATCCAGTTATTACTTTATTTACATGCAATTTGGAATTGCCTTCAATCAATTATTCAATTTTGCACTTAAGTCTGAGTTTGCACATTTACTTAATTTCATGCCTTAAAGTCCCGAAATTCATCAAAATAACAAATCAAAACAATACATTGGAATTTAAATGGGGAAGGGATTAAGGATTACAATTTTTACACAAATGAAAGTATAATAAACTAAAACTATACTAAAGATAAACCAAGACTAAACTAGTTCCTAGACTTATAAAGACCTCTTAAGAACTAATTAAGGGATAAATCCTTAACAATTCATGGAGATTAGTCTCAAGGATCCTGTAAATGCCAAAAGATTAATCTCAAAATATGTAAAACCTCTCAAAAGAAAGCATTCAAACCAATTTACAAAATATGTTTATGTAAATAGAGGTTAAGAGCTAGGTAAATTAACTTAGAAGACATGGTAGAGGCAGTCATATGCAAATAAATGAAGTATAAGAACCTAAACATGCTTGGAAATCAAAATCATGCATACATATTATAAAAATCTCGAGACAAAGGCATGGGTTGCCATGTCTCACAGAGGTGATTGCCTCATGGCAAAGAGGTGATGCCTTTGTGATCAACAAGCAACTCGACTCTCAAAAATAGTTAAACTTCTATTATAAGCAAATGATATGCAAATAAACAATTAGAAGCTTACTATTTTACTACTACATTCAACACCCTAGCATATCATATTAATAACATGGCATGACAAGTAGCATAAACTCAAAATATACACTAAATAAACAAACAAACTAAGTCATATACAAGTCTAACATCAAAATTCTAAGGAAATAAATAGGATTTACTTAAGTATGAGCTTTTAACAAAGTAGTTGGCCCTTAAAGGTTGCTTTGGATGTTGAACTCCAGTTTAATATAAGCTACACTTAAGGACAAACTTCTTTCACCTTCCTCTTCTTAAGGAAATGGACTTTTGAGCTTGAACTCCTTATCTTCTTCTCAAGAATGTTCCCCTCTGGTTGCAAACGCTCTCTCTCTTGTTCCTAGTTCTTCTTTTTTGCTAAGTCTTACTAAAAACAGTTAGTTCTCCCCCAATTTTGGTAACCTCCCTCTTCTCTTTTTTTTCCATCTTTATTTTAAATCTCACCCGTGCCCCTAAGTTCCTAATCCATCATAAGCTTCAATAGCCTTTTTCTTCCCTCCAAAAATCTATTTCTCACACAAAAATCAGGTCTAGAGGGTGTGGGGCTGTTATAACCCAATATTTTAAATTATTAAATTTATTTTGGGATATGCAATGTTAATAAATATTTTAAATTTTTATATATTATAATTATTGTGTGTAATTTAATTTTAGTGTGTATATGATTATTTACTTATTTATTAATATTATTATTGTTATTGTTGTGAAAAGTATTAATTTATTTTAAATATTTTCTTATGTAGAGGAATTAATTTGGAAGTGAGTATTATTTAAAAATATTATTATTAATATTAATATTGTTATTATTATTAATATTATATATATATGTGTGTGTGTGTGGGGGGGGGGGATTTTTTTCTTTTCCTATTTTTATATAAAAAAAATTAGGACATATACTTTTTTTAGGTTTTCTCTCTCCCCTCACTTTTTTTTCTTCTTCTTCCTTCTTGCGTGATTCACAGACCCACCGTGCGTCGCCTTGAGCTGTTGCATATCACCACTAACCACCACCCAAGCTTCACCCCTTCCCTTCCTACCCTCCCGCTGCCATTTGAAACCCCTTCCTCCTCGTTTTTAGTATGGAACCAATGAAGCAGCAGTTCTTGCAACAGTGACACCGATAGCTTTTTGGTGGTTTCAGCTAGTGTTTTTAGGCTTAATCAACTCCTCTCAGTCCGAGCAAGCTTGTTTTCAACTTGGTTCAAGCTAGAAACGTCCGGTAATCAATATATCTTCAAGTTTTATTTTAGGTATATTTAGGTTTATGGATTAGTTTATGGATCTGATGAACATGGTATTCAGGACATTTATGGATCAGTTTGAGGTAGTCTTCATTGATGATATATTGGTATATTCAAAGAGTATAGAAGGGCATGTTTATCACTTGAGGACAATATTATAGACACTGAGAGAACATCAGCTTTATACTAAATTCTCAAAGTGTGATTTTTGGTTATAGAGTGTTGCATTCCTTGGACACATGGTGTCTAAAGATGATATTCAGGTTGATCTACAAAAGATTGAGGCAGTGTCTGAGTGGCCCAGACCGACATCAGTCACTGAGATTCAAAGTTTTCTTGGTAATTCTTGAGAATTATAGCTCCTATGACTCACCTAACTTAGAAGAATATGAAGTTTGTATGGTTAGATGCTTATGAGAATAGTTTTCAGTTACTGAAGGAGAAGTTGACCACAGCTTTAGTTCTAATATTACCTAATAGAGTAGACAAGTTCACTGTGTATTGTGATGCCTTCAGAGTCTGCCTAGGTTGTGTGTTGATGTAGAATGGTGGGGGGATAGCTTATGCTTTGAGGCAGTTGAAGAAACATGAACTGAATTATCCTCCTCACGACTTAGAGATGGCTATAGTGATATTTGCTCTTAAGATTTAAAGACATTATTTGTACAAGGTGACTTGTGAGATTTTCATAGATCACAAAAGCCTGAAGTACATTTTCTAGCAGAGAGATATGAACTTGAGGCAGAGGAGATGGTTAAAACTCCAGAAGGATTATGACTGCAATATCCTTTATCATCCAGGTAAGGCTAATATGGTTGCAGATGCCTTGAGTAGGAAGTCCTTGGGTAGTCTTGCTCACATTAGTGTGGAGAGGAGACCTTTGATCCAAAAGTTACATGAGTTAGTGGATCAAGGTTTGATGATAAAGATTAGCATATCAGGTGGATTGCTAGCTCAGTTTAGAGTCTGATCTGTATTGAGAGATAGGATTAAGGCAGCTTAGGGCTGAGATCCTATTCTAGTAGAGCTTAAGGAGAATGTTCGTGAAGGGAAGTTCACTGATTTTACAGTTGATGATGAAGATGTTTTATAGATCAGTGGTAGATTATGTGTTCCTAATGTGGATAATTTGAGAGAGGAGATCCTTGAAGAAGAACATTTTATAACTTACAACGTACATCCAGGTGTTACTAAGATGTACCACAATATCTGAGATTTGTACTGGTGGGATGGATTGAAGAAGGATGTAGCTGATTATGTTTCTAAGTGTTTGACTTGTCAATAAATGAAAGCTGAGCATCAGAAGCCTTTTGGGAAGCTCCAGCCTCTTCCTATTCCTGAGTGGAAATGAGAGAGAATTGTTGTGGATTTTGTGGTAGGGTTACCTCATTCGAAAGATGGATATGATTCCATATAGGTGATTATGGATAGGTTAACCAAATTAGCTCACTTCTTACCAATTAAAGCTACTTATTCTATAGCTAAGTTGGCTAAGCCATATGTTAAGCATATTGTGTGCCTGTTTCTATTGTATATGATAGAGGTTCAG
The DNA here is from genome assembly GCA_947683625.1 of Mallotus nudiflorus. Lineage (NCBI taxonomy): Eukaryota > Viridiplantae > Streptophyta > Magnoliopsida > Malpighiales > Euphorbiaceae > Mallotus > Mallotus nudiflorus. Next base: position 866,761 of record CANTUR010000108.1, read on the forward strand.
TGTTTACCTCTCAATTTTAGCAAAAGTTACAGGAAGCAATGGGCACCAGGCTTGATTTCAATACTGCTTTTCACCCTCAGATAGATGGTGAATCGGAGAGGACAATCTAAACACTTGAGGATATATTAAGAATGTGTGTATTTGATCTTGGAGGTAGCTGAGATGATCATTTGCCACTGGTAGAGCTTGCATATAATAACAACTACTATAGCAGTATTGAGATGGCACCATATAAAGCTCTGTATGGAAGGAAGTGTAAATCCCCTTTGTGTTGAGATGAGATTGGAGAGAGAAAGCATTTACTGGACCTAAGATTATTCAAGATGCAGTGAAGAAGGCTTCTGTGATTAGAAGGAGATTGGAGACCACAACTAGTATATAGAAGAGCTATACGGATTCGAAGCGTAGAGATATGGAGTTTTAAGTTGGAGACTATGTGTTTGGAAGGTGTCTCTGATGAAGGGTGTGATGAGGTTTGACAAGAAGAGGAAATTAGCACTGAGATATATTGGACCATTCGAGATTTTGGAGAGAGTGGCAATGATTGCATATCGGTTGGCTTTGCCTCCACATCTGTCTCAAGTGCATCCAATGTTTTATATCTCGATCCTGAGGAAGTATATTTTAGACCCTTCACACATATTGCAGCCTGAGAGTGTGGAAGTGAATCAAGACTTAATGTACGAAGAGGAGCCAGACGCGATAGTGGACTATCAAGTTCCTCAGTTGTGTTACAAGCAGATCCTGATGGTTAAGGTGTTGTGGAGGAGCAACAACGTGGATGAGCACATGTGGGAGGCTGAGGTTGAGATATGGGTGGCTGAGGCTGAGATACGAGTGACCTACCCTTACCTCTTTCCTCAATGAATTCCTATTTTTTGTACTTTTATTTGAAAATTCAAGGACAAATTTTTGTAAGGGAGGAAGATTGTTATAACCCGATATTTTAAATTATTAATTTTTTTTTGAGATATGCTGTGTTAATAAATATTTTAAATTTTTATATATTATAATTATTGTGTGTAATTTAATTTTAGTGTGTATATGATTATTTATTTATTTATTAATATTATTATTGTCATTGTTGTGAATACTATTAATTAATTAAATTATATTTTAAATATTTTATTATGTAGAGGAATTAATTTGGAAGTGAGTATTATTTAATAATAATAATAATAAATTATATTATATGTGTGTGTGTGGGAATTTTTGTCCTTTCCTATTTTGATATAAAAAAAATCAAGACATACTTTTTTTGGGTTTTCTCTCTCCCCTCTCTTTTTTTTTCTTCTTCCTTCCTACGTGATTCACAAACCCACCCTGAGCCACCGCAGACCACCACCCGCTTCACCCCTTCCCTTCCTACCCTCCCATCGCCGTTTGAAGCCCCTTCCTCCCTGTTTCCAACGTGGAACCAATGAAGTAGCAGCTGCTGCAACAGTGACGTCGGTAGCTTTCCAACGGTTTCAACTTGTGTTTCTAGGCTCAATCGACTCCTCTCGGTCCAGACAAGCTTGTTTTCAACTCGGTTCAAGCTAGAAACATCCAGTAATCAATATATCTTCAAGTTTTAATTTATGTATATTTAGGTTTTTGATTTTTTTGAACTTGTTATGGTTTGATATAAGCTTAATGCCTTTAGAAATGTTATTGTGTAAAGCTTAAGCTATTCAAATATATTTTTGTTTAATTTTTCTGAATTATTTTGATTTTTGGTTTTTGGTGAGACACTGTTCTAGTGACCCTCACCAGAAAACTTTTATATTTTTAATAAATTGTTTAAATTATTTGGATTCTAGTTTGTGAAGGAAGTATATGGAAATTGTAATCTGATTATTTATTACAAATTTTCAAAGGTTTATGTAAAAAATTAATTTTTGGAAAAATTAATATAAATTAGTAAATTTGGTGTTTAAATTGAAGTTATTGTTAATTAGTATTTTTTGAATAATTTTGGAATAATAAATAGTATTAAAATAATTTTTATGAATTATTTACTATTTTTAACTAATTAATAATAATTTCCGGAATTATAATCGAATAATAAGTTTATTTACTAGTTTTGTGATTAAATGAATTTTTAACTATTTTTATTAAATATTTGAACTATTTAAATAATTATTTGTAAATTTTACTATTTACTTTCAAATAATTGAAATATGGATTTTTATTAATATTATATAAATTATTTGAGATTTATTAACTAATTTAAAAAATAATTAGTTTTTAGGTATTTATTATTTAAATAATTCAAATTGATGTATTTTATTGATTTTAATGGATTTTAATGATTTTTAATATATTATTAATAAATTATTGATTGTTGCGTATTTTGATTCTCGGTTGGGCGAATTGTGTAGTCTGGGGACTTAACCCGAGAAGTTGTGCTTTTGTGGTTATTTGAAGTGTGTTTGTTTGCAGAATTGGCTCTACTTTCAGTAAAGAGATGTCTATTTTACAGAGGAGACTCTACCGAATTTTTGGTAGAATTCTTGTAAAACGTGATATCAAGTCGATCTTGAGTTTTTGATTTTATGGTCGAGTCGTGTCCCAGATCAAGTCACTCTTTAGAATTCCTAGAAGTATAAAATTAGGAGTTTGATTCTAATATTATGATTATTCATTTATTTTCTATAGTTGCGTCAAGATCGAGTCCTATTGGACCAAGCCAGTTTACTCTATTTAGAGGAGTGCACAACTGTAAGTTATTATTTTATTTATACATTGCATGTAGAATGCATAATTATGAGCATCCATATTTTTACAATGTATTTAGATATGAATTATTTTATTAAATGATTATGTATCTGTTGGTATATTTTTGGTATATATTTAGTATATATGTGACATATATGTTTGGTATATTTTTTTTATATACTTGGTATATTTCTTTTAAAATGGATGCCATTATATTTAAATTATGCATGTTATTATTTTTAATAATTATACAATTTATTTGAAGGATAACCATAAAACGTGCTAGCTAGTGGGTTGCACTAGGATTGTGTACGTACTAGTGTGTTAGATTTTAGGGTTGAAAGTATTTAATGTGAGACTTGATTATTGATCATTGAGAATTGTGATAAGAGAGTGGTGTGATTGCGGGAACTCAGTTGACCTACTGTTTTGGGACCAATCACACTGACAGTAAGACTGCAGGAGCTCGGTTGACATAATATCTCAGGGTCAATCTATTGTCCAAAAATGGAAAAGATAATTATTTTGGAATTAAATAAACCTGTTGGTTAGTGAGATTTAATGATTGAGGTTGCGAAATATTTTAAGGTTCTACTTGATCATTCACTTAAATAATTTTTTTTTGCATTTATTATATATAAAAGTATATTTTAGCATCTTTGTAAAATGTCTATATATATATATATATATATATATAAATACTGATTCTTGATTTTATATGAATTTAGGTTACATGTATATATATTATAATAATTTACTCAGTAAAATCTGATTCCCCTTAATATTTTTTTTACAAGATCTTCTTCTTCTTTAGACCTCCCCTGTAGTACTATTTACCGGACTCTTTTCTCTTCGGTTGATTTGTGTAAATATTGAACTATTGTTTTCTTATATTTTTAGTAAACACTATAGTAGTAATGTTATTGTAATAGTAGGGTGTTGTATTATTAGAAACCTTGTACTTGAAGTTTTGTATAAAGATATTTTTATTATGTTATAAAATAAATATTTGTTTTTATATTAAATAAAATTTTAATTTTGGAGTATTTTTGTAATATTATTGCATGTGTTTTTATTTTTAAGGCTTGTTACAGGTTTCGGATTTATAAAAATTCATGTTCCTTAACGCCGGTCATAATTCTCCAGTTCGGGTTGTGACAGGAGCCCATCCCACTTGACCACCATGGTTGCAGTTGCATTAAATGTAACTGCAAGTGGTCTGCCACAAAGGTGGCACCACTGCAATGAGGCAATTGCCTCTGCGGCTGCTGCCATAAAGGCGATCGCCTCTTTGCACAGAGACGATGCCTCTTTGGTCCTGCTCTACCTTGGGCCAAGTGAGCCAAAACAAACTTAGGCCTGTTTAAATAATTTTGGGCTAGGTTTGGATGATTTCGAGCTCTCGAGTCCATTTCCAATCAAAGATTCGGGCTTCATAATTATATTCAAACTTTGCATTCTTATTATTGGATTTTGATGCAGACCAATCAAACCGAACACCCGCAATCCGTTCCTCAATCATGAGCCTATTAGATCGGGTGTTTACACCTGTTAATAGAAAGTAGAACAACAATTATCTGGAAATCTTTGATTGTTTTCAGAGAATTTATAACAACCAATCAAGTTCTAAAGAAATTTAATTTTTCTAGTTTCAGTAAAGATTATGTCAATACCTCTATAGCTGCTACATGTATGCATAGTAGCTCAACTCAGCTCAGCTGCAACCCTTTGAAAATTGTTGTAAATGGGATCAGTTAGTCAGGTGATTACATAACTGTTTGTCATGCCTGTGATGTTAAACATATAACAAATTTTTATTTGATGCTTTCTTTCTTTTTTTTTTTTCCTATTGTCTTATCATTTCTAGTTATGTAATTGCGAGATTTTTAGTAAAGAGAGGTACATGAAAAAGCTAATTAATCTATATATAGGCTTAGATTGAAGGAGGTGTGCCGACAATCATGTTGACCTCAATCAATGTCGATGGAAAAGAGAAATTCAAAGTCCTGTTCCAGCAGAAATATGATTCCAGCTGCAAGTGTTATTTGCCGTTTTATTCATTATTTTTGTTTGCTCTCTGAATTGTGAGTCAGGATCAATTATTAATTGTATGAGCATTATAGGAGCATATTGGATTGTTTTGTGGGGCTGCCTTATCTATAGATGTATTCAACATTTCACACGAGCTCTTGGGTTACTTCGGAGCCTAAAAAGTGTAGCCTTAACTGCAAATGCTAATTAAAGTATGATTTGTTTTTTCCTAACAACAATTAGGTCGTCTTCATTTGGTTAGCTTATTAATCTTGATTTCAGTTTTTTCTATTGTGAAACAAAAAGCAAAAGTAAGAGAACATTTTATGATGATGTACGTAACGGTTCGCTACATGAATAGTGTATAGCGGGCTGCATCGTTTTATAAATTTTTTTTTATTAAAAGATGATATTATTCTATGAGCATGGACAATATTATTTGAGATGGAGCAATTTTTTGGTAAATTCATAGTCCGTTATTCAAAGCCATCTACTACAAATATCTTTTTTTCTTTATCAAGTTAACCAATAGAGTTTTTTTTTTTTCAACTAGCCTAGATGACTAAATCTCATTATTGAAAATGAGAGAGCAAAGGAGATTGAGGAGGAATTGAACTCTACTTTTAACCAAATGTCTTGAACCCATTATAGGATGTTTTACCAATCTTAGTTATAGGATGTTTTACCAATCTTAGTTACTATTCTTTCTTATATAGTTCAATAGAAAAAAAATTTACCTCTATCTACTGGAATTGTTTGCTTTATTCATATAATTAAATCCATCTAGAGGTAGATGAAGATAATATATATGTAGACATGCAAATTATAGATTCCAGTACCACCAAAAAGTGCCAGGAAGTGAAGTTAAGCCACTCAAATGGTATACAAAGATAATGCCTGTATGCCTGTCTCATTACCTATTTTCTCGGTTGATGAAAGTGACTGTAAATGAGTGATCTCTTTCATGGCCAAATCATGTCCATTGAATGATCCTGATTGAGAAATAATATGTTATCACATCACAATTCTAAAAGAAAAGCAATCTACTTTTTACATGAAAGGTGGTTGTACATCTTATTTGGCACATTTTTTTCACCTCACTCCTCCCAAAAGGCTGCCTCCATTATGCCAGTTGCTAGAAGAATGCTCAACCAGGCAATCTCGGCTTTTGTCTTTGCCTTTTTTTTTCTTTAATTTTCGTCCCAAGTACTGGATTCCAACAAATCTTTTTGCGTGGCTTACATCAGATAGTATACGGAGTTTAACCAAATGGACCCATGTAAAACCCTATCCGCATAGAAACTCTATTGGAGCAGTTAGATATTGGACTGTTGTAGTTGTACTTTGTTAAGAAATTTCAGTTTCTAGGATTAAGTTTTACAAGTAATCCCCAGTTTTATTGGGTCTAATTTAACTTCTGTAAAAGGGGATTGTACTTTCAATTTCCATTGTTTATTAGGATGTCCAAATTGTTCATGAGTGATTTAAAGAAAAGATAACATTGATCACGGGAGGCTTCTCTTGTGCTGTTGTCACCATTTATTTCCAAGCCTGTCTCATATTTTTCTACCTTTCTGATGACATTTTTGCAGATTAATATTATTAGGTGATCAAACTGAAAAGGGGGTTATCCCAACCATTGATATGAATAAAATGTTTTTTTTTTTTTGCAGTACGTACGGAATTGTATATGATTCTACAGTGGGATGGTTGCTGAGTGCTGAAACACTATTAACACGAGAATACTTTTAATGGGTAGTATTGGAGGACATCATTATTTGAGTGATAGCACGCGGTGTCCTCTATCTAGTCATGGAAAAACAAGGCTAAGTAAAGTTCACTTTCTCTTGCATTATCACAAATTTGCCGAGTATAGAAAAATATTTATTTTGCATCGGCACTGCTTTCCTGCTAAAAGTATAGTGGTGGACAAGAAAGAGAGCTATCACAGATGTACTCTCTTTCACATGTTTGGAAAAAAAGAAAGGAAAATAAAGAAAAGATCACAACAGATGCGGCAAGCATCGACATTTTTTAAACGTACATGCGCCAAAGACGTTGATCATGACATTGCATCACCTTCTTTTGGATAAGGATATTTATTGTCATGCAGGCCCCCTTGATCAAGCGTATTAAACTTGTTGAAAGGCTGAGATTATTTCACCCTTTTTTTTTTTGCTGCAAGACTTTTGATAAAATTCCATATATACTCAAAAAGGAAGCCGCAATTTGCCCTAATCCAATATATTTTCTTAAACTGTTGCTTTGGAATAACTTTATATTAATGGAGGGTGTTGAATTACCTTATATATTTTTAACTTGGAAAATGTTGGATTTCGCGAGTGATGTAGGAACTCGCTACATTCAACAGTAAATTGTGAAGGGAGAATGATGCGGAACAACAAATCTTGAAATGAGTTTACTGAACAATAGATAATAATAATAATAATAATAATAATAATAATAATAATAATTATTATTATTATTATTATTATTATTATTATTATTATTATTATTATTTGATTTTTATTTTAATTTAGTATTGATTAGAAATTGACTTTCCTATATTGTTAGAGATTTGATTTCCTACCTTAATTAGAATTGTCTTTATTTTATTTTCTAAATAAAAATTAGGGTTGGTGGGTTTATGACACAAATCAGGGTTGTATGAGGAGTTTTTGTTGAGTTGATTATTTAAAATTATTATTTTCCCAAATTCGGTATTCTTGTGAATCAACAAATTCTTGAATGTCTATTTCTTAGTATTTGAGTGTAAATCAACATGTTATAGAAAATTAGTGTTTGGTAGTCGTGCGTGATTCAACAAACATTAATTCCCTTTTATCACTCTTTCGCTGCATCAGTTTGGTATCAAAGTTGTGATCATCAAACAAAATGTCTTGTAGACGACAACAACAACAACAACCATAATTGCAACATGTGGAGGAGGTTTCTGAACGTGATGACATACGCCGGCTTGAGTAGCGAGTGGAGTAGATGATGGATCAACGTTTGACACCTTTATAGAATAGTTGATTGACAAGATGGCTTCTCTTTTGGCCAATTAGAATAGAAACAATCCAGCCCCAGGAAACAACAATAATTTTATGGGTAATTTTGATGGTGAGGTTAGTGACGAAAAGGAAGAAGAAGAGTATTATGAAGAACCCTTATTTTTTTATAATGATGATGATGAGGATGAAGATGTAATTATTGGAGATGAGCCAATATTTAATGAAGAGAATGAGGGTGATGAGAAATATACTGAATTATTAAAAAGTGGTGATACAACAATTTTCTTTGTTGAGAGGGATTCTTATCTAACTTGCAATGACTCAGAGATTGAGGTGGAGGAACATCATGATCATGAATATAATATGGTAGAGCAAATTGAGCATGTTGACTTCATTGGCGTTGAGGAAATTCTTTATTTTCATATTTCTTTAATTTTAATTTTGAAGGAATTACAAATTGATAAGAAATTTATGATGTTCTATACATTTATGAGCAAAATTCTTTCACGATATTTGGGCAAAATTCGAGGGCAAATTTTCTTTACCCTGGAGGGAATGATGTAGATCAGTAAGTCTTGAAATGAGTTTGTAGAACAATGGATAACATATATAATTTATTATTATTATTATTGTTGTTGTTGTTATTATTATGATTATTATTAGGATTTGATTTTTATTTTAATTTAGTATTGATTAGAAATTGACTTTTCTATATTGTTAAGAATTTGATTTCCTACCTTAATTAGAATTGTTTTTATTTTATTTCCTAAATAAATATTAGCGTTGGTGGATTTGTGTCACCCTATAAATATGTAAGTTTTAGAATTGTATGAAGAGGTTTTGTTCAGCTGATTATTCAAAATTATTATTTTCTCAAATTCAATATTCTTGTGAATCAACAAATTATTGGAAGTCTATTTTCTGGTATTTGTGCACAAATAAACATGTTATAAAATATTAATAGTTGCAATCGTGCGCGATTCAATAAACATTAATTTTCTGTTATCACTCTTTTGCTTCATCAGAGAAGTCCTAAAAATGACCTCCCTCACAGATAAGGGTAAAATAGGAAGTGAATTTTTGTTATAGGGATTCATGTGGTAATTTTTTAGAAATCTAAAAGTTAATCGCAGCCGTATCCTTTTAACTTTAACCTAAATTGTTGCATATGTCTTTCTGTGGACCGTACGTATTAACCACCGGGAGCCAGCCCTATTAAAAGGACTGAGTAGGTTTTCTTTTTGTGTCTTATGCATCATATTCTTACTGGGTTGAGAGAGGAACATATACTTTAAACAAAGATTTGATTTCTTTAGCTGCTTTTGTTGAGATGAAGATGCAAGCTATGAGCTGCTATGTGTGGACAAAAAATAGAACCAGATGCTGAAATCTGTGTCTTGTCTGGCATAGAAAAGCAAAAAGAAAAAAAAAAATCAGGTTGCACGTTTCGCAGAATGAAATTTGAAGATACACCAAGTGGAAAACAATTAAACACAATTTAGCAGGTTGCCATACGCTCAAAACATCTTTTATATTTCTGGGTGCTTTAATGAGAAAAATATATTCATAATACGCATATTTGAATGGGTACAGCATGTGAAAATCTACAAGTTAGAATGGCACATTACAATCATCTTGTTTTGAGCTCAGGCTGCTTAAATAGCAGTTTATCATTAAGACATGACTTGTCTGTCCGTAATTTTGATCAAAAGAGTATTAAGTAAAGAAGTATTTCATCTATAATTTTCCCATATACAAAAATCACTGTCATACTATGTCGTACAGTGAAGTCATATTTCTACTTTCATGTAAAGCTTGTGAGGGACCACATCATAGATGGAGATGGAATACATACCACTTTATTTTCTGCAATCAGCTTGAAATGATTTTGGCAAAGAAAAGAACATATGCAAGAAGCATCTACATAGCTCATCTTATTATATATAGACATACCTTGTTCCACCTCCTGCATTGCATATTAATTCCTTGTTAACATGGACGGAAAGAAGTTGGAGTACAAAGGTGAGGCTGCATTGAAGGAGATTGAGAAGCTTACAGAGAAGGCTGATGAAGTTCAAGAAAGCATATTGAAAGAGATCATAATGCAAAATGGGCGAACTGAGTATTTGAGCAAGTATATAAAGGGATCAAGGGATGTGAACGAATTTAAGAGTTGTGTACCTGTTACCACTTACAAGGATATGTATCCCTATATTCAAAGGATTGCTAATGGAGAAGATTCCTCCCTTATTACTGGTCGTCCAATAACTGAAATGTTATGCAGGTCTCTATCTAACTTTACTGCTCGTCGCTTGAGTTTCTCTTGGATATCAAATCCTACTTTTCATCTTATGTTTTGATTTTTCTTTCTACATTTGCAGTTCAGGGACTTCTGCTGGAGAGCCCAAGTTAACGCCGTCTATAAATGAAGACCTAGACCGCCGCACGTTTATATATAACCTCATCATGCCAATCATAAACCAGTTAGTTACATTTCCTATGTGTTTATCTGCATGTGCTTGCATAGATGGATTTAAAATTTATTTTTAGAGTTGTAACAACTTGTGTATCAGTTGTACTAATCTATCTTATGGTCTAGTTGTTTCACTCGTATTATTCAGGATTAATTTATTTTCTGATGTGAATATGCTCTGCCAATACAATATGAACTTTTAACTACGTATTGGCTAGAACTTGCTAGAAACCCAGCCCTTGAGAGTAGAACAAAGTACTTACTGATTAGCCTTGCCTATTTTGTTTACATTTTTCCCAGTATAGAAGTCTGGCATCCTTTAGAATTCATGCATGTGCTTGTAGCACATATAGAAAGTTGATGAGCCAGCAATGAAGCGGACTGTAGTTGATTGGACTTCAAATTTCACATATTTAGGCACTATCATCATTTTATTCCCGTACGAGCAAAATTGCAATCTGAAGGTCATCCTTTGTCCACTCAACATTGTAATTGCAGGTACATCTCTGGTCTGGATGAAGGTAAGGCCATGTTCCTGTATTTTGTCAAGGCAGAAAAGTCAACTCCTTGTGGTTTGCCTGCTCGAACTGTGCTAACTAGTTACTACAAAAGCAAGCACTTCAAGTGCCGAACACGTGATTCATTCAATGATTTCACTAGCCCAGACCAAGCCATATTGTGCAAGGACAGCACTCAAAGCATGTATTGCCAGCTGCTGTGTGGTCTAGTCCACCGTCACCAGGTCCTAAGGATTGGAGCTGTGTTTGCCTCAGCTTTGCTTCGAGCCATTTCGTTCCTGGAACGCAACTGGGTTCATCTGTGCAATGATATACGCAGTGGTGAAGTAGATCCCATGATCACAGATCCTGAATGCCGCTTATGTATGTCAATGATTCTCTCATCACCTAATCCAAGACTTGCAGATGAAATTGAGGAGATTTGCCGCCGCTCATCATGGAAGGGTATTTTGTGTCTCCTTTGGCCTAGGACTAAATATATCGAAGCAGTGGTGACAGGGTCTATGGCCCAGTATGTACCATCCCTTGAGTACTACAGCGAGGGGAAGCTGCCTTTGGTGTGTACCATGTATGCTTCCTCTGAGTGTTACTTTGGTGTCAACTTGAAGCCCTTGAGTGATCCTTCAGATGTAGTATTTACCCTATTGCCTAATATGTGTTATTTTGAGTTTATACCTCTGGGAGAGAATGGAACATTGTTGATGGATGTTGACGAGGATGAAGAGGTGCCCAACAATAAGCTTGTTGATTTGGTGCATGTCAAACGTGGCTGTTATTATGAGTTGGTGGTCACTACCTTTGCTGGTAAAAGTATATCCTTGAATTGTTTTTTTTTTTTTTTCTACCTTTTAAGCGTGTGAGTTTATACATTCTCCCAAGAAAATCTTCTCCCGAAACACAAAGATTTATCTGGATATATTGTAACTTTAGTATTACCACTAAAACTTTCATAATTGCTAAAGCCATTTATTAAATGATGCAGGGCTATATAGATATCGCATTGGTGATGTGCTTCAAGTGACTGGATTCCACAATCGCGCCCCACAATTCCGATTCATTTGCAGGAGAAATGTGATTCTCAGCATCGACAATGACAAAACGAACGAGGAGGATCTTCATAAAAGCATCTCAATGTCGAAGAAATTACTTGAAACATACAGTGCGATACTAGTGGAATACACTAGCTATGCAGAAACATCATGCGTACCAGGGCACTACGTATTGTATTGGGAAATCTTATATCACTCATCAGTCGGCAACCACAGTCAGATCCCACTTGATGCTAAGGTGCTCGAAGAATGTTGCATAGCTGTCGAAGAAGAACTTGATTATATATATAGGCGATGCCGCGCCCATGACAAATCTATAGGACCGCTGGAGATACGTGTAGTGGAGCCTGGCACATTTGAGGCACTGATGGACTTGTTCATTGGCCAAGGTGGATCAATCAATCAGTATAAAACGCCAAGGTGCATTAAGTCTAATGCTGCACTTAAGCTCCTTAATTCTCATGTGAAAGCGTCATTTTTTAGTCCTAGAGACCCTACTTGGATCCCTTAAACTCTATCCTGCCAGGATCTTTTCCTTGGTTATCTTCCTGGTTTTGCTAGTGCCACCGCTCTATGTAGGTTATTTTGTATGTGCTGCTCGGGGACCAAATTATCATTTCTGACTAATATTAAAGCTGGAAGCTTTAAATACATATTGTGTGATCCGTTATGGTCTGATCCCTAATTGAATAAAGAAAAACAACAAGACTGGAAAATGGGTTATTGACTTGAATACAAAAGTAACTATTATGGGTTACTAACCACAGAAAATGCACATGAACGCGCACAAATTTTGTTGGTAGCGAAAGATTTAGGATTTGTGACTTGGGAGGCAAAAGTTAAAGAATCTAAAAAATGGTTGAACGTAAATTAATTGGTCTCTTTTGGTTCAATTATTTTTGCAGGATTCATAATCGCCTCATCAACACAAAAATAAGCTAGTTAGGCAGTCTGATTTCCCTCCTACATGTATAATAAGACATTTAGTATTGTTGACAGCGATTCAAGCACAAATGTGTATAACATTAATCAATTACATGAACAGTAGCAAGGGAAAAAATATATATTATCAGAATAGTGAATAACCCAAAAAGAAATCCCATTTCTCAATGTTATAAAAGAGTCAACCCAAAAAGAAATTCCATTTCTCAATATTATAAGACAGATACCAGTGGTTTAAAAAAAAAAAAAATTATTATGTTATAAAAGAAAAATCTCGTTCAAGAAAGAAAAGAAGATGAAATGTTAAAAAATCTTCGTTGACTCCTACGACCATTAGCAGCAAAAAAAAAAACATAGGTTTTGATTGCAGGAAAAAAAAATCCCCACGAATCTTGATATATATCAAACAAGAAACTTGTGATAGGAAATAGGCATCCCATTACATGATTTGATATGATATGTGATGCTCTTTTTTAAGACAACCCAATCAAGAAATGGCAGTGTTTTTGGATGTTGGATAAGAGCATAACTTTTTTTTTTTCTTTTAATTTTTCTACATAAGTTATAGTTAAATTAGCATCCATAAGCTTTTTTAGTGACCCTACCCACGTACGTCTGTCTGACAAATTTTATAATGATTCTGAATTTTTATAAGTTGAAAAGTTAAATCAATAATATCAAGTTATTTAGAATTTTTGAGATATAGGATTTGATTTTTGCAATTGTCAGTTTAAAAGAAAATGATTGTCTCTTATTATGAAGTTCATCGATGCAAAGATTGTATGATCTCCCAATTTACCAATATATATATATATATATATATATATATTAAACCATTGAGAATTCATTTAAGTTTTAATTTTTATCACTTTAATTAAATATTTAATTTTTATTAATTTAATTTTTTAACTCATTAAAATTCGGATTACTATATAATGTGTGTGTCCCATTTGATAGAAATTTCTAAAATATTCAGTCGACATGCATATTGTCCAACCAAGCATGCCCAACATTCGCATGCAATTTTACGGGCAATTCCTTGTCAAATATTGGAAAACATATTTATTTTACCCTCCTCCCTTTTTATGTTCTTTCCTGAATAGTTGATAATAACCAAAAGTTAAATATTCTAATATAATTCTCTTCAAAGCATTAATAGTTCAAAAACTTGACTTTTATCTCTCTTTTTCTATTCCAAAAAATACAATAGTTAATAATAATAATAATGATGATGATGATGATTGTATTTCATATGATGATATTGTGATAAAAAGAAAGCGTTAAACAAAAATTAAAAAAATTCTTTTGGTGTAATATATTTCAAGATCTCATTGGAAATAAGCACAACAATAAAAGAAACTAGACATGGTTTTATTGCTACAGATTTTGATAAGGTGATTGTTTTTTTTTTTTTTTGAGTAACTAGTGAAAATTCATTAAAATAAACCACTACTACAACGATTTTTAACATTAAAGCCACAATTCAAAGCTAAATAGAATAGCCAACAATTGCAAAGTCCAATATAATTGATTCAACCTTATAGAAGAGGAAATTCTAATTAATTTATCGAAAATTACAGAAGTATACGCACATAAAGTCACCTGCCATAGTAAGTTCAAGTTAGAGAAACATTCTTACCCAAATTTATGTGCGCTTTTGTTTTTATGGATTGATCATAATTGTTGAGGCGTAACAAATAGTGACCAACATCATCTAGTAAGTCACCCAAATCGCAAAATGAAAACATTTACATATAAATTTTAATAGTAATGACGTTGTCAGTGATTAACTATAGAAGTAGAACTCAGATAGTTTCTCTTTTTACGAAACAAAAACTTCATAATCCAAACTAATAATTGTTGAAAATTAGGTGTATAAAATAATAAAATAGCATGTAAAAATGGGACAATAAAATAATGAATAATAAATATTTTTCACTAATATAAAAGGTATTACTATAAAGAAATTACTACAATCTAAATAAAAAAATTTCACTCTTGGACACTTGCTCACACTAGTACCCCACACACTCACTCAATTATTTCTCATAAACACCACTCACACCCTTACACAAATCACTTTGTTTATTTTACTCTCTGCCCCTTAGTTGATACCACATACTACATACGAATGAACCACTCACACTTAATGCACATGCTTGCAAATGTCATCTAAGGCCTTTTATATAGGCCATAACACGTACACAAAAAAAAAAAAAAAAACAAAGAAAAGAAAATCAAATTTTCCAACTTTGTAGGTACCAAAATAGAAAATCAAACTTTTCAACTTTGACAGCTACGGTGTGCCACCAACCATTCACCTAAATTGACAATTAAAGTATGCTACCAAAAATCTAACTAAATTTGGCTGATTTTTTTTTTATTAACAAAATCTTCTAGATGATAATAATAATAATAATTTTAACACTCCCCCTTATTATTAATATCCTTAATCTTATTCCTTGAAATCATGCCCAGTTCTTCTCGAAATTCTTCTAACTTTTCACTATTGAGTCCTTTAGTGAAAATGTTTGCCAGTTGTTCCTCTGTCTTCACTTGAATCACCTTGATCTCTTATGTTAAGGCTTTTTCACAAATAAAGTGATATTGCACCTCCAAATGCTTTGTCCTAGTATGAAACATTGGATTCTCAACTAAACAAATAGCTAACTAATTATCACAATATAGTGGTATTGGATAATCAACAATTTGGTGTAAATTCTCCAACAATTGTACTAACCATATACTTTCTTAAGCTACCATCATTGTCATATGATACTCAACCTTTGTTGTTGAGAGTGGCACTATTGGTTGTCTTTTACTGCACTAAGTAACAACTCTAGAACCCAAGCTAAATGCATAACCAGTGGTTGATCTCCACGTATCATAATCACCAGCATAATCAGCATTGCAATATCCTTCTAACCTACAAGTTATTTTACTTTTATAAAATAACCCGAAATCAAGTGTTCCTTTAATGTACCTTAAAATTCTCTTAACTACTTCCAAGTGAGGCTTTTTTGGAGTTTGCATGAACCAGCTGACTACTCTAACTGCTAATATAATATTTGGCCTTGACAATGTCAGATAGTTTAGATTGCCAACTATTTATCGATACATTATTGAATCCTCCAAGTCTTTGCCTTTTATAATCACAATTTAAAGTTCATCTCTGTTGGAAGAGTAAGAGGTTTACAGTCAAACATCCTATACTTTTGGAGAAAATTTCTTGCATATTTCTCATGACATAGGAACATTCCTTCCTTTATACGCTCCATTTCTAATCCAAGAAAGTAATTCAGCTCCTCTAGTTCTTTCATCTGAAACTAAACTGACAGATTCTTCTTAGTCTGGCACATCTTATTAACATCGTCTCCAATGATGATGAGATCACCAACATAAATAAGAATTATTGCTAGCTTCCCTTCTCAAGCTTTGACAAATAAACTCAAATCACTTAGTGCAATTTCATAGCCACTATGGATGAGAAACTTAATAATCTTGCCATATCAAGCTCTAGGAGCTTGCTTTAATCCGTATACTACTTTCTTCAATTTACAAACATACTTATGATTAAGCTTGTTTACAAATCCTTTAGGTAGCTCCATGTATAATTCTTAATCCAACTCTCCATTTAGAAAAGCATTTTTGACATCTATCTGCCATAAGTTCCAAGATTTACTTATAGCGAGTGCTAGCAAAACATGAACTGTTACAATCTTAGTCACTCGACTAAACTTTTCATCATACTTTAGTCCATACTACTATAAGAATCACTATACTACCAGACAAGCTTTGTATATTTCAATTGAGCCATCTGGATGAGTCTTGCTTTGCGGTTCTCAAAGAAGAATGACATCAAACTTCAATTGTTGGAAAATGAACTAATGTCTATCTCATAAAAAGATATGAAAATTAGTCAGTATTTTACCAAGGTGAAGTCCTTATGATGAGAAATTTCTAAGTTGGATAAGGCATCCATGATAGCCAACAGTAGAATAAGGAGAATTATCATTCATGGACTACGACCGCAATACCACAGTTTCATAGCTGCAGTTCAAGGTTAGCCCACAC
The DNA here is from genome assembly GCA_947683625.1 of Mallotus nudiflorus. Taxonomy (NCBI): domain Eukaryota; kingdom Viridiplantae; phylum Streptophyta; class Magnoliopsida; order Malpighiales; family Euphorbiaceae; genus Mallotus; species Mallotus nudiflorus. The sequence goes on from CANTUR010000108.1 coordinate 883,562, forward strand.
AACCTTCAATCGAAGAGTTACAGAATTTATTGGTAAGTTAAGAAACTCTATCAAAAAAATGGTTGGAGTCTCATTGAATACAGGAGAGGTGGCGCTCTTTACCAATAAAAAGAAAAATCTACCTCGTGGTAGGAATGAAGGAAAGACATGAGGTAATGTCTAACCAGAATGGGCTCAATAAAAGTAGCAGTACAATAATTAGCAGTCTAAGAATTTTAAACATCAAACTGGTGAGTGCTTGAACTACGACAAGAAAGGACACTACGCTAGAGATTGCTAGTTTAAGAAGAAGACTGTTTAAAGTAATGTAACAATAACAAGCAATCGCCACCAAGATGAACTAGATTGGGATTCTAAAGCATTATTTGTAGAAATAGTGCAAATGGGAGAGTGTTCCAATTCAGAGATTTTGGAAGTCCTTAGTCTTATGGCTACCACAATAGAATTAGAAGAAGAGTAGGCATCAAGTGCTTTTAGTTCTCATAGTATTGATTATGAGAAGTGTTGGATCTTTAATTCTAGTTGTTCTAGTCACATGATAGGAGATAAAAGCAAACTTTATAATGCTTCAGAGTATAAAGGCAAGCAAGTTGTGGTAACTGCAGATAACTCACAGCTACCAATCACTTACATTGGCAACATAGTGATCACTATCAACAATAAGTGCAATTGGAGGATGTGTATAGAGTATTAGGAATGAAAAAGAATCTTTTGTTAATTTCAAATTTGACTAATTATGGTAACTTTATTGTATTCGATCCTGAAGATGTCAAGGTTTGTCAACAAGTCAAAATAGTTGACACACTAATAATAGAGGGACAAAAAGTGGATTCTATGTATGTCTTGGTAGTAGAAGATGCTTATATGGAGAAGACGAAGTTAGTGATACAATTGACTTGTGGCATGCATGGTTGGGACATGTTAATTATTATAAGCTAAAGATAATGATGAGCAAGTCCTCATTAAGAGGGCTACCTAATTTTGATGTTCATAAAAATGTGGTGTATGTTGGATGTCAGTATAGAAAGGCACACTAACTTCTATATGAAGAGTCATCATTCAGAGCCAAACAGTTACTATAGTTGATCCACTCATATGTATTTGGGAAAGTGAAGCAATCATCAATCAATGGCATGCACTATATGGTGACATTTATTAATTATTATTCGAGATATGTCTAGGTCTATTTTATGAAAGAAAAATTTGAAACTTTAGCAAAATTCAAAAAATTCAAACAGATGGTTAAAAGTGAAGTTGGAAGCAAAATTTAGTGCCTTTATACAAATAATAAGGGAGAATACATCTATAATGAGTTTCAAGTTATCTTATCCAATGTAAGATTATGAGATAATTGACTTGTCCAAACACACCACAACAAAATGTTATTACAGAAAGAAAGAACAAGCATCTTACAGAAGCATGTTGCATGCTAAGAATGTTCCTAGGAGATTTTAGGCCGAGTGCATGAGAACAACAGCTCTTATAGTCAATCGACTTCCTCAGCCAAAGATAGGATTTATGTCTCCATTTGAGAAGTTATGGAATATGAAATCCACAGTGAACCACTTTAAAGTTTTTGGCTATGTTTGCTATATTTTTGTACCTAATTATCTACGTAGTAAGTTTAATAAGATGGCTATTAGGTGTATCTTTATGGGCTATGATGAGAACAAAAAAGGATAGAGATGTTGTGATCCTACGATTGGCAATTGCTATGTCTTATGAAATATTGTATTTGATAAGACATCATCATGGTGGACACCAAAGTATATTGTACTTCCTCACTCTAGTGAAGTATATCAGTTGCATGAAAAGTATGAGGAGTAGTTAATAGAAACTTAGCAGAGTCCAAAGCATGTTACGTAATCTCAACCTCAAGAAAGGTTATGGCAGACTAGTGTGTATCAAAAGATAGATGTTGAGATGCCAAAAGAACAACCTATAACATTACTAACACAATTGAGAAAATCAACCAGAGAGAAAAAGAAAAATCCCAAGTTTATTAATGTTCAGTGATAAAAAAAGAAAAGAAACCAACATCCTTTGAGGAGGCATCATAGAAAGTTGAATGGAGAAAATCCATAGAAGAGGAGATTAAAGCTCTTACAGAAAATCAAACTTGGGATTTAATGCCAAAACCCAAAGATGTGAAGCCAATTTCATGTAAGTGAGTGTACAAGATCAAGACTCGTCCAGATGGCTCAATTGAAAGATACAAAGCTCCTCTGGTAGCATAGGGATTCTTATAGCAGTATGGACTAGACTATGATGAAATATTTAGTTGAGTGGCTAAGATTACAATAGTTCATATTTTGCTAGCACTCGTTGCAAGAAAATCTTGGAACTTATGGCAAATGGATGTTAAAAAACTTTTCTAAATGGAGATTTGGATTGAGAAGTGTACATGGAGCAACCTGAAGGATTTGTAAACAAGTTTAATGCTAAGTATGTTTGCAAATTGAAGAAGGCATTGTACGGATTGAATCAAGCTCCTAAAGCCTGGTATGGAAAGATTGTTGAGTTTCTCATCCATAGTGGCTATGGACTTGCACCAACTAATTTGAGTTTATTTGTCAAAGCTTAGAAAGGAAGCTAGCAATAATTATTGTTTGTGTTGATGATCTCATAATCATTGTAAACAATGTTAATGAGATCTGCTAGACCAAAAAGAATTTGTCAATCTGGTTTTAGATGAAAGAACTTGGTGAGCTTAATTACTTTCTTGGATTAGAAATGGAGTGCACAAAGGAAGGAATGTTCCTATGTCAAGAGAAATATACAAGAAATCTTCTCTAAAAGTATGGGATGCTTAACTATAAACCTCTTGCTCTTCCAATAGAGATGAACTCTAAATTAAGCATTACAGAAGGCAAAGACTTAGAGTATTTGATGAGGTATCGATAGATAGTTAGAAGTATAATCTATCTAACATTGACAAGGCCAAATATTGCATTTATAGTTGGAGTAGTTAGCTGGTTCATGCAAACTCTGAAAAAGCCTCACCTAGAAGCAGTTTGAAGAATTTTGAGGTACATCAAAGGAGCACTTGATCGCGGGTTACTTTATAAAAGTGAAATAACTTATAAGTTTGAAGGATATTACAATGTTGATTATGCCGGTGATTATGATAGTAGAGATCAACTACTGGTTATGCATTTAGTTTAGGTTCTGGAGTTGTTACTTAATGCAGTAAAAGACAACTAACAGTGTCACTCTCAATAATAGAGGCTAAGTATCATAATTAGTACAATGATGGCAGCTCAGTAAAGTACGTGGTTAGTATAGTTATTAAAGAATTTACACCAAAAAATTGGTTATCTAGTACCACTATACTATGATAATTAGTCAGCTATTTGCTTAATTAAGAACCTAGTGTTTCATGCTAGGACAAAGCATGTAGAGGTGCAATATCACTTTATTCATGACAAATCCTTAACATGAGAGATCAAGGTGATTCAGGTAAAGATAGAAGAACAACTGATAGACATTTTCACTAAGGATGCAATAGTGAAAAGTTAGAAGAATTTCGAGAAGAACTTGGCATGAATTCAAGGAAGAAGATCAAGGATATTAATAATAAGGGGGAATGTTAAAATTATTATTATTATCATCTATAATATTTTGTTAATAAAAAAAATCAGTTAGATTTTTGGTAGCACACTTTAGTTGCCAATTTAGATGAATGGTTGGTGGCACATTGTAGCTATCAAAGTTGGAAAGTTTGGTTTTTTATTTTGGTGCTTACAAAGTTGGAAATTTTGGTTTTCTTTTCTTTGTACTTGTTATGACCTATATAACAGGCCTTAGATGGCATTTGCAAGAATGTGCATTAAGAGTGAGTGGTTCATTTGTGTGTAATGTGTGGTATCAAGTAAAGGGCAGAGAGTAAAACAACCAAAGTGAGTTGTGTAAGGGTGTGAGTGGTGTGCATGAGAAATAATTGAGTGAGTGTGTAGGGTACTAATGTAAGCAAGTGTCCAAGAGTGAATTTTTTTTTGTTTGGGTTGTAGTAATTTTTTTGTAATAGTGGCTTTTATATTAGTGAAAAATATTTATTGTTCACTATTTTATTGTCCCATTTTTACATGTTATTTTATTATTTTATACACCTAATTTTCAATAAGTCCTAAGTTTGATTTTCAGCAAAAGCTTTAATCTCCTCTTCCATGGTTTTTCTCCATTCAACTTTCTGTGATGCCTCCTCAAAGGATGTTGGTTCCTTTTCTTTTTTTATCATTGCAACATTAGCATACTTGGGATTTTTCTTTTTCTCCCTAGTTGATCTTCTCAACTGTGTTGGTGATGTTGTAGGTTGTTCTTCTAGCATCTCCACTATTAGGTGATCCTTAACATCTATCTTTTGATACACACCAGTCTGCCATGGCCTTTTTTAAGGTTGAGATTGCATGACAAGCTCTGAAGTTTATTAAGTTTTTGTTAACTGCTCCTCACACTTTTCATGCAACTGATCTACTTCACTGGAGTGAGGAAGTGTAACATACTCTGGTGTCCACCATGATGATGTCTCATTAAATACAATATTTCATGAGACACATCATTTACTAGTTATAGGATCATAACATCTCCATCCTTTTCTGTTCTCATCATAACCCACAAAGATACACCTGATTGCCTTCTTATCCAACTTGCTATGAAGATGATCAGGTACAAAAACATAGCAAACACAATAAAAAAATTTAAAGTAGTTCACTATGGATTTCATGTTCCAAAGCTTCTCAAATGGAGACATAAATCTCATCTTTGGCTGAGGAAGTCGACTGATTATATGAGCTATTATTCTTATGCACTCAGCCTAAAATCTCCTAAGAACATTTTTAGCATGCAGCATACTCCTGCATGCTTTAGTAAGATGCTTGTTCTTTCTTTATGCAATACCATTTTATTGTGGCATATTTGGAAAAGTCAATTGTCTCATAATCTTGCACTGGACAAGATAACTTGAGAACTCATCAGAGATGTATTCTCCCACATTATCAGTACAAAGGCACTGAATTTGCTCTTAACTCCACTTTCAACCATCTGTTTGAATTCTTTTAATTTTTCTAGAGTTTCATATTTTTCTTTCATGAAATAGACCTAGACATATATCGAATAATCATCAATAAATGTCACTGTGTAGTGCAAGCCATTGATTGATGATTGCTTCACTTTTCCAAATACATCTGAGTGGATAAACTTTAGTGACTGTTTGGCTGTGAATGATGACTCTTTATATGGAAGTTGGTAAGCCTTTCCATACTGACATCCAATACAAACCACATTAGTAAGAATATTAAGATTAGGTAGCCCTCTTAATAAGGACTTGCTCATCATCATCTTTAGCTTATGATAGTTGACATCTCCTAACCGTGCATGCCATAAGTCAGTTGTATCACTGCCTTTTTTCTTCTCCACATAAGCATTTTCTACTACCAAAACATATATAAAATCCACTTTCTGTCCCTCCATTATTGGTGTGTCAACTATTTTGACTTATTGACAAACCTTGACATCTTTGGGACTGAATAAAACAAAGTACCACAATTAGTCAAATATGAAATTGACAGAAGATTCTTCTTCATTCCTGATACTTTGTACATATCCTTCAACTACACTTGTTGTTGATCTAAATAGGAAGTGATCATTGTGTCGCCAATGTGAGTGATTGGTAGCTACGAGTTATCTGTAGTTACCATAACTCGCTTGCTTTATTCTCTGAAGTATTATGAAGTTTGCTTCTATCTCCTATCATGTGATTGGAACAACTAAAATCAAAGATCCAACACTTCTCATAATCAATTCTATAAGAACTAAAAGCACTTGATGCCTGCTCCTCTTCTACTTTTATTATGGTAGCCATAAGACTAGGGACTTTAATAATCTCTGAACTGGAACACTCTTCCATTTACACTGTTTCTATAAATAATGCTTTAGCATCCCACTCTAGTTCATCCTGGTGGCGATTGCTTATTGTTATTGCATTACTTTGAATAATCTTCTTCTTAGTCTAGCAATCTCTAATGTAGTGTCCTTTCTTGCCTCAGTTGAAGCACTCGCCATTCTAATGTTTAAAATTCTTATATTGCTAATTGTTGTACTTGTTGGGATTCGTGATTCAAAAACGCAATGGAAATTAAAACTTTTAATCACAAACCCTAACCCGGATCTAAGTAATTTGATTAATTTATTTAAAAGTAGGGTTTTCAATTCTTACCATAAATGTAGAAGAGGCAAGATTTCTGGAAGGCACAGAGGACGTTCACTTCAGTGACACCTTACCTCGAGCTTTTGATTTTGTTAGTTCAGATCAAGACGTCTCCAAAAGAATCCGTCCTCCACAAGCGTCCATACGAACAACCCTTGATTAAAATGAAAATTTTGTGTGCTAGCACTTCTCTTGATTTCTCACAAATTAAGAATAAAAACACTATGTGTTTTAGTTTTTCTAAGAGAAGAAAAACGGATTTTGGTGGCTAATGATTGAGTTAGTGAAACCCTAGAGAATATAACATATTTATAAACCTTAATTATGGTTTCACTTACCAAAACAACTTTTTGGTAATTTCTCAATTATTATTGTTATGATTTTATTTAAAATTAAATAAGAAATAATATTCTATTTATTTAAGATAACCTTTACCTTAAATAAATAAACTATTTATTTATTTCCACAGAGCATATTTGGGCTTCTCAAACCCATATCAGTTTTTGGGCCTATTCCAAGTGTGTGACCCTGTAGGTTCACATGACATTGGCAGTGGGCCTTAAATCTCTATTTAGGCCTACAAGTCATAAGTGGCTTCTAGTAATATATTTTGACTACCCAAGTCATATGAAGTCAATAATCTGACATAACTTAATTTATAATAAATATTGTAATCTCTTTATCACATGATATCTTGATTGAATATAAGGCATAATTTCTGTCATCCTTATATAATTCAATCATATTATTTCTTGACTCTAAGTAGACTGAGAATGATAACTCTTTATCAATTTACTTTAGCATGGCCATGCATTTTCCTCAGTTCCTCAGTCTATCTTATCAACGGGCCCATAGATATCTTACTCAAATTAAATGAGGGACAAATTCCTTCTCAATCACTCACATTCCTCACATAACTCATTTTATATCCAACAACAATCTATTAAATCATCCTGTTAAAGGCAATGTTAGATTGTGTCAAAATATATAATAGTTATGTAGAAATCCATGATGATTTCAAGGTCAAAGGACTAAATCAATATTATTGTGATGAGAATTACTTATGACAATTATCTATGTAGTATTCTTATGATGGGTCAATCCAGTACATTATTTCCTAAATAAGTACCTATGAGTTGACTTAATATCTCATATTCATGATCAATAAAACATACTCATCAATCAACATCATACTAGCCATAACATATTGTTATGACTAGGTATAATTTGAATAGAACTCATATTTAATCTAAAGGTTTTACTATCAAGTCACATACTTGATGACCTTAGTAAGAATTGACTATTCAAGTAATTTTCATAACACAAAATGATAATGAAAAATGCCTCTTTATTAAATAAATGATAAAGTCAAAACATGGTCATACATGATTAACCTAGTGCATATTACTAATAGTACTATCACAACCTAAACCCAAAAAGAAACACGCGACCGGCACTAGGGAATGAGAATACATAAAGTACCTGAAACCAATAGTAAGCCGTAAGGAAAATTTCAATAAAATATAAACAATAATAAAATGAAGTATTTAAATAAAGATAAATAACACAACTAAAATAATATCCAAAACAAACTTATTATTCAATAAAATATAAACAATAATAAAATGAAGTATTTAAATAAAGATAAATAACACAACTAAAATAATATCCAAAACAAACTTATATAATAATAATAATAATAATAATAATAATAATAATCTTTAATACAAGTTGTAGTACATATGTCAATTCATAAAATATAGTATAATATTTAACCACTTCTACTACTATGATATTTTAGATTTAAAATGCATACATAAGCATAATACATCTCTAATAAACCTACATAAAATAGTTAGAGAAGAAGAAACCCAACATAAGATGGGGTGACCGACAGGTGACTCCCGATATCCTGAAAAAATAATTAAGGGGAGTCAGACTTCACTGAGTAAGTTAATCGAAGAAATGTATATAATATAAAAATCTTCTTTAAAATATATCTATGAAAATAAGAAATTTATAATTTAAACTATTTAATTTTATTGAAATCATCTTTTACTGAAATAAGATAATTAAACTGATTAAATACTATACAACATATAATTAGTTTCCTTAAATCATTTTATAAGAAAATTAGGTAGAACCCTAGTCCACAAATCTAATAGCCTTTCGGCTCTCTTATAATCCAAAGACTGTTGGTTCCCGAGAGCAAAGCATCAACCAAGCTACCAGCCACAGTCAATTTACTTAAATTGATATTTACTGGTGGTTCCCGAGAGCAAAGAATCACCGAGCTACATATATTCACCACTCACTCTCAATTTTACCGGTGTGCACACGGTCCTAATGAAACCCATCAGATAGCCTGTTCTACCATAGTTTATTTTAAAATAAATAAACAATAAAGATTACAATAAAATAAAATAAAATAAAATAAAATTTACCAATCATGTGAAAATTAAATATAAACATGCTCATATAACTATAATAATAATAGGAGAATTTAATTTAAACAGATATTCTTATAATCATATAATTCTTTAATAAATTCTCCTATTTATCGGAGTCAATCAATATCTATCTATCTATCTATCTATATATATATATATATATATATATATATATATATATATATATAACCTATACACAATTCAATTATTAACTTGCAGGTGGAATGCGCTCCTCTGCGCAGTTGCGCTCGACCTCGACCTGTCAACTCAACTAGAGGCGCGACTAAAAAAAGAAATAAATAATAGGAAATTAAAAACAAAATTTCTAAAAATTCTATATTTCTAAGAAAAGACTCAATTAAAATACGACTATACTAAAATAGACTCGATGTCACATTTTATGAGAAATTTATCAAAAATTCGATAAAATTTCCTTTGTAAAATGGACATCTCTTTACAAAAGTAGAGTCAACCTTGCATAGAAAAACACTTCAAATAACTGCAACAATTTCAAATCTCGGGTTAGACCCCCGAACTACACTTTATGCCTAACCGAGAACCAATTTCACAAATCACAATATAAATCAATAAAATTCCATTTCAATACCAAAATTAATTTATTTACACAATAAAAACGTAAAAGACATTTATTTACAAAATAATTAATAAAATCCACATTGAAAATCAAATTATGCTATATAGGCCCTTATTCTAATTTTCAAAATTAAATAGCATTTAATTACCGATAATTAATTAAATTATTCAATTATATAATTAAGCAACCAAAAACTCATTTAAATCATAAAAATTATAAATACTATTTTATTCAAATATTATTCCAATAATTATTAATAATTAGCTAAAAATAGGAATTAATTCATAAAATTATTTTTATATTATTTATTACTCTTATCCAAAACATCATAATTCACCATAATTTCAATTAAAACACAACATTTACTAATTTATACTAATTTTCTCAAAATTTCTTTTTTGACATAAATATTTGAAAGTTTGTAATAAAAATTCGGTACATAATTTTAATAAACTTCCTTAACAAAACTTGCTTAAATTAACTAGTGAAATTTATTAAAAATATAAAAATTTTTCGGCTTAAGAATAGTGTCGTGAACAGTAACTCGAGACCCAAAAAATTCAAAAAATTCCTAAAAATAATTTTTGAAAACCTTACAATACATACAATAATCAGTCCTAAATAACCAATATCAAATAAAATCAAATTAACCTTCAATTTAATAATTTAATAAAATTACCCAAATTTAAGTTTTGTGAAATTTGAGTTGTTACCAGTTAAATTTCTTGAAATTAATCAAGGATTATCGAAGCTCGGGTCGAGAGCTTCAATTCAATACCACATTTAGCCGGAGAGCTCGCTAGAAAAGTCACCGGTCTTCCTCCTCACCAACCGACACCGATGGAAATTGAGGGGAGAAGAAGAAGCAGCTCCGGCTACTACTGCAACTATTGGCTGTGGCGAGGGCGTCTTCTAGTGGCAATGCAACGTGTTGAAGCAGCAGCGATGGCAACAGACGGTGGTAGGTGGTGGTGCTGCTTGCTGTATCGCGCTGAAGAGAAGAGAAAGAAGGAGGGAAAGAAGGAAAAGAGGGAAGGGAAAATGAAAGGGAAGGAAGGAAGGGAAAAGAAAAAAATTTTCTTTTATGTATTTTTATATATATAAAAAAGACAAAATAAATATAGTATATTAAAGTAAAATATTATTCCCAATTATTCTAACCACAAAATACGTTAAAATGTACACAAATACACTAAATCAATACTAAAATTAAATTAATAATATTAAAATAATATTTAACTCCAAAAGTTAAATTTAACTCCACTAAAATCAAATATCACAATTTAATATAATAATATAGAATAAAAATAATTATTAAAACTGCATATATTGAAATATAATTTCTTAATTTAATTTATAAAAATTTAGGTCTTTACAATCTCCCTTTTTTTAAAAAAAAATTGTCCCCAAATTTTTCGATAAATAAAATACAAAATCTTAATGAAAAAGATAGGGATAGGCCACCCACATCACTACCTTTGTCTCCCATGTGCAGTCCTCTGCTATGTGGTTACTCCACAACACCTTCATCATTGGGATCTCTTTAGTACAAAGTTGACAAACTTGGCAATCCACAATCGCCATAGGATATTCCTCATATGAGATATCTTTACTAATCTCCACAGTCTGAGGCTGAAGAACATGAGAAGGATCAGAAACATACTTCCATAGCATAGATACATGGAACACAGGGTGAATTCGAGATAATTTAGGTGGCAATACCAATCTATGAGCCACCTCTCGAACGTATCTTGAATGGCCCAATGTATTTTGGGGCTAATTTACCTCTCTTACCAAACCTCATAAATCCCTTTATTGGAGACACTTTTAGAAACACCATGTCTCCAATGGAAAAGGACACATCCTTCCTCTTCAGGTCTGCATAACTCTTCTGTTTACTGAAAGTTATCCTCAACTGCTGCTGAATAATGGGAACCTTCTCAGAAGTAATCTGCACCAATTCTGGACCTGTCAACTGTCTCTCCCTAACTTCCTAACACAATAGTGATCTACACTTCCTACCATATAGTGCTTTATACTGGGTCATCTCAATACTTGCATGATAACTGTTGTTATATGCAAATTCTATCAATGGTAAATGTATGTCCCATTAACCACCAAAGTCAATCACACACATCCTCAACATATCCTCAAGGGTCTAAATGGTCCTTTTTGACTAACCATCTGTCTGAGGATGAAATGTTGTGCTGAAATCAAGTCTAGTACCTAATGCCTTATGCAACTCTTACTAGAAGACTGAGGTGAAAGTAGCTCCTTTGTCAGACACTATGCTCACCGGTACCTCGTGAAGATAAACAATTCTATTGACATACAACATTGCTAATCTGTCAGTAGAGTATGTCTTCTTGATCAGCAGAAAGTATACTGACTTAGTTAGCCCATCTACTATCACCCAAATAGCATTATAACCACTAGTTGTACAAGGCAATCCAATCATAAAATCCATAATAATCATATCTTACTTCTACTCTAGGATAGGCAATAGCTATAATAATCCTACAGGCCTTTTATGCTCTAGCTTCACTTACTAATAAGTAAGGCATTTAGATACAAATTCTGCTATATCCTTTTTCCTTCCATTCTACCAATATGTATCCTTCAAGTCATAATACATCTTGGTAGAACATGGATGAACATTGTAAGTAGAAAAATGTGCCTCTTCCATGATTTCTTTTCTCAGCTCATCCACATCTGGCACACACAATCGAGTACCTAAACGCAACACACCCTCATTATCAATTATAAATCCAATGTACCTACCTTTTTTCACTTCAAATATGATATTCTACAACTGTAGGTCCCTTCTCTGTGCTGCCTTAACTCGATCCAAGTACACTGACCATACCTTGAACTAAGCAAGGATGCATTTCTTAGTCACCTTCAATTGCAGTCCTTGGTCAATCAACTCATACATCTCCTTAGCAATTGGTCTCCTCTTAGTACTAATGTGTGCAAGGCTGCCTGCTGACTTTATGCGTAAAGCATCTGTAACTACATTTGCCTTGCTTGGATGGTATAGAATAGAGCAATCATAGTCCTTTAAAAGTTCCCTCCATCTTCTCTGCCTTAAATTCAGATCCCTCTATTGGAATATGTACTTGAAGCTCTTGTGGCTGGTGTATATTTCATAAGTCACACCATATAGGTAATGCCTCCAAATCTTTAATGCAAACACCACTGTTGCCATTTCCAAGTCATAAGTAAGATAATTTTGCTCGTGCTTCTTTAACTACCTTAAAGCATAAGCAACCACTCTTCTATTCTACGTTAACATATAGCCTAATCCTACACGAGAAGCATCATAATACACCGTATAACCTTCATTCCCAAAAGGTAAAGTCAACATTAGAGCCAAAGTCAATAAATCCTTAAGCAGCTAAAAGTACTCCTCACATCTATCTGTCCACATAAACTTAGCATTTTTTTGGGTCAGCCTTGTTAAAGGTGCAATAATTTTGGGAAAATCCTTCATAAATCTCCTATAATTGCCAACTAAATCCAGAAAACTCCTTACTTTAGTGACTGATGTGAGTTTTGGCCACTCTGTAATAGCTTCTATTTTCTTAGGATCCACTTGTGTGCCATCTTTGGATACCATATGGCTTAAAAATGCCACTCAATATAACCAGAATTCACAATTCAAAAATTTGGCATACAGTTAGTGCTCTCTCATAGTCTGAAGCACCAACCTCGAATGCATTACATGATTTGCCTAACTCCTAGAGTATACCAGAATATCATCAATAAACACAATCATAAATCGGCCCAAGAATGGTCAAAACACCTTGTTCATTGAGTCTATAAACACTGTTAGGACATTAGTCAACCCAAAGATCACTAAAAATTCATAATGTTCATACCTTATCTGAAATGCAGTCTTGGGTACATCTCCACCTCTAATTCTTAATTGATGGTACCCAGACCTTAAGTCAATCTTAAAGAAACACTGAGCTCCTTGTAACTGATCGAACAAGTCATTAATCCTTGAGAGTGGATATTTGTTCTTGATGGTAACCTTATTCAACTGTTTATAGTTAATACAGAGTTGAATACTACCATCCTTCTTCTTCACGAATAACACAGGAGCACCCTAAGAAGATGTACTAGGCCGAATGAAACCTTTATCAAGTAATTCCTACAACTGCTCTCTCAACTCTTTCAACTCTGTAGGCGCTATTCGATATGGTGGCATAGAGATGGGAGCTATACCAGGCACCACATTGATACATAATTCTATCTCCTTATCAGGTGGCAAACCTGACAATTCTTCAGAAAAAATATCTGAAAACTCGCACACCACTAGCACCCTTTATACTGCCCTAATATTTGCTTGTTTATCTTTGACTAAAACTAAGTAGCCTTGACAACCTCTTTTAAGCATTTTTCTATCTGTGATTGTAAAAATAATATTTCAAGGCATTGAACTTTTATCACCTCTAAATCCAAATTCCTCCTTAAATGGAATTCTAAAAATTACTTCCTTCTTTTGACAGTCAACCATGGCATAATACTGTGCAACCAATCCATCCCCAAAATTATATTGAAATCAATCACATCAAACATAACCAAATCTGCAAGCAACTCTCTACCCTCCACCAATACTAGACAAGATGGAAAGAATACATCTATCTCTAACTTATCACTAAGTGGAGTTGCTACAGATAAGGGAATCAATAACTTGGAAGGCTGACATGTTATGCTAGAAGCAAATGCAGGAGACACAAAAGAGTGCAAAGCACCCAGATCAAACAAGACTCTAGCCTCAAAGTAGCATACTGGGAGAATACATGTCATAATTGCATTGGATGCTAAAGCATCCTGAGGAGTCAAGGTGAAGACCCTAGCCTAACCATGACCTACTTATTGTGAAGTGGATGGTTGTGCATATCCTCTACCCCTAGCTCTACCTCCAAAACCTTTACCCTGTTGGCTCAAATACTGAGTCAGTCACTGCTGAGGATATATAGGTGTCTGATACTATTAATACACCTGCTATTACAAATGAGAGACTTATAAAGAAGATCCCTGAGCATATGATAGCTGGAACCCATAATTAGGATAATCCCTGGCAAAATGCTCAAATTATCCACATTGAAAACAAGCTCATTGAGGCCAATGACACGGACCCTGATGCACTCACCCATAAATGGCATATGCACTAGCCCCAGATCCTGAACTACCATGTCTAAAGCTCTTAGCACTACTGCTACTACTAGCACTAATACCAAACTTAATAGTCCTACGACACCTACGACTCTGAGCATAATTGTGCCTACCGGTCTAATATGCTCTAAACTGTCTACTCTACTGAGAAGTTCCCCCTAGTTGAGTACTTTGCTGCCTATCTAGAAAATAGACTGCTGAACCCCCTGAGTTGATTTGCTACTGCCACACTCGTAAGGATCCAATATAGTGCCATATCGGATATGTCTCCATTCAAGTTATTTGGCCTCCTCAACCACACTTTCAAGGCTACAATCCCCTGTCTAGATGCCAATATAAGCTGGGCCTAACCTAGTCACATAAAGCTCACTGCTCTCATCTTATCCTGCATCACATCCGCAGCATGGCATGACAATCTGAAGAACTCTTGAGTGTAGTCTCCAACTGACCAATCTCCTTTAGTAATGTTCAGCAACTGCCATTTGTAGTTCTTCCTCATCAATGCTGGGCAAAAAAACCTCATAAACCTCTCCTTAAAATCCAACCAGGTCATCATAGTCATGTGGGGCTAGATGGACTACATGAACCATTCCTAAGTTATTGTTGACATAAATAACTCCACTATCATGATCTACTAGTAGTCTGAGTATCCTGTCCTGGTTCTAGCCTTGATGGTATTTATGAAATTTAGAGCATCCCCTGTATCATCGAAAGAAACTCACCTAACTCTAGAGTACAGTAGGGTGACATTAGCATCTGTCATCCCTTGAGTCCTTTACTAAAGCATCTGTTGTACTAGAGGCATTGCTTGGTTAAGAGCTACCAAACCTTTATTAATTCCTGCCATACCCACTGTAAAGGCTGTAGGATCCTCTACTGGAACTTTAGTCCCTGCCTGCGGCTGTTCCTCGCCTCTGAGCTGCTACTACTCTAGCTCTACCCCTACCTCTACCTCTACCTCTACCTCTACCTCTACGTCAAGGAGTAGGAGGAAGAATCTCATCCTGAATAAACTATTCATCATCATTCTCCTTAAAGGCTGCTTCCGTAATAGGAGCAATTCATGCTTACCTCATTCTGAAAAGAGACACAAATGAATTCAAGATAAGACAAAAAATACTACATAAGTGCAGAATGCAAGAGACAAGGAACATAACAAGTGACAATCATCAACCTATTATCGTAGTAGTTCATGAAAAATAGACAATGACAACCAAAAACACATATAAAATGAGCCAAAACTCTGATACCAACTTTGTTACAACCTAAACCCAAAAAGGAACATGTGACCGGCATTAGGGAATGAGAATACATAAAGTACCTAAAACCTATAGTAAACCTTAAGAAAAATTTCAATAAAATATAGACAATAATAAAATGAAGTATTTAAATAAAGATAAATAACACAACTAAATTAACATCCATAACAAACTTATATAAAATATAATAATAATAATCTTTAATACAAGTTCTAGTACATACGTCAATTCATAAAATACAACATAATATTTAACTACTTCTACTACTGTGATATTTTAGATTTAAAATGCATACATAAGGATAATATATCTCAAATAAATCTACATAAAATAGCCGGAGAAGAAAAAACCCAGCATAAGGTGGGGTGACCGACATATGACTCCCGAGATCCTAAAAAAATAATTGAGGAGATTCAGACTTTACTGAGTAAGTTAATAAAAGAAATGTATATAGTATAAAAATCTCCTTTAAAATATATTTATGAAAATAAGAAATTTATAATTTAAACCATTTAATTTTATTGAAATCATCTTTTATTGAAATAAGGTAATTAAACTCATTAAATATTATATAACATATAATTAGTTTCCTTAAATTATTTTATAAGAAAATTATTTAGAACGAACCCTAGTCCACACATCTAATAGTCTTTTGCCTCTCTTATAATCCAAAAACTGTTGGTTTTCGAGAGCAAAGCATAAACTGAGCTACTAATCACAGTCAATTCACATAAACCAATATTTACTGGTGGTTCCCGAGAGCAAAGCATCACTGAGCTACCATGTAATGACCCTTTATTTTAATTTATTAAAAATTATTTTGGGATATGCAGTGCTAATAATATTTGAAAAAAAAATTATATTATAATTATTTATGAATAGTATTTCTTTATTTTATTACGTAGAGGAATTTATTTGGAAGTTATTATTATTTAAAAATATTAATGTTAGTGTTATTATTATTATTATTATTATTATTATTATTATTATTATTATTATTATTATTAATGTTATTGTTATTATCATTATTATTATTATCATTACTATTATTGTCTTTATTATTATTAGTATTATTATTTTATGTGTGTTTTAGTGTAGTGTTTTATATATGTATATATATATATATATATATATATAAGGGTTAGGACAAAAAAATTTCAGGACATTTCTTCCTTTCTCTCCTTTTATTTCTTTTCTTTTTTCTTTTCTTCTTTCTTCTTCCCTAGCCCTTGTTGGCGTCCACCTGCTGCCACCACCCACCACCATCACCTCCCCTCCTTCTCTTCTCCCTTCCACTGCCTCCAGCATGCTAGCCTGATGCCGGAAACAACAGGAATAGCAACAGCAGTAGTGGTGGTTCCTGACATCGCTAGTGGCATTTTCAATGGTGAAAGCTTGCATTCCCAGGCTCTTTTGAATCCTCATGGTCTAGGCAAGCTAATTCTAAGTTCGGTTTAAGCTTAAATCATCCCATTTGTAAGTTTTCTTGAATTTTTGTTCAGGTCAACTTTTAGTTTTTAATTTTTTGAGGTTTATTTTCGGTGATTTAGGCTTATTTTCTTTAGAAATGTTATTGTGTGTAGCTTAAGCTTTCCAAATATATTTTTGTTGAATTTTTTTGGAATTATTTTGATTTTTGGATATTTTGGTTTCTGGCGAGTCACTGTTCCAATGACCCTCGTTGAAAAAATTTTATATTTTTAATAAATTATTTATGATATTTGGAATATATTTTGTGAAGGAAGTTTATAAAAATTATGTCCCAATTATTTACTATGAATTTTTGAAAGTTTATGTGAAATTTTAATTTTTGAAAAAATTAATATAAATTGGTGAATTTGGTTTTTAATTGAAATTATGGTTAATTAGTATGTTTTGAATAATTTTGGAATAATAAATAGTATTAAAATATTTTTTACAAATTATTTACTATTTTTAACTAATTAGTGACAATTTTCAAAAACATATTCAAATAATAAATTTATTTACTATTTTTGTGATTAAATGAATTTTTAATTATTTTTATTACATATTTGAACTATTGAAATAATTAATTGTGAATTTTACTATTTAATTTTGAATAGTTGAAAATTTAAATTTTTATTAATATTATATAATTTATTTGAGATTTTATTAACTAATTTGAAAAATAATTAGTTTTAATGTTTTTATAATTTATATATATATATATATATTGTATTGTGGTTTATTATTGACGTTTATGGATTCTAATGATTTATATTATATTATTATTAAATATTGATTTTTATTGCGAACTGTGATTATCGGTTGGGAAATTATGTAGTTCGGGGTCTCAATCCGAGGTGTTGTGCATTTGTGATTTTAGAAGTGTGTTTGCTTGTAGGATCGGCTCTACTTTCAATATAGAGATATCTATTTTACAGAGGAGACTCTACCAAATTTTTGATAAAATTTTCGTAAAATGTAACATCGGATCGATCCTGAGTTTTTGGTTTTGTTGTTGAGTCGCGTCTTAGATCGAGTCGCCCTTTAGAATTCCTAGAAGTATATAATTAGGAGTTCAATTCTAATATTGTTATTATTGTTTATTTTCTATATTTGCGCAGAGACCAAGGTCTATTGGACCAGGCTCATCGAGTCTGTCTAGAGGAGCGCACAACTGTGTGTTTTTGTATATATGCATCACATATATGACATATGATTATGAGCATTCATGTTTCCATAATGTGTTTAAACATAAATTATTTTATTAAATGATTTACTATATTTTTATATACTTTTAGTATATTTTTGGTATATTTTGATACATATACGACATATATGTTTGGTATATTCTTAATATATATATGGCATATTTTAGTACATTTTGGGTATACTTATGGTATATATGTGGCATATATATATTTGGAATATTTTTAGTATATGCTTGGTATATATTTGGGATATAATTGGTATATTTCTTTATAAAATGGATGCCATTATGTTTTAATTGTGCATTTATTATTTTCCAACAATTATATGGTTTAATTGAAGGATATCAATAGAACGTGCTACTTAGTGGGCTACACTAGTATTGTGTACATAACAATGTGTTAGATTTAGGATTTGTTATTACAAGATTTATTTGAGGAGAGATATGATTGATTGATTAATGAGAATTGCAGTGAGTGAGTAGTGTGATTGCGGGAGCTCGGTTGACCTAGTGTCTCGGGGCCAATCACACTAACAGTGAGATTGTAGGAGCTCGATTGACTTAGTGTCTCGGGGCCAATCTACTGTTCAAAAATGGAAAAGAGAATTATTTTGAAATTAAGTAAACTTGTTGGCAAGTGAGATATTTTGATTGAGGTTGCATAATATTTTATGGTTCTGTTTGATCCTTCACTTAAATAAACATTTTTCTGCATTTATTATTATATAAATCGGATTTTAGCATTTGTATGAAATGCCTATATATGTATAATATTATATTGATACTTGACTGTATATGACTTTAGGTTGCATGTATATATATTATAATAATTCACTCAATGAGAGCTAACTCCCCTCAATATTTTTTTTACAAGATCTTCTTCATCTTCAAACCTCCCTAATAGTACTTTATGTCGGTCTTCTTCAGCCTGGGCTAGACTATGTAAATTTTAAATTTGAACTCTTGTTGTATTTTAGAGACTGTAGTAGTAGTGTTATTGTGCTAGAAGTGTTGTAGTTGATTTGAGTTTCGTATCAAAATATTGTATGAAATTTTTTTATTATGATATGATATTTAAGAATTTCCTTTATATTAAATAAAGTTTTAATTGTTGTGTATTTTTATATTATTATTGCATGCATTTTTATTTTTAAGGCTTGCTACAGGTTCCAAATTCGAAAGGGTTCTCATTTCCTAACGCTGGTCATGACTTCCGGGTTGGGTCGTGACATACTAGTCCTAGTAATATACATAATTCATGCCCGAGAGGAAAGCATCACCGATCCACACACACATTCACCACTTACTCTCAATTTTACCGGTGGACATACGGTTCTGATAAAACCTATCAGGTAGCCCGTTCTACCGTAATTTATTTTAAAATAAATAAATATAAATAAACAAAAAAGATTACAATAAAATAAAATTTACCAATCATGTGAAAATTTAATATAAACATGCTTATATAACTATAACAATAATAAGAGAATTTAATTTAAACAAATATTCTTATAATAATATAATTCTTTAATAAATTCTCCTATTTATCGAAGTTAATCAAAATATATATATATATATATATATATATATATATATATATATATATATATATATATAATTCAATTATTAACTTATAGGTGGAATATGCTCCTCTACACAGTCACGTTCGACCTATCGACTCAACTGGAAGTGCGGCTAAAATAAATAAATAAATAAATAATAAGAAATTAAAAACAGAATTTCTAAAAATTCTAAATTTCTAAGAAAAGACTCAATTAGAATACGACTCTACTAAAATAAACCTGATGTCATATTTTACGAGAAATCTACCGAAAATTCCGCATAATTTCTTTAAAATGGACATCTCTCTACAAAGTAGAGCTAACCTTGCACAGAAAAACAATTCAAATAACCACAACAACTCCAAATCTTGGGTTGGGCCCCTGAACTATACTTTATGCCTAACCGAAAGCCAAATCACAATATAAATCAATAAAATTCCATTTAAATATCAAAATTCATTTATTTACACACAAAAAACGTAAAAGACATTTATTTACAAAATAATTAATAAAATTCACATTTAAAATCAAATTATGCTATATAGGCCCTTATTCTAATTTTTAAAATTAAATAACATTTAATTACTGATAATTAATTAAATTATTCAATTATATAATTAAGCAACCAAAAACTCATTTAAATCATAAAAATCATAAATACTATTTTATTCAGATATTATTATGATAATTACTAATAATTAGCTAAAAAATAGGAATTAATTCATAAATATTATTTATTACTCAAAAATTATCCAAAACATCATAATTCACCATAATTTCAATTAAAACATAAAATTTACTAATTTATACTAATTTTGTCAAAAATTCATTTTTGACATAAATAATTGAAAATTTGTAATAAAAATTTGGTACATAATTTTAATAAACTTCCTTAACTAAACTTGCTTAAAATAACTAGTAGAATTTATTAAAAATATAAAAATTTTCCGGCTTGGGAATAGCGTCGTGAACAGTAATCCGAGAGCACGAAAATTCAAAAAATTCCTAAAATTCACAAAAATAATTTTTTGAAACCTTACAATACATATAATAATCAGTCCTAAATAACCAACATTAAATAAAATCAAATTAACCTTCAATTTCATAATTTAATAAAAATACCCAAATTTAAATTTTGTGAAATTGGAATTGTTGACAATTAAATTTTTCAAAATTGATCAAGGATTATTGAAGCCCGAGTCAAGAGCTTCGATTCAAGCCCACATTTGCCCGGAGAGCTAGCCGAAAAAGTCACTAGTTTTCCTCCTCACCAATCGGCACTGATAGAAATCAAGGGGAGAAGAAGAAGAAGAAGCGGTTCTAGCGACTGCTACAGTAGCTGGCGGTGGCAAGGGCATCTTTTAGTGGAAGTGCAACATGCTGGAGTGGCGGCGGTGGCAGCAGACGAAAGTGGATGGCGGTGCTGCTTGCTGTATCGCGTGGAAGAGAAGAGAAAGAAGGAGGGAAAAAAGGAAAAGAGGGAAGGGAAAAAGAATGGGAAGGAAGGGAAAAGAAAAGAAAAGGAAATTTTCTTTATATATTTTTTTTATATAAAAAAACACAAAAGACAAAAATAATATATTATATTAAATTAAAATATTATTCGCAATTATTATAACCACAAAATACGTTAAAATGTATATAAATACACTAAATCAATAATAAAATTAAATTAATAATATTAAAATAATATTTAACCCCAAAAGTTAAATTTAACTCCACTAAAATCAAATATCACAATTTAATATAATAATATAGAATAAAAATAATTATTAAAACTGCATATCTCAAAATTTAATTTATAAAAATTTAGGTCCTTACATATACTATTGCTTTGATTGAGCCCATTATGGTTGGACATTACCTCGAGTCTTTCCTCCATTCCTACCATAAGGTAGATTCTTCTTTTTGTTGGTAAAGAGCGCTACCTCTCCAATATTCAAGAAGACTCTAGCCATTTGTTTTGCTAGAGTTTCTTGTCTTACCAATAGATTCTCTAATTCTTTAATTAAAGGTTGTGTGGTCCAACCTTGAATTGCAACCATGAAACTATGGTATTATGGTCGTAGTCCGTGAATGATAATTCTCCTCATTCTGCTACTGGCTATCATGGATGTCTCATCCAACTCAGTAATTTCTCGGCATAAGGACTTCACCTTGGTAAAATACTGACTAATTATCATATCTTTTTATGAGATAAACATTAGTTCATTTTCCAACAGTTGAAGTCTGACGTCATTCTTCTTTGAGAACTGCAAAGCAAGAGAATCCCAAGCCTCTTTCGGTGTGGTAGCATCTCTAATGTACTCCATCATCTCCTCTTCAATAGTTGTTTTAATGGCAAACATGGCTTTTCCAACTTTAATTCTCCATTTTATGGGATTGCCATTATCATCATCTAATGGTGGTGATGTAGCCTCCGTCCTAACAATAATCTCCCAGAGATCTTGACCTTACAAGTATGACTCCATGCAAGTCCTCCACATGCTATAATTATTATTATTTAATTTTTTAATAACACCAACAATTCTAGATTCTACCACAGTGACTTGGATTTAGCAACCTTACGTTTCACCAAGTAAGCGTGGTTTGAATCAATGAGCTTCACAGTTACAAACTGTACACATGCAAAATCTCCCCCTATCGTAAATTGAAAATTTCTCAAAAAATCTTTTGTGATGTAGAAAATCAATCAAAATTGCAACCACAAAGCATACTTAGAATTTCAAGAGAAATTACAACTACGGCTCTGATACCACTTGTTGAAAATTAGGTGTATAAAATAATAAAATAGCATATAAAAATGGGACAATAAAATAGTGAACAATAAATATTTTTTACTAATATAAAAGTCACTATTACAAAAAAATTACTACAACCCAAACAAAAAAAGTTTTCACTCTTGGACACTTGCTCACACTAGTATCCCACACTCACTCAATTATTTTTCAAGCACACCACTCACACCCTTACACAACTCATTTTGCTTGTTTTGCGCTCTTCCCCTTTCTTGATACCCCACACTACACACAAATGAACCACTCACTCTTAATGCACATACTTGCAAATGCCATCCAAGGCCTTTTATATAGGCCATAACATGTATTAAAAAAAAAACCAAAAACAAAGAAAAGAAAACTAAAATTTCCAACTTTGTAGGGGCTGAAATAGAAAACTAAACTTTACAACTTTGATAACTACTGTGTGCCACCAACCATTCACCTAAATTGACAACTAAAGTGTGCTATAAAAAATCTAACTAAATTTAGCTAATTTTTTTTTTATTAACAAAATCTTCTAAATGATATTAATAATAATTTTAACAATAATGTCGTAGCAATTTTATAATACTTACTTGCACAAAAATTACGCATAGATCTATCAACAATATTAGATATGAATAATAAGAAACAAAAGAAGAGGAGGTGATTGCTAGTCAAAGAACCAACTACATCGGCCCCTTGAAACTACAATAAACCAAAACAAGGTTACATTTTACAGAGGTGAAAAGGAATATATATCACCAAGAGCACATGCCACAACGTGTAAATAGTTGGGAATTTGTTAGTGGATGTATAGTGATTAAAGAAAGATGTCTTAACACACACACATATATATATATTATGATGTTTATAATTTGGATTTGAAGATTAAAAAAACTAAATATGGAGAAATGAAACTAAAAATAAATCTCCAAAGACATGGGGCCTGATCTTTTCAGTTGTCGCATAAAACAAATGATGGAATTTTGAAACAAATCTTAAATTAATCAGATTCAAATGTGCCAAATTCTTTCCATTTTTTGCTCCGCACCACATGAAATGACCGTACCATAATTTCAATTGCTCCAATAATATTACATATACTGTAACAAGTTGGAAAAAAGTTAAAATTGCGAAAAGGACTGGCTAACGAATTCAAGTACAATGCATCTTTTATAGGATAAGTGTTATATATCTTAGCCGAGTAGATTAATAATATAGTTTTTTTGATGTATTAATATAAAGGTTAAGAATTTGATTTTTATTTTTTTTTCTTCAGTTAAAAAAATATTACAAAGTTGTTTTTATTTAAATGTTGTTTTTTTAGTTAATCAACATTTTTATACATTATATTTACTAGTTTGGAACTTTTTGCTTGTTCGTGAGTAATCTATACCACTTCAAAAAGTAGATTCAAGTCCTATCTAATTACTTGTTAATGTGCTCAAATTATTATGCTGACCACTGAATCATATATATATAAATTACAACCCAGTAAAAAACTTTGATGGAACTAAAAGGTTGCCCAACATAACATTCGAGTACGATCTTAAAGAGGAAAAGCAAAATATTATTTGGATATCAAATAATGATTAACATTGGATTAGTACACTCTTCTAATGATGTCTCTTCCTCAACTTTATACAAAAAAGAAAAAAAGGAAAAAGATGAATAGTTACATTTGTTTTTATGGTAGAAATGCATTGCATATCATCAATTAATCATTAATCATCATCATCTATAATTAATATGTATGTTCTTAGCCTTAAAGTCTCCAAAACATTGAATCAAAACTAGATGAGTCAAGTCACCCTCACACACATAGGACGTTAATTGGGCCATCATGCAAATTGTCACAAAAGGAAAAAAAAACTTCAAAGTACTTCTCTGCATCATAAAAGTAAGGAAAAACATAGATTTATGTCGCGAGCAACGACAGTTGCAAATAGTGATATTCATTATTAATAATATTTACTTTTTTAACTATTATTTTTTTATATTTATATTATAATAAAAAATAAATTTATAAATTATATATATTTAAATTTTTGAATGATAGATTTATCTTAATATTTTTAGATTTTAGATTTTAAAAATATTATTTAAAAAATTGAATTTAAAAAAAATTTAAAAAATAAATTTTAATTATCATTGAAGACAATATTGAAATTGTTCCCAAAAATTGTTGTCTTTCAGTGAACCTTATGAGTCACGATGTCTATCATTATCCTAAAAGTAAAAGGTGAAAAAAATGGAAATAAAAATGAAAATGTGATCGTGGAGGCTAAGAAGAGCTGCAAAATTATCAAGAGCTAGTTTAATTTTTTACTCTTAATTCTTTTGCTTAATAAGAGCTTTAGGATAAGATTGTTCGTGAAGATTTTATTTTCAGATCCCAATTTTTGGTTTTAAAGACCAAGCCAAAGCCAGGAAGTCATTTTATGAAAAATGGCTTCTGTTTGTACAGTCTGGGAAAATGTTTTCCTTTGGAGATTTGTTTTTTTTTTTTTTTTGAAAAATTATCTCAATCTCAAGTGTATTATAATTTTAAGATTAAATTTGATGTAGCATTTTTATGTTATAGAATTAATTTTTTTGTTTTTTTTATGCCTCATGCTGGTTTAAAAAATTTAATGAGTATTTGAATATATAAAATACAAAAATTAATGTTTTATCCTATTGAATCAATTTTTTAAATTTAATGATTTTTTTTTTGTTATGAAAAAAAAAAACATTTTAGAAAAGATTGTTTTCTGAAAACAAAAAGAGCCTAGTTAAGTATGTAAAAAAAAAAACAAAAACAGAGAGAGAGAGCCCAGTGAAGTATAAAATTAAATAGGATATAATTTTCTTTGTTAAAAAATTTCATCAAATTTCGACTCCCTTCCTAGTGGCCTTGATCATTGGCTTCTTCATGATGTTTGTGGGGTTGCTTACCTACGTATTATTTCTTCTGAGAATTTATCACCAACTTAGTTACTTAATGTGTGATTAGCGGCAAATGCGTGCGATTGCACCATTTAATTAATAGTTAGATATGCATTATTAATTCCTTTCACAATGAAATTAAGCTATCAACAGCCAATGAATAGAGAATAATAAGATTGGGTGGGTAGTACGTAGTGATTTCAAGATCCTATATCCCAGCTTTTCCCGCATAATTTTATTATCATATGCATATATATATATATATATATATATATATATATATATATCCATGATACATGTAACAGGTATTTAAAATAAAAGAAAATTCTTCAAATTCTTCTTTTGAATCTAAAAATGCAGAAAGAATTGAGTGAACTCGTTGTGTCATAATTTAAACACCTAATATCTTATTTATTTGTTTGTTTATTATTGTAATTATAAAAATAAATTAGAGACATTTTTATAAAATATCTCAACTAACAGTACACTGTTCATATAACTGGTTAGCATGATAAATAGTGATTTAATGGTTACTTCACTCTAAAAGACATTATCTAATGTAAAATTTAAAATTTAAAATTATCTTTTATAAGATTTAAAAAGAGAGATTATCCTCCCATACAATTTATTCCTTATAAATAAACCATAACCATATTTATTTATTTAGCATTCCTGAAGGGGACAGGCATGCATGCAGAATTCTTCAGGTGGCAAGCAACGATCTTGCAATTTTTCCATTACCACCGCGGGGAAGAAACCCTCCAGGAATAGACTCGTCACCGGTGCCATGTAAAATCCTTAAAATCTCTGGCGGAGTTCTTTGATAAGACAGGGAATTAGCATCAGCTGATAGGATGTTACTGGTTGTTCTATTCTCAGAGCCAAAATTTAGAGGCACAAATAAACCTTCATCTTTGATTCCACACATTGCAAGCCGATTCCTGTAGGCTGAGATGCGGCTAGTGAAATCAGCCACTGTTAATTTGTATGGCAGGACTAGCTCGTTGGCTCTGTTATACAGTAGTGTTCTTATAACTGCATCTTGACCTGCTTCCACACCCAACAGGGAAGCCACCAGCTAAACCATAATGAAATAAAAATTAATCAGCATTCTACTAATTGAATATTTTGATTCGTATTAGAATTTGAATTCAAGGTTTTAATAGAATTTGAATTTAGATGACTTAAATAGCGATAAATTTACACAACAGAAAACTATATTTCTCCTTTAAATAGAAAAAAATTCAGTTTTTATAAATTAATAATGGCAGATTTTAAACCTTTATATCTAATTATACTCTTTAAAAAAACCTATTAAATCACTTTCTCACAGGCAGGTTGTCACAGGTTTTAAAAAGGGTTCTATTGTCATTAAATAATGAAAAATAAATTTAATGGAATGAAATTTATATTGAATGATGTTTAGAATTTGGCATGTTACAGAAAGCGGGAGAGGGTAGAGATGCTTACTGCTCGTGAGCTGTTGGCAGTGAGAGCTGGAAGAGTGCCAACATAACCCACAAGTCCAGCGTAAGGAATGATATAGGATGCTAAGAGAAAATTGACGGTGTTTGCGTACGGGTCGAATGGGGGAATCAAAGGGCAACCAACTGCTTCCTCGAGTACTTCGGCGAAATTTTCGGAACTCAAATTTAATAAAGGCCTCGGAACTCCACCCACTCTTGTAATAATAGCTCTGCATGTAAATATCTAACCTATTATTATCTTCTGTTTTTTTAAAGAAAAAAAACATAACGTAGTGCTATCACACCATAATATAATTTACTTTCAAATTAATTGTAACGCCATTACATTTTATCTTAAATTTTAATTTACATGATTTTTTATATCTGTAATCCAAAATAATGATTAACTATTATGAATTTTGATATTTATAGCCAAAAAAATTAATTCAAAATTTCATTAGAAGAATACTTAATAGTATGGAGTATAATAAGTTTCTAACTTCTTGATTTTAATTTGCTTAATTTATCAAAAAATTTTAAAAAAATTAAGATAAAGGAGATAAAAGAGACCTGAGGTGACCAACTTCTTGGTAACCAAACTCCTCAATAATCCGACGGGTGGTAATATCAAGATTAGCCTTCCTAGCACCAACTGGAGCAGGACCTCCCTGGCTTAAGCTAGGAGCAAAGACATCAAGACCAATGCCTAGTGCACCGATTAAGAAAAATTCTGCTTCCAAGAATTCAAGGTTTAGGGCAAACTGGATTCTGTCTTTATCGTTTGCCACTATTGGCCCGCATAAGGGATCACTCCTTACCTTCAGGGCAACAAGAAATGTAATGATGGTAAACAATAACAGTGGAATTCTCATTTTTTTCATTCAAATATTGTGTATAGCTAAACCAGTTTTCTGTTGATGTGCCTACATTCATCTGCGCAATAAATTCCCTTCTTATAGTTGCTCACACTGGTTGAAATTTAATGAATTAATTTGACTCACTAGAGTAGCTTTATTATTGGATAGGCTCCAAGCTATGAATTTAGTACCTACAGAACCGAGTATTTGCAGAATGCCATGTTACTGTATTTTAGTATTTGGCGGATATTACAAATGGAGGGAGATATCATCTGTAACACTTTAACCATTAAATTAACGATGCAAGATAAACAAACTAAAATAAAAGCTAAAAGAAATGTTTATTTATATTTAGAGTGTGTTTGGATTAATTTAAAAATAAAAATTATACAAAATACATACAACACACACAGTGAATTAGAAATAGGACACAATCTTTCACAAAACCATGGTTGTTTGAATCGAAGTTAAAGAAATATAAATGTTACTAACATATTAATCCCTTTAGCTTTGTTTGGTAAATTTTAGACAATTAAAATTAATTGTTAACCTCTTAACAATTAAATATATTTTTATTAACTTAATTGGAAATAGGATAAATGATGCAGAACATATTGCAATTCAGTTAATGGAAGAATTCGATAGGAAGGGTGTTGGTTTGTAAAATTCCTACATTGGAAATTGGAAATTTGAGCGAAAAAGAGGGAGGAGTCTTTAGTTATAAATAGACTCCTCCCCCCTTTAGTTAAGTGTGTCAATCATCACTTGTATTTGGTGAAGCACTATAAACTATTAGTTATACTAGTAGAAAATTTATTTAAAATTTTTCTTGGATATACTTAAACTTTTGGGTGTGAATGAGAATTAAATTTTTTGTAGTGTGGTTGTACTTATTTTTCACATAGTGAATATTTTTCTCTTGGTTGTTTCTTGATAACGCACATGATGTTTCTCCATTTGAGAGTTTTCCATGTTAAATTATTGTGTGTTTTTCTCTTTTAATTTTTCAAGTATTTTTATTCAAGTTGTGATCTAAAGGAGTAAAGGTACTTGTGCATTGAAAGGGATCTATTGTCTCCAACAGAGCTTTTGATTTATTTTAGTATGCTCTGTGGTTGTGGCTTAAGCTGATCTTTCACATCAGAAAAAATTTTCTTGGTCAAAATGGCATTCTACATTGACAGTTTTTTTTATAGAAATTGTTGTGATCTAATTGTAGGTCCTTTGTATTGTATTTATTGAGTGTAATATTGTGTAAGTAAGTGTAGCCAAGAAAGTTTTGTCACAAAGGCTATAATCGCCTAAGGAGGTTGAGACTTAAGTGATACCGTTTGTGTCCCCCCAATCTTTCCTGGAAACTTTCTTAGTGCATTTTGTAGATACAATTGTTTACTCATCATTCACGTGTTAGGTCACTGTAGCAGGAAGTACTGTTCAAATATACGAAGGTACTGTGCATTGTTGATAAAAAATGAGTTTCAGATTTGATATTGAGAAATTTGATGGGAGAATAAATTTTAGGTTGTGGCAAGTACAAGTCAAGGATATACTAATCCAGTCTAGATTGTATAAGGCATTAAAGGGAAAGCTAGCTTCTTTGTCCGAAGGAAAGGAACCAATTAAATCTGGTGACAGTAGTGTAGACACGGGAAAATCCAAGATGAGTGAAGAACAATGGGAGGAGCTAGACATGAGATCAGCATGTCAAATTCATCTTTGTCTAGCCAAAAATGTTCTTGCTAATATTGCTGGATGGTCAACAACAAAGGAACTTTAGGAAAAGCTTGAGAAAATGTACTAGACTAAAAGTCTTTTAAACAGGTTATATTTGAAGGAGCAATTTCACAAATTGCAAATAAAAGAAAGTACAAAAATTTCTGACCACCTTAGTGTACTCAATGGAATTGTTTCTGAACTGAAATCTACTGGAGTGAAAATTGATGATGAAGATAAAATGTTAAGACTTATTTGGTCTCTTCCATCTTCCTATGAGCATATGCAAACTATTTTAATGTACGGGAAAAAGAATGTGATTTTTTCAAAAGTGATAAGTAAGCTTATTTTTTAAGAAAGAAGACTAAAAAATGGAGAGAACAAGTCTTCTGAAAGTACAACATTATCGGTTTATGGAAATGGGAAAAAGAGTAAAATTTCCAAAAAGAAAATTATCTGTTAGGGATGTGGGCAACCTGGACATGTAAAGAAGGATTGCAAAAATAGTGAAGTTAATTTGGTTAATGACTCTAAAAGTAATGTTACTAATACAATCGTTTTTTAAGAAGGAGATTATGAAATTTTTATATAAGGAAAGATATATATTCTCATGACATAATAACTACTAACTGAGTTGTCATGGAAAAGGATGTATGAAGGTAGCATGTTCACAGTTTGCACACGAGCATCGGTTGACAGTTGATGCAATATGTGTGGTAGAATTGATGTCGATGATTAATAAATTTCCTAGAAAGTCAACATTGGAAGTTGTACAATAACTTATTAGCAGTTTTTTGATATGAACTAGCCAAGGTAAAAATTCTTGGAATTGGTGAATTCTAAGTGTGTATACACTTATGGTGGAGTATGACAATTCTTTTTTTTTTTTAGAATTGTGACTGACATAGCTGATGGTGAGGTGACTATTGTTCTTTATTTTTAATCATAGGGAAGATTTGTGAGAGAATTGTTTGGAATTTTCCAAGGTGGAGATTTGTTGGTTTGTAAAATTCCCACATCGAGAATTTGAGAAAAAAAAGGAAAGAGTCTTTAGTTATAAATAGACTCCTCCCCCCGTTGGTTTAGTGTGTCAATCATCACTTGTATTTAATGTACCATTGAAAGCTATTAGCTATACTAGTAGAAACTTTATTTAAAAATTTTCTTAGGTATACTTAAACTTTTAGATGTGAGTGAGAGTTAAATATTTTATAGTGTGGTTGTACTAATTTTTCATATAGTAAATATTTTTCTCTTGGTTGTCTCTTGACAATGCCCATGGTTTTTCTCTATTTGGGAGTTTTCCACATTAAATTATTGTGTATTTGTAATATCCTGAGTTTTTAAATATTTTAATAGTGCATCGGGATATGCAGTGTTAATAATTTTTGTATATATATTTATGATATTTTTACGAGTTGATATGTATTTAAAATTTATTTTAATTATTGTATATTATTTTAAGTATTTTACGTAAAATTTTCCCAGGACTTGCATTTTTGGGAAAATTTTCACGTAAATAATTTACTATTAATTATTTTAATTAGATTTACAGATTTGCATGAACTCATATATATTTTTAAAATACTAAATAACGTATATATGTGTACTTGTTTATTTAATTAGGGTTTAATTAATTACCCTAATATTTTATTATTTATTAATTAGTTTTATTGTTATTTAATTATTTTTATTTAGTATTAAATTTTAAAATATTGAATTATGTGTGTGGTGGGTAATTTTTCTAAGTATTATATTAATATACTATATTATAAATTATTAAACTATTATTAATATTATAATATATATATATATATACAAAAAAAAATTTATTTCTTTTCTTTTCTCTTCCATTTTCTTCTCCTTCCCCTGACAACCCATCCCCTCACCCTCGCCGTCCGTTCGCCGCCGTTCAGAGTGCCTCCCCTGCGTGTCACCGTCCTCCTCCGCTGCCTCGCCGTCCCAGTCGTCTTCTCCGGCACCGGTGAGCTGAGTTTCGGCATTTTTGGCCGAAAGTTGACCTTTTCTTCACAATTCACTATTCCGGTCACCAAATTCCCTCATTATGGTGTTGTTGGACTCCTCTGAAGCCATAGAAGACGATTCCAAGCTTTGTTTAAGCTCAAAAGTTGATTTGGTATGGTTTTTCTCAATTTTTCAATTTCGGCCATAATTGATTTTTGAATTTTTTTGAGCTTTCCTTTGTGATTCATGAAAATTTCCTTAACAAATGTTGTTCCCCTTAGCTTAATCTACATGTGTGAACTTTTTTAGAATTTTTTGGAATTATTTTGATTTTTGGGTATTTTTGAATATTTTATTATTATTTTCTAATTTTCGAAAATTAATTAATTAAATTATGAAATTGTGTTTTATGATAAATATAGGTGTTGAAATGAATATAGGAATTTATTTGGAATTTTTATGAGTTTTTATGTATTTATTTTGAATTTATTTAGGTTTATGTAATTTTGGAAAATTAGGTTAATTGTGTTTTTAATTGAAATTAATTATTTAATTGAGTTTAATTATTTATATTATTGATAAATATGTGGAGAAAATTATTTTTGGATAATTATACTATTTTTGGTGAATTTTTTTGAATGAATTTTAGTATATTTATATATATATGGGTATTTTGGTAATTTTAACCTAAATTCACTAAAAATGTAATTAAATTGGTTTTAATAGTTATTTAAGTTATAAAAATGATTTCTACAAATTATTTAGTATTTTTAATTAATTAAAACTATTTTTCGTGAATTATTTTCAATTATATATATATAATATACAATTTTTCTAATAAAATGAGTTTTTATCGGTTTTTATTGTGTTTAGGGGTTAAGTACGTAATTTCTAACTATTAAATGTATTTCTATGATATAAGGGTATTTTCGGTATTTTATAATTGTTCTGTGATTGTGGACCCCGGTCGGTAGACTGTAGTTTGGAGTCCGACCGAGGGGTTGTGGATGTGTTTCTATGTTTGTTTTTCGAAGTGCATTTCTTTGCAGGGCCGGCTCTACTCTTTGAGTAGAGAGATGTCCGTTTTACAGGGGAGGTTCTGCCGGATTTTCAGTAGAATTCTCGTAAAACGTGATGTCCGGTCGAACCCTAATTCTGATTTTGTGTCTAATATTCTAGATCGAGTTTTTAGGATTTTCTGTTAGGTTTATTCTGATGTTTGTTATTTATTATTTGTTTAGTTGCGCCGAGACCGAGGCCTAGTGGACTAGGCCCGTTGGACCCATCTCAAGGAGCGCACTAAGTATGAGTTACTATTATATATATATATGCTTTAGGATGCATGATTTAGAAATATATGTTTTGTTTTGATTAAATATGCGTAAATAATTTAATCAGTACTTAAGTTTATTTTTAGTTTATTTTTGGTTTATCTTTGGTTTATTTTGGTATATCTTAAATTATATGCATGCTTTATTAAACATTTATATCTAAAATGTTTTTAAATATATATTTAGTTTATTTTACGATTATATTGGATTTATTTGACGTATATATATACTCGAAATATACCTGGTTTACTTTTGGTATATTTCTAGTATATATATGATTTATGTTGCTATTTATTTCAAATTCATGCATCATTTATTTGTGAATGTATGTTTTATATTTATTAAAGAAGGATATCGATAGAACGTGCTACCTAGTGGGCAGCACTAGAACCGAGTACGTACCGGTACGCTTATAGCATTTAGGCTATATTACTAACCATTTGTGGATATTGATGAGATTTGATTTATCTGATGTGTGACGTGATTTGGGAGTGTGATTGCTGGAGCTCGGTTGACCAAGTGTCTCGGGGCCAATCACACTGATAGTCAGACTGCTGGAGCTCGGTTGACTTAGTGTCTCGGGGCCAATCTACTGTCCAAATGGACCAAGTGAATATATTTTGGAATAAGTGAGCCTGTGTGGCTAGAGTGTTTTCTAACACTGTTTAAGGTTGCGATATTCTAGGCTTCTATTTGATCCTTCATAAACTGTGAATTTCAATAAAAATATATTAAATGATTTTTATTGCATTTGTGTGTAATTGCTTGTATACATACATACTATATATACTTTTGACTGTGTGCGTTGGCATTTAGTATGCATGTATATATATTATAGTAATTCACTCAGTGAGGTCTGACTCCCCTCCGTTGACTATTTTTCAGGAGAGTCATCGTCTTCAGACCTCAGTAGCAGGCCTGTACGCCAGATTTCTTCCGCCCCAGCTTCTTTATGTAAACTGCTTATCTGAGTCTTGAGTTTTATTTTTATAATCTAGACACTGCAGTAGTTGTAAATAAATTAAGGGTTTTATGTATTATATTTGTATGAATTATGTATTTTAAGAATTTGAACTGAAACTCGTATCAAAGGATTTATATATATGAGATGAGGATTTGATATAAATTCATTTCGTGTAAATGTTATTTTTGATATTTATGATTTTATTTCCGCTGCATTAAATAGTGTTATTATTATTATTGTATGATTTATTTTATTTTTAGGCTTGCTACGGGTTCCGGATTTGAAATAATTCTCGTTCCCTAGCGCCGGTCATGACCCCTGTTTTGGGTCGTGACAGTATTTCTCTCTTTTAATTTTTTAAATATATTTGTTTAAGTTGTGATATAAAAGGGTAAAGGTATTTGCGCATTGAAAGGGGTCCATTTTCTCCAACAAAGGGAGTGCGCACTTGAGCTTTCAAAAGCTCTAACTTTTGGGTTCGATTGAACCACGAGACTCATAATATATCAAAACGAAGTTAATTTAGAGACTTATATTTAGTAAAAAGTTTACTTATAATGGGCTAGATTTCAAGTCCAAAATTCATCATTTAGGCCCTCAAAATTAGTTTTGAAGTTTATGTTTATGTTTATGTTTATGTTTATTTGTGTTTTTTTGGTCTTTTTTCCCTTTTCAGTTAGGGTTTTGTTCCTAAACAATATTTATTTGTCATTTTCGTATGTTTTAAATAGTTTTTTTTGAATTAAAAATATAGTTTGTATTTTCTTCCCAATTTTTCAGTATTCACTTATGAATCAATGAATTTCTAGATGTCTATTTCCTAGTATTACTTGTAATCAACAAGTTATAAAAGGTTGTTTGACGGCTATTTGTGTGTGAATCAATGATAATCAACATTTATTCTTATTTTTCTAGACTTCTGCTACTTCAGTAAAGGTTTGTAAAAAAATTAATCTAATTTTCATTATTCTATCATTTTATGTTTATTTATAAATTACTCATCTCATGAGTTTTTTACAATAATAAAACGTAAATCAAATTTATAAAAAATATATATAAATCAATTTTCTATAGTGATTTTATTATTTCTATTTTAATTTTGTTTATTTTTCTTGTTTATATTTTTTTATTTTCATTTTTTTTGTCAATTCTTACGAGAATGTTAATGAATTAATCATATTAATATTGATGAAATATTATATTCATAATTTTAAATTTAATACATGAGAAATCTTATCAAATAACTAGTATATGTGTTTTTATGACTAGTTATAAAGTATAAACTAATTGTTACATGTAATTTCTTCAATTTTTTATTTTATTCTTTATCAATTATAGTCTATAAAATTTGTACTATTTTTTATATGTAAAAATGTATAAAATATATTACGTAATTTTATTTTTATGAAAATTTTTCTAATAATTTTTTAATTATTTAATATTTTAGAAATTAATTTTATTGTTTATGAAAAATTTAATAATTTATTTAACTTATGTTATTTTAATTATTTTACATATATTACAACTTCTTAAAAAAAAGTAATTACACAGTTTATACCATACTATTTATTTATCAAATATGGTTAATATTAAAATTATTACACATCTAATTGGTACTTTCTTAATAGTTATCTTTATAATTATTATACCTTATTTCTTTAACTCTAATATAGGCGCACTTTAATTTTTTTTTTAATGTCCACAAGTTTGAATTATTCACAATAATTTTATAAGTTCGTTGGAACTCACCTAAATAAATAAATAAGTAAGAAAATTCGAGGTGGAAATAACCATAATTCATCGATCTAATTAAGAATAATAAGACTGGCTGCCCGGAATAGCTAACAGCAACCAATAGCCATGCCCAACTCTCGTTAAAGTGGTCCATTGGAGTCCCGTGCTAATATCAGGCGTGGGTTAGATATTCAACGCTCCATTGGAGTCTCGTACTAATATTAGGCGTGATATTAAAGTCCCGTACTAACATTAGGCATGAGCGTGGGACTATATATAGTTCCACGCCAAATGTTGACTTTTATTTTTGTAATCCTTTAAGTTTTTAAAATATATAATAAAATATTTATTTTATAAATATATAATCAAATATTATGTAAGATTGGTAATGTATAGAGCTTTGAAATATTTTTGGACAATCAATGTTTATATGTAATTTATTTTTAATTAATATATAAATAGTAAATTCGTTTTATAATTAGTAAGAAATAATTAATTTTAATATTTGATAAAATTGAAAAATAATAGAATATATTTTTATTGGACGAACTTGTAAAAAATGTAAATATAAATGTAATGTGTTAAATGTATAAATAATATAAAATTACTAAAAAGAAATATAAATTAAGATATATTTTATAATTTTTTAGAGTTAAAAGATGAATTAATTAATTAAAAAAATACTATAATAACTTCATTTTAAAGTAAAATTCACTATATTTTAATTAAACGTATGAGTTGGAGATGATATTAATATTTCTTCTCTTTCTTTTTTTTTTTTTTTTTTTTTTCTCTTCTTGCATTGCATAAGAAGTAGAAGAGGTGGGTTGTCTTCTTGGTGTGTGGATAGCGGCCCCATTATATTTTCTTACTAATTTAAAACATATTTGGCTAAACCGTTGCCTTAGGCTGTAGCTAATTGAGATTAAGAGTTTAGTAAAATTATAACAGTAATTGTTAATGGTGTATTTAATTACATATTTATAAATTAGTACAGTGATTTTTAATGGTGTATTTAATTACATATTTAGAAATTAGTAGTTAATCTATTAAAGGTAAGATAATGAATTTTATATGAAAAATATAGCTAAGCGAAAATTCTAAATTGAAGCTAGTATAAATAGGAACTATTTAGTGCTTTAACAACTACTAATTACTAATTTTAAATTCTAACCAAATATTATTTTTAGAATTGTTGAGAAGTTAACAGTTAATACATTCTTCCAGCAGTTGCACCCAACATTCCATTAATTTGAGTGGTACTTTATTTTCTTTTTCAATAATTAATGAGATTTTGCATTATGACTTCGATAGGTTGTGAAAAGTAGTGCTGCCTTCTATAAATTTTATTGAGATTTATGTGATTTATTAACAATAAGATATTTTTTTTGGAATTGATGATCAAGAAAAGTTTTGAGCTGATTTAATATTGACCTCTTTTAAGGAGGTTTTCTTAAATTGGGTTTCTCTACCCCTATATTTTAGAGAAAATTAAAGAGAAATTTATTGAAATTATTTAGTCTATCAGGATTTTGTCCATAAAATTGCTAGAATTTTTTTTATATATAATTACATGTGAATTTTTTTATAGAGAAAATATTAGTATATACTAACTTTGATATAAAAATATTTAAATTACAGTCTATTATTTTATTTCAAAAGTAGCTGATGTGTGTTTTTTATAACGATATATTTTTTTTCATTTTTATAGTGACATCGGGATATGCAGTGTTAATAATTTTTGTGTATATTTATGATATTTCATGAGTTGTTATTTAATTAAAATTTATTTTTAATTATTTTATGTTATTTTAAATATTTTACGTAAAATTTTATCGGGAATTATATTTTCGGGAAAAATGATACATAAATAATTTAATATTGATTATTTTAGATAAATTTTCGAATTTGCATGAGTTCATGCATGATTTTAAATGTCATATTAAAATACATACATACATATATATATATATATACACCCTTATATTTAAATATTTTAGGGTTTGCTAATTATTTTAATATTGAATGCATATATTATATAGTTGTATTAAGTCATGTGTGTTATATATATGTATATGTATATAATATTAAGTTGATTTTTATATATGTGGTGTGTGATTTTACTAAATATTATATTAATATATTTTAATATAAATTAATAAAGTTATTAATATATATATATATATATATATATATATATATATATATATATATATATATATAAACTTTGTAAATTTACAACTCATACCTACCCCTCCCTCTTCTTCCTCCCGACGCCACCCCTCCTCCATCCCGCTGTAATTCCGGCTGACTACTGTCGGTGTGCCTCCCGGACGTCCACCCTCTTCCTCCAGCAGCTCCACCACTCCCTTCATCCTCTCTGGCACCGGCAAGCCAAGGAAAACCATTTTTGGTTGAAAGTTCCATTTTCTTCACACCTCACGATTCCGGCCACCAAATTCTCTCATTCCGGTGTCGTTGGACTCCCTTGAAGCCATAGAAGATGATTCCAAGCTTTTTTTAAGCTTAAAACTTGATTTGGTATGGTTTTTCTCAATTTTTCAATTTCAGCCATAATTGATTTTTGAATTTTTTTTTTAGCCTTTCTTTGTGATTCATGAATAGTCCCTTAACAAATTTTGATCCTAGTAGCTTAATATACATGTGTGAATTTTTGTAGAATTTTTGGGAATTATTTTGATTTTTGGGTATTTTTGAATATTTTAATATTATTTTCTAATTTTCGAAAATTAATTAATTAAATTGTGATGTTATGTTTTATGATAAATATAGGTGTTGAAATGAATTATAGAAATTTATTTGTAATTTTTATGAATTTCTATGTATTTATTTTTAATTTGTTTAGGTATATGTAATTTTGGAAATTTAGGTTAATTGTGTTTTTAATTGAAATTAATTATTTAATTGAGTTTATTTATTGATATTATTGATAAATATGTTGAGAAAATTAATTTTGTGCAATTATATTATTTTTGGTGAATTTTTGGAGTAATTTTAGTATATTTATATATATAGGGGCATTTTGGTAATTTTACCCTAAATTGACTAAAAATGTAATTAAATTGCTTTTAATAATTATTTAAGGTATAAAAATAATTTCTACAAATTATTTAGTATTTTTAATTAATTAAAACTATTTTTCGTGAATTGTTTTCAATTATATATATAATATACGATTTTTCTAATAAAATGAGTTTTTATCGGTTTTTACTGTGTTTTAGGGTTAATTACATAATTTCTACTTATAAAATGTATTTCTGTGATATAAGGGTATTTTCGGTATTTTCATAATTGTTTTGTGAATTGTGGACCCCGGTCGATAGACTATAGTTTGGAGTCCGACTGAGGGGTTGTGATTGTAATTTTGCATTTATTTTCGAAGTGCGTTTCTTTTCAGGGCCGGCTCTACTCTTTGAATAGAGAGATGTCTGTTTTACAAGGGAGGTTCTGCCGGATTTTCGGTAGAATTCTCGTAAAACGTGATGTCTGGTCGAACCCTAATTCTAATTCTGTGTCTAATACTCTAGATCGAGTTTCTAGGATTTTCTGTTAGGTTTATTCTGATGTCTGTTATTTATTGTTTGTTTAGTTGCGCCGAGACCGAGGTCTAGTGGACCAGGCCCGTCGGACCTATCTCGAGGAGCGCACTAAGTGTGAGTTACTATTTTATATATATATGTTTAGGGTGCATGATTTAGAAATGTATGTTATTTTGATTAATTATGCATAAATAATTCATTCGGTATTTAAGTTATCTGTAGTTTATATTCGGTATATTTTGGTATATTTTCAAATTATATGCATGTTTTATTAATAAATTATTCTTAAAATGTTTTTATGTATATTCTTGGTATATTCTTAGTTTATTTTGTAATTATATTAGATTTATTTGACATATATATACTCGAAATATACCTGGTTTATTTTTGGTATATTTCTAGTATATATATGGTTTATGTTGCAATTTATTTCAAATTCATGCATCATTTACTTTTATGAATGTATGTTTTATATTTTAATGAAGGATATCAATAGAACATGCTACCTAGTGGGCAGCACTAGGACCGAGTACGTACCGGTACGCTTATAGCATTTAGGCTATATTACTAACCAGTTTGATGATATTGATTGGAATTGATTTATCTGATGTGTGATGTGATTTGGGAGTGTGATTGCTGGAGCTCGGTTGACCAAGTGTCTCGGGGCCAATCACACTGACAGTCAGACTGTTGGAGCTCGGTCGACTTAGTGTCTCGGGGCCAGTCTACTGTCCAAATGAAACAAGTGATTATATATTGGAATAAGTGAGCCTGGATGGCTAGAGTGTTGTCTAACACTGTTTTGAGGTTGCGATTTTCTAGGGTTCTATTTGATCCTTCATAAACAATGATTTTCAATAAATATATAAAATGATTTTATTGCATCTGTGTGTAATTGCTTGTATACATACATACATATTATATATATATTATTGACTGTATGCATTGGTATTTAATATGCATGTATATATATTATAGTAATTCACTCAGTGAGGTCTGACTCCCCTCCGTTGACTATTTTTTAGGAGAGTCATCGTCTTCAGACCTCAGTAGCAGACCTGTACGCCGGATTTCTTCTGCCCTATCTTCTTTATGTAAAGTGCTTATCTGAGTCTTGAGTTTTACTTTATAATCTAGACACTGCAGTAGTTATGGTCAATTGCGAGATTGGTGAATTGTATTTATATGGGATATGTACTTTGAATATTTAAACTGAAACTTGTATCAAAGGATTTATATATGAGATATGAATTTGACTTAAATCCCGTGGTGGATTATTATTTTGATATTTATGATTTTATTTCCGCTGCATTAAGTGTTGTTATTATTATTATTGTATGTTTATTTTATTTTATTTTAGACTTGCTACGGGTTCCGGATTCGAAAGAATTCCCGTTCCCTAGCGCCGGTCATGGCCCCTGTTTTGGGTCATGACACTTTTCTCTCATTTTCAAATTCAATTTCTCTGTAAATTATACTTCTATTGATACAAAAATTAAGATTTCTGGTTATAGTTTGTTTTTGTGATTTTTTTTTTTGATATATTGTTGTTGTAGTATGGTTGTTGTGTTTGTTGTTATCAGGTTATATGGTAATTGTGTAGTTGTTGTTGTTGATAATTGTACTTGCAGTTGTTGTTAGTGGTGTTTGTTGTGAGATTGTATGGTTATTGTGTAGCTATTATTGGTAATTGTATTTGAAATTATTTTGTGATAATTGTTATCAGGTTTTGTTTGTATATTGTGATTGTTGTTGGGTTATTGTCGAGTTGTTGTCAAATTGTTGTTTGTTTTTGTGAGATTGTTTTTACTATTGTCATTTTTTAGTTCTAGTTGTTATTTTGTTGTTGTTAATTCTTTTTTATATTTTTTCTTTACTTGTCTGGTTTATTGTTTTATTTGATGTTATGAACGTAAGATTTTTATTTTTTGTTTTATCTTAGAATTGGGAACATTTTTATGTTTTAGATCGTTTTGTTACTTACTCGGAATCTTTTTATTTTTAGATTGATTTTTTATTTTATATGTGATTGCTATATTTGCTGGAAATTTAAAACTTTTCTAGTTGAATTTTTTTTTTTGCTAAAGATTTTGTTCTTGATTTATTGCAGATGTCGTAATTATTTACTGGAGATGAACGTCATTAGGTGGAGTTTTGGTTGAGTTAAGAGCTTTTTGATTGATTAGGAAAACAGAGAAAATAGCGATTTATTATACAAGAGAAAATTAGGGATTACGAGTAGGTTGAGAAGGAAGGAAGCTTATCTAGGAATATTTGGTTGATTAATGATTAAAAACGTATTTATAAAAGATTTTTTTAGAAAAGTTAGTTATAAAAAAGTGAACATAATATTTTTGATAATTTTTTCTATTTTTTTATTTATGATAACTCCTTTTATATATATATATATATATATATATATATATATTTCTTTTTTTTTTTTTGTTTATTGTTACTTCTCATTGTCAGTTAAGATATT
The DNA here is from genome assembly GCA_947683625.1 of Mallotus nudiflorus. Lineage (NCBI taxonomy): Eukaryota > Viridiplantae > Streptophyta > Magnoliopsida > Malpighiales > Euphorbiaceae > Mallotus > Mallotus nudiflorus. Next base: position 925,250 of record CANTUR010000108.1, read on the forward strand.
TTCACAGCTATATTATTAGCTGAAAAAAATTGTGTAATTAATTTTTTAAGCTATAAATTATAAATTTTAATCCTTCCTTTATCACGTAATAGTTTACGTGATGGATATTATAAAATTAAAGTTATGAATTTGATTCAATTTCTTTTCTCTTAATTTTCCATTTGTTGGAAAAAAAATTATAAATTCAGGCCAAATGTTGGTTTAATGAAATTTTACCTTAAATTAAAATGTGATTTAATTTAGTGATTTGCTAGATAGAGCATATTTGTGATTTATTTGGTAATTTATTGTTTGTTTGGTATTGATTTGACAGTGTTGTAATTGAGATGATATTTATATAATGATGTATGACTTAAAAAAAAAAAAGAAATGTGTGAACTATCTACAAAAATTAAAATATGTACCATAAATTAGACAGAAATAGTTTGAACTAGGGTAGTTGGAGGAATAAATTTTTTTATTTAAATTATCAGTATTTAAAATTTATTAAAACTAATTCAGTTTAATTTAAATAAAATTTTAAGGAGCAGAATGAATTTATTAAGAAGTAAAATATTAAAATTTTTTAATATCATAATTACATAGATATAATGTAGCTTACATGATGTAACTTATTTTGGATTTAAAGATTACTAAGAAAGCATCTCAAATTTAATAAAAAATAATACGTGACTCACAACTTAATAATATATAGGCGAATCGATTTTTAATATTTTCTTAGATGATTTCATATGATTGATTTAACTTTTCAACTATATATCGTCACGACCATTATAAAACTCCCTAGCTAATCGTAAAATGTCTATTTTCTGGATAGAAAACTCATAGCAATCTTTCCATTTCCACCTTTTGGAAGAAACCCACCAGGCTTACTTTCGTCGCCAGTTCCGTACACTGTCCTTAAAACCTCAGCTGGTGTACGGGCGTAGGAGATTGAATTTGCATCTGCTGATATTATATTACTTTCAGTTCTATGCTCAGCTCCAAGCTCTTTAGGTACAATCAAGCCTTCATCTTTGTTTCCACACAAGGCAAGCTCATTCCTTAGCCATGATAGTCTGTTAGTGAACTCCGCAACTGTTATATCGTATGGCACCACTTTCTCGTCAGCTATCTTGTACAGCATTGTTCGTATCACTGCATCTTGCCCTGACTCCACGCCCAACAAAGATGCAGCAAGCTGAGCAGAGAAAAACACAGATAGGGAAATGAGTTGAATGGTTCTATATAATTAAACTTAACTTGGTGGGTGTGTTGCTGCTAGATGCTACAATTCTTACTCCTTTAGTGGGGAACTTGACTAGTTCTGGAATGGTGCCGACATATGCTACCAGTCCTACATATGGTATAAGGTATGTTGCTAGTAGATAGTTGACTGTGCTCAAGTAAGGGTTAAATGGAGGGACCAATTTGCAATCCATCGCTTCATCGAACACCTTCGCAAAAACTTCATGACTGAGATTATATAGAGGCCTTGGAAATCCACCAACCGTTGTCATAATAGCCCTGAAACAAGATGAACCAAACAAAATGCTCATTGTTATGTTAAGTTTATAATCGAACGCTTGCTAATTCATAGCCTGAACATATATATATACTTGAGATCAGGTTAAGGATCTAAAACCTGATGTGACCAACTTCCTGATAACAAAATTCCTCAATAACTCGACGAGTAACAGGGTCAAGATTGGCCTTTTGAGCTCCAACCGGAGGAGGACCACCCTTGGCTAAAGCAGGTTCAATAGAATCAAGCCCGCCGTAACCGAGTGAACCATAGCAAAAGAATTCTTCTTCAAGAAATTCCAGGTTCAGAGCAAACTGAAGCCGATCCATGTCATTAGCCTCAATCGGACCACAGCTATGAGCAGAACCTACTACAACGGTAGAAGCCAAAAAAGCAAAATAAACAAAGCCGAGGAAGAAAAGGCATCTTTTATCCATTTTGCTAATAGATCATAAGAATTCACATAGTCAGGTACGCATTGGGAGATACATATATATAGCATATAACAAGGTTTATATGGGAAATTTTGTCTAATATATAGAGATATAGCATTTTTTTTTACCTATATAGCAAATTATTAGACAAATAATTGTATTTATTATCAATTATTGAAGTTAGTGAGTAAAATACAATTTCTAATAGGATGTATATAACATTTAAATTACAATAAAGTTGACATCAGGAATTTAACAAAAAAGGTAAAATTATTTAAAAGCTTCAATAATTTTTTTCTTAAGAAATTTCAAAATTTTATATTTCACTCATATAGATACATCTTTGTCTCTAGAAGAATGTGTTAATCATTCAATGTAATACGAAACTTAATATGCGTACATATTACTCTTTTATTTATTGCAATGGTGCATTCTATTATAATTTTATTATTAAATTTTTTTTTCTTCTTGTTATTATCAAACTTAAAATTATATGAAATTTTTGAAAGTGAGTTCTACGAAATTACTTAGGGCATAAGTTATGAGTTGTACAATGAATAGTTTGATTCCTATGGTCTCAAAGTGATTAATTTCCACTAATCAACGTGATCCATTGAATGACATTGCAATATCTTTCCAAAAGATATTTTGGAATAGGACGTCCATGGAAATAGATCGCATTTGGCAAATAGGTATATATATATATATATATATATATGGGTATTGATAGATATGGCTATCCGGGATGTATACAGTAACATTATGGATAGCGAGAATTTCATTTTTGTTTTTTTTAATTTTTTATGAATTTTAATTTTTTATTAAATTCATTTTTTTAGATTTTTTAAGAATTCAAAATCTAATTAAAATTTACACAGTGAATCCTTTGTGAAAGGTAAATTTTTTTTAATAATTTAATTAAAAAAATTAACTTAAGAGATATAAAAGTAATTGTGTCGTGTGTTACGATACTAAAAATCATTTCCCATATATATAATGCAATTAATATAAATGATATGTACAAGCAACCATTTCCACCTTTTATTTAAGAGGCAAACGATGCTTTGATAAAATAATAATTTAGCAAGTTACCCATTTTGTTTAAGCTAAACATCATTTATATATATATATATATATATATGCATTTATGACTTGAGAGGTACACAAAACCTTTAGGTGGTGTCAGTTTGATGAAGCAAGTAATACCATAATCCACAAATATATACGTTTGAAAATAGGGGTTAAGAGACGTCCCGTGGATTAAAAGAAGGAAGTCCTTTTCTGCCATTAGTTTCATTTACCAAAAGTCAGAGAGAGCCGATGTAAAGAAAAGTTGATAATGTCTTTTAACTAATTTTCTTGAATTAGTTCTACTTTTTGGAAAAGGATTTGTTAGTAGCAGGTAGGAGGGAACTGTAAGCATCCTTTTTATCCTACGACCGTATATTTATTTGAGTCGGAGAGACTTCAATTTTTATTTTAATTATTTGTCAGAAAACCGCCAACGCAGCAAAATATTATAATAATAATAAGAATTACTCACAATGACAACAACGTTAACTTATGTATGTCTTTGAAAAAAGGAAATTGTTTTCAGCTCATGATGTATTATATTTTTTTATTAGTCAAATATAATAAAATTTAAAATATATATTTTCATATATAATAATTGAGTGCAACATACAAAATGTAAATATGGGTTCCTATAATGAAAAAATGCCGAGAAAATTTCATTAAGTGGACACTTTGACCTCTGCGTTTTCAAATTTGTTTCCCTATTTTTTTTTTTTCATTTTTGATCCTCCGATTTTTCAATTTTATTTTTCCATTTTTCTTTTTTCAATTTTGACTTTTTTTGGCTATGTAACTCATTTGTATGTATTTATTTTTATTTTTAATTAAGTTGATTGCATGCATTTATTTAATTTTTAGTTTAATTTCTTACGAGAATTTTGAAATTTTGAATGAGTTATTTAAAACTAGCTGAATTATTTAGAATAATTAGGGTTTGACTAAATTATAATTATATAGCCTAATTATTTATAAATATTTTTTCAATTTTGAAACTTATCATTATTTAGAATAATTATTTAAAATTATTTAGAATAAAAAAATTAAGTTAATTAAACTCAAAATTACCTATAGTCTTCAATAATTTTTTTAATAAAATTTTTACTTTTCTTAGTATTAATAATAAAAATGATTATATTTTTTATATATCTCAGAATTTTTTTTATTGTCTTTTGGTTGTTATTTTTTGTTATTTTAATTGTTGTTTGTTGTTTTTGCAGTTGTTATTTTTGTTGTTGTGTTGTTGTTTTTGTAGTTGTTTTTTTATTTATTTTTATTGTTATTTGTTATTTTTTCAGTAACAAATGAAAACAACAAAAAAGAAAAGAATACAACAAAAGCAACTAAAAACAACAAAACAATAAATATCAATAAATGAAAAACAATAAAAAATAAAAGATTACAACAAAAACAATTGAAATAAAAAAATTACAAAAATTTACAAAAACAACATGAAACAACTAAAACAAAAAAATACAACAAAAACAACTGAAAACAAAAATAACAACAAAAAAATAAATAAACAAGAAACAAAATTTACAAACACAAATAAACATTAACAATAAATACATTTTTTAATATATAAATTTTTAAAAATGAGTGACTACCCTCATTATTCTTTAATATATTTTTCAATTGCTATTAACGTCTATTAAATATGATGTTATTAATAAATTAGTAAATTGATTATTCTAAAAAGAGTGATAGTGTGCTGAAAAAATAACCAATAACTTTGAGACAAAAGAGGAGTGAGTATTTTTCAACCAATAATTAAGAAACAACTACAAGTTTAATAATCACAATAATGTAGAAAAGGAGACATATAATAGTAGCATTCTTCTTTTCTTTTTCGTGGTCAATGTAGAAAATAATACAGAAAAAATAACCTTACTATTGGACTAAAAGGCAAGGCATTATTGAGAGGAAAAACAAAAAAAAAAAAAAGAAATCTCAACTTAAAACTTTTATTGTCTATAGATCAAATGATAAAAAAAAATTTCCTAATGGAAAAAATAATGGTTGCAAAGATAGAGTTTTTCTTTTTATAACAGGGATTTCCTTCGGAATCAGAGAGGAAGGTTTTACTCCAACAGTCTCATGAACAACATCTTTATGCACTCTAGGCTTACTATTGCTTTTCATGTTACAGTTTTCGTCCAGATTTCATTGCTTTTGAAACAGGATAGATTTTGTCATCAATATCCTGAAAATACAAAATGGCAAATCAGTCATAGTCTACTGGAATCATAAATGGTGATTAAAAAAGAAATTTTTCTGCAAGGAGAACAAAAAAAAAAAATTGCTATAGCAGGGAAAGATTACACTAGTTCATTTCTTGAAGGTCAAATATTATACTCGTAAAGCCGAGCGTTATTAAAAAAAAAAAAAAAAGAAGAAGAAAAAAAGACGACATTGAAGAAGAAAAAGACAGAGAAAGCAGCGAAATAAAGCAGAAAAAGAAAGAAGAGTGTTTCTTTGGGTTGTGTTTGAAAAATCTTTGTTTGGGAAATTAGTTTTGATAAAATAAAAACTCAATGTCATTTTTGATATATTTTTTACTTTGAAAACTTCCCAAAAATGTTTACAACCAATATGGCCGACGCTAAACCCAAACTTGACGGTAAGCACCGAACCCAGCATGCCATTAGGTAAACCATTAAAAGCCCATTGCAGTCCCTTGCTTGGATGTCCTATTCCCATCTTGAATCCTAATAATCCAATTCCAACGCCTCTACTAAGCATTTTCAGTTTACTAGCGCCATCCTCGCATCATTCACATGTAGTTACAGCCTAGAGCAACGACCCTTCTCAATAAGCATATGTAATTAAACATATACTGCATCAACAAAATCTGAAATGAGCATAAATGTGTCTGTTTAGCGATCTTTCTACTTCGTCGATGTTCTCTGGTTCTTGCATGCAGTGTTTGTCGGCAGCTTTGATCCAAAAAACACATTGATGAAACAGAGAGAAACATTGCTTCGAACTGAAGTTTGTTTACCCTTGGAATTTAATTTGAGACAAGTAGTTTTTCTTTTTTGGGAACACGTAGTACAATATCTAGGCAGAATATGAAACTGTACCAAGAACAAAAATATGCAAATACTATTGTAGCATGATTCTAACATAAGTTGTGTACAACATGGGTAGGGATTATTTTCAAAGACCCAATTAGAAAGTGACAACAGAAGACATGGCTTCCTTATGAAAAGGGGAAAAATGCAATTAAAAAGGAAAATTTTGTGGAGTACTACTACTAGAATGCACGCTTTGCCCCTTCCAAAGTGTTTTTAAGTAGCATCGCAACAGTCATAGGACCAACACCGCCTGGAACAGGAGTAATCCATCCAGCTACTTTACATGCTTCTTTGTAATCTACATCTCCCACTAGCCTGTAACCCGACTTCTTACTTGGGTCATCAACAGCATTTGTCCCCACATCAATAACCGCCGCACCCGGTTTAATCCAGCTGCCCTTGATCTGATATATAAGAAAACAAACTGCATTTAAGTAAATTCTGAACATAAAGGCCAACAAAGTGATTCTAGTGCATGTGCAGCTACAAATAAGCAGATTTTATGTTTTGTTCACCTCTAACAGAGGTCAAATCATTAGAAAGAAACAACACCAGTCCATTGCATATTGTATGCAATTTGAAGCTTGCAAGAAAAGAACTTTAAACTCAATAATGTCATAAACTGAGCAAGAATGACTTGTCCACAATTACCATCATAGGTTGCCCAGCTGCTGCAATAATAATATCAGCTTCACGAATGATCCTTTCTGGATCTTCAGAACGAGAATGGACAACAGTAACAGTGGCATCTGCTTTGAGAAGTAGCAATGACACTGGCAATCCAACTATGTTGCTACGACCCACAACAACTGCATTTTTTCCCTTTATACTTACACCACTTTGGGATAGAAGTTCAAGACAACCCTGTTAAGGAAAAGAGATTTGTTTGTTAGAAAACATACACCTTTTGTAGTTGAGTAAGACAGGATAAAATAAGCTCTTGAGTAAATTAAAACAGAATGCCTTTTAAGACCAACTAGATTGCCTTAGGGGTACAGGGAAGGAAAAGAGGTTCTCTGCCTTTCATAGCAAGCTTGCCAATGTTTAAAGGATGAAAACCATCCACATCCTTTTCAAGACTGATTTCAGTCAACACTTTCTCTTCATCAATATGCTTCGGCAATGGAAGCTGAACCAAAATCCCTGTCAATACAACAGCATAAGCAGAATATTAAAAGGCAAAAACAGACTTTGACAAGTTTTCTAAGAAAAAGAGAATGACTTGCCAATTCCGGGTGCATGTTACATCCAATCATTAGATGAACGGTACATACTTACACTCAGGCAACAGATTAGCAACATGTACTTTATTATGTACTTCACAACTAATCCATGTGTTTTTCATCCAATTGTAAGGTGTGATACAAGAATTTTCCTTAAAAGGGGACAAACATTGTGGCCATTACATATTAGAAAACAGTTAATTTCTCAGAATCTCCAATAATTTTTCCAAATTTAGCACCGAAAAATAACACTAAACACACTGCTTCAAGCTTAATGTTGTACTAGAAGAATAAAGATAAAAATTTTAATTTCTATGAAGAATAAAGAAAAAGGAGCAACAGATACCATGTACATCAGGATTTGCATTTAGCTCATGGACCCTGCTGATCAATTCAGCTACAGAAATCTGTTCTGGGAGATCTACATCAAAAGACTTTATCCCAACTTCAGCACATGCCTTTCGTTTCATATTTACATAGCTTTGGGAATCCTTTCTGTTCCCTACTATCACTACTGCTAATCCTGGAACCTACCCACAAATCAAACCCAATAATTATAATAATTACTCAGAAAAATTTTCAAACTTTATATTTGCTAGAGATTGGCAAAGTAAAGTAATGACCTTGCCGTATTTCTCCGATAGTTGACGGATTTCGTCGGCGATCTCCGATCGGATTGTCTGAGCTATCGCCTTGCCGTCGATTATAGTGGCCTTGTGATCTACCGGTGATGCCATTTTGAAGAAATGTTGTGGTTGGTTGCTGAGAGTGCTGGAGATTAGGAATTTGCTTTGCAGCTGAGACACTCGATGGCAGCTCACTGACTCCACTATCCTAAGCCTCTCACACATCGGTGACTGACTGAATCATACTGTTGGACGCGTGGAATTTTCCTATTTAGTGGTGCTACGAGTTAGATAACACGCCACCAGCTGCGATTATTTGTGGGATGATGATATATGTCACAGTCAGCGACAATTAAGTGTTGTTGCAATCCCTAACAACAAAAATAATTTTTTTCTATTTTGCTCTTTGTAATTTTTTTTTTTTTGGTGCTACCCCCACTAAAAAAATAATTTTTTTCTATTTTGCTCTTTGTAAATTTTTTTTTTGTCGCTGTTGCTACCCCACCAAAAAAATAATTTTTTTATTTTACCTGGCTTAGAGAGGGAGGTTTTGGATAATTTCATGGATAGCGACAACACTATAGATGTTGCTATTTGTGATATAAATAATTTCCTATTTTTCAATAACATTTTAGGAAAAGGTAAAAAACCCCTTAACATTTTATCCTAATTTTAATTTATTCCGTAATATTTTTTAGGTTCAAATACATTCTTATTGTTAAAAAAATAATACAAAATCACTCTTCCATTTAACACCGTTTACAACTTTAAGAATTGACCATTAAAATATACTTATGTAACCTATTGGTCCCACCAATTTTGACATGTATGAATAAAGAACTCTTTATATAGGATCTACACATAAGGTATAAAAAAAAGGAAAAAAAAGAAAAAAAAAAGAGTGCCCTCTCTTTTCCTCATTTCTTCCTCATCTCATCCTTTCTCCTCCCTCTCTAGCTCTGCCCTTCCCTCACTATCTTTTTCTCATCTAACACACTCTAACAACTCCACCATCACAAAGTATAATCACTCCACTCCCCGTTCCCACTTCACTCCCTATTCCCACTTCACTCTCCATCACCACCATGGTCGCCACCAGCAGATCTTTTAAATCCACCACCCAAACCGCCTTGAAAAAGCCCAACGAATCCTCTGCAACTCAATCTTTCATCTCTAAAAATGAATTTGATCTTCTTCTTTCTCAATCTCTTTCCTTTGAATCACTTCTTTTTTCCCTCACTTTCTCTCATTCTCTACCTTCTTCAATCCCTCTTGATTTTGCCATTACCACCACCCTTTTTCACCTCGCTCATGGTGCTTTTTATGAAGCATTGATAGATAGATTTAAGCTCGACTCATTTACTACTACTTTTCTCACTTTTTATAGAAAATGGTGCCTGAAGAAGAGAAAAAGACAACAACACTAAACATTAATGTGTCAGATTAGTTGTAAAAGAATATGAATGAAGATGAATTTATTATGATGAAGGCATAAGCAAAAGTAGTGGAGGAGATGATCAGCAATAAGACCTCAAATATTTTGCCATTGCCACCACCTTGAATCTAACAAACGTGGCTTTTACCATCCACTTACTAGTTCAGAATTTTCTTCGCCTTTAGAAACTGTGATGTGGCACAAGAATGCTGTTGAATGAAAATCCTTGAAACATAAGGAAACACATAATGCTCCATCCCAAAGAAAGGTTCGTATCAACAAGTATGCTTTTGCTGCTACTATTTTGGCTTCTGTAAATTCATTCTTCTTATGGCTTCCATGCTAAACATACAGAATGATGGGAGGAAGAAATAAAATTAAAAGCCATTTGATCTCGAGGGAAAATGAATTCGTAACCTCAATCTAAAATGGAACGAGACGCTTAAATTTATGGTCTCTGATCCTAATAACATGGAGTTTAAAGAGCTCAAGATTGAAGTCTTGAGAAAAAGAGTGTGTTTAACTTGATTAGAGGTGATTTGGGTTGAAGATTTAAGGTTCTCAATTTGGGAAAAAGGTGATTTTCACAGTTTGAAACTTTGTGATCCTTAGGATTGAACATTCAATTTATAATTTTTTTTATTTACTTTGTCTACATATACAAGTTGGTGGGTCCCATATGCCACATGAGCAATTTTTTTATTTACTTTGTTTGCATGTACAAGTTGGTGGGCCCCCATATGCCACATGAGCAACTTTTAATGGGTATTAAACTAGCCCATCAACGATGTTAGTTAGAGAGGGTCTTTGTGTGTCAATTTAGTAACGATATAGGTGTATATTATGGGATTAATTGAGATTAGGAAAAAAGCATAAAGGGGGGTTTTCTGCCTTTTCCCTAACATTTTTTTCAATTAATTTGCTTATCTTTTTTTTTTTTCAATAAATTAAAGAACGGATAATGCATTCCAATAGTCTTTTTCTTTAATTTTAATAATTAAATTTAGAAAATTTATTCCAATCAAATTGATAAATTTTGTTGGTTAAATTTTAAATTTTTGTATTTTAATTAATTTTTTAAAATTTTAGTTATTGAATTTAAACAATACAAAAAATTAAATATTTTTATTGTTACTATTTTAAAATTTTTAATAACTATTCATCATTTTGCATAAAAAATTCAAAAGTTTTAAAACAACAAATGAAAAATATGAAATTTTAATTGACTTAATTTTAATTTTTTTCTTATTGAATTTTTTAAAAAATTTACAAAAATATATCATTTATTTTGTTTTATATTAGATAAAATTGCAATTTGTCTAATTAAAATATAAAATATAATTAAATTAAATTAGAATTATATTATTAACTAATAAATAATTCAATTATCTAATTATTATTTATGAAGATTTTCTTTAGTAAATTTGCATATCCATTTCCTTGTCATAGTTTCATATTATAGTATATTTGAATTATCATAATTTTTTATCAGATTACATATCACTTTTGTTTTGTTTTTCTTTTTTCAGTTTTGGATTTTTTTTTTGCTATGTGACTCATTTATATGTATTTATTTAATTGATTTATGTATTTATTCTTATTTTTAATTGAAGTTGATTGTATGTTAAAAGTGCCTTAGAAGGGGGTGAATAAGGCAAATGAAAAATTTTAGAAAAATTAAGACGAATTTAAGGTAGGAAGAACAATGAATATAAGAATTTAAGGAATTCGGATTCTCAACAATTCTAAATTAGGATTTTTCAATACCCACAATTTTATTTATAAGATTGAGATTACAAAAGTTTGAGACTCACTTTTAAACCTTACACAAACAAGAGTTTTAAGGATAACTTTTCAACCAATTCCCACATATTTTAATGGCTAAACACTTAAACTAATTCCACTAGAAATATACCTCACTTTCCTTTTAATCTATCCCAAGAATTAGATGAAGATGAAGTCCTATTTCTATCACACAACCAACTCTCACAAGAGATAATCAATACAAAGAATATTGATACAAAAAAATTAATCTTAATGAATGTTTAGAGAGTTTTTTATAATAAAAAAGTAATGTAATATGTGTTCTTGTTAACACAACTCTAGAGCATATATATATATATTCAAAAATATGGTTGTTGGAGCCATTGATTATACCTCCAACATTTCTTTTTTTTTTTTTAATTCAAAGATATGATCATTGAATATTTGTTGTCACTATGGAAGCAAAACTTCAGTCACAGCCTACTATTAAGACTAGCTTTCTATCACCATGGCAGCCTTGCTTTAATCACATCCTATTGTTCACATTATATCTCCAACATGTCTTTTCTTAATTTCAAAAATATGTCCGTTGGGTCGTTACCATAGAAGCAGAGCTTCAGTTGTAGCCTATTGTTGAGTTTGACTTTTTGTCACCATAGTAGCCTTGCTTTAGTCACAACTCACTATTGAGCTTACCATGGCAGCCTTGCTTCAATCACAGCCTGTTGTTGAGCTGAATTTTGACTTGGCTTTCTTTGAGAGTAATATTGTACCTATACTTATAATCACACTCAAATTAAAACATATTAAATGCTTAAAATTAAGTTTGTTAAGATCAAAATTAAGATTAATTATTGCTAATGTCAACAATCTCCTCCTTTTTTATTTTGAAAAACTTATTTTAAATTTGAGAAGGATAATATAAAGTGAAGTGTTTGTTGATTTGAATCCCAATAAAGTATGTGAATTGTACTCTCCCTTAATTTATGCATACTATAAAAAATAATGAATTTAAGGAGTCAGGAATTCAAATATTAAAGAATATCAATGGAATGAGAATGATACCAGTTTTAAAAATAATGAAATTTTAAGAATCTCCCCCCTTTGTGCTATACAAATATCAATTGAACAACTTTTTTAAAAAATTCAATTGAAAAAGATACCAATTAAAATATTTAATATATTTTTTTATTACTCTCCTTTTTGGATATGATAAGAAATATAAATTTATAAATCATCCCCCTTAACAAAAATATAAACAATAAAAAATATAACACGAGGGATATAAAAACATGGTCTAACATGAGAAATGTGTTAAAAACATAAAAAACATGACAGCATTATCGTTTAAATAAATGCTAGACAATATGAAGGAAATAATTTCAAATATATTAAAATAAATAAAACTAGTAGCACTTACAATATATGGAGTACTACTTAACACATCACAAACATAGTACATATAACATTTGTGTTAAAGCTTGACAAACTTAACTATCACATGATCATATAGAGATTAGTTATAAAGGAAAAAAAAGACCAAGAACTAAAACAATAAAAACAAAGATAGACCAAATTTTGAAAAAAATGTCCATCTAGCCAAGTATCACACACATATAAACAAAGTAAGCAAAACAAAAACAAGACTTTTTTATCACATATATGATAAAACTAGCCACACTTACAATGTTAATATGCATGCATAAACAAAATTATGTAAAATAAATTCAAACAACTATGTATAAAAATTTTAATTCAAACTCAAATATTTCTCCCCCTTTGTCAAAATGCAAAAGGAAATTATAATAAAAAATTTCACTAATGAAAAGGATAGAGTTACAATAATATTAAAATACCAATTGTAAACTAGACATAACAAGACATAAAACTAATAGCACATCGCTTATATCTAGAAAATATCCAGAAAAAAAACCAAACTTAAACTGACATAAAATAACCATAAAAACAAACTAATAGCTCGAAGCTTAGATACTGAAAATAAACTAAACAAAAACTAACAAAAACAAACAAAATAAAACATAAAAATCTAGTCTTATTGAGGAGGAGGTGGAATTTAAAAAAATCATAATGCATATTTAAACATATATAAATGCATGACAATTATAAAAAAAAATGTTAGATTTGAATAATTAATTTATTGAAATAATTTTAATAAATAATTATTAAATGGCATTAAAATTTAAAAAGTTGTTAAGAACAAAATCTAAATTAAAAAGCAATCAATAAGCACAACATGATTTCACATGAAAACAGTCCAACCATTAATTAAGCATAAAATCAAGATAAACTAGAACCATCAATCATGCCAAGTTCATACTTAATGAAATTCAATCTTTCTTCATTGAGAGGTTTGGTGAAGATATCTACAAGTTGATTATTTGTATCAACAAATTCAAGTGAGATATCACTATTTTACATATGATCACGTAAGAAATGATGTCTTATGTATATATGCTTGATTCTTGAATGTTGAATGAGATTTTTGCTAAGGTTTATAGCACTTGTATTATTACATTTGATTGGAATGTGATCAAGTTTTATACCATAGTCCAACAATTGTTGTTTTTGCCATAAGGCTTATGAACAACAAAAAATTGTTGCAATATATTCAGCTTTAGCAGTGGACAAGGCAACCAAAACTTGTTTCTTGTTAAACCAAGAAACTAAAAATTTTCTTAAAAATTGATAAGTTCCGGAAGTGCTCTTTCTATTTAGTAAACTATCGGTAAAGTCTACATCTGAATAACAATTAAGTTAAAGGAAGAATGCCTAAGATGCCAAAGTTCTAAATGCATTGTTCCATAAAGATATTTGAATATTCTTTTGATTGCATTTAAATGAGACTCTCTAGGACTTGATTGAAATCTGGAACACAAGCAAGTAGCAAATATAATCTTTGGTCTATTTACAGTTAAATAAAAAAGGGATCCAATCATACATCTAAAATGCTTTTCATCAACCGGCTTACCATTCTCGTCTTTGTTGAGTTTGGTGGTGGTATTCATAGGAGTCTTGCTTGATTTAGCTCCATCCATGTCAAACTTCTTAAGAATGTCCTTAGTGTATTTAGTTTGATTAATGAAAATCTCATCTTTGAATTTCTTGATTTAAAGCCTAAAAAAGAATTTGAACTCACTCATCATGCTCATCTTAAATTCTCTTTACATCAACTTGGAAAATTTCTCACACAAATAATGGTTAGTAACACAAAAAATAATGTTATCAATATAAATTTGCACAATAAGTAAATCATTCTAGAATTTCTTTATAAAAAAAGTTATATCAACTTTTCCTTTAGAGAAACATTTCTCTAATAAGAAGTTGCTCATTCTTTCATACTAAGCTCTTGGAGCTTATTTCAATCCATATACTGCTTTTAAAAGTTTAAATACATGACTAGGAAAATCAAAACTTTTAAAACTCGTAGGTTGTTCAACATATACCTTCTCTTCAATGAAACCATTTAGAAATGCACTTTTAACATCCATTTAATAAAGTTTAAAATCCATGAATGATGCAAATGCAAGTAGCATTCTAATAGCTTCTAATGATGCAAATGCAAATAGCATTCTAATAGCTTGTAATGGGGGCAAATGTTTCATCATAATCAATGTCTTCCTCTTGATTATAACCTTTAGCTAATAGTTTATCTTTGTTCCTAGTTATGACACCTTCTTCTTTTATTTTATTTCTAAACACCCATTTGGGACCTATAATAAGATGATGTTTAGGTATAGGAAATAAGTTTTTTTTCTCTTAAATTAATTTAACTCTTCTTGCATAGTAAGGATCCAAAATTCATCACTCAAAGCATCACCAACATTTTTTGGTTCAATTTGAGATATAAAGGCTAAATTAACAATAGTTTTAGGTTGAGATCTAGTAGTTACCCCTTTTATAGTATCACCTATGATGAGGTCTTGATGATATGCTTTCTTGAATTACCAATCCTTTAGAAGTTCATCCTTTAAGGTAGATTAAGACATCTCCTTATTATCCTCCTTGCTTGGACCTTCAAGTTTTAAAGGCTTACTAGCATTTTCTTCTTTAGTGTTCACATCCATTTGCTCATATACAAAATTATCAACACTACAAACATCCTTTCTGGGATTATATGAGTTTGATTCATCAAATAAAACATACATTGACTCTTCAACCACTAGTGTTATTTTATTTAAGACTTTATATGTTTTGCTAGTAATGACATAGCCTAGGAAAATTCCTTCATTGGCTTTAGAATCAAATTTCCCAAGATTATCCTTAGTGTTCAATATAAAGCACTTGCATCCAAATGCTTTAAGGTATGAAATTTTGGTTTTTCTATTGTTCCAAAGCTCATAAGAAGTTTTATTTAAAATTGGTCTTTAAAAAACTCTATTTATAATGTAATAAGACATGTTAGTGGCTTCTGCCCAAAAGTATAGACGTGAATTATACTCATAAAGCATGGTTCTAGCTATTTCCACTAGAGTTCTATTTTTTCTTTCAATTATCCCTTTTTGTTGAAGAGTTCTAGGAAAAGAAAATGTATATGAAATACCATTTTCATTGCAAAAGGTTTTGAAAATTCATTTTCAAATTCAATTCTATGATCACTTTCAATTGTTGAAATACAAAAACCTTTTCCTTTTTGAACTCTTTTAGAACAAATTTTAAAATCCTTAAATACATCATTCTTATAAGCAAGAAAACACACCTAAGTGTATCTAGAGTAGTCATTAACCAATACATATGCTCAGTGCATTCCACCGAGACTAGCAATTATAGTTGGTCCAAACAAATCCATATGTATGAGTTCAAGTAACCTAGAGGTGGATACTACATTTTTGAGCTTAAATGAGGACTTGGATTGTTTTCCTTTTTGACAAGCATCACAAGATTTATCCTTAGTGAATTCAAGTTTAGGTAAACCAATCATAAGTTCATGTTTATAAAGATCATTCAAAAGCTCAAAATTTGCATGTCCTAACCTTCTATGTCATGTTCATTATCATGGGAAATAGACATTAAGCATTTAATGTCTTTGTTATCAACCTTATTCAAGTCAATTACATAGACATTATATACTCTTTCACAACTAAAGATTACTTTATCTTCATCAAGACTACTAATAAAATAATTTTTAAGATAGAAAGTGACTTTATTACCCATATCACATAGTTGACTAATAGTGAGCAAATTATGTGTAAGACCATCAACAAGCAACATATAATATATAAATAAGGATTAAGGATTACCGATTTCTCTAATGCCTACTATCTTTCCTTTGGCATTGTCTCCGAATGTGACATGTGCCTACTATTTTTCCTTAGGTATTGTCTCCGAATGTGATATGTCCTCCATCCTTTGCATCAAGCTTATTAAAATTGCTCCTTGTCTCCTGTCATGTGCCTTGAACATCCACTATCGAGATACCACTTAATTTTTGTTCTTGTCAATTTTAAGCATACTTACATAAAATAATTTAAGTATTTTTTTGAACCTAAACCTTTCTTGGTCTAGGTTGGTTAGTCTCACGATAATTGAAAGGAAGCAAATTCATATGTAGTCTTTTATAAAGCACACATTATTTGTGTGTCCTTTGATAATGCAATATAAATATAAAATATTTTCAAATTTATTTCTCCTAGGATGATATGGTTTCCTAGTGTGTGAAACATGCCTTTTGTGTTGTGGTGGTGTGTGTCTCCTAATATTATCATGAGTTATAGTGTGAGACATACATTAATAATGACAACGTGTATTTTAATAGGTGTTTGTAATATGTTTAGGTGCACTATATTGTGCAAAATGCTTATAAGTGTTATGTCTAGTGTACACGTAAGCATATTTGGGTTATGGTCTTCTAACATGTGTTTTACCTTTTGATGCCATGTAAGGTTGACTCTTATGAGACTTCCCTTCAATATTTGACAGATGAACCTTCTTAGCTTTAAAGGCTTAAGTCACAATAGTTTTAGAGGTATAGGGAATAGAATTATATGAAGCTTTAACAAATTTAATATGAGATGATGATGAGGACAAAGACATTCCATTTTCATATCTAATTCCATGAGTGTTTCCATGGAGTTTTAGAGAGCAAGTGGACTATCTAAGCTCTCTTTTCCTCTCTTGAATTTTAAAATGAATTTTTTAACTCTATTACCTTATTAGAAAGCTTATGATTTCATCACTTGCTTTTTTAAGTTGCTCTTCCAAGAAATTTGAAGATTTTAAATCATAAGCAAGTTATTCATTAGATTTAACAAGCTTAACAAAATCATTCTTTAAAATTTCAAACTCCTTAGTTAAGCTAGTTAACTCATGCTCATAATGCTTCTTCTTAGACAATAAGCTTTTGCATTTAAGCAAGAGTTTGCTCATAATAGAGCTCTCTCATCATTATCATTATTATTATAATCATAATAATCATCATAAGAGGAGTTAAAAGTAAATGGTACCTCATTTTCATTTTCAAGAGCCATAATTATTGCTCATCCTCTATCTCCAATTCGGAAGAGTTATCCCAAGTGGCTTTGAAAGAAATTCTCCTTTCTTTTCTTCCTTTGCCTTTATGCTTAAGCCTTGAACATTCACTTTTAATATGTCTAGGCTTCTTGCATTCATAGCATGAGACTTCTTTATCCTTTATGAAGTCACTCCTATCAAATAATGGTTTAAAGGATTGAAAAGAAAAAGATTCACTCTCCATGATCTTGAATTCTAACAATTAAGTACCTAGAACCCAATTTCTAATACCAATTGAAAGTGCCTTAGAGGGGGGGGGGGTGAATAAAGCAAATAAAGGATTTTAGAAATATTAAAACAAATTTAAGGAATGAACAATAATTAAAAGAGAATATAGTAGAAAGAACAATGAACATAAGAATTTAAGGAGTTTGGATTCTCAATAATCCTACGTCTTCATTGAACTTATCCCCAAGTTAGGATTTTTCAATACCTACAATCTTATTGTCATGACCCAAAACAGGGGGCCATGATTGGTGCTAGGGAATGGGAATTCTTTTGAATTCGGAACCCGTAGCAAGCCTTAAAGAAAAACATGCAATAAAATAAAATAAATAAAATATTATTAAGCGGAAATCAAATCTCAATTAATAAAAATAAGTTCCTCAACATTCTTTAATAGAATAATAACACATCTTATATCATAAATAAATTCTTTTAATACAATCTTCAGAGAAACATTCTGAATTAAAATCTGATACAAGTATAAATATAAATACAACTCGTGACAGGTTTAAATACAACTACTATTGCAATGTCTAGAGTACTAAATAAAGCTTAAGTAAGTGATTTACATAATAAAGCCGGAGCAAAAATCCGGCAGACAGGTCTACTACTGAGGTTTGAAGAAGAGGACTCTCCTATAAAAACATCAACAGAGGGGAGTCAAATCTCATTGAGTGAATTATTATAATATATATATATATATATATATATATATATATATATATATATATATATATATATATATATATATATATATATGCATAGCTAAATGTCAAATGCAGACGCTCAAAAGTATATATAATAAATACATATATATACAGCAAAGTACACACAGATGTAAAGAAAATCATTTTTTTAATAATACTGAAAATCATCAGTTATAAAGGATCAAATAGAACTCTATATGATTGCAACCTCAATACCAATAGAATGTACTCTAGCCATATAGGCTTACTTAATTCTAAGTAAATTCACTTAATCCATATGGACAGTAGACTGGCCCCGAGACACTAAGTTGACCAAACTCCAGCAGTTTGACTGTCAATGTGATTGGCCCTGAGACACTTGGTAAACTGAGCTCCAACAATCACACTTTTAATCACATCAATCTTAATCAAATCAATATCAATCAATCATAATCACCATAGTTAATTTTCACTTAGCTCTAATCTATCGCACTAGTACGTACACAGTCATAGTGCTGCCCACTAGGAAGGACGTTCTATCAATATTCTTCATTTATATTAAAACATACATTTAGAAAAATAAATAACGCATAATGACATTTAAAATAAACAATAAACCATATATATACAAAAAATATACCTAAAATAAACTAAGTATATTTTAGGTATATATAAGTATAATAAATTCAATTAAATCATGTAATATACTCAAAATCAACAAATAATATACTTAACATAATTTGAAAATAAATCACAAAGAAAATATGCATTTATTTTAAAATATACCAATAATATACTAAAAATATACCTAAGTATTTAATAAAGCAATTATGCAAAAATTTACATTTAAAACATATAATTTCTAAAATATGCAACCTAAAGCAATGCATAAATATCATAATAACTCACAGTTATGCGCTCTTTGAGACGGGTTCGACAGGCTTGGTCCACTAGACCTCAGTCTCGGTGCAACTAAAAATAAAAACAATCATGAATCAGAACATACTAACTTAGACTTCTAGAGACTCGATCTGGAATTCTAAACATAAACAGATAATTGGAATTAGACTCGATGTCATGTTTTACGAGAATTCTATCAAAAATTTGACAGAACCTCCTTTGTAAAACAAACATCTCTCTACTTAAAAAGTAGAGCCG
Source organism: Mallotus nudiflorus (assembly GCA_947683625.1). Classification (NCBI taxonomy): domain Eukaryota; kingdom Viridiplantae; phylum Streptophyta; class Magnoliopsida; order Malpighiales; family Euphorbiaceae; genus Mallotus; species Mallotus nudiflorus. The sequence goes on from CANTUR010000108.1 coordinate 944,981, forward strand.
GTCCTGCAAGAAAAATGCACTTCGAATAAAATTCTCACAACTCCTTGGTCGGGATGCCAAACTGCAATTTCCCCCGATCGAGTCTACAATTCACAACAAAATACAATAAAATATATTAAAATTCAATAAATACCAAAAATGCCCTTTAATTACCAAAATATAGTAATTTAAATATTCAAACACCAAAAGTAATTATTTTACTGATAATTACTTAAAAACCCTAATAATAATATAATATTAATAAAAATCGATATTTCTCGATAATTTCACAAATATTAATAAAAATTCATTTTATAAATCCAAATTACTTAATTAGGCCAAAACATATTAAAAATGACTAAAAATTCATTTATTTACAAAAAAAGTATATTATATTTAATTTGAATATAATTTTTGAAAAATATTATTAATTAGTTAAAATTAGTAATTAATTCACAAAAATCATTTTTATACCTCAAATAATTGTTAAAACCAATTAATTTTAATATTTAACCAAAATCATCACCAAATTACTAAAATACCCCTAATATACAAAAATACACATAAAATAATAATAATATTAAAAAATTCAATAAAAAATTATATAATTACATAAAAATCACAAAAATTATAAATTAAATTCTAAAATTAATATCAACCACCAATAACACCAAAAATCACAATTTCATAATTTTTTTAATTAATTTATGAAAATATTAAAATAATAAAAAATTAACAAAAATCAAAATAATTCCCAAAAATTACACAAAAATTCTAGGATAAAGATTAAGCTAAAGGGATCAACTTTTGTGAAGGAACTTCTGATGAATCACAAGGAATCAAACTCAAAAATTTCAAAAAACCAAAAATGGCTGAAACTTAAAATCAATCACCACTGAAATCTAAGCCAAACCAAGTGAAACAGAGCTTAGAGACATACTCACCAGTGCTTAGGGAAGGGAAGGAGACCGGTAATGTCGAAAGAGGTGGTCAGAATTTCCTTGAATGGAGGTGGGTTCAATTTTCAGCTTTCTCGACTTCTCAAGCTTCAACGGAGCTGGAGAAGGCAGCTGGAGGCGGTGGAAGGCGGGGGAGGCACAACGACGGTGGCTGATCGGTAGTAATGGGCGGCGAGGGTGATGGTGAGGAGTCGAGAGGAAGAAGAAAGTGGGGGAGGGTTTTTATAATATTGTATATATATATATATATATATATATATATATATATATATACACACACACACACACACATAATACAAGTATAATATATACATATAATATAAATATTAAACCCTAATAATATATATGCATGTACATATATTTATTAACTCATAAAAATAACAGTCAATAATGTAATTTATTAAAATAATAATATTAAAATATTAATGCACTAATTAAGAATTATTAAAGTAATATTATCTAAACTAATAAACATCTATATATACGTTTACGTAGAAAACTATAATTAATGTAAAAATAATGATTATTATTCACAGAATAATAAAATATAGTTTTAAAATTTATTAACACTGCATATCTTATTTTAAAATAACATAATTTAAAACTCGGGTTATAACACTTATTCACAATATTGAAATTGTAAGAGTTTGAGACTCACTTTTCAACCTTACACAAATAAGAGTTTTAAAGCTAACTTTTTAACCAATTTCCAAGTGTTTTAATGGCTAAACACTTAAACCAATTACACTAGAAATATACCTCACTTCCCTTCTTATCTATCCTAAGAATTAGATGAAGATGAAGTCCTATTTCTATAACACAACCAACTCTTACAAGAGTTAATCAATGCAAAGAAATGAAGCTTAATGAATGCTTAGAGAGTTTTTGATAATCAAAGAGTACTATAATGTGTGTTCTTTTCATCACAACTCTAGAGCACATATGTATAGATTAAGCTTAAAAAATATGGCTATTGGAGCCACTGATTATGTCTCCAATGTCTCTTTTTTTCAAAAAATTCAAACATATGACTGTTGGATATTTATTGTCACCATGGAAGCAAGGCTTCAGTAGTAGCCTACTATTGAGACAAACTTTCTGTCACAATGGTAGCCTTGCTTCAGTCTCAGCCTACTGTTCACATTATGTTTCCAATGTTTCTTTTCTTAATTTCAAAAATATGTCTTTAGGCCGTCACCATAGAAGCAGAGCTTCAGTCACCGGCTAATGTTGAGCTTGGCTTTTTGTCACCATAGTAACCTTGCTTCAGTTGCAAGCTCACCATGGCAGCCTTACTTTAGTCGCAACCTACTGTTGAGCTGAATTTTGACTTGGCTTTCTTTGAGAGTAATATTGTACCTATGTTTATAATCACACTCAAATAAAACATATTAAATTATCAAAATTAAGTTTGTTAAGATCAAAATTAAGATTGATTATTGTTAAGGTCAACATATGTGTTTATTTAATTTTTATATCCTAGATAATTTTAATTTTTAGTTTAATTAGCTTAATTTCTTATGAGATTTTTAAAAATTTTGAATAAGATTTTTAAAACTAGCCTAATTATTTAGAATAATTAGGGTTTGATTAAATTATAATTATTAGCCTAATTATTTACAAATATTTTTTCAAATTTGGAACTTATCATTATTTAGTATATAAAAAATACTCAGTCTTCAATATTTATTTTTTTAATAAATTTTTTACTTTAAGTAGTATTAATAATAAAAATAATAATTTTTTTGATATATTTCATAATTTTTTGTTGTCTTTTGGTTATTTTTTTTATTATTTTGGTCACTGTTTGTTGTTTTAGTAGTAGTTGTTTTTGTAGTTTTTTGTTAATTTTTTGTTGTTTTTTATTGATTTTTCAGTAATAAGTGAAAATAACAAAAAACAACAAATGAAAACAATAAAAAACAAAAGAATACAACAAAATAACTAAAAAAGAACAATTGAAAACAATAAAAATCAACAAATGAAAATAACAAAATTAAAAACAAGCAAAAACAACAAAAAAATAAAAGATTAAAACAAAACAATAAAAATCAATAAATGAAAACAACAAATGAAAATAACAAGAAACAATTAAAAACAAGCGAATAAAACAAAAATGCCTAAAAACAACAGAACAACAAAAATTAACAAATGAAAACAACAATAAAAAAAATAGTAAGAAACAAAATTTAAAAATAGAAATAGACATTAACGATAAATATATTTTTTAACATATAATTTTTTAAAAAAGGAGTAATTACTTGATTACTCTCTCATTAATTTTTAATATATTTTTGGCCAAATACACCTTTTCATCCCTAAACTTTTTAGCTTTAACCTATTGCACCTCTTAACTATAATTTTTTTCTATAACACATATATAGTCCTATTTTGGACCCATGTCACCCCTCCATTTAGTTCAAAGTAATCGCATAGGTAGAACATGTGTTGACATGTATTAAGTTATATGACATGGCATCCACGTCATTTTAAAATAATTTTTTAACCTAAGTTAAAGTAGATATCTATAAGGTAAAGACTATATGACTTAAATCCAAATCCCCAAATGCTTAAAGAAACCTTAGCCCCTCTTCTCCAAAAATAAATAATTTTATAAGGGAAAGTCGACTGAGTAAGCAATTTTTTGAACTATTCTTCTATAACCCAAATGAAGTACTTATCCTTCAAGGGAACTTTGCCAAACTCTCTGACAATAAACAATGATGTGAGATATGGTGTGTCATTCATATCCAAAATTAAGGGCATAAGTTCATTCAAAAGCTCCAGTGAGAGCCCCTTAGGATCTTCCACACTAACTCATTTGTAACACTCTAGAACTTCAATAGTATACCCAGTAATCAATATAGCTATTTTTAGTTGCTATCCATAGTTAACAAAGGAAAAACCATACTAATTTGAAGCCCTTTCAACATGTTTAATTTTAATTTTAACTGTGGATCCATCCTTTTTGAAACCACTGACAAAACACATCTAACAGTTGCACCCCGATACTACTTAGGTTCCCCTATCAACTCAAATAGTAAGGGAATAAGAACATCATTCACAATCAACTTAATTTTGATTTAATGAAATATATCTATTCATTGAATCTAACAAGAATAAACTTAAGTTGTATAATGTGTAAATATAATAATAATTACAATCCAATCTCTTAAAGGATAAAAAAATTATATTAAACCAAATGCAAAACTATGTTGCACACTGATGACTGAACCACTACCCCCAATTTTTATGTACAAGCTTAGAGTTTAACCATTGTAAGTTTCTTCGGTGTCATTTACACCCTGAGGCCTTTTGAAATATAAATCAGTGTTGGTTTAAGGCAATTATCGAAATTAGCTCTCCTCTTTCTCTTTCTTTCTTAATTATGTAGTTCAAATTTAAAATGAAAATGAAACTAGCTAAATGCAATTCATGGGCATTATTAAAAATGGAACCACTAGAGTCGACAATCATGAAGAAGCGCTGAACCAAAAGCTCTCACTGCCTCCACCATAAGATCTCTTTGATTCTTCTCTTTTCGTCAAGCTTTATGTCTTACGATTCTAGCAAAGTTACTTTTGAATTAGAGGAAATTACAAGATGATGTGCCATTTAAATAATGATGAGATCTTATTATGCTAAGAAAAATGAGAGAAAATAAAAAAATAAAGATTAAAACAAAAAGAAATTACTTTACAAATAAAACTCAATAAGAAAAAATTGAAAAAGAGGGTAGATGTTTGGCTTTGGTATGGTACAAGAGGAAAATGGAAGATAGTATGAGCAAATGTGTTTTAGGTCTTCAATAAGCTTTATAACATATGTGTTTTAAGTGTTAATGTGCTTTGCCTTGTATGTAAACATACATCAATCCATGCTGGCAGACATGATGTCCATTATAAATAAGTTCATTATATTTGAGGGTAACATAGGTCCAAAATAAGAGTAAAGATGTGTTATAGGTAAAAAATGATAATTGAGAGGTGCAATAGGTTAAATTTGAAAAGTTTAGAGGTGAAAAGGTGTATTTGGCTATATATTTTTCAATTAACATTAATAGATGTTAAATGAGATGTTATTAATAAATTAGTAAATTGATTATTCTAAAAAGAGAAATAGTGTACTAAAAAAGAACTAATAACTTTAAGACAAAAGAGGAGTGAGTATTTTCCCACCAATAATTAAGAAACAACTACAATTTTAATAATAACAATGATGCAGAAAAAAAAGTAAATATTTGAGAATCAAATTTTACAGTGTTCTCTCTATCGAGCTCTGTTCTCTCTAAGCAAGTAGAGTTGAATGAGTTCAGTTTATTCTAGCTTTTAGTCTTTTATCAATCTAAAATGAGCATCATCACTTGGAATAGCTAAGGGATGGGGTGATGTGGGTCAAATGTAATACCCTAGTCTCCAAGACTAAGTATAGAGCAAGTAAGGTGTTGACCACTAGGGAATTTGGAGCAATTTTATATTAACCGAATAGATAGTTAGATGGATAGGCATAATATTAGAATATAAGATATTGAATGGTTTTAACTAAATCTAAAGTTACTAAAGAATTATTAGTTTCATTATCTAATCTAAATTATCTAACAAGAAATTCAATTAATGTTCATTAGAAGTATAATTCAGAATTAATAAAAAAAACTATAATAATTAATAAGCACATGCAATGACTGGAGAATATGACTTAAAATCCTTAAGAGCAACTCTAATTGTCAAATAAGGGTATTTCCATTTAGAGTCTACAAGCACTCTCGTGTCATTGTAGAGATAAACAAAAACCATGAAGTTCCATGCCAATTCTTTCTTATCCTTTAAATGAATTTAATCATATTTCCACTAAAAATTCCAAATCTTATTATGAACGTTTAATTAATATATTATACATGGTGATTAAGCATATATAACATAATTAAACACTTAATTGAAATCAAATCATTCATTTATTATAAAGAAAATAAAGATGTAGTTTATAAGGTCAATTCATCCTTATAATTCTAATAAACAAGAAATTAGTTAAGAAACATATTGATAAACATAAAGTAAACTATATATATGAAAAGAGAAAAAAATATAGAAAATGTGTTGATGAAATCTTTAATCCTCTCCAAGTAGTTACTTGATATCTTTTCTAATAAAAAAACTCCTTTAATCTCTTCTTTTATCATGTATTTATAGGCCCATAAACATTCCAATCGGTGCTCCTTCCAAATGAGTGTTTTCATGAAAGGGTGCAATGAAGGGATATTAAAACCACTCGGCACGGTGGAGTCGGCACCAAAAGGCTCTATCACAACTCTACACTAGTGTGCCGAGTTAGCACTTTTCTCTAATAGAATGAGTCTTCATGTTTGGAATGAGTTGATACACTTCTCAGCAACCTTCTTCTTATTTTTTGAATACCAATCTTCACTCCAATGCATTCAAATGCACCCCCAACCAAGAAAAGAACCTACAAATCATGTAAATGACATAAAAGCACAAAAATAACAACAAAAATGCAATAATTAACCATAATGCAAATGCAAACTAAAGAAAAGTCAACAATATGATCCTAAATGACTATACTACTTTGCATATTATCAAATTTCCCCACACTTAGACCTTGCTTGCCCTTAAGCAAGAAATAAAGATTTGAGTAAGAGAAATAACAAGAACTTTATCCTCTCTAAAATAAATGTAGTTATCTAAAAAAGTTATCTTAACTATGAAAGAAATTTTAAGAAGAAGATAGTTAATAACTAAAATTTTAATGCTCAATAATGATAGGGAAAATAAGTTTCATAGCATAGTAATAAGTTTAACTAATTATCTAAATTTATTAAGAACAAAATCAAGAATATAAAGTCAAGATGCTAACCAAGATATCTAGCCAAAATATTCATTCTTCAAACTTAAGATCTCTAAAAACACAAGTAGCTATTGGAACAATAATTAAGCACATGCATAAACTCACATTTCTCATGGAATTTTTAGACACAATTTTTTTTTATGTCTAGTGGGTGCATTTTATGCTCCATCCCACTAATTTTTTTTGTACAATTGCAATGTCATACAATCTTTCCGAATGAATGTAATTAAGGAGAAAACTCATTTACACATAACTTACTCAAGATGCATCACATCATCAAGCATAAATTTTTTCTTTTTTTTAAATCATAAAAATTCAACTGTCCTTATCCATTATTGAAATGCTAGTTTCTTGTATTATGGCTATAGTTTCCTTAGGCTAATCTAGTCCTTGGAAACCTAAGCTTAAGTCCTTAGCATCCTAGTCTTAAGCATAATTAGAAAATTGACTAAATATTCTTTAGACCTTGGAAATAATAAAAAGTGATAAAAAGAAAAACTTAAATTGTATACTAAAAGAAACTCTAAATTCTACCAATTGAGCATAAAAAATTAATGATTAACATGGCAAAAAGATCAAACCTCAATCATGACCAAAATAAACTTAAAAGAGAAACTACTTAAAAACAAAATGTGGAGAAGATAAAATTATGCAAAATAAAACATAATCACATAAACATAGCATGAACCTACATGCATATAAACAACAAACATAATTAAATAACCTAAACTTGTATTACCTGCCCCACACTTAAAAATGCATATTGTCCCCAATGTGATTCCAGAATGAAAATGGAAGGTAAAGAAATACTCCTTTAATTGTCTAAAGATGTTGGCAGACAAGACTTGATGGTATATACAGAATGGGAAAAAAATTAATTCAACTTGTACTCTATTTTGCATTGGTGGCAATCAATTTATTAGTTTTGAGTCCTCATTGCATGCAATTAGCATTGAATCTCTTTTTAATTCTCCAATATTTGCTCCTAAATATGTGACTCTCCACTAGAAGAGCCACCTTACATGGAGAATGTAAAAAGAGGGACGTTGACATGTGGTTCCTTTCCTTGCATTTCATCTTCTATAACATGCTCCTTTTCTTCTTGTTCTTCCTCAACTTGGGGTGGATGGGCTAACCCTCTCCAACATGACAGAGATGTTACTGGAATTAAGTGAAAAGAAGCATCCACTACTTCACCTCTTAAAAAGCATGGTTAGTGAAATAAGAACAATCAACAATATGGGTAAAGTCATCAAAATTGATAATAAAAGATTTAGCAATAATGATAATAACATGACCATGAGTGAGTGTAGCATCCTTACGTGCAACACAACTTAAAAGTTGATTAAAAATCCATTAAGTCTAACACACTTGCTTCTTAGTATGAATACACCACATTAAAAATAACTTTTGAGAAGAAACTATATTAGCTTCAAATTATGGAAGACAACACATGCAAGTATTTTATGCAACAACCAAAATTTCAAGTCTTCAATAAACATGGCCTTACCTTTCTTTGGTTGAAAAGTGGATGGCAATTCAGTTAAAAATGTCCAAAATTCATTAACATGAAAGAATTAAGAGCTTCACATATACCATCCTTCTTAAAACTAAACACCCATTTTATGAAAATATAAGTAGGTGTTTCTTTCCTAACATCCTAAATTCAAGAATATGGGAATCATTTGAGTTAACTTCTAAAGATGTATAAAATTTAGTAATCAACTCAACATAAGTATGATCTTGCATTGAGACAAACTTTTTAAGTCCACAAGTAGTCAATAATTGATTAAAAGAGTCATGCATGCTTACATTTTGAAGTAAAAAGGAGGGGATATATTTACAACCAATGATTTCCCTAAACTTAAGAGTTATGAATCTAACACCTTTCTCATATGAAAGAATGGGGAACTTGGCCTTGTAGGTGGGTGCAAGGTCCTTATTTTGATGCTTTTCTTCAACTTGAGGTTTTTAAGATGTAGAACCCCTAGTCTTACCCATATGGAGGAAATGATGTAGAGAAGAAAAGAAAATTAAAAGAAATGTGGTACTAGAACGGTTAGGGTTGAAGGCTTGAAATGGAAATGGTTGTAGAAGAAAAAATAAAAAGATAGTATAAATGTATTGGGGGAGGAAGAAGAAAAAGGTATAGGGGAAGAAGAGAATGATAGAATATAATGAGATACATAAAAAGAATAACATAAATAAATAAAGAAAACTGAGTAGTCAAATTAATTAATGATGGTTTTTTTAGAAAAGAAATAATAAAAAGGTGAAAAGACATGACCTTTATTAGGAAGAGAAATGACTTTTGACTTTTAGTTAAAAAAATTATTTTATTTATTTATTTATATTTTATTATTATTATTATTATTATTATTATTATTATTATTATTATTATTATTATTATTATAACTAAAAATAAATGTGAAAAATAAAAGAGAAGGAAAAGGATTAAAATTATAAGCATATATATTTAAAAAGAGGGTGAAGGTGATTAACAATAGGAAGGGTGTAGGAATTAGATACGAGTCAGCATGCTTGTGTCAACTCATTACCCCTTGCCTTTGTCACGAGTCAACACGTTTGTGTCAACTTGTGACCATTTGTCTCTATAATGAGTCAGCACTAGTGTGATAACTCGATATAGACCTGACTTACAAATAAATATGTTTTTTCAAATCAAATCAAATCATAAAAGATAAGATGAAAAGTTAATGTATAAAATTTAAGTAGAGAGAAGAATTACAAGAAATTTAAATAATAATAAACTAAATACTACTAATATTGTAAACAATACTAATACCACAATGTGTGTCAAACAAATCCAAATATAATAAAACAACATAAAATAAAATAAGATACCAAAATAAAGAAAAGCATAAATATGAACTTGCTACATTTATTGGTCTATAGCTTGACCTTCCATTTGCCAAATTAAGGTTTAGAGAGAGAGATTGACCTCACTTGATCAATTGCTTCACCAATCAATTATGGCTTAAGAAGATAACCATTAACCTTAAAGATTTGCCCCTTATCATTGGCAATTTCAATTGCTCTAAAAGGATGAACCTTTACAAGCTTAAAAGGAACATGAGGAGGAAAGCATGAAGTTGCCTCTAAGAGTTTCATATTAGCTTTTTGCATGATGTATGGTTCAATAGGGTCTTGCCTTAGACATTCATATATCACTTCATCAATGGATTCTTTAATAACATCAAATGAATCAACTCTACTTGCCACTTCTATTGTTATAGACTTTATCATCTTGAATACATCAAACTCGATACACTCATTGTTCACTTTTAATGTAATCTTGCCTTTCTGTATGTCAATGATCATACCCGCGGTCACAAAAAATGGTCTCCCAAATAAGATTGGAATTTTAAGATCTTCTTCTATGTCCAAAACAACAAAATCAGTAGGTATAAAAAATTTACCCACTTTCGTTAGCACATTTTCAAGAATGCTTAGTGGATAAGTGACAAATTTATTTACCATTGAAAGATGCATATTTGTAGGCTTAAGTTCTCCCAAGTCAAGCCTTTTATAGATGGAGTAAGGCATGAGGCTAACACTAGCACCAATATCATATAAAACTTTATTAAAATGAGTACAACTAATTACACAAGGAATACTAAAATAACTAGGATCCTTAAGCTTTAGTGGAGATTTTGAGTACATAGCCTTGGATTCTTTAATAAGAGAAACTAACCCATAGTCCTTAATCTTGCTCTTATGGTTAATGATATCCTTCAAAAACTTACCCCATGCTGGCATATCTTTAATGGCATCCATGAATGGTATAGTAATGGTGATCTCCTTTAGATAATTAAGGAATTTGACAAATTACTTATCCAAACTACATCTTATAAACCTTTGAGGTTCATCATCTTTGAGTGGTATGACATCTTCCTTTTTACCCTTCTTAACACCTTTAACATCATCTTTACTATCAATGACAATACCATCATCGCCTTTACTAGCCTTAATTTGGCTTTTTGAGGCTTTTCCAAAGTTATTGTTTACAATGGCTAGAGCCATAATCCCTCTAAAACTACCCATTATGTCAGGCATGGCAAAATTGCCTAATATTTGTCTTTCCAGTTCAGCCATATTATTCAAATTATGTCGATTCATTCTTTTTTGCCTTTATTCCCTACATAAAGCACGTAAAGTTAATTCAATTTCAAGATCAAAGAGCAAAATATCACTAGCACTTCTACTAAGCCTCATCAAAAGTAATCACTATAAAACAACAAAAATTAATAATTACAAAACTATAAAAATAAAATAAAAATTAAGGCCTAAAATAATCTTTCTCTACCTTAAGTTAATAAAAATTATAAATAAATTCCCCAGCAATGTTGCCAAAATTTGATGTGGGTCAAATGTAATACCCTAGTCTCTAAGACTAAGTATAGGGCAAGTAGGATGTCTGACATTAGAGAATTTGGAGTAATTTTTTATTAACCGAATAAATAGTTAGATGGATAGGCAGAATATTATAATAAAAGATATTGAATGGTTCTAACTAAATCTAAAGTTACTAAAGAATTATTAATTACACTATTAATCTAATTATCTAACAAGAAATTCAATTAATGTTCATTAGAACTACAATTCAAAATTAATTAAAGAACTATAATAATTAATAAACATATGCAATAATTGGAGAATTTGATCTAAAATCCTTAATAGCAACTCTCATTATCAAATAAGGGTATTTCCATTTAGAGTCTATAAGCACTCTCGTGTCATTATAGAGATAAACAAAAACCATGAAGTTCCATGCCAATTCTTTAACCCCTCAAAGTGGATTTCTTGTCTCTAGGTACTTTCCTATCCTTTAAATGAATTAAATTGTATTTCCATAAAAAATTCCAACTCTTATTATGAACCTTTGATTAATACATCATACATAGTAATCAAGCATTTAGAACATAATTAAGCACTTAATTGAAATCAAATCATTCATGTATTATAGGGAAAATAAAGATGTAGTTCTTAAGGTCAATTTATCCTTGAAATTCTAATAAACAAGAAATTAGTCAAGAAACATATTGATAAATATAAAGTAAACTAAATATATAAAAAGAGAAAAAGAGATAGAAATATGTTAATGAAATCTCCAATCCTCTCCAAATAGTCACTTGATATCTTTTCTAATAAAAAAACTCCCTTAATCTCTTCCTTTTATCATGTATTTATAGGCCCTAATCATTCCAATTCATGCTCCTTCCAAATGAGTGTTTTCATGAAAGGTTGCAATGAAGGGATGTTGAAACCACTTAGCACCACTGTGCTGAGTCAAGCTAGAGTCGGCACTAGAAGGCTTTGTCACGACTCGGCACCAGTATGTCGAGTCAGCACTCTTCTCTATTAGAAATAGTGAGCATGACCTTTTTTTGATTTTTTTTAAACACTAATCTTCAGTCTAATGCATTCAAATGCACCCCCATGTAATAAAAGAACCTACAAATCACTAATGACATAAAAGCACAAAAATAACAACAATAATGCAAATGCAAACTAAAGAAAAGTCAATAATATGATCCTAAATGATTATACTACTTTGTATATTATCAATGGGGTGAAAAGCCACTTTATAAAACCTCAAAGAGATGATAGCTCAACATAAACCTTTAATGATTTTTGTTATTGAAACAAAGAGGAAATAATATAAAATGGAAACAAATAAGGAGAAATCTATATTTCAACCATGGAATTTATAAGGATCTAGTGGGAAGTGTTGAGTGTAATTTTACATATATTATAGAGTCAAATTTTAATGAATTTTGAATTAATAGGTAGTAATAAATGGGTAGAATCTATGTTAAATTAGGCATTTGTTTAAGTTGGACCTTCATTATAGTTTCTTATTTAATTTTGATTTGTTTAGGAGTTTTTATTTGATTTTAATAAGTTTTTCCCCTTTTTGTTGAGATATTAAAAGGAAGCCTAAATGTAAAGGAAAGTTGTGTCATGGCCACATAGGGGCGAGTTTGGTCCATATTGCATGATGAAAATGCATTTAGGAGGCATGACATAACACATGACTATGCTTGAAGTTGTGTCCCCTTTAGATCGATGAAGAGCATGGCATATGAGGATCACATGACTATGCTCAAAGTCATGACCGCTTCTATTCAAGTTAAAAAAAATGTGAAAGTTCAGCATGGGATGGCTTATGGTCATGTTTAAAGCTGTATTGTAAAGTAGAGGATGTGACATAGTCATGTTAAAGTTGTGTTAAGCAGAAGAATGTTTCCTTTTTGGAGGTAACTTGCGAATTTAAGTCAAATTAGGTTTCCATTGAGTTTGGAAATAAAAGGGGGATAAAAAAGATGTTTTAATTCACTCTTAATCATTGAGAAACATTTTTAAAGACAAGTTCTAAAGGAGATTGAAGAATACATGTGCAAGATTCAAGAGCTTAAGATTATAATTTCTTCTTCTTATTTAATTCCTTCAATTATGTTTTTGTGTATCATTGCAATTATGCGTGGTTAAACTCTTCTTAGCATTTGGATTTATGTATCTAGTCTATTACTTGTTTAGATCTTTGTTTCCTTTTAATAAATTAATTTTAGTCAATTTTTACAAGTTGTTTATAATTAATCTTGTATTTGATTTTAGGCCTAATTAAATACTTGCCTTTAGGTATATTAGAGATAGTGAAAGTTGCATGATCTATTAGCTCATAGACTTATGAAACTTAGGAACCTCGATCATGAAAGTAGAAAAATCCTTCAAGGAGTAATAAATCACTAAGGAACTTAATGCTAGTTAATTGATGTGACCATGAAAATAGACCATAATTAACTTTAGTATTCTTCGATGAACTCAAAAGAGACTCTAAGTAATTTAAGTGGTATATTCTTGACTGAGTTAATGAATTGATTTACAAAAAGATCCTGTAATCCAAGTAATAGCAAGTGAAGCAAATTTAGGCTCTAGATTTTTAATTATTGAATTTTAAAAAGAATTATTTCAGCTTTAATTTTTCTATCTTTATTATTGATTTATTATTGCATTAGAATTATTCGATTTTGTGAGATTATGGAATTATGGTTAGGGTTGGTACTTGGTATCAATCTCCTAATGGGACTCTTTAGTACTTATTGTGAATCATGCACTTACGGAATTTGCCTAACAAGTTTTTGGCACCGTTGCTGGGGAGATCGGCAATACCAATATTAGCGCACTTTTTATTTTCTTTAGACTAACATTTTAATTTTGTTTTATTTAATTTTCTTTACTTTTTCTTTTCAAGTACTTGATTCTTGTTTATGCAAACAAGATCAAAAATCTTGAATTGGAGAAAGTAAATCTAGAAATTGAAAAATCTTTTAAAAAGAACTAGAAGGAAAAATATAAAATAATGGCTAACCAAACAACAAGAGCTTTAGAAGAATATGAGGTTTTAAGTCTGACAAAAAGCCAAAAATGCATTGTGAAGCTGACTATTGAAGCTAATACCTTTGAAATTAAACCTATATACATCCAAATGGTTTTATAATATCTGTTCGATGGACTACCATAAGAAGATCCTAATGCTCATCTAGCTTCTTTCCTTGACATTTGTGACACTTTCAAGATTAATGGAGTAAGCATAGATGCTATTTGCCTTAGGCTGTTTCCTTTCTCATTGAGAAATAAAGCAAAATTATGGTTGGGATCATTGGCACCAAATTCCATCACCTCATAGGATACGCTCTCTAAGGCCATTCTTACTAAGTATTATCCATTTAGAAAGATTGCCAAATATCACCAAGAGCTTATAGGGTTTATAGAACAGCTTGGAGAATCTCTTTATAAAGCTTAGGAGAGATTTAAAGACATTGCCCTCATCATGGCATTCTAAATTGGCTTCTCATGCAAACATTCTACCAAGGATTGTCTAAGTTTTTGCAAATCACCATTGATGCTACTGCACAAGGCTCTTTCATGAGCAAGACACTCAATGATGCCTATGCTCTCTTAAAGGAGATGGTGTCAAATAATTATCAATGGCATAAGAGAGAAATCAGCCTAAGAAAGTAGCAGGAGTCTATAAGATTGATAGCTTGAGCTTGGTAAATGATAAATTGGATTCCCTCATAAAGACGTTAGAAAAGCTCAACTTTGCAGGTTACCCATCATAGGTGCTATCGTGTGAAGTATGTGGAGGAGGGCATTCTACTATTGAGTGTCAAAAGTGAATCATATTCCTAAGGTTGCTTAATTGAACAACTAAATGTCTTAAATAATTTTAATGGCAGACCTCAAGGAAATCCTTACTCTAACACTTATAGCCCTAGATGGCAAAATCACCTGAATTTCTCATAGTCAAATCAAGGAGGGAATCAAGCTTCAAAGTCAAATCAAGGGTACAAAGCACCACCTCTACCAAGTTTTTAGTAGAAGAATTATTATCCTTAACTTGAACCTAAGTCAAACCTTAAGATAATGATAGAGAATTTCAACCAGTCACAAGACAAGGCAATGTAAACAATTCAAGTAACTCTTAAGAAGCATGAGGAAAGGATGGAACAATTAGCCATACACAACAAGATGCTAGAATACCAAATAGCATCTTAAGAAAGTTCCTTAAATTTTTTCCAGATGGGTCACTTTCCATGCCAACCTAAAATCTAAAAGGGCATGCAAAAGCTGTAACCTTAAGGAGTGGGAAATAATTACCTGAAGTTGAGTACAAAAGTAAGGAACTAAGAACTAAGACAAAATAAATTCAAGTTGAAGGTGATAAACCAAAGAGTAATGAGCTTAAACCCAAGTAGATAAGGACACCTTACTTACCATTCCCTCAAAGGATGAATAATAGAACACTTAACAAGCAATTTCAAAAAGTGTTAAAGGTGTTCAAGCAACTAGACATCACCATTCCTTTTGTAGAGGCAGTCACTTAAATGCCTAAGTATGCCAAATTCCTCAAAGATATCATATCCAATAAGAGCAAGTGGGATGATTATGAGACTATACCAATCAATGAGGAATGCAACATTGTCATAAGAAATAAGCTTCCTCCAAAGCTTAAGGATCTAGGGAGTATCACTATACCTTATGTAGTTAGTAAATTATCTATTGGTAGAGCACTTTATGATCTAGGAGCTAGTGTAACTCTAATGCCTTTGTCTTTATATAGAATATTGAATATTGGAGAGCCTAAACCCACTAATATTTCCTTACAACTAGTTGACAGATCCATAGTCTATCCCAAAGGAATCTTGGAAGATGTACCTATCAAAGTTGAGGAATTCTATGTGTCATACAATTTCATGATCATAGAGATGGAAGAAGAAATTCAAATTTCAATAATTCTAGGAAGACTTCTCCCTACTACAACTTGAGCAATAATTGATATGAAAAGAGGAAAAATTAAGCTTGAAGTTGGGGAAGAAATAGTGGAGTTTGATGTCTTCAAAATGGCATAAGATCCTTTAATAGTAAATTCATGTTTTAGGGTGGATGCAATTCAGGGCTACATTAAAAAGGTTTTTAGGAAACAACACCCTCAAGATCCACTTAAAGCTTATCTAGTTCATGAAGTGGAGTTTAATGAGGAAGCTCATCAGGTAGTTATATTTAATAATACTTTGAATGAAAAATTAGAACTTCCACATCTTTAATCTCAAAGGTATGAACCTTTACCTCGTGATTTATATTTTATAAATGCATTGAGGAAGGAGGATACACCCAATGTAGAGCTTAAACAACTCTTGCCTAATTTGAGGTATGCCTTTCTAGGACCTAACTCTACTTATCCTAGTATTATTAATGCTGAATTAAATGATAAGTAAGTTGATATATTGCTTAGAAGAGTTAGATTGATGATTTGAAAGGGATTAGTCCTTCTTTTTACATGCATAGGATACATTTAAAAAAAGGATGTAATCCTTCTATTGAGCATCAATGTAGGTTAAATCCTAACAAAAAAAAAGTGGTTAAGAAAGAAATCATGAAGTTGATTGATACATGAGTCATCTATCCAATCTTGGATAGTAATTAGATTAGCCCAATTCATGTGGTTCCTAAAAAGGGGGGAATGGTAGTTATTAAAAATGAAAATAATGAATTGATCCCCATTAGAACAATCGTAGGATGGAAGATGTACATTAACTATAGAAAGCTGAATAAAGCTACTAGGAAAGACCATTTTCCTCTTCCTTTTATTGATCAATTATTAGAAAGGTTAGCTCAACACTCTTTCTTTTGCTATTTGGGTATTCAGGATTCTTTCAAATCCTAATTCACCCTAAAGACCAAGAGAAAACTACTTTCACTTGTCCTTATAGAACTTATGCTTATAGACAGATGCCCTTGTTACCTTTTGAAAGTGCATAATGGCAATTTTCTCTGAGTTTGTAGAGAACATTATGGAAGTTTTTATGGATGATTTCTCTATGTGTGGTTCTTATTTTAATGATTGTTTGAAAAATTTCTCTAAAGTATTATAGAGATGTGAAGAAGCCAATTTGGTACTAAATTAGGAAAAATGCCATTTTATGGTCACAAGAGGAGTGGTTTTGGGTCACTTAGTGTCTGATAAGGGCATAAAGGTTGATAGAGCTAAGGTCAAAGTTATTGAGAAGCTTTCACCACCTACAAGTGTGAAGGGGATAGTTTTTTAGGGCATGTCAGTTTCTATAGAAGATTTATTAAAGACTGCTCTAAAATTGCTAAACCCCTCACTAATCTTTTGTCCAAAGATGTTCAATTCAAATTTAATAAGGATTGTCTTACTGCTTTTTGTAGGTTAAAGGAAGCATTAATTTCTATGCCAGATTTGTAACCTCCTAGTTGAAGTCTCCCTTTTGAAATTATGTGTAACACAAGTGACTATACTATGGGAGCTATTTTGGGACAATGAAGGGATAAATAGGCTTATGCTATTTGTTATGCTAATCACACCCTTGATGGAACTTAATTAAATTATGCTGTAATTGAAAAAGAACTCCTAGATGTGGTCTTTGTAATTGATAAGTTTCATTTTTATTTGATAGGTAGCAAGGTGATTGTCTTCATTGACCATACCGCTTTGAGGTACCTCCTTTCCAAGAAGGATGTAAAGCCACATCTCATAAGGTGGATTCTCCTCCTTCAAGAGTTTGATTTGGAAATTAAAGATAAGGCTAGAACTAAAAATGTTATAGTGGATCACCTCTCAAGATTAGAGTTGCGAAACAAAGAGAATAAACTACCCACCAATGATTATTTCAAAGGTTTGATGCCTTGGTATGCAGATTTTGTAAACCATTTGGTATATGGTGTCGTACCCCTTAATCTTTCCTACCAATAAAATAGTAAATTCTTTTTGGATGTCAAGTTCTACTATTAGGAAGAAATTTTTCTCTATAAGAGGTAAAGATGGCTTGATTAGGAGATGTCTCCCTAAAGATGAAGTGTAAGATGTACTATCCTATTGCCATTCTCTTAAGTATGTTGGACACTTCAATTTTGCAAAGACTACAACTAAGGTGCTCTAATGTGGATTCTATTGGCCAACTCTTTTCCAAAATGCTAAAGACTATGTATTAAAGTGTGATATATGTCAATGGACTGGTAACGTAGGAAGGTGGAATGAAATACCTCTCAATGGCATTTTAGAGGTTGAGATCTTCAATATGTGGGGATTAGATTTCATGGGGCCATTCCCAAGTTCTTATAGTAATAAATATATTTGGAGGAAGTGGATTATGTCTCCAAATAGGTAGAAACAACAACATACCCGACCAATGATGCTAAAGTGGTGACAAGGTTCCTTCCCAAGAACATATTTTCAAGATTAAGGACACTTAGGGAATTTATTAGTGATGGTGGTTAATGCTTTTATAACTACCAATTTGAGAGTTTACTGAAAAAGTATGGTGTCACTTATAAAGCTGCAACCCTTTACCACCCATAAACTAGTGGCCAAGTAGAGATTTCTAATAAAGCAATCAAAGCCATACTTAAGAAGACTGTGAATGCCTTAAGAAAAGATTAGACTTCTAAGCTTGACGATACTTTATAGGCATATAGGACTATATTCAAAACCCTTATTGGTGCCTCTCCTTTTTGATTGCTTTATAGGAAATCATGTCATCTGCTTATGGAATTAGAGCATAGAGCATTTTAGGCTACTAAGTTCCTTAATCTTAATGTGAAAAGAGCTAGCAAAAGAAGGTTACTTCAGCTAAATGAACTTGAAGAATTTAAGCTAAAATTTTATGAGAATGCTAAAATTTACAAGGAAAGAACTAAGAAGTGGCATGAAAAGCACATTATGAAAAAAGAATTTAAAGCATAGGATCAAGTGCTTTTATTCAATTCACGACTCAAGCTTTTTCCTGGAAAATTAAAATTTAGAAGGTTAGGGCCTTTCCTAGTAAAGTAAGTATTCCCTTATAGAGCAATAGAAGTGTGGAGCAAAGAATTTGGAGCATTTAAGGTCAATGGACTACAACTAAAGATTTACCTTAATAATGAAAGTGTTCTAGATAATGCCTCTTGTGCACTCCTTAACACCATTTGATCTAATGAGATAAAAGTCAAGCTAATGACTTTAAGTAAAGCGCTAATTGGGAGGCAACCCTATAATTTTTTTCTATTATTTTCCTTTTTAAATATCATTCTTTTTCATTTAGAATTCTCATGCATGAAGTGGAGCACTGAAAAAGAAAGTAAGTGTGGATTCAATGGAAACTAAAGTTATAAAAACAAGTATATTTAGGTTTACATGTATATGTTTGCAGTTATCTAAGTTTTTTAGCATATGCCTAGGTGTTTGTTGTGTCCTTTAAGTTTTCATATCTAGTACCACACACATCCAGACACATGACTTGCACATCACCATGTCCATATGAGCCATATTCAAATTGATGTCCAGATCTGTGCATGACGTAAAGCATGACTTGGTCACGACCATGCTTTATCTTTTCATTCAATTCTATTCTAGAAGTAGCTCTCATGGTATGACACATGGCATACCTCATGACCATGTACCTAAATTCTTCACTTTTAAAAATTTGGACAAATCCAATCATGACTTATGCCATGTCTTTGCCCTTGGTTATGTGTCTCATTTGACTTTTTATTCAAAACTCGATCTTGATGCCAACATGACTTATGTCATGGCTAAAGCATGCCCGTGTGGTATTTAAGACTATAAATTCTAAAATTAAACAAATATGCTCATGGCATCGCTCATGGCATCGCTCATGACATGTCTTACCATTATGAGTTATGTTATTTTTCTTCAGACACTTTCAACGTGGCATGGGACACAGGAAGCACATACCCATGTCACATCTTTTTCTTAAAAAAATGATTTTGAACCCTAGCTACCATGCTTTCTTATTTTCCTTTTCCTTTTTTATTTTTGTCTCCTTTCTCTCACTTTTCTTCTCATTTTCTCTCAATCCCTTTCTACCCCACATTAATTTTTGTCATTCTCTCCATACAATCACCATGGGTCAAAACAAATCCATAGGTAGAAAGACAAACCCACTAAAGAAGCACCCAAGAATTGAATCAAATAGCCCTCCTCGCTATGACAAATGCAAGATGGTGCCATCTTCATCAAATGCCCTTCAACTTTGTGCCAACATGTTTCTTCTTAACCACTTCATCCTCTTATCCAATTCTCTGACAAGCCACATAAGGAAAAGTGTGCTATACTTCATTCTCTACACATTAACCCTTCTTATAGCATTGTTTATCATGATTTAGGCTTAATTAGGTTAAAAGATAGTGTTAAGGGTATTATTGAGGTGTCAAAGTGGGATGGGTTACTGAAAATTGATCAACCCATTTTCTTTGAGTTATAAATTGAATTTTTGTCTACATTTTTTCTTGCTAAAGGGTTATTAGGGTTTGATAACCATAATATAGTGAAATTTCAATTGGGTGGTAAGTTTTTCTCTCTTTCATTGAATGAGTTTGCTATCAGTTATGGTTTTTATGACTCCCCTTCTGTTACTGGTGATGCATGCACCAATTCTCTTATCAATTTCTACCAATAGCATCTAGTGTCTTATTGGTGAACTGTAATTTGCCCTGGTGCTAATGCCAACTATGACCCTAGGATTTGTAAACATACTGCTATTGCTAGTCTTGCTCTTAAATATTTGTATAGACTCATGACATTCACCATTTGTGGTCATAGGGAGAGCACGGGTGTGGTATCTCATTAGGATTTATTTTATGTACATTATTTTGATAGGGGACTTATACCACATTTAGGTTATGGGTGTACGGTTTACATCAAAGGTATGTCAAGAAGAAAAAGGTGTTGTTTGTGGTGGTTCTTATTTCACCAACCTAGCCAAGAATTTAGGTGTTTTTTATACCTTTCCTAACTTGACAGAGGTGTGTGCTGTGCCACCTTTCAATTTAACTATTATAAAAAATATCTGATTGGTTGATATGAGAGATGGGTAGTACATTTTATATAATCCTAATGATGGTGCTCCTATTAGTGATGACCTTCCTCCTATTGATCTGCCGCCTTTTGATGCCCTTTCTTCCTCTTCGGTACCTCATACTGATGCCACTATGTAGCACCATTCTGCCCTAATCCATTGGCTTTATGGAAATGTTGCTAAATTGTATGACAGCCATGGTCTTCTGATGGCCCCACACCTAATATTCCCTTTAGTAGTTGCTCCTCCTGATGAGCCTCATGACACTACAACTAAGGAGGATGATAAGGATGCTAACGAGTCTGCTCATGATATTAATGATGCACCACTTAATGACTGATTAGTTTTATGCCTTCTTTTGAGTATTGTTTTATGCTTTAATTAGTACTTATGTCTATGTTTATGATTTAAACTTTCTAGTTTATTTTTATATTTATGTTTATGATTTTATGTTGGTTATCTTTATCCTGTCATTTCTATTAAATTTGGAAGCTATTGCAAATTAGTTCAATAATAAGCACTTCAAAGCAGTATTTCCATTCCCTTTATCTTCCTTCCTTTATGTATATTTTTCTCTTTTTCTTTATATTATTTCAGTCATTGAGGATAATGCTTTGGATAGTGTGGGGGAGGGTTGCATATATTTAGGTGGATTAGGTGTGATGTGGTTTCATTTTGCATATTGAAAATAACAATAATAATAAAATATAAAATATAAAATATAAAACATAAAATAAAATAATTATCAAATAAATAGCCAATTCAATTTTCATTAACTTTAAACTCATTTTTCCACATTGGATTATGATGCTTGTCATTAGAACTTTTTATTTTTATCTTATACAAAATTGATGCTCTTTTGCAATTAGAGAGTGAAAATGTATACGTGTGTATTTTTTATTTACTTATCAAACTACTATATGGTTTATTAATTAAGATAGTTGAACACAGTCTTTATGTATGTATAATTTAGTTCTTATAACCTAAGCATGAACCAAAAGATTAGCTTTGAGCATGAAATTAGGAGATTAAATGAAATTTTCAAAAAAAAATCTCTCATTTCTTTAGTAAGAGCAATGTTTAATTCTAAATTTTTACATGCTCTGAATCTACTTGAATGCTCTAATTAGAGTAAAAGTATCCAAAGGACCCACTTGGTGATATCCATGCTTAGTAGTATGGGAACAATGGGGATTACTAAGAGTGGAAAGATTTGATTAAAGAGAAAAGAGGATAAGATGGTACATAAAACACAGTCATTAAATAAAAGAAAGGATGTTGTGAAATGGATCATAAAGCGCATTCATAACTAATTTTGTTTTTCTCCTTAGGTTATATTCATTGGATTTCAAATAGGTTATGTGCTTGGGTTGTGATTAGTAAATTGTTAATATATGATGTATTTTTGTCTAATTATCTTCTTTAGTAAACATGTTTCAGTCTTGGTATTGTTGACTTGCATATCTTAGAAATTATAACTCTTTGGTTGTGATTAAGATAATGTTTAAATGTTTAAATCTAATTTTTGCTTGAGGATAAGTAAAGCTCTAGTGTGGGGGAATTTGTTGAATGTAATTTTACATATATTCTAGAGTTTAATTTTAATGAATTTTGAATTAATAGTTAGTAATAATTGGGTAGAATCTAGGTTAAACTAGTCATTTATTTTAGTTGGAATTTCATTCTATTTTCCAATTTAATTTTGGTTTGTTTAGGATTTTTTATTTAATTTTAATAAGTTTTTCCCCTTTTTTGTAAAAGAGATTAAAAGGAAGCCTAAATGGTAAGGAAAGTTGTGTCATGGCCACACCGAGCTTTTGTCCATACTGCACGATGAAAATGCATTCAGGAGGCATGGCATAACACATGACTTTTTATGTCCCCTTCATATCAATGAAGAGTATGGCATATGAGGATCCTACAACGGTGGTTAAAGCTGTGACCACTTCTATCCGAGTTGAAGAAAGTATGAAAGTTTAGCATAGGATGGCTCATGGTTGTGTTCGAAGCTATGCCTTAAAGTGAAGGACATGACATGGCCATGTTTAAGCCGTGTTGAGCAAAAGAATGTTTCCTTTTTTAGGGAAACTCGAGAATTCAAGTCAAATTAGGTTTCTATTGAGTTTTGGATGTAAAAGGAAAATCAAAAAGATTTTTTAATTCACTCTTAATCATTGAGAAACACTTTTGAAAGACATATTCAAAAGGAGATTTAAAAAGATGTGTGCAAGCTTCAGGAGCTTAAAATCATAATTTCTTATTCTTCTTTAATTCCTTTATTAACCTTAGCAATAATCAATCTTAATTTTGATATTAACAAACATGATTTTGAGCATTTAATATGTTTTACTTGAGTGTGATTATAAGCATAGGTACAATATTACTCTTAAAGAAAGCCAAGTTAAAATTCAGCTCAACAGTAAGCTACGATTGAAGCAACACTATCATAATGAGCTGAATAGTAACTTGTGACTGAAGCAAGGCTGCTATGGTGAAAAAAAAGCCAAGCTCAATAGTAAGCTGCGATTGAAGCTCTGCTTCTATGGTGATGGCCCAACATATATATTTTTGAAATTAATAAAAGAGACATTGGAGATATAATGTGAATAGTAAATTGTAACTAAAGCAAGGCTATCATAGTGACATAAAGCTTGTCTCAACAGTAGGCTATGACTAAAGCCTTGCTTCTACGGTGACAACAAGCTTTAAAAATATCCAATAGAGATATTTTTGAATTATTTAAAAAAAGAGACGTTAGAGACATAATCATTGGCTTTAACAACCATATTTTTGAAGCTTAATATATATATATATACACATTAGAGTTGTGATAACAAAAACACACATTACATTACTCTTTGATTATAAAAAACTCTCTAAGCATTCATTAAGCTTCATTTTCTTTTTATCAATATTCATTATATTAATTAACTCTTATGATAGTTAGTTGTATGCTAAAAATAGGACTTTGTCTTTATCTAATTCTTGGGATAGATTAGAAGGGAAGTGAGATATATTTCTAGTGGAATTAGTTTAAGTGTTTAGCCATTAAAACACTTGGGAATTGGTTTAAAAGTGGGCTTATAAACTCTTGTTTGTTTAGTTAAAGATTTAGCCTTAAAAAACTCTTGGTTGTAAGTTTGAAGAGTGAGCCTCAAACTCTTGTGTAATCTCAATCTTGTGAATAAGATTGTGTGAGATTGAAAATCCTAACTTAAAGATAAGTTAAGTGGAGACGTAGGATTATTGAGAATTTGAAGTCCTTAAATTCTTGTGTTCATTGTTCTTCCTACTCTATTCTCTTTTAATTCTTGTTCATTCCTTGAATTCATTTTAATTTTTCTAAAATCCTTCATCAACCTTATTCACCCCCCTCTAAGGCACTTTCAATTGGTATCAGAGCTTGGGTTCTAGGTACTTAGTTGCTAGAATTCAAGATCATAAGGAATGAATCTTTTTCTTTTCAATCCTTTGAACCATTATTTGATAAAAGTGACTTCATAAAGAATAAAGAAGTCTCATACTATAAACGTAAGAAGCTTGGACATATTAAAAGTGAATATCCAAGGTTTAAGCATAAAGGCAAAGGAAGAAAAGAAAGGAGAATAGCTATCAAAGCCACTTAGGATAACTCTTCTGAATCAGATATAGAGGATGACCAACAAAAAGCTACCATTCATGGCACTTAAAAATGGAAACAAGATACCATCTACATTTAACTCTTCATATGATAATTACTGTGATTATAATGCTAATATGATGATGATGATGTTGAGACTCTATGGTAAGCAAACTCTTGCTTAAATGAAAAAGCTTACTTATTAAGAAGAAGCATTATAAGGATGGATGGAGGACATGTCACATTCAGGGACAATGCCAAAGGAAAGATAGTAGTAGGTATTGGAGAAATCAGTAATCCTTAATCATTATCTATATATCATGTATTTTTTTTATTGATGGTCTTAAACATAATTTGCTTAGTATAAGTCAACTATGTGATATGGGAAATAAAGTAATTTTTTATCCTAAAAATTACTTTGTTAGTAGTCTTGATGAAGACAAAGTATTATTTGGTGGTGAAAGAGTAGACAATGTCTATGTAATTGACTTGAATAAGGTTAATAACGAAGACATTAAATATTTAATATCTATTTCCCATGACACATGAACATGGCATAGAAGGTTAGAAAACACAAATTTTGAGCTCTTCAATGATCTTTGTAAACATGAACTTGTGATTGGTTTACCTAAACTTGAATTCATTAAAGATAAACCTTGTGATGCTTATAAAAAAGGAAAATGATTCAAGTCCTCATTTAGTCTAAGAAAATACAGTATCCACCTCGAGGCCGCTTAAACTTATTCATATGAATTGTTGGTCTAAATAAATCCATATGTATAAGTTCAAGTGGTCTAGAGGTGGACACTATATTCTTGAGCTTAAATGAAGACTTGGATTGTTTTCCCTTTTGGCAAGCATCACAAGGTTTTTCCTTAGTGAATTCAAGTTTAGGTAAAACAATCATAAGTTGATTTTTGCAAAGATCATTTATAAGCTCAAAGTTTGCATGTACTAACCTTTTATGCCCTGTCCATGTGTCATGGGAAATAAACATGAAGCATTTGATGTCTTTATTATCAATTTTATTTAAATCAATAACATAAACATTGTCTATTATTTCACCATTAAAAATTACTTTGTCTTCATCAAGACTACTAATAAAGTAATTTCTAGGATAGAAAGTTACCTTATTTCCCATATCACATAATTGACTTATACTAGTAAATTATGTTTAAGACCATTAACAAGCAACACATGATGTATATATAAGGATTGAGTTTTACGTATTTCTCTAATTCCTATTATCTTTCCTTTGGCATTATCTCTAAATGTGACATGTCCTTCATCCTTTTCATTAAGCTTGTTGAATTTCTCTTTATCTCCTATCATATGCCTTAAATAT
Organism: Mallotus nudiflorus; assembly: GCA_947683625.1. Taxonomy (NCBI): domain Eukaryota; kingdom Viridiplantae; phylum Streptophyta; class Magnoliopsida; order Malpighiales; family Euphorbiaceae; genus Mallotus; species Mallotus nudiflorus. The sequence continues at coordinate 971,147 of CANTUR010000108.1, forward strand.
CCACTATCAAGATACCACTTGCTTTTTGCTCTTATGGATTTCAAGCATACCTACATAAGACAATTTAGGTGTTCTTTTAAACCTAAACCTTTCTTGGTCTAGGTTGGTTAGTTTCAAGATAATCCAAAGGAAGTAAATTCATGTGTAGTCTTCTATAGAAACATACATTATTAGTATGACCCTTGATCATGCAATACGAACATTTAGCATTTGCAAACCTATTTCTTCTAGGTACATATGATTACTTAGAAAATTAGACATGCCTTTGGTGTTGGGGTGGTGTGTGTCTCCTATTATTTGAGTCATAGTATGAGACATGCATTAACAATGACAATGCATATTTTGATAGGTTTGTGCAACATATTTAGGTGTATTATATTGTGCAACATACTTGTGAGTGTTATGTCTAATGTACATGTAAGCGTGTTTGGGTTGTGCTTTTCTAGCATGAGATTTACCTCTTTATGTCATATACGATTGAGTCTTATAAGAATTTCCTTTAATATTTGACACATGAGACTTATTAGATTTGAAAGTTTGAGTCTCAATTAGTTTAGGGTTAGAATGAATGGAATTGCATGATGTTTTAACAAATTTAATATATGATGATGATGATGAGGCAATTCCATTAGTATATCCAATTCCATGAGTATTTCTATGAAATTTTTGAGAGTCAAGTAAATTATCTAAACTATCTTTTCTTTTTTGGAATTTTGATATGAAATTTTTTAGCTCAACTACCTCATTAGAAAGTTTATAATTTTCATCACTTATTTTCTTGAGTTGCTCTTCTAAGGAATTTGAAGATTTTAAATAACAAGTTTCTTATTTGACTTAATAACAAGGTGGGAGAGGCTTAAAAAGAAAAGGAGGAAAGAGAAGAAAGGGAAACAGAGGACGTTTGGCTAGACCTGAAAAAATAGAGAGAAGAAAAGAAAGAAAAAGAAGAGAGGAAGAAGAGGAAGAAGGGGGCACTTTTGGACCAAAAGGATTTCATTTCTTGAGAAGGAGGAAGGTTCCCTTGCATTCCAAGCACCTAAGTCAATCAATCAAGTTGTGAGGGCTTAGTTAGGAGCATAAACTTTATCCAAATCAGTGAGACTCCCTATCTTTAAGTTCTAAGTTCTTTATTTCATCAAAAGTTTTGGTTCATTACTTTTTTTTCTTGTTCTCTTGAGTTTTATTGTTTATTTAATATCATATATGAAGCATGATTTCATGGAAGATTGAATATTAGTTATTAATATCTATATATTTATGTTAGTCTTTATTTATTTGTACAAGTATCGAGTTTTCTTAGAATCTAAGAAATGTAGCCTATCGCTGTCTCTGTTAAAGAGGCGACACCTCCCTTCATGTTGAGGCAATTTGAAATCACCTCCTGGTCATGAGGTGACACCTCTTTAAAGAGGCATCGTCGCTTCACCAAAACTCTACATCATTCTGTTTTATATTTAATGCTTGTTTTGTGTATTTTTGTATGATTTCCATGCTAGTCTTATTATATATATTGATTTTATGCATGATTACTATGTTATATAATACTATTGTTGTATGATGTTTATTGTGATTTTTGTGGATTATTTTGTGTTTGTACTTCTATTTTCTGTGAATATTGTTTGGCAATTATTTTGTAAATAATGTTGTTGTTTTATGAGATGGGATTAATTTGTATTTATTATTGGGATTATTTAGTGATTTTTAATCACTAAATAAATTTTTCAGTAATTAATTCTTAAGAGGTTTTATTTGTATAATCAATTAGTCTACTTTTGGTTTATATATGGTTTACTTTCCATTTATTTTACTTTTATTTGTAACAAATGTTGTAATCCTTAATCCCTTCCCCTATTTATATGGAATGAATAGTTGTAAGTTATTATTACTTGTTTTATTTTTGATTGAATGTCAAGAGATAAGTATAAAATAGGACTAATGTGCAAACTTGGACTAAAATCTAAAGGTGGAAAAGATTGTGATTCACATGTTAATAAGGAAATAATTTAATAATCAAAGGTAATAAAATATGAAATACATATGGAGGCTAAATGCAAGGTTAGGTGGCGATTCCAAAAGCCTATACCCAGTTTCCAAACCCAATCTCTGATGACAGCTTTTGGGAACCTATGTGGAATCCAGTTGCTATACAGTGTGTCCCGGCTTTTATCCAGGTATTGACTCTATCTCCATTTTGGGCCCTAAGCCCACTTTGTATTTATACAGTGTCATGGTCACCAACACTTGCATGTCTAACCCCACCGTTCACAAGCTTTTGATATGGTATTTTGGTCTTTCAAGTCGATTCAAGAGAAGTTTCAAGCCTCCTTTGCATTCAAAACTTGTACTTTCTCTTCATCAAGCTTTTTTTTACAGGCTGATCAAAGTGAAGGTGTCCACAGTACCTCTTTTTCATTTTAAGGGCCATAAAGCAAAGATTGGTAGCTTTTTGTTGCTTATCCTCTATCTCTGATTTAGAAGAGTTATCCCATGTGGCTTTGAAAGTTATTCTCCTTTCTTTTCTTCCTTTACGTTTGTGCTTGAGACTTAGACATTCACTTTTAATATGTTCAAGCTTCTTGCATTCATAGCATGAGACTTTTTTATTCTTTATAAAGTCACTCCTATCAAATAATGGTTTAAAGGATTGAAAAGAAAAAGATTCACTTCCCACGATCTTATATTCTAGCAATGAAGTTCCTAGAATTCAAGTTCTGTTATCGATTAAAGAGACTTAGGGGGGGTGAATAAGGGTAATGAGGACTTTAAGAAAAATAAAAATTATTTTAAGGAATTAAGCAAGAATTAAAAAAGAACAGAGTAGGAAGAACAATGAATATAATGATTTAAGGAGTTTGGATTCTCAATAATCCTACATCTCCACCTAACTTATCCCTAAGTTAGGATTTTCAATCATCCACAATCTTATTCACAAGATTGAGATTACATAAGAGTTTTATGGCTCACTTTTACAACCTTACAACTTGAGTTTTTAAGGCTTACTCAAAAACCAAATCCCAAATGTTGCAATAGACAACACTTAAACCAATTCCTTTTAGAATAGAATCTCACTTCTCATTTCCTTAATCCCAAAAAATATAAGAACAAGAATTTCTATACTAACACTCACAAACTCTTATAAGAGTTACACAAATACAAAAATTGTTTAAAAGAGAATTTGAGAGCTTAATTGAATGCTTAAGAGAGAATGAATGATAAACAAGTTTCTTAAACCTTTAATTGAACTCTATGGAGTGTTTGTATATATAAACACTAAAAAATATAGTTGTTGGATGTATCAAATAGGTCTCCAACATCTATAATTGATTTTTGAATCAGCTTGGACTTATTTTTGTTAGAACGTTGCTCATGATCGTAAGGAGCAAAAATACTAATTGTTGTATTAAAAAATGAGTGTTTAGAGCTATTAGGACTGCCCTCATGAGCAGCATTCCCTCTTTGCTCAAGTTTTCTCTCACAAAGCTTCTACTTGTGATTAGTTCGTGAGACGCTTGTAAGGAGACCACTATAAGTCCAAAAATGTCTCTTTTTGACACATTAAAGCTTCAGATACTTTAGGTATGAGATTTGGATATTATACTTCACCAAAAAATAGTATAATGACAGTATTTTGTATTTCTAGACTTGAACTAATATTTTTGATACAAATAAGTTCCTACACACTTAAATGAAATCATTAGTGTCTACACTATTTGTCAAAGTCCAAAATTAGGAGTTTGATCATGTAAATTATTAACAATCTCTCCCTTTTTGGCTTTAACAACCAATTTGATAAAAATAAATAAATTGCATATAAGTGCCAAATAATTTACATGAGTAAATATGTGCTGTATAAAATAGCTTCCCCCTTCAAATTAAATAGATGTAAAATGAGAAAATATTTTGCTCCCCCTTAATATATGCATAAATGGAAAAACAATTTTAATCAAAGCATAAAAATACCAAATAATCATAAATGAGATAATTTTTAAAAAGATACCAATTGAAATAAAAAATATTTATCTCTTTTAACAAATATATTTCTTTATTTCTCTTCCTTTTTGGACATAATAAGAAATATAAATTTAATATTTTATTCCCCCTTTTGTTAAAAATAAAAACAAGATAAAATATAACATGAGGAATAAAAAGAAAAAAGACAAGATCTAACAAGACAAATGTGTTAAAAACATAATAACATGATCATTAAGCAATATGAAGGAAATAATTTCAAATATATATGCATGTAATGCTACTTAAATGCATCACAACATAGTACCTATAACATTTATTTTAAAACTTCACAAACTTAACTATCACATGATCGTATAGAGCTTAGTTAGTTAACATACATGATCATGTAGCACTTAGCATATTACAAATACAAACACTAAGCATAATTATCACATAGCTTCTTCTCCCCCTTTATCAAAGATAAAAAGAAAAAAGAGAGATATAAAGGGAAATGAACCTAAAAGAAACAAAAAGTCTAGAGGGAATAAAAGATTACAAACCAAAATAATGAAGCAAAGATACACCAAATCTTTATAAAATCTATGTTATTCATAAACAGAGTAAGCAAAACAATGCCTTTTATCACAAGTATACAATCATGAAAGCATGATTATTAAATTATGAAAAAATTACCCACACTTACAATGTTACTATGCATGCATAAACAAAATTGTAGATAAAAAAATTAAACAATTTTCTCCCCTATTGAAAAAAGTAAAATAGAATAAGATTTAGATTAAAAAAAATTGGTATCAAGGACACACTCTCATATAGTGATGTCACTAACATAAACACACCTTTGGTAAAAAGAATTTTCTTCCTTAAAAGAAATTAACTAAATATAAACGCAAACTTAATTATTTCTCTCATTATACTCATCTCGAATTCTCCTTGCATTAGATTAGAAAATTCCTCACACAAGCAACGATTAGTAGCACTAAAAATAATATTATAAACATATATTTGCACAATTAATAAATCATGTTTGGATTTCTTTATAAAAAGAGTTGTGTCAACCTTTCCTTTAGAGAAACCTTTCTCTAATAAAAGTTAATCTTTCATACCAAGCTCTAGGAGCTTGTTTCAATCCATATAATGCTTTTGAAAGTTTAAACACATGATTTGAAAAATCAAAACTTTCAAAACTAGGAATTTGTTCAACATACACCTCCTCTTCAATAACACCATTTAGAAATGTACTTTTAACATCCATTTGATAAAGTTTAAAATCCATGAATGATGCAAATGCAAGTAGCATTCTAATAGCTTCTAACTTTGCAATGGGTGTAAAGGTTTCATCATAATCAATGAATTCTTCTTGATATAACATTTAGCTACTAGTCTAGCTTTATTCCTAGTTATGATACCTTATTCATTCATCTTATTTCTAAACACCCTTTTGGTGCTTATAATAGGATGATATTATGATACCTTGTTTCTATCAAATTAATTTAACTCTTATTGCATAATAAGGACCCAAAATTCATTAATTAAAGCCTCATTAGTATTTTTAGGTTCAATTTAAGAAATAAAGGCTAAATTAACTCTAAATTTAGATCTAATAGTTACCTCTTTTGTAATGTTACCTATAATGAGGTCTTGAGGATGAGCTTTCTTGAATTGTCAATCCTTTGGAAGTTCATCCTTTAAGGTAGATTGAAGTATCTCCTCATCATTCTATTTTATAGGATCTTCTAGCTCCAAAGGTTTGCTAGCATTTTCTTCCCAAGTTTTCTCTTCCACAAGTTCACATATATCATCAACAACACTATAAACATCCTTTCTCCTTTCTAGGATCAAGTGAGTTTGATTCATCAAATACAACATGCAATGACTCTTTAACTACTAGAGTTCTCTTATCAAAGACTCTATATGCTTTACTAGAAGTAGAATAGCCTACGAAAATTCCTTCATCGACTTTAGAGTCAAATTTTTCAAGATTATCTTTAGTGTTTAATATAAAGCACTTGCATCCAAGTACTCCTAGATATGATATTTTGGCTTTTCTATGTTCCATAGCTCATAAGAAGTTTTATTTAAAATTAGTCTTTTGAAAACTCTATTAGAAACATAACAAGATGTACTAACAGCTTCCTCCCAAAAGTATAGAGGTAAATTATACTCATGAAGCATTGTTCTAGCCATTTCCACTAAAGTTCTATTTTTCCTTTCAACTACCCCATTTTGTTGAGGAGTTCTAGGAAAAGAAAATGAATGTGAAATACCATTTTCATTGCAATAGGTTTTGAAAAATTCATTTTTAAATTTAGTTTCATGATCACTTCAAATAGAAGAAATAAAAAAACCTTTTTCTTTTTGAACTCTTTTTGTAAAATTTTTAAAAGCTTTAAATGTATCATTTTTATAAGTAAGAAAACATACCTAAGTTAATATAAAGTAATCATTAACCAATACATATGCATAGTGCATTCCATTGACACTAGCAACTCTAATTGGTCCATATAAATCTATATGTATAAGTTTAAGTGGTCTAGAGGTGGACACTACATTCTTAAGCTTAAATGAAGACTTAGATCATTTTCCTTTTTGGCAAGCATCACAAGGTTTATCCTTAGTCAATTCAAGCTTAGGTAAATTGATCACAAGTTCATGTTTACAAAGATCATTTAAGAGCTCAAAGTTTGTATGTCCTAACCTTTTATGCCATGTCCATTGTGAGTGACCTCTCTCGCTTTTGGTTAGCTTGTGATTTTGTGGGACATTATGCGAGTCTTTCTATTTTCGAGGGACATGGAAACTTTACCAAATAGGGACAAATGATTAGTCTCAGGGGGACGAGACACTTTTGAATTTGTGGAGTCACCACCCAATTTTTAGAAAATTGGGAAAAGAAAGGGACAACATCAGGTCACTCAGTGAGTATTGTCCCCAGTAGAGACTTTCAGGTTTGGGGGCTCGCGTATACTTTTTAACTATTTTTCATTATATGATATTCAATGTATAGCTACCACAACACCCTAGTTTCAGTAATGACAATTTTTATAGCATTCACAAAGTACATCAGCTAGTGGAAGATAATAAAGTTGAAAATTTAATTATTACATCGCTTTCTAAATAAAATACATATGAAAAGGAAAAGATTGTGGAAAAGTAAATCTAATTTGGATATGATTGATTTGTAAGATTAACACAACCATTCACATAACTTATTGGATTTCATGAATAATAGGATGATCATGCATGCTTGCAATGATTATTTATGCTATGATGATGTATAGTGATAATATAAAGGATGCATAAGGTCATCATTGGACCAAGAGCATGATGACTCTATTTCAGGATATGAACTTTTCACATTATTGGTATTTATGATGTGATTTCATGATTTCAGAAATAAAGGATGCAGAATGATGATATGGGACGAGCATAATAAAACATATATTATTCATGTAGCATGTAAGATTGCCAATCTTATCACACAAGCACAACAGTATTCCCAAATACTGGCGACGGTAAAAATGAAATGTAAATAAACATTCTAAAATAATTGTATGGTCCTCAAACTCAATTGAGCTTATGTGGGTTTTGAAGCTCTAGCTTTGAGAGATTATCAAGCTTTCCCCATTGAAAGGTTCAAAATGATAATAGAATGATGCTAGATTATATACCTTTGAAGTGTGCTTTGACAAAGATAGGCTTGGTTTGGTGGAAAATGGATTTAACAACCTAAGAGAAAGGCTATGGAAAGCAAAACTATAAGGAAAGGGGTTTCTAGCGCTTTTGATCAGATCGATTTTTGAGTGTGTGTGTGTTTCCACTTGCTCTTCCCTTCAAAATAGGGTGTGAAGGGCCTATTATAGGGAAAATTGGGCAAAAAAGGGTGGTAGGGATGTGGTCACATGCACATATTGAGGATTTTACATGTGGCCACACCAAGTGTGTGTGGTCAGGCACAATGTACGAGTGGTCATGCGCGTACACGCGTGATCCAAATGCATACTTTTTGGTTTTATGCACACTATTTTAAGGTTTATTTCTAAGGTTTTTAGGCTTTCCAGATGTGTTTCTGGAGTTTGTTTAGCCAAATTTAGCCTTAATTTTATCATATGACACCTAAGGGCATCTAAGTGATATGTGCTGATCCTCAGGTTGTGTTGGACCATTCCGAGACCACTTCAGGAGGTTTTGGGGCCTTCCATATGTGTTTTCAAGGTTTTTTTTTTTGTTAAAATCAATTTTTTTTCACAAAGTTGGGTCCTAGTCTAATGAAATGTGTACTAACCCAATGAGTTGAGTATTTTGAGAGGAGTTTTCTTGAAATAAACCTCTCATTTTTTTGATAATTCATATTTCACAAGGTTGAGGCATAACTTAATGGCTTGGTGATCAATTTTACATACTGGTGGGGTCGGTTAGGTTTTAAGGTTGCACACTTTAGAGGTGTTATAAATAAGCAGACTCTAGTCATCTCAGGGATTCATTTCATCATTGGACCTTTTTGGGGACAATTAAATTTGAGGTATAACAGTTGCCCCTTGCTTCATATGTGTTGTATAGCCACCTAGCACTAGTGTCAATACATGTGAAGTAAATTCAAAGATGCAAAAATGTTTTAGTAGGGAGAGAGGTACTTACTTGTGCGTTGTCTTTAGACGTTATATTAAAATTTGACTACTGTTATTGTGTTTTGTTTGTTGCTATTGTTCTGTGACTTGGTTGTCACAAAAAGTGTTATTTGGGACATATGCAAGCTTGTGATTCATGCAAAGTGTGTTGGGATTCATGCAACTATAACCTTCTTAGGTGTCACACAAATGAAGGTGCTACTAAGCAAAAAGACATGTGACTATAACCTGTGATTATAACCTTCTTAGGTGTCACATGAAATGAGGATGCTACTAAACAAAAAGAGATGCAACTATAACCTTTTTAGGTGTCCCATAAAATGAGGATGATACTAAGCAATGAAAATGCTAATACAACCTTCTTAGGTGTCACGTAAATGAACATGCAACTATAACATGTGATTATAACCTTCTTAGGTGTCACGCGAATGAAGGTGCTACTTGTTAGGGTTTCGTGATACAAACGCAGCGGAAATTAAAATTTTATCATATTCCCAAACCTGGATCCATGTAATTTGACTACTTGATTAAATCTAGAGTTTTAAGAATCTCACCAAAATTCAGAAGAGGCAAGATTTTTTGGAAGGATGAGAGGAGGTTCACACTGGTGACACCTTACCTCGAGCTTTTTTCTTTGGTTGTTTGGATCAAGATGTCTCCAAAAGGATGCATCCTCTATAGGTATCCACACGAACAGCCCTTCATAAAATGAATTGGAGTGTCTGCTAGCAACCTTCTTGATTGTCTCACAAATCAAGAACAAAAGAAAAACTATATGTTTGTTTTCTAGGAATAGAGAAAACTGTTTTGGAGGCAGGGGAAAAAAACTATTAAATCCTAGAGAATATAACATATTTATAGACTCCAAATTAGGGTTTCACCTATCAATGACCTTTTTGGTAGTTTCCCATTATATTCTGATTTTGTTTTAAGAACAAATCAGAAATAATATCTTATTTATTTATTTATTTAAAATAACATTTATCTTAAATAAATAAACAAATGAATAAATAAATAAAACACTTTATTTATTTATTTCCATAGAGTTTATTTTGGGCTTATTAAACCCATAATCATTTTGGGCTTGTTCTAAGTGTGTGACCCTATAGGTTCACATAACATTGGTAGTGGGCCTAAATCTCTATTTAGGCCTACAAGTCATAAGTGGCCTCTAGCAAGACATTATGACTACCCAAGTCATGTGAAGTCAATAATCTGACATAACCTAATTATAGTGAATTTTATCATCCTTTTATCACATGATATCTTAATTGAACATAAGGCATAAAATGTCATCCTTATATAGTTCAATATTCTGACTTGATTCCAAGTAGACTGAAAATGATAACTCTTTATCAATTCATTTCAGCATGGCCATGCATTTTCCTTCAGTCTATCTCATCAAGGGGCCCATAAATATCTTTCTCATATTAATGAGGGATAAATTCCTTTTAAATCACTCACATTCCTCACATAACTAATTTCATATCCAACAACATCCTATCTAATTGTCTGGTTAAAGACAATGTTAGAATGTGTCAAAACATAAAATAGCTATGTAGAAATCCATGATGATTTCAAGGTCAAAGGACTAAAATAAAATTACTATGATGAGAAATACTTATGATAATATTCTATGCAGTATTCTTATAGTGGGTCAATCTAGTACATGATCTCTCATCATGTACCTATGAGTTGACTTAATATCTCATATTCATGATTAGTAAAACATAACCATCAGTCAACATCATACTAGCCTTAATACTTTAACATGTATATAATTAATAAATGTCTAGGGATAATTAGAATAGAACTCTTATTTTAATCTAAGGGTTTTACTATCAAGTCACATACTTGATGGCCTTAGTAAGAATTAACCATTCATATAATTATCATAAAATCAAATGATAATGAAATACCTCTTTATTAATAAAATAATAAAGTCAATACATAATCAAATGATTGACCTAGTGCATATCACTAACACTACTAAGCAATGAAAATGCAACTATAGCCTTCTTAGGTGTCACACAAAATGAGGATGCTACTAAGCAATGAAAATGCAACTATAACCTTCTCAGGTGTCGCGTAAATGAACATACAATTATAACCTTTTTAGGTGTTATATGAATGAACATGTGACTATAACCTTCTTATGTGTCACACAAATGAAGATGCTACTAAGTAAATCAAAATGCTTCTAAGCAGTTAAAGTGCTTTTAAGCGATGAGAAGAAGCTTCTAAGTAGTGAAAGTGCTTTTAATTAATGTGAGAGTTCTTATAAGCAATGAAAGTGCTTATAAGAAATGTGAGAGTGCTTCTAAGCAATGTGAGAGTGCTTCTAAGCAATGAAAGTTCTTCTAAGCAATGTGAGAGTGTTTCTAAGCAATTAAAGTGCTTTTAAGCAAAGTGAGAGTGCTTCTAAGCAATGAAAGTGCTTTTAAGCAATGAGTGAGTGCTTCTAAGCAATGTGAATAAGGTAGTAATGATGATACAGTAATGATGAGGTGATGACATCATTATTTTGATGATTTAGAGAGAGATATCCATACAGTAAATTTTCCTTACTCTTATTCTTTCATGTAGTGTTAAATTTTCTAAAAAAGGTAGTGCGTGCACAATGTGTTTAGACATATGGAGTCCACATTAGTGTACTTTTATGTGAATTTGGTGCATGTCTTATACCCAAACGGAAGTTTAAGACCGTAAAAATGAGTGTGCAAAGTCTTAAAGTGTGCATAAAACCACAAAAGAGTGCATGGAAGGGGGAAGTGCGCATGACTGCACGTAAAAGGGGGAAGTGCATGTGATTGCATGTAAAAGGCACATGGTCATATGCCTATGCATGTGGTCATGTGCTTCCTCCCCTTTAGGCCTTTTTAAATGGCTATTTTGGAGGTCTTGGGAGGCTTTGTCCAAACTTCTTTAAGTGTTTTCTGACTTTTCTTGACCATTTTTGTGTCTTGGGTGCTATCTGCTCTATTTTTGCTTATGTTCTTCCATTTTATTTTGTATAAAATGGAATTCCCCAAAATTTTTGAGGGTATGGAGGATATTTTTATTGATGTTGATGTTGAGGGTGACTTTACAGAGGCCATTGGAGCTGGAATGTCCACTGCAGGGACTAGCACATATAGTGCTTAGAGTTCTCAGCCATCCAGGCTTTCTCGAGGAGATCCAATCCTTATTGTTTATAGTTTGGAGACTCATGCTTGGGTGCATCATCATCACAGGGTAGGTCCTTCTTTGCCCTTATTTTCTAAAGCTTGTTCGTTGGCTACTTTGCTGTTTATTTTACTATATGAGGTTATTATAATTATAACTCTGCAGCTCTTACTGTAACTATCTATTAAGTCATAGCTTTATTATAAATATTGAAGGCTGATAGCTCTTACTTTATTTTCTTTTTATAATTGTCTACTAGTGCTTACTACGATGCTTTCTTTTTAGCTTTTGTCATTGTTTGATCATGTTAAATGACAGAGAGAGATGTGTTAGTATTTAGTAGTTGTGCAAATATTTAATAGTGTCCCTATTATTTATAGCCTCATAGGTATATTATTGTGCAGCCTGGTAGTTTCAACAGAGTCAGCATATATTATCAGGGTCTTCCAATATGTGTGAAGTAGATGATTGCTGGGAAGGGCTTTAATGGAGTCATTGCAGCATTAGCTTATGACTCATATGCATAGAGTTAGATTGCCATGTATGTGTTGATAGAGCGGTGGATGGACACAATGCATACTTTCCATCTTCCTATTGGGGAGATGACTATTACCCCTTTGGATTTTGCTACTATCATGAACTTGAGCTTTTTTGGAGAGCCTGTTCCTTTTAGTGAGGAGGAGTGTTCTATTGCTATGGCAAGGAGGTGCCTCATGATGGATTTGCTTGGGGTGGTCATACCTATGAAGTATGTGTTAGTGATATGCACTAGGTCAATCATGTATGACCATGTTTTGACTTTATCATTTTATTTAATAAAGAGGCATTTTTCATTATCATTTTATGTTATGATAAATACTTGAATAGTCAATTCTTACTAAGGTCACCAATTATGTGACTTTATAGTAAAACCCTTAGATTAAATATAAGTTCTATTCAAATTATCCCTAGTTATAACAATGTATTATGGCTAGTATGGTGTTGATTGATGATTATGTTTTACTAATCATGAATATGAGATATTAAGTCAACTCATAGGTACTTATTTGAGAAATAAAGTGCTGGATTAACCCATCATGAGAATTCTACATGAATAATTGTCATAAGTAATTCTCATCACAGTAATATTGGCTTTGTCCTTTAACCTTGAAATCACTATAGATTTCTACATAACTATTTTGTATTTTGACACAATCTTACATTATCATTAACCAGATGATAAAATAGGTTGATGTTGGGTATAAAATGAGTTATGTGAGGAATGTGAGTGATTGAGAAGGAATTTGTCCCTCATTTAATATAAGTAAGATATCTATGGGCCCCTTAATAAAGATAGACTGAGGAAAATGCATGGCCATGCTAAAGTAAATTGATAAAGAGTTATCATTCTTAGTTTACTTGGAATTAAGAAATTATATGATTGAATTCTATAAGGATGACATAATCTATGCCTTATATTCAATTATGATATCATGTGACAAAGGGACTAGAATATTCACTGTATATTAAGTTATGCTGGATTATTGACTTCACATAACTTGAGTAGTCATAATGTCTTGCTAGAGGCCACTTATGACTTGTAGGCCTAAATAGAGATTTAAGGTCCACTATCAATATCATGTGAGCCTATAGGGTCACACACTTTGAATAAGCCCAAAATGAATATGGGTTTAACAAGCCTAAATAAGCTCTATGGAAATAAATAAATAAACTATTTATTTATTTAAGGTAAAGGTTATCTTAAATAAATAGAATATTATTTCTGATTTAATTTTAAATAAAATCAGAATAAGAATAAGTGAGAAATTACCAAAAGGTTTTTTGGAAATTGAAACCCTAATTTAAATGTCTATAAATATATTATATTCTCTAGGGTTTTATGGACTCTCATTATTCTGCCACTAAATTCATTTTCTCTCTTTTAGAAACAAAACACATAGTTCTTTTTAATTCTTGATTTGTGAGAAATTAAGAGAAGGTTCTAGCACACAAATATTCATTTTTAAAATCAAGGGCTATTCGTGTGGACACTTGTGGAGGACAGATTCGTTTGGAGACGTCTTAAATCTGAACTGCTAAATTAAAAGCTCAAGGTAGGGTGTCATCGGAGTGAAACTCCTCTCTTCCTTCCAGATTTCTTACCTCTTTTGCATTTTTGGTAAGAAAATGAAAACCTTAGATTTAATCAATTAATCGAATTACTTGGATTCGGGTTCGGTTTGTGATTCAAATTTTATTTTTGAGCTATGTATGGAATCATGAAAATCAACAGTCTGGTTACCCGTATCTTTCTCATTACATGGAGTTTGTTTCTTCTGTGTGGACTTTGTATGATAATGGTCTTATTTCAGCAGAGCAGCTGGCTCACTGCTTTTTGTTTTATTTATTGAGTGTTGTTATCTTCCCGAACCCTTCGGGTATGGGTGACATGCGATTGTTGTTTGTCTTCAAAGATCTGGACGGCTTGCCGAGCTATTGTTGGGGGCACTATTGCCTTTGCTTATATATATTTAGGCCTTGACGTAGCATGCTGACGTGGCTTGAGGATATGTGGATGCTTATTCACGCTAGACATGAGTAGGATTTCTATTGTCTATTTTTTTACTTTTAGTTTGTTATTTTTGACCCTCTAATTTTGATAAATCTAGGCATATGAGTTCAAGATTCTGTCTTGTCCATTCGTTGAGCATTTCTAGGAGGATGGCTTCCCTTATTATTCTTACTGGATCCAGAAGACTATAGATTTGATTGAGGATTGCAATGTAGCTTGAGACCATATATGGAAGCTATCCCCTAATCAGGTATATCTGATTCCTGCTGCATTGGTTATTTCTCTCTTAGGGATCTTTTGTTCATTCTTTCCCTTTAAGCATATTTTTCTTTGTTGGTGAGTGGCGAGGTCTCATTGGATGGCAAAGATGGTAATGGCATGGCAGCTGATGGAGAGATGAGTGTTGCCCTCTAGCCTCATCAGTAGAGTGTGGTATTTGGGCAAGTGAGTCCATCGATGGTAGGATGGCCCATATATGAGGAGAGTTCCCATCCCTCCTTATAGTGACATGTTATAAGGCCATGAGCTTTGTGGTAATGATCTTGCTGCTGTTATAATAGGATTCCTCTTTGAGAGCCTCTTAGAGAGTATAGGTTTGCCTTATGCTGATGTATTGATCCCTCAGTTGATTGATATTGTAGCTAGTGGGACCTTTCCTCCACCTTCATCTTCTCAGGTAAATGCATCTCATCCTTAAGGTTCAAGGATTAGGCCATCACTTGGGTCATCAAGAGTTGGTTTTTCTAATCCGGTAAGTCTTTATTCATGTTTTGGTGCAAGCATATAGCAGCCTTTATTAGTAATAAACTATAATTGATATGAGTTATGAGAACTTATCTATAACAACGTCGAAGAAGATTTGGATCTCGTTTTAAAGAGGATGAGGGCATGTTCCATGTTGAGGCAACTGCCCATGCCAGTGGTATGGCTTCTAGTAGTACTACTCTTGGGAACTTGACAGTTCAACCATCTCTATTTTTACTTAGGATAGATATCCTTGGTAGAGTAGTGATTTTCGATTTTCTTAAACCTGGCTTTCCTCAGTCGGGTGTTGCTCCTACTGATGCTACCCATGTTCATGTTCTCCACTTATTCTTGCCTGTGTTTCATTTATTTGGTGAGTGGTAGTTGACTTATTTGCTTTCTTTTGTAGATTCCTATCTCTTTTGGTCAGTACTGGTATATTGTTGTAAGGAGTGCGTAGCACTACTTTTTGGAGTTTGCTACCATTCAGAGAGTATGCCTTCTTTATTTTACCTGCTTATTTTATACATATGTTTTATGTATAAGTGTATGATATACAATATGTAATGCAGGTTGAGCACCATCTCGTTAGTCATGAATGGGAGCAAGAGCATGCAACTTATTATGGCCACATCAGTGAGCTGGAGTAATAGCTAGCATCCTTTATGATGAACAGTAATGAGTTAGGATTAGACAAGAGGGATGCTTGAATAGGATTATGCTTGCTTTCGATGGCAACCACAACTGATATAATTGTTTTAGGAGCTAGGTGTAGGATTTTTGGCCTAAAGTTTTCTTTATTGTATTATTTTCCCTAGCTTATGGACTCTGGGTGTTGTATCTGGGCATTTTTCCCTCATGTTGTATGATGCTTGTACGATTATAATTGTATATGCTTCTTGTTATGTATCATTGATAATGATGCTTGCCATTACTATTGCCTACTTCTTTTCCCTTTTTTGCCTAAGGTGTCTCCTTTTTAAAGCTTTTCACACTTAGTTGGATTTTCTTTTTCTTCCTTTTTTTGCTTAGGGTGTCTCCCTTTGGAGCTTTTCACGCCTAGTTGGGCTTTTTTTTGCTTTGACTATAGTGGCTAATCTTGAAGAGAGAGCTCAAAGAGGATGGTAAAAACCATGGTTATGTAATGAAAGAAAATGTAAAGCATGCTTGATGTAATTCATGATGATAAAATGTGTCACACTTTTTAAAGACATTTTGCATAAATTAGTAACCATTCTCATTTCACTATAATCATTTAAGAAAAGCATAAGTGCATCTGCACAAATTTTGAACTTGAGGAACCCCTATCCTTAACTAGCCTTCTCAGGTTTTGTAGTTAAGTATTTATCTCTTTCCCTAATTTTTGCCTGAGCTGTCGTTCTTAGGTTTTCAACTCAGTGGGAAGTCCTTAAATTTTCCTGAGTTTCCATTCTTAGGTTTTTAACTCAGTAGGATGATGATTTTTTTTAGACGTAGTACTTCTTCAGGGGGTTTGTATTGACAAGTTCAGAGAAATCATTGCCTTCAGAATCCATTAGCTTGATTGTTTTTTTTATAGGACATGTTTGACCAGGTATGGCCCTTCCCAGTTTGGTATGAATTTCCCTCTAGGGTCTGGAATGTTTTGCGTTACTTGCTTTAGCACCCAATCTCCTACTTTCACACTCTTAACCTTTACTCTTTTGTTGAAGGTCTTGGCTAGTTGAGCATTATACAAATGTGTATGGTATAGAGCCTTAAGCCTTTGGCTATCCAAAAGAGTGAGATTATTGTGTCTCTATTGAGCCCATTATACTTCTGGCAATTCAGATTCGATTGTTACCTAAAGATACTTGATCTCTATTTTGATTGAAATAACTACTTTTAATCCATACACTAGTGAAAAAGGAGTTGCTCCTATTGAAGTTCTGACTGTTGTTCGATACCCCCATAAGGCATATAGCAATTTGTGTGCCCAATCTCAGTAAGTCTAAGTCATCTTTGACAAGATTTTTTTGATGTTCTTATTTATAGATTCAACAGCCCCATTTGCTTGTGGTTGGTAAAGAGAAGATTTGTGATGTTCCACTTTATAACTCCTTAGTAACTCTTCTAGCTTCCCCTTAGAATTGGACATTGTTTTCAAAGATGATGTGATGGGGGATCCCATATCAACAGAACATATTTCTTTTGATAAAGTTAGCCACTTACTTAGCTCCTATCCTTGTGAATGATTCTATTTTGACCCATTTTATGAAGTAGTCTATTGCCACTAGGATGAACCTGTGTCTGTTTGAGGTTGTCGGGTGGATTTCCCTCATTATGTCTAGTCCCCATGCTTAGAAGGGCCACAGAGAGGAGATGTAGTGCAGTTTTATTGGGGGAAGGTGATTGACATTCTCGTGGATCTGACACTTATGGCATTTCTTTACAAATTTGATACAATCTTCCATCATTATCATCCAAAAGAACCCTTGTCTGAATAGCTTCTTAGCTAGGATTGCTCCATTCATATGTGGACTATAAACACCCTTGTGTACTTCTTCTACTGCTCTTGCAGCCTCATTTCATCTAGACATCAGAGTTATAAACCATATGAGGTTCTCCTGTATAACACACCCTGGTGAGATGTGAATTTTGATGCTAGTTGTCGAATAAATACTTTGTCTCTTTCATCTGCTTGATTAGGATAGGCTAATTCCTTTAGATATCTCAGGATGTCATAGAACCAGGGTTTTTCAACTGTTTCTATCTTTGCTATTTTGTAGTTTCTATGACAAGGTTGTCTTGATCTGAGTAGAATCGGAAGCTTCATGGGCATTTTGGATGGTCCTTCCTATACTTATGCTAGGGAAGTAAGTGCATATACTATCTAATTGTGATTCCTAGGGAGATGAATGAATTTTCATTTTTGGAAGGACATGGTAAATAGCCTCAAGTGGTTCAAGTAAGACCTTAAGTGTTGTGCTTTCAGTTCCCATTCTTCTGTGGCATGGTTGATTACTAGCATAGAATCTCTGAAGATTTTGACTTCTATGATATCTAAGGCTACTAGTGCTTCTATTTTGAGTGTGCATGCCTTGTGTTCTGCTTTATTTTTTATGACTCTAAACTCAAGCTTTTTAATAATTGGTACCACTTTACCTTCTGGAGATTGTAGTATGACATCGACTCCTGCACCGAACTAATTAACTGCTCTATTAAAGTTCATACACCATCCTTGGATCTCAATGGCTGAGCTGAGGTCATTTAGGAATTCTAGTTGGATTTCATCTAAGTCTAAAATGGGGTTAAGAGTTAGAAATTTAGCTATTGCTCTCCCTTTTGCTACCTTCTTAGTCAGATATTGCACACTGAATTCTGTTAGCAGTACGAGCTACTTGGCAAGTTTCACCACTAAAGGGGGAGCTTCGTAAAGGTACTTCATTAGGTCCATTTTAGACACGGCCTAAATTTTATAGGATTAAAAGTAATGTTTGAGTTTCTTCATTGCCCATACCATTGCTAGGCATATTTGTTCGACTTGGCTGTACTTCTCTTTGTATGGCAGCATCTTCTTGCTCAAGTAGTAGATTGTGTGTTCCACTTCCATTTCTCCCTCTTGGGCTAACATTGCACCGATTGCATTCCCTTTGATAGCCAAATACAGGGTTAGAGGTATCCCTAGATTAAGTGGTCTTAGAACCAGTGGATTGGCTAGGTAACTTTTGATCTTGTCAAATGCTAGTTGACACTATTTTTTCTATTCAGTCGGCTAATCTTTTCTAAGTAGCTTGAAGATTAGTTCACACATTGTTGTCAACTTAGTGATAAATCTACTGATGAACTATAGTTTCTTTAGAAACCCTCTAATTTCCTTCTCTATTTTTGGCACTAGCATCTCTCTAATGGCTTTTGCTCTGTTTAGATTCATTTCAATCCCATTTTGAATAACATACCCTAACATCTTTCCTGAAGTGACTACGAATATGCATTTCTTTGGATTTAGCCTGAGACTGTACTTTTTGACCCTTCTGAGGAACCTTTCGAGATTAAAGGGTGTTCTTCCTTGGCTTTTAACTTGAGCATCATGTTGTTGACATATACCTCCACTTCTTTATGTATCATGTCATGGAACATTGCAGTTTCCATTCTCTGGTAGGTTGCCCATGCATTCTTTAATCCAAAAGGCATTACTTTGTAGCAGTAAGTACCCTATTATGTTATGAAAGTTATCTTTGCTTTGTCGATAATGGCCATTAGGATATGATTGTACCTAGAGAATCCATCCATAAAGGAGTACATTAGACATATGGTGGCACTGTCAACCAATATATCTATGTAAGGTAATGGGAAATCATCCTTCAAGCAGGCCTTATTTAGATCTTTATAGCTGATGCAGATTCTAACCCTTCTGTCTCTCTTTGGTACTAGCACCACATTTGCTAACCATTCTATATAGTCTACTAACTCTAGGAATTTTATCTTGATCTGTTTCTCGATGTCTTTTTCACTAGTTGGGCCCATTCTAGTCTAAGTCTTCTCAGTTTCTGCTTTACCAATTTGCACCCTTCTTTGGTGTGTTGAGCAATGTCTCAATCAATACCAGGCATATCATCATACATCCTGGCAAATACTTTTGAATATTTTAATAATATTTTTTTAATTTCTCTCCTCTCTTTAAGGGTAACATCTTTCAAAATATGTCGAATGCATGGTTCAAATTCTGTGCCAATCTTAAATGATTAACTGCATATGGAATGAATGTCAAATATGCTAATGTTTTGATCAATGTAATTCACACTACCATCAGGAAAGACATTAAACAAGTAAGCAAAATCATATTTCATTGCATTAACTTTAGAGTTTATTACATCATCAGTTTTAAATAAAGACATAGAAATTAAAGAAGTGAACTTTCTTTGGATTAGTGGTTTGAGAGATGTTTCTGTCTTTGGATTATCCATTTTTTGTATGCTTCATCAGTAACATCATCTCCAATACTAGCGGTAAATTGGTGGATGATTCTCTTCCTCCATGTTGCTTTGAAGTGATCCATAAACCTTTATTGTATCCTACTGCCAGAGAAATCTGCAAGCTTGAAAGGTACATGTTGTTTCTCACCGAACTTTCTTTTCACTAATGCCGAATAATAGTGGGTGTATGACCTAAATCTTGAGATTGGTTCACAGTTGACATATGTGTAGAGAGTCACATGTCCCAGCTTCCTCCATGGGCACATCCATTTTACTTGATATTCTAATGTGTCCTTCATGCATTCAAACCACTGCTAGGTTGTGATGTAGGCTAAGCACTCGTGAATGTGCTTGATGTGTCTTTCTAGGTGATTCCTGGGTTAGTATCTCATCCAGTTCCCCATAGGTTTGTCTAGTAGACTTAGCTTTTATTGCAGCCATATTGAAGCAACAGAGGGCTTCTAGTAAAGTTCAAAATTTTCCTATCTTTGAGGTTATCCAAACCTTGAATGGTTTTTGTAAAATTAGTGGGAAGGAAGTCATTCCGCATTCCATTCCTTCAATGACCTGGAGTATCCTGTATCCTTGTCAAGATTATAGAGGAAATGTCTAGTGATACTGGTTTTGTTTTGGGGATTTTCAACCATGGCGCCATTGTCAAGCAGTTCTTAAATCTTGGCTTTCAGTTTTCCATTGCTTCAACAAGAAGACTCAGCTTTGTGATCACTCATGTTTGAATATTGTATTCCTATACATTTATTAGTGTTAGTTAAATGAGTGATGCATGACATGTGCTTATAAAAGAAAAGGGTGAGAATGTATGCATGGAGTGGATGAAAAATCCTATGATGAAAGATGATTATTCTTGTGAAAAAATAGTGGTTAGCACGTGCTATCTACATGTATGTTATGTATGCATGATTAAAGCTGGTTAGTTTTCTTGCATAGTGAATAAAATAATCGTAAGCAAGTTCTCACTTCCAACCTTATTTCTCCATGAGATCATTTAGTCTCTTTCCTAGGTGGGTTTTAAACCTATAGTCATCAGGGGAATATGGTTATGCTCTCAGAACTAGGTTGTTTCGATCTATGTTGGTCAAAACCAAAGGGTAAACTGAGGAACGATACTCAAATGTGCTTGATGTAATCATATGATGTCGATGTGAGGGTCAATTGTCGAGCTTCAAATAATATCTAGAGCCCATATGTGTCTATATTCATAGGACCAAGGTCAATCAAAAGGAGTCTAAGTTCTTGCCCCCATATCGATATTCGATATGTTTACCAGGAGTCATGAAAGTGTTGTTTGATAGTTTACAGTTTGATTTTGTCGACATAAAGGTTCACAATCTAGTTAGGCTCCTAACCCATTCGTTTAATCTGATAAGGATAAATGGATGACATCTCATAGGTTCCATCATTGAGGGATGTTGTTATTTGTTAATTTGCGTAGACCATTCAAGCTGAGGTACATGATTCTTATCATTCCTCATGCTTCAGGCTTGCATGAAGTAAATGAGAATCACATGGTCCTGAGCTTAAATTTTCTATAAAAATTGACATTATGACATCATTCAATGATAGACACTAGGAGGGTCATGTCATTTATAAGTATCAAGTCAAACGGACAGCTTTAGGACAAGGATAGCATGTATAGCTTGGTGGAATCCTTATGGATGTTACTATTGGTTTATCTATATAAGCTGAGTCAGGGTGAAATGTTAAGGGTTCCTTTAGCAAGAATGCCCCCATATGACTAGGGTTACAGACTACAACCAGTGAGTCTAACATTCTTTTGATAACTCGGTCACCCCCCTTAAGGACTTGGGTTATAGATTCTGGTCCGATGAGTTTGGCAAATGCACGAGTAAAGACTAAAGGTGATAATACCATATCTTTGTCACCCCATGACTCGAGTGGAATCATGGTGCCAATGTCATTTAGTATTATTGAGGCTTTTAGGGACAAGTGGTGCACTTGTGATGTGTAGTGCAAATGCAGTGGTAAGGAGCTCTATATAACTGAGTATTGTATAATGAAAAATAGTCATTTTTGAGTTGATCCCTCTTACTTAGAAGTCCCTAGTGGAGTTGCCACTGTGAGTGACCTCTCTTACTTTTAGTTAGCAGTATGATTTCGTGGGACATTGTGCGGGTCTTTCCGTTTCTGAGGGACATGGCAACTTTATCGAATAGGCATAAATAATTGATCTTGGGGGATGAGATGCTTTTGATTTTGTGAAGTTGCCACCGAATTTTTAGAAAATTTAGAAAAGAAAAGGACAACATCGGGTCGCTCAATAAGTATTATCCCTAGCAGAGATTTTTGGTTCAGGGGATCACATCTACCTTTTAACTATTTCTCATTATATAATATTTGATGTATAGCTACTATAATACCCTAGTTTCGGTAATGACTGTTTGTATAGCATTCATACAGTACATCAAATAGTGGAAGATAATAAGGCTAAAAATTTAATAATTACATCACTTTCCTGATAAAATACATATGAAAAGGAAAAGATTATGAAAAGGTAAATCTAATTTGGATATGGTTGATCTACAAGATTAACACAACCATTCACACAACTTGTTAGATTTCATGAATAATAGGATGATCATGCATGCTTACAGTGATTATTTATTCTATGATGATGTATGATGATAATATAAAGGATGCATGAGGTCATCATTGGATCGATAGCATAATGAATCTATTTCAAGATATAAACTTTTCACATTATTGGTATTTACGATGTGATTTCATGATTTCAGAAATAGAGGATGTAGAATGATGATATGGGATGAGCATAATAAAGCATTTATTACTCATGTATCATGCAAGATTGCCAGTCTTATCACACAAGACAATAGTATTCCTAAATGCTGGTGATGGTAAAATAAAATGCAATGCAATAAAATAAATGTTCTAAAATAATTGTATGGTCCTTAGACTTAACTGAGTTTGCTTGGGTTTTGAAGCTTTAGCTTCGAGAAATTATCAAGCTTTCCTCGTCAAAAGGTTTAAAATGACAACAAAATAATGCTAGATTATTTACCTTTGAAGCATGCTTTGACAAAGATAAGGCTTGGTTTGGTGGAAAAGGGATCTAACTACCTAAGAGAAAGGCTGTGGGAGAGCAAAAACTATGTGGAAAAGGGTTTCCAGTGCCTTCAATTGGATCGATTTTTGAATGTGCGTGTGTTTCCACTTACTCTCCCCCCCCCTAAATGCAGTGTGAAGGGGTCTATTTATAAGGAAAATTAGGTAGAATAGGGTGTTAAGGGCGTGGTCGCACACACATATTGAGGATTTTATGTGTGGCTATGCCAAATGCCCATGACGGCGCAAAGTGTGCGTATGTTCATGTGCGTGATCCACACGCACTTTGGCCTTCCACGCACACTTCCCAAGTTTTATACATGATGTTCCAAGGTTGGTTCCTAAGGTTTTTAGGCCTTCCAGACGCATTTTCAAATTTCATTTTACCAAATTTGGCCTCGATTTTAGCATATAACACCTAGGGGCATTTATGCACACTTCTGAGCGATACACGTTGATCCTCGGGTTATGTGAGATCATTCTGGGACCACTTTTGGAGGTTTTAGGGCCTTCTGGATGTGTTTTCAAGGTTCATTTTGTCAAAAATCAATTTTTGTTTTTTCACAAAGTTGGGTCTCAGTCTAATGAAATGCACACCGATCCAATGAGCTGAGTATTTTGAAAAGAGTTTTCTCAAAATAAACCTTTTATTATTCTAACAATTCATATTTCATAAGGTGGAGGCACAACTTAATGGCTCGATGATCAATTTTTCACACTAGCAGGGTCGGTTAGGTTTTTAAGGTTGCACACTTCAGAAGTGTTACGAACGAGCATACTTTAGTCATCTCGAGGATTTAGTTCATCATTGGACCTTTTTAGGGACAGTCAAATTTAAGGTATGACATCCATGTGTCATAGGAAATAGAAATTAAGCATTTGATGCCATTATTATCAATTTTATTTAAATTAATAAAATAAATATTGTCTATTCTTTCACCACTAAAAATTACTTTGTCTTCATCAAAACTACTAACAAAGTAATTTCTAGAATAGGAAGTTACATTATTTCCCATATCACATAATAGACTTATACTAAGAAAATTATATTTAAGACCATCAATAAGCAATACACGATGTATAGATAAGGATTGAGGATTACTTATTTCTTGAGCTTATTGAATTGCTCTTTGTCTCTCGTCATGTGCCTTGAACATCCACTATCATGATACCACTTGCTTTTTGCTTTTATGGATTTCAAGTACACCTATATAAGACAATTTAAGTGTTCTTTTGAACCCAAACCTTTCTTAGTCTAAGTTGGTTAGTTCTAAGATAATCCAAAGGAAGTAAATTCATGTGTAGTCTTCTATAGAAACATATTTTATGTTTGCTACTTACTTGTGTGCTAGATTTCAATCTAGTCCTAGAGAGTCTTATTTGAATGCAATTAAAAGAATTTTCAAATATCTTTGTGGAATTATGCATTTAGGACTTTAGTATCCTATCAGTTCTTCTTTTAATTTAATTAGTTATTCAGATGCAGACTTTGCCAATAGTTTACAAAATAGAAAGAGCACTTCTGGAACTTTTCAAGTTTTAGGATAATGTTTAGTTTCTTAGTTTAGCAAGAAACAAGTTTCGGTTGCCTTGTCCAATGTTAAAGCTGAATATATTATAGTAAGTCTTTATTGTTCACAAGTCTTGTAGAAAAAACAACAATTGTTGGACTATGGTATAAAACTTTATCATATTACAATCAAATGTGACAATACAAGTGTTATTAACCTTAGCAAAAATCTCATTCAACATTCATGAACCAAGTATATAGACATTAGACATCATTTCTTACGTGATCATATTCAAAATGATGATATCTCACTTGAATTTGATGATATAAATAATCAACTTATAGATATCTTCATCAAACCTCTCAATGAAGAGAGATTGAATTTCATTAAGCATAAACTTCGCATGATTGATGATTCTAGTTTATTTTGATTTTATGCTTAATTGATGGTTGGACTATTTTCATGTGAAGTCATGTTGTGCTTGTTTATTGCTTTGATTATTAATTTTGATTTTTATCTTAACAATTTTTAAAATTTTTTTTGCTATTTAATAATTATTTATTAAAATTATTTCAATAATTTAATTATTCAAATCTAGCATTTCTTTTTATAATTGTCATGTATTTATATATGTTTAAATATGCATTATGATTTTTTAAAATTCCACCTCCTCCTTAACAAGAATAGATTTTTATGTTTTATTTTGTTTGTTTTCATAAGCTTTTGTTTGGTTTATTTTTAGTATATTTTCTATATCTAAGCTTTGTGCTATTAGTTTATTTTTATAGTTATTTTATGTCAGTTTAGGTTTGGTTTATTTTCTGGATATAAGCCATGAGGTATTAGTTTTATGTCTTTTTATGTTTCTTTCTATCCTTTTCATTAATGACATTTTATTTTATTAAAATTTCTTTTTGCATTTTGACAAAGGGGGAAAAATATTTGAGTTTGAATACTTGAATACTTGAATTTATTTTATATAATTTTGTTTATGCATGCATAGTAATATTGTAAGTGTAGTTAGTTTTTTCATATTTTTATATGTGATAAAAAGCCATGTGATAGTTAAGTTTGTCAAGCTTTAACACAAATGCTATATGTACTATGTTTGTGGTGTGTTAAGTAGTACTACATGCATTGTAAGTGCTACTAGTTTTATTTATTTTAATACGTTTGAAATTATTTCCTTCATATTGCCTAACATTTATTTAAATGATCATGTTATAATGTTTTTAATGTTTTTAACACAATTATCATGTTAGGCCATGTTTTTATGTCCCTCATGTTATATTTTATGTTGTTTCTATTTTTGTCAAGGGGATGATTTATAAATTTATATTTCTTATCACATCCAAAAAAGAGAGTAATAAAGAAATATATTAAATATTTTAATTAGTATCTTTTTCAATTAAAATATATTAAGAGTTGTTCAATTGATATTTGTATAGCACAAAGGGGGAGATTCTTAAAATTTAATTATTTTTAAAATTGGTATCATTCTCATTCCATTGATACTCTTCATTATTTGAATTCATTACTCCTTAAATTCATTATTTTTATAATATGCATAAATTAAGGGGGAGTATAATTCACCTACTTTATTGGGATTCAAATGAACACACACTTCACCTTATATTATCCTTCTCAAACTTAAAATAAGTTTGTCAAAATCAAAAAGGGGAAGATTGTTGACCTAAGCAATAATCAATCTTAATTTTGATATTAACAAACTTAATTTTAAGCATTTAATATGTTTTATTTGAGTGTGATTATAAGCATATGTACAATATTAGTCTCAAAGAAAGTCAAGTCAAAATTCAGCTCAATAGTAGGTTGCAACTGAAGTAACGCTGCCATAATGAGCTTAATAATAAGCTGTGACTAAAGCAAGGTTGCTATGTTAATAGAAAGCTAAGCTCAATAGTAGGCTGTGACTGAAGCTTTTCTTCTATGGTGATGGCCCAATGGACATATTTTTTAAATTAAGAAAAGAGACATTAGAGACATAATATGAATAGTAAGTTGAGACTGAAGCAAGGCTGTCATAGTGATAGGAAGCTTGTCTTAACAGTAGGCTGGAACTGAAGCCTTGCTTCCATGGTGACAACAAACTTCAGAAATATCCAACAGACATATTTTTGAATTTTTTGAAAAAAAAAAGAGACGTTGGAGACATAATCATTGGCTCTAACAACCATATTTTTAAAGCTTGATCTATATATATGTGCTCTAAAGTTATGATAATAAAAACACACATTACATTACTCTTTGATTTTCAAAAACTCTCTAAGCATTCATTAAGCTTCATTTTTCTTCTCATCAATATTCATTATATTGATTAACTCTTGTGAGAGTTGGTTATATGTTAGAAATAGGACTTCATCTATATCTAATTCTTAGGATAGATTAGAAGGAAAGTGAGGTATATTTCAAGTGGAATTGGTTTAAGTGTTTAGCTATTAAAACACTTAGGAATTGGTTTAAGAGTGAGCCTAAAAACTCTTGTTTGTTTGGTTGAAGAGTTAGTCTTGAAAAACTCTTGGTTATTAAGTTAAAGTGTGAGCCTCAAAATCTTATGTAATCTCAAGATTATATGAGACTGAAAATACTAACTTGGGGATAAGTTAGATGGAGAGTAGAATTATTGAGAATTCGAACTCCTTAAATTCTTATATTCATTGTTCTTCCTACTCTATTCTTTTTCAATTCTTGTTCATTCCTAAAATTCATTTTAATTTTTCTAAAATCCTTCATTAGCCTTGTTCACCCACCCCCCCCCCCTCTAAGGCACTTTCATCCTTTAATTATGTTTTTATGTATTATTGTAATTATGTGTGGCTAAATTCTTCTTAGGCCTTGGATTTATGTAGCTAGTCTATTACTTGTTTGGATCTTTGTTTCCTTTCAACAAATTAATTTTAGTTAAATTTTACAAGTTGTTTATAATTATTCTTGTATTTGATTTTAGGCCTGATTAAATACTTGCCTTTGGGTAGATTAGAGATAGTAAAAGTTGCATTATCTATTATCTCATAGACTTGTGAAACTTAAGAACCTCAATCATGAAAGTAGACGAATCCTTCGAGGGAGTAATAAATCATTAAGGAACTTAATAATCCCTAGTTAATTGATGTGACCATGAAAATAGGTTGTAATTAACTTTGATATTTTTAGAAAAACTCAAAAGAGACTTAAGTAATTTAAGTGGATTACCCTTAACTGAGTTAATGCATTATTTTATGAAAAGATCTTGTAATCCAATTAACACTAGTGAAGCAAATCTGAGCTCTAGATTTTTAATTATTGAATTTTAAAAGTAATTATTTCAACTTTAATTTTTCTATTTTTATTAGTGATTTATTATTGCATTACAATTATTCAGTTTTATTAGATTGTGGAAATATAATTAAGGCTTGTACTTAGTATCCATCTCCTCATGCGAACGATACTCATATTCACTCTTTACTATTTATTGTGAACCGTGCACTTGTGGAAGATGCCTAACAGTTTGATTAGGGGATTTGGCCCTATAGTGGAAGGACCCATTGGATGTCCAGATCTGCAGTAAGAGTGCCCATTACATCAATGTCATAGTAGTAGAAGAAGAGATCTGGTAGTTCACTAATTTTTATGGAACACCCTACCAAGGAGAAAGAGACAAGATTCTAAATAAGGTTAGACAATTCGTAAACCAGAATTCTATTCTATAAATTATTACTGGCAATTTCAACATGTGCTTAGAGATGGAAGATAAATTTGGTGGAAGCCAAATTTGATGGTCTTAGATTAGTAAATTCAAGCTATTCATGGAGGAATGTGAGCTTCTTTATCTAAATTTTAAGAGAGCAGATACCCTTGGCATATCGGTAAATGAATGACTCTAACATAAAATCTAGGTTAGACAAAGCTCTATCAACTGTGGAATGGAGGCTTCTTTTCAAAGAGGCTCTAATGATTCATGGTAGTATGTTGGGTTCAGACCATCATTCGCTGATCATCCAACTTCATGCACCAAAGCAGCCAGTAAAAAGAAGGTTCAAATATAAGATAAAGTGGGGAAGGGAAGAGGAATGCAATAAAATCATAAAGGAGAGATGGATGCAAACCTTACCGAGCGAAAAAGCTGTTAATATCTCATAAAAATTAAAGCATTGTGCCTCCTCTCTTTACTGCTAAAGTAAAAAGAAATTCCTTGACCCCAAGTTAAAAGTCTAAGAACTAAAAAAATGGAGAATATACAAGAGGGCTCGTATGATGAAGAAGCTAAACAACAAGAGCTATGGATAAGAAGAGAAATCCAAGACCAATAGGTTAGAGATGAAATTTAGTAGAAACAGAGATCTCGCATTACTTAGCTAAAAAAGGGCAACAAGAGCTTAAAATTTTTCTATTTATCTACTATACAAGAAGGCAAAGAAATTGGATTAAGAGATTACAAAATGACTAGGGCAAATGGATCAATGAAGAGCTCAAAATAGAGGAAGAGATTCAAAAAAATTTTCTTAGGTTGTATTAGCAGGAATTAAGTCAGGTGGGATATCAAGTCCAACTAGCATTACAAACAATGTCACCTACCAAATACTCTTGGCTCCTATAAATGACTAAGAAATAAAGGAGGTAGTGTTTGGACTGGGCAAAATGAAAGCACTAGGGCCAGATGGTTATCTAGCGATTTTTTTCAAGACAATTGGGAGCTAGTAAAAGAAGATATGTGAAATATGGTTAAAAAATTCTACAGTACAAAGAGAATGGAACAAGACCTCAATAGAACTCAAAAAGCTTTAGCTCTAAAAGTAAAAAATCCAAAAAAATCTCAAGGTTTTGCCCCAATAATTGTTGCAATTTTCTATACAAGGTTATCTTTAAGACTATCTCAACCAGTCTATGGACATGTATAAATGAGCTGATCTCCCCATTCCAAGTAGTGTTCATTCCCGAAAGGAGCATCCAAGACAGTATTATAGTCACTTATGAAGCTATACACGAATTGAAAGGGCGAAGAACAGGGAAAGGATGCTTTATGGTGGTTAAATTGGATGTAGAAAAGGCGTATGAAAATATCATTTGGGACTTTCTTTACCGAGTCCTCACTTCCATGGGTTTTGACCAAAGATGGGTAGATATGGTCATAGAGTGCATCTCTACCATCACTTGTACTATAGGTGTCAACGACAAGGACTTGAAACCCTTTAACCCAATGTAATGTCTGAGGCAAGGGGACCCTTTGTCCCTCTACCTTTTTATTCTAGTCTCCAACATTTTATCCAAAATGATTATAAGAAATGTTCATGAGGGCGAACCAAAGGCTATAGAATTAAAAGGAGCAGTGATGCCTTATCCCATATCCAATTCGTATATGACATAATTCTACTTGGTAAGGCAGATGCTATAGAAGCAAGTATTT
This sequence comes from Mallotus nudiflorus, assembly GCA_947683625.1. Classification (NCBI taxonomy): domain Eukaryota; kingdom Viridiplantae; phylum Streptophyta; class Magnoliopsida; order Malpighiales; family Euphorbiaceae; genus Mallotus; species Mallotus nudiflorus. Next base: position 1,001,155 of record CANTUR010000108.1, read on the forward strand.
CAGAGAGATACTTCAACTCTATTCAGTAGCCTTGGGTCAAAAAATCAACCTCTATAAATTAGATTTTTTATTTAGCCTGAATGCTCCTTTTTGGCTAAGGATATAGATAGAAAATATCTTGAGAATTAAAGAATAAGGAGCTTTTTCTAAGTTTCTGTTAAAAGTAAAAAATGATTGCACCGAATTCGATACAACCAAAAAGAAAAAAGTCAAAAGTTAGTCACTAAATCTGGTTGGTGTAACAACATTTTGTTGAAAAAATAACCATTCCTATGGCTATTGGACAACAAAAACATAATAAGAAACACAAGCATAAGTGTTTAGAGTTGTGTAGAAGAGAGTGAGAGAATGAGTTGCGTGTTTTTTTAAAGTTATCTCTTTGTGCGGAAAAATATATAGAGAGTGTGTTTTCTCCTATTTCAAGAAAGAATATTATTGTTCTTACATTTGGTTATAGAGAGAGAAAGTTGTATGTAACTCCTATTATTTTTTCATAATGAAATTCCTCTAGTCTTGCCCACGGTTTTTCCAAGATTTGTTTACGGTTTTCCATTTTAAATTTTAGTGTTCTCTTTCTTGCTGCTATTATTGGATTTAGTTATTGCGAATTATTGTGCTATTAAAATTACTTGTTCTGATAAAATTCTATCTAGGAGTGTGGCACATAAGTGGACCATTGTGATCCACCACACTTTCCTGAAAATTTTTCTTGTGGTGATTTTTAGTACAGTCATTTAGACTCTAATCACATGTGCAATAGTTTTGTTCTATATTTTTCTTCAATTTATTATTTCAATTATTTTAGCTACAATTTGTTCTATAATATTCATAGTTCAATCCTCAATTTTATAATAAGTGGTATTATAGCATATGGTTCATGAATAATGATAAAAGCAATAGCGGTGAAGTATGAGATTGAAAAATTTAATAAGAGAAATTTCTCACCATAGAAATTAAAAATGAAGGTAATATTAAAAAAATAAAATTATTTAGTGGCTATCAACAAAAGCCCGAAAGAATTCATAAATGACAACAAATGGAAAGAGATGAACGAGAATGTTGTTACAGATCTTCATTTTGCATTAGCAGATGAGATACTATCAATTGTATAAGAAAAGAAAAGTAAAAAGGAGATTTAGGATCAGCTCACCAGACTCTATAAAGCCAAGTCAATCCACAATAAAATTTTTCTTAAGAGGAAGTTTTACACTCTTCGAATGGTAGAATCCACTTTAGTGACAAAGCATATAAATACTCTAAATGTTTTATTTTGTCAACTCACATCGTTGGGATATAAAGTAGAGGCAAATTAACGTGTTGAACTTCTACTTCAAAGTCTACCTAATGCGTATGATCAACTTATCATCAACTTGACAAATAATATTCTTACAGATTATCAAGTCTTCGATAAGATTGTAACTACTGTCTTAGAGGAAGAAAGCAGGCGCAAAAACAAAGAAGACAAGATGGTGAATTCCCAACAAGCAGAGGCTTTGGTGGTGATGAGAGGGGGAGATCAATGGAACCTAGTTTTAGTGGGAAGCAGAGACAAGGCAGATGAAAATCAAAAAGTAAGAAGAATTTTAAGTGCTACAACTATGGCAAAAAGGGTCACTTGAAGAAGTATTTTCATAATCTAAAAGATTTCAAACCTCAAGGAAATGTTGCAAGTATATCATATGATGGCTTAACTTTATGCAATAAAGTGATGACAATTGGCATATACATAAAAAAAAATTTTAATGTATGGATTCTTGACATAGTAGCTACCTAACACATGATTAGTCTACCTAACACATGATTGGTCGAAGAGATTGGTTTTCTCATTATGAACCTATCTCAAAAGGACCTGTGTACACAGTTGATGATCGTCCTTTGCAGTTGTTAGTATTGAAACTATCAAATTGAAGATGTATAATGGCACAATTTGCACTATTCAAAATGTCTGGCATGTGAAGGGCTCAAATAAAAATCTACTATCTATTGGAGTAATAGATAATCTCAAGTGTAGGGTTGAAATTAAAAATGGGATTATGACAATAATTTGAGGTGCCCTCTTACCAATAAAGGCATAAAAGATAACTGTAATTTGTATTTCCTATTGGGATAGACTTTGTAGGAGGCAGTAATATACGTTGCTTTAGAAGGTTCAAGTGAAAAATTTACGATGGCATGGCATTGCAAACTTGGCCATATGTCAAAACAAGGAATGAAAATTCTAGCTAAGCAGAAGCTAATCCCTGATCTCACAAAGGTATCCTTACCTTTTTGTAAGCATTGTGTTACAAGTAAGTAGCACTATGTAAAGTTTAACACATATAATTCTAGAAGCAAAATTATTCTAGAATTGGTTCACTCTAATATGTGGCAAGCACCAGTACCATCCCTAGGAGGAGCAAAGTACTTTGTGTCCTTTATTGATGACTACTCTAGAAGATGTTAGGTGTATCCTATCAAGAGGAAAGTTGATGTGTTTGAAGTCTTCAAAGTATTCAAAGCACGGATGGAACTTGATTATGGAAATAAGATCAAGTGTTTAAGAACAAATAATAGAGGAGAATATACCAGTAAAGAATTTAATAAATTCTACAAGTAGAATGGCATCAAAAGGTAGTTCACTATAGCATACACTCCCCAACAGAAGGGAGTGGTAGAGCAGATGAACAAAACTTTGTTAAAAAGAACAAAGGCAATGTTGGGATCTATAGGTCTGGAAAGATCATTCTAGGCAGAAGCAGTTAACACTACCTATTACGTGATAAATAGGTCACTATCAACTGCAATTGAGTTAAAGACACCTATAGAGATGCGGACTTGTAAGCCTGTTGATTATATTTGGAAGCTCTACATACATGATGTATAATGCCTAAGAAACTGCAAAGCTAGATCCAAAATCCAGACAATACATATTCTTGGGTTATGCAGAAGGAGTTAAGGGTTATCACTTATGGGATCCCACTACCTATAAGGTCATCATTAGTAGAGATGTGATGTTTGTAGAAGGTAAGTTATAAGAAAAATATGACAGTAGCACATTAAAAGATAATTCAGAGACTGCAATGATACATGTGGAACAAGAGGATTCTTTTGAAGTAGTACCAGAAAAATGAAGAATGAGAACTAGTTAGAGTTTGACAATCAACTCATGGTAGAAAAGCACCAGCTTGGCATTCTAATTATATTATGAAGAGTAATGTTGTATACTACTTTCTAACAGAGGATAAAGAGCATTAACTCTTCAAGAAGCATTGGAAAGTCTAGAAGCATCTTAGTGGATGGCAGCAATGTAGGAAAAAATTGAAGCACTGCATAAGAATCAAACTTGGAAACTTGTGTCATTACTACAAGGACGGAAGCCAATTGATAATAAATGGGTCTACAAGATTAAGCATAATAGTGATGATCAAGTGGAGTGGTATCGTGCAAGTTTAGTGGTGTGCGGGTATGCTCAGAAAGAAGGCATTAACCTTAATGAAATCTTTTCCCCTCTGGTCTGACTTATAAGAGTTCGTGGTCCTATGTGATGTGTGCTACATTTGATTTACATCTAGAGCAATTAGATGTGAAAACTGCTTTTCTTTATATGAATCTTGAAGAAGAGATTTATATGCTCCAACCAAAAGGTTTTGAAGAACAAGGAAAAGAGAACTTGGTTTGCAGGTTGAACAAATCTCTATATGGCTTAAAATAGGCGCCAAGGTGTTAGTATAGAAGATTTGATTCCTTCATCTTGAGCCTTGGATACAACAGACTTAATGCAAATCCTTATGCATATTTTAAAAGGTTTGTTGAAAATGACCTCGACATTTTGTTGTTGTATGTAGATGATATGTTGGTAACAGGCCCCAATAAAGATCATATCAAAAAATTGAAGGCACAGTTGGTTAGGAAATTTAAGATGAAGGACTTAGGACCGGCAAACAAGATTCTAGGGGATGCAAATTCACTGAAATAGAAATAATAACAAGATTTGGCTACTCCAGAAAAACCACTTAAAGAAAGTCTTGCAGCGATTCAACATGCAAGATCATAAGCCAATTTTAACCCCACTTCCTACTAATTTCAAGTTATTCTCTAGTATGAGTTCTAACAATAAAGCAAAGAGGATGGAAATGTCTTGAGTACTGTATGCATAAGCAGTGGGAAGTTTGATGTTCATTATAATAAGTGCAAGACCAGACATTGCACATGCAATGGGAGTGGTTAGTTGGTACATAGTGAATCCTGGTAAAGAGCATTAAAATATTGTGAAGAGGATCCTAAGATATATCAAAGGAACCTCAGATGTTGCATTATGTTATGGATGATCATACTTTATTGTTAGAGGATATGTCGACTCATATTATGTAGGTGATTTGGATAAAAGCAAATCCACAACGAGTTATGTGTTCATACTTGCTGGCAGTGCTATAAGTTGGGTATCAAAACTGCAATGAGTTATGTCTACGTCAATAACGTAAGCAGAATATAAGGCAGCTACACAAGCTAGTAAAGAACCAGTTTGGTTGATGATGGCAATGGAAGAACTCGATCACAAATAAAAGAAAGTTTCTTTGTTTAGTGACAGTCAAAGTGCCTTACATCTCGTAAAAAATCCAGCTTTTCATTCAAAGTCAAAATACATTCAAGTTCAGTATCATTTCATTCGAGAGAAAGTGGAAGAAGGAACTGTCAATTTGCAAAAAAAAAAAAATTCATACTAAAGACAATCTAGCAAATTTATTGACAAAAGCTCTCAACATTGATAAGTTTATTTGGTGTCGATCCTCGTGCGGCCTGATAGAAACATAAGCAACATAAAAAGGCAAAATAGAAAGAACAATGTGAAGATCTAATTGATCCTCAATCAAATATTCAACTAGAAAATTGTTAAAAGTAAAAAATGGCTACACTGAATTTGGTGCAACCAAAAAAAAAGTCAAAAGTTACTCACCAAATCTGGTTGGTGTAGTAACATTTTGTTGAAAAAATAACCATTCCCATGGCTTGGACAACAAAAACATAATAAGAAACACAAGCACAAGTGTTTAGTGCTGTGTAAAAGAGAGTGAGAGAGTGAGTTGAGTGTTTTTTAAGAGTTATCTCCTTGTGAAGAAAAATATATAGAGAGTATATTTTCTCCTATTTCAAGAAAGAGTGTTATTTGTTCTCTTCCTGGGTTATATAGAGAGAAAGTTGTTTGTAACTATTATTATTATTTTTTATAGTAAAATTCTTCTAGTTTTACAAGTAGTTTTTTCCCAATTTGGTTTGGGTTTTCTATGTTAAATTTTGGTATTCTCTTTCTTGTTGCTATTGTCGGGTTTAATTGTCGTGAATTATTATATTATTAAAATTACTTGTCCTGTTAAAATTCTATCTAGGAGTGTGGTATTTAAATAGACTATTATGATTTATCACACTTTCCTAAGAATTTTTCTTATAGTAATTTTTAATACAATCGTTTAGACTCTAACAACTTGTGTAATAGCCATTTATTCTATAATATTCATAATCTGATCCTTAATTTTACAACATCAACTAGGCATTCTATTAGACTGGGGAAGAACCAAACCTAACTTTGTAATGTGATTTGTGATAGAATCATACATAAGGTTCAGGGCTGGAAAGCAAAATTTCAGTCTCAGGCCGGAAAAGACGTCATGATCAAAGCAGTTCTCCAAACCATCCCAACATATATCATGTCAGTATTTAAATTCCCTCAACAGATCTTCAGCAGATTGGAAAAGGTTATTAGAAGCTTCTAGTTGGCTCAAGATGTAGCAAAAAGAAAAACCCATTGGGTAGCTTGGCACACTCTGACAAAAAATAAATTGCTTGGTGGTTTGGGCTTCAAGGACTTACAACTGTTCAACATCGCTCTTCTAGCAAAGTAAAGTTGGAAAATTGAGGATCCTCAAGAGCATTTATTTCCCAAACTCTTCTTTTGAGAATGCTAGAAGAGATAATTATCCATCTTGGATATGGTCGAGTATAAATATTGGAGAGATCTTAGCTTGGAGGGCAGTAGATGGTATGTCCATTCTGGAAGCAGAATTAGCATTTGGGGAGACCAATGGGTCCCGGAGCTTCCTCACTTCAAGATCCAAACTAACGCTCCCCACTAGTCCCCTTTCAGAATCGTTAGCAACCTGATGTGCCCAATCCGGAAGACTTGGAGATCTGATAATTTGGACTCGTTTTTCAGTGAAGCTGAGGTTAGAGCCATTAAGAGCATTCCCATCTGGGGTCTAAGAGGAGAAGACCGAAGGGTTTGACACCGTGAGAGAAATGGAAAGTATTTTGTCAGGTCAGGATACAATTTAATTAAACAGAGAAGTGATACTCCAACCTCTTAAGAAGCTCCTAATATCTCCCAAAATCCAAGTAAAGAAACATGGAAACCAATATTGTATCTCAGACTTCCCCCGAAAATCGAGTTTTTTAGTTGGAGATATGCAAAGGACTCAATAGCTACTACGAAAAACTTAGCAAAGAGAGGATGCTTTAATGATACAATTTGCCAAGTTTGTGGAGAAAAGGGAAGAGTCAGTGGAAAATTTGCTATTTTTCTGTGAAAATGCTAAGTTGGTGTGGTTTGGATCGCATTTTACTTACTGTCCAAGAGAAGAAGGTTTTCAGTCCTTATTGTGGTGGGAAGAAATCAATAAGTTTAGTCAGACATTCCTTTTGGCCCAGAACTTTGCGCCATAATATGCTGGCAGATCTGGAAGCATAGGAATCAAGAATTGTTTCAGCAAGAGGGGTCTGACCCTGAGATAGCAATTTCCAAAATCAGAATGCAATGGAAAGAGTGGAGTGACCTAAAAAAGATGGATCAAAGCATACCTCAGTTGAACGAGCAAGCTAGATCCATTACCAGCCTATGGAAAAAACTCGAAAGAGGACAGATCAAATTTAAATGCGATGCGGCGTACAACAACAACACCAAGAAAGGGCGCATAGCATTGATCTACAAAAACCATGCAGGTGAAGTTTTGCAAGTAGCTGGAACTAAAATACAATGTTCATCTGCTGCTGTAGCCGAGGCTCTAACTTTAAATGAGCGGTGAGAATGGCAACCAATCAAGGAGTTCGGACGCAATCATCGAATCATATGGGAAGGAGATTGTAGAAGCCCGTTCATAGCAGCAAGGATTAGTTAAGATGGGAATATGGAGCAATTATAGAGGAAATAATGGCAAGAAGATCCTTCAGACCCGACTTGTCAATTCATATTGTTCACATTAGCAGAACAGCAAACAAAGCAGCTCATTGTCTTTTGAAAAGTGAGACTTTTATGGATAACAGGGGAAGTGTTATTCCTTGGGAATTAGACTTAATCCTTCAAGGGGATGTTTATGAATGAATCTTTCCATAGGTGTTGTGGCTTTTGTTTCGTTTGTTCATTTTTTGGTTCCCAAGTTTAAGAATTCATTTTTAATGTGTTCTCAATAGCAGTTCCTTGCTGGTTTAGCCAGCATCTTTTGCTCTAATAGGGGCTTCCGTGCCTTCCCTGTTGATGTTCTATTGGTGCTCTTGGTTTTGTGCTATGAATCTCATTTTTGCCAAAAAAAAAAGTCCCAGAAGGCTCTTTTTAGATCGATTAATATAAAAATAATATTTAATGTTAAAAAAAAAATAATGTAAAAAATGAGACAGAGAAAAGCAGCATTCTTCTTTTCTTTTTCTTCATCAATGTAGAAAATAATACAGAAAAAATAACCTTATTGTAAAGGCAAGGCGCTGAGAGAAAAAAAAAAAAAAAAATCTCAACTGAAAACTTTTATCATCCATTGATCAAATAATAAAAAAAAATCCTAATAGAAAAAATAATGATTTGCAAAGATAGGGTTTTTCTTTTTTATAATAGGGATTTCCTTCGAAACAAAAGAGGAAGATTTTACTCCAACAATCTCATGAACAATATCTTTATCCACTCTAGGGCTTACTATTGCTTTTTGTGTTAGACGTTTTCATCTAGATTTAATTGCTTTTGAAATAGGATAGGTTTTGTCATCAATATCCTGAAATATAAAATGGCAAAGTAATCATATTAAACTAGAATAATAAATGCTGATTAGAAAAGAAAATTTTCTGCTAAAACAAAAAAAAAATGCTATAGCGGAGAAAGATTTCACCAATCTATTTCTTGAAGCTTAAGATCGTGCTCATGAAGCCAAGTGTCATCGAAGAAGAAGAAGAAAAAGATGGAAGAAGCAACGAAATAAAAAAAATAGAAGGAGAAAAAGAAGAAGTATGTTTCGTTGGATTATTTTTGAAAAATATTTTTTTTGAAAACTAGTTTTGAAAGAATAAAAAAGTCAACGTTATTTTTATATATTTTTTTATTTTTTGTGTTACTTGTGAAAACTTCCTATAAATGCTTACAACCAATATGTCCCAAACTAAATACAAACTTGACAGTAAGCGCCCGGAACCCAGCATGTCATTAGGTTAAGGGATAATTGTTATTTACCTTGGATTTCTAAAAATACATTTATTTGTCCCAGTGATATGTTGAAATAAATTAAAAAGTCCTTGTACTGTTACCGTTAACTGGGCATTAAAAAGGCAATGAAAAGACAAAAATACCTCTATTTGATTTTGTGCCCTAAATTGAGATTGAAGTCCCTTTAACAATTAGGAAAAAAAAAAAAAAGAAATCCCTTTCACAAAAACAAGTGGGTCAACATGTTTCCTTCGTCAATCTCTCTAAACCACTGACAATCGATTTTCCTCTTCCCCTTCAAAAAATTTGTCACCATCTTCCCTTTTTTGTTCTTTAGCTTTTATTATTCATCACCTTTATAAAGTTAGCTTTCATACCCATAATGCATTGAAGCTCCACTATATTTAAAGCTGTCGGAAAAGAAAGTAAAGGTAAGTGAGTGAATAGTACCACATTAAAGTAGATTTTAATGTTAGAATTGAAGGCTGTATGAGTAAAATAGTATTTGTTTTATTTTAAAACTTGAAAGTTGCACAAAGCCTTACACCTGAACTAGGGTTTTAATTTAGGGAAATAAGGGATATTATATTTTGTTATCCAAATGACTAGTGTTTGAATATTTTATGTTATTTAGTTATTTGTTTAATATGTATTGTTTTAGGCTTTTCAAATTTTTTATGATAAAAGATAATTTTGGCTTTGCATGTAGATGTTGTATATTGAATCATATTCAATGGAGGTAGAGTATGAGAAGGAGACGAAAATAGTGGATAATGTTGATCCATATAAGTATTATAACATAACATTACTCTAAGATGTGTTCCGAATCTGAAATTAAGTTTGATTTTCCTATATGCATATTGGGTACTAGTATGCACGTTGAGTGTGATGCTGACATAGATACAATGTCTAGAAAGTATGCTAAAAATCCTTACATTCATATAGTTGTGTATAAAAGGTTAGACCCAATTAAAATAGTGCACCAAGATGAGAGTCATATGGAATTTGTTTATCTATTTAATGTAGATAGTTAGGCAGAAAATGTCAACGAGGCTGACATATCTCACATGCCTCCTGATACACCTGAACTGTTAGGTTTAGAAAATCAAGCAGAAAATGTTAATAAGGCTTACATGCCTTAAATGCCCCCTGTTACACATGAACCTAATGAAGCTTCTGAAATAAATGAAACGCCTAATATAGAAACTCATATGCAAGGAGATGAACCATTTGAAATTGAATATCAATTTGTTAATGAAACTAAAACTGTTAGAAAGGCTAAAGGGAGGGGAAAGGGAAGGGAAAAGTGGGGAGACCTGTAGGAGTTAGGAGTAAAAGAAAGATTCTTAGTAGACATAGGGCTTTTAGGAAAAAGGGTAAAAATAATGACACTAGTAATAAGGAACACTATGACTTCTTAGACTCAGATGATGCTGAGTAGTTGCATAATGGTGATGAAGCTAACATCAGCACATCTGAGAATGAGAGCCTGGATGATGAGGGTGATGATGTTGGGGATGTAATACTTAATGACAATGATGGCCTTAGTGATTTAGTAAAGGAAAGGAGTGATGCAAGTATTGCTTTTAAAGATGAGGGGAGTAGGAAAACTAAAAGAAAAAGAGATCCATTCATAAAACTTTCCAGCAAACCTTTTGTTAACCCTGGGAATGGGGAGCTTGAGTTTGAATTGTAGTAAACATTTATTGATGTTCATGCATTTATATCAGCCCTTAAGGACTATTGTAATATCTCAAGATTTTAAATAATTTTAAACTGCATCGGGATATACAATGTTAATAATTTTGATAAATATATTTGATTATTTAATTAGTTTATTAATTATTAAAGTTATTTTTAAATATTTTAAATTTCTTACATAAAATTTTCCCGATAATTTTACTTTTGGAAAAATTAAAACCTAAATAAATATTTATTATTTATGTTAGTCTATTTTACGTAATTGCATGATTCCATGCATGATTTTATTTATCATATTAATAAATATACATATACATGCATATATATACATATTTAGCATTTTAGGGTTATTTTTAATTAAGTATATATTATACATTTTTATTTAATTAATATGTATTATATATATATATATATATATATATATATATATATATATATATATATATATATATATATATATATATATATATATATATATATATATATATATATATATATATATATATATATATATATATATATATATATATATATATATATATAAGTTAAGAAAATTACAACTAATGCCATCCCCCTCTTCCCCTAGCTCCCGACGCACCCCACCCCCATTCCCCGCCGTTTCAACCTCTTCCCTTTCTATTGGTGTGCCATCTGGCGTGCCACCACCCTCTCAAGCTTCCTCCGCCGCCTGTAGCTTCCATTTCCGGTGAGTTTTGGCCGTTATAAACCGAGAAAGCCGAAACTCGAGCTAACTCCGCTCACCGTGATTTCAACCACCAAATTGGACACCGCTGCTCTCTATCTCTTCCTTGAGCTCGAGTGAGTGCATTTCCAAGCTTGGTTTCACTTGATTTGGTCTAGATTTTCTTTGGTAACCAATTTTCATTTTCGACCACTTTGAGTTCTTGATTTTTTTTTTAACTTTGATTCTAATGATTCAAGCTTACTTCCTTCACAAAGATTATTCCTAGTAGCTCAATCTACATCCTGTAATTTTTGTGGAATTTTCGGAATTTATTTTGATTTTTGTGAATTTTTTATTATTTTATTAATATTTTCTATTTTTCGTAAATTAATTAAATAAATTGTGAAATTGTGATTTATGGTGTTTTTAGGGGTTAAAATGAATTTTTTAATTTAATTTGTAATTTTTGTGATTTTTGTATAATTATTATGAATTTATTTAGTTTAGGTGATTTTTGGAAAATTAGGTTAAATTAGTATTTTGTTAAAATTAATTAGTTAATTGAGTATAATTATTGATTTTATTGAATTATATGTTGAGAAATTAATTTTTGAGTAATTATATAATTTTTAGTGAATTTTTGAATAATTATTGTTTATTATGTGAATTTATATATAATTAGGGGTATTTTGGTAATAAATTGGTAAAAAATTAAATTAAATTGGTTTTAATAATTATTTGAGGTATAAAAATGATTTTTATAAATTATTTAGTATTTTTAACTAATTAAAACTATTTTTTCAAAAATTATTTTCAAATTATAAATACTATACTATTTTTGTAAATAAATGAGTTTTTAATGATTTTTAACATGTTTTTGGGCTAATTATGTAATTTGGATTTATAAAATGAATTTTGGTTAATATTTGTGAATTTATCGAGAATTATCGATTTTTAATAATATTTTATTAAAATTAGGGTTTTATTGTAATTATTGGTAAAATAATTATTTTTAGTGTTTTAAATATCTAATTTGCTATATTTTGATTTATAAAGGGTATTTTCGGTATTTTTGGAATTTAAATGTATTCTGTGCAAATCTCGTGAATTGTGAACCTCGGTCGGTATAATTGTAGTTTGGGAGTCCGACCGAGGGGTTGTGTAACTGATTATACTCGAAGTGTGTTTTCTTGCAGGACCGGCTCTACTTTCTGAGTAGAGAGATGTTCGTTTTACAGGAGAGGTTCTATCGAATTTTTGATAAAATTCTCGTAAAACGTGACATCCGATCAAATCCCTATTCCTAATCTGTGTCTGATATTTTACATTGAGTCTCTAGAATTTCATTAGATTTATTCTGATTGTGTATTGTCATTTATTTGTTTAGTTGCACCAAGACCGAGGCCTAGTGGACCAGGCCCGTTGAACCCGGCTCGTGGAGCACACAACTATGAGTTGTTATTTTATATATACGTGTTTTAGGGTTGCATGTTTTAGAAATGTATGTTTAAATTTTATGAAATATGCATGAATGGTTTAATAATTGCTTAGGTATATTTTTGGTATATTTTAAATTAAATGCATGTTTTATTATTGAATTATACTTAAAATGTTTTTAAGTATATGTATAGTTTATTTCTGGTTTATTTTATAATTAAATTGAATTTATTTGACATATTTATACTCAAATATATACTTGGTTTATTTTTGGTATATTTCCAGTATATATATATGGTTTATATTGCCATTTTAATTAAAGTCATGCATAATTTATTTCATGAATGAATGGATTTATTTTGAATGAAGGATATCAATAGAACGTGCTACCTAGTGGGCAATACTAGGACTGAGTACATACCAGTACGATGACAGAATTTAGGTTAAATTACTAACCTATTTATGGATTATGATTTGATTGATTTGATTGATGTGTGATGTGATTTGAGAGTGTGATTGCTGGAGCTCGGTTGACCAAGTGTCTCGAGGCCAATCACACTAACAGTTAGACTGCTGGAGCTCGATTGACTTAGTGTCTCGGGGCCAATCTACTGTCCAAATGGAACAAGTGAATTTACTTGGAATAAATGACCCTGTATGGCTAAAGTGTTGTCTAACACTATTTGAGGTTGCAATCATCTAGGGTTCTATTTGATCCTTCATAAACGGTTATTATTTTCAGAGTTATATAAAATGATTTTTTGCTGCATCCATGTGTATTTGCCTGTATATATATTTATTATATATACTATTGAATATGTGCATTGTCATTTAGTTATGCATGTATATATATTATAACAATTCACTCAGTGAGGTCTGACTCCCCTCCGTTGATTATTTTTTAGGAGAGTCTTCATCCTTAGACCTCAGTAGCAAACCTTTACGCCATATTTCTTCCGCCCCGGCTTTATTATGTAAACTACTTACTTAATTTTATTTTGTATTCTAGACACTGCAGTAGTCAAGTTGTGGGATGTTTATTTTATATATGTATGAGATTTGTATTTTAAAGATTTGAACCGAGAATTTGTATTAAAAGATATTATGTATATAAGATGAGTTTGTGTTATTAAATCAGCTGATGAGTTGTTTTATTATTTTGAGATTTTAATTTCCGCTGCAAGATATTTATTTATTTCAATATATGTTGCATGCTTTTATTTTTATTTTAAAGGCTTGCTAAAGATTCCGGATTCCAAAGAATTCTCGTTCCCTAGTGCCCCGTCATGGCCCCCTGTTTTGGGTCGTGACAACTATAGAGTGAAGGGAGGTTACCTATTTAATAAGATAAAAAAAAAAGACAAAACTAGAATGACATTAGAATGTGTAGGGAAAGGGTGTAAGCAGAGGCTTCATACCTAAGTCTTACCTAATCAAAATACATTTATGGTAAAAACGTTGAAAGAAGAACACACTTGTATCAGGTTAAATTGCACTTAAAACTTCAATGCTAACATTACATGGTTTGCTCAAAGGTTGGATGAGTTATTGCAAGTGGACCCTAACATAAGCTATGAGTTTATGTTTAGTGAATTAAAAAAAAAATGGGGCATAGAGGTGGCAATATGGCAATTATATAGGGCAAGGAGTAAGGCTAGGATGGCTAGTGAAGGGAGTCATGAAGAATCTTATAAATAATTAATGAAGTACATTAAGCAATTAAGGAAAAATAATCTAGGGACTTTTATAAAGTTGCAATTCCAGCCAAGACAATTTGTAGATGATACACTAACCTTCAAGTACATGTTTATCTATTTTAAGGCTCTAAAGACAGGTTTTTTATAAGGGTGTAAGCCATTTATAGGTGTGGATGAATGTTTTCTCAAGGGGCCATATGGTGGAGTGATGCTATCAACTGTTGCACTTAATGGCAATAGAGGTGTACTACCTCTTGCCTTTGCCATTGTCAACTTTGAATGCATAGATAGCTGGAAATTTTTTATGGACTACTTGTACCAGTGTATAGGAAGTGATAACAAGGGCATTCCTTACACTTTCATGTCAGATTAATAAAAAGGTATGTCACTTTTGCCTTTCTTCTAATTTATTTTACTTGCTTTTGCTTTCTTTTCCTTTATTTTCCACTAGTGTAGTTTCTTTAACTTTCTTTTCCTTTATTTTCACTTATTTTACTTGTTTTTACATGTTTTTTCCTTGCTTTTAATTTCTTTTCTTTCTTTTACTTACTTTTACTTATTTTTAATTTCTTTTACTTTCTTTTACATGTTTTTGCTTTGCTTTTAATTTCTTTTTCTTGCTTTTAGTTGTTTTTAATTTCTTTTATTTATTTTTATGTGTTTTGGATTGCTTTTAATTTTTTTCTTTCTTTTACTTACTTTTTCTTCACACAAGGACTAATTGCTATAATTGAGTGCTAGTTTCTAAGTGCTACACAGAGATTTTATTGCCAACACATTTTCAGCAATTTCAAAAAAAAATTCTGGGATTAGGATTAAGAACTGAGTTATGGGCAGCAGTTAGGGCAATATCTAGATATGACTTTTGGCAACAAATCAAGATTATGAAGGCAAAAAATGATGGGAAGGCAACAGATTGGTTACTTATAATACCTCTTCACCAATGGGTAAAACATGCCTTCAATAATGATTATAAGTGTGATGACATCACCAATAACACAATTGTCTCATTTAATGCTTGGACTGGAAAGGTCAAAGGTCTACCGATAGTAAGAATTATTGATTTAATTAGGCAAAACTCAATGGTGAAATTCATAAAAGATTTGCAAAGTCTTGTACTTAGGAAGGAGAACTCATACCTATGGCAATAAATAAGATGAAGCAGATAACCAAGGAAATTAGAAAATGTTCATTATTGCCTGGGAATAATGATGAGTTTAAAGTACAAGATGTGAAACCAAGATATGCTATGAAGTTAAGAGACAAGATATGCAGCTGTCAATTTTTGCCTGTTGCAGGCATGCCTTTCTTTTAACTTCTCCCTTTATGTTACTTTCTTTTAAAGTTAGGTGTTTTTGGTATATAACTTATGACTTTCTTTTAAGTTTGGCCTATTATAGGCATGCCTTGTAAGCATGCAGCATTGTGTATTAGGTATAAACAAGGAAATCTTGAAGATTACTGCAATGAACTCTTTTATGTTAAGATTTATTAAGCAGCATACAAAGAAGTCATTCATCCTTTTGCTTGAGCTTAATCTTACATCTATTGACCCCAAAACCTTCATCTTACCTCTGAAATTGAAGAGAAATCCTGACAGACCAAGAAAAGAAAGCCAAATGAAACTTTGTCTTGGCCATATTTTGTGTTCTTTTTGGTGTAAGATAAATCATTGGTTTTAGGATATATTTTTAGCCAATGTATTGATAATCATTGTACCTGATCATTAGATATTGATCTTCATGTACAATTGATCACTATCATATGAATGTGAAGCAAGTGTATTTAACAAAATTTATTATGAACTTAGCTTTGGTTTTTTATGCTATTTTGTACTTCCATTTTAATTCAGGTGTGATTTTTGCATTGTTCAACAGGGGGGAAACTATTAATGAAATTATTGACCTAGGGAGTTTTCAGTATATTATTTACCAACAGAGGGTTCGAGTTGTTAATTTATATCCAATCAAAAGGCCCATATTGTCTGAAAAAATATCAACAATAAACCCATAATAAACACATATGTGCACCACTTAATATTCCATTCATTCATTTTTCACAAAAACTAAATCACTATTGCAATAATGGTCTTATAACCCATATTTTTAATTAAGTGTTAAATTAAAATATGGATTTAGTATTTATTATTATTACTTTATTTTATGAAATTATTATTTGTATATTTAATAAATTTTATTATGTGTTAATAACATTAGTTTTTAAAATATTATGTGGTTTATTATTAAAATAAATTGTGGTGGAGATTTAAAGTGGAATTTGGTGGGAAAAAAATATTTAGTTTATTAAAAAAAGACCATGGGTTGTCCATCCCCATTAAAAAGGGGAAAGAAGTTTGCAACAGGAGGGGGAAGGAAGAGAAACAACACTTTTAATAAGTTTTGGATGGTAAAATTACCTTTTAATACTGATGCTTTTCTTTTTTTCGTTTAACCCCTAAACGAACTCCAATCGACCTCAAATTCAAACCATAGACTCGTCTTGTTCTCCTATTCATTCCAGCAGCTTTGGATTCACGACAAAATGCCCAAAAATTCAAAGAAACCATCGGCATTTTCTACAATTTTATACTATTCCAATGGGTTTCAAGCGACAAGGTTGCCTTTATTATGTCCCTCTCGTCGTCAAGAGTCTATAGGCACTGACCACGTGTCTGATCTATACCCATAGAATATTTTGTGAATATTTTTAGGTAAATTCGATTTTATTCCAATTTTTTCTTCCATATATATTTTAGGTTGTTTGAGGCTTTTTTTGTGTTCAAGTAATTACTAGGAACATTTTGGTATATTCAATTTGTCCGGGTAACTTTAGTAACAAAAACAATTTTGTGAAATTATTTTTGGGTTATTTATGGTTATTTTGTTAAATTGAGCTTGAATTCGATTTTATTGGCTTTAATGGTTAGTATATTATTGAAATTGAGGTTGTGATCTTGCTTAATGTGATTTTTATTTAATTGTTTGAATTTTTCAGGCATCAGGTATTGTTCACATCACTATTTCGGACAATCTCAGGTCGAATTTTTTTTATATTTTTAATAAATTCTATTAATTATGTAGAGTAAACTTTGTTAAGTTTATTGAAATTATGTGTAGAATTTTTATTATGAATTTTTGAATGTTTATGTGAAAAATGAATTTTTGAAAAAATTAGTATAAATTAGTAATTTTTATATTTTAGTTGAAATTATTATTAATTATTATGTTTTTGATAGAATTTGAGTAATAAATAGCATTAAAATAATTTTTATAATTTATTTCCTATTTTTAGGTAATTATTAGTAATTTTTGGAAAAATATATGAATAGTGATTTTATTTATTATTTTTAAGTTTAAATAAGTTTTTGGTTATTTTTATTATATATTTTAGCAATTTAAATAATTATTTATAATTAATGCTATTTAATTCCGAATATTGGAAGAATATATTTTAATAATGGAATTTAATTATATATGAGGATTTAATTATTTATTTTGGAAATAAATATCTTTTATGCTTTTATTATATAAATAAATTGATTTGTGATATTTAAATGAATTTTTATGATTTTTGTGAATTATTGGAATTTATATTATTTTATTAATTGTGGATTGTGATATTGGTTCTCAGTTAGGCGTGAATTGTAATTTGAGAGCCCAACCCGATAAGTTGAACTTTGTAGATATTTTGAAGTGTGTTTGTATGCAAGATCAACTCTACTTTTATAGAGGGATGTCCATTTTACAAAGGAGACTCTGCCAAATTTTCGGTAGATTTGTAATAAAACGTGACATTGAGTCAATCATAAGTTTTGAGTTTTAAATCGAGTTGTTCTTTAGAAATCTAGAAACTATAAATTAGAAAATTATTTATTTATTATTATTATTATTCATTTTAGTTGCACCGCAAACTAGACCTACTGGATCAGGCCAATCAAACTAGAGTAAAGGAGTGCAGTAGAACTATAAGTTATTATTATATGTATGCATAGCGTCCAAAGATTATTGTTAGTATCCATATTTTGATGAGATGAATTTAATATATTAGTTTGCATCAAATTTTATTTATTTATTTATTTATTAATTATTATTATCATTATCATATATACACATATATGTGATTTCATATATATAAATGTGAATATTAATTTTTATTAATGGACGCTGCCATTTTTTAATATAAATTTTATTTTTTTATTTATGAAATGATGTTTTGGATGATAGTCATAAAATGTGCCACCTAATAGGCCATACTAAGGCTTTTGCGTAACAGTACACTAGATGTTAGGCTATAAATTTTGATTGAATTGAGATATGGTTAAATGGTTATTAAGAATTGTAGATAAGGTGTGTGACTGTGGATCCTCAGTTGACCTGCAGTGTACTCAGGACTAGACATACCGATAGTGGGACTACAAATCCTCAGTTGATTTTTTTATGTACTCGAGGCCAGTTCATTGCCAAAATTGGATAAAGGAAATGTTTTTGGAGTTTATGGAAAGCTTATTGGCTTATAAAATTCAGTGATCAAGGTTGCAAAATATTTTAGGATTCTACTCCGATCCTCCAATAAAATAAAAATGTGAATAATGTTTTCAAGCATATGTATGAACTGCGTGTATACATTATGTAAATATAATTATACGAATGTTATTATTGATGCTTGTGTGCACATGCATTAGGTTACATGCATATATATAATAATGATTAACTCAATGAGGTCTGATCCCCCTAAACTATTTTTTTTCAGGATTTTTTTTCTCAAACCTCTCCTAGATTCCCTCTTCGCTGGATTCTTTCTTTTTCGACTGATTTATGTAAACTTTGAACTTTTATGTCTTTGTATTATTAGACACTGCAGTAGTAGCATACTTTGGTTGTAGTATGTCTAAATGTTAAGAGTTGTAATGTTGATCTAGAGTATTGCAAAAGACCTTAATTTAATATTATCTATAAAGTTTCGAAATGATGTTTTTATTTATGAAAGATATTGATTATGCGTTAAAAAATTTTATTCCTTTATTTTATTTAAAGTTTTAATTCTAAGGTATTTTTATCGTATGTTGGTATGAATTTTTATTTAAGACTTACTACAAGTTTTGGATTCTCGTAAATTCCCATTCCCTAGTGCCAGTCATGACTCCCAAGTTCAGGTTATGACAAAATTAGTATCAGAGCCTAGGTTTAGTATTGTGGACCTAGGTTAGTAAAGTTGAGTTTTCTTTGAGACTATTGCAGCAAATTGAGTTCAATTATATTGTTAAAAGGTTTTTCTTGCTTATAGATTTTCACGTAATCGTTAGGATGTTTGTTGTTGCCTGAATTGTATGTATTATGTATTTTATTTCTTTTCTTTTCAGAATATAGCAAGCATAAGTCACTCCACCAGTCAATGAGGCCTAGAAGGGAGTCTTACCAGGATGAGGCTCTATCCCTTTAGCTACCAGCTATGCATAGTGGTAGAGGTAAAGGTAGACCTAGAGGAGCGACAAGTCGCAGTAGACAGAGAAAGTTGTAGGATGAGGAGCCTGTACACTAAGATTTTGAGGAAGCTTATTCACTAGGAGTTCAGTAGGGTGCAATAGCTATGCCTCAGGCAGTACCATCTATGCAACCTTTATTACAGTAGAGAGCTCAAGATATGTCAGTTCTGCATATATTCCCTATTTTGAATCTTATTGGTTTCCATATCTTTTCAAGTGAGGTGAACACGAACTGCTTTTATCATAGAGACAACATATATTGATAAGTAATCCTTTCAAATTAAAGTTTTAATTCTAGTTTCAGCCCCTACTAGACCTATCTAGCATAGGGATAAGTCAGATTTAGTTGTAACTTAAAGGCTAAAGTAGCTATTATAAGAGGTATAGACATCCTTTGAACTCAAACTTATAACATTTATGGTTGGGATAGCCAAGATTAATGAGGGCTTGGTAGCACTTAACCAAGCATGGTAGTTTTTTTTAATATACTTTAATGAAGGAATCAGAAGATGTCTAATGCGAATGAAACACTTTTGTACTCTTTAATGTTGAAGTTATCAGTTTACTACAACATAAGATTGGTACATGCAGCCAAATTAGCTTTATATGACTACTATGACATGGTTGGAGTTTAAAGAGTGATTTCTAAGATACTTCTATCCACCTTCAAGGATGGATAATTACACATGGCGGCTATGGCACAGAGTATGAGAAGGGCGGTTAGTTAAAAAGAATACCTGTGAGCTCTTTAATCATTATTTAACATATGTGATATAGTATAAGAGGAGATTGGTAGAATTGTATGTTACAAGATTAAGTTCAGTATATATATTAGCATCTAAGTTGAAGACTGGAATTTATAAAGTTATCTATGGATTCAATCCTTTAGGTGTAATTGATTTAGGTGTGATTTTGGGAATGGATTTGTTAGCTCAACATTATGCTACTCTAGATTGCTGAGAGAAAAAGGTGAGGCATTATGCGCCTATAGTTGCTAGGGAATTTTAGGATACAACTATGAGTGTATATAAAAAAATGTTGATTGGTTGTGTTTTCTTTGGTTTTGATTTAAGCTATAAATAAGATTAAGTTTTGTGATAAAGATGTTTTAAAGAGCTGGTTGATGATCTTATTGGTATTTTAATGTGTTCATAACATGATTCAAGAATATGTTTATGAATTGAATTTTTGTGAAGTTTTCTTGATGAACTTATTATTATTATTATTAATGTATTCGTTATGATTTAAGTTATTTGAGGTGATTTAAGTTTTTTTTATATGAATTAAGGAATACTAAATTTCAAGGATACTGGTTGATGAACCGAAACTTTAGTGATACAGATTATTGAAATTATTTAATTTTGGATTTTAAGAAGATAACAAGAACTAGAGATAGAAGTATAGGTAGAGACTGTGGTTTATAAGTCAATAAAATTTATAATTAATAATGAGTCTGTTAGAATTGGGTGTTTATTAGGTATGTGATTTATAATTAATGGAATCATATATTGATTTATTCCACTTTATGATGGAAAGATGATATATATGAGAAAAAGTGAAGGTATAAGGAAAGATAATCTATTAAAATATATCTTATGAGAATGGGAACAATGAATTATGATGAGATATGAGGATTTCATATTTGAATATATGATTGATGGACATTAAATATGCTAATAAATTTATTGAATTTTATCTTGATGATGGATGGAATTTATATGCAATAGTATAATAGAGTGATTTATTCTATTTTATTATATAAGAGCTGAATCATAAGCATGATTGAGACCCTGTTACAGATGAACAAATGGAATGATGTTTTATGAGAAATTATATAAGCATTCTAGGGAGATTTGTTTTACTTAGAAAAGAGTAGAGACAAGGAAGGTTGCATAAGAAAATGAAATATATAAGTGTGTTTGAACTTGTTATTTAGTTTAACTAAGTAATGAAATAATAATGACAACGTGGAATAAGTATAAATTATATAATATTTAGTAGAGAAAGGGGCAGTTATATGGTAATAAGTAGATAATTCATAAATTATATGAGGTGTGAATACAATAAGATAGAGGTTGAATGAGTAAATGTGTGGAGTAAGAAAATAGAATTACAAATTTAAAATTTAAAATTTTAACTAGAGTTGCTTTAGCCTAAAAAACTAAAGGATTAGTTATAAGAAAAGCTTACTAGAGGATTTAATGGTTTAAATTATTAAGGAATGAGTATATATTTTTGAGGTTAAGTAGAAACCTTAAATATAAGATGAACTTGCATCATTTAAATGATACAAGTTACCTTAAAGATCTTAAGCTTAGGATACAAATAGAATAATACATCAGAATCGCAATGTGGGAGCATGATAAATAATCTCCAAATGGATTTAAATCAATAATGAATTGAATATTTAAGATGATAAATACTGAGTTTAAGTTTAATAGGTTTTGCTAACAATAGGAAACATTAAAACCTTGTGGTTATTAGGTGGTGAATTAATAATCTAGTAAATAAGGATTTGTAATATACCTATTGAAATTTTATTATAGGTTTTGGATGATTAATGGATGTAAGCATAATTGTGAAAGCAAACATTATATGTGCTATGATGTATAGGAAATTAATAGAGTACATAATGGTAAGAATAACAATGAAAAGAGGCTATTAGTTATAATAATTGAAAACATGGAGTTTGAGGAATATAAGTGATTGTAAAAAAAATAATAATAATAAGAAAGAGAAGAGATAATAATAATGCTTGACTGCAAGCTCAAAGTTTGAGAAGTAGGTTTAATCTATCTTAAGATACAAAAGTAAAATTATGGTGATTGTTATTAATAAATAGTATAAGTTCACTTATACTTAAGCATATTAGCTAGTTGATAATGACTTATGATGATGGTATTATAAAGAAAGAGAAAAAGAATGATAATATTATTGAGTGTGCGAACTTGAGGCTCCAGAATGAAGTTTGATTTATTTTATGGTATGTAGTTAAATTGATAATGGCTATTGTTATTGAAAAAAAAAATATGTGGATTAAGAAATATATGAAAAAATTATGAAACTGTGTAGTGATATAAAGACTTTTTAGAAAAATTTTGGGCTATGAGAAGATTTAAAGTTATGACAAGGTAATTACAAGATGCAATAATGGATGCCATGAATGTGGTGAGATGGTCACTTTCAAAGAGAGTGTTCTCATATAGTTCAATCTTGTGGTGCTTAGCAAGGATCTGTTACACTTAGGAATCAAGGAGGTGATGGGACCCAATCTTTTAGTAGGTCTACAATAGGAGATGCAGAGATTAGTGACCACAAGATAAAGCTAGGGTGTTTGCTATAACACAATGGGAGAAACTAACATCTCCCGAGGTTATAATTGGTACACTACATATCTTGTTAAAGATGTAGATGAATTTATCTCAAGTGCATCCAGTGTTTTATATTTCGATGCTCATGAAGCATATTACGGATTCTTCATATATTTTGCAACCCCAAAGTGTGGAATTAAATGAAAATTTGACGTATGAGGAAGAACCAGTTGCAATTATTGACTATTAAATTTATCAGTTGTGTTCTAAGCAGATTCTGATGGTCAAAGTCTTATGGAGGAACAACAATGTAGAAGAGTACATATGAGAGACTAAGGCAGAGATATGAGTGATATATCCATATCTTTTTCCTCAATAAAATTTTATACTCCTTTTTGTTTATAAAATTCGAGGAAAAATTTTTGTAGGGGAAAATATTGTTATAATCCATATCTTTAATTAAGTGTTAAATTAAAATTTGGATTTAGTGTTTATTATTATTACTTTATTTTATGAAATTATTATTTGTATAATTTAATAAATTTTATTACGTGTTAATAATATTAGTTTTTAAAATATTATGTGGTTTATTATTAAAATAAATTGTGGTGGAGATTTAAATTGGAGTTTGGTGGAGAAAAAAATATTTTGTTTATTAAAAAAAATGATGGGGTGGGTGTCCATCCCCATTAAAAAGGGAAAAGAAGTTTGCAACGGGAGGGGGAAAGAAGAGGAATAGCTCGTTTAATAAGTTTTGGATGGTGAAATTACCTTTTAATATTAATATTTTTCTTTTTCTTTGTTTAACCCCTAAGATAACTCCGATTGATCTCAAATTTGAACCATAGACTCGTCTTATTCTCTTCTTCATTCTAGTAGCTTTGGCTTCGTGAGAAAATGCTCAGAAATTTAAAGAAACTGTCAGCCTTTTCTACAGTTTTCTACTATTCCTGTGGGTTTCAGGCTACAAGGTTGCCTCTATTATGTCCATCTCGCCATTAGGAGTCTATAGGCACTGACTACGTGTCCGATCTATATTCATAGAATATTTAGCAAATATTTTTAAGTAAATTAAGTTTTTATTCCAATTGTTTTATTCAGTATATATTTTAGGTTGTTAGAGGCTTTTTTTGTGTTCAAGTAATTATAGAAACATTTTGGTATATTCAATTTGTATGGGTAACTCCGATAATGATCTCACTTTTGTGAAATTGTTTTTAGGTTATTTTTTGTTATTTTATTAAATTGAGCTTGAATTCGATTTTATTATGTTTAATGGTTATTATATTATTGAAATTGAGGTTGTGATCTTGTTTAATATGATTTTTATTTAATTTTTTGAATTTTTCGGGCATCAGGTACTGTTCACATCACTATTCCAGACAATCTCAAGATAAATTTTTTTTATATTTTTAATAAATTCTATTAATTATGTAAGTAAGCTTTGTTAAGGAAGTTTATTGAAATTATGTTTAGAATTTTTATTATGAATTTTGAATGTTTATGTGAAAAATGAATTTTTGGAAATATTAGTATAAATTAGTAATTTTTATATTTTAGTTGAAATTATTATGTTTTTGACAGAATTCGAGTAATAAATAGCATTAAAATAAATTTTATAATATATTTCCTATTTTTAGGTAATTATTAGTAATTTTTGGAAAAATATATGAATAGTTATTTTATTTATTATTTTTAAGTTTAAATAAGTTTTTAGTTATTTTATTATATATTTTAGCAATTTAAATAATTATTTGTAATTAATGCTATTTAATTTCGAATATTGGAAGAATATATTTTAATAATGGAATTTAATTATAAATGAGGATTTAATTATTTATTTTGGAAATAAATACCTTTTATGCTTTTATTATGTAAATAAATTGATTTGTAATATTTAAATGAATTTTTATGATTTTTGTGAATTATTAGAATTTATATTATTTTATTAATTGTAGATTGTGATATTGGTTCTCGGTTGAGCGTGAATTGTAGTTCGAGGGGCCAACCCAAGAAGTTGAACTTTGTGGATATTTTGAAATATATTTGCATGTAGAATCGACTCTACTTTTATAGAGGGATGTCCATTTTACAAAGAAGATTCTATCGAATTTTCAGTAGATTTCTCGTAAAATGTAGCATCGAATCGATCCTAAGTTTTGAGTTTCAGATCGAGTCGTTCTTTAGAAATCTAGAAATTATAAATTAGGAAATTATTTCCAATTATTAATTTATCATTATTATTCATTTTAGTTGCACCGCGAGCTAAACCTACTGAACTGGGTCAGCTAAACCAAAGTCTAGGAGTGCAATAGAACTGTAAATTATTATTATATATATGCATGACATATAGAAATCATTATTGGCATCCTTATTTTGATGATATGAATTTAATATATTAGTTTGTATCAAATTTTGTTTATTTATTAATTATTATTATCATTATCATATATGCACATATATGTGATTTCATATATATAAATGTGAATATTAATTTTTATTAATGGACACTGCAATATTTTAATATGAATTTCATTATTTTATTTATGAAATGATATTTTGGAGGATAGTCATAGAATGTGTCACCTAGTGAGCCACACTAGGACTGTTGCACAATAGCACACTAGATGCTAGGCTATAAATTTTGATTGAATTGAGATATGGTTAAATGGTTATTGAGAATTGTTAATAAGGTGTGTGGCTACAGATTCTCGGTTGACTTGCAGTGTATTTGGAGCCAATTCACTGCCAAAGTTGGATAAAAGAAATATTTTTGGAGTTTATGGAAAGCTTGTTAGTTTATGAAATACAGTGATTGAGGTTACAAAATATTGTAGGGTTCTACTTCGATCCTCCAATAAAATAAAAATGCGAATAATGTTTTCAAGCATATGTATGAACTGCATGTATGCATTATGTAAATATAAATATACGAATATTATTATTGATGCTTATGTGTATGTGCATTAGATTACATGCATATATATAATAATGATTTACTTAGTGAGGTTTGATTCCCCTCAACTATTTTTTTTTTAAGATTCTTATTCTCAAACCTCTCCTAGATTCCTTCTTTGTCGGGTTCTTTCTTTTCTGGCTAATTTATGTAAACTTTGAACTTTTATCTCTTTGTATTATTAGACGTTGTAGTAGTAGCATACTTTGGTTGTAGTACGTCTAAATGTTAAGAGTTGTACTGTTGATCTGGAGTATTGAAAAAGACCTTAATTTGATATTATGTATGAAGTTTCAATATGATGTTTTTATTTATGAAAGATATATGCATTAAAAAGTTTTATTCCTTTATTTTATTTAAGGTTTTAATTCTGAGGTATTTTTATGGTATACTAGTATGAATTTTTATTTTAAGACTTGCTACGAGTTCTGAATTCTTACGAATTCTCATTTCCTAATGCCGATCATAACTCCCGAATTCAGGTCATAACAAATGGCAACACAACAAAAAAAACTACAAAAAGTACTTTAACCTTGCACTATTGCATTTAATCCCCAATCTCCCCCAGCTACCCACATAAAATCTACATATTTTTTAATATAACACCCATTACAAATATAAACAAACAAATAGAAAAAACCAACACCATCATTAATAAAGATCTCACAAAACCCAAAGCAAGCTCACTAATAAAGATCTTGTTCTCAACCTTCAATTCTTCAACGTCTTCCTTCAAATCATCAAGATCCTTAGCATTAACTCTCTTTTATACCTCAACCTTGAATCCACACTGAAATTTCGATGATTTGTCGCAAATTATGTTATAGGAATGCACCATCCAAGAAATGTGTCACACTTGTTATCTTTACAGTAATAGAACAACTTGTTCTTATTTTCATCAGATTCTGAAATTCTGATGTCAGCTCGTTTTCCACATTTACAATTTTTGTTCAAATATCTTCCTTCTCATCCATCATTGTTGCTTAAACCACTTTTTTCTTTTCTTTTTGAGTAAGAAGTTAAAGAAGAAAGGAAGTGAATGAAATCACATCATCCACATTGTTTAAGTACCATATATTCAAAAGGTAATTTTGACTTTTCCTTTGGTTTATTTCAATTTGATCTCTTTTTTTAGTTGACTGTCAAAATACCCTTACAAAATGATAAACAAGTTTATTTCACTAAATTATAGGGATGAATAAATATATTTTTAGAAATTCAAGAACAAAATAGTATAATATATCAAACCTCTAGGGTAAATAGCAATTATCCCTTACGCTAACCATTAAAGCCCATTGTAGTCCCTTGCTTGGATGTCCTGCAGTGAATACCACAATCATTTCCCATCTTGAATCCTAATGGTCCAAGTCCAACGCCTCAGATAAGCATTTTCACTTTACTAGCGCCATCCTCGCATCGTTCACGTGTAGTTACAGCCTAGCAACGACCCTTCTCAATAAGCATATGCAAGTTAAACATAGACTGCATCAACAAAATCTGAAATGAGCATAAATGTGTTTGTTTAGTAATCTTCCTACTTCTTCGATATTCTCTGGTTCTTTCATGCAGTGTTTGTTGGCAGCTGTGATCTAAAAAACACATTGATGAAACAGAGAGAACCATTGCTTCGAATTCAAGTTTGTTTATCCTTGAAATTTAATTTGAGACAAGGATTTTTTTTTTTTTTTTGTACAATATCTAGATTCTAGGCAGAATATGATTGGTCCCGATCAAAGCAACGATAAATAATGTTTGATAGAGTATAGGATTCACGAAAAATTCATCAGCCTTTTTTATTCCCATCAACAGAGTTTTTTTTTTTTTTTGAAAGGCCCATCAACAGAGTTTAAATACAACTCAAATAACAAACTTAAATAACAACTTCTAAATAACAGGACCCAACGACTATGAAATCACATCAACAACTACTAGACCTATTCTTAATAAACGTTAATAACAAACTTCACGATACTCCTACGTGATTGGAACCATGCAAGCATTATGCGCAATATTTGGGATTCTTCTTTGGAATTCTTGTGGATCTTCTGGGCTGATACTTATCATTACCCCTCCTTTCAGACAAACCTTGTACTCAAGATTTAAAAATCGATCTGCTAATTGTTAAGTATTTTCCCATGTTGCATCTTCTGCAGGAAGGTGTTTCCATTTGACTAGGCTCTCTTTAACAAACTCTGAGCCATTTCAAATCCACCGCCTGTCTATTATAGCCTCAATTCCACTATGAAGTCCCCATCATCAGACATTGGCGGAAGCTCCAAACTAGAGTCGTGATTATCACCAATATATTTCTTAAGCATTGAAACATGGAACACAGGATGGATGCGCGAACCTTCGGGCAATTTTAATTTGTAGGCAACTCGACCAATTCTATCCACAACTTCATATGGCCCATAATAATCTCTGATGAGCTCTTTTGAAGATGGTATGCTATCGATAAGGCTGGAGTTTGAGAAAAACAAATTCCCCTGGATTGAATTCAGCATCCCGCGTCTTAGAATCAGCTCGTTGTTTCATTCGCAGATTGGCGGCAGAGAGATTTTCTTTGAGCTGTTGTAACAAAGTGTCACGAGCTACCAACTGTTGGTCGACTTCATGAACTCAG
Organism: Mallotus nudiflorus; assembly: GCA_947683625.1. Classification (NCBI taxonomy): domain Eukaryota; kingdom Viridiplantae; phylum Streptophyta; class Magnoliopsida; order Malpighiales; family Euphorbiaceae; genus Mallotus; species Mallotus nudiflorus. The sequence continues at coordinate 1,029,478 of CANTUR010000108.1, forward strand.
CGAAGGCCTTCACGATAATTTGGATTTGTTGGAGGAAGTCGTCCATAAAGAGCCTGAAATGGAGTCATTCCATTGGAAGCATGATGAGTAGTGTTGTACCAAAACTCTGCCCAAGGAAGGAATGAACACCATTTGCGAGGTTGTTGATGAATAAAGCTACGAAGATACTGTTCGAGGCATCTGTTCACAACTTCAGATTGCCCATCAGTTTGAGGATGGTAGGCTGAGCTCATCGCAACTTTGTACCAGACAACTTAAAGAATTCTTGGCAGAAATGGCTGAGGAAAATTGGATCCTTGTCACTGACAGTCGACCTGGGCATGCTGTGAAGCTTGGCAACTCCTTCAACAAACTTTTCAGCTACTGTTTTGGCTGAACAAGGGTGAGATAAGGCTAAGAAATGGGCATTTTTGCTTGTTTTGAGAAGAAGGTAGGCCATCAATAAAATCCATTGTAATATCATCCCAAACCTGGCAGGGAATTGACAATGGTTGAAGTAGACCCGCAGGTAGTATCTGTCTCGACTCATTGGCATACCAAACAAGAGCTGACATAATCTTTAACTGTGTTATACATCGAAGGCCAGTAAAACTGTTGGGCGAGTCTCTTATATGTTCGAAGAACTCCAGAGTGGCTACCTACATTGGAATCATGAAATTCATAAAGCAATTGTTTAATAACAGCAAAATTTGGAGGAATTACCACACGATCCTTATAGTATATTAGATCATTTCGGCAAAAGTATGGAACACCTGGATGTTCTTTCGCTTGTTGGTTGATTTTCTCCACATAGGGATCATTTTTTGCTTCAGCTCTAATGGGGTCCCAAATCTGAGCTTCAGGAACGCTCATTACATCCAATCTAGCGGCATTTGGAACACGAGAGAGGGCATCTGCAGCACTGTTTTCTTTTCCAGGTTTGAATTTGATTTTATAGTGATAACCCATTAACTTTGAAACCCATTTTTGTTGCTCAGGTGTAGTGTCGCGCTGGTCGAGGAAGTAATAATTTCAAGCTCCTTTGATCTGTTTGGATATAGAATTTTTGACCCAAGAGATAAGGTCTCCAAGATTGAATGGCTTTAATAATGTCTAACATCACTTTAGCGTAGGTAGACCATGATCGCTTATTAGCGCCCAAAGCTCTGCTCATGAATGCGATTGGTCTTCCTTGCTGGGTAAGAACGGTTCCAATGCCCTTATCTGAAGCATCTGATTCAATGACAAAAGGCTCTGTAAAATTGGGCATTGCAAGAGTGGGAGTTGTCATCATGGCCTGCTTAAGATTTTGAAATACCTCATCTGCTTCTGCATTCCATCCGAACCGCCCTTTTTTAAGAAGATTAGTCAGTGGTTGAGCAACAGTCCCAATCACGAACAAACCTTCGGTAATAACTTGTGAAGCCTAGAAATCCACGTAATTCAGTAATATTAAAAGGTTTAGATCAGTCAATCATAGCTTTGATTTTAAGTTGATCCACCTTAACACCCTGTGGAGTGATTATATGGCCCGAGTATTCTAACTCTTGGCACCCAAAAGCACACTTGCTAATCTTCAGGGATAATTGATGTTGCCTTAACAGCTCAAAAGCTGTTATCACATGATCCAAACGAGTAACCTAATCCGGACTACAAATCAGTATATCATCAAAGAAAACCAAATAGAGTTCACCAGTGCTTGGAAGGTAGAAGGCGCATTACATAAGCCAAAAGGCATGACCACATACTCATAGTGCCCATTCCATTGTAGGTGCGGAATGCGGTTTTATGAATGTGAGGAGGGTGGACACGCACCTGGTGGAATCCAGCTTTCAGATCAAGTTGGGTGAAATATTCAGCCCCATAAAGCTCATCCAACATGTCATCAACAGTAGGAATAGAGAACCTGTCCTGGATGGCTACTTCATTTAAGGTTCTATAATCGGTGCAAAACCTCCATGTACCATCTTTCTTTTTAACCAAGAGAACAGGAGAAGAGAAGGGACTAGTGCTTGAACCCCAATTTCAGCATATTATCCACTTGCTTCTCAATCTTTGCTTTCTGAAAATATGCATATCTGTAGGGTCGGACATTAACAGGTTCGGCTCCTACCTTCAAATTGATATGGTGGTCAATTTCTCGTAATGGAGGCAGTTGCTTGGGCTCTTGAAAAATATCTTCGAATTGTTGCACCAATTGTTGCATGTCTGGATGTAAACTTTGCTCCAAGGACTCCGAAGAGAATTGAAGACAGAGTGCAGATATTGTGGCCCGGCTTCGAGCATTCTTGGAAATATCTTTCATGGTTGTAGAATGAATAGGATGGTTGTTGATGCCTTGTATCTGGCAGATTCGTCCCTCCCATGTGAACTCCATTGTCAATTGCTTCCAATTGCATGCTACAGCTCCCAACTGCTCCAACCATTGTATTCCTAACACCAAGTCTAAACCGCACAAGGGTAAAGCATATAGTGTAATTGTAAATGGATACCTTGAATAAGGATTGGAACATCCTTGAAGCTCCCACTACAAAGATAATGACGCCCCATTAGCAACTTTTACATTGAAAGGCTTTGTAAGTTCCACCGGTAATTGCAGCGCATTAGCCAATCTTTCACCGATGAAGTTATGTGTGGATCCACTATCGATGAGCACATTCACCTCTCGGTTACCGATCTTAGCTTTCACCCTCATGATCTTACTCGTAGGGCATCCCGTCAGGGCATGGAGAGAAATTTCAAGCTCCTCATTCTCAGGATCACCAATAGAACTTTCTAAAGGGAGTTGAGGGCCTTTACATTTGTGACCAGGGGCAAATTTCTCATCACAATTGAAACAAAGACCTTGGGTTCTTCTCTTTTGCATTTGTTCCCAAGACAATCGTTTCACAGGAGGTGGTGACTTAACAGGGACACCTTCGTTCATCCAAGTAGAAGGTTTAACCTTCCTTTGTTTGCTCAGCTGCTCATCTCTCATTTGTGCTAAACTAATAGCTTCCTTAAGAGTTCGAGGTTTGAACATGCGAATCCCATCAGCTAGCTTAGCTTTGAGACCTCCCATAAATGTTCCTACTAAAGCCTTCTGTGTCCACCCGTGCACCCGATTCCTCAATTTTTCAAATTCTTTTTGATAGTTCCTCAATGATCCATTCTGCTTGATCCTAGATAGTGCCTTATCAAAATCTTCACAATTAGTAGGGCCAAATCAAGCCCACAACTCTTCCACAAACAGCTCCCACGACTTGCCATGTTCCGTGCAGGAGGGTCGCAACCATTGCTACCATTGGTTGGCTTCGCCTTCTAAATGGAAAGAAGCTAATGGAACCTTATGAGTTGGTAGTGTGCATTGGTAGTCGAAGAACTGCTCCACCTTGTTAAACCATTCTGTGGGATCATTCCCAGAATACTCAAGAAATTCAAGTTTGGCTAATTTAGAGAAAAAAGATGGTCTCTCTATCAGTCTTGTCTCTGGTTTCATCTTTAGCTTCACGATATTTGCCATTGAATGAATTTCCTTGCTGATCATTGTTAGTTCTTGAGGAAGATTCATTCTTAACCAGTAGTGCCTCGCAGATCTTGCCAATTGCATCTTCAAGGTGATGAAGTTTATCTGCCATCCCCAGCTCCATGCGAGAGAAGCTCTCTTGTAAGCCGCCTAGGCCAGCTTCCAGGTTTCTATGCGTTCTTTATTGGTGGCCATTGTAACCAGCTCTGATACCAAATGATTGGTCCCGATCAAAGCAATGATAAATAGTGTTTGATAGAGTATAAGATTAATGAAAAATAACAATGATAAATAGAGTATAAGATCAAAGCAATGATAAATAATGTTTTTTATTCCCATCAACAGAGTTTAAATACAACTCAAATAACAACTTCTCCTAAATAACAGGACCCAACGACTATAAAACCAAATCAACAATCAACAACTACTAGACCTATGCTTAATAAACGTTAATAACAAACTTCTGATCAAAACAAACTTCACGATACTCCTACGTGATTGAAACCATGCAAGCATTATGCGCAATATTTGGAATTCTCGTGGATCTTATGGGCTGACACTTATCAGAATATGAAACTGTACCGAGACCAAAAATAGGCAAATACTCTTACAGTATGATTCCAACATAAGTTGCGTACAACAAGGGTCGGATTATTCAAAGAGCCAATTAGGAAGTGACAACAGACGACATGGCTTCCTTATGAAGAGAAGGGCAAAAAAGCAATTAAAAAGGACAATTTTGTGAGAGTATTACTACATGAATGCACGCTTTGCCCCATCCAAAGTGTTCTTAAGTAGCAACGCAACAGTCATAGGACCAACACCGCCCGGAACAGGAGTAATCCATCCAACTACCTTACATGCTTCTTTGTAATCTACATCTCCCACTAGCCTGTAACCCGACTTCTTACTTGGGTCATCAACAGCATTATTCCCCACATCAACAACGGCAGCACCAGCTTTAATCCAGCTGCCCTTGATCTGATATATAAGAAAACAAACTGCATTTAAATAAATTCTGAAGATAGAGGCCAACAACGTGATTCTAGTGCACGTGCAGCAGCAAATAAGCAGATTTTATGTTGTGTTCACCTCTAACAGGGGTCAAACCATTACCTGAAAGAAACAACGGCAATATATTGCATATTGTATGCAATTTGAGGTGTGTAAGAAAAGAACTTTAAACTCAATAATGTCATAAACTGAGCAAGAACGAATTGTCCACAATTACCATCATAGGCTGCCCAGCTGCTGCAATAATAATATCAGCTTCATGAACGATCCTTTCTGGATCTTCAGAATGAGAATGGACAATGGTAACAGTGGCATCTGCTTTGAGAAGTAGCAATGACACTGGCAATCCAACTATATTGCTACAACCCACAACAACTGCATTTTTTCCCTTTATACTTACACCACTTCGGGATAGAAGTTCTAGACAACCCTGTTAAGGAAAAGAGATTTGTTTGCTAGACAACATACACCAGTTGAGTAATAATCACATAGCAGACAGGATAAAATAAGCCCTGGAGTAAATTAAAACAGAAAGCCTTTTAAGACCAACTAGATTGCCTTAGGGGGGCAGGGAAGGAAAAGGGGTTATCTGCCCTTCATAGCAAGCTTGCCAATGTTTAGAGGATGAAAACCATCCACATCCTTTTCAAAACTGATTTCAGTCAACACTTTCCCTTCATTAATATGCGTCGGGCAATGGAAGCTGAACAAAATCCCTGTCAATACAATAGCATAAGCAGAATATTAAAAGGCAAAAAAAGACTTGGACAAGTTTTTTAAGAAAAAGAGAATGATTTGGCTATTCTGGGTGCATATTACATGCAATCATTAGATGAACGGTACATACTTACACTCAGGCAACAGATTAGCCACATGTACTTGATAATGTATTTTACAACTAGTCCGTATGTGTTACTCATCTAATCGTAAGGTGTGATACAAGAATTTTCCTTAAAAGGGGACAAACATTGTGGCCATTACATATCAGAAAACAGTTAATTTCTCAGATTCTCCAATAATTTTTCCAAATATAGCGCGGAAAAATAACACTAGACACACTGCTTCAAGCTCAATGTTATAGTAGAAGAATAAAGATAATAATTTTAATTTCTATGAAGAATAAAGAAAAAGGAGCAACAGATCCATGTACATCAGGATTTGAATTTAGCTCATGGACCCTGCCGATCAATTCAGCTTCAGAAATCTGTTCTGGGAGATCCACAACAAAAGACTTTATCCCAACTTCAGCACATACCTTTCGTTTCATATTTACGTAAGCTTTGGGAATCCTTTCTGTGCCCTACTATCACTACTGCTAATCCTGGAGCCTACCCACAAATCAAACCCAATAATTATAATAATAATTCAGAAAAATTTTCGAACTTTATATTCGCTAGAGATTGGTAAAGTAGAGTAAAGTAATGACCTTGCCGTATTTCTCCGGTAGTTGACTGACTTCGTCGGCGATCTCCGATTGGATTGTCTGAGCGATCGCCTTACCGTCGATTGTGGTGGCCTTGTGATCTGCCGGTGATGCCATTTTGAAGATATGTTGCGGTTGGTTGCTGAGAGAGTTGGAGACGAGGAATTTGCTTTGTAGCTGAGTCACTCGATGGTAAGCTCAGCTCACTTACTCTGCTATCCTCCTAGGCCTCTCACTAGGGCTGTGAAAATCCATCCGAATCCGATTTTTCGACCTGAACCCGACCCGAAGATGAATATCGGTTCGGATGAGAATCATGAGATGGAAGCTCAGCACGGTTCTGTTGATAGTTGGGTTGATTATCGGTTTTCAGTTCGGTGGAACTGATTTTCCACCTCATTCCGTCTGAATTTTTTTCACTTGTTAATACAATATTTATTAGATTCATCATATATTGTAAATAATAATTAAATTTAAATTTATTTGTCACAATCCAAAATAGAGTCATGATCGGCGTTAGGGAATGGAAATTCTTTCGAATCTGGAACCCGTAGCAAGCCTAAAAATAAAATAAAACATGTAATAATAATAATAACAATATCAAACTTGCAGCGGAAATAGAAATCATAAATATAATAATAACATTTTCACCACTGGATTTAAATCAAATCTCATCTCATATATAAATCTCTTAATACAAATCAAGTTTCAAATATAATATATTATCTCACATAAATAAAATATATAAAATCCCACAATTTAATTTACAACTACTGCAGTGTCTAGATTATAAAAATAAGACTCAAGTAAGCAGTTTACACAAAGAAGCCGGGGCGGAAGAAATCCGGCATATAGGCCTACTACTGAGGTCTAAAGATGTTGACTCTCCTGAAAAATAGTCAACGAAGGGGAATCAGACCTCACTGAGTGAATTACTATAATATATATACATGCATACTAAATGACAATGCATACAATCAACAGTATATATCTAATATGTATATATACAGGCAATACACACAGATGCAGTAAAATCATTTTATATATTTTTATTAAAATCATCGTTTATGAAGGATCAAATAGAACCCTATGATATCGAAAACCTCAGACAGTGTTAGACAACACTCTAGCCATACAGGCTCACTTAACCCAAAATATATTCACTTAATCCATTTAGACAGTAGACTGGCCCCGAGACACTAAGTCAACCGAACTCCAGCAGTCTGACTGCCAGTGTGATTGGCCCCGAGACACTTGGTCAACCGAGCTCCAGCAATCACACCTCCAAACCATATCTCACACATCAAATAATCACATTCAATCAATATCCACAAATAGGTTAGTAATATAGCCTAAATACTATAGGCGTACCGGTACGTACTCGGTCCTAGTGCTGCCCACTAGGTAGTACGTTCTATCGATATCCTTCATTAATAAATATAAAACATTCATTCACAATTAAATGATGCATGAATTTAATTGAAATAACAATATAAACCATATATATACCGGAAATATACCAAAAGTAAACCAGGTATATTTCGAGTATATATATGTCAAATGAATTCAATAAATTTACAAATTATGCTAGAAATATATTTAAAAACATTTTAAATATGATTTATTAATAAAACATGCATATAATTTAATATATACCGAAAATAAACCAAAAATATACTTAAATACAAATCACATTATTTACGCATTTTAATTAAAATAAAACATATATTTCTAAATCATGCATCCTAAAGCATATATATATAGTATAGTAACTCACCCTAGTGCGCTCCACGAGACGGGTCTGACGGGCCTGGTCCACTAGCCCTCGGTCTCGGTGCAACTAAACAAACAATAAATAACCGACATTAGAATAAACCTAACAGAAATCCTAGAATTCGATCTAGAGTATTAAACACAGAATCGGAATTAGGGTTCGACTAGACATCACATTTTACGAGAATTCTACCGAAAATTCGGCAGAACCTCCCCTGTAAAACGGACATCTCTCTACTCAAAAGAGTATAACCGACCCTGCAAAGAAATACACTTCGAAAAACAAGCTCAACACTCAACCACAACCCCTCGGTCGGACTTCAGATTACAATCCACCGACCGAGGTCCACAAACACAGAAAAATTCCAAAAATACCAAAAATATCCTTATAACATAGAAATTCATTTTATAAATAGAAATTACATAATTAACCTTAAAACACTGTAAAAACCGATAAAAACTCATTTTATTAGAAAAACCGTATATTATATATATAATTGAAAATAATTCACGAAAAATAGTTTTAATTAATTAAAAATACCAAATAATTTGTAGAAATCATTTTTATACCTTAAATAATTATTAAAACCAATTAAATTACATTTTTAGCCAATTTTGTGTAAAATTACCAAAATACCCTTATATATATAAATATACTAAAATTACTTCAAAAATTCACCAAAAATTATAAAATTATCCAAAATTAATTTTCTCAACATATTTATCAATAATATAAATAATTAAACTCAATTAACCAATTAATTTCAATTAAAAACATAATTAACCCTAATTTCCCAAAATTACATAAACTTCAATAATTCAAAATAAATACATAGAAATTCATAAAAATTCAAAATAAATTCCTATAATTCATTTCAACACCTAATTTAACCATAAAACACAATTTCATAATTTAAATAATTAATTTCCAAAAATTAGAAAATAATATTAAAATATTCAAAAATACCCAAAAATCCAAAAAATCTCCAAAAATTCCACAAAAATTCATACATGTAGATTAAGCTACTATGATCAACATTTGTGAAGGGAGTTTTCATGAATCAATCAATTCAAAGCTCAAAAAAATCAAAAACCCTAATGTGACCGAATTGGAAAATTCGAAACCTAAGCAATTCTAGACCATTTAAGCTCAAACCAAAGCTAGAATCACACTCACCGGAGCTCAAGGAGAAGAAAGAGACCGGCGGTGTCGAAAATGGTAGCTGAAATCATCGTCGACGACGAGGAGAAGAAATTTCGGCCAAAAGAAGAAAAGGAGCTGCCGGCGCCGGAGAAGAAGGCTGCTGGCGGCGGGGAACGACTGGGGATGACGGTGGCAAGCCTGGAGGCACACCGACGGTAGGGGTTCGGCGTGACAGACGGTGGTTGGTGGTGAGGGGGTGGTCGAGCGCGGGGAAGGAGAAGGAAGAAGAAGAAAAAAAAAGAAAAGAAAAGAAAAGAAAAATAAAAAGAAAAAAAATAAAATAAAAAATAAAATAAAATAATAAAATAATAATAAAATAATAAAATAATTTTAATAATTTAATAATAAATAAAAATAATTAAATAACAATAAATTAATAAACAAATAATATAATATTAGGGTAATATATATATTAAACCATAATTAAATAAATATTGCACACATACACGGTGTTTAGTAATTTAAAAATACGTATGAGTTCATGCAAGTCCGAAAATATATTTAAAATAATTAATAATAAATTATTTACGTGAAAATTTCCCCGAAAATGCAAGTCCCGGGAAAATTTTACGTAAAGTATTGTAAATAATACACAATAATTAAAATAGGTTTTAAATGCATATCAACTCGTAAAAATATCGTAATATATATACAAAAATTATTAACACTGCATATCCCGATGTAGTATTAAAATATTTAAAAACACGGGATATTACATTATTATTATTATTAAATAAAAATTTAAAAATAATAAAAGTATTATTTATTTATATAATAATTTAATATTAATTTATTATAGTTATAATTAATTACAATTTTTATAAATCTTTTATTTAAATAATTATATAATATTTTTGCAATATTTTTTATAATTAATTTTTCTCTGGTCTAGAACTACTTTTATATAAAAAATATTATGGTCATAATTAATTATAAGATAATAAAAAATTATTAGTGTAAATATCTAGTTCGATCGGTCCATGATAAGGGATGAACTGTAAATGTTCGGTTTGATCAGTTCGCAATGAAGCCTGATGATAAGAAAACACGAATCTTGAATGTAAGAGTAGCCCAAAATCTTCTTGAAAATTGACCTAAGAGCATAAGCCCAAAACCTAAACTCATTTCAACCCCAAACCCATGCAAACACAAGTTTAAACCCGTAACTCCAAGCCTAAACCGTTTCAGCCCAGAGGCCCAACCTCAGGCCATAGCTAAAGAGGCGACACCTCATTCTTTATGACAACCACTTGCACTAGCATTAAATGCAGAGGTAACAATGGTAGACAAGTGGATGGGCCCACCACCCCTTATCCTTTGAACCTTGAGCATAAATGGTTGATTTTTGGGGTAAAAAGAGAGCTTAAAAAAAGAGCGTCTTGTTAAGAAAAAATATTTAAAAAGGGGTATGGGAGTGAGAGAAGGAGAGCTTGGCAAGTTTAGAGAGAATGAGCAAAAAATTCCTAAAAATGCAGAAAAAAAAGAGCAAGGAGAAGAAAAGGGAAAAAAAGGAGATTAGAGAAGAAAATTAGGAGTCCATTCTTAAGAGGAAAAAGTTGTTCTTGCATTTGGGACAATGTAGAAATCAAATCCAAACTTTTGAGGACTAAACATTTTTGGAAATCAAACTCATCTTTAGTAAGAATCTTTGTTCTTGAATATTGCTTTAATATTTTATATAAGATCTTTGTTATTTTCATCCACAAGTTTATAATTATTTAAATCAATTGATTTTTTAAGTTAGAAACTAGAAATCTGTTTGAACTTAAATCTGTTCTGGGCAACTCAGGCGGGCCTCATCGTAGAGGCGTTGTCTTTTTGAGATACGGCGACGCTACTTTGTATTTACCCAGTGTTGCCTCACCATAGTATGGTGTCACTAATTATAAGAAAAAAATTTTAGGCTCAAAATTTTTTTCTTTTCAACCACTTCATTAGAAGGATGACCTAAACATTTCCGTTTATTTTGTTCGCTTCCGTTTGATGTGTTACTCAAAATTTTACATAAGTTTAATTACATTTCATATTTCTATATGGGTTTCCATTATTCCAAATCACTATTTATATAATTAAATTTTTGTGCTCTAAATTTGCTTTTTTTTTTTTTAGCCACTTTACCAGAAGGGTGACAGGGAGTATTTTTATATATTTTGTTAGTTAAAATTTAGTATGTATAGGCAGCAAGGCTAGACGAGTGCTCAAGTGTTAGTGACCAAGATACTGTGTAAGCTTAGGACCCAAAATGGAGATGGAGTCACCACCCGGATAAAGTCGAGACACACTGTACAGTAATTGGATTCCATAGAGGTTCCCAAAAGCTATCATCAGATATCAGGTTCAAAAACTAAGTATGTGCTTTTAGAATACCCACCCAACCTTACAGTTGGCCTCCATGTATGTTTCGTATTTTATTACTTTTGATTATTAAATTATTTTCTTGTTTTAATGTGGATTACAATCGTTTTCAATTTTATATTGTAGTCTAAATTTGCACATTAGTCTCATTTCATGCTTATGTCTAACATACATTACAAATAAAACAAATAATAATAATTTACAACCATACAGTCCAAATAAATAGGGGAAAAGGATTAAGGATTATAACATTTTATACAAAGGAAATGTAAAATAAATAAAAAATGAACCATACATAAACCAAAAGCAAACTAATTAATTACATAAATAAAACCTCTCAAAAACTAATTAATGGAATAATTATTTGATAATTAAACATTACCAAATAATCCCTGCAATAAATAAAAGTTAATTCCATCTCAGAAGATAACGATATTATTCACAAAATAATATTTATAGAAAATAGAAATGATAACACAAAATAATCTCATAAATAACACAATAATCATTATTCAATAACAACATTAAATGACATTGTAACCATGCATAAACTCAACATATATAATAAGACAAACACAAAAAGTATGCAAAAATATATCAAATAATGATTAAAATCAAAGCAGAATGGCGCAAGATTCTGACGAAGCGACGACGCCTTTTCAAAGAGGCGTCACCTCATGACTAGGAGGTGATATCAAATCACCTCAACACTAAGGGGCGACGTCTTTTCAACAGAGACAGAGATAAAGACAAACTACATTCTTAAACTCTAAGAAACTTAAATGTTCATACAAATAAACGAAAATAGATATAAATATACTAAAATCAACAATCAATACTCATTATTTTAGGCAATCATACTTCACATATGACCTCAAAGAAATAATAAGACTAAAGGAAACAAGTAAAGAGTAACAAGTTAAAGTTTTAATAGTGTAAAAAGAATCAAAACTTAAAGACAAGTGATTCTCACTGATTAAGATGAGCTTGATGTACTTAAATGAGCCCTCAAAGCTTAATTGATGAACTTAATTATTTGGAATGCAAAGAAGCCTTCCTTTTTCTCAAGAAATGAGGTCTTTTGGTTCAAGAATCCCTTTCTTCCTTCCTCTTCTTCCTCTCTTGTCTTTTTCTCTTTACTCTCTATGTTTTCTCCCTATTTTCAACTCTAGAAGCTTTTCCTTTCTAGTCCCTTCACATCCACAAAAAATTCCAAAAGTCCAAAAGTCCTTCCTTCTCTTTCCTCTTTTCCTTTTAAGCCTCTCCTTTTTTTTATTTTCCTAATTCCCTACCAAAATCACTCTCACCTTCTCCTCACCATTCCCCATGCCCTCCCTTTGCTTTTTTTCCCTTTTTTATTTCCTTTGGCATCCAAAAATGCCTTAAGTCAGGGGTAGGTCAGCCCCAACAGCTGCCATTAATGGCATTTAATATAACAGTTAGTAGGCGTGAAGAGGTGCCACCTCTTTGATGAGGCGTCGCCTCAATGATGGCCAAGGTGAAGAAGCAACACCTCTTCCTTGAGGCGATCACCTCTTCACCCAGGCTAGGTTTGGGCCTAGTGGGCTAAAAAGCAATCGATCATGGGCTTTAGCTTGTTTTTTGGGCTTAAGTTTAATGTTTTAGGCCTATATTTCGTATGTTGGGCTTAAAGGCTTGGTGTTTGGGCTTCTGAGTCCATTTTTAAGAGGTTTTGGGCTTCCATTTTTAAAAGGTTTTGGGCTTCCATTGCATTCCAAACTCAGACTTTCTCATTATTAGGCTTTCATTACGAGCCGATTAAACTAAAAGTGTCCACAATTTTCCCCTTTAGTTTTTTAAAAAATTGAATTTTCTAAAAATAATTTTTTAAAAAAGCAACATGCACACAAAATAGATAAAAGATAAAAATGATGTACCTGACCTTCAAGTATCACTCGGGCCATCAGTCTCGGTTAATTCTAAAATGTGACCGTGATCCTTGGGTTTTCTTGGCTTGATCAGCAACTCATTATAAATTTATCATGAATCTCGTGCATAGCCCAATCTTTACTCAGTAAAGGAGAATGCACTTCGGGGATTCAAACCCGACCAAACACCTCCTAAGATGCGCACTTCGAGGATTCAAACTCGACCAGACGTTTGTTTTTTCTATGCACTTTGGGGATTCAAGCCCGACCAGACACTTCTTCTTTCTGTGCACTTCGGGGATTGAAACCCAACTAGACACTTGTTTTTTTTATGCATTTTAAGGATTCAAACCTGACCAGACACTTATTTTTTCTACGACTTTAGGGATTTAATGCCGACTATATGCTTCTTCTTTTTGTGCACTTTGGGGATTTAAACCTGACTAGATGCTTGTTCTTTCTAATGCTTCAACCAAAATGTTCTCATTTCTCAAACATTAATTTCAAGGTACACCCAAGCAGTGAAGCAAAATTTTTTTTTTTACAAAATACTCTTGGTGGGTTGCGAGCTAACTTGTGTCCTTTTCATCAAATGGGCTTGATCCTTCACCTTTTCTTTTCCTCTAGTCTTCTTTTCTCCTCAACATACAAATTCCCCTTCTCTCTTTCAAAGGTCACTTTCACCTTTTTCTTTTATATTCGTTTTTTTCAAATTCTCTTTTCTTCTCTTTTATTCTTTTGACCTTTTATCATCATGGACACTGCATAGACCCCGGATTTGTCAATATAGGACCTAATAGCACCTGTGGTGCACCTTTCATGAGTTTCAGACTCAGTGTTAGAGAAGAGATTCCCCTTCTTATGAACGTGCAATCCCACATTTTTAGATTGGCCATGGGAGAGATTAGTACCATATTTCTTTAATTTTCTCCTATAAATAATGATAAATAGTATCATATTACTGTTTATGAGTATATATTTATCATTTTAATCGAAGAAATTAAATTTTATTAAATGAAAATAAAAAATTTTAGATTTCTCTGTTAAATCCCCAACACGAGGAGGCATTGCCTTTTCGATGAGGCCATCGCCTCTTTGAAAAGGTGATCATCTTATCACAAAAAGGCATTTTCCTTTTCGTGTTAAGGCACATATGTAAAGGCGATCACCTCTTGTCAAAGAGGCAATCACCTCTTGTCAAAGAAGCAATCTCCTCTTATCAAAGAGGCAACGCCTCTATAATGAGGTAATCGCCTCTATCCTAAAGGTGTTTGCCTCTTTGACAAAGTTCTAAAAAAGACTGTATTTATTTATGAAAAATAATAAAATAATAATTTTACTCCCTGTTTTCTTCCTGTAGCTTGGTGCCTACACCCTCAAGGGTATTGGAAACTTCAGTGGCGCACATATCTGGTATGACAAGCTCACTGGCGTGGTGCGGACTTCAATTCATGATATGGGGTTTTTTTGACTTTATTCTAGCACTCCCGATGCAGCATGAGGCACAAACTACCAGCCTTTACATGCTCTGATAGAGAGGTGGTCCAACACCACCCATACGTTTCACCTTCTATTTAGGGAGTTTATATTTGACCTGGTGGCTTTTGCTATAGTCACAAGCATAGCCTGTGCAGGGGATTCAGTCCCTTCGATGCTAGCCTCCACCAACTGTCTCCAAATTGCCTCACTTTCATTGAGCATCTACTTAGTATGGTCCCAAACATGAAGGGGACCTACACAATGAAGCTTGATTTCATCAAGAGCTTCTATACCCATTCTAGAGTTGAGGCTGTTGTCACACCTCGACAGATTGATCAGGTAGCGCATGTATTTTTTATCTACTTACTGGGCACCATACTATTTGTAGACATTACAAGCTTTATAGACCTGAGTTTCCTGATGCCCCTAAGAGACCTGGATCTGGTGGCCACATACGCACAGCCAAGAGGCTTTGTGGCTTATAGCACACCATTTTAGTACTCCCCTTTTCTTTTTACTCTTATATTTCTCCCCAACTATCATTATTAAAATTTGTTAACATTTCTTCTTCTCTTTTATAGGATTAGGCCCTAGAGCTGGAGCTGATAGTAGAGATTACTCATATTATCGACACCCCTTTCTCTGCCATAGCGAGATGAGGCCCTAGTCAGGCTTGAAAGAGGCCAGTTGCTTGTGTACACATGCATTATGAGTGGCTGAACACGCTTACACATGACGAGGTGATTACTTATAAGTATAATTGTAATTAGCAATTTAATCAAATCCATTTACTTATCTATTTGTTCTTGCAACTAGGCCAGGATTTATAGGGTCCCTAGGCTAGATGGTCTCAAGTTATGATCCGCTCAATTTCACTATCCTAGAAGAGGGTACTACTATAAGGGCTTGACTGTGGAGTCTGGTATCTTGGTGAGAGAGTCCACCAGTGGTGAATGGGTGCCTGAGTGAGATGACCACCCCTCGCTCCTCCCCAACACATTTTCTAGGCACACGAGTTAAAGGGAGATGAGCTTGACCAGGCCTTGGCGGGAGATGATACTACTGATTACTATAAGAGGAGGAAGTCTCACTACATTGATTTCACCCGAGCTCATCTCATACAGAGTGTGCCCTTACTTGCACCTACACTTCAGGTAAATATGCAATCTAATCAAACACATATTTTACACTCATGCTTATGGTATCATTACATGATTTAATTTTCACCCTTAGGCACTAGCTCGGGTATCAGCTCCTCGTCCCAAGCCTATCGCCCAAGAGAGGCCTACTTAGCATCCTCGGATCATACCCAGTAGCGAGGGTTCTTCTTCTGGTGTACCATCTACTATGGACCCTTCTAGTTCTTGATCTCATATAGTAACTGGTAGGCTTACCACCACTCCTGACCTGCTGACTTAGTATTAGGTGCCTTCAAGTGAGCTCTCTCATCAGTTCTTGACATTAGACATGACCCTGGAGCCAACATTCCCCCTAGAAGCCACTACACATATGAGTTTCTTTCTTTCGAGGTCTTGTTCTTAAGTTCAACTTAACACACGGTTAGTTCTAATCAATATATTAATTGTGCAGATACCTTAAGATCAGGGAGAGTATATGTACTAAGTGATTAAGGCTCATCGGGACTTCCTAATGCAGATGACACAGTAGTTAAAGGTAAAGGAAACTACACTTTATTTCTACATGTATGCATGCTTTTATGATTCTTACATTTCATTATGCCTTGATAGGACTAAGATGAGACTAGTCAAACCAGGATCATTGCCCTTTAGCGTTAGCTTGCTACTCTCCAAGTCAAGGGTAATAAGGAGGAGGAGGCAGCTGAGGATAGCAGTGATGAGGATGGAGTCAATCTTGCTAATGCCTCCAACCTATTGATAAGGGAGCTAACAAGTCTGGGGATGACGAATAAAGGGGATACCCAAGATGATGTGTTAGTATAGGATTATTCTAACTTAAGAGATGTTTAATGCTTTGCACCTTTGTTTACTACTATCTGAACTAATTCATTTACTTTTAGCATTTTCATATCTTGTACTAAATGACTGGGTGCAACATTTAAATTCAAGTTTTCATAGAATTCTGAATCAATCATCGAATTTTATTACTAAACAGCTTTGCTTTTGATTTTGCATGTACAATTTAACCATTTTACAACAATATAAAGATCACCCATTCTGTTCAAGAGGTGTCGCCTCTTTTTGAAGGGGCAACATGGAATCGCCTCTTCACGTAAAGGCACCACCTGATTATAGATGCAAATGCCTCTACAGGTTCAGTCTACAGCTATAAAAATCTCCAAATCTTCTCCAAAATCCCTAATTTCCATTCACGTAAATTCCCATCATTCTCTCTATCTTGGCAACACTTTACCCTTCTAACATGACTAAAAGAAGCTTGAAACAACTACAACCGATTCTAAAAAGTTTGGATGGTGGCTTATGGGATAGATTAGAACCATTTCACCTATCTGCCTTTCGATCTCTACATGCCAGGAAGATTAATTTCCTATTTCTCCATGTTCTTGCTTAATTTTAGGATTCTCAAAAGCATGTCTTTTGATTCAACATAGTGGAACTCTACCCTCAACTAGAGGAATTTGAAGCTATCTTAGGATCTCAAATGGATTTTTCTCAGCAGATTGTAATTCCTTCTGTTGAAACTCCAACTTGCACATTATCCAATACCAAATGGCTAGGTTGTTCAACATATCTCTACAGTCTTCCTTTTGCCATGTGTTTGGTAATGAAGTCTTAGTGAGCCTTTTTCTTGAAATTGTTGTGACTTTAGATAGCAATGAGGTTTACTAGCCTTGGATGATTGCCTTTTGTCTATATGGTCAGTTTCTACTAGTTTCCTTTTCCAGCAACTGTGACCCAAAGATTCTTCATATTCTGAACCAAGTGAAAGCTAGCCTTAATCCTTTCCCTCTCATTCTGGCAAAAACCATCATCAGTCTTGATAATTCTTTGAGACCTAATGATTCTCTAAGAGTCCCTTTCTACTGGAGGTGAGCTTTATCTCTCTTATCCTTTTATGCCTTTTTGTTATTTTTTACCCACTCATTATCCCTACAGGCTTGGTTATAAGAAAAACTGAGATTGCTCAAACCTCCTAAAGACATCACACACTATAGGGCCAACCATTGTCATACAAGGAGACTTCATCCCATCCCAGAAGACATTCAAAGTTGGCTGACTATATTTCCTGATACTCTAGTTTAGCGAATGTGCTCATGGTAGAGATTGTAGCATGTGACCATTCGATCCTACACCTACTGTGTTCCTTTGGCCAGTCTCTACTTTGCTACTTTCTATAACCCTACTCAGCTTTGTAAGCAATGTAGGCAGAATCAACAGATCATGGATCTAGTACATCAATTTGAGTTAGGGCCCCTTTCTCAGAATTTTTTAGACAACCTAGTTACTATTTGGCCTCGTAGAATCATTCAGAGGTTCATTGACTATGATGGAGATCAGTATATTGATGACTAGTACAAGGTGGGGATTCAATTACAATAGACAAAGAAGGATAAATTTATAAGAAATAAAAGAACAAGGGCTTTATAAACATCGAGTGCCTAAGGTATCCAGAAGCGAATCAGACAAAACTAGTTTGTGAAATTTAGTCTTTTATATGCTTTTTATGAGGTGGAATTTCCTTTTTAGTTAAATAATGTGTAGTAATCATTTAATGCAATGTTCAGCAATAATAAAGGCAACCCACTTCATTTAATTTAAGCATAAAATGACTATACATTTTGCTTCTTTACATATCTTCTGTCATTAATTAGCTTTCCCTTGCAAGTTTCCCAACTAACTATTTTTCCTCTCTCTCCCTTTTTACATGTCATTTACTTTTGCCTGAATTGCCCTTTCAAGTTTTCAATCTGATAAGACTTTTTACTTTTTCATTTTTTTGTCTCTAACTTTTGCTTAGACAACCTCTTTTGAGGTTTTCTCCCTTGTGAGACTTTACAAAAAGTATTTCTTGAGCTTATCCAGGTTGATGGGCTCTTTGAACTTATTCCCTTTTATATTAAATAGAATAGCAGTGCCCTTGGAAAATAGCTTTTTTACTTGATATAGACCTTCCTAGTTTGACTTAAACTTCCCCCATGGATCAGTTATACTTGGCCTAGTGAGCTTCAAGACCAAGTGGCCTTTTTTTTATTTTTCCTTGATTGACCTTCTTATTATAAGCTTGAGCTATCCTTTTTTGGTATAGTTAGGAGTGATACATGGCTCTCATTCTCCTTTCACCTAGCATCATCAGCTGTACTAATTGACTTTCAACCTATTGATACTCTAGGATTTTAGATTCCAGGATAACCCTCAATGATCGAATCTTGACCTCAACAGGCAATACAACTTCACATTCATACATAAGAGAATACAGAGTAGCTCCCATTGACACTCTAATAGTAGTCCTATAACCCCATAATGCAAATTATAGGTAGTTTGCCCAATCTTTATAGTTCTCCAATATCTTGGCTAGGATTCTTTTCACATTCTTATTTATCGCTTCTACTGCCCCATTTGCTTGCGATCTGTAAGGAGATGATCTATGATGTTCAATCTTGTATTCTTCCAATAAAGTGGCCATTTCTGCTCTAAACTGAACACCATTATTAGTGATGATATGATGAGGCAAGTCATATCTATAGATTATATTCTTTTCTATGAACCTTGCCATCTATTTTTCCCCAATAATCGTGAACAATTATGCTTTAACCCACTTAAAAAAGCAGTTGATTGCTATTACAATATAGTGATGACCATTGGATGCTTTTAATCTTATCTTACTAATGATATCAATTCCCTAGATAGTGAAGGGCCATAGAGAAGTCAGTCCTTGAAGTTCTATAGAAGGTAAATGGCTCACATCACCTTACACTTGGCAGTTATGATATTTCTTGACATATTTCATGTAATCTGCCTCCATGGTCAGCCAGAAATACCCCTAATGAGTTATCTTTTTAGCGAGAACTGTTCCATTTATATGCAACCCATACACACTCTCATGAACTGCTTCCATGATTCTACATGCTTTATCCTTATCAAGACATCCTAAGTGCACTTCGGTTAGCATTCTCTTGTATAGCATCCTGTTATGACTGATGAACTGCCAAGATAGCATTCTCAATGATATTCTCTCTTTTTTATCAGCGTCATTTGGGAATCACCCCATCTCAAGATATTGTTGTAGATCATGAAACTAGGGTTTTTCTATGGGGCTGGTTGACTTTATTCTAATTTCCTTATAGTATGAATTATAAGAGGCTTCATTTTTACCTGCTTTTCTCCTTCCCATATTGAAGCTAGAGTAGCCAAGGCATCTGCCATCTAATTTTCTTCCAGTGGTAAGTGCATGAATCTGCATTGGCTGAAGGATAATAGAATTATGGTCTAATAATCTCAGTACAATCTTAGTTTATCTTCACTTACTTCCCATTCTCTTAAGATCTATTTTACTACCAACTTTGAATCTCCGTACTATAACCTCTTTTACCTCCACATTCTTGAGTGCTTCTAGACCAAAGATGCAAGCTTCATATTCAGCTTGATTATTAGTGACTTCAAATTCTAATCTCTTTGCCATCAGAATTATTTCTCCTTCTGGCAAAACCAAAATCACACTAATGCTAGCTCCTCTACTATTAACTGCTCTATCAAAGTACATCTTCCATGTCTGGATCTCTATTATCCCCAAGTGCTCATTCAAGAATTCTAACTACCATTCATGTCCATTGTCTATAGGATTTTAAGCTAAAAAGTCCGGCACGACTCTTCCTTTTACCACCTTCTTCGCCACATAGTCTATGTTAAATTTAATAAGCAGAACTTACCATCTGGCTGATTTCCTTGTAAGTAACAGGGTCTACTGGAGATATCTAAAAGGATCATGCTTAGAGATTGCCTGGATTTTATAAAACTAAAAGTAATGTCAGAGCTTCTTTGTTACCCAAATTATAGCCAAGTATGTTCTTTCTACTAAACTGCATTTGGCTTCTTATAGTGGAAGCTTCTTACTTAGATAATACATGACATGCTCAACTTTTCCTTCCCCTTCCTGAGCTAACATTACACCAATCGCATCCTTTTCTATCTCCAAATAAAGAATTAGGGGCTTACTTGGCCTCAGTGGCTCTAAGACTGGGGGATTCATCAAATACTATTTAATAGTTTCAAAGCCTTATTGACATTTGTCATCCTAAATGATTAACTACTTCTTCTTTAAGAGCTTGAAGATCAACTCACAGATGGTGGTTAGCTTGGCTATAAACTTATCGATGTATTGTAATCGTCCAATAAACCCTTTGACTTCTTTCTCGTTTCTTAGTTCAGGCATCTCTTTGATTGCTCTAACTTTGTCTGGATCCACCTCTATACCTCTCTGACTGATGATATTTCCTAATAACTTCCTAGAGTTACCCTGAATACATATTTCTTTGGATTCAATCTGAGGTTATACTTTTCAGCTCTTGCAAGGAATTTGTCTAAAGCCTCAAAATGCCCTTCTCTAGTCGGAGACTTTACCATCATGTCATCCATGTACACCTCTATCTCTTTGTGAATCATATCATGCAACAAAGTGGTGGCCATCCTCTAATAAGTAACTCCTGCATTCTTCAACCCGAATGGCATGATTGTATAGCAATAAATGCCTCATTTTGTGGTAAAAGAATTCTTCAGCTTGTCAATCATAGCCATTATAATCTGGTTATATCCCGAGAAACCATCCATGAAGGAGTACATGACACTTGAAGTTGCACTGTTGACTAAGGTGTCAATATGCAGTAAAGGAAATTCATCCTTTAGACAAGCCTTATTCAGATCCCTATAGTCCACACATATCCTAACTCTCCCATCCTTCTTAAGAACCAAAATGATGTTAACCAGCCATTGAGTGTCATCTACTACTTCTAAGAACTTTGCCTTTAGCTATTTTTCTACTTCTTCTTTGACTAAGAGAGCCCATTCTAGCCTTAACCTCCTTTTCCTCTATTTTATTGGTACAACATAAGAATGTATAGGGATCTTGTGTTCTACGATCTCTCTATCAATCCTAGACATATCCTCATAGTCTCAAGCAAATACTTTCTATCTTCTTTTTAAAGTTTCTTTCATTTTTTTCTCTCTTATCAGGAGTTAAGTTAGAATTAATAAGTATATTCTTATGGTTATCACATATGCCTAGATTAAATGATTTAGTTTACACTAAATTAATGTCAAACATATGCATGAAATGATCATCACATATAGAATAATAGTTAGGAAAAACATCACACAAGTAAGCATAATCAAACCTTATCACATTAACTTTGAAAATAAAAATGTCATAAGTTTTAAACAAACTAGAAAGAGAAACATCAATGTTAACATAGAAAACATCCATAATAGAATTAAGAATAAAAGATTCAAAGTTGAATTCCTCTTCCTAGTTAATAGCATCCTTTCACTCTACCGCAGGAATGTCCCCCTCTGATTCTAAAGTCAGCACTAATTCATCCACTATTAGCTCCTCCATAATAGATTCTTTGATCCCATTCACATCTTTAATAAAGATTTCAAACCTGGGCACCAACTCTTCGACAATCATCAAAGGTTCAGGAGCTCTTGATAGGGGTAGTTTAACACCTTCTTCCATAAAGGTTTCCTAGAGTGTCTTCTTCTTTGGCTTAGCTCTTACTCTATTCTTCCCAAGCTCTTTCTCAACTTTATCCTTTTCCTCAAACTCATCCTCTGCGGAGTACCCTACCCCATGCTTTAGAATTGGCACTTTAAGTTTAATAAACTCAGGCAGGCCCTACTGATTCTTCCCCAATCCCATTCTAGGCATAAATTGCATGCTCTTCATCATGCTCATAATTTTTTAATCCAACTCATCTTTATAGATCATATAAACTTCAAAACTCAAATTGACCGGGATTTCAGTAGGAGTTAGCTTCAAAGCAGTAACAATAGCCTCAGTTTATACCATTATAATGACCACTCTTCCCTTGTATGGAAACTTAATCTTTTGATGAATAGTAAAAGGCACTCCCTCAAGAGGATGAAACCACAGTCTCCCCAGAAGAATGGCAAAGGTGACTAAAATATCAATGACATGCAGGTTAACCCAAACTTTAATAAGTCTAGTTTTGACTAGAGCCCTAAAAGTACCCTCAATTGGTCTTTTTATATCATTATAGGCATTAATCACCACATCATATGGTTTTAAATTAGCTATTGTTAGTCCTAGTTTTGGTAGGATCTTCAGAGGGTAGACATTGATGATAGATCCATTATCAACCATACAACATAAGTTAGTTTCCTTTTACTTTAGCCTTAATGAACAAGGCTTTGCTATGGTCCCTTCCTTCCAAAGGTAAGTCATCATCAGTAAATATAATGGCCCCCTGAGGGCTTTCTGTTAGTGAATCCACCATTAGCTTAGGAGTATGCGTTGAAGGAATTATCCTATGGTCAAGAGCTATAAATAGTGCTTCCTAATAACCTCGGGAGTTCATTAGCAGCTCTCAAATACTAGTAAGAGTTTTCTTATCTCTTTTGGCCTTAGTAGCTTCCTTAGTTTCTTCACCTTTCTTTGATTTTTCTTTTGGATCAACTTTCTCTTTTTCTGACTCAGCATCTTTCATTTCTTCTTTTCCTTTCTTTAATCTCTCAATTGATTAGGTTGTCTTCCCCTCATTATTCTTCCATAGATCAACTACTCCCTCTTTTTCATTATCAAAACTCTAAATATCAAGTACATTCACATGGGGCTCTATAGTCTGATGGTTTAGGTTCAGGTCTTTTAGTTGTGATTTTAGTGGTGTGGGTATGGCAGTATAGCGATCGGTGTCATGCTCGATGTTTTGGTTTTCTAGTTTCAGGGTTGATTATTTTGCATGAATCAATTAGATCTTAAACCTCTTGTTTCAGGCGAGTGCAGCCATCGATGTCATGTTCAATGTTTTGGTGGTATTTGCATTATAGTTTTGGGTTAAGATTTGGAAAAGGAGGCCTTTTAGGCAAGGGTTATAATAGGTTATTTTCCATCAGCTTCTCTAAGACTTTAAAGAGGGGTATTCCCAAGTTGGAAAACCTTCAAGATTATCTAAAATTATTGATCTATACATTACTACTCATCCCGATTCCACTACTAGATCTCATCGCTTCTCTATTTATAAATCTCTTGCTAAAGAACCTTTTCTCTTATACTAGATTGGATTCTTTCTGTACCCTAAACTTATACAACTCCTCAAAATTTTGAATTCCCAAATCCTTTAGCTTTTTAGAGAGTAGGAGTACACACCCTTCTATTGCTATTACTAACTGATCAAATTCTATAGGTAGGTGCTTCATTTGTGCTAGCTTCGCTTTTCACTTAATCAAATAATCAGCAAAGGATTCATTGAATTTTTATTTCACATTATATAGGTCTCTTAAGGATGCCTCCATCTAGATGTTGAGGCTATACTACTTTATAAATGTGGCAAATAATCCCTCCTAGTCAGTTTAGATATGGGATTCTAAAGCATAATACCATATGACGGGCACTCCTTCTAGAGACAGAGGGAATTGTTTTACAATTTGTGCCTTAGTCAGTTAGGTTGTCTTCATTTGGGTCACATACTACTTCAAATGTAGATGGAGGTCCTTTATGCCAATAAACTTCTTTATATCAAGGAACTTAAACTTCCGGGGGAGGGGATCATCATCCTTATCCTTTTTTCTCTCATCATTAGCTGCATTTGAGCTATAGTCTTGGTCAGATTATTAGCCCAATTGGGTTATTCTACATTCTCAACAGTGTATGCATTCACATTCTATCTAGCTATAGGCTTTGCTATCAAAGTTTCTTGATCATCCTCCCTTTATTATCTTATAGAGTCTTCGGCGTCCAGATTGAATGGTTGCAGTTTAAGCACTGGTGGTTGAGGTGTCAGTGGTTCTTGTATAACTGGTTCCCTCATTTCAGCCATCATTTCTCTCATAATTTCTTGGGTTTGATCGGCTATCTCTGCTTTCAACTTATCCCTAAAAGCCTCAACATTAAACTTTGTCATCTCAGTTTCTCTAAAAATCCTAACTAAACGGCCAGTGTCAGATCATTTCCAATTAAAAGACTATTATGGATCTATATCTACAATCACTGAGGATCAAAAAGACGCATGGCATGTATTCATGAGATGCAAGTTTACTAAAAATTAAAAGATATGAATTAACATATATACACGTATCAGAAAAATAAAAAAGGCTCTCAAATAATATCTCCACCCTTATTTCTCCTACACACGTGTTCACTGGTGAGTTCCTTATCCTAGGATTATTGTTCTAGGTTTTAATTTTTAGCAGGGGATAATAAAACTAACGGATGCAAGATAACTCTCAAGATGGTGCAAATAAGTGGTAATTTCTTTAAATAATTCTAAACTCCATTTTAAAAGGCCAAGAATGATAACAATGGCCCACCTTATCAAAATCCATTTGAAATGGGCTAAGCATAAGCATGAGAGGCCCGTCTTGGCAAGGTTTGTTAATATTGGGCTTGGGCCTTATTCAAAGAATTACTATATGGCATAAAACACATGCATTTGGGAAAAAATTCTAGTGAAAATTGCTAAGTCATTACATGAGCTGGGTCTTAAGTAATAAGCTTTGGCTCCCATAACTATATACCTCCATTACATCTCCCCACTCAAGGGTCCGTACGATGCGGATAAGTACGTGTTATGAGTGACAATAATCAAATACTGCAACAACAAGTTTGAGTAAAACACAAGCAGCAAAGCAAAGACTATTATCGGTTTATTTAGGACTTAGCGTGCACATTGTATGGAAACGTGCAGTGAATGCAAAATTTATGAAGGAAATAAAAAAATAGTCAAAGATGATAAATTACAAAACACCTAGAATCAGTTTCTCTATCCCTAGTGGAGTCACAACTATAGGTAAAGAGGATAGACATGCATCCAAGTATTGGCAACCACGACACTATATGAGCTCAGGGCCCACTAGAAAATACAAAATGGGCTTAGGGCCTAAAATGGAGATGGAGTCGCCACTTGGATAAAAGTCAGGATACACTGTATAGCAACTGGATTCCATAGAGGTTCCCAAAAGCCATCATTAGAGATCGGGTTCAGAAACTGGGTATGGGTTTTTGGAATGCCCACCCAACCTTGCAGTTGACCTCTGTGTGTGTTTTGTATTTTATTACCTTTGATTATTAAATTATTTTCTTATTTTAATGAGGATTGCAGTCATTTCTAACTTTATATTTTAGTCCAAATTTGCACATTAGTCCTATTTCATGCTTATGTCCCAACATACATTACAAATAAAACAAATAATAATAATTTACAACTATACATTCTAAATAAATAGGGGAAAGAGATTAAGGATTACAACATTTTGTACAAAGGAAATGCAAAATAAATAGAAAATAAACCATACATAAACCAAAAGCAAACTAATTAATTACACAAATAAAACCTCTCAAGAACTAATTAATGAAATAATTATTTGATAATTAAACATAACCAAATAATCCCTACAACAAATTCAAGTTAATTCCATCCCACAAAGACAACAACATTATTCACAAAATAATATTCATAGAAAATAGAAATGATATCACAAAATAATATCATAAATAACACAATAATTATCATTCAATACCAATATTAAATGACATTGTAACCATACATAAACTCAACATATACAACAAGAAGAACACAAAAAATATGCAAAAATATATCAAATAATCATTAAAATCAAAGCAGAATAGTGTAGGATTCTGACAAAGCGATGGCACCCCTGACCAGGAGGCGATATCAAATTGCCTCAACATGAATAGAGGCATCGCCTCTTCAACAGAGACATAGACAAACTACATTTCTTAAACTCTAAGAAACGTAAATGTTCATGCAAATAAAGGAAAATAAATAAAAATATACTAAGATCAATAATCAATACTCAATATTTTAGGCAACCATGCTTCACATATGACCTTAAGGAAACAATAAAACTCAAAGAAATAAGTAAAGAGTAACAAATTAAAGTTTTAATAGGATAAAAAGACTCAAAGCTTAAAGACAAGTGGTTCTCCCTAATTAAGACGAGCTTGATGCACCTAATTAAGCCCTCATAGCTTGATTGATCAACTTAATTGCTTGGAATGCAAAAAAGCCTTCCTTCTTCTCAAGAAATGAGGTATTTTGGTTCAAGAATCCCTTTCTTCCTTCCTTCCTTTTCTTCCTCACTTTTATTTTTTCTCTTTTTTCTCTATGTTTTCTCCATGTTTTTAACTCCAAAAGCCTTCCAATTTAAGTCCCTTCACATCCAAAAAAACCCAAAAGTCCAAAAAATCCCTCATTCTCTTTCCTCTTTTCCTTTTAAACCTCTCGCATTTTTCCTTTCCCAATTCCCCACTAAAACCACTGTTACCTTCTCTTCACCATTCCTATGCCCCTCCCTTTTCTTTTTTTCCTTTTTTTCTTTCCTTTGGCATCCAAAAACACCTCAAGTCAAGGGCAAGTTAGCCCTAACTACTGCCATTAATGGCATTTAATACAGCAATTGGTGGGCGTGAAAAGGCGCTGCCTCTTCGATGAGGTGTTGCCTCACCAATGACCAAGGCGACGCCTCTTCATTAAGACAATTACCTCTTCATTAAGGCAATCGCCTCTTCACCCAGGCCAGGTCTAGGCCTAGTACGCTAAAAGGCAATGGGTCATAGGCTTTAGCTTATTATTTAGGCTTAAGTTTAATGTTTTGGGCTTGGATTTGGTATTTTGGGCTTAGAGGCTTGGTGTTTGGGCTTTTGAGTCCATTTTTTAGAGGTTTCGAGCTTCCA
This sequence comes from Mallotus nudiflorus, assembly GCA_947683625.1. Classification (NCBI taxonomy): domain Eukaryota; kingdom Viridiplantae; phylum Streptophyta; class Magnoliopsida; order Malpighiales; family Euphorbiaceae; genus Mallotus; species Mallotus nudiflorus. The sequence goes on from CANTUR010000108.1 coordinate 1,056,963, forward strand.
TTGCATTCCAAACTCATACTTTCTCATCATTGGGCTTTCGTTGCAAGCCGATCAAATTGAAAGTGTCCACAGTATGTTAATTAAAATTTTACATGAAATTTGGTTGCATTTGCATGTTTTTTCATAGTTTATTACTTTTTTATTATTTTAATCAAGCTCACCCATTCCCTGTTGTGCCCATTTTCTTGTTTAAAGACATGACACCTCTTTGTTTTAAGGTGACATGTTGTCGCCTCTATGTATAAAGGCGTCGCCTTATTGTCTTTTGTGCATTTATTTAAATAATTAATTATTTATTTTTCTTCCCTTAATTTATAAATGTCTCTTATGGGTTTAACCCTTTTATTTTCAGGTATACTTGATTCTAATTTCTTTTAAAATATAAATGTGTATGTTTTTCATTTTAATTTGACCTATCTTATTAATTTGATATTTAATTATTAGATATATGATAATTTTGAATCTTATATATTTATCCTTATATAATTTTTTTTTTATGTATTTTTATATTTCCATATTTTAGACTTCTTTATACAATTATTTTATTATCTTACTTAATTAAATATTTGTGTGATTATTATTATTTATAATTCTGTTTACTTTTGGTTTATTTTTTTTTTTTTGTTTATTCTACACCATTTTGTGTGATAAAAGGGCTGTAATCTATTCTCCTCCTCCCCCCCCCAATTTCTATGCATGAACAGTTATTTATTTATCTTTATTTTTAATGAATATTTTACATATTATGATAAATGTCATGAATCACACTAAATTGCATGAAATCGAATCAATGTGCAAACTTGGACCTGAAAATAAAATTCGACAATAGGTTAGAGGAAATTATAATTTCCATGTTAATAAAGAAATAATTGAATAATCAAAGATAATAAAATACAAAACATAAATGGAGACCGACCACAAGGTTGGATGGGCATTCCAAAAGCCCATACCTAGTTTCCAAACCCGTTCTCTAATGAACCTCAATGGGATCCTATTTGTTGTATAGTGTGTTGATGAGTAAGAAAAATCTTGTATTTTAAACACTCTTTTCTATGGGAATAGAATCTAATTAGTTGCATTTTTAATTAATTTAGTTAATTTTTAGATCTTTTATTTATTTTTGTTAATTTTGTTTGTTTTTAAGTTTATTTAGTTAATCTTTATTTAATTTTTGAAATAAGGATGCATGAAGGAAGTTGAAAGATTTGAACAAGTCAAAGATAGGATTTAGAGGTTACAGCAAGTCAAAATCTTGAAGAAAAGTGAAGTTTTGAAAGCAGCCTATTCTGACACAGCCATGTGCTTGGGTGTGCACAGCTATGCCTGAGTCTTAGAAAGCTAACACACCCTATGATACAATTGTGTGCCTAGGTGTGTATAGTTGTGCAAACTATTGCAACAACTTCTTAAATTCAAATTTTAAGTTGATGATTTAAGGGGATTTTGTGGGATTTGAATTTTAACAAACCTCAAAGTTATTGGAGGTTGGAGGCTATAAATAGGAGGTCTTTATAAGAGCAAAAGGAGGCTACACTTAGTCTTCTCTAAATTTTTACTTTAAAGAATCAAAGTTAATTTTCATTCAAGTTTTTGTTCATGTTAAGTAGAAAATTAGTTTTGAATGAACAAGACCTTCTATTGCAGCTGTTTAAATCAATAAAGTGGTTTTCTTATTTAAACTCTTTGGTTATTATTTTCTTTTAATTAATAATGATTGGTTTTTTTTTCTCTACTTCTTCTTCTTCTCTTTCTCTTAACATGTGTAGCTAAGAATATTTTTAGGGTTCTTATTTCATTTTAACCATGTAATTTTTTTTTCTAAATTAAAATCTAACTCTTTAATCTTAATTCTTTGGTTGTTGTTGAACTTAATGTCATCTTAGGCTTGATCACCCTTAGATTAAATTTATACTTTAGAACTTAATTGAGAGATAGGTTCTATTGGATTAAAACAATAACCTATTAGTCACTTACTTAGTTGAGAGACATTTAAGTGACTAATATTGATTAAAAAGATGGACTTGAAATTGGGTTTAAGAAACATTTAGTTAGTAAGAGCTAGTAAACTATGTGTTAATTCTACTCAAATAATTATAGGTTTATCTGAGAGGAAAATCTATGGTTTTAAAGATGGTTTCAAATTGAATTAAGATTAGTTAAAGACTTAGATGTTTAATTAACTTTTAGAAAAGGTTAAAATGATAATAAGAACCCTAGCCTTTAATTTGATTATTAAGTTTTAATTAAATTTGTTTTGTTTGTTTTTATATGACTTTCAAACCAAAGTTTGATGTTTAAATAAACAAACACTTTTAGTATTTCAATACTCAATTTGCAAACACTATAGGATCGATACTTTATTTTACTACTTGAACCAACTCTGTACGCTTGTGGATTTATCACGTCATGTGTCTCGGCTTTTATTTAAGTGGTGACTCCTTCTCTGATTTAGGCTTTAAGCCTATTTTCTATTTGTAGTAGGCCTCAAGCTCACACAGTATTGTCGTCTCCAAACACTTGGGCACACGCTAAACCCCACCGCCTATAATTAGTTATTGTTTTTGCCATAATTAAATTTTTTTTAGCTGAAATATTAAAGACATTAATTTAATGGCCTAATTTTATTTAATTAAAATTTTGAAGATCAAAATAAATGAAAAGTCCAGCCACACAGCTTAATGATTAAAGACAAAAGAAGATTCTGGAATATGAGATTGACTATAGTTTGGTGACAAAGTAAGAGAATTCCAGAAGCAACAAGAAACTTAGGGAAAAAGAGCATTACTGGAGTTATGAAGATTACATAAATTTAATTCCAGAAATGGAAGACTCTTGAGCTGTTGGAGAAATAAATTGAAGAAGTAGCCTACAAGGAAGAAGGCCTATAAAAGCAAAAGGAATAACACAGATCAAGACATCAACAAATCATCGACACATCAATCAAAAATCATCATTAGCTTAGCAAATTTTATTCATAATTCTTTAGCAGCTTTTAAATTAGTTTACAGCAAATACTTTTTTATTAATTTCAAAGCAAATTGTCTTTTAGCTTGTACTTATTTTTCATTCAATACAATTTCCTTTTATTGTTCAAATTCTCAAATCATCATCAAATATTTATTTCATCTACTTGAAATCGCAACAAATTGTAATAAAGAAATTTGGGAATTCATAATTAGTTTGAAGAAGTTAGGTTTTATTTTAAGGAAGTTCTCTTCTGGCATGCTCGTAAATAATCTTTTGGCACGCACCTAAAACCCAAAAATTAGAGAAACAGTTATCTTTTTTTAATAAAAATTTAAAAATAATAAAAATTATAATTTTTTATATAACAATTTAAATATTACAACCCCATTAAAATTGTAATAAAATTGTAATAATACTTAATTTATTACAATTTTAACAAATTTTTTATTTTAGCTATAACACTTTATTTCCTCAATATTTTTAGTATTAATACTTTGATTTACTCAAAAATTAATTTAATGTAATTTTTTAAGTTCAACTAATAATTAAATGATAAATATTAATTAATTTAATTTTTTTGTTAAATTTTTAAAAATATCTAAAAACGATAATTATACTACTTTTCTTACAAAAAATATATTTTCAAACAACTTATATGCTCTATTTGTTATTTAATAATTTTTAATTTATAAAAATATCTTCTTTTAAAACAAATTCTATACTTTTCCTATTTTCATAAAATTTATTAATTTTGATTTTAATTATTTACTTATTAAATTTAATATAATAAGACTTATAAAATTATATTATCTAATTTGATTCATATTATATAAAATATAAGAAAAAATAATTAAAATAGAAAAATATATTTTTTTAATAAAATTATCACTAAAATTTTAATTTATTTTATTTTATTAGAGATAAAATAGAAACTAGCATAACTAAAATAGGATTCATACTTTCAATTAAATTAGAATTATATGTTAATTAATTTCAATTTTATTAGAAATAACATAGAAGTTAACCTAATTAGAATGGAAAATATACTTTAAATTAAATTAAATTAAATTAGTTTTACATTTTACATTTTAATTAATTTTATATATATTTATTTTTGTTAAAGATAAAATAGAAGTTAACCTAATTAAATAGTAAATATACTTTCAATTATATTAGAATTATATTTTAATTTAATTAATTTTTATGAAAAAAATAAAAGTTAACGTGATTATAATAGACAATATACTTTCAATTAAATTAGAATTTTTGTTAGAGATAAGATAGAAGTTAACTTAATGAAAATAGGAAATATACTTTCAATTAAATTAAAAATATATTTTATTTTATTTTTATTAGAAATAAAATAGAAGTTAACCTAATTAAAATAGAAAAAAGACTTTCAATTAAACTAAAATTAAAATTTTATTTTTTTATTTTTATTTTTATTAGTAAATAACTAATTTATCCAATTTTTATATAATACTGAGTAAATACTCTTTCGTAATTTTACTTGCCTCCCTCATTCATCTATATATATATATATATATATATATATATATATATATATATATATATATATGACACTGTTTATATATATACTAATCTTAACAGGGTATAAAACTATCACAAACTTCTTTTCTCTTCATTTCTCACCCGCCCCATATCAAACCCTATTCTAAAAGATTCTCTGCCTCCCTCATTCTCGTCTCTTCTCTGATTCCCATTTCAAACCTTAATAAGTAATAATTCAATGTCTACTAAACTTATGTGTACTCACCTTGCTTAATGTGTTAATGTTTTAATCTCTATCTCCCTCACCTATCTTATGTTGTGTCCTTGCATCTCATTGGTTATTTCTGCAACGGTGGAACCTTCAATACTTTTTAATCTTTGTCTCCCTTACCTATCTTATGTTGTGTCCTCACATGTCATTGGTTATTTCTAGAGTGATGGAACCTTCAATACTTAACTTAAAATGGAGATGTCATTGGTTCCCTTCTTTCTGTTAAAGTTATTATCATAAGAAATCCTTATATTTAAAGAACCAATAACCTAACTTCATTGTTTCCCAAACTAAGACTGTGTAAACACCCAATTTCAGAATAATAAAATATGGATACGACAAGGGACTCCAATGATGAAATGTTATAAGTAGGTCTTCAATACTTGAAGTTTGAATATGTTTTCAAAAAAGAGTTTCATTGGTTTTTTTAAGGACTTAATTGTAATACCTTTTAAGACCTAATTGAAAATTTTAATTTTTTTCAGGGATCTTTTTATAATTAAAAGTTAAAAAAATCAAATTATAGAATTTCGATTGGTTTAAAAATTTTCTTAAATTTATTTTTGGGATTTATCTAACTCTTCAGGAAATAAAATCCTTTTAAAATTGGAACTCTTAGTACGTAAAACTTAGGATTTTTTGGTTTTTTCCCTATAAAAGGAGAGTTTATGCTCCTGGAGCAGGTGACTCAATTTCGGCATTCTTTTCTGCAATTTTAGCTCTCTTCTTCCTAAGGATCTCTAGACTTTTCTTTAAAAAGTACACAAAAAATTATTGGTGATTTATTCGTTGGAGATTTTTTAAAAGAAGAATAACAAAAAGACCTATTAAAAAACGGTGATCTTACTAGTCTGATGAGCAATTCATTCACAAGTATCCATAAGCATTATATTCTCCCTTCCTTTTTTTTATTTTTCTTCTTTTATTATTATTGTGATTTTATTGAATTCCAAGTTTATTTAATTTTTATTATAATTTTATTTCACTAATCATTGTTTTACCCTTTTGTAGTGGTGATTATGGAGGGGATTACACAATGATCATACTTGGAGAGCCAAATCCATAAAGATCCATGGAATGCCATGGATGAAACTTTGTAACTAGATGTAGTTTCTAGGTTTTTTTATTTAATTATCTTATTTTTATTTATTTCTAGAATTGTATTAATTCTTTTTCTTTATTATTATTCTCTATAGTTGATTATAATAGCTCGAATAGTGGAAATAATGAAATTTAGTGTGTGTGTGTTATTGGATATTTTGTTTTAATTAATCGACTAGTAAAATTAGGGTTTTTAATTGGGTAATTAATCAAAATTAATGGTTATAGAAAATATTAGGTTGTTTAATTAAAATTGAATTAGATTTAAGTTGGTAAAATTAGTTTGCTTGTTGATTATTTTATTTTTTTTGTTTATGGTCACTTTAATTAAATTAGGGTTTTTTAGAATAAGTTAAATTAATTGTTTGATCTTTTATTTGTTTGTTTTGATATTTTTTATTATTTTTGGGCTTGTTTGCTTATGTTTATGTGTTTTAGACCCTAAGTCCACATTTGGCTTTAACCCATTTAAATTTAGATTTTTTAGGTTTAATTAATAAAAATGCATCTCTAGGCCCATAATTAATTGAATTCAGGGTAGAAATAACTTAGGTCCATTTAGTTAGTTAGACATAGGCCCACCCAAATTAATTTAATTAATTTAGACTTAGACCATTTAATTTAAGCTTTTTCATAATTTATGGATTTAAGATCATTCTAGAAATAAAACATGTAGAATTAGGCCCATTAATTTAAATACTTCATAATTTGTAGAATTAGGCCCATTTTTAGAATTAAAATAAATAGACTTAGGTTCACTTAATTAAAATTAAATAGTAATTAGGCTCATTGGTCTTTAGACTCACCTGTAAATTAAAACATGCAAATTTAGCCCATTTAATTAAAGTCAATGTAGATTAGGCTAACCTAAGGATTGTGATTTAAATGAATGCATTGTTTATTTAGATATTTCATGACTAGTTTTCCTAGAGTTGATTGTTTTGATAAGGGTTTATCTGAAATTGCATGTGAATAGAAGATAAAATAGTAATTCTAAAGGAACACGACACTGAAAGAAGTTAGTATTCCGTACCTAGAATCTCTTGGTTGTGGTGTTGGCTTTCTTTAAGGGAATCAAGTACCATCATTTTTTTATTTGTCCCAGTTATTACCCTGGGTGGCAACTCCTCATCTCCACGACATGTCTTTATGACAGTTGTTAGTGTATTCTCTTGAACCCTGAGCTTAAACAGCATTGCAATTGCTAAGATCTTGGGCGCGCGCTAAACCTCATCGTCTATAGACTGGTTTTTATTTAGTGTTTTTATATATAGTTCTTTTTTTCTCATTCAAAATTTAAAGGGTTAGCAAAAAAGTATATGCTAATCTCATATCTATGAAATCTATGAATTTTCATAGAGAAATTGTCTTTGAAATGTAAAAAGGAGTCAACTTTTTTTATTTTTGTATTTGCATGTTTGGATCTGCAATTAAAATCGCATTCCCTTAAGGTGGAAGCCATAAATTTGATTTATCTGATCATTCTATGCTTGCTTACCCTTTGATCTTTGGTGGAAAAAAAGAACAAAGGTATATTTTGTAAAAATTTCTTAAATTTACAATTTTTGGTTGTGAAACACATTTAGTTAATGATCTTCTTCTTGATATGGTTTCTATACAATTTAGCTTTCTGGTTGAAATATTTTTTTTAATTTTAAATTATTTACAAAAGATTTTTAAAAATTATATAATGTACATAAGTAAATTAATATAAATATATTTTATAAATTATATTTTTAAAATACTTTATAATATTTATAGTTAATAAAAGGAAATTAATAATTTAACTTATATAATATAACTTTAATATATTTATATATTTTTAAATATTTCATAATATTTCTAATTAATATGTCCATTATAATATAAACTTTAACTATTATTTTATAATTTATAAAATAAATAAATTATTTTATTATGTATAAATTTTTAATATAAATATAATATAAATATAATATTTATTTATATAAGTATATAATATTGAAATATTAATAAAACTAAGTTGAAGTTTTCTAATTGTTTAATGTTTATTTGTGTTAATTATCTAGCAACAGTTGGTTCATTGTGTATTTGTGTTTATTATTTTATTAATGTTTATTTGTGTTAATTATCTAGCAACAGTTGGTTGATTATGTATTCTATTTATTAATTTGTTAATGTTTATTTGTGTCAATTATATAGCAACAATTGGCTGATTGTGTTTTATGTTGGTCTTCTTTCTGAATATGTATATGGACACTCTAGGTGATCTTGGTAGCAGTAAAACTGCTATTGGTGATCCTGTAAATATAGTGGAGGCATCCCAAAACACTCAACAGCAACGTAATGCTTGTGTTGAACATCACAATGTCCCTTTTCAAAATAGACTGATGGATAAAAAATACAGAAGTGGATGGAAACCATATATGCAGGTTAGGAGCATTTTAAACCAATTAAGGAAGGTGATATAGTTGTTAGAGCTAAATGTATATATTGTGCTTCTATTTTTTTATACCGGATCAAAAAAATGGGACTTCATCCCTTAGGAACCATGTTCTTACTTGCACAAAAAACCCATATGAAAAGTCAACTAAGCAATAACTTTTAACTTTTCAACCTGCATCCAATGCTTCTGCTACTGAGGGTGCATCTAATTTAGGGGTTTTAGGAACCTGGGGGTTTGATTAAAAATGCATTAACAAAAATGATAGCCTCTGATGAGTTGCCTATTAGATTTATGGAAAGGGATGGGTTTAGAAACTTCATGAATGTTGCATGCCCTTGTTTCAAACTATCATCTAAGCGGACTTGTACTAAGGATATCTTTAACATCTTTATTGAAGAGAGACTGAAATTGAAAAACTTTTTTGAATCTAACTGTCAAAAAGTATGTCTTACCACTAATTATTGGACCTTTATCCAAAGAATAAACTATATATGCATTATTATACATTCTATAGACAATGAGTGGAAGCTTCATAAGAACATAATTGCATTGTGCATGTTTCTTCACATTAAGGTGAGTCCATTGATAAGCACTAGAAAACTCATTGCTTGAGTGGGGATTGAAAACCATTTTCAGTATCACACTTGATAATACTGCTTCCAATAATAGTGCAACGTCATTTTTTTAAAAATTATTAACTTGGGGATTAAGTAGCATTAAAGTGAAATATGTGCATATTAAGTGTATGGCTCATATTCTAAATTTGATTGTTAATGAGGGCCTAAAAGAATTGAGCACATCTATAAAAGGGTGAGGGAGGTAGTAAGATACATTAGAAATTCCCTATCTAGATTAAGAAAATTCAAAGAATTTTTTAATTTGCTTGGTATTGAATATAAGTGTGCTCTATCTCTTGATATGCCAACCTGGTGGAATTCCACTCACTTTATGCTCAAATATGCTTGCATTTATGAGAAAACTTTTGAAAAATATGAATAGAATGAATCATCTCTTTGATCAGACTTGGTGATACTGTGTCAGAATTTTATGACTGGAAGTGTGCTAATAATATGGTTTACTTTTTAGAGCATTTCTATGAAATGACTTTGAAAATTTTGGTTCTCATTATGTCACTTCAAATTCATTTTTTACTAATATTGATGATCTGTTCTACCTTCTTAATGATTTGAGGACTATTGATGATATGTTTGTGAGGTCAATGGGACTAAATATGAAATCAAAGTTTAAAGTATTTAAGAGATCCAAAGAAAATGAACTTCCTTATATTTATTTCTAACGTTCTAAATCCATATCACAAATTGGAATATCTAGAATTTTTTTTGAACATTATTTATGGTGACCTTATTAGTGGGAACTTGTTCAACCATGTTAAATTTTCTTTATTTGAATTGTATAATGATTATATGAATGAGGGGCAGTTTATTCATGAATCTGCTACTCCAACAAATTTTGTTAATATGACTAGTGGAAGCTAATCTACTCCTTTTAATGTGCAATCAAGTTTTAAATCCATATCGGTGTTAAAAGCTAGATTTGAGTAGCAAAAATTGGAGAGTAGAGTGGGTGGAAGCAAGAAAAGTGAACTTGTTTCTTATTTATCTGAGTCATATGTTGAAATGGAAGAAGAGGGCAAATTTGATATACTGAAATGGTGGAGGTTAAATGCAGAAAGATTCCCTATTCTTTCCAAAATGGCTCATTGATTATGTATTAAATTTAATACTTTTTAGGTTGGTTTGGTGTATATTTATGATGTTTACTATTTTATTTTTATTAGAATTCTTATTTTATTTTATTTTTTACTATCATTTTACTTATTTGTGTAATTTGTTTTTATTATGCTTTGAATATATATATATATATATATATATATATATATATATATTGTAGACAGCAGGGTTTAACGCGCGCCCAAGGTCTTGACAACTGCGACACTGTTTGAGCTCAGGGCTTTAGAGAACACACTAACCACTGTCACAAAGATATGGTGTGGAGATGAGGAGTCACCACCTAGGGTAATAACTAGGACAAATCAAAAGTGATAGTACTCAATTCTCTAAAAGAAAGCTAGCACCACAACCAAGAGATTCTAGATATGAAATACTAACTTCTTTTAGTCTTATGTTCATTTAGAACTACTTTATAAATTACTATCTCACATTGTATTTACATGCAATTTCATATAAACCCTTGTTTAAACAATTAACTCCAGGCAAACTAGTCATGAAAAATACATGTAAACAATGCATCCATTTAAGTTCACATTCTCTAAGTTAGTCTAATCTACATTAATTTTAATTAAGTGGGCTAAATCTACATGTTTTAATTTACAAGTTACCCTAAAAACTAATGGGCCTAATTCCTATTTAATTTTAATTAGGTGAACTTAAGTCTATTTATTTTAATTCTAAAAATGGGTCTAAATCTACAAATTATGAAGTATTTAAATTAGTGGGCCTAGTTATACATGTTTTAATTATAAGGTGATCTTACATCTACAAGTTATGGAAAAGGCTTAAAGTTAATAGGCTAAGTCTAAATTAATTAAATTAAACTAAAGTGGACCTATATCTAATTTACTAAATGGGCCTAAGTTACCTCTAACCTAAAATCTAATTAAATTATGAACCTAAAATTTATTTAATTAATTAAACTTAATCTTAATTAAATTAGTAAACCTATTAAAGAAAAGGTGAATCTAATTATTAAACCAAAAAAAACCTAAAATCATGAGCTTAAAGCAAACACAATGAAAACATAATACAAAAATAAAAAAAATTAACAAATCAAACATAAAAAAAATAAAATAATTAAACAAAAAATTAATTAAGATGCATAAATCAAAAGAATAAAAAAACATGAGAATAATAAACCAAACAATATAATAAATAAACTACATTAATACATGCATTCAATGGTATCTAACCCCAATTAAATTATATGCAACTTAAATTTACTACAACCACCATTAATTTTAATTAAAACTTTACCAAATAAACCTAATTTACTAAATAATTAATTAAAATAAAACACACACAGGATTCCACTATTCTCACTATTGGGGCCATTACAATGATCTACTGAAAATAAAAAATTAAAATTAATTCAACCCAAAAGCTAAAATGAATAAGACATAAAATAAAATAGCCAACAAAATAATAACAAGTAAATAAATAAGAACCTTGAAAACTACATTCAAATACAAAATTTAATCTATGACATTCCATGGATCTTTGTGAGTTTTGTTCTCTGTAGTGAATCCTTCATGTAACTCCCTCCATAATTACAAACACAAACATAGAGAACAAAATAAATATTGATTAGTAATTAAGCAAAATTAAATAATATTAGATAAAATTAAAATTAAATAAAACCAAAATAATCAAAACAAAAATAAGCAAAAGAAGGTAGAAATATTTGATGGATGTAGTGTTGATTTACTCCTCATAATGGTATAAATCACTATTGCTTTCTTAAAATAGGTCTTCAAAGGTTGATTTTCCCCTCCTAAAAGTCTACTACTTTTCTTAAAAGAACAATACCTCTAAAGAAAATTTTATTTGAAAACTACGTCAAAAAAGGAAGGAGAGGTCCAAAAAAGTTCTTCCTCCCATCCAAAAGAGTTGAACTAGGTTTATATAGAAAACCCTAGCAAAAGTCACATATCCTACTATGACTTCTCCTATTCATAATGATAAAGTTTTGGTTTAATAAAAACTTTTAATTTCCTGAAAAATTCAGATAAGTCCTAGAAAATGGATTTATCATATTTTTTTAACAATTAAAATTCAAAAAATAAAAAATTTTTATTTATTGGAAAATAAAAAATATAAATGGAACACATTTAACCCCGATCGGGATTATATAATTTCAATCGAAATTACATAATTCCGATCAGGCTTAAAAAACCAATTAAGTCCTTAAAGAAAACATTACAATTAAGTCCTTAAAAAAATAATTAAGTTCTCTTGATAACACATTTAGGCTTTTGAGGTTTCAAACTTTAAGTGTTAAAGATCTATTTATAATATTTGTATCATTGAAGTCCTCTATCACATCCACACTACATCATCCTGAAATTGGGTGCTTATAGTTGCCCCCATTTGTCACTGTTTGTTTAACAAATTACAACAAAGCAAATAAGCACACAATTTCTCAAGAATAAAAAGTTTGAATACTTACATGTTCTCCTTGAGGCTTTTGCCTATAATTAATTATCGGTTCACGATGAATGCTTATGTTGCTATGCAACACCAAGAAAAATGCTAAAGCCACTATAACATTTAGCAAATTTCTCTATAATCCTTATGAGGCATCTAGTGAGAACTAATTTAAGAATATGCTATGGCTCCTATGGAACATCTAGCGATGAGATTTGAAAATACATTATACATTAAACGTATAATGTTGATCTAAGAATACACTATACTTGGATGTATAGTGTTGATTTAAAAAGACACTATACTTGAACGTATAGTGTTGATTTGAAGATGCACTATACTCGAACATATAGTGTTGATTTTAGAATACACTACACTCGAACATATAACATTGATTTGAAAATGCACTATACTTAGACGTATAACATTGATTTCAAAATGCATTATACTCAGGTGTATAGTGTTGATTTGAGAATACATTATACTTGGATATATTGTGTTGATTTGAAGATGCACTATACTCAGATGTATACTATTGAATTGGAAATGCACTATACTCAAATGTATAGTGTTGATTGGAAAATACACTATACTCGAACGTATAGTGTTGCTTTAAAAATACACTACTCTTGAACATATAGTGTTGATTTGAGATTACACTATACTCGAGCATATAGTATTGATTTGAAAATGCACTACACTCAGACGTATAGCATTGATTTAGAAATGCACTATACTTGGATGTATAGTGTTGATTTGAAAATGCACTATACTCTAACTTATAGTGTTGATCGTGATTTTCACTATATTCCCTGTGGGACGTCTAGTGGTCATGATTTTCACTATACTCCTCATGGGACATGTAGTGATTATGATTTCAACTATAGTCCCTGTGGGATGTCTAATGATTATGATTTTCACTATATTCCCTATGGGACGTCAAATGATTATGATTTTCACTATATTCCTTATAGGACATGTAGTGATCATGATTTTCAGTATATTCCCTGTAGAATGCCTAGTGATTGTGATTTTCACTATAATCCCTCTAGGACATTTAGTGATCATGATTTTCACTATATTCCCTGTAGGACATCTAGTGATCATGATTTTCACTATATTTCCTATGGGATGTTTAGTGAAAATATGTTATAACTACTGTGTAGTGTCTAACGAAATGTACTATAGTTCCTGTGAAACGTCTAGTAACTGTGACTGAAAGTTTCATTATATTTCCTATGGAACGTTTAGCAAAAATATGCTATAACTACTATGTAGTGTATAATTGAACACAACTATGCCATAAGTACTATGGAGTATCTAGCAAATTATAATAATAGTGTTATAGGTCCTGTGGAGCGTCTAATAAAAAGATTTGAAATGTGCTATAATTCTCATGGAATGTCTAGTAAAAAAGATTTGAAATGTGCTATAACTAATGTGTAGTGTCTAGCAAATTGGATCAAAAGTGTGCTATAACTATTGTTTAGTGTCTAGCTAATCATGATTTGATACTATGCTATAACTACTATGTAGTGTCTAGCAAGTTATGATTGTTTAGAATTTTTGTTATAACTACTGTGTAGCATATAACAAAGTGACTTTAAAAACTATATTATAGCTACTGCTTAGCATGTAACAATGTGAATCTGAAAATTATGTTATAGCTACAGTGTAGCATATTACTGAGATGAAGTGCAGTGTATGCAAAAAGCAAACATTATATTGGAATTTCAAGTTGACCAGGATTTTAAGATTTTTGTGTCAATCAGTAGTGTTGACTTATTGAAATTTTTGCTGATTTCCTTTGAATTTTTTGTTAAGTAACTTTGATCAACCACCTTTATTGCTTAACTTATTAATGCTAGTGTTGATTCCACATATTGAGTTTATCTTCTTTTGGACATGCTATTCCTAAAGACTTGATAAAGTATATTTTTGAAAATTTATGAGAAAATTCATCACTTTATCATGAGATAATGTGCACTCAATGAATCTCACTAATTTTGATTTTCATGACTATCATTTATTTGTCATTCACAAAAGTCAGAGGTATCGTTAATCATTTTATATTGAGAGTATATTTTTTACCAAGTGAAGAGCTTACTTCTACACTTAATTTTAAAGAGAATTTGCTAAATAAAACTTACGAAAATTGAGCATAAAAAGATCGAATTCTGAGGATTAAAATAGTCTTTGAGTTATTTTTATGTTTTCCTTCCTTAGTCGATTATTCCCCCGCCTTTCTCATATTACTCAGCATGGATATTGTTGGAAAGATCCTTTAAATAGACATACTCTTATAGAGCATTAGAGTAAATAGAGCAGTTTTTGGCATGGTCCCCTTTTAGGATTCCCCCACCTTTCTTATATCACTTAGCATGGATACCGCCAAAAGTTCACGTTGATACTCTTGCTCATTTTTTAGCATTAGAGTAAATTATGCTTGCTCTTATTTTGACTCTCCTCTTAATATTCCCTCACCTTTCTCGTATTACTCAGTATGGATACCATCAAGGGATTTTGTACTCGTACTCATTTCTGAGCATTAAAGTAGATTTTATGCACATTTATTACTCAAAAGACTGAAATGATACTCTGAAATTCAAGCAATTTATATTGTAAGTCCACTAATTTTATTTTTGCATTTTCTTCCTTTCATTTGGGTGCAAAGTAAGTATTAGATTGATTAGAGTTTATAAACTCTCAACACAAAACTTTTAACTACTCATCAGAATTTTACAAGGCTAATAAAAGAAAGCCACTATAATGAAAGGTCATGAGATAGGCTTTTCACACATGATCTTATGAAGTGGATGAATTTACTTTCAATTTGTGGATTTTATTATTGAGATGGTACTTTATTACAAAATCTAAGGAAATAGAGTTCTGTTGCTTCCCTTTATTATTTTGATGAGTGTTTGGCATTTGCTATTTTGCTCATTCTTATTGATGTATCGATTCCTTTCCCCCTTCTTCATTATTTTTCATTTTCTCCTGTATAAAATACCATAAGTTAGTATGGTCTATTCATAAGTGAATAAATTTTTTCAAAATGCAATATTATTCTTTTGCATTGTTCCCTTTTAATTATGTTAATGATGTCTCTAATTACAAAGGTCATGATACTCCACTATTAAAGTTGTGGCTTTGGGCTGCACTTATATTTTAGCCATTCCATTAATGCTATATTAGGGGGCTTAATTCCTCTTCTTGATATCTTCAGTAAAAAAAAGGTTTAGAAGTTAGAGATCTTATTTCATGATCAAATAATTTTTTTAGAGTGCATTCTTCCCTTTTTATAGGGCCGACGAATGTATTACTGACATGTTGGACCTTCTCATCACCATATTTCATACCCTACACTAGTCTAACTATTGTAGAGAGATATTCCAGATCAGACTATGGAGATGGATGTTGAATCTTAAGAGCTTGAGCATTGTATCCAGCCTTTTAAGATTACCAGGATGATGCTTTTGCAAGTATCACTATCATTGATATTCCGTTACTAGATGAGCCCATAATTTATTAGTCTCCTGAGGTCTAAAGTCCCGTTGAGTATCAGGTTCACCTTGATAGTGTTACCCTTTTCCCTCAAATGTGAACATTTTGACTACCTTTTTGCACTTTTACAACACTAATTTTGAATGTTAGTAGCAAAGTATTTACATAATCTTACCTAGGCTCAAAGACTTTATTATGCAAAGCAAGTATTTCATAATAAATGTATTAAAGTGTATGCATGTTATGTATGACATGCATGATCCTAATAGGCTTTCTGTTTGGAACAGAGCTATGTTGCAAATCTTAAAGTGTAAGAATAAGGTGCTTTATCAATAACTTGTAAGTTTAAGCATTGAATGCTTCACTATTGGTACTTCTGATGTTAGAGCTTCTGATACAATTCATCAGACTGATGACCAGGCTAGCAAGTGGAATTTATGGCTTGACACTAGAGCTTGTGATTACCTGATGCACTGTTGAACTTTTGTTTTTGCTGCTGCTTTTGTTATATGAAAACTGATATGTCTATATGCTTATAGTTTACTTCTTTCTGCCCTGAGATCACATGTACTAGCTCTTATACTTCAACATTCCATCTTCACTCCTTGAATGCAAAGTTACTATTTTACAATTTGCCCCCTATATCTACATTTTCCCTCATTTTCATTTTGAATTCATTTATGCTATTCTAGCAGTCTTTTTCATCATGTGTGCAAGAGACTCAATTTGTTCAATACTGTTGTTAACCCTTTGTCTTACTAACTCTATTGGTTATAGCCTCATGTATTAAAGATGTAGAGGAGTGAGTAAACTAACTGGAGAGAATTCTTAAAACTTAAATTAACTAAACTTGCTCCTATTGTAAGTTGAAGTATGTAATCATTAACTTGTGTAATCACTTTGTTCTGGTTATGTGCTTCAACTTTCTTTTTCTCCATCACATCTCTACCATCAGTATGGTCATCTCTAATTCATCATTACTATTACTACTGATTTTGAGGGTTGTCCCTTAAGGTAGGATTTTTTGGACAATATGAAAGACCTATAGCTTTAAAGGATTCTTGAGCAAAATATAAGGCTTGATGTTGATGCCAAAATTGATGATAATTTCAAGACAAGACTTGCAATGTAAGTTACTGAGCCACCTAAATTCGTAAGGTACAAAGGGACACTAGACTTACAAGCAGAATCACAAAGGGGTGACAAAAAAAAAAGAAAACATAACTAAAATAGTGATCTCATAACTCTGATTTTAGCTATCATTATTTATTATCTTTCCATTCAAATACTTGTGAAATATGATAAAGACAAATATAAGATACTTGAATAAAAATTTCAAATTCAATTTTAATCATTCAGTAGGGCAAAATGAGAACATTCATTATATTACATAATACAACTCCTATTATCAGCCAGTCCTGAATTTTTTTCACTCTAATTTTTACCTTACTGTTCTTTTTTTCCTTTTTTTTTCTCTCTCTTTTTTCTTTCTTTTTTTATCATTCTTTTTATTTTTTCTTTAAATTTCCTATCTTCAGAATTTACATCATATGATATATGAATGTTCTTTGAATTTTCATTTATGCCCATGCTGAATGAATCTAATTGGATCAAATTTATGTCAAACATGCAGATGCAATCAATATCACAATGCACGGTACTATCAAGATGCACATAAGTAAGCATGATCAGAATTCATATCATTGATCAATAAAAAAAAACAAGTTCTAAAGAAACTAAAATTTTATTCAAAAAAGATAATAAGAAAATTTTCTATTATAAATGCTAAGGATGCTAAGTCTCAAAGTGGTTGTCCTTCAGGTGAATGACAAAATAGTTATTCTTGGTTCTTTTTGCCAACTGTCTCTATAACTTCATCTTTATGTACCTTGGTTGTACATTTTTATTTCTTGTCTAGTAGCTTCTCATCATAAAACTCATCACCCTATCCTGTAGGCACAATCGACTCAAAGGGTATGTCAAAAAAAGGTGTTTTAGTGTAAAACATCTTATCGTCAAACTTGCCTAAAGGTTGTCCTAATAAGTCTTCTACTCTTACCACATCATTAGGGGCATTAGGAGATTTCTTATTGATTTTAAGGTCTAGGTCCTCAAAGGAGTTTAGCACTTCTTCCTTACTTACTCTTGAGTTAATCATCATGGTAGTTAGGGGTGGAACATTTCGTTAATTTAGGAAAGGATTATTTTTAGTGCTTAGTCCTTCAAGGTTTATAATCTTTCTAAAGTCTATAAGGTTTTGGATTTTGTTTTTTAAGGCGAGTGTAGGTATTTATGGAATGTCCAACTACTTAGTGGAATTTGCAGTAACTGTTTGGGTCATAGCCAGGGACATTTAGGTTTGGTGGTTTAGAGAAGGTTAAGGGTCGAAGCAGGCCTTTTTGTATTAAGCAGTCTAGGACTTTGGACAGGGGTTGGTTAAAATTGGAGAATCTCCTTAATGTTCGTACAGCATGCACTTCCATAGCCCAGCTAGTGCTCCCTTACTATGTGCCCCCATTTGGGTAGTTCCTTCCGCTAATAGCTCTAGAGCTCTTATTTTTCTCACTCTCAATTTCCTTAGCTTGCAGTCCATCATGATAAGGGTCCATAAATGTCTTAGGGTTCATCATTTGCAACCTCTCAACTAAATTAGGTGACACATTTTGAACAATCATCCTAACCTGATCCTTTTTAGCTAGTTTGTTTCTCATTAATCTTGCCTTATTCTTAAATTTAGTCAAAAAAATCTAAAAATGATTCATTAGACTTCTACTAGCTCAATTCTAAATCCCTGATAGACACTTTAAGCCTAGTATTGTGGTCATATTATTTCAGAAAAGCTAAACATAATTCTCTCCAATCAGCTCAGATAGACTTTTTTAACCCATGATACCAATTAACAGCTATATCCTTCAAGGATAGTACAAATAACTTGGTAACTACAAATAAAAGAGCCTTAGTGATGCTTATAGTAGTTGTATATTAACTAAGGTGGATCCTTAGGTTTTTAGTACCATCAAACTTTTGTAGCTATGGCATCTTAAACTTATTAAGTAGCTTATCTTCCTCAAATTGCATCATATCATCAAAGTCAAATGAATATCTGATGCCTTGTCCTCTCATCAATTCTTCCATTTTGGACATCTTATGAGTTAATGCTTTCATCTTCTTGGATTCCAGCTCTTAAACTTGCTCAAGTGATTCCCTTTTTATTTTGTCAACCATGTAGCTCTTAACATCCTCCAATGTCATTTCTATGGTAGGTTCATTCCTAGCAACATTTAAAGGTTACCCCCTAGCATTGTCATTGTTAGCAAGTGGTGTACCTATAATAGGTGGATTGGCTATAACTAGACATACAGCAACAAGTAGGGGCATTATTCTAGCTAGAGGTTGTCTTAGTTCATCTTGCATCATTGCCCTTATGTCATCCATCGATGCTCCTTTGATGTCCTCTAGGGTCCAGTTTCCTCCCTCTTGTTATTCCATTTCTTCTACTTGTTTAGCTAGAGCTTGTGCAGCTTCTAGGTAGAGTGGATTAATATGACTCCTTTCTAATCTACTAAGGATCTCTTTTGTAATTGTTTATGGGCTTGAATTCATTCTCACTAGTCTGCCACCTTTTCAACTCCAAACACAAGAAAACCCAGATGAATTTATGATTACTGAAAAATAAAGTGTTAGTATGATGCATGAAATGCACGATGCATATGTTATGCAATAAGTAACAATCAAGTGTATAATATCCTTCCAACCTTATTCCTCTTATGCACATATTAAATGGCGAGTCTCTTTTCCTAGGATTTTTAATCTTGCCCTTAATATCAATAGGGAATATTAAGAATCGATGTGCATGTCATATCTCTCAAAGCAATAAAACATAGAAATAGCATTTTTAGGTATAAAAGTGTAGCCCACTCTTTATTAGTCCTGATGGGCTTATAAAGTATGGGCTTGGGCCTTTATAGATAAAAATACCTCATGGCAACAAACACAAGAAATTTGGGTAATCCAAAAGGAAGTTATTAAGGCACTACATGAGCTGAGTTCGATGAAAAGGTCAAGGTTCCCTTAGTAAGATGCCCTCCTTTAATACTTGAGTCACAGGCCAAGGTTAGAGGGGCCTGCTATCCTTTGCAAACTCAAGAGAAGATTGCCCCCTTTAGGACTTAGGTTACAGACTTTGGTCATATGAGTCCGGTAATCTCTCTTGAATCGAGTTAAGGCTAAGAGTGATGGTTAGCCAATTTACAATCCCATGAAGCTAGTGGAATCATGGAACCATAAACCAACACCATCAGTTAATAAGGACATGCATAATGAATGCAAGAATAAAGTAATAATTAATAAAATAATTCTAAAGAACACAAGTAAAATCAATATCTTTTATCCCCAGTGGAGTCGCCACTATAGACGACGGGGTTTAACGTGCCCAAGATCTTAGTAACCGCAATACTATTTGAGCTCAAGGCTCTAAAGAATACACTAACCACTATCATAAAGACATGGCATGGAGATGAGGAGTCACCACCTAAGGTCATAACTAGGACAAATCGAAAGTGGTGGTACTTGACTCTCTAAAAGAAAGCTAGCACCACAACTAAGAGATTCTGGATATGGAATACTAACTGCTTTCAGTCTCATGTTTATTTAGAATTACTTTATAAATTACTGTCTTACCCTCTATTTACATGTAATTTCATATAAACGCTTATTAATTTACAAAAGACGGTAGAATAAGAGATTATTTAATGGATGTAGTATTTATTTGCTCCTCAGAATGGTCTAAATCACCGTTGCTTTTTTAAAATAAGTCTTCAAAGCGTAATTTTCTCCTCCTAAAAGTCTACTGCTTTTCTTAAAAGAATAGTACCTCTAAAGAAAATTTTGTTTGAAAACTGCATCAAAAGAAAAAGGACAAGTCCAAAAAAGTTCTTCCTCCCATCTAGGAGAGTTGAATTGGGTTTATATAGAAAACCCTAGCTAAAGTTCACGTATCCTACTGTGACTTCTCCTATTCACAGTGATAAAGTTTTAGTTTAATAAGGACTTCTAATTTCATGAAAAATTCAAATAAATCTAAGAAAAGAGATTTATCAAATTATTTTACCAATTTAAATTCAGAAAATAAAAAAATTTTATTTACTGGAAAATCAAAAATATAGACGAAACAAATTTAATCCCAACCAGGGTTATATAATTCTGATCAAAATTTCATAATTCATATCAATTTTATGTAATTTCGATTAGAATTATGTAATTTCGATCGGAATTATAGAATTCCGATCCTTTTTTATCTTTTAATTACGAAAACTGAAAGAATTTAAACTTTTCAATTCGGTCCTTAAAGAAAAAATTATAATTAAGTCCTTTAAAAACTAATTAAGTTCTTTTGAAAATGCATTTATGCTTTTGAGGTTTCAAACTTCAAGTGTTAAAGATCTATTTATAATATTTTCATCATTGAAGTCTTTGTTGCATCCACACTTCATCATCCCAAAATTAAGTGCTTATATATATATATATATATATATAATTGCTCTCGATGCAATGATAGGAAAAATATAACAATGATGGAAGACATGCAATGATAGAAGACATAATTATAAAAGAAAAAGAAGAAAAATAAATAAATAAATAAATAATGAGAGGAATTGTTATAAAAAAGGAGGAGAAGGCATATTACTTGAGGAAAAAAAAAGGGTATGAAGGTACTACTGGAAAGGAATGTTATCAAAGCAAGACGGGAAGAAGTAGAGAAGAAGCAGTAGGATGTGAAAGAAAATAGGAAGATTTCTATACGAAAAGCTTAATAAAAAAGAGTTTTTCCTTTCTCTCTTCCTTATTTTTCTAAGTTTTCAATGTATTAGTATTTTTTTTTAAATTGGGTCGATGAATACTATGTTTGGCTAAATCTATATCTGTTGGGGATTGATGAATTTATTTTAATTTAAGTTGATTCATATATTGGTTTTTCTTTTAAATTGCATTAAACATTCATTAAATTTAATTGATTATGATTTGGCCATTCATAATTTATTTTTAATTAAGGTTAATTATTGAGAAATTTTAATCTTAATAGAAATAAGAATGCTTGTTGATTTGATTTAAGTTTAAAAATAGCTTACATTATTTTAGTTTCAATTGGATGTGCTTTATGATTTATTTAATAAACTTGATTAGATTTTTATTTAATGAGAATTAATTGAAATTTTTTCAATTGATAGAAATAAATCGAGTAATTTTTACTTGAGAAAGATTAATTGCTACCTTTGAAATTTTGAGAATTGCAATAGAAAGAAAAACTAATTTCTTGTGATTGGCTTAATTAACATAATTGGTTTTGTTTTACTTGATTTAAGCTATTTTCGTTTTAAATTTGGATATTTATTTATTTATTTTCTATTATTATTTATTTTATTTTAATTAATTATTTTGGTGTATGCATAACACATGAAGAACAGGGATAGATCCTCTCATTTTTATTCCATAACTTACATGGTTTGAAAAAGAGAATAGGAGGCATTCTCAAAGGGAATCAAGTAACATGGCAGAACAACGAGAAGAAGAAAGAACACTTTTAGATTTTGCCATGCCAGAGGGTACATAATAAAGTATTGTAAGGCCAATAATCAATGCCAACAATTTTGAGATTAAATTGGCCTTACTTTAAATGATCCAATTAAGTATTTAATTTTATGGCTTGCTAAATGAAGATCCTAATGCTTATATTACTAATTTTCTGGAGATATATAACACATTCAAGTACAATGGGGTGTCAGATGATGCTATACGCCTGAGGCTCTTTCCATTCACATTTAAGGATAGAGCTAAAGCATGGTTGAACTCATAGCCACCAACTTCAATCATGACATTGGATCTATTAGTAAAAGCTTTTCTAGAAAAATATTTCCCACCTTCAAAGATAATGAAGATTATTAAAGATATCACTACATTTCAATAGTTTGACATGGAATCCTTGAGTGATACTTGGGAGAGATTCAAAGAGTTGCTAAGAAATTGTCCTTGTCATGGTTTGCCAAAGGATGTGCTCATAAGAACTTTTTCAATGGTGTTACCTGATCCATAAAACACCACCGAAGCAATAGTTGGAGGTTCTTTGATGCGAAAAATAGTTAAGGCTACATTTCCACTACTGGAAGAGATGGTAAATAATAACTATCTTTGACCATCAGAGCATTAAAACTCGCCAAAGCAATAAGGCAAAATTGGGGTAGATACAGTGACTTCTCTACAGGCTCAAATAGTAGCACTTTTAAAGCAATTAGGGGATCTCAACTATAAAAATGCAATGGGTATGATAACTTCACAAATGCCATGTGAAAATTGCGATATAGTAAGGCACTCAATTGGAGAATGTGGATGTGGCAAAAATGATGTTTATGGAGATTCAATCTTAGAGCAAGTCAACTTTATTTAAAATCAATTTCAAGGAAAATAGGGTAATAATCAATTTTAAGGAAAATAGGGTAATAATCTATTCTTGAATACTTATAATCCAGGATGGAGGAATCACCAAAATTTTCCTTAGAACAATAACAACAATTTAGTTCCCCAAGGCTTTCAAAATAACATTACAAGGCAAGCACCTTCAAGTTTTCAATAACCCATTAAGATCGCATGGCTTTAATGGAAAATAAATTAGAAAAATTTTTGGAGGCTATGCTTAATAAAATGAGCCATCAAGATTAAATTCAGAAGCGGATGTAGGCTAAATTTGATCAGATAGCTAAAAACCATTCATCTTCAATTCATAATATTGAGATACAATTAGGATAACTTGCTAATGCAGTAGCATAAAGGAATCAAGGGAATTTACCAAGCAATATTAAACCAAATCCAAGGGAGCAGCTGAAAGTAATGACATTAAGAAGTAGCAAGGAGATAAGATCAGGAGATGAGCTCAAGAATGAAGTAAAGGAAACTAAAGCGGGTCAAATTGTATACCCTAGTCTCTAGGACTTCGCATAAAGCAAGTTGGGTGTCGAACACTCAGGAATTTGAACTTTGTATTAACCAAATAGATACTCAAATGAATAGGTAAAGTAATATCAGGATAGTAATGGATAATGTAATAAATAAAAATAATCTAACTTACTGACTAATTACTAGAAATTCTTATAAGAAATTATAACAAAATATATGCATGAGAGAATTTACAATTCAGAATTAATAAGAACTTTGAACATAATTATTATACAATATGTTGATTGGAAATTAGTTTATAATCTTCAAAAGTAATTCTCATTGTCAATTAAAGGTATTTCCTTTTAGTATCCACATTCACTCTCATAGAAATATGGAGGTAAAAGAAAATCAAGAAATATATTATAGTAATTTTTTTATTTCCTTAAGATGAATTCCTTGTCCCTAAGTGATATTCAATTCTTAAGTAATTTCAATTATTTATCCACCAAATTAGTCCAATTCTCATTGTAAATAGTTTGATTAACAAGTTACATTTGATGATCCAGCAAACATAACATAATTTCTAAAGGCTAGAATTGCTATGTCTTCTAGAATTGCTTGATGTAAAATAATCCTCTCTTGCTTCTTGACCTTGTCCTCTTCAAATTAGTCTTTAATTCTAAAACTTCTTTTTCAATAACTTCTAAACTAAAAATTTGTAATAATACTTGTTCATCCCCTTAAAATAGAGCTAAACACACATATTTATAGGTTTCTAAAGGCTACAATTCGTGTCCCTTTGAAAGGATGCAAGAATAAAAGGGTATGTTAAAAGGGTGTATTGGTACCAACTCATCCCTATGTGATGACTCATCACCAATTTTTTCTGTTATAAGTAGGCACCAAGTGACAAGTCGACAATCTTCAAGGCTCGACATATTAAGCTTCTGTGATGAGTCGACACCAAGTGGTGGCTCGTTACCAATACTTTCTATCACTACTCGTTCCTATGGTGACGACTTGAAAATCTTTACTAATTCTCTAACCTGACTTCACAAGCTTAATACTTTATTCTAAACAATCCCAAGTCCTTTCCATGCACAATTTGAGCCTTAAAACTTGTATAAAACACACAATCAACTAGAAGAATAAAAGAAATAAAAATAACATGTGCATAACCAAATAAATACACAAATATAGCAAAAAAATGAAATTAAACTAAACTTCCCTAAAGAACTATGCATATTTTCATTATATCAAACTCTCCCACACCTAAATCTTGCTTGCCCTTAAGCAAGAAAAGATCCTCATGGAAAAGTAAACAAAAATTTTCATCTTCTCCAAACAAATGTAAACACCTTATCAAGTTATTTTAATCATAAAAGAGGTTAGAAAAGGATTGTTCAATAATTAAACTTTCAATACTCAACAGTGATAAAACAAACATGCTTTATAGCATAAGCAATAAGTTTACCAATTTATCTTAATTTACTAAGAATAAAATCAAGGACGCAAAGTCAAAGTTCTAACCAAGCTACTTAACCAAAATAGTAATTCTTTAAACTTAGGATTCTAGAAGCAAAAGCAACCCTTGAGACAATGTTAAGCACATATAACAACTCACTTTTCTCATGGCATTTTTAAACATTTTTATTCATAGACATATAAAAATATCTTTTGGATGTATTCTTTCTAAATTAATGCAACTAAGGAGCATACTCAATCGCACACAACTTACTCAAATTACATTTACTTATTATATTACACATCTTTTTCCGAATGAATGTAACTAAAGAGCATACTCAATTATACACAACTTACTCAAGATGCATCACATCACAAGCATTATTTTACTTTACTTTTTTTATTTTTTTAGAAAAGTCCTCATCCATTATTAAAAAGCAAGTTTCATATGTATTATGGATATAGTTTCCCTAAGGCTACTCAAATCTCTTAGAAAACCTAAGCTTAAATCTTTACCACTTTAGCTTTAAGCATATTTAGTAAGTTGACTAAAGCATTCTTTAGATCTTAGAAATAATAAAAAGAGATAAAAATATAAAATTATAACTTATACTAAATGAAACTTTAAACTTCTATCAATTGAGCATTAAAATCTAATCATCCACATAACATAAAACTTAACCTCAATCAAAATCAAAAAGACTAATAAGATAACTACTTATTTAAATAAAACAGAAGAATGAAATATGTAATAATGCAAATTAGAAAAATATATCATAAATATAAACATAAAACACCTAATATCCCAAATATATACAAAAGATGTACTAATAATATACTACTAATATCCCTTCCCCATTATTTAAAACAACACATTGTCCCCAATGTGATAAAACCAAAAGTAAGGAAAGGAAAGAAATACTCCCTTAATCATCTGTAGGGGTAAGAGGTGGAGACTTGATTTGATATCTCTAGTAAGCAAAAGATTGATTTAATTTGTACTCCATCTTTCATTGTTGATGAGCAAGTTGTTGGTTATGAAACTACATCTCATTGAGTTGACGATGTATAGCAATCTGCGTATCCAAAATTTGATTCTAGATTTGAGGTTGCGCACTTGAAGATCCATCGGCTTCCCCTTGCATGGGAAATGTTAAGAGAGGAATATCACTAAATGGTGTATAATGGGGAAATTCCTACTCCATATCACTCTCCTCCACTACCTCTTATTGAGGTTCCTCAACTAGTGGTAGTCTCTCAATACGTCTCCAACAAGAATGTGAATAGGCAAGAATCAAATGGAATGCAGCATCCACCACTTCGCCTCTTATAAAAGCTTACTTTGTAAAATAAGAACACTCAACAAATAGAGTATAGTTAGCAAGGTTAAGATTCAAAGCCTTTGCAATAATAGTAATCATATGTCCATGAGTTAAAGGTTCATCTTTGTGTGAAGCATAATTCAATAATTGGTTAAACATCCAATAAGTCTAAGAGTCTTGTTTCTTATTGTGAATGCACCATATTAAGAATAACTCTTATGTAAAAATGCGATTGAACTCAGTTTTGTGGAAAATGACACATGCAAGTACTTTATGTAGTAACCAATATTTCAAATCCTTGATAAACATAGCCTTGCCTTTCCTAGAATTAAATGGTGTTTGCAAACTAGTTAAAAATGTCCAAAACTCATTCAATTTAAAAGAAGATGGGGGATCGCATAACCCATCCTTTTTAAAGCCAAAGACACATTGCATGAAAGTATAAGTAAGTTGATGTTTCTTTCCTTGCACGCGAAATTCTAGAATTTGTGAGTTTTTATCATTAACATCCAAAGTTGTATAAAATTCGATAATTAATTCCACATTGGTATCTTTATTCATAGAAATAAACTTGTTAAGGTCGCATTATGTTAACAACTGATTAAAAGATTCAAGCATACCCACTTCATTTAGAAGAGAGTTAGGGATACACTTACAACCCATTATTTCCCTAAACTTGATGGTTGTAAACTTGGCACCTTCTTCATGGGAAAGGATTAGAAATTTGGCCTTATATATTTATGAAAATTTTTCTTCTTCCTCTTGTTGTTCCTCTTTAATGTGTGGTCTTTTGGAAGATGAACCTCTTGTCTTACCTATTTCAAGAATCTTGATTGAAGTTAGAAGTGTAGAGATGCGTAGAGAGTAAGAGATGAGAATGGAAAATAAGAACAAAGAAAATAAGAAGAGAAAAAGGAAGTGATTCGATTAGGGTTTATATAAAAGGGATATCCAAAATGCAAATGTTTAAAGAAGAGAATATAAAGAAGAAAGAAGAAGGAAGAAAGGAGATAGATATATAATAGAGAGGAAATAAAAAACATAATGGATATTAAATAAGACAATAGATATGAAAATTGTGTAGTCAAAAAGGTGTATATATAGGTGTAGTAAGGGTGTAAGAGAGTAGGTGTGTATGGGATAGTGAAAAGGCATGGAGAATTATGAAAAGGCATATAAGAATGTGAAAGGACATGACAATTCTTAAAAAAGAAACAACTTTGCAATTCCAAAAATTGTATTTGGTTAGGGAATAAATAGAAAAAAAATAAATGAAATAATAATAAAAGATGTGTAATAAAGAAAACTAACTAAAGTATGGTTGTTAGAAGTGTATATATATGTTAAGGAATTAGTGAGAAAGGAAAATAAAGGCACGAGTCGGCACCATTGTGCTAACTCGGCACTAACACATGCTATGGCGAGTCATCCATATATGATGACTCATCACTTTATCTTTCTGTTACAAGTCGTCAACATGTGACGACTCGTCACCTTTCCTTTTGGTTACGAGTTGTCAACGTGTGACAACTCGTCACCTTACCATACTAAAATAATGTTAAGACATGTGATCTAAAAATTAAATAAAATGAGTGACATAATAAATTAATCTAAATTCAAAAGTAATACGATTAATAAAGCTAATAAATATAAAAATGTAAAGCAATAACTCTAACTAAAAAAATGAACTAAAATGACATAAAAGCATGTAAAATAGAGACATATAATATAATTACGAAAATAAAAATATGGTAATCTCACCATGCTAAATTGAAAAGTCTATTGCTTGACTATACCTTGATTCAATTAGAGTGTAGATAGAGAGATAAAGCTGCTTGGAGCAATTGCTTCACCAATCAAGTAGGGCTTGAGATGATGTCTATTTACCTTAAAGATTTCCCCCTTTTCATTAGCAATATCAACCGCTCCATGAGGATAAACTTTAATAACTATAAAAGGACCCAACCATGTTGACTTCAACTTTCCTAGAAATAACTTAAGTCTTAAATTGTAAAGGAGAACAAACTCACCCTCATGAAATTCCTTCTTAGATAGATGCTTATCATGCCACAACTTAGTACGATCTTTATATAACTTTGCATTCTCATAAGCATTCATTCTTAACTCATCCAATTCATTAAGTTGAAGTAACCTCTTCTTACCAACCTTCTACAAATCGAAATTCAAAGCCCTTGTTGCCTAATATGCTTTATGCTCTAGTTTAATAGGTAAATGACATGACTTCCCATATATTAACTGATAAGGAGTAAGGCCAATTGGTGTTTTAAAAGCTGTCCTATATGCCCATAGGGCGTCATCCAACTTTAATGCCCAATCCTTCCTTGAAGAAGACACATTTTTTTTCGAGAATCCATTTAATCTCTCTATTACTCACTTCAACTTGCCCACTTGTTTGTGGGTGATATAGAGTAGCAACCTTGTGTGTCACTCCATATTTCTTCAAAAAAGAATCTATTATATGATTGCAAAAATGTGAACCCCTATCAATTATCAATGCTCTAGGAGTGCAAATCTTGGGAAAATAATTTTCTTAAGCATCTTCTTAACAACCTTAGCATCATTAGTAATGGTTGGTATTGCTTCAACCCACTTTTGAAACATAATCAACCATAACTAATATAAACTTGTGACCTAAAGAACTAGGAAAAGGGCTTATAAAGTTTATGCCCTAAACATCAAAGAGTTTGACTTCAAGGATTCCTTTCAAAGGCATCTCATGTTTCTTAGTAATATTACCCATTCTTTAACATCTATCACATGTAAGAACAAACTCTCTAGCATCTTTAAATAAAGTTAGCCATCAAAAACCAGATTGTAGTACCTTAGATGCCATTTGTATTGCACTAAAGTGTCTCCAACATCCAAGGAATGGTAATGTTTTAAAACATCTTGAGCTTCATCTTGAGGAATGCATCTCCAAATTAACCTATTTGCACATCTCTTGTAAAGCAAAGGTTCTCCTAATAGTAGAATTTAATATCATGCAAAAATTTCTTCTTTTGTTGATAATCTCACTCATAAGGAAGAACACCACTGAAGAGATAGTTAGCAATATCTATAAACCATGGAAGTTCCTTTAATGCCATACTTAATAGATGTTCATCATGAAATGTCTCATTAATTGGCACACCATCATTATTCCTTTTCAATCTATCTTGATCAAGCCTTGATAGGTGATATACAACAAGGTTCTCACTTCCTTTATTATCTCTCACTTCCCAATCAAACTTTTGAAGCATTAAAATCCACCGTAGGAGTCTAGGTTTTGCATCTTTCTTATTTAGAAGATGCTTAAGAACAACATGGTCTGAATAAACAATCACCTTTTACCCCACAAAATATGCTCTAAACTTATCAAATGCATAAACAACAACAAGCAACTCCTTTTTCATAGTGGTGTAGTTAATCTAAGCATCATCAAGTAGTCTGCTAGCATAGTAAATCACATAAGGCTTGCCTTTCTTTCTTTGACCTAAAATAGCCCCCACCGTAAAATTACTTACATCACACATTATTTCAAATGGTTGCTCCCAATTAGGTGGTTACAAGATAGGAGAGCTCCTTTCAAAGTTTCAAACACATTGAGACATGCATCATCAAACTCAAAAACAGCATCCTTAGTAAGTAACTTACACAATTGCTTTGCTATTTTGGAAAAAAATTTTATAAATCTTCGATAGAAACCTGCATGTCCAAGGAAGCTCCTTATATCCTTAACACACTTCAGAGGTGGCAAATTATCAATCACTTTTATCTTTGCCTTATCAACTTCGATGCCTCTCTTTGAAACTGAATAACCAAGAACAATTCCTTCTTGTGCCATGAAATGACATTTTTCCCAATTCAAGACCAATCCTTGCTCAATACACCTGTTAAGAACTTTAGAGAGAATGTCTAGAAAATTAGAAAAATTAGTACCATATACACTAAATTCGTCCATAAAAACCTCTACACAATCATTAAGTAAATCATTAAATATTGAAAACATACATCTTTGGAAAGTTATAGGTAAATTACATAAACCAAAAGGCGTTCATCTAAAAGTAAAAGTGTTGTACAGACATGTAAAGGTGGTTTTAGATTGATCTTCTGGATGAATAGGAATTTGATAGAATCCACTGAGCGCATCCAAATAACAAAAGTAAGAAAAGTTAGCTAGTCTCTTAAGGACTTGGTCAATAAAAGGCAATGGGAAATGATCCTTTCTAGTTGCCTTATTCAATTTCCTATAGTCAATACACATACACCATCCCATGATAGTTCTAGTAGGTATCAATTCATTAGAATCATTCCTAACAATAGTTAAGCCTCCTTTCTTTGGAACAACTTGAACGGGACTCACCCAATTACTATCACTAATGGAATATATGATTCCATTATCAAGCAACTTAGTTATCTCTTTTCTCACTACTTGCTTTAAAGTGGGGTTCAGCCGCCTTTGGCCTTCAATGGAAGGCTTGGCATTGTCCTCTAAAAGAATTCTATGCATGCATACGTTAGGACCAATACCTTTCAAATCATTTATAGAATAACCAATGGCGTTTTTATGGTTAAGCAACTCATCACATAAGGCATCAACATTATCACTAAGCAAGGATGAATTCATAAGAAAAGGAAATTTAAGGTTAAAGTTAAGAAATGCATATCTTAAATTTGATGGTAAGGGCTTGAGCTCTAACTTGACTTCTTCACTTGATGTAGTAGCTTTTGGTTCATCCTCTCTCCTTAAAGGTTCAAATCTTGATGTTCTATAAGAAGGTCAATATGGAGTCACCTCCAAGATATGCTTATTAACTTCTTGCATCATGTATGACTCCATAGGGTCTTGCTTCAAACATTCATAAATTACTTTTTCAATGCATTCATTAATAACATTAACATAATCAATTCTAATTGCCACTTCTATTGGTGTTGACTTTATAATCTTCAGTACATCAAACTCTATACATTTATATACACCTCTAATGTGATCTTTCCTCTCTTCATATCAATAATTGCTCCTGTTGTCATAAAAAATCATCTCACAAAGAAAATTGGGATCTTAAGATCTTCCTCCATCTCCAACACAACAAAGTCAACTGGTATTACAAATTTCCCCACTGTTGTTTGCACATTTTCTAGAATGCCAACTGGATATATGATAGATTTGTCTACCATGGAAAGACACATATTGGTAGGTTTAAGTTCTTTTAAATTAAGCCTTTTATAAATAGAGTAGGCATAATGCTAACATTAGCACCAATATCACATAAAGCTTTATCAAAATGTATGCCTCCAATCACACAAGGATCCAGGATCTTTAAGCTTTGGTAGAGACTTAGAGTACATAGCCTTGGATTCTTCAACAAAAGAAACTAAACCATAATCTTTAAGCTTGCTCTTATGGCTAATAATATCCTTCAAAAATTTTCCCCAAGCTAGCATGTCTCTAATGGCATCCATAAATGGTAAGGTGATAGTAATTTCCTTGAGATAATTAAGGAATTTTCCAAACTACTTGTCTAAGTTACGCCTTATAAACCTTTGAGGGAAAGGAAAAGTTTTAACATCTACCTTTGGTTCATCATCCTTGGGTGGTATGGCATCTCCTTTATTACCTTTCTTAGCACAGTCATCATCATTTTTACTCTTAACATCCACTTCCTTAATTGCTACCTCATCTCCATCATCAACCACTTTCTTAATCTTTTTAAGATCCTTTTCAAGCTTCTTATCGCTATGCAAAGTAATTGCTTGGCAAGACTCTTTTTGTATATACTCCAGTTGACTAAGAAGCTTTCCCAAAGGTTTAGTGCTAGAGGGAGAGGCTTGTTGTGTAATTTGGGTTTCAAGGATACGGTTATGAGAAGCAAGCTATTCAAGTTTAGAGTTTAGCTACTTAAGTTGCTCCTCATTTTACTTGTTTATGGTCATTTTTTGGTTGATAAATTACTCCATAAGAGTGTCAAACGTAGGTTTAGGATGGGTAGGATTGAAGGTTTATTGTTTCATGGGAAATCCAAGTGGGTTTTAAGGTTTGTTGTTTGGGTTATATGGAGGCTTTATTTAAGAGGATGGGTTTGACCATAAAAATCTAGGGTGCTTCCTCCATTGGGGGTTATAAGTGTTGCAATTCAGCCCCATTCTTTGGTTAAAACCTCCTTGCACATAGTTCACGTCCTCATTTTTACTTTCATTTGATTGAGAGTATGCATGAGATCCTCCATAAGACTCACAAACAACATTAATGCTTTCTAAGGAATTAATTTGAGTTTTGCTTACCAAACTAGTGAGAGCATCTACTTTTGCATTCAACATTTTAATTGTGTCACACTCTAAAAGTCCTTTTGCTTTTGCCATAGTTGTTCCATCACCCATATACCCTTGAGATGCAAGTGCTTCAAGCAAAGCAACGGCTTCTCCAGCCATTTTATCGATCCATTTTCCACCAAAAGTCACATTCATAATATTTTTATTCTCGTCTGTCAACCCATTATAGAAGATTTAAGGAATCATCCAATCTGGCAAGCCATGATATGGGCATTACATTTAGAGTTCCTTAAACCTCTCCCAAGCTGAATAGATTATCTCACTTCCATTCGCTTGAAAGTTGTGATCTCATTGCAAAACTTAGCCATCTTGTGTGGTGGGAAATATTTGTGCAGAAATGCTTGCTTCAATTGGTCCTAGGTTATGATTGATTCATTTGGCAAACTAGCAAGCCAAAGTTGTGCTTTATCCCTAACCGAGAATGGAAATAGTCTGAGCCTTATTGCATCATCTGTTACACTATTGATCTTGAAAGTTGCACACACATTGAGGAAAGTTAATATATGGGCATAATGATCTTCTCCTTGTAAGCCTCCAAATTGATTATTTTACACCATTTGGATGATACTTGGCTTGATTTCAAAATTGTTATTAGGAATGGTTGGAGCCACAATCCCACCGAAACTACCCGAGATGTCGGGCATTATAAATTCGCCTAACATTCTTCTTTTCAATTCAACCATGTTATTCAAATTTAGTTGGTTCACTCTTCTTTTCCTTTGTTCTATATGTAAAGTACGTATAGTTAAATCAATCTCAGGATCAAAGTATAAATTATTATCACTAGTACTTCTAGTAAGCATCTTGGAATGAAAATTAACAAATAACAAATAAAAATAAAAATAAGGCCTAAAAAAACCTTTCTCTACTTTAAGTTAATGAAAGTTATTTAAAAAAATTCCCCAGCAACAGCGCCAAAAATTTGAAGCGGGTTAAATTGTATACCCTAGTCTCTAGGACTTAGCACAGAGCAAGTCGGGTGTCGAACACTCAAGAATTTAAACTTTGTGTTAACCAAATAAATACTCAAATGAAAATTAACAAATAACAAATAAAAATAAAAATAAGGCCTAAAACAACCTTTCTCTACTTTAAGTTAATGAAAGTTATTTAAAAAAATTCCCCAACAACAGCGCCAAAAATTTGAAGCGGGTTAAATTGTATACCCTAGTCTCTAGGACTTAGCACAGAGCAAGTCGGGTGTCGAACACTCAAGAATTTAAACTTTGTGTTAACCAAATAAATACTCAAATGAATAGGTAAAGTAATATCAAGATAGTAATAGATAATGTAATAAATAAAAAGAATCTAACTTACTTACTAATTACTAGAAATTCTTATAAGAAATTATAACAAAATATATGCATGAGAGAATTTACAATTCAGAATTAATAAGAACTTTAAACATAATTAT
Source organism: Mallotus nudiflorus (assembly GCA_947683625.1). Lineage (NCBI taxonomy): Eukaryota > Viridiplantae > Streptophyta > Magnoliopsida > Malpighiales > Euphorbiaceae > Mallotus > Mallotus nudiflorus. The sequence continues at coordinate 1,091,383 of CANTUR010000108.1, forward strand.
TATACAATATGTTGATTGGAAATTGGTTTATAATCTTCAAAAGCAATTCTCATTGTCAATTAAAGGTATTTCCTCTTAGCATCCACATTCATTCTCATGGAAATGCGGAGGTAAAAGAAAATCAATAAATATAGTATACTAATTTTTTTATTCCTTTAAGATGAATTCCTTATCCCCAAGTGATATTCAATTCTCAAGTAATTTCAATTATTTATCCACCAAATTACTCTAATTCTCATTGTAAATAGTTTGATTAATAAGTTACATTTGATGATCCAGCAAACATAACATAGTTTGCACTAATTGAAATCAAATCATAAATAGCAAAGGATAGAAATATAGTTCTTATTTAATTCTTCATTATAATTCTTATACAAAGACTTAGCCAAAATACATGATAAAGAAACAATAAAAGAAAATTAAACACAATATAGAATGATGAATAAAGAAGCAATTGAGTGAATAAAACCCTTTACTATGTCTTATAGAATTGCTTAATGTAGAATAATCCTCTTTTGCTTCTGGACCTTGTCCTCTTCAAATTAGTCTTTAAATCTAGAACTTCTTTTTCAATAATTTCTAAACTAAAACTTTATAATAATACTTTTTCATCCCTTTAAAACAGTGTCAAACACACATATTTATAGGTTTCTAAAGGCTACAATTCATGTCCCTTTGAAAGGATGTAAGAATGAAGGGGTATGTGGAAAAGGTGTATTGGTGCCGACTCATTCTATTACAACTCAGCACCAAGTGACAAGTTGGCAATCTTCAAGGCTCGACAAATCAAGCTTCTCTGACGAGTTGGCACCAAGTGGCGACTCATCACCAATACTTTTTGTCACGACTCGTTCCCATGGTGACAACTCAGCAATCTTTACAAAATCTCCAACTTGACTTCACAAGCTTCATACTTCATTCTAAACAATCCCAAGTCCTTTCCATGCATAATTTGAGCCTAAAAATATATATATAACACACAATCAACCATAAGAATAAAAGAAATAAAAACAACACTTGTATAACCAAATAAACACACAAATATAGCAAAAAATCAAATTAAATTAAAACTAAACTGCCCTAGAGAGCTATGCATATTTGCATTATATCAGAAACACAAAGTAAAGAAATTCATAATGGTAATAAAGACTCTAAAGAAGGCAAGGAGCAATAAGCAAAGAACAATTATAGGAAAGAGCAACTGTTTGTGCCTAATTTATAGAAATATGAGACAAGGATACCTTTTCCATAGAGATTAAAGAAATCTAATGACCAAAAGAGGTTTGCTAATTTTTAAATACTTTTAAAAAGCTTGAACTTAATATTCCTTTTGTTGATGCTCTTGCAGAGATGCCAACATATGCATAAAAGGAGATAGGACGACAACTAGATTATGGAATTGACAAAAACTTACAATTCCATCATCAGTCATAAAATACCAACTAAATTAAAAAACCCAAGGAGTTTTACTCTTCCTTATGTAGTTGGTGCTTAAGAATTTCCTAGATGTTTATGTGATTTGGGTGCAAGTATTAACCTTATGCCATTTTCTCTTTTTAAGAAATTATAGCTTGGCAAGTTGATACAAACATGACTTTTCAATTTGCAAATTGTTCTACAAAGAAACCACATGGGATCATTGAGGATGTTTTGGTTAAAGTGGACAAATTTATCTTTCCTATGGATTTTGTAGATTTAGATTTTAAAGAGGATAGTAAGTGTCCTCTAATTCTTAAGAGACCATTTTTACATACTAAAAGAACCACCATAGATGTTTATAAAGGGAAAATCACTCTTAGGGTTGGTGATGAGAGTGTGAAATTTATGATGCCTAGATTTATGAAGTACCCAATTGAAGAGGAATTTTTCATAAGAGTGGAAGTTATAGATAAGTATATAAGGGAGATGAATTTGAATAAAGAAATTATTAATAAAAGTTTGGAGTGTGAAGTAGATAGTGAACCCTCATAAGAAGCTACTTTTGTTAAGCCTGAAATTTTAGTGCGTTATGACAACCCCACTCCCCCATTTGTTGTTAAACCACCCAAATTAGAGCTTAAAACACTACCTACCCATTTAAGATACACCTTTTTAAGGGACGAAAACACTTTACCCATTATCATTTCCAACTAGTTGTCCATTGAACAAGAGAAAAGGGTATGTGAAATAATGAGGAATAAGGTGAAGTCCATTGGGTAATAGATTTTAGATATTAAGGGGATTAGTCCTTTAATTGTTATGCACATAATCCATATGAAAGAGGAGAGTAGAGCTGTCACAAAGAGATAAAGGCGCTTGAATCCAAACATAAAAGAGGTGGTCAAGAAAGAGATTTTCAAGTTGTTGGACACAGACATTATCTACCTAATTTCTGATAGTGAGTGCATAAGCCCAATGCATCGTGTATCGAAGAAGAGTGGAATGACTATTGTGGAAAATGAAGCAAGTGAGTTGATTTTGAAGAGGATGGCTAATGGGTAGAGAGTATGTATCAACTACTGAAAATTGAACTCAGCCACAAGGAAGAACCATTTTCCTCTCCTATTCATTGACTAAATATTAGAGAGGATAGTAGGACATGCATACTACTTTTTCTTGGATGGTTATTAGGGTTTTAACAAAATTTTTATTTTTCCAGAGGACCAGAAGAAAATAACATTCATATGCCCATATGGAACTTTTGCTTACCAATGCATGCCTTTCAAACTGTACAATGCACCAGCTACTTTTCAAAGATGTATGATAATAATTTGTTTTATCTCATTGAGAACATCATGGATGACTTCTCTATTTTTGGTGATTCTTTTGAATTATGTTTTTCTAACCTTAACAGGGTCTTGAAAAGATGTGAAGAAGCTAACCTCATTCTTAATTGGGAAAAGTGTCATTATATAGTAGAGAAAAGGATAGTCCTTGGTCATAAGATTTTGAGTGCATGAATTGAGGTATATTGGGCTAAAATAGAGATTATTGAGAAATTACCACCTCCAACAATAGTCAAAGGAGTTTGAGGATTTCTAGGACATGTGAGTTTTTATAGGCATTTCATTAAAAAAAGTTGTTTGATTGGTAAACCTTTAACCTAATTTTTAGTTAAGGATGCTACATTTGATTTTAATAATGATTGTTTAGATGCTTTTAATAAGTTAAAGGAGGCTTTGGTTTCAGCCCAAATTATTTCACCTCCAGATTAGGCACTTTCTTTTGAGATCATATATGATGCAAGTGACCATGCTATAGGGGTGGTGTTTGGTCAGAGGACAGACAACAAGCTTCATATTATATACGATACAAGCAAAACTCTTGCAAAGGCCCAGTTAATTACACTATAACTAAGAAAGAAATGTTAGCGATGGTTTTTTATGTTGACAATTTCATATCATACTTACTTAGTTCAAAGGTTGTTATTTTCATTGATAATGTAGCAATAAAATATCTCTTGGCCAAGAAGGATGCAAAACCACATCTTATTTGTTGGGTGTTACTTTTATAAGAGTTTGACTTGGAGATCAAAGACAATAAAGGTTTTGAGAATGCTATAGCTAACCATTTATCCAATTTAGAGGGTTATGAACAAGTGAAGTAAGAAAAAGATATCAATAATGAATTTCCTAATGCTTTGTTGTTAGCAATTAAATAATTTAGTGCTCCATGATTTGTAAACATTGCTAATAATTTAGCATATGGAGTGCTGCCTTAAGATATTTCCTATCAATAAAAGAAGCATTTCCTTTATGAGGTGAAGCATTATCTATGAGAAGATCCATTTCTATATAAGATTTATGGAGATGGACTAATTAGGAGGTATGTTCTTAAAATTGAAATATTGGAAATTTTATCTCATTGTCATGATTCTATATATAGTGGGCATTTTGGAGTAATAAAAACATTTGCAAAGGTGTTGGAAAGTGGGTTTTCTGGCCTACTTTATTCAAAGATACCAAGGAGTATATGGAACACTGTGATAAATGTCAAAGACATAGGAATATCTCTAAAAGGAATGAAATGCCACTCACATTAATTTAAGAAGTGGATATTTTTAACATTTGGGGATTGGATTTTATGGGTCCGTTACCATCATATTTTGGGAAATAATATATCTTGGTTAGGGTAGACTATGTGTCTAAGTGGTTAGAAGCCATTCCTTTACCTATAAATGATGCTAAAGTGGTGATAAGATTTTTTAAAAAATTGTTCAGCAGATTTGGAGTACCTCATGTTGTGATTAGTAATGGAGGTTCATATTTTTTTAAAAATAGTTTGAGTTACTACTTAAGAGGTATGGTGTTCACTATGGAGTTACTATTCTATATCACCCTCAAACCATCGATCAAGTATAGGTCACTAAAAGGAAAATAAAGAAAATTTTGGAGAAAACAGTAGGCTCTTTGAGGAAAGATTGGGCATCTAAATTGGATGATGCTTTATGGGTGCACCGTATAATATTTAAAACTCCTATTGGCATGTCTCCTTATTAAGCTTATTGGGCCATTAAGGTACTGAACTTTGACATTAAGGTAGTAGGTGAAAAATGTTTATTACAACTCAATGAATTAGATGAGTTTTGATTTCAAGCATATAAGAACACCAAGCTTTTCAAAGAGAAAAAAAAATGATGGCACAATACTCATATTCTCAAAAAAGAATTCAAAGTTGGTGATCTTGTTCCTTTATTCAATTCTAGATTGAAGTTGTTTTCAAGTAAATTGAGATCGAGGTGGAGTAGTCCATTCAAGGTGCAACAAGTCTTCACTCATGGTGCACTTGAACTCATTAATTCTAAGGGAGAGTGTTTTCAAGCACATGGATACAGGTGTAAAGTGTATCAAGGAGGATTTATGCCCAATAAGAAGGAATCCCTTTTCCTTTATCAACCTCAATGAATAATTCTAGTTTTGGTCATGCTATAGACCTAAAAATTGGCATTTTATTTCATTTCATTATTTGGTTTTTAATTTTTATTATTATTTATTTTCTTCATATGACATATTTTTATTCTTGGAATTCTTAATAAGCTTAATAAGTGTGTTTATGTTTTCTTTCAGGTTTGACAGGAAAATAATCACATAATTAATTAAACTTTGTTTATGCAAGACCAAAATTTGGTCACCACATCAGCTTTACTGCTATCGCATCCCTGCCAAATTCTCAAGCCCTTTTTACGCACTGTCACCATCTAAGGCCAGCTGCTATCGCAATACTACATTTATTAAAAAAAACACATCCAAGCATCTTCATTTTCTTCTTATTCACATTCTCTTTCCTACTTTCCTTTGCTTTTCCTTTCAAATCCTTAATCCCTTCAATTTTTCCTCTTCTTATTCTCATTCTCCCACCATTTTCATTTTCTCCTTTAAATTACTTCTTTCCCTTTAAACTCTTTTCAATTTCGTTCTTCACTTCACCATTTCATTTTCTAATCCAAATTTCTTTCATTATCATTTTACTTTCTCTCCTTCATAATGCTGAGAACTAAAAATACAGCAAAAAGAGCTAAGAGTTCCATAGAAGGCATAAGCAAAATAAAGAATGTGATTGAAGATAATGAGGTATGTGATCTTTCCCAAGAATAATGTGCTCCATTTCCAATTAAAACTCATAAAGAGGGTAAAAGGCATGTCATTCTTACCTCTAGGAAAATTTCCACTTGCAAACATTTTGAGAATGAAATTTTGTCTTAATTAGGCATCAAGAATGATATATATAGATTATGTGGTTGATTAGGATGGTCTAAATTTGTTTATACACCATTTGACACCTATAGAGAAATCACACTTGAGTTCTTTACCACTATGCATTTGATTAAAAAGAGTGATAAGCATTTGGGTTTTAAATTTTTTAGTCAAGATTATCATGTCAATTATGAAATTATGCATCAAGTGTTTGGTTTTCCTATGAAAGGCATTTATCACCCCCCGCCCCCAAAAAAAACTTGTAATCTCGAGGCTTTTTGGCATCAAATTTCAAGGGAAGATGATTTTAGGGGTGCATGTATTATACCTAATGGGTTAATTACTAATCACTGGTATTTAATCATTCACAAATTTATGTGCTATGCAATTTTTGGGAAAACTATAGGAAATAAAGTGTCAACCCTAGAGTTATTCATATTATGATGCATGCATTCCAAAAATAAAATCTTTGCCACATATTTTATATTTCATAGTTTATGGAATTTTGTGAAATCATCTTATGCTACCATTTTTATAGGTCATATCATCACTAGTCTTGCTTGTATTTTGGTGCTTTCAATTTGTCTACTACTAACGTGTTCCTTATAGAAGCGGGCATATTTCACCGTTATCTTCTGTCTCATGCTAAGATTATTATAGGTCAACATGAGTTACGGGCATCTGATACTTGTAAATGCTATCATTTACAATGTATAATAGAAGATCAAGCACCAATTCCCATTCCAGAGGATGATGCCAATGAAGATAAAGACAATTATACTGCAAATGACTACAGTGGTTGGCAAAGAGTCTTGGCAAAATTAGAAGTCATGGAAAAGAAAATGGATGATAATTTTAAAGCAATGGAGAAGAAAATCAAAAACCAATATAATGACCTAGATTATCATATTGATTTTCCAAAAAAAGAAATGGCCTACTATAATTGCAAGCTTCTCCAATACATTGAACTATTAGGTTTAAAAGTACCTTCGCCAACACCTCCATCTTCACCAAAATCACCATCTTAGGGGAGTTTTTCACTTTCTTTATTTAGTTATTTGTTTAATTTTTTAATGTTACTTTGTTTTGTGTGTTACATTTATGTTTCACATTGAAGGCAATGTGAAACTTAAGTGTGGGGGAGTGCATGTTGCATATTGGAAATTCATGTATTTTATTTTGCATTTGATGCATTTTATTTTATTTTAATTTATCTCAATTTATTTTATTGTGTTTTATTGCATTATATTCATGGACAAGGTAGAAATATAATCAATTCTCCCATAACTTTAATGCTTGCAACTTATCAATCTTGTGAGCTTGGCACATTAGTCTACTTTTCTTAATTAATTTATTTTTTTTTTAATGTTTGATTTGAGGTTTTTAAGCATTATAATCAATTTATGGTTAAAAACATATTTTTATACTTTAATGAATCTAATGCTTACTCTCTTTTTTAACATGTAAATGTACATAATTTAAGAGGAATTATAGAAGTTACAGGTTGGATAGCTTGAGTCATTGTAATTGCTTGGAATTGTCACAAAAAAAAAAAGAATTTTTTGCTATGGAAGGGAGCTGAAATTTCTTATTCAAATTTATGGATGCTCCTTTACTTCAATGCTCTTCAAAGAGTACAAGTATCCTAAAAGGACCTTTCGGAGGGTTCCACATTGAGTAGTGCGGGAAAGGCAAGGGAATTCTGACGATAGGAATGTCCATAAGCAAATTAAAATTAAAAAAAAAATCTTCTTTATGTCTTGTAAAGGTGATTCTAGTAAAAGAGTTATCTTACTCATTTTCTTTCTTTGTGAATCTTGATTTATGCACATTTTTATATTCAACGAGAAAGTTTGCTTTCCACTCGGTAGTTTTTATATATGTTCTTGATCATGAGTTGCTTGTTTTAAGTGGAAATTTTGTTAATTGGTCAAGTCAAAATTGATTAATATGCTGAGTTCATGTTATAAATTTGTATTATTCTCATTTTTTTACTTAAGGACAAGCAAGAAACTAAGTGTGGGGGTATTTGATTATGTGTTAAGTGTAAACTTATATATATATATATATAATGCTACAAAGTTTAATTACTCTCGATGCAGTGATAGGAAAAATATAACAATAATGGAAGGCATTTAATGATGGGAGACATGCAATGATGGAAGACATGCTATGATGTAGAAGACATAATTATAAAAGAAAAAGGAAAAAGAAGAAAAATAAATAAATAAATAATAACATAAATTTTTATAGAAAAGGAGGAGAAGGCATTACTCGAGGCAGGAAAAAAATATGTATGAAGGTATTACTAGAAAGGAATATTATCAAAACAGGACGGGAAGAAGTAGAGAAGAAGTAGTAGAATATGAAGGAGGAGAGGAAGATTTCTAAACGAAAAGTTGAATCAAAAGGAGTTTTTTCTTTCTCTCTTCTTTATTTTTCTAAGTTTTCAATGTATTATATTTTTTTTTTTTTTTGAATTTGGGTTGATGAATATTATGTTTGGCTAAATTTATTTATGTTGAGGATTGATGAACTTATTTTAATTTAATTTGATTCATATATTAGTTTTTCAATTGATATAAATAAATCAAGTAATTTTTACTGAGAAAGATTGATTGCTACCTTTGAAATTTCAAGAATTGCAATAAAAATAAAAACTAAATTCTTATGATCGGCTTAATTAAAATATAGTAATACAATCTCTAACATTATTCTACCATTTGCTTGTTAAAATTTAAATTAATTGATTTTATTATTTAGTTTCATTTTGACTATTAAAATTTAGCAATTATAATTCACTTGATAGTTGATTCTTAAACAAGTTAAAAACATAATTAATAGTTGGATAGACATTCAATCCCCATGGGATCGGCTTGTTACTTTCTATATTACTTGATGAACTCATATGCTTGCAAGAACCAATCACTCGTGATATTTTGGCAATCCCAATTTTTATAGTTGCTTGAGAATCTACTTTTAGCACAAATGGATGAGTTCTTGATGCCTTCAGGAGTAGTTTAACTCCAAAACTTGTTGAAGAATTAATCTGTGTTCAAGATTGGATTAAAACTCCAAATATTTTGTCTGTCTGTTGAAGAAAGTATTGATGAATTAGAAGCATTTGAAAAAGTCAGTCACATATGTTAGTTTCTGCTTTAATTTTTTTTAATTTGATTCTGCTTTTTATCTTATTGTCTTCTCTATATTTCTTCTTAAACCTCCCACAAAATGGAGTTACAATCCCATCACCTAGAACTTCTCTGTCTTGTCTCCTTTTTTCCTAACTACTCAATAACACACTTTCTAAACTTCTTTTACCTTTCAGTTTCAACTGAACTGCTTGCTGATTAATGGTTTACTTGTTGTTGCCTGTTGTGAACTTATGATTTTCATTTGCTTTGGCATTATTGAACCTGTGATCCTTTTTTTTTTTTACTTTGTGTTCTAACTTTAATTTATAACAATATTTTTGTGCCTTTTTTGGGTTGCAATATCTTTAAATCTACTTCCACTTGCTGTTAGGGTTTTGATTATGGCATATAAACCCTTAGGTGGCTTTTATGAATCAGGCTTAGTAAGGTTAAGTTTTGCAACATATAATTTAGTGCCTATGTTAGTTATAGTTTGTATGAGGTAATGATGAAACTTCCACCAAATTATTTGACAATTGGTTGAATGCACAACTCTGTGTTTTTTAGATACCAAATGGTTTGCAGTTTGTTGCCATGTAATTAAGTTTCTATTCATCTATTAACATGAAAATTTAATTTTGAGCCTCACTTGTATACATGTAATGGACATTCAGTTGTATTATTAGTTACATTTTTTGTTTTATGCTTCAATTGATCTGCCATTTTTTTTTTTTGCAGGTTCATCTTCTTTTGTTAATCAATGAATTGTCTGCCTTGACTTGATCGACTTCTGTGAATACAAATTACTGTCTGCTTGGATTTTTTGGTTTTTGTAGACAACTTAATCCAAGTACATACTAAGAGATTGTAGAATTCCCCTAGTTTTTTATTATTGAGGGAATTATATTTTGTAAATGGCAGAAAATGGAACATATTTGTATATTTTAGTTTAGCATTAATTATTAAATTAGGACTCCTAATTCAATATAAATAGACATTAAATTATTGAATTATGACTCCTAATTATTGAATTTAGGAGTTCTGAATAAAAATTGGCTAAGCAGATAGGATTTTTTTGTTTTTGGGCCAAAGACCTTGTACATAAAATGCCTTCTGTAAAGGCTGGACCCCTTTTTTTTGTAATGGGTTCGACCTGATATATTTAAAATAATTTAATTTTCATTTTGAACTTTTAATTTGAAGGCCCAATCCAAATCGGCCTCATCCAATTACCCAATCCAGACTACCTGATGTTTCCAAATTTCTGAACTAATTCTTTTCGTTTTTGAAGTTTGTCAGTTAAGTTGTCATAGTTACCCTTCCAAACCCGATCGGTTTTCTCTTCCAACTTTCCAACCTACCCTGAACCACCCGATGCACATCCCTACCTCTCACACATCGGTGACTGACTAAATCATGTTGTTGGACGCGTGGAATTTTCCTATTTGCTAGTGCTACGAGTTACATAACACACCACCAGCTATGATTATTTTTCAACAACATTTTTTCCATTTAATTAGCTTTTCCTTTTTTTTTATCAATATATAAAAGAACAAATCATCCATTCCAAAATTATTTTCTTAATATAAATTTTAATAATTAAATTTAGAAAATTTATTCCAATCAAACTAATAAATTTTGTTAATTATATTTTAAATTTTTATTATTTTATTAAAATTTATTATTGAATTTAAAATACTAAAAATTTAGTTATTTTTAATATTACTATTTTAAAATTTTAATAACAATTTTCTCTTATATTTTTCTTGCCATTCATCTTCCTTAAGTAAGGAGGTGATTTTTGGTCATTTTTGACTTGAAATCACCCTTCTCCACATCCTTTTATCAATTTATTTCTTAAATAAGTGGTTATTCCACATAAATATAGTTTTTATTTTGTTTTTTGTGATTTTATTGTCTTGTTTCAACGTTTGGATTTCGTTTTATTACAACGTTTTATTTTTTGTCGTCTTATTGAGGCATTTTATTTGTGTGTGGACAATTCAAACGAGCAAAACATATTTGATCAAATAGAGACAACAAATCAAATTATGGTCATCAGTATATTATAGAACTAAAGTCATAAATATTATAGTCACTATATATCAAATTAGTAGACTTTGAGCCGATTTATTGTGCTATTAATCTGAGTGTTGTTTCATCTTCTATGATTTTTAGCCAACTTGTATCTATGTTTCTATTAATGTATTGCTAGTTTGAATTAATAAAAATTATTTTTCTTTTTAAAAAAATTAATAACTATTCATCATTTTGCATAAAAATTCAAAAGTTTTAAAACAACAAACGAATATAAAATTTTAATTGATTTAATTTTTTTAAGTCTTTAATTAATATGTTGATTTTAATTCTTTTCTTATTGAATTTTTTAAAAAATTACAAAAATATATCATTTATTATGTTTTATATTAGATAGAATTCCAATTTACCTAATTAGAATATAAACTATAAATAAATTAAATTAGAATTATATTATTAATTAATAAATAATTTCAATTATCAAATTATTATTTCTGAAGATTTTTTAGCAAATTTGCATATCCATTTCTATTGAACATTTGCATGATCAAATAATAATCCATCCTCATTTTGATTTTAATAAACATTTTTGAAACACTAATGATCCTCTCTTAAGTGTGATTATAAGCATAGGTACCAAATTGCATTCAATGAAAGCAAAATAATTTGACCAAGCCTTGGAACATGTTTGAGAACATTTGAAACATAATTGAAGCCTTCAAAGACCCTTACACATGTCTTATAAAGCATGGGAATTGAACCAAGTCAAAAGGAGTGTGATAGGAGGCAAAACGGACAAGTTTTAGTGAGGACAGTCTACGCTCACAGTCCAACACTCACAGTCTACGCTCATGACCCATGTCTGACCATGAGCGTCTGTGAGCAAAGTGGTTGATATGCTCACGGTCTATGCTCACGACCATGACCTGACCCTGAGCATAACCAATAGACATTTTTACAAGTAACGATCATATTTTTCAACGCTCACGACCCCGAGCGTATGCTCACAACCATAAGCGTCTGAATTCCTACAAAAGCTAAAAATGCATTAAATGAAGAAGAAAGAGGTTAGGGATGAATTTAATGGCTTCCAACATCTATTTTTCACTCTCTAACCATAAATTGAAGACATAAAACTTCATTTAAGAAGTAACACAAGTTGGTTGAGCAATTAATCTCTTTAAACAATTTTCTCCATACTTAAAATTCTCAATTATTTTGAGTGTTGGTTGTGCACTAGGTTAGCTCTCTTCTTCATCTTCTTTCTTACGTTGAAAAAGGGAAGTAAGGAGTTAATGCTAGTTGTTTAGGTTCAAGTGTAAGCCTCAAAAAACTTGTGATTGATTGTTGGTTATAGTTTAGCCTTCAAAAGCTCACTGCGTTGTAAAGGTTAGAGTTAAGCCACAAAACTCTTGTAAACTCAATATAGACTAATAAGATTAGAGTGGGTATTAAAAATCATAACTTAGGGATAAGTAGGTGGAGACGTAGATTCAAATTATGAATTGAACTCCTTAAATCTTGTATTGTTGAGTTCTTCTTTTGTTATCTCATCTATACTTTTATTTAATTCTTGATTAAGCCTTAATTTTCTTTTAAATTCTAATTTGCCCTATTCACCCCCCCCCCCCCCAATTAGGGCCTATTTCAATTGGTATCAAAGTTAAACTTCTTAGTACTTAATTGCAAGAAGGTTAGATTATGGGTAGTGAGGGTGTGAACTTTTCTTGTTTGAGACCCCTCTTTAATGGGAGTGATTATCCCCATTGGAAGTTCAAAATGGAGCTATATCTTAATAGTGATCCAATTAGACTATAGAAAGTAGTTCTTGATGGTTGGAAACCTCTTAAAGCCATACTAAACTACATGGAAATCCTCATTGATAGAACTTAACAGATACAAAAGCAAAGGGAGGCAAACTACAAGAATAAGAAGGCAATGACAATCTTACTTGCTTCTATGTTTAGGGAAGAAGGAGGGAAAGTTCAACATTGCTTATTTGCTAAAGAAATTTAGGAGACTCTTAAGAATCATTTTGAAGGCAACATTCAAGTGAGAAGCAAGAAGGTTTAATTTCATGTATATGAATATGAACTCTTCAAGATAAAGCCTCAAGAATCCATCATCGAAATGACAAATACACTCAATGCCCTCCTTACCACCTTGATAAAGCTTAGCAAACACTATTCCAAGGAGGAAATCAACATAAAGATTCTTAGAATCCTTCCCAAGAAGGATTGGAAATCTAGAGTGACTTCTATTGAAGAAGCTCATGACTTGTCAAAGCTTTCAACTGACATTCTTATTGGCAAGCTTTTGACACATGAGCTCATAATAAAGTAAAAGGAGGATGAAAAAGGAGGAAAAAGAAGAAAAGCATTACTTTGAAAGCCTCACAAGATGATAGTAAAGAGGAGAGTCTTGAAGACTCTAGTGATAAAGATGGTGACATTGTAATGCTTACAAGGAACTTCAAGAAATTCTTGAGAAAGAAGAATTCCTCAAGAACTAGAGACTTCAATAAGAAGTATAAAAGCAAGAATAATAAAGAGGTTATTTGCTATAAATGCAAAAAATTGAGTCACATTAGAAGTGAGTGTCCCAAGCTTAAATTCAAGAACAGGGAAGCAAAGGACAAGAATAAGGCTTTCAAAGGTTCATGGGATGGCTCCTCCAAATCAAAAAAGGAAGAAGAACAACAAGAAGTGGCCAACCTTTGTTTTATGGCTCTTGAAGAAAAAAATCAATCTACTTCTCATTCTTCTTATGATGATTATGATGATAATGATAATGATGATAATGATAATGATAAGAGCTCTATTGTGAGCAAAATTATACTTAAATGTAAAAGCTTGCTCTCTAAGAAGAAGCTTTACAAGCATGAGTTACCTAGTTTGACCATGGCATTTGAAAACTTGAAAAATGATTTCTCTAAACTTGTCGAATCAAATGAAAAACTTACTAATGACTTGAAATCTTCAAATTCCTTAAAGGACCAACTCAAGAAAGCTAATGATGAAAATCTTATACTTTCTAAAGAGGTCTTAGAGTTGAAGAATTCCATTTCTAAATTCAAGATAGGAAAGAAGACTTTAAATAGTCTACCTGATTCTCAAAAATATCATAGAGATACTTATAGAATTGGATATAGAAATGGAATGTCTTCCTCATCATCATCTCATATTAACTTTGTTAAAGCCTCATATGATTCTACCCCTTCTACTTCTAAATCTTTTGAGACTCAAGCTTTTAAAACTAAAAGGTCTTATATGTCAAATAGAAAAGGAATGTCTCACATGACTCAACCTTCCTTGACATAAAGGCTAAAATTCAAACTGAGAAGCTCCAACCTAGACATGCTTATATGTACACTAGATATAACACTCCTAAGCATGCTACACAATCACTACACAATAGACAATGTAATTGTTAATGCATGCCTCACACTCCTCCTTTGACATAAAAAAAACCTTAGGAAACCCACACAACCATAACACAAAAGGCATGTCTCATACATTAGGAAATCATATACACCTAAAATAAATAGATTTTCCAATGTTGAATGTTTTTATTGCATGACCAAAGGTCACACTAGCAATGTGTGCTTCTATAAAAGACTACACTTGCAAATTCTTCCTTTGGACTACTTTGAGACTAACCAACCTAGACCAACAAAGGTTTGGGTTCAAAAGAATGTTTAAATTATATTATGTAGATGTGCTTGAAGTTCAAAAGAATAAAAAGTAAGTGGTACCTTGATAATGGATGTTCAAGACACATTATGAGAGACAAAGAGCAATTCAACAAGCTTAATGCTAAGGATAGAGGTCATGTCACTTTTGGGGATAATGCCAAAGGAAAAATTGTAGGCAATGGAGAAATTGATAACCCTCAATCCTTATATATTCATCATGAGTTACTTGTTGATGGTCTTAAGCATAACTTACTTAGCATTAGTTAATTATATGACATAGGAAATAAAGTCACTTTCTATCCTAGAAATGGCTTTGTTATTAACTTAGATTATGATAAAGTAATTTTTAGTGGTGGATGGGTTAATAATGTCTATCTTATTGACTTGAACAAAGTTGATAACAAAGACATTAAATGCTTAATGTCTATTTCCCATGACACATAGACTTGGCATAAAAGATTAGGACATGTAAATTTTAAGCTCTTGGATGATCTTAGTAGACATGAACTTATGGTTGGATTACCCAAACTTAAGTTCACCAAGGATAAGCCTTGTGATGCTTGTCAAAAGGGAAAGCAATCAAAATCTTCCTTTAAACTCAAAAATGTAGTATCCACTTGTAGGCCTCTTAAATATATTCACAAGGATTTATTTGGTCCTATTAGAGTTGCTAGTATTAGTGGCATGCACTATGCATATGTTCTAGTTAATGATTACTCTAGATACACTTGGATGTGTTTTCTTGCTCATGAAAATAATGCCTTTAAAGCTTTTTTTCAAAAAGGGTTTAAAAAGAACAACGTTTTTGTATTTCAATTATTAGAAGTAATCATGGAACCGAATTTCAAAATGAACTCTTCAAAACCTTTTATAATGAAAATGGTATTTCACACACTTACTCTTCTCCTAAAACGCCTCAATAAAATGGGGTTGTTAAAAGAAAAAACAGAACTCTAGTAGAAATGGCTAAAACAATGCTTCATGAGTATAACTTACCTTTATACTTTTGGATGGAAGCCATTAACACCTCTTGCTATACAAAAAATAGAGTATTTAAAAGACCAATTTTGAATAAAATTTCTTATGAGCTTTGGAACAATAGGAAACCCAATATCTTATGTCTTAGAGTATTTGGTTGTAAGTGCTTCATATTAAACACTAAGCACAATCTTGAGAAATTTGACTCCAAAGCTGATGAAGGAATTTTCCTAAGCTATGCTACCACTAGCAAAGCATATGGAGTCTTCAACAAAATAACTCTAGTGGTTAAAGAGTCAATACATGTTGTATTTGATGAATCTAACCCACTTAATCCTAGAAAGGATGTTTGTAGTGTTGATGATGTTGTAAATGAGTTTTTGGACCTGAACCTTCAAGAAGATTATACAAACAAGCTCTTGGAACTTGAAGCTCCAATTAAGGAAGAAGTCCTTTAACTCACATTAAAGGAGGAACTTCCCAAAGATTGGCAATTCAAGAAAGCACATCCTCAAGACCTTATCATTAGTGACACTATAATAGGGGTAACTACTAGATCTCAACTCAAATCCATTGTTAATTTAGCCTTTATATCTCAAATTAAGCCCAAAAATGTTGATGATGCCTTGAGTGATGAATTTTGGGTCCTTGCTATACAAGAAGAGTTAAATCAATTTGAGAGAAACAAGGTTTGGACCTTAGTTCCTAGACCTAAACATCATCCTATTATACACACCAAATGGGTGTTTAAAAATAAGATGAATGAACAAGGTATCATAACTAGGAACAAAGTTATACTAATAGCTAAAGTTTATAATCAAGAAGAAGGCATTGACTATGATGAAACCTTTACCCCTGTTGTAAGTTTAGAAGCTATTAGAATGCTAATTGCATTTGCATCTTACATGGATTTTAAACTCTTTCAAATGGATATCAAAAGTGTATTTTTAAATAGTTTCATTGAAGAGGAAGTTTATATTGAACAACCTCTGAGTTTTAAAAACTTTGAACTTCCTAATCATGTGTTTAAGCTTTCAAAAGCATTGTATGGATTGAAGAAAACTCCTAGAGCTTGGTATGATAGATTGAGTAACTTCTTGTTAGAGAAAGATTTCTCTAAAGGAAAAGTTTACACGACTCTATTCATAAAGAAATCTAAGCATGATTTACTTATTGTGCAAATATATGTTGATGATATTATTTTTGGTGCTACTAATCATTTCTTGTGTGAGGAATTTTCTAAGTTGATGCAAGGAGAATTTGAGATAAGCATGATGGGTGAGCTTAAGTTCTTCCTTGGATTTTAAATCAAGTAATGTAAGGATAGAATCTTCATTAACCAAACTAAGTACATAAAGGACATTCTCAAGAAGTTTGGGATGGAAGGAGCTAAAGCAAGCAAGACTCCTATGAGCACCACCACCAAACTCACTATAGATGAGAATGGTAAACCAGTTGATGAAAAGCGATATAGAGGTATGATTAGATCCCTTCTTTACTTAATCGCTAGTAAACCAAATATAATGTTTGCAACATGCTTATATGCTAGGTTCTAATCATGTCCTAAAGAATCTTATTTAACTGCCCTTAAGAGAATCTTCAAATATCTTAGTGGATCAATACATTTAAGACTTTGGTATCCTAGGAATTCAAGTTTTAACTTAGTAAGCTATTTAGATGCGGACTTTATCAGTAGCTTGTTAAATAGAAAAAGTACATCCAAAACTTGCCAATTCATAAGAAATTGCCTCATCTCTTGGTTTAGTAAAAAATATGTCTCAGTTGTCTTATCCACCGCTGAAGCCGAATATATAGCGGCTAGTTGTTATTGCTCACAAGTATTATGGCAAAGACAAAAACTAAGGGATTATGGCATCATTGTTGATCATATTCCTATAAAATGTGATAATACAAGTGCTATTAACTTAAGCAAAAATCCAATCCAACACTCTAGAACAAAGCACATTGACATTAGACATCATTTTCTTAAGGATCATGTTTAAGAAAGTCATATTAACCTCAAGTTTGTGGATACTAATCACCAAGTAGCGGACATCTTTACTACGCCTCTTAGTGAAGATCGAAAGAACTTCATTAAGTACGAACTTGGAATACTGGATGGTGCTAGTCTCACTTAATCTCTTTATGCATTTCATTGTTAATTTCCTTAAATGATGTTATGTTGAGTTCTTGTGACCCTTATATAGTTAATTTTTGCTTCCTAAATTTTTTATTATTACTCATCCCTTGCATAAAATTTTCTAATAATTGTATATTTGTTTATTTGGATATTTATGAATTTATTATTATTCTTGGTTGGTAGGATATTGATTATTTTGCCTACTTGAATTTTTACTAGCTATAGGTGATTTTCTTCTATTTTGCTATTTAATAATTAATTATTAAAATTAATTCAATTAATTAATTATTCAAAATTAGCAAAAATTAAAATTTCCATGAAATTTCACATTTGCATGCTCAATTATCTATAATTCAAACCCCTTTTCATTTTAAATTTACTTCACATTTTTCATTAAGTACTTTTAGACTCAATTGCCATAATTTTTGGATGTAATTGATACACATGTCAAAACATCAAGGGGCTCTCGACATTTTTGCCACGCCTAGCCTGTCCGGGCCATCCGCCTCTGGGCCCCTCACGTAGTGAGCATGGCTTCCTCCAGCCCATTGCCTCCCTGCCTTCCTTGAGTGGGCCATGACGGTAGCCCAAGCCTGCTACTCCTGGCTCCATCAGACTTGCAAAAAAAATTTTCTCCTTTTTCTGACATTTTGCCCGTTTCTTCTGGCCATTTTACCGTTTCACATACATTCCTTCATTCCCAAAGCCAACGTACCCTTTCTTTTTTTTACACATTTTCTTTCCTTCAAATTTTCACTCCATTTTTCTTGTTTATTTAAACCCTCATTTTACCTTCCTTTCACTCACTTAACACCTCAATTCTTCACTCTCCTTCCTTCACTCTCCTTCCTTCACTCAAGTCCTTCAACTATAATTTTTTTTTTCTCATTAGTCTTATTATTATTACTATTATTACTATCCTTTTACTTATTCCTCTTTTTCTTTTTTTATTATTCCTTTGTATTTATCATCATCATCATCATCATCATCATTATTATTATTATTATTTATCCTTTTTCCTCCACTACTTACCATTACCACTTCTTGTTCTTTATTTTTCAATCCTTCATTTTTTTTATTTCTATTTTTATTTATTCCTTTTTTTTTTTTTTCTCTTTTTCCATTCCATTACACCATCTCCCAAATTTTCTTATGGCCCCTAAAAAATCCTCCAAAACTCAAGCCTCCTCTTCAAGAGCACAAACCTCAACTCTATCACCTCCTCCAAGAAGAGCTACCAAAGAACATTCAAGATCCACTCTTCCCATCTATTATAACAATACTCAAATTCGTTCAAGAACACAAGCTTTCTCATAAAGAAATTTAATTCCTTCAAGATACATGTGCAAAACCACTTTTGAAGAGCTTGGATGCCTTAATGAGGTGATCACTCTCCTTAATAGGGTAGGTCTCTCTACTATTGCATTTTGATATTCACCCTACATGTCCTCAACTGGTTGTTGAATTTCTCTCAACTTTTTTCCTTAGAACTCACTCTTTTGATGCTAACAATCCCTTAAATAGCATAAGATTCAAATTGGGAGGGAATGATAGATTCTTGACCGCCTAAGATTTTGATGCTTTGTTTGGGTTCACTCAAGGCGGCCTCTCACAATTTGACACCACTTAGTCACCCCATAATTTTTGGCTCCACCATTACAAACCCAATACTTCTAGCTTTCATGCCAGTTATTCCAAATCCTCTTCCATTCAATCCAAAGCACTTTGGTACATTCAAAGGTTTCTTGCTTTTTCTATTAATGCAAAAGGCCAAAGTCATGAGTCTATTTCCTTTGAAGACCTCTTCCTCCTTCATTGCATGGTTGATAATGAAACTATTAATATGGGTAAACTCATTCAATGGAAATTATGGTTGCTTAATGATAGTGTTTCGAGAAACTTGTATGTAGGAGGGTTTATCACTAAAATTGCCATCCATTTTACATCAATCCCACCTCTCTAGAGTCTTATCCTTCCACTTTTCTTGACAACACCTTTATCAAGAATTCTCAACTCTTTAAGAAGGTTTATAACTTGTGGTTTTGGAAAAAGGAAGAAGTGCCTCAAGCCATGGATAACGAGCTTACACAATATTTTGATGAGATTGATCATACCACCTCTCACGAAACAAAGGCAATAAAAGCACCACCTCTCGCTCATTAAAGGATAAGAACTAGGAGTGCAAGATCCTTATGTGGTGCTCAAGCTTATAATATTGAGCCTCCATAGGTTGGTGACATGTTTGATTATATGTCATTAATGGAATTCAACTTCAATGCTTGTTTTGATCAAGTGGAAACTCACTTCAATAACCACTTTTATCAAGTGGATAACCACCTCACTCATTTGCAATATGATGTCCACTATTTATATGAGCAACAAGGCTATCAATGCCAATGGGCACCTTTCTCACATCCCCTATCTCAAGGAGACAATGTAGCTCAAGGTCCTAGTGGTGATGGAGATAATCAAGCCTAGTGTCTTTAGCCCTTCCTTTCTTTTCATGCATTCCTCTCATTTTTCTGTTTTTCTTCTTTTAAATTTCATGGACTACATGCTTCTATGCTTATGTTACTATTCTTGTACTTAGAATGCTTGTTCATCATGTCCTCTCTATTTATTTTACATTTTTTTTCCTTTGACAAAAAGAGGAGAAGAATGAGACCTTAAACGATGCCTTAATGACTTGGATATTTAAAATTTGTTTTCATGACCTTACTTTAATATGCACACTTAACTATTTTTCTTTGAATATACATTTAATTGTCATATACATTTGAATTAATGACTTGAATAATTGATGGTTACATTTGTGTGCATATTTAATGCTCCATTGAATTATTTGGATGATCGAGACACTTATGTCTTTAAATGTAATTATTTCTTAACCACCCAAGCATATATTACGGGGGAGAATATTAAGAATCTTGAAACCCTTAATATATGTTTAAGGGGGAACATCTACACACACTTGCACTTATATTTTTTAATCATTCAAAATTGTTTGTCATAGTCAAAAAGGGGGAGATTGTTGAACATTTGCATGATCAAATAATAATCCATTCTCATTTGATGATCCTCTCTTAAGTGTGATTATAAGCATAGGTACCAAATTGCACTCAATGAAAGCAAAAATAATTTGACCAAGCCTTGGAACATGTTTGAGAACATTTGAAACATAATTGAAACTTTCAAAGACCCTTACACATGTCTTATAAAGCATTTGAATTGAACCAAGTCGAAAGGAGTGTAATCAGAGGCAAAATGGATAAGTTTTAGTGAGGACAATCTACACTCACGGTCTACGCTCACAACCCATGTCTGACCATGAGCGTCCGTGAGCAAAGTTCCTAATATGCTCACAGACTATGCTCATGACCATGACCTGACCCTAAGCATAGCCAACAGACAATTATGCAAGTAACGGTCATATTTTTCAACGCTCACGACCTAGACCCTACACTCACAACCATGAGCATCTGAATTGCTGTAAAAGCTGAAAATGCATTAAATGAAGAAGAAAGAGGTTGGGGATGAATTTAATGGCTTCCAACAACTATTTTTCACTCTCCAACTATAAATTGAAGACATAAAACTTCATTTAAGAAGTTACACAAGTTGATTGAACAATTAATCTCTTTAAACAATTTTCTCCACACTTAAAATTCTTAATTATTTTGAGTGTTGATTGTGTGCTAGGTTAGCTCTCTTCTTTATCTTCTTTCTTGGGTTTAAAGAGGGAAATAAGGAGTTAATGCTAGTTGTTTAGGTTCAAGTGTAGCCTCAAAACACTTGTGATTGATTGTTAGTTAGAATTTAATCTTCTAAAACTCATTTTGTTGTAAAGGTTAGAGTTAAGCCATAAAACTCTTGTAAACTCAATTTAGACTAATAAGATTGGAGTGGGTGTTAAAAGAATAAGTTAAATGAAGACGTAAATTTAAATTGTGAATCGAACTCCTTAAATATTGTTTTGTTGAATTCTTCTTTTGTCATCTTATATGTACTCTCATTTAATTCTTGATTAAGCCTTAATTTTCTTTTAAATTCCAATTTGTCCTATTGAACCGTCTAGGCCTATTTCAATTTCCTTGTCATAGTATTATATTATAGTATATTTAAATTATCATAATTTTTTATCAGACAAAGATTTTATTTTGGTATTGTTAATTGTAAGATGCACAATTAATAGAGTTTCTTATTTTTTATAATTAATTATGCGAGAAACAATCTAGAATAAAATGGTAATTAATGGAACGGAACCAAGCTCTGAAATTATATATATATATACACACACACATACATACTCAGGAGTTACAACAATTTGCATAAGCTGAACTAAGGTGAAGGTCAAGCTAGCTAAATCAATTTCTTCCTTATTGATTTGTACAATCCAAAGCTTACTTTCTTTCTTTTCATATATCAACTCTTTTTTAGCTGATCATACATGGACACCATCATACCTTTAGAGGTAAAAAGCATCATCTACGAAGATCATCTACCAAGATATATATATATTTATATACATATGCTCATGCATGTATATATGTATGTTTTATGCCATATATATATAGTTTCTTGAATCTTGAACGATATTAATTGGCTAAATCAAACTGCAGGAATTTCCAACAAGTTTAAAAGCTATAAATAGATGGAAGAATTTATTATGTATGTCCCCAAGAACCCAAGAACATCAAGGTTCTAATAGGGTCTTCTGCGCGGTAAGTACTCCAGTTTCGTCTCTCGTTTTCTTTTGAAAACCAAAGCATACCATTGTTATTATTAATATTAACGATAGAAGTAGATGTAGCAATATTATTGTTTCCCTTACCAACATAACCATTTCTTGCAGATTCATAAGCCAGCTTCAGCTTCTCTCCGAAAGTTCTCTTCGAGTACTCATGAGAACCATCGTTGGAGAGGCTGCTGTTAGGCTTCATATTATCTTTTGATCTGCCTAGCTTCGTTTCTATGGTGTTTATATTTATGAAGCTAAGATATTAGCATTCAAGAAGAGGTTTGCATAGCTATATATAGAGCAAGAAAAGGCATAATTAAAGAAGAATGGCGGTGCTTTAGCGCAGTGTGGTGTCTTATCGTTTCTTGTCTTTTTGTTCTGATAGGCTCAGGATTCCTGCTATTCTTGTTGGAATACAGATCAGCTCAACAGTTGATATTGTGACCTAACCTTTTTTTTTTTTTGCTTTAATTATTAAGATGTATCTTAATTTCTTTTTACTCATTATTGTTTCTTATCTCTCTCTTCATTTTTTTTTTTCCTCCATTCTTTTTCCTTTGATTGGGTTTCAGCATTATTTGTTTTTTTATTATAAGACCTTTCGGTATTCGAAATATCATAGTACTTTATTAATCTGAATTTTCCTTAAAATATACCTTGAAAGGTAGTAAAAATCTACTTTAAGAGTGGTAAATAAAATATTTTTAACTTTTTTTTAAGAAAAACTAATAATAAAAATAAAATAACACTAATAATAGTTGGAATCAACAAGTAGTTTCATTTGGACGATATTTTTTAACTCAAATGATTAATGATAGTTATATTAAATTCTTATTTTTATAATTTTATTTAAATAAATTAAATTAATTGGATTTCATTAAATTTTATACAACGCTGATTTTAAAAAAATAATTGACGTTGAAAATATGGACAATATATATAATTGAAGAATATTTTAAGGAGCCAATTTTACATGGTGGGGCAACAAGTGGCGATGGGGCAAAAGAACCGATGGATTTTAGTGTCATTGGAGTGACATGTGGAGTTGAGAATCCACCCAAAATCTTACTTTTCTTTTTTTCTTTTTTTTAAGCCTGTCTCTCGTTCTAGCTCTAGCCACAGTTTATAAACCGTCGATTCACAATTTTAAGATCAGTAGAACTGAAACTAAGAATAGAACCGATTTAAGGCCAATTCAAAAATTGGTCAATTTTAATTTCAATTTGGATTCAAACTTGTTAATTTCAATTTTAAATCGATTCAATTTGTTATAATTTTTTTTATTATATAAAGTTAAAATAAAAATTTATTATGATATTTTAATAAGTTATTTTTTAATTAAAAATAAAAATTATATTTATTTTAAACAGTTAATTTAAAATAAATTAACTAGTTAATTTTAGATTAAAAAATTCAAAAAGATAGAAATAAAATTATTTTATGTTTTATATATATATATAACTTGAAAATATTTATATTATATATATTTAGAAAAAATTAAAGGGTTTGAATTAAAAATTAAATTATAAAAATAAATTGAAAATTATAACTGATTTTGATTTGAGATTAAAAAATTTTAAAAAAATTAAATAATATATATATTAAAATTACCGATTCGGAATCGGAACCTGAACTGTCAGTTCACAATTTCATTTAGGGAGGAATCGATCCTGAATTGGTCCTTACACAATTTCAAATTTGTTTAGCTCCAATTTTGATTAGATTTTAATCTAGTCGATTTCAATTCCAGTTTAGAGTCTAAACCGGTCCATGACCAAACCTACTTATATCCCCTTAAAGAGAATTTTAATTATAACTATTATTATCATCTATTATATATATATCTATCACTACTACTACTATTATTATTATTATATAAAACCTAATGTGTATTAGGCATGAACATTTTTAGTTCAAGACATTGACAATACTAAAATGTGATCGTGAAACCTTTTTATTTAGGTGTTTCTGTTTGAGCCATCCCATTCAAACTTCATTAGCAAATCCATGCAAAATCTAATTAATAATAAAAGAATAAAATTAATTTAGTATAAATTCATATCTTACTCATCTACTAAAATATGAAGAAAAAAAAATTAATACATAAGTATCACTCCTTAATCTAAAAAAAAAATTGAAGAAAAGACAAACTTTTCTCAATTTTTTTGAAAAATGCTAAAATTTATAAAAGCAAGTGTAATTGGATCACAAATTCGAATAGAACAGCGCGTAACACCTTTATTCGTTTTACATGTATTTGGAATCTCTTTAGATCATGGAACTAAAATGGTTGTGCCATGTGTGTTTGAGGTGAGCTTTGATTCCAAAATTGAGGAATATATGTTCTGATAGGAACTGCAGTAATAAGAGGAATAATTGTATTAATCATCTTAATGATTCAAATTATAGATATTATAAGATAAAAATATGAATTCGATGTCAAACTTCTCTCAGTAAAAAAAATTATTAATTTATTTATTTATGCCATGAGCCGATAAATAGGATGCCATTTTGTTCACAAAAAAAAACACACCACCCTCACCCTGTTCCAATCCCAACTTTTACCAGATGAGCTGCAAGTACAAGTTCAAGAGTCGTTTGCAAGTTAAAATGACTCTTCTGTGCTTGGAATGGTCGATCATCTATTTTTGTCCCTTCTTCACCATATATGCTTTTTTTTTTTTTTTACACTAAATTAGGTTAATTTATCATATTGACTATGACCCGTTAAAATAATATATATTTAAAATTTATATATGAAAAAATAAATATTAAATTTTTTTATAAATTTATTTAATTTAAACGTTAAAATAGTTAAAAATTATTCGGAGTGCATCAGAAAAAATAAATAAAAAAAATTCAAAATTCGATGAGAATTCCATAACTCATTTTGTTTACGCAACTTCATAGCTTAAGCCCACTGATTTTCTTGGCCCAATGCTTTGGCACCAACTGGACTGCCAAAGCTGGTTCATCAAGTTTTTTGAACAACATTTTTGGGTTGATGTTGATGGTAGTAGCCCTAAACACTTTTTCATTTTGGGTTAATGACGATGGGCTAAAATAACCTTCTGATAATTTATACGGAAAATTACACCTGCACGGTTTTTGTAAAATAATTTTGAAATTATAGTTTTTTTTTTCATGCATATCTTTTTTTCTTTTCAATTTTACTTTTGATAACTTGTTTCTGGAATTTTTGAACTGAAACCCTACAAGTGACCAATAAAGAGTAAGGTAAGAGGTAAAGAGAATTCCCACAAACTCTTCAATGCCTAAGTTAGAAAATATATAGAGAAAGAGAGTTTAGAAAGATAAAGGGAGCAAAGAGTATAAGAGAATAAAATAAATGAAAATGAGAGATATGAGGTCTTATTTATAGAGATAGTGATGCTCAAACCTAAGAAGAATAGGATTTCTCTTTGATGAAAATATTATACCTACTAGAAGAGTGTTTCTTCTTAGCCGGAAGTCTCTTTAATTGGAAATTTTTTCCTATTTGTCTTAGATGTCCTTCTCTTGCAAGCAACCCTGTATAGGAAATAAAAACCTTAATTAGATAGGAATATACATATGGGGTATCAAGAGTCCCCTCCAAAAATATATTCAGATATTTATGTTCAATGTGTCCAAGTTTGTAAGGTAAGAAAAAACATCACTACATTTGACATGGAAGGGTGAACTGATGTGGCTAGCCTCAGTCATAGGAAAAGATGAAGCTTGGTACTGAGTCTTGAGATCATCATATTAGAATGTCAGGGAAGTGCCAGTTGGACTTGAGTGACCTGTAATAAAAATGCTTAGTATAAGGGATTAACTAGCCCATATGGCAACAACGTAGCGGAACCAGCCGTCGTTGGAGTTTTGATGCTCGGTGCATTAAAAGTATGGCTCGAGTGCCATATAGTTTTGGTGCATTAGAAGCGCGGCTCGAGTGTCAAACCTCAATACTATAAAAGCAACTTGAGGGTGTCAGCTTCAATCACTAGACCTAGATGATCGAGGCTTAGATGCTCGGTGCTCGGACTTAATGCTTATATGCTTAAAATATCAGTACTATAAAAGCAACCTGAGGGTGCCAACTTCAGTCATTGGAAAAAGATGATTGAGAGATAAATGCTCAGTACTAAGACTCGAGGCTTACATGCTTGGAACCTCAATAATATAGAAGCGACCTGAGGGTACCAGCTTCATTCATTAAACTCAAATGATCGAGGCTTAAGTGCTCGATGCTAAGACTTGAAGCTTATATGCTCAGAACCTCAGTACTATAGAAGTGACATGAAGGTGTCAGCCTCAATCACTGGACTTTAGAATCTCAGTGCATTAAAAGCACAGCCTGAGTGCCGATGGAGGAGACAACTAGCAGCGAGAGGAGTGGGATTAGCAACCGCCATGTCTTTTCATTTTCCTTTAAATTTTGAATTGTATAACTGTCATGTCTATTCATATGTCAGAAGATGAGACATTCCAATTGCCATAATAATAACTACTCGATTAGTATATCTTTCTCATTTTCGAAATTGCCTTTAATGCTATGATAGATATAAAAATGTTCATGAGGGAAATAATGGTTGTTCCAGAATCTTCTGATGTGCTTTAAATAGATAAGACCCATTCATTTATTGAATTTTTCACTTTTCATTTTGGCTTCGTTCCTTGTTAATTTTTCTTTTGCGCGTCCCAAATATTTCTTCACTAAGCTTACATCCTTCTTTCTGAGTGAATTTTCTTTTTTCCTTCATATTCTTCTTCTTTTATTTACTGAATAGGATTCATGGCTCCACAAGAGCAAGTTAGCTTTAACTGGTTTGTCTCTAGGATAGATGAGGAGATGTTAAAATGGCACCGGAGACATTTTAGTATTCCTGCAGACTTCACTCTGCACACTGTAGATAAGAACTTCAAAGCCCATACTCCTATGCTAGGTCTTGATAGATTAGTGGTGTACTTTGATCAGTTGGAGTGGGGATTAAAGTTCCAATTAGACCCTTTTGTTAGGAGCTTTCTAAATAGGTAAAACATAGCCCCTGGGCAACTTCACCCGAATAGTTATGGGATCTTAACCGGCTTTATAGAGTTGATGCATGAGGAAGGTAGAGAGCCAGACCTAGATGTCCTATGATAACTTTATAGTTTGAATAAGAAAAAAAGAGAGTTTATGTTCTCTCTATCAAATATTTTGAACCATAGCCTCTTCGTCAAGCTTTTAAATCTCTATAAGAAGTGGAGACATAGGTTTTTTATTATTGAAAACCATTTAAACTTTGTAAATATCTGGTGGATGTGGTATGATAGCTACCATAAAGTGATAACAGGGATACAAAGATGGTTATGAGGCTTCATCTTCATGGCATAGTCAATGCCAGATCTGCCAAAAAATTATTTAGAAGATATCTTCGGAGAGTCTGTCCTGACCGCATACAACTCAGTGGTAAGTTTTAAAATTTTAAAGATATCATTCTGACTTCCATTTTTTCCTTTTTATTTGTAAATGGCTGACTTTTTTAGCCTTTACAGACGGGATTCAACTTATAGATGATGAATTAGAGGCTCAAGAGGACATGCAGATCTCTTCTCCCATATTTGAGCCTTTTCTTCCAAAGGTCTTAACTAAAACCACACCCCAATAGAAATTGAAATCCATGGCTGAGTCTTTCGAGGTAGAAAAGTCTGAGGGGCAGAAGAAACGAACCTTAGATAGAGACTCGGATGCTAAAGAGCTGTGTGAAGAAGTCTTCGTTAAGTGCCTAAAATTGTGTAGGTATCCAGATATGAAATCTTGGATCTTGAATAAGATGAAGCTTTTGAGTGTCTTGAATACTCAAGTGAGGGACCAATATTCCAAGTCTTTATAACTTCTAGCAGATATCTAACATTGGATGGATATGGACAAAGAGGAGTTGTACAACTCCATGATCGGGCATTCATTGGAGGTATTTGTCTTTTGTTTTGTTCACTTTGTGCTCATATGTTTCAAAGTTAATAAAGTTTGTCTCTCCTTTCAAATGACTTAAGCTTTGATGCTAGTAAAGGATAACTATTATTATCTCAAAAGTTAGTACAACTTGAAGGAGACGAAGGTTGGCACTATAGCTATCAATTTTAAAAAGAAATTGGAAAACGTGAAGGCCACATTAGAGCTCTGCCAAACCAAGCACACAGAGGTGAGATATAAGGTTGAGGTGAGCCAAAAGAGGGTAGAGGAGTTGGAGCACAACCAAGCTCAACTAACAGCAAAAATTGAAGAGCAAGATTTTTGGATTATGACTTTAGAGGAGAAGCTGGCTGAAGTTGAGAAATCCTATAAAGATGATAAAAAAAGCTATCAAAACATGGTTGAGGGATTTCTCAAAGCGTACAAGTTCGAATGTCAGAGAGTCTTGCTTGGCCAAAACCTAAATCTGGACTTCTAAGAGTTGGATAAAATAATGCTCGCCAATCTGACTAGGAGTGCCACCAAAGAGGATGCTCTAAGTAAGGCTTCTTCCAAGAAGTCGAAGAATCCTAAAAAATCAATCAAGACTACCGCTGATAAATCATCTATTAAGCAACCAAAGGATTCAAGGCCTGCTTGGGAGATGTTTGCCAGTGCTGTCTCCGCTGGATCTGATCCAGCCTTAGTGTCTGAGACTAGTGATACAAGTCTTATTTGCTTATACTCAATTGTAAATTACTTAGTTAATAATCTTTTTTTAATTTTTGGAACACTCTATAATACAACATTTCTACTAATAAATGAAGTATTTTATTTTTTAAAATTTTGATTACATTTATTAATAATATTTTTAGAGACTATCCAAGTTCTAATATTGCTACAACTCTTTTCCTTATCTATCCCTGATCTTGTACTCCCATTTGGTTGTCTTCTCGGTGACTTGATAGGGACCTTCCCAGTTAGGTCTGAGCTTGCCTGTGCTGGAGTTACCTTTGCCAATGTTAGCTTTTCTAAGAACCCAGTCTTTGACTTTAAAGTGTTTAGGCCAGATATACTGATTGTGATCTTTAATGGCCTTCTGCCTCTGAGCTTTTATGACAATAGAGCCCGATCTCTCTCTCTCATTTCTTTAAGTAAGTGCAGACATATTTATGCATTAATGTTATTGACTTCCTGATCCAAATCCTCATTAACCTGGTAACTCACTAAACCAATCTTTATCAGGATTACCGCATTCATCCCATAAATTAGTCTGAAGGGCGTTTCTTCAGTAGAGGTTTTGGGTGTAGTCCTATAGGCCCAAACAATATTATTGAGTTTGTCGACTCAATTTCCCTTCTTTTTACTAAGTCTTTTCTTTAGCCCTTACATGATGATTCTATTGGTGACCTCTGTCTATCTGTCCGTTTATTTGCAGATAAGCTACTAAGGTAAACTGGAGCTTTATTATAAAATCTGAATAAAAATTTCTGAACTTCTTATTGTTGAACTACTTCCTATTGTCTGTTATCAAGGTATGTGGTATTTTGAACTTGTAAATGATTTCTTTCCAGAAAAAGTGTTGGATCCGAGCTTAAATGATGGTTGGTACAGCCTTAATTTTTTATCCACTTGGTAAAGTGGTTTATAGTCATGATTAGGAACTTTTTCTAAGAGGTTGAGGTAGGAAAAGGACCCAGGATGTCCATCCCCAATACTGTGAAAGGCCAAGGGCTCCCATTCGAATGTTGAGAGTGAGAAGGCTTATGGTTAAGGCGGGTAAGTTACTAATATTTATGGCATTCTTGAGTTAGTTTCTGAATATCTTGGGACATTGTGGGCTAATAGTATCCCTGAAATAATGCCTTTCTGACTAATGAATGATAAGATTTATGTGCTCTATAAATTTCTTTATGGATTTCCCTAAGCACATAATTTCCCTCTTTTGGTAATACACATTTAGACCATGGGTGTGAAAGAGACCTTCTGTAGAGTTTCCTATGGCAGATGGAGAAGTATGTAGCCTTTATCTTTAACTTCTGAGTTTTTAGCTTATCTTCAGGAAGTACCCCATATTCAAGATACAAAATGATCAGTTTTATCTACTCTACTACTTCCTATATGTTTATGATCTCTGGGTCCTTGATGCTTGGCTTTATTAGTGCTTTAGTGAGCTTAAGTTCTTTAAATGTCTAACTATCTTCGACTACTAATTTGGCCAGTAGATCAACTTTATAATTTTTGCTTTTGAAGATTTGGATGATCTCCCATTATCCTCCCTCTTGTTCGAGCTTCTTCAGGAGTTGTCTAACTTTCTTGACATACTTAATGATACTTGGGTCCTTAATATGGAATGTCCCTTTAACTTAGTTAACCACTAGTTGTAATATTTTTTTTAGAAGGAAGTTAGATCTTATGATGATTAAATTAGCCTAAAAATAGTGCTGGAGTTTACAGGATGTGTGGATGATAGCCATAGCTAACTTATCCAGTTTAGGATACAGAATTTTTAAACCTCTGAGTATCTTACTGATATAGTATACTAGACTTTGTTGACTTCCTTCTTCCTTCACTAGTGCCAAAGTAATTGACTCTTAAATAATGGAGAGGTATAAGTACAGTGTTTCTCCGGGAATTAGCTTGCTAAGTAGAGGTGGTGAGGATAAGAATTTTTTGATGTCTTCAAAAGTTAACTGGCATTCTTTATTCCATACAAACTTCTTACAATTTTTCAAGACTTGAAAAGTGGTAGACACCGCTTGGTCGAACAAGAGATAAAATGCCCTAAGGCTGTTATTCTAGCATTTAGCTTTTACAACTCATTGATTATTGTTAGAGCTTTCATTTTAAGGATGGCCTCCATCTTTTCTGGGTTAGCTTCGATTCCCCTGTGGGATATCATAAATTCTAGGAATTTGCCTGCCTTTACTCTAAAAACACACTTCTCTAGATTTAGCTTGATTTGGTATTGGTTCAATGTTTGAAAGGTTTGGTTGAGGCCAACGGAATGCCACTCTACATGTTGGCTCTTAATGGTGATGCTATCCATGTATACCTCTATATTCTTTCCAATTTGATCATGAAACACATGGTTCATCAGTCTTTGATATGTTACTCTGGCATTCTTAACCCAAAGGGCATAACTTTATAGTAATAAAGACCCTTATAGGTGATAAATGACATCATTTTCTGATCTTCTTTCTTCATTGGTATTTGATGGTACCCTTCTACAGCATCCATAAAGCTATATAAGCAGTGACTGGCAATGGAGTCTACTAGTTTATCTATCATTAGTAATAGATAGCTATCTTTAGGGCATGCTTTGTTGAGCTTGGTATAATCCATACACATCCTATAGTTTCCACTGGACTTCTTCACCAGCACCACGTTAGCCACCCATTTTCTATTTGTGACTTCTTTGATAAATTTGGCTTTCAATAACTTCTTAGTTTCTTCCTCGATTATCTTCTGCCTTTTATACGCGAAGGACCTCTTTTTTTTAACAACTAGCTTTACTCCTAATTTGATGTTCAAACTATGTAAGGCAATCTAAGGACCTACTCAAATGATTTAAATGCTTAAGAGGCAAAGTTGTTTGAATGTTTAATAAGGACCTCACTTATTCCGCTCTTGACTTCGCTATTGAGCTCATTGCCAATCCTTACCATCTTTCCATTGGTGATCTGTAATGTTTGAACCTCATCAACTGGCTTAGGGTTAGCTCCTTGTTTCTCCATTTCCTAGGATTCTAAGGGGAATGCCTCCATCTAAGGTCTGACTGCCATCTAGTAGCATTCTCTGGCCATGTGCTGGTCCTTGTGAATTGTGAGGGCTCGGCCTTCAATAGGAATCTTCATGGTCAGATGCTAGATACTTGTGACTGCATCAATCTCATAAAGTACTAGTCGGCCTATAATGTCATTGTATATGAGTGGAAAATCCACCACATTGAACTAAGGCTTAACCGTTTTCATTTCTCCAGTATCTCAGTCTCCAAATTCTAGACTCAGCTTTGCTAATCCCACTGGTTGTGTGGTTCCTCCGCAAAAGCTTGTAATGGGATTCTGGATAGCTTTCAAATTAGTAACAAAACCTCCCATTATTTTTTAGGCATTCTAAGAGAGTGTATTAATTGTGCTCCTAGCATCATCAATCAACAGTCTTTTCATCAATTAATTATTAATGAAAGCGCTTACTACCAGTGCATCATTATGAGGGTGTTGAATATGTTTCCATTTTTTGGATCAAACATAATAGTCTAGTTTTGCTCAAGGGTGGACCCTTCTTCTCTGCGGCCTCTTCTCCTTGAATTCTCCGTTGATAATCATGTTTATAATATCTGCCATTTCATTCCAGGCTTTCTTTAGTTCTAGCCTATCCTTGTCTTAACCATCCATATCTCTGCTCACTCCAGATGTGTCGATGAAGTTGTTGAGTTTACCATTCTGCATTAATCTTTCAATGGCATTCTTCAATTCCCAACATGCCTAAATTTCATGCCCCTAATCTCGATGATATTAACAATGGCACTTAAAATGGTGGCCAGATTTTTCTAGGTTTCCAATTTTCATTTTCGGCCTATATATGTTCTTGATTTTTTTGAGCTTCGATTTTAATGATTCAAGCTTACTTCCTTCACAAAGATTGATCCTAGTAGCTCAATCTACATACTTTAATTTTTGTGGAATTTTTTTGATTTTTGTGAATTTTTTATTATTTTATTAATATTTTCTAATTTTAGTAAATTAATTAATTAATTAAATTATGAAATTGTGATTTATGGTTTTTATAGGTGTTAAAATGAATTTTAGAAATTTATTTGTAATTTTTGTGATTTTTGTATAATTATTATGAATTCATTTAGTTTAGGTGATTTTTAGAAAACTAGGTTAATTATGTATTTTGTTGAAATTAATTGGTTAATTAAGTATAATTATTGATTTTATTGAATTATATGTTGAGAAATTAATTTTTGAGTAATTATATTATTTTTAGTGAATTTTTGAATAATTATAGTGTATTATGTGAAATTATATATAACAAGGAGTATTTTGGTAATTTGGTACTAAATTGGTTAAAAATTTAGTTTAATTGGTTTTAATAGTTATTTGAGGTATAAAAATGATTTTTATAAATTATTTAGTATTTTTAACTAATTTAAACTATTTTTCGTAAATTATTTTCAAATTATATATAATATACTATTTTTCTAAATAAATGAGTTTTTATCGATTTTTAATATGTTTTAGGGTTAATTGGAGTTTTAAAATGTATTTTGGTCAATATTTATGAATTTATCGAGAATTATCGATTTTTAATAATATTTTATTAAAATTATGGTTTTGTTGTAATTATCAGTTAAATAATTATTTTCAGTATTTTAAATATCTAATTTGTTATATTTTGATTATTAATGAGCATTTTCAGTATTTCTGGAATTTTCATGTGTTCTGTGCTTACCTCGTGAATTGTGAACCTCAGTCGGTGGAATTATAGTTTGGGAGTTCGACCGAGGGATTGTGAGATTATTTTTACTCAAAGTGTGTTTCTTTGTAGGACCGGCTCTACTCTTTGAGTAGAGAGATGTCCGTTTTACAAGGGAGGTTCTGCCGAATTTTCGGTAGAATTCTCATAAAACGTGATATCCGGTTGAATTCCTATTTTGATTTTGTGTTCGGTATTTCTAGATCGACTCTCTAGAATTTCATTAGACTTATTTTAATTTCATATTGTCGTTTGTTTATTTAGTTGCACCGAGACCGAGGCCTAGTGGACCAGGCCCGTCAGACCCATCTCATGGAGCGCATAACTGTGAATTGTTATTTTATATATACGTGTTCTAGGATGCATGTTTTTAGAAATGTATGTTCTAATTTTATAAAATATGCATAAATGGTTTAATAATTGCTTAGGTATATTTTTGGTATATTTTAAATTAAATGCATGTTTTATTAATGAATTATTCTTAAAATATTTTTAGTATATTTATAGTTTATTTTATAATTAAATTGAATTTATTCGACGTATGTATACTTAAAATATACTTGATTGATTTTTGGTATATTTCTATAATATATATGGTTTATATTGTTATTTTAATTAATATCATGCATCATTTATTTTATGAATGTATGGATTTATTTAAAAATAAAGGATATCAATAGAACGTGCTACCCAGTGGGCAGCACTAGGACCGAGTACATACCGGTATGATGATAGATTTTAGGTTATATTACTAACCTATTTATGGATATTGATCGGATTGATTTGATTTAATGTGAGATGTGATTTGAGAGTGCGATTGCTGGAGCTCGGTTGACCAAGTGTTTCGGGGCCAATCATACTTACAGTCAGACTGCCAGAGCTCAGTTGACTTACTGTCTCGGGGCCAGTCAACTGTCCAAATGGAACGAGTGAATTTATTTGGAATAAGTGAGCCTGTATGGCTAGAGTGTTGTCTAATACTATTTTGAGGTTACGATCATTTAGGTTTCTATTTGATCCTAAATAAACGAATGTTATTTTCAGTATATATATATCAAATGATTTTGCTACATCTGTGTATATTTGCCTGTATATATATTTATGATACATATTATTGAATGTCTACATTTACCTGTATATATATTTATGATACATATTATTGAATGTGTGCATTGTCATTTAGCTATGTATGTGTATATATTATAACAATTTACTCAGTGAGGTCTAACTCCCCTCCGTTGATTATTTTTCAAGAGAGTCATCGTCTTCAGACCTCAGTAGCAGATCCTTACGCCAGATTTCTTCTACCCCGGATTTATTATGTAAACTGCTTACTTGATTTTATTTTGTATTATAGACACTGCAATAGTTGTTTTAGTGAGCAGTATGTATTATATATGTTTGAGATTTGTATTTTAAAGGATTGAAATGAAAATTTGTATTAAAAGATTA
Organism: Mallotus nudiflorus; assembly: GCA_947683625.1. NCBI lineage: Eukaryota > Viridiplantae > Streptophyta > Magnoliopsida > Malpighiales > Euphorbiaceae > Mallotus > Mallotus nudiflorus. Next base: position 1,126,629 of record CANTUR010000108.1, read on the forward strand.
TCTATATATGAGATGAGTTTGTTTATTTAAATGAGTTGGTGGATTATATTTATTGCATATGAGATTTTAATTTCCACTGTAAAATATTTTATTTATGTTATTATTATTGCTTGCTTTTATTTTATTTTAAAGGCTTGCTACGGGTTCCAGATTCGAAAGAATTCCCGTTCCCTAGCGCCAATCATGACCCCTGTTTTGGGTCGTGACACTAATTCCATCAAACTGGTCTAACTGCAACATCCTGAATTTGGTTAAAATTTTCATCAAGATTATTTTACTTACAAAGGGTGTCTTCCCTTCTATAATGCATTCATCTTCTATCCTTCGGCCCAGTACGAGCTTTATGCATGACCTCTTCAACCTTCTGAGCTAATTTCGAATCGTCAAAGGTCAGGATTGTCGAGTTGGATTCTCCTTTTGGAGCTTTATACTTTTCTATATTTCCTCTAAATACCTTCAAAATTGTTGCTGGTGGCATCAAATTATTTCCCATGTGAGTTATTCTAGGATTGCTGCTTTGAATTAGGACATTCAACTATTGTTACATCAAGGTCATCTAGGTTTAAATGTTTTGAATCATTGCTTCTTTGCTCATTAGGGATAGGTTAAGTGTTTGGACTACTGTGTCTAGGTTAGGTATGTTCATGACAAGTGTTTTTGATAGGTTAGAAAAAGGTATAGAAGATATAGGTCTGTTATGGTATTGAAGAGGAGCATAATATAGGAGGTTGGTGCCAAGAGTTGGCCACCCTTGAGTATTGTCAGGTGGAATGTATGTACTAGTAGGAGCTTGAGATGAAGGTCTGACATGTTGAAAGGGGGCTAATAAGATTATCGTCTTAGTAGGTGATAACAAGTTTATTAGAGGAATAGGAGCAGATGGGTTGATGTGTGTGTCAGGAGTTAAGATTGGTGGTGGACTGGAAGTCATGATGCCAAGGTCTCTGTTGGTAGATGCTTGAATGACTTTTAACTTAAAAGGTTCTCACAGACGATGTCACTTGATAACTTGTTTCCAGAACTTTTGAGCTGAAACCCTACAAGTGACTAATGAAGAACAAGGTAAGAGGTGGGGAGGATCCCCACAAACCTTCGGATGCCTAAGTCAGAAAATATAGAGAGAGAAAGTTTAGAGAGATAAAGGGAGCAATGAGTATGAGAGAATAAAATAAATGAGAATGAAGGATATAAGGTCTTATTTATAGGGATAGTGATGTTTAAACTTGAGAGAAATAAAATTCCTCTTTGATAAAAATCCTATACCTACTAGGAGTGTGTTTCTTCCTATTCGGGTGTCTCCTTAATTAGGAATCTTTTCCTATTTATCTTGAGTGTCCTTTTCCTGTAAGCAACCTTGTATAGAAAAATAAAAACTTTAATTAAATAGGAATATGCATATGGGGTATCAATGTTATTTACATAAATCTTTACTATTTTTTTTTTCAATTTTACCTGATTCTTTCTTATTTATTATTTTTTCTTTTCAATTTTACATGATTCTTTTTTCTTCTCTCTTTTTTTACTATATTTTTTTATTTTTTATTTTATTTTGTGTATTTTCTTTCTTTTTTTAACTTATTTTTATTTATTTTTTTCTTAATATTTGCATTTTGTAGAGTATTTTTGTAGTTGTTTTGACAGTTTTTTTTTATTTTTTATTGCTTCAACTTTATATTTTATAAGATTGTTTTATAATGATTTTTTTTGTTATTTTTATGGTTTTTTTTTTATTTATTTATTTTTATTTATGCTATATTTTGGAGATGTTTTGGTGGTTGTTTTTATTTTTATTTTTTTTATAGTTTTTCTTGTTGTTTGTGGTTCCTTTTTTCTTTACTTTTTATTTTTCTTAATCATTTCATTTATACAACAAATTATTTGTTGTTTTTATGGTTGTTTTGGCTGTTTGTTTTAGTTTTTTGTTACTTTAACTTTATGTTTTATAAGATTGTTTTGAAGTAGTTGTTTTTCTAGTTGTTTCTGGTTGTTTTTATCTTTATTTTTTTTTTAACATTAAGAAAATCACTACGAAATAAGCTCATAAAATTCAAAAGAAACCAACAAGAAAATAAAAGAACCATCAAAACAACAACAAAAAAACCATAAAAACAAGAAAATAACCTCAAAAAACTATTATAAAACAATTTCACAAAAATAAAGAAATGAACCAATAAAAACAACCGCCAAAACCAAAAAAAAAAAAAACAAGAAAACAAATAAAAAAATACTGCAAAACAAACTCATAAAACTGAAAAAGAATAAAAAAAACTATCAAAACAACTAGATTAACAACTGTCAAAAAAAAAAAAAAAAATCATACGCTCATATCAATTCAAACAAATCAAAATCAAAGGCATTACAACATTTAAATTCCAATGCTAAAAAAATTATAAAGTTCAAGTTTTTAATTATAAAAGTCTTCTTTTTCAAAAAAAAAAAAATTTAAATATAATTTAACTCTTTTTTGCTTTCTCTCCCTACTCTTTTTGAGTCAATCCATCAGATTTAGGGTTTTTTTTTATATGTATTAGGTATGGAGTTTTTTTTATAGGATCTAACGTAAAAAAAAAAAAAAGAATTGAGTGTGGATTTATTTTTTGAGTATAATGATGAGATCTAATGGAAAATAAATAAATAAATAAAGAAAAAGATTGTATTTTTAAAAATTTTTTTTTTGTCTTTACTTATTTATGAATTTTTTTTTGCATATCCTGTATTTTTGAAAAAAAAAATTCTTTATCTATACATTTATGAAAATTTCCCTAATTTATATTTGCTCAATCTTAGGCAACATATATTAGGGCCTGCATATATTCAATGCATTACACTTTTGTGGGTAAATTTATAAGATATATTTCAAGTATTTTATACTTTATTAATAAAAGTATAACTTGTGTTTGATATAATTTAACGGTAAAATATAATATATGGAATAGACAGCAATTTTTCATATTGGCAATGTTTTGATTTTGAAGCAGAAGTAGGTCAAGTGAACCTACCCCCGTATTCTGGCAAGAACCCTTTTGCCTACCTGTTGATGTAATTTGGGTCCTTTATTGAAGGATCAACACCAAATTAAATGAATAATATATATTATGAGTTTTTTATATTTAAGCAATGAAAATATAATATATATGGTATATGTTACAAATTTAATTATTGTATGTAATATAGCAAAATCTTTTTATTAATAAATGATAATCTACGAAACTTTTTATATATAATACACATTTCTTATAGTTTTTCCATCCATTCAGTCTAAAATCATTGAAATAGTAATTTTTTTTAATGCATAAAATTGCAATATTATGCATATAAATTTGTTTTTTATTCATCATATATATATAATCGAAAATTGGAGGTATCAGAATAAATGTTTTATCATGTTTGTTATACCCTTGTCTCTCACATTCACTTTGTCATTTTACTAATCTACATGCATACACGATCAAATCAAGCATGCTAATCAAATAGAAATCTAATTTTATTTACAACTGATGATCCTTCGCAAAATCAATGAATCTCACTTGTAGTGGAACTCATCTTTGAGTGGTATATCATTTGTTATATTCAAGATTCCACTTATTTTAATTTTATTTGTTTCAAAAGACTTAGCAACAAATATATATGAACTAGAGATAGTTCAACCATCTAAGTAAAGAATGGTTACAAATAATGAAGCAATTAATAAACTTAAATAAGAAGCAAACCAAACTTGATACTTAAATATTTGGTTGGATAACCTGCTATTAATTAATTTTCTACTCCTGATAAATCGAAAGGTAATTTTCCACATTTCCTGGTTGCTTTGCCCATAGTAGGTATTTGGTTCCCTACTTTAGATATTAGTAATATGGCTTTCAACCTAAATGGTTTAAATTTCAATGCAAGTCATTTTCTTGATTGTTGAAGTTAAAAAGGGTTAAATGCGATCACCGTCCTCCAACTCTATACCTATTGTAGTTTGAATGTTTAATTTTAATTTATTATTTAATCTAATTTTAATTTTATTTTAAAAATTATACTGTTAAAAATTTTAATCTTATAAATTTCTCTTCAAAATAATTTTAATTTCTTAATCTCTTTATTTTTTTAATTTAGTATAGACATTACAAAAAGTTCAAAAGTTTCATTTCTCTTAAGTTTTAATACCACTCAAAATGAGTATATTCTTATTAGATTGAATTAAAATGATTTTTAATATTTTTTTATTTTCTATAAATATATAACAAATATGAACTTATTTATAAAAAAAATTTAATTATGAGTTAAAATAATATCTTAAATTGTTCGGATGTCAAAAAATTTGTAAGCGGTAGAAATTTAATATTTTAAAAAATACAAATTGAGACAAAACTAAAGTTATTACCCTGTTGTGGATTTTACCCAAAATTGTTGTGTTCTTTTGGGTCACGTATTAACTGGTCCAAACCAGGAGCTCGGACAAATAGTGCCCTGCTATACGTCGGTGAAATGGTCAAAGATGCATTATACCCCATAGTCACCTAGGGAAAGGATGATACAGTAACAATTGAAAAATGTTGAATCGTGTACTACTATTAATTATTAATATTTTATGATTAAATTAGATTATAGGTATTAAAATTTTCATAAAATTTTAAAAATTAGAAAAAAAATTCAATAATCATAAAAAATTACTGTTTAACAATGACAATAAAGAGTTTAAATAGTAAACTTTAAAATAAATGCAAATGAAATAGAAAAATAAAATTTTAAAATAAGAAAAAAATAAATTTATCCGTTTAAAAGCCTAAACGAAAGAATTTGCTTGAAAAGTAATGGACGAACAAATCTCGTGACTTTGAATCATTAGTTTACTTTCATATAAAATAATATGTTGAATCACCCAAATTCGATCCTTGAAACTTGTAAAAAATTATAAAAGTATCACTACTTTAAATTGTGAAATTTTCAATAAATTGAATAGCTTGCTTTTTTTTATGCTTGCATGAAATAGGATCATTTTGGCAAGATGTTTGAGTCCGACGTCCCCACACCCACTTCTGGTGGGAAATATGTCTTATGCAAAAGCACATAGCAAAATGCATATCTGAAAATAGAAGAGTTAGGTCGCTATATTTTGGTATTTAATTGACTTATTAATCATCTTACACTCAATGCTCAACTACAAGAGCAAACAACTATCAGTTCGACCTTCGCTATTAACTGATGGTGTTGTAGCAAATTTAATTTCGTTGAAGGATCATTATCACATTATTAATGTCTACCAACCAACAACTATATGTTTAATTTACGTATAGCAGCTATATATATTCCTTGATATTATAAATACACTATGAGATCATGCATTGACAGTAGAAGAGTGGGTTGTTTTATTAACATTTCATAGCTACCGTAGTAAATATAGAAATTTTCAGAAGTTATAGCAGCAGTTGCATGGACATATTATTTGTGTCGACTTACTTATGGTTTCAAACTCCAGGCATATACTATATAATGCTTCAAAAACATTAATGCATGCTGTAGTTTGCAACAAAATTTAATTTACGCAGAACAAAATCAAGAAAGGGAAATTAATTAAATGTCTCGTCCGTGGACAGAGCAAATTAATTGTATATGTATATATTTATTTATATTTACATGGGTAAGAATTTATATCATGCATCCTAATATACACTGTTATACTTTTTTATGTATTTTTTTTTTTTTTTTTTGCGGGGTGCAACATATATCGCGATGTTTGTCTATGTAAAGATTCTTTTTATAATTATTATTTTTTCTTTATCATGAATAGTACAGTATTTAGCGTCCTGGTTCATTTCATCACTTTCACATCACAAATCTTGCAATATCTTTATTTTGTACCTCTGCCAGGGACAACCCTTCTATCAATAATCTTTATTTTCTGTTATCTTTCTCTGATTTTTTTTTTTTTTTTTAAATTCTATTGTGTATCAAACAAATACTGAACCAAAAGTTCAGGCATTATATATGTACTTTCGTACTCTTACACATATGCTTTCAACCCAAACTCGAAATTCTGCTGCTTTAAGATTTTGAAGTACGTATGGTATGGGCTTGCAGGATTTGAAAAGCATGCATAATTGTAATTAAGATATAATCGAAACAATTATTGTTTTTATGAAAAAAGTTTGCTATAAAAGCTAAGGACAAATAATTTTATCTTTTGTTATGATGAATGATTTTTTTTTTAGATTCTATAAATCATTCTCCAACAAGAGGGCCCAAGAAATCAATATTATTCCACTTTTTGCAATTAAAAGAAAGATGATCAAGAATATAGTAATTTGATATAAATAATTAATTATTTGTGTTAATTAGTAATCAACATTAAGATAATCACTCCGGGAGTAATAAAAGCCTCTTTTCATTTTATTTCGATATTCCCATTGAATCAAAGAGTTTTCTAGAATATATGTTAGATATGCAAAATTTTCCAGGAAGAATAATCCAGTATGAATATTCTATTGTGAGCATATGGATATATAGAGAAGAAAAGGAAGAAAAGGCATTAGGCATAGGATGTTGAAGATCCACTAGTGATGATTAGAATTCAAGATTCTTCATGGTGAATTATTATTGAAGCATCATCAATCTCAAGCATGCAGTTGATAGAGATAGATCGATGATACATCAATCAAGATGTAATATTTATGTTACATTTCAAACAAAATATTTTCTGCCATAATTAGTGAAAATGGTATTATAAATTGATTATTTTAATTTTTAACAAGACGAGAATTTTTATTTTATTCATCATTTAACTAGACAAATGTAAAAATAATTAATTACAATCCATATAGTTGATTCAATGGTATAAAATTCAATTTCGCTTAATTTTTAACTGCAGATATTTTATGATATGAGATTTTATATCTGAATTTTTATAAAATTAAATTCCCTTCAGTCGGTATGCGAATAAAAATTAACTTAATACATTACTGTTGACAAGAAAAAATTAGTCACTTGTATACAGGTCCCATTTGGAAAGAAAATAAAAGAGAAATAAAGCAAGAAACTACCACACAAGTTATTATTGGTTTCTACTATAAAAGTTTGAGCCTATTGATCTCTGGCATTGAAAGCAAAAGGGTAAGCATAAAGATGTTTTAACCAAAGGGAAATATTTGCTTTCTCGAAAGATAACTTTAAGCATTTTCAGAAGGAATTTGCCTATCGTTTCATGAGCTCTCTTGACAACAGAACAACCAGTACTGGTCCCATTTTCAATAATTATAAGCCTGTTCATGACATACATTAATTAAAGAAAAATCTATAAGAATACACATCAATTTGGACATGATTTATAAAAATATTACAATATTTTTGTTATTTACAAAAAATAAGATTTAAGATATATGCACAAATCAGGTTAATCATATATATATATACTCAAGAAATTTTAGAATGGTCCTGAATTATAATTTAGTTACTAATTACATTAAAACAACTAGGAAAATAATAAATAAGTTATATACAATTTGTTTTTTTTGTCAAATATCTTTTAAATTTTTAGATTATAGTAGTTATTCAATTACAATTAGTTCAACCTTTCAACTAAATTTAATGAGCAAAAAATCTCCTTTAAACATAAAGAAAAAGAAAAGCAAAAAATAAATACCTAAAAATAACCAAACACATATATTTATATTACAAAAATCTAACTAAAGCTTCATAATTAAGCTAACCCAAAAAGCAGCAAATAAGCCTAAAATTAATAAAGACAAAAAATCATATTAAAGAACCCCAAACCCTTAAAACATTTTTTTGAAACCTTTTATTAACCCCTAGCTTTCCACTAAACTTGCCATTACATGCAAAATTATAATCCCTTAGCCTCCCATGTCCACACATTTAAGCTACATATATGGTACACATAATTACGTACATATACCCTTATTGCAATTTTTTTTTTCACAGAATTGAGCATCCACCCTGATGATCATAATCATTATAATCAAGATCATTATAGTAAGTAATCATATTGGTCGGTTCAGATGCTGGAGCTAGTGGCTGGTACCTCTCAGGATGAGAATAGAGATGAGCATGCATGGCCATGGACGGTGCATGGTATTTAGATGCAGTAGCACTAGGATATGCCGTGCTGTAATTTACTCCATAAGCGGCTACTGCAGGAGGCGCATAATACATTGGTAGATTAGTATAAGCCTGGTGATGATGTGGAGGACTGTGGCTAAATGATGGCATGGGTGGAGCTGGGGCTGGAACAGCCACAGGAGAGCCGGCGGCTTCTAAAGGTGCGCCACTCAAATGATCACCACCACCGTCGCCGCCTTCACCACTATTAGAATTGTTACTATTTTTCCCTTTCTTCTTCTTTTTCTTCTTTTTACCTCCACTTCCGGTAACCCCAGCTCCGTCAGGAGTAGCGCTTAATTCTCCGCCTGCCTCCTCGTCTTCATCCGGTGGTTGGTCATCATTTCCACCATTGTCAAGATCAGTTTTCGTGAGGGTCTCTGGCTTATGGTCTGGATTCTTCTGGTCATCATTGTTGCCTTCACTATCGACACCAACTTCTTGAATTTCTTTAGCTGGCTTCTGCTTGCCATTGTTCTTGGATTTCGCTGACTTTTTATCATTCGATTCAGGCCAAAGCTCTGCATATTTTCCCGATTTTGCGAGTTTCTTGATAAGAGCTTCCGCTTCCACGTTGCCAGTCACTGTAACCTTGTGCTGCTGAGAATCAATCTCTGTCATAAAAACACCTGCTCCAAAACATATAATCAGGAACAACTATATTTAACAAAAAGCCTGAAAAGATATGACTCAATGATGAATGAAACACACAAACATAAACAGGAAGCATATGTATCTGTACCATCGATTCCTTGGAGAACTTTCTTGACTTTCTTCTTGCAGCCTTCACAATGGATTGAGACCTTCAAGACCCATGTCTGTGAAACAAACAGTGAAGAAATATACAATACAACGTAATTAAATTAGAACACAAGATTCAGTAAACATAAAGGAAAAAAAAAACACTACATATATATAAACATAAACACCTGGTATTTGAGCTGCTCTGGGGCAGCTTCATTTGGCTTGGTTGCCATGTGAGAGAGTGAGCTTAGTTAACTAAAAGGGTAGAGGAGGAAGGAAAGGGGAGGTCTAAATGTTGTGCCCAGAGGTTTAAGAAGAATTAGGAGGAAGGGGGCAAGGTGGAGAGTAAAAAGATTCGAATAAAAGCAACAGAGTAAAGAGAAAATGAGCTCATTCTGAGGACTCCATGTCACCAATGCAATATATTATACGTCCAATGAAATGCAACTGCCTAATATCATTTCCTTTATATAAGAAATTTTATAATTATCCTTTATATATATGCTATAATAAAAATATTATATGAGAAATTTTATATCTATGCTATAATAAAAATATTTATCATTCAATTTAAAATTTTGATAAATAAAAAATTATGTTATCTGAATTAAATCAAATTAATTAGAATTTAATAAATTTCAAATACAATGATTAAAAAATATATATTATTTTATTTAATGATATAAATAAATTTGATTTTAAAGTCAACATCTAAAAATAATAAAATTAATTTCTTTAAATAAATTGTATATTTCTAAGTAATATTATTACTCTTGAGTAACAATAAAATGCTAATCATTTTATAATAAAAAGGAATTTTGTTAATATTTTACGTTTAATATTTTCGTTATTAAGATGAATCCTTATAAAGGGAAATATTTTTCATCATTTATTTTTTATATAAAATTTGATTCAATATTTTATTTAAATAAATTCAAATTTTTTTACTTAAATCACTAAGAGTCTATTTGATTTAATTGTTTACAACAACTAATAGCTGTTAGCTAATAACTATGAAATTATACTTATTATAATTTTTTTTAGTTATGCAAATTATTTAAAAAACATATATAGTAATAAATAACAATTTATTATCTTTAATTTATATATTATTAAAATAATTAATAGAAATTATTTAAAATTAAATTTTAAAATATAATATTATTACATAATTTTTTAAAAAATAATTATAGATATAAATATTATAATTATTAATTATAATTTGCAATAATATTTATTTAATTATGAACTATAAAAAATTAATTACATACATTTAATTTAAATGAAATTATTTGTTATTAATTATTTTTAATAAGGGTAAAATAAAAAGTAAATATAAATCAGTTATTAGTTTTTGAAAAAAAAAATTCTAAAATAGAGTTTATTAAATCAACTATTATTTTAAATAAAATAAAATATTAATTACTGATTTTAGAACTTCACCCAATACCTAAACTGTAATTATTCGATGAAAAATTTTAATTAGCTCAACCAAACACCCTTAAAGATTTGTAAGAATTATTCTATTGCAAACTACTCGAAAAGTGATCATACACAAAATTCGTACCATATCAATAACTGCCTTGTTTTGGCAAAATACAATCAGTATCTAACCTATGGTAGATGAAAATAAAATACCCAAAGAAGTAACTCATCTACAAGCACTCTGTCATGCCCTTTCCTATATACGGATATGCAATTTGCATATATACTTTTGAAACCTTTTTGCTTCGCTCGTTTCCACCTAATTAAAGCAGTCGTCTCAACTAGTAAATGTCGTATTAGATTTGAATATATTATACATTAAATTAATTGTTAAATAATTTTTACTATTTTTACAATTCAAATTGAATTAGTCACAATTTAATAAATTCTTGATAACTAATTTCTGTAACTTTTGAGTTTGATGTCCTACAATACACAAATAAAATGCAAAGTAAGAGGTGGAAAGAGTTCCTACAAACACTCTGATGCCTAAGTTAGAGGACAGGAGTAGGGGAATATGGAATAACTAAAATATGAGAGAATGAAATGTCCCTCTATGAAGGGTATGTGGTCCTATTTATAGTAATACTTTAACTTGAGAGGAGTCAGATCCCTTGTGAGATGAGAGTCCTAATCATGGTAAGAGAGTATTCCCTCTTTACTTAGGATTCCTCCTCTTTGGGGTAGAGTCCTTTTCTTGGACGATTTCTACTACCTTCATAGTCTGAGTGTCCCTGTTTAGGAAATAAAGACCTTTTAGTTAGGCAGGAATATATATAGGCGGTATCAAGAGTCCCCCCGGGTATACTCGGATAGTTATGTCCGTTGTGCCCGAGTAAAGTAGGGCGCTGATGCTTTCATACAAGAGTACTGCACAATGATATAGAAGGGTGAGCTGAGGTGGTCAACCTCAGTCACAGTAAGAGAGTAGAGCTCGATGCCGAGTCTTGGAACCATCTCGTTAAATGGAATTAATGGAGCTTTAACGTCCATCAAGTTTGTCAGATTGGAAGTAATAGATTAACCCGTCCGTGCAGAATTGACGTGACGGAACCAGTTGTCACTGATTTTTGATGCTCAGTGCAAGGACGCGAGGCTTATGAGCTCGGAACCTCAATACTACAGAAGCGACCTGAGGGTGCCAGCTTCAGTCTCTGGACTTAAATGCTTGGTGTAGGGATGCGAGGCTAACATGCTCGGAACCTCAGTATTACGGAAGCGACCTGAGGGTGCCAACTTCAATCACTGGACTTAGATACTCGAGGCTTAGATGCTCGTTGCAGGGACGCGAGGCTTACATGCTCGGAACCTTAGTACTACGAAGGTGACTTAAGGGTGCCAGCTTCAGTCACTGGACTTAGATGCTTAAGGCTTAAATGCTCGGTGCAGGGACCGAGGCTTACATGCTCGGAACCTTAGTACTACGGAAGCGACATGAGGGTGTCAGCTTTAGTCACTGGACTTAGATGCTCGGATACCCGAAATGGGTTAGAAGCATAGCTTAAATGCTTTCTGAGTAGCTTGATGAAGGAGCCTAGTCAAGATGTGGGCGGGCCGACGTATGGCATTGTCACTTCAACTCTTAGGGATTCAAAATTTAAATCGCGTGAGTTACACATCATTTCGTGTGTCAGTAAATGGAGCATTTTTGCTGTCGTTGTAGTGACCCCTTGTTCGATGGGCTTATTTTTCCCAAAATGCCTTTAATGACCTAAGGAGTAGCGAAGTAATGATGAGGACAGTTAATGTCGTATTTCTAAGTCCTTCTGGTTCTTTATAAGTACTGCTGCACTTGTTAACTGGTGAATTTTGCTCTTTTATTTTTGCCTTTTTCGCAGTTGTGTTGTCACTGCTGTGTTTCTTTCTCTTTGTCGTGATTCTCTCATCTTATAACCAGGTGATTTTTTATCTTTTCTTCTTCTTTTTCCTGCTTCTGTTGTCTGTTGTGCATCTTCCTTCTTAGAAATCATTATGGCACTGAGAGAACAGGTTAGTTTTGGCCTTTTATTTCGAACGTAGATGATGATTTACTAGGGTGGTATCGGAGGCGATTATGTATTCCCGCAGATTATACCTTTTACATCGTAGATAGGAAGTTTAGGGCTTACACCCCTAAGTTAGGACTTTGTAAATTAGTGGTGTATTTTGACCAGCTAAAGGGGGGTTTAAAATTTCCTTTAGATCCCTTCATGAAAAGATTTTTGAATAGGCATAACATAGCGCCTGGTCAGCTTCATCCGAATAGCTATAGGATTCTGACCGAGTTTAATCAACTCATGAATGAAGAGGGGAAGGAACCTGATTTAGATGTTTTTCGATACCTATATAGTTTGTCAAGGAAGAAGGGAGAGCTAATATTTTCCCTGTCGACTGTGCCTAGCCAGACCCTTTTCGTAAAGCTTTCGAATCTCCATAGGAAGTGGAGCCACCATTTTTTATCATCGAGCATCTGTCGGATTTTATGGATATCTGGTGGATGTGGTTTGACGAATGCCATAGGGTAAAGCATCCTCTGAGACTCCCCAACCATGATGCAGAGATGGTTTTGCGGCTGCATCTCGATGGGCTTGCCAAAGCTCGATTGGTAGAGGATGTGTACAGGAGATACCTATGGAGAGTCTGTACGAGTCGTGTTCATTCCCCTGGTACGTTTGTGATACATAAACTTATATTTCTAACTTGATATATTTTTCCAACTGTAGATGGTTGACTTTTTTGATTTTACGGGCAGGATTTCCTTAGTTGATGAGCCGATTACTCCGGAGGAAGTGCAAATACCTCCCTCTTCGAAACCTAAAGCCCCCACGGCACCCGAAGAGGTAATTGCCGATCCTAAAGGCAAAACGGTATCGAGTCATCCTGCTTTGAAAGGGTGGGTCGGAGGAAGAGGCAGTTGATCGAGCAGCATTCGGACATGGAGGGGCTCGACAAGGAGATATATGTCCAACGCCCAAGGCTATCCGGGTGTCCGGATATGAGGGACTGGATACTGAATAGGATAAAGCCTTTGAGTGTCTCTAATAGCCAAGTGAGGGATTAATATGCCAAATCATTGAGGCTGCCTGCGGACATGCAGCGCTGGTCCGAAGAAGGCCCGGAGAGGTTGCTCGACTCAATGATTGGCCAGTCATTAGAAGTAAGTTCTTTCCGTTACAAATGTTGTTACTATCATATGGGATTATTATTGACTTTAACCTTTCTTGTTGACAAATGACTCAGGCTCTACTATTGGCAAAGGACCAATACTTTTACCTGAAGAGCCAATATAGCTTGAAGGAGGCAGAGGTGGGAACTATAGCCATCGATTTTAAGAAGAAGCTAGATGGTGTGAAGGCAGCATTAGAACTCTGCCAGACAAAGTATGCGGAGGCAAAGTCCAAGGCTAAGGCGGGTCAGAAGAAAATTACTGATCTAGAATATAGCCAAGGCCAGCTTATAAGGAGGATCGAAGAATAGGATCTTCGAATTACTGAGCTGGAGAAGAAGCTGTCCAAGGTCGAGAAATCCTAAGAGAGTGATAAGAGGTCATACCAGAGCATGGTGGGGGGATTTTTTAAGGCCTACAGGGTTGAGTATGGGAGGATCCTGCTCTCTCAAGACTTGAAACTAGACTTGGGGGGTGTTAGATCAGATAACACCAATGGACCTTGCTAAGATTGCCGCTAAAGAGGATGCACATTGAAAATCTAGTGCTCCCCACGTGAGGGATAATGTAGAGTCTGCTACTGCTGCTGAGCCTACGGTGCACTCAGATGCTACTGATGCAGTGTTCCCCTTTATTTTTGGGCTCGGGGGTCCGGAGGGAGGTGTAATAGAATAGGTGTACCCTTTTTTTTATAATGGATCTCATGTAAAGACAATGTTATTAATGAAGGGATACTTTATTGAATCTTGTGTTGAATACAACTTATTGATAATATTTTCTGAGAGAATCTGAGTTCCAAAACTATGGTAGTTCTTTGCCTCCTCTTTCTCTTAACTTGTATGCTCCCTTGGTTGTGTGTGTCGAGATTTGGTATGGATCTTGCCAGTTTGGACCTAACTTGCCAGTTCCTGAGTTGCCTTTATCAATATCTGCCCTTCTGAGTACCCAGTCTCCTAATTTGAACTGTCTCGGATGATGTCATTGATGATGATACCGTGTCACCTTTTATTGATGTGCTTCAGTTGTGGTAGCTACTTGTTCTCTCCTTTCCTCTAGTAGGTCCAAACATATTTGGACATTAATGTTATTGATGGTGTGATCGAGATTCTCGCTTATTCTGTAACTTAGTAAACCAATTTCCACTGGTATTACTGCATCCATACCATAGGTTAGCCTGAATGGTGTCTCTTCGGTGGATGATCTAGGCATGGTTTTATAGGCCCATATTACATTGTTGAGCTCTTTAACCCAATTTCCCTTTTTTTTATCGAGTCTTTTCTTTAATCCTTGCATGAGAATTCTGTTGGTGACTTCCATTTATCTGTGGGTGGGCTATCGAGGTGAAGCGAAGCTTTATTTTGAGGTCTAACCAAAAATCTCTGAACTTTTTATTATCGAACTATTTGCCATTATTCGTAATTAAAGTGTGAGGATGCCGAACCTGCAAATGATCTCCTTCCAGAAGAAGTGTTATATCCGAGCTTCTGTGATAGTTGGGACAACCTCTACTTCTACCCACTTAGTGAAATGGTCAATAGCCACAATCAATAACCTTTTTTACAAAGTGGAAGGTGGGAAATGACCTAGGATGTCCATTCCCCATATGGCAAATGGCCACGGGCTGCCGATTGGATGCAGGGGGCGGGAAGGCCTATGGTTGAGTCGAGCGTAGTGTTGGCATTTATGACATACTTAAGTTAACTACTGGGCGTCGTTAAACATGGTAGGCCAATAATATCCTTGGAGTAGTGCTTTTCAAGTTAGTGTATAATGGGATTTATATGCTCCGCAAATCCCTTTATGGATCTTTCGGAGCATGTAATTTTCCTCCTTTGGGGAGATGCACTTAGACCATGGGTGTGAAAGGGATTTTCTATAAAGTTCCCCTTGATGGATTGAATAGTGGGCTGCTTTGGTTTTTAACTTTTGAGCCTACAACTTGTCTTTAAGGAGGGATATGTGTTCCAGGTATTGGATTATTGGGCGCATCCATTCCAAGACTACCTGTATCTCCATGACTTCAGGATCGTCTGTGCTAGGATTGGTCAATACTTCGGTGAACACCATATCTCAGAATGCTTGATTGTCTTTAGCTGCCGACTTGGCCAAGAGGTCAGCCTTAGAGTTTTCCTCCCTGGGAATCTGAATGATCTCCCATTAGCCCTCTTCTTATTCAATCTACATTAAAAGCTGCTTGACTTTGTCCACATACTTGGCAATGCTAATGTCCTTGACTTGGAATGCTTCGTTGACCTGGTTGATAACCAGTTGGGAGTCCGAATGTATGATGAGGTATTCAGCTCTAACTTCGATAGCTATTTTCAGGCCTATGATGAGTGCTTCATACTCGACGGCATTATTGGTTATGTTATACTCAATTATGACTGCATACCAAATGTAAACCTTATGCAGTCCCCTAAGAATTATTCCGGCGCTGAATCCCTGAGCAAAAGATGCTTCATCAATATAGAGTTTCCATTTTGGTACTCTAGACAAGGTAAGGTCTTCCAAAGCCATTTCTTATAGAAAATTTGCTAATTCCTGGGCTTTTATTTATTGGCAGGTTTCATAATCAATGTCGAATTCGCCAAGTAACATCGACCACTGTACTAGCCTGCCCGAGGTCTCCGATCTTTGCAAGATTTTTCTCAGTAGGAAATGAGATCAGAGGATGATATGGTGGGCTTGGAAGTAATGTCGGAGCTTTTGAGACGCGTGGACCACAACCATAGCTAGCTTGTCCAGCATGGGATATCGGACTTCAGATCCTCAGAAGGGTTTTGTTGGCTCCTTTCATCTCTTACCAGTATAGAGGCGATGCATTCTTGGCCTATTGAGAGGTATAAGTACAGTGTTTCATCTAGGACGGGGCGACTAAGCAGGGGTGGTAAGGACAAGAATCTCTTAATGTCTTCGAATGCTGCCTGGCAATCTGCGAACCACTCAAAATTTTTAGAGTTTTTGAGAGCTTGAAATAATGGTAGACACCGTCTGGCTGAGCATGAAATGAAACGCCCTAATGCAGTGATTTTGCCATTTAACTTTTGTACTTTATGGATATTTTTTGGTGCTTCTATGTTGACTATAACTTCCATCTTTTTTGGATTGGCTTGCTCTAACTCCGAAGATGCATTTTTCGGGATTCAGCTTGATCTTGGGTTTGCTTAATAGTCGGAGAACCTGGTCTATATCTGTTGGGTGCTATTATGGATACTTACTCTTAATGATTATGTCGTCTACATATACTTTTATGCTCATGCCAATCTGTTCTTGGAGGACCTGGTTCATCATTCTTTGATATATGGCTCTGACGTTCTTGAGTTCGAAGGGCATCACCTTACAACAATACAAACCTTTATGGGTAATGAAAGACGTCTTCTCCTGATCCTCTTCCTTCATTGGAATCTGGTGGTAACCTTGTGTCGTATCAATGAAACTGTATAATTAGTGACTAGTGGTAGAGTCAATGAGCTGGTTGATCGTGGGCAATGGGTAGCTATCTTTAGGACATGCTTGGTTGAGGTCAGTGTACTCTACACATAACCTATATTTCCCACTTGCTTTTTTGATAAGTACTACATTAGCTACCCATTCTGAGTGAGTAACTTCTTTGATGAACCCGGCTGCTAACAACTTCATTGTTTCTTCAGTAATTTTTCTTTATCTTTTATAGGCAAAGGTTCTTTTTTTTTAGGCCACTAGTTTGGCTCCTAGTCTGATGTTTAGACAATGACAAGCAACTTGCAGATCCACGCCAATGATTTCGGAGGCTTGTGAAGCAAAATCTTCCGAGTGTCTGACAATGACCTCCCTTATTCCTTCTCTGATGCTCTGGTTGAGTTCATTGCCGATCTTCACAGTCTTTCCATCCATGATTTGTAAGGTCTCCGTGTCTTTTATTGGTTATGGACCGGCTCCTTGCTTTTTAATTTCCCATGCTTCTAGAGGAAAAGCCTTCGCCTGAGGCTTCATGGCCATCTGGTAACATTGTCTAACCATATGCTGATCTCCCTGAATGGTAAGGGTTCCATTCTTGACTAAAACTTTCATAGTTAAGCATCGGATACTGGTGACTGCATCTGCTTTATAGAGTGTCGGTCGTCCTATAATCCCATTATATGCTAGTGGTATATCTACCATGTTGAATACTGCTTGGATAACTTTCATTTCTTCATTGTCTTGATTTCTAAATTCTAGGCTTAGTTCAATAGTTCCTATTGGTTATACGGTTCCTCCACGGAAACTCATGATGGGGTTCTAGATGGTCTTCAGGTTGGTGACGAAGCCTCCCATTGCCTTGTACACATTCCAAAATAATGCGTTGATAGCGCTTCCATTGTCCACCAATAACCTTTTTACCAAATACTTGTCTATGCACGCAGTTATTACTAGGGTGGTGAACATGCGAATCATCTTCCAAATTGAACATAATATCTCTTCTCTTAGATGCTGACTTTTCTCCTCTACTTTATTTTAATCTCTTCTCAGTGTTTTCTCCTTCGATGATTATGTTGATTATGCCAATCAGCTCCCTTCAGGATTTTTTTACTTTTGGCCTGTCATGCTCTTGGTTCTTGGATTTTTCGCTTCTTCTCGATGCATCTGTAAAATTATTGAGTTTTTCCCTATGCACTAGTCTCTCTATGGTATTCTTCAGCTCTCTATAACCTTCTGTGTCATGCTCGTATTCCCGATGATACTGGCAGTATTATCCCCTATCTTGGGTAGATCTCCGGCTTAGGCTTATTCTCTTTGCTGGGGTGATTCCAACTCCATTCTGCCTAATCCACATAAGGATGTTGGATCGAGAGGTGCTCAGGGGTGTGTATCTATCCGCTTCCCTATCAAATCTTTCTGCCAGATTTCTAAAATTTATTTTTAGGAAGCCTGTTGGCCTTTCATCCTTGATTGGTGGCTTCTCTTCCTCCTGTCGCATCCTTCTATCCTCGTCCATTTTTATCATCTTGATTGCCATCGCCATTGCCTCTGCAAAGGTACTCGATTCTTTGATCATTATTTTATCTTTAATCTTGCCGAGTCTAGTGCCATATTTCAAAGCTTCTATGGTAACTTCGTCTACAAGATGCTCAATTTGCATAACTGTTTTATTGAAACTGTCAAGATAACTTCATAAAGATTCATCAACTTCTTACCGGCACATCCAAAGATCGTTGATATTTTTGGGTGGGGGAATATTGGTGACGAATCTGATACAAAATTATTCCACCAGATCCTCGAAAGAAGTGACAAAATTCTCCAGGAATCGATGAAACCACTTTTGAGCGTTCTTTTTGAGTGTGCTTGGAAAAAATCTACACATGATTCCATCATTTACATTCTGGAGCAGCATCTTTGTTCGAAATGCCGATATGTGGCTGATGGGATCTCCAGTCTCGTCATACTGATCAAGCGGCGGGATTCTAAACTTAGTAAGGATCTTCGTTTGAATTATTCTTCTGAAAAATGGAGTCCTGTTGTCCATAACGCATTCTTCTTCCTTTCTTGGTTTTGTTCGGGCTTTAAATATCACCTCTTCAACCTTCTAAGCTATCTTCAAATCATTAAAAGCCGAAATTATTAAACTGCACTCCCCTTCTGGCGCTTTACCCTTTCCCATACTCATCCCTGGGGCTTACCGAGGTATTGTGTTATCATCGTTTTGAGCCTGTTCAGAATGCCCACTCTGTATTATAGCATTTAGTTATTGTTGCATTAAAGTTATCTGCGCTAGGATATTTTTCATCATGACTTCCTTGCTAGTTTGGTCGAAATTGAGTGTTTGGTTTACGGTGTTTAAATTTGGTGTAGTTATTGCTGGTGTGTCTGTTAAACTCGGAAAAGGTATGAAAGGTATTGAACGATGGTGTTGTAGAGGAGCGTAATATAGGAGGTTTATACCCAAGGCTAGGTATCTTGAGGTGTTGTCAGGGAGTTGATGTGTGTGTCCAGATGAAGCTCTGGTATGCAGAAAGGTGGTTGGAAGCGCTATTGTTGGGAGAGGGTCTGAGAGGTCAGTCGAAGGGATAAGTGCATAAGGGTTGGTGCCAGTTTCAGGAATCAAGGCCGTTGGTGGGTTGGAAGTCATGGTGAGGATGTCTTTAGCTTAGCAGGTAGACGAATGACTTTTCCCAAGAGTCCCTACAAACAACACCACTTGATAACTGATTTTTGGAACTCGAGTTTGGGGTCCTGCAATACACGAACAAAAGGCAAGGTAAGAGGTGGGGAGAATCCCCACAAACACTCTGATGCCTAAGTTAGAGGACAGGAGTAGGGGAATATGGAATAACTAAAATATGAGAGAATGAGATGTCCTTCTTGTAATATCCCGTGTTTTAAAACATTTTTACACTGTATCGGGATATGCAGTGTTAATAATTTTTGTATATATATTATGATATTTTTACGAGTTGATATGTATTTAAAACCTATTTTAATTATTGTGTATTATTTATAGTGTTTTACGTAAAAAATTTCCGAAACTTGCATTTTCGGGGAAATTGATACGTAAACTATTTATATTTAATTATTTTAAATGAATTTCCATAATTGCATGAACTCATACATATTTTTAAAATACTAAATAAAGCCTATGTGTGTATATATTTATTTAATTAGGGTTTAATTTATTACCCTAATATTTTATTATTTATTTATTTATTTGGTTTATTGTTATTTAGTTATTTTCATGTAGTATATAAATTATTAAAATACTAAATGTGTGGTATGTGATTTTTTCAAGTATTTTATTAACATACCATATTATAATATATATACATATATTTTTATATTATTTTTCTTTTTCTTTTTCTTTTTCTTTTCTTTTCCCTTCGGTTTCTTCTTCTTCCCCGACAACTCACTCCCTCTCACCCTCGCCGTTCGATCACCGACCGTCAGTTTGCCTTCCCCTGCGTGTCGCCGT
Organism: Mallotus nudiflorus; assembly: GCA_947683625.1. Classification (NCBI taxonomy): domain Eukaryota; kingdom Viridiplantae; phylum Streptophyta; class Magnoliopsida; order Malpighiales; family Euphorbiaceae; genus Mallotus; species Mallotus nudiflorus. The sequence continues at coordinate 1,147,025 of CANTUR010000108.1, forward strand.
TCTCCTCCGCTGCCTCGCCGTCCCAGTCGTCTTCTCCGGCAACGGCTTGCTCGTTTTTTGCCATTTTTGATCGAACCACCAAGCTTCAACGTTTCTTCCTCCTCTGGCCACCAAACTTTGCGTTTCTGGTGTCTTTGGACTCCTCTAGCAATAGTAATCTTGATTCTAGCTTTGGTTTGAGCTCAAATTCCCTTGAATTCCTTGTTTTTCGATTTTTCTCATTTTTGCCGAATTAGGTTTTTGAATTTTTTTGAATTTTTCTTGTTGATTCATGATAAATTCCTTCACAAATGTTGTTCCCCTTAGCTTAATCTATATGTGTGAATTTTTGTGGAATTTTTGGAGATTATTTTGATTTTTGGGTATTTTTGAATATTTTAACATTATTTTCTAATTTTCGAAAATTAATTAAATAAATTATGAAATTGTGTTTTATGATAAATATAGGTGTTGAAATGAATTATAGGAATTTATTTGGAATTTTTATGAATTTCTATGTATTTATTTGAATTTAATTAGTTTATGGAATTTTTGGAAAATTAGGTTAATTGTGTTTTTAATTGAAATTAATTGGTTAATTGAGTTTAATTATTGATATTATTGATAAATATGTTGAGAAAATTAATTTTGGATAATTATATTATTTTTGGTGAATTTTTGAATGAATTTTAGTATATTTATATATATAAGGGCATTTTGATAATTTTACACAAAATTGGCAAAAAATGTAATTTAATTGGTTTTAATAGTTATTTAAGATATAAAAATGATTTCTACAAATTATTTGGTATTTTTAACTAATTAAAACTAGTTTTCGTGAATTATTTTCAATTATATATATAATATACGATTTTACTAATAAAATGAAGTTTTATCGGTTTTTAATGTGTTTTAAGGTTAATTATGTAATTTCTACTTATAAAATGTATTTCTATGATATAAGGGTATTTTTGGTATTTCTATATTGTTTTGTGTTTATGGACCCCGGTCGGTAGACTGTAGTTTGGAGTCCGACCGAGGGGTTGTGGATGAGTTGTTGTGCTTGTTTTTTGAAGTGTGTTTCTTTGCAGGGTCGGCTCTACTCTTTGAGTAGAGAGATGTCCATTTTACAGGGGAGGTTCTGCCGAATTTTCGATAGAATTTTCGTAAAATGTGATGTCCGGTCGGACCCTAATTCTGTTTCTGTGTCTAATATTCTAGGTCGAATATCTAGGATTTTCTATTAGGTTTATCCTGATGTCTGTTATTTTTATTTGTTTAGTTGCGCCGAGACCGAGACCTAGTGGATCAGACCCGTTGGATCCATCTCGAGGAGCGCACTAAGTGTGAGTTACTATTTTATATATATATATGCTTAGGGTGCATGATTTAGAAATGTATGTTTTATTTTGATTAAATATGCATAATGATTTAATTAATACTTAAGTTTACTTTAGTTTATCTTTGGTTTATTTTTGGTATATTGTAAATTATTTGCATGCTTTATTTAACATTTATACTTAAAATGTTTTTAAATATGTTTCTAGTTTATTTTGCAAATATATTGGATTTATTTGAAGTATATATACTCGAAATATACCTGATTTATTTTTGGCATATTTCTAGTATATATATGGTTTATTATTATTATTTTATTTAAATTCATGCATCATTTATTTGTGAATGTATGTTTTATATTTTTTTTAATGAAGGATATCGATAGAACGTGCTACCTAGTGGGCAGCACTAGGACCGAGTACGTACCGGTACGCTTATAGCATTTAGGCTATATTACTAACCAGTTTGAGGATATTGATTGGAATTGATTTGTTTGATGTGATTTGGGTGTGATTGTTGGAGCTCGATTGACCTAGTGTCTCGGGGCCAATCACACTGACAGTCAGACTACTGGAGCTCGGTTGACTTATTGTCTCGGGGCCAATCACACTGACAGTCAGACTACTGGAGCTCGGTTGACTTAGTGTCTCGGGGCCAGTCTACTGTCTAAATGGAATAAGTGAATATATTTTGGAATAAGTGAGTCTGTATGGCTAGAGTGTTGTCTAACACTGTTTTGAGGTTGCGATATTCTAGGGTTCTATTTGATCCTTCATAAACGATGATTTTCAATAAAAATATATAAAATGATTTTATTGCATCTGTGTGTATTTACCTGTATATATACATATTAGATATAAGGATTGTATGCATTGTCATTTAGTATGCATGTATATATATTATAGTAATTCACTCAGTGAGGTCTGACTCCCCTCCGTTGGCTATTTTTCAGGAGAGTCATCTTCTTCAGACCTCTGTAGCAGGCCTGTACGCCGAATTTCTTTCGCCCCGACTTTTTTATGTAAACTGCTTATCTGAGTCTTGAGTTTTATTTTATCTAGACACTGCAGTAGTCATTAAATTGTTAGAAAGATGTTGTATTATATTTAAGCTGCATTTGTATTAAAAGATTTATATATATATGAGAGGAGAATTTGATTTTAATTCCCTGGTGGTGGATTATTATTTTTATATTCATGATTTTATTTCGCTGCACAATATTATATTTAATTGTATTATTATTATTATTATTATTGCATGTTTATTTTATTTTAAGGCTTGCTACGGGTTCCGGATTCAAAAGAATTTTCATTCCCTAGCGCCGGTTATGGTCCCTATTTTGGGTCGTGACACTTATGTGAGGGGTATATGGTCCTATTTATAGTAATACTTTAATCTGAGAGGAGTTGAATCCCCTGTGAGATGGGAGTCTTAATCCTGATAGGAAAATACTCCCTTTTTACTTAGAATTTTTCTTTGGAGTAGAGTCATTTTCCTGAACGGTTTTTATTACCTTTATAGTTTGAGTGTCTCTGTTTAAAAAAGAAAGACCTTTTTATTAGGTAAGAATATATATAGACGATATCAATTCTCAATAATTATTATAAAAAATGTGGGACTTTGATATTTATTTTGATGAACTTAATTTTAAAAATTTAAAGTTTAATTGAATTTTTATTTAGCCAAAGCATGGTTTATTCAACTTTTTTTTTTCCTAGCCTTTAGTGGGAACGGGTTTTGTCCTCGTAAGCCATTAAATTTGTTTGAGTAGACATGAATAGATCACTCTTTTTTATTTTGTTCTTTTTCATTCAGCCGTCCCCTCCACCAAATAAGTTTGGCAATTGATATACAGTACAACCATTGTTTACATGAGATTAAAATAAAAAGATAATTAATTAAGGAGAAAGTAGTTAAGTGGTAATATTTTTTAAAAAGTATTATAAAAAAATTAAATAATAATTTTTTTCAAAAAATTCTAAGATTTATAATTTAATTAAAAAAATCCCTATTATATCAAAATTTAAATCAAACCAACATCTATTAAAATAAAAAGTACAACTGCTGAAAGAAAATTTTAGTTCGCTGCCTATTTATCGAGATTCCGGAGACTTATTCCTTTTCTACACCTCCACCGGTGGAAGTACTATTATTCAATATTTTTACTTTATATTAAATATATGCATAATTTTTTACTCTTCCGATGTTTGCAGAAAGATTTTGACATAAAAATCTTCCATTATAAATTATTTTTACATGAAAATTTAGAAATATTTTGTAAAATTTACTATTAGTAATAGGAGTATTCAAACCGTGAACCAGCAGCCGCCGTATTGAAAATGTGAATGAATGAATTCTATATTTAAAAAATAATTAAAAAAAATTAAGTGATGTAATATGGATTTAGGGTGTGAATTGAGTTTTAATATAAATTAGTCTGCTTCATAATAAAAAATGAAAAATAAAAATTGGTTATTTTTTATTTTTACCCTTACATTTTTTGATAGCCCATGAAATAAGAGGAAAAAAAAATTGTATAGATCTCTTGACATATTATATACTGATGTCTCTTTAAATATTCACAAAATAGTATTATGTTAACATTTTCAAAATCCATATAATTCAGGTTAAACGAATCCTAATAGTTAATTGGATGGTAATACATATGGGAGGCCACGACATGTAACAAAAATAAAATGATAATTTTTTTATTTTCACCCTTATTTTTAGTAGCCACGGCTGACAATACAGAAAGCAAAAAAAAAAAAAAAAAAATCATAACGAACTGTTCACATAGTGCCCACACAACATAAATCATTACCGTGTTTAATTAGACAGAAAGAAAGCTGTAGGTGTTTAGAAAAAAAAAAAAAATGGTATAAATCACTGAAATTCAGAATTTATTAAATTCTGATTAATTTGATTTAATTTAAATAAAATTATAACAGTAATAAAAATTTTATAATAACTAATTTAATGTTACAGGATATATCAAAATTTGAATTCAAAATCTTGATTAAGCATGAATAACTTCTATCATTCATTCCAATTATTGCTTTATAAAAAAAAAAATCATTGACAAAAGACTGCACAAAAGCATACAATAATGGTAAGAAAGAAACAAAATCAGTACCATGAAAGTTAAAACTAAGGTTCTGTCAACAAAAAGATCATTAAAAAGAAAGGTTAAAATTAACTAAGGACAATTTGACAAGCACTGAGAAGGCTCCACACTACTTCAAAATTCAATCCAAATTCCCTTCGAATGAAAATTTATACTGTGAACGAGGGGTCCAATTGTTTTCAGCAGAGTTCGGTAAAGGACTTCCAGAAAGGAATTTCCTCAATTACCAACATGATGATGCCTCAAGACTACCACAACTGATTACAACACCTACTATATTATCAGTAGTAAACTGCTGTTCAATTTAATTTCAACAGCAAGATAAGACCCTAATGTGATTAATTGAGGGAGCCAGATCCTACAAATCAGGGAATTGAACATCAAAATAATTTTCAAAAAAGCAAGAAGCATCTGTCGCTTATAGTTGATTTTCTTGTTGCCTTGTATTGTGGGTTTCAGTTAATGATAAAAAAGCAAACCTGTCAAGAAACCACAATGTAAGCATACCCTGTAACTTGTTCTTTTACCTGCTTTTAGCATCTGGGCACAAAGGAAAAAAGAAAGAAAAAACACTTGCAATATTATATAGATTAATGAATGATGAACTGATAATCATGTTTCTTTTTGTACAATAAAAGATATTTTAGCCATTAATTTTACTTTACCGTTCTTTTAAACTAGTGCTAATCACAAAATATGAATAAAAAATTAATTTTATATCTAACATAGTGTAACAACGTGTGATTGGAAAAAATATATATATATATATATTATAACCATCATAAAATACAAATAAAAATTAGTCTCATTCTATATGTATATTATAGCCATTACGAACTTGCCAACTTTCCTAAGCAAACTTTTAAAATGCAATATCTGCGTTAATAACTGGCTATATATACTTTCCAGGAGAATTTTGTAACTAGCTTGTCACTGTTGGGAGTCCATTTTGCTGAATAACTTTAGCTTTGAAGATAGACCTCGGAAAACATTATCAAAAAAAAAAAAAAAGGAAAAGGATGACCTCTAAAAATAGGACAACTCTGCTATCAATCGTGTTTTAAAGGAGCATACAAATGATATAAGAAACCCAATCCCACTTATTTCCCACTTTGCATAAGCCAATCGTACGTGCACAATGGTAGAGCTAGTGTGAGTTGTGACATACACAACAGCTCTTGCTTTTATAAATGTTTAATGCCACTACAAGTATCAATGTTTATCCAAATGTATATAAAAAAATCAATAGAGTTGCATGTCTAAATGATATTTGCAGTAGTGATGGACAACCTTAGCGGAATGGATTTGGCTTAGTTTGTACTAATTGGATCACATCTTGAAAGCCATGCAAGCTAACGTATAAAGACTCAACTTTCAGCATTTTATTTGTAAAATTGAATTTAACAGTAAATTTAACTTTGATTTCCACTTAAAACCAATCCCAGCTTTATTTGGTTTTCAAATCCAAAGTCATTGATATGAGCATTTCTTATCCTCTATTTTCTGGCATCCTGCTCGTGATGATATCTCTACCCATGATCCGCTGAAGCCGTGTTTCAGTGTCCACCTATACAACAGTAATGGGCTTTGTCCACTTATTAAAAAGAAACTTCTTTTTAAATAAAATAGATACTCGATTGTAGACACAAAAGCGCATCTGGTGTAGTGGTATCATAGTACCCTCCCACGGTACTGACCGGGGTTCGATTCCCCGGATGCGCATTTTTTTTCAGTTTTCCGGCGAAGTTTTTGTCCGCCATGTCGCCATGAAAACAACTGATGAGCCAACCAGCTGCGTTTCGATTTTAGCTGCACAAAACAATCAAACCCAACAAACATAGAAGTGATGATACCTAACCCTCAGCTCAACGCTACAGCGAATAGGATCATCCATTTTCTTGACAATTGCATTACTAAAACTCACATTCACCAAATCAAAACCCAACTCATCCTCCATCATCTCCACTCAAACACCACTATTGCTCTCCATTTCATCTCTGCTTCCCAAAGTCTGTCCCTTTTGCCCTCAACTCTGCCTCTCTTCTTCACCCACCTCTCAAAACCCCATGTTTTCACTTGTAACACTCTAATAAAAGCCTTTTCTCATTCTCAAATTCCTTGCATTCCTTATTCAATTTATACCCATATGCGCTGTAACTCTATTCTTCCTAATAACTATACTTTTCCTTTTCTTCTTAAATCTTTATCCGACTTTAAGGATTTCAAACAAGGCCAATGCGTACAAACCGATCTTGTAAAGTTAGGCCATGTACAAGATATTTATGTTCATAACTCTTTGTTAAATCTTTATGCATCCTGTGGCAATATGGATCAGTGTCGGAAAGTGTTTGATGAAATGACTGTGAGAGATGTCGTGTCGTGGACTGTTCTGATTATGGGGCATAGGAATGTTGGGAACTATGATGATGCTTTGATTGCATTTGAGCAGATGCAGTATGCGGGTATAGTGCCAAATCATGTTACTATGGTGAATGTTTTGGGGGCTTGTGCTAGTTTTGGGGCTATTGATATGGGTATTTGGATTCATGATTTTATAAGGAGGAATGGGTGGGAGTTAGATGTGATATTAGGAACTTCTTTGATTGATATGTATGCGAAATGCGGGAGAATTGATAATGGTTTGAATGTGTTTAGGTGCATGAAGGAGAAAAACATCTTCTCCTGGAATGCGGTTATTAAAGGTCTAGCTTTTGCGAAATGTGGGCAGGAGGCTGTTAGGTGGTTTAATTATATGGAGCAAGAAGGGGTAAAGCCAGATGAAGTCACTTTGGTAAATGTTCTTAGTGCCTGCAGCCACTCAGGTTTGGTTGAATTAGGCAAACAAATTTTTAATTTGCTGATTAATGGAAAGTATGGATTTTCACCTAATGCAAAGCATTATGCATGTATGGTTGACCTCTATGCACGTTCTGGGTGTCTTGATGAAGCTTTCAAATTGATCAAAGAATTGCCTTTTGAGCCTACAAAGGCTATGTGGGGATCGTTGCTTGCTAGCTGTAGGGCTAATAGGAACTTGGAATTAAGTGAATATGTGGCTAAAAAACTTGTTGCATTGGAGCCAGGAAATAGTGCTTATTATGTTGTTCTCTCTAACTTGTATTCAGAGATGGGAAGATGGACTGATGCTGCAAAAATAAGAGAACTAATGAAAGAAAAAGGAATTAAGAAGGATTTGGGCTGTAGTTCTGTAGAATCATTAACCCAGAAAAATGATGAAGAGTTATTATCTTTACTCGAGTAATCACTTTCGTTGGGTTTCAAAAATTGTGATACTGATGGCTCCAGAATTGTACAACTGTGGGAATCTATTGTTTCTTTATTCTGTGGTTCACGGATCACTGATCACAGCTGAATATTACATAATCTAGTTGTCTAGCATTGCATCACTGGCCCTACAACTGCTCTTAAGATTTTGCCGGTGTGCCACAGAATTAATAGCCCATTTCAATATTCGACCTTATATTGTCACCCTGAGTTCATCACAAGTAAATTGTTCTCCATGATTTCCTACATAATTCTGAAGTCTTCATCTTCGAGGCATCACTTAATCTAGGCTCGTTGGAAATCCTTTTTCAGTGTTTATTACTGTATCTACCTATTTTTTAACCTGATAATTAGCAGAGGACAAGTTTTCTGCCCAGGATAACGATGTTGGAATTGTTATTTGAAGGCATATGTTGGCCAGTTGGGAAGTATGATTCAGATTCAATATATTTCATGCAACTATTATTTTTTTAGAGACTGCAAATGGCATACGCTAGAAGAATGATACCTTGCAATTCCTTATTACCTCCCTCAGTTTCTTGCTGCATCGAATCATCATCATCCGGAGATGTTCACATCAAGATCCACTGGTGACAACTATTCCTAAGTCCTTACACTTTAATAGATTGAATGTACACAAAGCATATGGTATAAACGCTATCCATTATAAACTGTTCAGAATGAGAAAAGAACTTGCACAGGTGCGAGTCTTGTACCATTTCAATAGGTCTCATGCAAAATCATACTGTTTTTTGGTGAGCCTGCAAAATAGTGTGTATAGTTATATTATGGTTGTTCTTTCGCTTCTTTTCCCTTTTTTTTTTTTTTTTGAACAACTACTTTTTTTTTCCCATTAATGAGAACAATGGCCAATTATTTTGATGCTTTTATAGTTTTAACAGGAACGATCAAAGCACGATAAAGCTCAAGTATTAACCATCCCCAAATTACCTTTAATATTTGGATACAAAAGTGCCACAAACAACAAAGTAAACGGTACAAACCATATTTAAAAAGATAGATTCCGAGAAAATCAATCTCCGCATAGAAGATTGGTGTCAAAAGCACATCAGAAGACACAAAAAGCAACAGGACACAACATAGTCTATTATTGAGGAGAAAAGACCACACTCTCCTGGAGGTATTTTAGCAGCCCCATACTCTCTCACTTATTCTTCAGAGCAACTACCTTGGCCCAAGCTGGCCTTGCTGTGATATCAGCTGCCCATGCGCTAACATGGGGTCGTGATTCGATCAATTTTTTGTATGGAGTCCCCAGTAAGAGCTGTAAATTAGGCAGGTGGTGTAGATCTGCCAAGGTGAAGCAGCCACATGCCAAGTACTTAGATTGAGCCAACCTTGACTCGTAAATATCAAGAACCTTAGCTAGCTTAGCTTCGTTCTCTTCTACTACTGCCGTATCTGCGGTCAACCCAAAAATTGGCTTATAAACTATTTCCCAGTTAAGCTTTGAAGCTGGTACGTCAAATTGATGAGCCTCTACCTCCATCCACACTGATAAGATTGCCATTACGTTGCCTGTGCATAAAAGCTGAGTTCCCTTGTCAGAGTTTTCGTGGGCAACATATCGGTTAATTGCCCTAGATTCTGCATACAAAAAGATTCAAATTAAACATAAAAACAGCAACCATCTTCACATTTAGTCTTAGTAGTTGAGGCATGGGAAAGGAGGCATATTAGAAACCATACCAAAGAGCTTGAGATCTCCATGTTCAAAACCTGGAACTTGACCAAATGGCTGCAAATCGTCCAGGCAATTTCTTTTAGTGCTATATGAGGAAAAGATGCACCTATGATCAAAATTTCAGGAAGTAGCACTTACATTGATGGAAAGAAAGGGCTCCTTCTTGTGCTCTCCTGCTCCCATATTGACAAGAACAAACTCAAACTCTACCTCTTTCTCATAGAGGCAAGCTAGAACTCTCTGTGTAGCTGTTGAGATGGGGCTTCCATGAACTTTCACAGCTGCCATGCTGGTGTGCCTTGAACTGGGTGATTTGATGAAAAACAGAGAGAGAGATGTGCTTGCGGGTTGTGAAGCTAATTAGAATGGCTCTTCGAAAAAAAAAAGAATGGCTCTTTAAAAGCAGACTCTTAAGAGGAGGCGTAATGATAGGAGAGAAGAAGACCATATCCATCCTTACGGGTGGACAAATGAATTTTTTTTTTTTAAAAAAGAAAAGCAAATAAAGCTAATTATTTTTTATCCTTTATAATAAAACAAACAACGGTAGAATACAGGCTAAAAAGTCGTGAAGAAAGAGACTAAAGAAATGTTGATTTCCATTAAAATCAAGTACAGTGCCTATAAATTGATAGATTCAATTTAAGGGTGATTATAGAGAGTCGTGTACGATAAAAATTTTAAGAAATATATATTTTTTTAATTTTATTTTTTCTGTAAATAATTTTTTTAAATTAATAAAATAATAAAAGAAAATATCAGGAGTATAGCTGACATTTATTGCAACCCTCGGACCACATAAAAAATTATCCTTAATTTAATTCAATATATTTCATAATTGTTGGAGAGGTTATTTACATTTACAGTATTTTAAATTATTATAAATTTTTATTAAAAAATTTAAATTTTACTTTATCATTTAAAATATTGTAAGTGTTCATATGATTTCAATAAAAGTATCTCTTCATATAAAATATTATTGCATATGAATAATATATTTTGATCTTATAAATTATAAATAAAATAAATATATCTTATTTTTTAATTAGTAGGTTCTGCATATTCAATTAAAATATATTTTATATAAAAAACACTTTTATAAAATTTAAATAAATACTTAAAAAATTTTAAATGATAAAATAAAAATTAAATTTTTTAATAAATATTAATGATAATTTTATACACTATCAATGTAATTAACGCTTGCTAGAGGGAACAAGGGTCGCTGCAAGTAGGTAACCAAACCCATTTATGCACATTATAGAGATGCGGCCAGTGACTGAAATTTCCAAATTCAGTCCTCTCAGTTCTCACGCATTCACATCGTACCCCTCTCTGTCCTCCAAATTCCACTTCCACCCCTGAAATTCTACAAATTTACAGTTCAACACTACACCAGTTCCTTCCTCTACGTCACCGGAGATCACCTTCTCTAAGCATTCAATGCGATGCCAAGCACTTGTCCAAGCTTGAGCGTCGCATGTAACCGATCACATCTCCTGCTTACAAGTACAACAAGGCAGAAAATTTGTGCTTTGCATTGCATGTACGCCACCTATTACATCTCCTACACTATGTATAATTGCATCAGCACGGACACCATCGATACATCTGCTTACAGTTTGAAAATGCAAAAACGATAAGAATATTAAAGTGCCTATCAGTTTGGAAAGATAAAATGTTTGCTATTTTATTATATATATTTTTTGATAAAATATTTTCAGTTTATTAACTTTCAGTAAATATAATTAAATATTTTATGATTAAAATTAAGTCTAGACATGATGATATAATATTTTTAATTGTGCTATCACTCTAAAATGCATAGGTGTTATCACAATATTAATTTTCTATTAATATAAACAAACCAAAACATGTGCACATATTTACATTTATACAAATACAATTTAAAAAGGTCAAATTAATTTTTATTTAATTATAATTATTAGTATATATTATAGGTATTAATATAAAAAAATAATTAATAATCATATTTAAATAAAAATTAATATAATGTATAAATTTTATTTATATAAATACAAATGTTTGTAATACAATCAAATTATATATATATATATATATATATATATATATATATATATATGAGTCATTATACATATAAAATTACAATCATTAGATTAATGTTTATTTAATAATAACTATTGATGTAAATTATGAGTAATAATATATAAAGACAATCAATAATTGTAATTAAATAAAAAGTAATTTAATTGTTCTAATTTTGTTTATATAGATATACATATTTGTAGTGTAGAAAGAGCATATATATATATATATATATATATATATATATATACACATGAGGAGAGACAGACAAAATTACGAAAGATTTTTCACTTATTATTATATAAAAATTGAATAATTTAGTTATTTACTAATAAAAATAATTAAAATATAATTTTAATTTAATTAAAAATCTATTTTCTATTTTTATTAGATTAACTTCTATTTTATCTTTAATAAAAATTAAAGTAACTAAAATATAATTCTAATTTAATTGAAAGTATGTTTCCTGTTAACTTCTATCTTAACTCTAATAAAAATTTTAATTGAATTGAAAGTATATTGTCTATTCTAATTATGTTAACTTTTATTTTTTGTTTTATAAAAAATAATTTAATTAATATATAATTTTAATATAATTGAAAGTATGTTTTCTATTTTAATTATGTTAATTTTTATTTTGAAAGTATGTTTTCTATTTTAATTATGTTAATTTTTATTTTATCTCTAACAAAATTAAATATATGCAAAATTAATTAAAATATAATTCTAATTTAATTGAAAGTATATTTCCTATTCTAATTAGCTTAACTTCTATTTTATCTCTAAATTAAAATTTTAGTGATAATTTTGTTAAAAATATATTTTTTGTTTTTTAATTATGTCTACTTCTATTTTATCTAATATATATCAAATTAGATAACATAATTGTATAAGTCTTATTATGTTAAATTTAATAAGTAAATAATTAAAATTAAAATTAATAAAATTTATGAAAATAGGAAAAGTATATAATTTTTTTAAAAAGAAGATATTTTTATAAGTTGCAAAGTATGAAATCATAAATAGAGCATATTGGTTGTTTAAAAGTATATTTTCAGTAAGAAAAGTAATATAATTATCACTTTTACATATTTTTATAAAATTTAATAAAAAATATTTAAAATTAAATTAATTAATATTTATAATTTAATTATTAGTTGAACTTAAAAAATTACTTTAAATTGATTTTTGAGTAAATTAAAGTATTAATATTAAAAATAAAGTGTTATAGCTCAAATAATTATTTTTTTTAAATTGTAATAAATTATAAGTTTAATGGGGTTGTAATATTTAAATTGCTATATAAACAAAATATAACTTTTATTATTTTTAAAAATTGTATTAAAAAATAATTAATAATTTTTATTATCTTATGATTAATTTTGACCATAATATCTTTTTTATATAAAATTAGTTTTAGAATAGAGAAAAATTAATTATACAAAATATTTCTGAAATATTATATAATTATTTAAATAAAAGATTTATAAAAATTGTAATAAATTATAATTCTATTAAATTAATATCAAATTGTTATATAAATAAATAACATTGTCATTTTTTTAAAATTTTTATTTAATAATAATGATAATAATAATAATAATAATAATAATAATAATAAATTTAATTATTTATTTACAATATATTATGAGTCTAATAAATTTTTTGTTAATGTAGTTATATATATATATTTAGAAGTTAGAACACTACAAATAAGTAATAATCCAAAAGAGCAAAAGGTTAAATACTACATATAAATAGTGAGGTTTAACGCATATCTAAATGTGTTTCACGTAAAAATTGTACATTTTTACAGTATTTTAAAGTACTTTAACATTGGAGATTTAAATTTTCAGTCCCCTCCAACCTTTAAAAAAATTTGTACATTTTTTTCTCTTTTTTTTTTTTTTTTTAAAAAGTAATCTTAAGTCATTGACTAAAAGAATAACAAAATTTAGCATTATAAATGAAAAGAAATAGCGCAATTTGGCATTACAAATGATTATTTATAAAAGAAAATGGCATACTTTTTCTTTTTCTTTTTCTTTTTCTTTTTCTTTTTTTTGAACATAGCATACTTTCACTTTAGCAACGTGAGTTTTGAATCCCAAGTCATTTTTCTATTATTTTAGGTTAGCTGATAGAAGACACGTTCAATAGCAATTGATATAGAAATTAAAATGTATAGAAGGTAGAAAATATAATACTACCCTACCAATAAACAAATCAGTAATGGTACAGATAGTCGGTGATCCATAATAAAATGAAATCACTTTCTTGTCTGGTTGGAATGGAATGCATTGCCACTGATGATAATGGATCCCTTATCAAGGAACGTAATGGTTTCTAGTTCTATTAAATGATTTTACGAAATAATTTTGGAAAATAAATATATTATTTAACAATGTACTTTTAAGTGCTGGCAGAGAGATGATTATACCCCTCACCCACTGTTATCATGTAGTGATGCGGGAATTTTTTTTTTTTTTTAATATATATATTTAACATTATGAGCTCAAATTCTGTCGAGACACTCAATGCAATGGAATTAAACTTTATCTTGTGCATGTATAATGGAAGGCATAGGTGTTATTAAATTATATGCTTTTTTAATGAGTTATGAGTAGGAGTAAGTATTCAGTCAGTTTTGAATAATTTTTTAATCAAATTAAATTAATCGAATCAAACTATATGAAAACTTAAGTATACTAAACTAAATCATAAAATTGGACTGAATTGAGTTGAAATAATGAAAACCAAACTGACATAATCAAATCAATTTTAAAAAATATTAATTATTTTTATATTAAATTATTATATTATTTTAAAAAATAAAAAATAAAAATTCAATTTGTTTGATTATTTTAGTTAATTAAAATTTTTAAATATAAAATTAAACCAAACTAAATTAAATTTTAATTCCATTCAATTATATACATAAAAATCAAAATATAAACATAAATAAATTAAATTAAATTGGTTCAATTTAATTTCATTCATAAACCTTGATTATTTGATAACACCATTTTATTTTTTTTTACACAAAAAAAAAAAAAAAATCAATTTGTTTCAAAGACTTCTAATGGGTAGGTCGCATTTTTCTGCTAACTCTTTTGGACTAATTTTTTAAAGAATGGTCTGTCTATGGACCAAATCATTATTGTTCCTAGCCTTCCCTCAGAGGATAAAATGATGACTTTTTGGTGACAGCCTTGAGAAATTTCTAAAACCGTAGAAATTGCGTTTTTTTTTTAATAATTACTATCATCCCCTACGTTTAACAATAATTACCACCTCATCCGTTCTTTTTAAAAAATTATTAAAAACGCTTGTTTTAGATTTATTATATAATTTTTTCCTTCAGTTAAAAAATGTAAAAATATTTTTGAAATGTACTGTTAGTCAAGGGTCAATATGTTTATATTTTCAAAAATACCCTTTAAATTTTCTAATTTAAACTTAATTTAGTTAAAATTTACAAATATTTTTAAAAATAAAATACAAATATTTTCCTACTGTGACAATGTAAAAAAAAGTGTAGGATTTAAAAAAATAAATTAAATATGATATTATGATTTGAATCAAAGATTGAGAATAAATATGTATTTTTATAATAATAAATTTTAACACATATTTTTATTAAAATTTAATTTAATTTGATTTGATTTAATTAAATCATAACTTAAAATTGAAAACAAGACCTTAATTAAAGGTTGTATAATACTATAGATTTAACAAAATGAGAATATATATATCTTTTTTATTTAAATTAATTTTTTCAAAAAAAATTGTTGAAGTTATAATTTTTAATGTAATTTAATTTGATTTAATTTAACTATAGTTATTTTTATTTTATTTAATGTTATAGTAGTATTAAAGAAAATAAATGATTTTTTTAAAAAATAAAAATTATTTAAATATGGTATAATATTTTATTTTAATTTAGTATCGAGGGTAAATATATTTTTTTCATGTCATTTAACTCTTTTTTTTAATGAAGGAAAAATTGTTTAGTAAATTTAAAATTAAAAAGGTTTTTAATATTTTTTCAAAAAGAATGGATGAAATAGTAATTGTCGTTAAACCTCAGGATAATAGTAATTATTATTATTATTATTTTTTTGCGTGGCCAATTAATTGACTACGTGTCGCTTTTAAAAGAATGCGATCGCGGTGTATCATATTTTACACAATTGTTCGCCGCAAGAAATCCAATTTTATAATAATTAATTACCATTACAAAACTTCACCTTGAACATGAAGATTTGCAACATTTTCTAAGGTCGTTGGCTGTGCCAGTGCAACTACCTAATACGATATTAAAACTGGATAAATTATTTTTCTTAATTAAACAAGCCAATCATATTCTCGATTTCTTGATTTCGTGACATAAAGGTTTTTCATCAGTGATAAGTGGTTAGGCCAGTTGAAATCGACTTAGTAACAACACCTTCACAATAAAATATTATAAAACTCTACAACTCTCCATTTAAACGTGGCTCTTGCCGATCATCTGGACTTTGATGGAGCTTAACCAGCCAGCAACCATGTCATATGCACATGAGAGTGGGTGTTGAACTGGAATATAGCTAAAGAAAGTGGCCTAATCATGAATGGGTCAAGGCCTCTAGTTCTTTTCCTGATTATGTTATAGTTAGCCCACTTCTAATACAATTGAGCCCATGCAGTTCCTCTCTGTTGCAAATCCTCCCACCATGCCTTATCAACTATCGATTGTTATATTATGGACGCTGTCCATATTGCAACATGGCGTGTGAACATGAATTAAAAGGTGAAAACACGCCCTTTTTTTTTTTTTTTTTTTTAAACGTTGTCCGTTTTCACGCTTTGCATCAAAGCGTCTCCATCAGCAGGCGCAGCTGATGGTGCATAAAAAGCTCCATATGCTGTAATATTTAGGGAAACAGCCATACTAGGTGTTCAAGGTTTCTCCGAACTGCCCAAACATTGCTTGGCTTTGTATTGCGGATTGTTTGTAGCTTTGGTTATAAATCTTCTGAGAGATGTCATGTGACCCCTACGAGGATCTCAAAATTTATCCCTATTCCAGTGGCTATAACAGTCCCGTTTCACATTGGCACTTGCTTCGTCATTGACATGTTTGTTGGGACAGTGGTATATATAGATATATATATATATGCATGGTTTTAGCTTGAACTTCTTTGGAGCAAGGTGGGACAGAGGAGGACAGGGAAGAGTTGATGGATGGAGCAGGGGTTTTGGGTTTGTAGAAGTGGTCATAGAAAGGGTACAAAAAGAGACAAGTATTGCAACTTTGACAGTAGTGTAGATACATAATTTTGGAGCAGTGAAAATGTCTTCGATATTTAATTTATAAAAAATTCTAAGGACTTAAATGCATCTTTTAAAAGAAAGATTTAATATTTTCAGGGATTAAATCGTAAAGTTCTTTTTAGGATCTAATTGCAAAATTTAAATTCTTTTAAGAGTCTTTTTGTAATTAAATGTAAAAAAAAAAGATAAGTGTCGGAATTCCATAATTTCGACCGGAATTATGTAATTCTGGTTGGAATTACATAATTCCGATAAGTGTCGGAATTCCATAATTCCGACACTTATCGGAATTCGGAATTACACCAATTCCAATTGGGATTGTATAATTCTGATCGGAATTACACCATTCCGGTTGGAATTGAATTCTTCTGGTATCTGTTTCCTATTTTTAATTTAGTTTTGCTTTAAAATTTCTAATTAATTCAGTCCTAACTAGTTTAAAATTCCTAAATATAATTTTAAGTATTAAGTTTATACGTTAGAAATTAGAATTACGTTAGGATTGGACCTAGACTTCCTAATTCCACTATATAAAGGAAAGGGGTGAAGAGAAAAAGAAAAAAGAAGAAGAAAAAAGAAGGCCGTGAAAAAGAAAAAAAAAGAAGAGATAGAAGAAAAAGGGAGGAAGAAAAACGTGATTTTCTTTTGAATTTTTTACAAAAATTCCTTTTATTAACAATTAATTCAAGATTCATAGAGAATTTTTGAAGGGCAAGATTTGAAGGCTTATTAAGAACGGTGAACTACCAATCTGAGGAGTACCCTAAATCATTCATAATCATATCATCTTCTTTTATTATTTATTTATTTAATTTATATTATTATTATTATTATTATTCTTTCAAGTTATTATCATAATTTATTCATTGATTGTTATTTTATTTTATTTTTGTGGTGATTGTGGAGGAAAATGTATGGTGATCATATGAGAGGGATGAATTCATGAGAAGTCCGTGGAAAACTATGGATAAAACCTCATAGAGACTTAGTTTTTAGGGATTTAATTTTATTTTTATTATTTATTTATTGCTTTATTTTTATTTTATTTTATTTTATGAATTAATGTAATAGCCCCGATAGTGAGAGTAATAAAATTATATGTGTGGTTGCATGTTTATTTTGATTAAATTGGTTAGTAAAAATTAGGTTTCAATTAGGTAATTATTTAAAATCAATGGAGGAAGTAAATTAATTTAGGTTGCATATTAATAAAAATTAGGGTTTTAGTAAGAATTAATTTAATTATTTGTTTGATCTTATTTAATTATTTTTTTTTTATATTTTTATTTGTTTTTGGGTTTTATTTATTATTTTTATATGTTTTGGGTTTTAAGTCCACTTTAGGTCTTGATTTATTTATTTATTTAAGCCCATCTCATTTAATAATTCATTAGGTTTAATTAATTAAAATATAGTTTTAGGTTCATAATTAATTAGATTTTAGGTTAGAAATATCCTTAGGCCCATTTAGTTAATTAGACATAGGCCCACCTAATTTAATTTAATTAATTTAGACTTAACCCACTTAACTTAAGTCTTTTTTCATAATTTATAGATTTAAGATCGCTATTTAATTAAAACATGTAGAATTAAGCCCATTAATTTAAATACCTTCATAACATGTAGAATTAGTCCCATTTTTAGAATTAAAATATATAGATGTAGGTTCATTTAATTAAAATCAAAAGGAATTAGGTCTTTAGGTTCACTTATAATTTAAAATATATAGACTTTAGCTCATTTATTTAAAATCCATGTAGATTATACTAACTTAGGGATTATGTGATTTATTGAAGGCATTATTTACTTATATATTTCATAACTAGTTTACCTTGGAGTTGATTGTTTTAGGGTTTATATGAAATTGCATGTAAATAAAGAATAAGATAGCAATTCATAAAGTAATTCTAAATGAACACAAGACTGAAAGAAGTTGGTATTCCGTATCCAGAATCTTCTGGTTGTGGTACTAGCTTTCTTTTAGGGAATCGAGTACCACCTTTTCGATTTGTCCCAGTTATTACCCTGGGTGGCGACTCCTCATCTCCACACCATGTTTTTGTGACAGTAGTTAGTGTGTTCTTTAGAGCCCTGCGCTCAAACAATATCACGGTTGCTAAAATCTTGGACACGCACTAAACTCCACCATCTACAGGTAGATTTTTAGACATTGATGAAATGGGAAGTGTGTTTTATGGTGCAAAAGACTTGTAGTTTTCAACGTTTGCATATAAAGTTTGAATTGATTGGAAGACATGAAAATATTTTAAAAAATAGGTTTATTTATTTTTTGTTTGATGAGCATCAAATATATAGTTAATGAATATGTATATTATGTTTAATGAACTTATAGTTTTTAGTTTTTTTTTTTATTGATGAACTTATATAAAATAATGAATTAGAGTATTAACAGTGATGAACATATAGCTAACAACTAATGAACTTTTATGATTTAATCAATGAATCTATATTATTTAACCAATTAACCTATTAATTTTTACTTAATATTAGTATATTAAATTAATAGTACACTTTAACTATAAAAAAACATAATTTCTCTCCGTTTCTTTATATATATATATATATATATATATATATATATATATATATATATATATATATGGGTTAATTCTATTTTTTATTTAATAAATTTGAAGTGTATAGTTAATGAGCTTGTATTTTATTTTCAATGAACTTATAGTTTTTTCATTGATGAATCTATATAAAATAATGAATTAGAGTATTAAAAGTGGTGAATCTATAGTTGATAACTAATGAACCTTTATGATTTAATCAATGAATCTATTAATTTTTTATAATATTAATTGATAACTTGTTTCCGGAACTCTTGAGCTTGGAACCCTGCAGGTGATCAATAAAGGGAAAGGTGAGAGGTGGAGAGGATCTCCACAAACACTCTGATGCCTAAGTAATAAAATAAAGAGAGAATCTAGAGAGAGAAAATGAGAGCAACTAGAATATGAGAGAATAGAATGAATGAGAATGAGGGATATAAGGTTTTATTTATAGTAATACTTAAACCTGAAAGGAGTAGGGTTCCTTCTTGTATAGGAATACTAGACCAAATAAGAGAGTATTCCTTCTTCGTTTGTGAGTTTTCTTGAGGCAGGAACCTTTCCCTAAATGGATTTGGCTGCCTTCCCTTTCTGAGTAACCTATATAGGAAATAAAGTTCTTTAATTAAATATGAATATATGCATGTGGGGTATCAAGAGTCCCCCCTATGAGTCTGTTCGGATATTCATATCCGAGTCTGTAAATGATAGAACATTTATTCTTCTGTATAGAGAGAGAGATTGCTTGAATCACTGCATTTGATATGGAGGGGTGAGCTGAGGTGGCCAGGCTCAACCACGGGAAAAGATAAAGCTCAGTATTGAGTATTAAAACTGTCATGAAAGTGCCAACTGGACTTGGGAGTGCACAAAATCTGCGAAAAAAGAATACGTAATGGATTAACCCATAAATATGAAGACAACGTGACAGAACCAGTCATCACTGGATTTTTGATGCTCGATGCATTAAAAGTGCAATCCGCGTGCCGAACCTCAGTACTATAAAAGTGACCTGAGAGCGCTAGCTTTAGTCACTAGACTTAAATATCGGTATAAGGACGTGAGGCTTACATGCTCGGAACCTCAATACTATAGAAGCGACCTGAGGGTGTCAGCTTCAATCACTGGACTTTATCTTGGTGCATTAGAAGTGCGGCCTAAGTGCTGTATAGTCTGGGTGTCTTACAAATATGGCTCAGATGGCAATCCTCAGTACTATAGAAGCGACTTGAGGGAGCCAACTTCAGTTACTATACTTAATGTGTGGGGCATAGATTCTCGGAACCTCAGTACTATAGAAGCGACCTGAGTATGCCAGCTTCAGTTGTTGGCAGATGATGTCGGATCTTACTATCCTAAGTGTGGAAGAATAACTGGTAGTGGGATTCCTAGGACGGGTAACGTTTGTGTCACCTCGACGCCTCAAATTTTAAAATTTGAATTGTGTAATCGTCACGTTTATTTGTGTGTTAAAAGATGAGATGTTTCTGTTGCCATAATGATGACTACTCGATTTTTGGGTTTTCCTATTTCTTAGACTGCCTTTAATGATGTGGGGAGAACCAAAATAATTATGAGGGTAGTTAATGGTTTATTCCAGAGCCTTTCATAACTTTATAAGTATCCCTGCTTCTTCGATGTGATGCATTTTTGCTCTTTACTATCTTGTTGGTAGCTCCTTTGCTTTTTTGCTACTGCCACCAAGCTTTTCCTACAGCGACTTCTTCATTTTATAACCAGGTGATCCTTTTCTTCCTTCCTTCATTCCTCTTTTATTTTATTTCTTATATAGACTCATGGCACCAAGGGAACAAGTTAGCTCTAATCTATTTATTTCTAGGATAGATAAGGAGTTACTAGGGTGGTATTGGACGCGGTTTAGCATTCTCGCTGATTATGCCCTACGCACCGTAGATAGGAAGTTTAGAGCCCATACCTCCATGCTAGATCTTAATAGGTTAGTAGTGTATTTTAACCAATTGGAAGGGGGTCTGAAGTTCTTGTTGGATCCTTTGTAAAAAAATTTCTAAATAGGTATAATATAGTGCTCGGTTAACTTCACCCCAATAGTTACTGGATTCTGACCGGGTTCATTCAGTTGATGCATGAGGAGGATAGGGAGTTAGACTTAGATGTCCTGCGGTATTTACATAGCTTGACTAGGAAGAAAGGATAGTTGATGTTCTCCTTATTGGCTGTCCTTAACCACAACCTATTTATGAAGCTTTCAGATCTTCACAAGAAGTAGAGGCACAAGTTTTTCATCATCGAGCACCATACGGATTTCCTGGATGTCCGACGAATGTGGTGTGATGAGTGCCACAGGGTGAAACGGCCTCCAAAGTTAACCGACCATGATACGGAGATGGTCTTGAGACTTCATCTTGATGGCTTGGCCAAGGCTCAGTTAGCTGAAGACGTATTAAAAAGATACTTATGGAGAGTATGCCCGGACCGTGTTGAGTCTACTGGTATATTTTGATTATCGAAAGGTATATTTCTGACTTTTATTTTTATCTTTTCAATTGTAGATGGCTAACTTTTTTGCCTTTGTGGATGGAATTCGGCTTGTAGTTGATAATCCAGCAAGACTAGAAGAAGTGTATATCTCCTCCCCTTCTCCCAATCCTGAAGTACCTGTGGTCCTAGAGGAAGCGGCTAGCAATCCGAAGGGAAAGGCAGTGGCTGGGTCTTCACGGTCTGAAAGGGAAGGTCAGAGAAAAAGGCGGTTGATCAGCCAAGACTCGGAGGCTGAGGAGATATACTTCCAGCATCTAAGGCTCTCCAAGGGAGGACATGAGAGCGTGGATCTTGAACAAAGTGAAACCACCAAGTGTCTTAAATGCCCAGGTCCGAGATCAATATGCTGAGTCGATGAGGTTGCCAACGGACATGCAACGCTGGACCGAGGAGGCTTGGGAGGAGCTATTCAGTTCCATGATCAAGCATTCATTAGAAGTAAGTGTTGAACACTTTTGAGCTGATATTTTTTTATGTTTTCTTATATTTGAGGTATTAACACAAGTTTCTCCCTTTACAGATGGCTCGGGCTTTGCTGCTGGTGAAGGACCAGTATTTCTATCTTAAGAGCTAGTATAGTCTGAAAGAGATGAAGGTCAGAACAATAGCGATTGATTTTAAGAAGAAATTGGATAATGCAAAGGTGGCACTAGAGCTTTGTCAGACCAAATATGCTGAGGCTAAATTTGAAGCCAAGGTAAGCCAGAAAAAAGTGATTGATCTAGAGCACAGTCAAGCTCAACTGACCAAAAGGATAGAAGAACAGGACTCTCAGATCGCAGATCTGGAGAAAAAGCTAGTCGAGTCGAGAAATCTCGGGAGAATGATAAGAGATCCTATTAGGGCATGGTGGGAGTATTTCTTAAGGCCTATAGGTCTGAATATAGGAGGATCCTACTCTCTCAAAATTTGGAGCTAGACTTGGCTGACCTAGATCGAATAACGTCGACTGACTTGGCTAAGATTACTATTAAAGAGGATGCTCGACGCAAGGCCACTTCCCTTCGTGCAAGGAATGTTTTTAAATCAACTGAAGGGTCCTCTTTTGAGCTTCCAATGCCTGTTAGTGCTATCAATGTTGTTCCCCCTCTCGTCTCTGAGTCCGAACCGTCGGATGTACACTTAGTAGAGTAGAGGCTTTTTTTTTGTAATTGACTTTGTAATATGATTTTTTTCCAATGAATAAAAATACTTTATTTGATATCATTTCAAGTACATTTATTAGTAGTATTTTCGAAGGCAGTCTGAGTTTCAAAATTGTTATAGTTCCTTACATTCTTTCTCTTTTATTTTGTATGCCCATTTAGATGTGTGCTCTGTAACCTGATATGGGTCTTCCCAATTGGGACCTAGTTTACCAGTGCCGAAGTTGCCTTTGCCAATATCCGCCCTTCTGAGTACCCAGTCTCCTATCTTGAATTGTCTTGGGTGACTACTCGAGAGGTGCTATTGCACTATCTTCTGCCTGTGTGCTTTAACTATAGTGAGCGCCTATTCTCTGCTTTCTTTCAGTAGGTCCAGACATATCTAGGTGTCAATGATTTTGATATTTTGATCCAAGTCTTGGTTGACCTTGTAACTTGGTGAACTAATTTCTACTGATATTACCACGTCTATACCATAAGTTAGCTAGAATGGTGTTTCTTTTGTGGATGATTTGAGAGTGGTCCTGTAAGCCCAAATTATGTTGTTAAGTTCTTTGACTCAGTTTCCATTCTTCTCATCGAGTCTCTTTTTTAACCCTTGCACGATAGTTCTGTTGGAGACCTCTATTTGCCTGTTCATTTACGGGTGAGCTACCGAGGTGCAACGAAACTTTATTTCGAGGTCAGAGTATAAACTTTTGAACTTCTCGTTATTAAACTGCTTGTTGTTGTCTGTCATCAAGGTGTGTGGTATGCCAAATCTTTAAATGATTTCTTGTTATGACCCATATTTTTAAATTATTTTATTTTAAAATGAGATATGCAGTATTAATAAGATTTAAAAATTTTATTGATTTATTTTTGTTATTTGTGATTAATTTTTATTATTTTATGTTTAATTAAATTTGCTACGTAAATATATTCTTTTGGTCGTTAAATTTGCATGGTTATTTTAACATTATTATTTCTATTATTGTTTTATTAAATTTCACTATTTATTTTGTTATTAAATTATTTTATTATTTGTATTGTTATTTTATGTATTATATTTATATATTAATTAGTGTTTATTATGCTAATGTATGTGTGTGATTATTTGTGTTATATATATATATATATATATATATATATATATATATATATATACAAAAGATAGTTTAGTTTTTTTTTTTTTGTGGTGGAGATTTTTTTAACATAAAGTTTTATTATTATATTAATATATATTATAATATATAGTTTAATATATACATATATATAAACTTACAAACTAACAAACACAAAACTTACTAAAAAATGCAGAAGCTTACTGTCATCATCTTCCTCCTCCCCGCACATCCCGATCCCTCATCGGCACTGTGCCTCCCTGAAGTCTAGCTACTCCGCCGTCCTCAACCAACTATTCTGCCACCTTTCCTCCCTCTTCATCAGCGCTGGTCGACTCCCCTAGCTCCAGTGAGCATGAATCTAAGCTTAGTTTAAGCTTTTATCACCTATTTCTTGAGTTTTGATGATTTTAGTTTTTAAAGCTTTAGGATTTTTTTATTTTTTTTAAGCTTGATGTTGATGAATCTTGCAATCTTCCTTCATAAAAGTTGTTCCTAGTAGCTTAATCTACATGAATTTTTTTTTGAATTTATTTTAATTTTTGTGAATTTTTAAATATTTTATTATTATTTAATTAATTTAGTTAATTATAAAATTTGTTGATTTAGTGTTTTTATGGGTTATTATTAATTTTAGTGTAGATATTATAATTTTTGTGATTTTTGTGTAATTTTTATAAATATTTTTATATTATGTCAATATTAGAAAATTAGGTTATATTTGAGTTTTTGTTGAAATTATTGTTTAATAATGTGTTTTAGTTAATATTAGTAATATATATGTTGAGAAAATAATTTTTATGCATTTATATAATTTTTATAGAATTTTTTAGTAATATTAGTATATTATGTGTATTTTTGTATTTTTGTTAAGATTATAGTTAAATATTATGTTTTAGTTGATTTTATAATTATTTAAGGTATTAAATGATTTTACAAATTATTTACTATTTTTAACCAATTAATACTAATTTTCAAAAATTGTTTTCAAATAATACATTATATATTATTTTGGTAATAAAATGGGTTTTTAGTAATTTTTAATATGTATTTAGGCTATTTTAGTTATTGGAATATGTAAAGTAAATTTTTAATAATTTATATTGAATTATTGAGAAATTTGATTTTTAATAATATTATATTATTATTTCGGGATTTGTATGTAATTATTGAGAAAATAATTATTTTTGGTGTTTTAATGTTAAATATGTAACATTTTGCTATTTTGGGATATTTATGGCATTTATTGATTTTTAGTATATTTATTATATTATTTGAATTTTTGGTGAATTGTGGACTTCGGTTGGAGAAATTGTGTAGTTCGAAATCCCAACCGAGGGTTGTGTGAATTTTAGTTTTTGAAGTGTGTTTTTCTTGCAGGACCGAGTCTATTTTTTAGTAGAGAGATATCCGTTTTACATAGAAGATTCTATCGAATTTTTGGTAGAATTCTCGTAAAACGTGACAACCAGTCCGAGTCTAGTTTTGGAATTTTGATTGAGTCTTTCTATAATAATCCTAGAAGTGTAGAGTTAGAAGTTTGTTCTGATTGTATTTATTATTTTATTTTTTTAGTTGCGCCGAAATCGAGACCTATCGGATTAGACCCGCCTAGTCTATCTTGTGGAGCGCAAATCAATGAGTTATTATACTATATATATATATATGCATTGCATTTAGGATGCATGACTTAGAACTTTTCATTTTCATTATATGTTTTAAAAGTGATTTAATTTATAACTTGATTTCGTATATTTTCAGTTTATTTTTAATATATTTCGATATATATGTTTGCATATTTTCAATATACATTTAGTATATGTTTGGTATATTTTGATATATGCATGTTATATAAATGGGTATATTTTTGGATATATTTTAAAATAAATGCATGTTTTATCTTCGTTATAGACTTAGCATGTTTAGTATATTTTAGGTATAGTTTTAGTATCTTTTCGGTATATTTTGAAATAAATGTATGTTATACTATTGATTCATACTTAATTATTTTTAAGTATAGTATTGGTTTATTTTTGGTATATTTCATGTTTGATTTGACTTTATTTGACATATATATACTTGAAATATATTTAGTTTATTTTAGGTATATTTCTAGTATATATATGGTTTATTTTATCATTATAACTATTATTCTGCATTATTTATTTTTTCGTATGTATTTTTTATTTTAAATGAAGGATATCAATAAAACGAGCTATCTAGTGGGCAGCACTAGGACCGTGTATGTATTGGTGCGATAGATTTAGGCTTGAGTGAGGAATTACTTGTGGTAGTTATGATATGATTGAGATGATTTGATTGATTTGATTAAGATGTGATGTGATTGAATAATGTGGTTGCTGGAGCTTGGTTGACCAAGTGTCTCGGGGCCAATCACACTAACAGTGAGACTGTTGGAGCTCAGTTGATTTAGTGTCTCGGGGCCAGTCTATTGTCCATAATGGAATAAGAGAATTAATTTGGAATTAAGTGAGCCTATATGGCTAGAGTGATGTTTGTGATTGAGGTTGTGATTAAATAGAGTTCTATTTGATCCTTTAATAAAATAAATATTTTTTGCATTTATTATATATATAAAAGTAGAGTTTGACATTTATGTGAAATGGGTGTATATATATATATACATATATATATATATACGAGTGCCTGATTGTTATGGTTTAAATTGCATGTATATATATTATAATAATTCACTCAGTGAGGTATGACCCCTCCTCAATTATTTTTTTCAGGAGATCTTATATTGTCATACCTTAGTGGTAGAGCTCTTCGCCGGTGGTTTTTCGTCCCAGCTATTTTTTGTAAATGTATATTTAAAACTCTAATTTGTATTCTAGAAACTACAATAGTAATGTTACTGAATCATAAGAGTATTATTTTATTTTGATTCTTTGTACTCAGAGTATTATATGAACATTAATTTATTTATGAAAGGATGTTGAGTATCTATTTTTATATATTGATTCAAAAAATTTTAATTCAATCATACTTTTTATTTATTTATTGCATGTTTTTATTTTTCTAAGGCTTGCTACGGATTCCGAATTCAAAAGAATTTTTGTTTCTTAGCACCGGTCAGGACTTCTGGTTTGGATCATGACATTTCTCTTCAGAAGAAGTGTTGAATATGAGCTTTTGTGATGGTCGAAACTGCTTCCACTTCTACCCATTTAGTGAAATGGTCTATGGCCACAATTAAGAAATTTTTCTATGAAGTGGAGGCCGGGAAGGGACCTAGGATGTCCATTCCCCACATGGCGAAGGGCCAAGGGCTGCCGATCGGATGTAGGGGGTTGGAAGGCTTGTGATTGAGACGAGTGAACTGCTGACACTTATGAAATTTTTGAGTTAGCTTCTAGGCATCATTAGACATCGTGGGCCAGTAGTATCCTTGAAGTAGTGCTTTCCTGATTAGTGTGTAGTGGGATTCATGTGCTCTACAAATTCCTTTGTGGATTTCTGTGAGTATGTAATTCCCTTCCTTTGGGGATACACATTTAGACCATGGGTGTAAGAGGGATTTCCTATAGAGCTCCCTGTGATGGATAGAGTAGTGGGTTGCCTTCATCTTCAGTTTTTGCGCCTTTAGTTTATCTTCTGGGAGTGTTCCATTTTCCAGGTATTTGACTATCAGTTGCATCCATTCTGAGACTTCCCATACTTCCATGATATATGGGTCCTCGGTGCTAGGTCTTGTCGGTGCTTCGATGAATTCCATCCTCTTAAACACCTAATTTTCTTTAACTATTGATTTGGCTAAGAGGTCAGCCTTAGAATTTTCATGTTTGGGTATTTAGACTATCTCCCACTGTTTACTATCTTGTTTGATCTTCTTAAGGAGTTGCATAACTTTTCCTACATATCTAGCAATGCTTGGACCCTTGATCTGGAATGTCCCATTGACCTGGTTTACTACTAGTTGAGAGTTCGAGTGTATTATGAGGTGTTCAGCTTTGACTTCGACAATCAACTTTAATCCTATGATGAGTGCCTCATATTTTGTAGCATTATTGGTTGCGTTGTACTCTATTTGAACTATATACTGGATGAGAATTTTATGTGGTCCCTTTAGGATAACCCCGGTGCCGAATCCTTGAGTAGAGGATGCTCCGTCCACATAGAGCTTCCATTCTAATGCTTTAATGATGGTGAGATCTTCCAGCGTCATTTCTTGAACAAAATCTGCTAACGCTTGAGCTTTTACCTACCGTCAAGGCTCATAGTTGATGTCGAATTCTCCAAGTAATACAAACCATTGAACCAATTTGCCCAAAGTCTTAGGCTTTTATAAAAATTTTCATAAGGGGAGGCGAGATTTGATAATGATGGGATGAGCCTAGACGTAGTATTTGAGCTTTCGCGATGCATGGACAATGGCCATGACCAACTTATCCAGTGTTGGGTACTGAACCTCAGACCCATGGAGTATTTTATTGACGTAGTATACCAGATTTTACTGGCTCTCTTCTTCCCTTACTAGCACTGAAGCTATGCATTATTAACCCATCAAGAGGTATAAGTACAACGTTTCTTTTGGGACCAGCATGCTGAGTAGAGGTGGCGAGGATAGGAATTTTTTAACATCTTCAAAAGCTGCCTGATAGTCTTTAGTCCAAATAAATTTCTTAGAATTTTTTAAAGCTCAGAATAGTGGTAGGCACCGTTTGGCCGAGCAGGAGATGAAATGTCCCAAAGCCGTGATCCTGCCATTTAGCTTTTGTAACTCGTGGATAGTCTTCGAAGCTTCCATATTGAGAATAGCCTCCAAATTTTTCGAGTTGGCTTCAATATCTCTATGGGATATCATGAATCCCAAGAATTTGCCTACTTTGACTCTGGAGATGCATTTTTCCATATTCAGCTTGATCTTGGATTCACTCAGTAATTGAAGGACTTGATCTAGGTCCGCTAGGTGTTGCTCTATATGCTTGCTCTTGATAATAATGTCATTTACGTATACTTCCACATTTTTCCTAATTTTGTCCTGAAGTACATGGTTTATCATCCTCTAATATGTTGCTCCGGCATTCTTTAGACTAAAAGGCAATACCTTGTAGCAGTAAAGACCTTTGTGGATGATGAAGGATGTCTTTTTTTTTATCTTCTTTCTTCATTGGTATCTAGTGATATCCTTGCATTGCGTCAACAAAACTATATAGATCGTGGCTAGCAGTGGAGTCTACTAGTTGGTCAATTGTAGGTAGTGGGTAGTTGTCCTTGGGGCATGCCCAGTTAAGATCAGTATAGTCCACACACATCCTATATTTACTGTTTGATTTCTTGACTAGTACCACATTGGCTACCCATTCTAGGTGGGTCACTTTTTTGATAAACCCGACTTCTAACAACTTCTTCGTTTCCTCGGCAATTATCTTCTACCTCTCGCATGCAAAGGTTCTTTTCTTTTGGATCACTAGCTTCACCCTTGGTCTGATGTTTAAGCTATGATAGATAATCTAAGGATCTACCCCAGTTATTTTAGATGCCCGAAAAGCAAAATCTTCTAAGTGCCTAGTGAGGACTTTACTTATTCCATGCTTGATGTTATGGTCAAGCTCATTGTCGATCTTCACTATTTTTCCATCTGCAATTTGTAATGTCTTAGTGTCATCGACTGGTTATGGTTCAGCGCCTTGCTTCTCTACTTCCCGAGTGTCTAGGGGGAAGGCTTCTGTCTGAGGCTTTATTGCCATCTGGTAGCACTGTCTAGCCATGTGCTGATCTCTGCAGATCGTGAGAGTTTTGCCCTTAATTGGAATCTTTATAGTCAGGTGTTGGATGCTTGTGACTGCATCTATTTCGTAAAGCGTTGGTCATCCTATGATGTCGTTACATGCTAGTAGGAGATCCACCACATTAAACAAAGCTTTAATGACTTTTGTCTCTTCATTATCCTAATTTCCAAATTCCATATTTAACTTTATAATTCTCATCAGCTGTATGGTTCCTCCACAGAAGCTTGTAATGGGATTCTGGATGGTTTTCAGGTTGGTGACAGAGCCTCCCATAGCTTTATAAAAATTCCAAGATAATGCATTAATGGCGCTTTTGTTATCAACCAATAACCTCTTCACCAGATAATTGTTAATGTATGCATTTACCACCAGGGCGTCATAGTAGGGATTGCGAATATAAAACCTGTCTTCTAAATTAAGTACGATCTCTCTTTTCTTGAAGGTTGGCCCTTCTCCATGGCTCCTTTTAGGTTTCTTCTTAGAGTTTTCTCCTTCAATAATCATGTTAATGACATCGGCCGGCTCATTCTGAGCCTTCTTTACTTTTGGCCTATCTCGCCCATGGGCATCCGGATTCTTAATTCCTCCAAATGCATTAGTGAAATTATTGAGTTTACCATTTTGCACTAGTCTTTCTATGGCATTCTTCAGTTCTCTACAGGCCTCGGTGTTATGCCTGTATTCTTAGTGATACTGGCAATAATGTCCCCTATCCTGCATGGCTCTTCAGTTTGGGCTTATTCTTTTGGCTGGGGTCTTTTCAAGTCTAGTGTAATTTTTCAAAGCTTATATAGCAACTTCATTTATAAGGTTTTTGATTTGTATGGTTACTTTATTAAATCGATCGAGGTAGCTTTGTAGGGACTTATCGGCCTCCTATCGGCACATCCAGAGATTATTGATGTTTTTGGCAGGGGGAATGTTGGTGATGAACTTGGTACAGAACTTCTCTGCCAGATCCTCAAAAGAGGTGACAGAGTTCTTTGGGAGCCGATGAAACCATTTTTGGGCTTTCTTTGTGAGTGTGCTTGGGAAGACCCTGCATATGATTCCATCGTTCATATTCTGGAGCAACATTCTTATTTTAAACGAGGATATGTAGTTGACGGGATCTCTAGTCCCATAATATTAATCTAGTTGTAGGATTCTAAACTTGGTTGGGATCTCTGTCTAGATTATCCTTTTTATGAATGGCGTTCTGCCTTCTATAATACATTCATCTTCCTTCCTTGGTCTCACGCAGGCTTTGTGTATAACTTCTTCAACCCTCTGGGTTAACTTTGAGTCATTAAAAGCCAAAATTTTTGAACTAGATTCCCCTTTTAGAACTTTACTCTTCCCCTTATTTGCCTCAGGTATCTCTAGAGGCGTTGTGTTGTTGTCCATGTGAGCTTACCTAGGGTTGCAACTTTGAACTAAGGTGTTCAATTATTGTTGTATTTGGGCTATTTGAGCTTGGATGTTTTGTATCATTGCTTCCTTGTTGGTTAGGGTGAGGTTGATTTTTTGGGTTATAGTGTTCAAGTTAGGTGTAGTTATAGTTGGTGTATCTGTTAGGCTTGGAAAAGGTACGGAAGGTATTGGTTGGTGATGGTGTTGCAATAAGGCATAATATGGAAGGTTGGTGCCCAAAGTCGACCACCCCTGGATATTTCCAAGAGGAAAGTGTGTACATTCGGATGAAAGTCCAACATACTGGAAAGTTACTGGAGGTACTGTTGTTGGAGAGGTGTTGACAGATTGATTGGAGGAATAGGTGTCGAGAGGTTGATGTGAGTTTCAGGAGTCGAGATTGGCAGTGGTCTGAAAGTCATGGTGTCAATGTCTTAACTTGACAGATATATGAATGGCTTTTCCTAAGAGTTCCCACAGACGATGCCACTTGATAACCTGTTTTCAGAACTCTTGAGCTTGGAACCTTGCATGTGATCAATAAAGGGCAAGGTGAGAGATGGAGAGGATCCCCACTCTGATGCCTAAGTCATAAAATAGAGAGAGAATCTAGAAAGAAAAAATGAGAGCAACTATAGTATGAGAGAATAGAATAAATGAGAATGAAAGATATGAGGTCCTATTTATAATTATACTTAAACCTGAAAGGAGTAGGATTCCTCCTTGGATAGGAATCTGTCACAACCCAAAACAGGGACCATGACCAGCGCTAGGGAACGGGAATTCTTTCGAATCCGGAACCCGTAGCAAGCCTAAAAATAAAATAAAACATACAGTAATAATAATAACCACACTATATGCAGCGAAAATAAAATTATAATTATCAGAATAAAAATCCATATCTCATATATAGATAAATCCTTTGATACAAGTTTCAGTTCAAATTCTTAAAATACATAACTCACACAAATATAATACATAAAACCCATAATTTATTTACAACTACTGCAGTGTCTAGATTATAAAAATAAAACTCAAGACTCAGATAAACAGTTTACATAAAGAAGCCGGAGCGGAAGAAATCCGGCGTACAGGCCTGCTACTGAGGTCTGAGGAAGAAGACTCTCCTGAAAAATGGTCAACAAAGGGGAGTCAGACCTCACTGAGTGAATTACTATAATATATATACATGCATACTAAATGTCAATGCACACAATTAAAAGTATATATAATATGTATATATATACAAGAAAATACACACAAATGCAATAAAATCATTTTATATATATTTATTGAAAATTACAGTTTATGAAGGATCGAATAGAACCCTAGAAAATCGCAACCTCAAAACAGTGTTAGACAACACTCTAGCCATACAGGCTCACTTATTCCAAAATATTCACTTGATCCATTTGGACAGTAGACTAGCCCCGACACACTAAGTCAACCGAGCTCCAGTAGTCTGACTGTCAGTGTGATTGGCCCTGAGACACTTGGTCAACCGAGCTCCAGCAATCACACCTCTAAACCATATCTCACATCAAATAGTCAATCCAATTAATATCCACAAACTGGTTAGTAATATAGTCTAAATGCTATAAGCGTACCGGTACGTACTCGGTTCTAGTGCTGCCCACTAGGTAGCACGTTCTATTGATATCCTTCATTGAAATATAAAGCATACATTCATAAAAATAAATGATGCATGAATTAAAATAAAATAGCAACATAAATCATATATATACTGAAAATATACCAAAAGTAAACCAGGTATATTTCGAGTATATATACGTCAAATAAATCCAATATATTTGCAAAATAAATTAGAAATATGTTTAAAAACATTTTAAGTATAAATGTTAGATAAAACATGCATATAATTCAAAATATATCTAAATATACCAGAGATAAACCAAAAATAAACCTAAGTGCTAATTAGATCATTTATGCATATTTATCAAAATAAACCATATATTTCTAAAAGCATGCATCTTAAAGCATATATATATAAAATAGTAACTCACACTTAGTGCGCTCCTCGAGATAGGTCTGACGGGCCTGGTCCACTAGGCCTCGGTCTCGGTGCAACTAAACAAACAATAAATAACAGACATCAGAATAAACTTAACAGAAAATCCTAGAAACTCGATCTAGAATATTAGACACAGAATTAGAATTAGAGTTCGACCGGACATCACGTTTTACGAGAATTTTACCAAAAATTCGGTAGAACCTCCCCTGTAAAACGGACATCTCTCTACTCAAAAAGTAGAGCCAGCCCTGCAAAGAAACACACTTTAAAAATAAACGCAGAATTACAATCACAACCACTCGTCGGACTCCAAACTACAGTCTACCGATCGGGGTCCACAATCACAAAACAATTATGAAAATACCAAAAATACCCTTCTATCACAGAAATACATTTTATAAGTAGAAATTACATAATTAACCTTAAAACACATTAAAAACCAATAAAAACTCATTTATTTAGAAAAATCATATATTATATATATAATTGAAAATAATACACGAAAAATAGTTTTAATTAGTTAAAAATACTAAATAATTTGTAGAAATAATTTTTATACTTTAAATAACTATTCAAACCAATTTAATTACATTTTTAGTCAATTTATTGTAAAATTACCAAAATACCCCTATATATATAAATATACTAAAATTACTCCAAAAATTCACCAAAAATAATATAATTGCATAAAATTAATTTTCTCAACATATTTACCAATAATATCAATAATTAAACTCAATTAACTAATTAATTTCAATTAAAAACACAATTAACCTAATTTTTCAAAATTACATAAACCTAAATAAATTCAAAATAAATACATAGAAATTCATAAAAATTCCAAATAAATTTCTATAATTCATTTCAACACCTATATTTATCATAAAATATAATTCATAATTTAATTAATTAATTTTCGAAAATTAGAAAATAATAATAAAATATTCAAAAATACCCAAAAATCAAAATAATTCCCAAAAATTCTACAAAAATTCATACATGTAGATTAAGCTAAGGGGAACAAAATTTGTGAAGGAATTTTTCATGAATCAATCAAATTGAAGTTCATAAAAATCAAGAACCCTAATAGGCCGAAATTGCAAAATCGAAACCTAAGCAAATCAAGACCATTTTAAGTGAAAAAAAGCTTGGAATCACACTCACCAGAGCTCAAGGAGAAGAAAGAGACCGGTGGTGTCGAAAACGGTGGCCAAAAATGTCGTGATCGACGATGGCCAAAGTTTCAGCTTCCCGAGCTAATTCTGGTCAAAACTCGACGGAATAGGGCGCTGCTGGTGGCGGAGAAGGCTGGGGAAGGAGGTGGCATGCTGGATGGCACACCAACGGCAAGGAAACGGCGTGACAGACGATGGAACAACGATGGAGGCAATCGGGGAAGAAGGAGGAAGAGTCGTGGGCAAAATTGTAATTTGTCAAAATTTTTGCTTTTAACAATATTTTATGTATATATATACACTTACACTATATATTAAAATAATATAAATTCACACACATTAATTATACACCACACACATATAATTTAATATTTAAATAATTTAATACACCTAAAAATAATTAAATAATATTAAAACTAATAAATAAATAATAAAATATTAGGGTAATTAATCAAACCCTAATTAATTAAATAAATACACACATATATACGTTATTTAGTATTTTAAAAATATATATGAGTTCATACAAGTCCGTAAATCTAATTAAAATAATTAATGATAAATTATTTACGTGAAAATTTCCCCGAAAATGAAAGTCCAGGGGAAAATTTTACGTAAAACACTTAAAATAATATACAATAATTAAAATAATTTTTAAATACATATCAACTCGTAAAAATATCATAATATATATACAAAAATTATTAACACTGCATATCCCGATGAAATATTAAAACATTTAAAAACACGAAATATTACAGAATCCTAGACCAAATAGGAGAGTATTCCTTTTTCGTTTTGGAATCTTCTTAAAGTAGGAACCTTTTCCTAAATGGATTTGACTGTCTTCCCTTTTCGAGTAATGTATATAGAAAACAAAGTTATTTAATTAAATAGAAATATATGCATGTCGAGTATTATTAATATTAATTTTTACTTAATATTAATATATTAAATTAATAATATTATTTAATAATATTGTTAAGTAATAAATCTTATTATTAGTAATTTTTCAATGAATGAATGAATTTTTTTTCTTTTTATTTTATAAAATACAGCTGTTGAATTTAATTTTTTATTCATGATTTTAGTGAAATAAATTTTTTATTCATTAACCTATTTGTCATCAATGATTTTATATGTTTGGTTAAAAAAAAGCATATTGCATGGATCAAGAGCCTCTCAAAGTTAGAGGAGGCAAATTAATTAAATAGAACCCATGTTTATATAGAAATATAAAAGCTACATACATAATCAGTACTCAGTTGATATCTTGCTAAATAAGAAAGAGTGTCCCATGTGCAACTTGGCTCTTGTCAACACCGTTAAAAGGATGCACCTCAGTTGAGAAGTGAATTTAAGTTTCTACCGAAATTTTTCAAAAGTTGTATATGTATATATATTATAAATTATTTTTGATACATCTAAACGGTTTTCAAATCGTACAGTTCTTTTATTAACTTACTCAATGAAGTCTGATTTCCTTCAATTTATTTCTTTTAGGAATTTGAGACTTTTCTATTAGGCCTACTTCTCTTCGCCGTGTAACATCCTCACCGGTTATTCTGCGTAGGTCTATTTAGTTATGTTGTGTTTACTTTTGTGTATTACAGTAGAGAAAACTGTTTAACTAAATATTTTATTCGGATGTATTATGTACTTATGATATTGTATAATTGATGTTTATTTACATTATGTACTACGATGCTATGGTTTAAATTATATTAAGAAAAATCAGTTTGATAATGTGTATTGTAATTTAAATATTTATTGTAAGGTTTGAAAGTTTCTTTTTATTTATTTATTTCACATTTTCTTTAAGACTTATTACGAGATTCGGTAGTTCTATGTTTTTCCATTCCCTAGTGCCGGTCACGTGCCCTGAGTTCGGGTTGTGACATTTGAAGTGTATAGTTAATGAACTTGTATTTTATTCTAAATCAACTTATAATTTTTTATTATGAACTTGTATTTTATTTTCAATAAACTTATAATTTTTTATTGATAAATCTATATAAAATAATGAATTAGAGTATTAAAAGTGATAATCTATAGTTGATAACTAATGAGTTTTTATGATTTGATCAATGAATCTATATCAATGAATCTATTAATTTTTTATAATATTAATATTAATTTTTACTTAATATTAATATATTAAATTAATAATATTATTTAATAATATTATTAAGTAATAAATCTTATTATTAGTAATTTTTCAATGAATGAATTTTTTTTTCTTTTTATTTTATAAAATACAGTTGTTGAATTTAATTTTTTATTCATGATTTTAGTGAAATAAATTTTTTATTCATTAACCTATTTATCATCAATGATTTTATATGTTTGGTCAAAAAAAAATAAAATAAAGCATATTGCATGGATCAAGATCCTCTCGTTATATCAAAAGCATCCTCTCATAGGCAGAGGAGGCAAATTAATTAAATAGAACCCATGTTTATATAGAAATATAAAAGCTACATATATAATCAGTGCTTAGTTGATATCCTGCTAAATAAGAAAGAGTGCCCCATGTGCAGCTTGGCTCTTGTCGACGAAGTTAAAAGAATGATGCACCTCAGTTGGGAAGTAAAGATCAGTCATGTTTTTCGTGAAGCTAACAGGTGTGCGGACCATCTTGCGGGGTTAGCACTCAGAGTAAATCCTGGTGTTCATGAATTGCAGTTAGCTCCGGCAAGCACTAGAGAGCTTCTGTATCAGGATATGGTTGGGGTTACCCACCAATGTATGTGCTAGTCTTTTGCCTTCTGTTTTTCCCGTCAAATGTAGAAAAAAAAAGAAAAAGGCTACACTCATGTTTCACACGTGTGAAACATTAATAATCCAATAGACACATAATACATCATGGATAGGGTTCATAATATAATTTACAATCAACTACTGTTGAGATTCTTATTAATTCTAAGTTCGCACTCAAAACATCACAATAAAAAAAATAATTTATGTTGAATGTACATAAAGATTACAGTAAGATTTTGGTATAAATAAATTTATAAAATTTTATAAAATTTATTTAATTTAAATGAAAATTCTACGAAATTCATTTTCAATTCTAATTTTTTAAATTCATGTAGTTATTTATTACTAAATTAAATTTTTAGAAATTTCAAATCAATCTATTTCATTAAATATTCATTTAAACAAATACAATGTATAAATAAAAATTCATTTGTGAAAGAAATTTATTTAAAAAATAAAATAAATTCTTCAGCGAAATTAAATTAAATTATAGAAAAAGAAGAAATTTATTTAAAAAATAAAATAAATTCTTCAGTGAAATTAAATTAAATTATAGAAAAAGGTTTTATTTTTTTATATGGAATGGAATGAAGTTTATTTATTTAATGCTATATAATTATGTTTCTATATTTAAAATTTACTAAATTATAATTAATTTAATTTTTATTTTAATAATCGATATTCAATACTCACTAAATCATAATTAATTTAATTCAATTTTATAGAATAATAAAGATAGTAAAATTTTTTCTAACAATTAAATTAGTGTAGCTATATATGCGGTTGGAGATACTCTTTATCTGTTGGTATCTATCATAGATGAAGACTCACCACAATTGTTTTTTCTCAAGGCTGTGATTCTCGTTTACAAGTTTAAGATTCCTTTGTTTTCTCATCCTGCTCAAATGATTGTGATATACATGTTAATGGACAATTATTTGATGTTGTTGTTGTTGGATGGTTTCCAGTCGACTAATTATATTCGAAAATTATTATTATTATTATTATTATTATTATTATTATTATTATTATTATTATTATTATTATTATATATAACCAACTTGAACATATTTAAAACAAATTAGCTTACGAAAATTTGAGAAATAATTTTTTTCATAACTACTTTTATGACAAGCTGACATCATATAACAATATCTATTTTCAAAATTTTAATTTTTTCCTTGTACTTCTTAATTGTCATTTTCTTCTAAAAAAATTAAAAATTCTGAAAATTTTGGAACTCTCTAGTACGCAAGCACGAGAAAAATAAAAAAAATTAATTTTGTAGAATTAGCAAACTTGATTAAGTATTCATTTGAAATTTTTATTTATATTAAGTGTAATATACCATTAATGGATTACTATATAAAACCACTTTGTCATCAAGAGAGTAAGCGGGGAACGATGAATCCTCCTGCCATGAGACCAAAGATATTTTCCAGCGAGACGGTTAAACCGTCTTCTCCAACCCCAGATCACCAAAGAATTCACACCCTTTGTTTCTTTGAGCAGCTTAGTTCTTCTGTTTACATTCCTTTTATTTTCTTTTACTATGATAAATTACCCAGCCAGAGTCAGGATCGGAGCCCAAGTGATCAGATTGCCCGTAAATCCTTTGTGCTCAAAGGATCGTTATCTGCAGCTCTGTCCAAATATTACCCACTAGCAGGAAGGATCAAAGACAGTGTTACTATTGATTGCAATGACAAAGGTGTCGAGTTTCTCGAAGCACAAAGCAAGTGTAACTTGTCTGACATCCTCAAATACCCCAGCCCTGAAACTATTGAATCCTTGCTTCCTGATGACCTGCAACTTAAAGATCCACCCTCGAGCAGTCTCTTGATTGTTCAGGTCAATTATTTTGGCTGCGGGGGAATGGTGTTGACCCTGTGCATTTCTCACAAGATCATGGACATGGCAAGCCTCTGCTTTTTCATCAACAGCTGGGCTGCCATTGCTCGTAAATCGGCTAATGATGAAATCGTTCCTTTTTTTAATTTGGGTTCTTTATGTCCATCCATTGAGCTATCGACCCTACCTTACGTGTTTCCTGAGAAAGTGAAATGCATTTCAAGAAGGCTTGTTTTTGATGCATCAAAGATAGTCAAACTCAAGGCCATGATGGCAAACAAAGTTCAGAATCCGACACGGGTGGAAGTAGTGACTGCGCTACTATGCAAATATGCCATGTCTGCAGCAAGATCAATCTCAGGATCATCAAAGCCGGCTGTTTTGCATCAAGCAATACATTTGCGTTCAAGGGTGTCTCCTCCGGTGCCAGAAAGTTCTGTGGGATGTTTTACTGGGATCTTTCCAGTGCCGATCGCGGAAGAGAGTGAGATGGAGTTAGCTCAGTTGGTAAGTAAGTTCAGACAAGAAAAGACCAACTTCTGCAACAAGATAAAACAAATTGAAATTGAAGATTTTTATTCCTTTATCTTGGAGAGTTCCTCAGGAGTAAGAGAATGTAAGAGCCAAGCTGTGTACATGTGTAGCAGCTGGTGTGGATTCCCCATATATGAAGCAGATTTCGGATGGGGGAAGCCACTTTGGGCGACCCATCCTGGTATGGATGCAAGGAATATTATTTCCATGATGAATACAAGAGAAGGTGATGGAATTGAAGCATTTGTTTCTTTAGAAGAAAAGGAGATGGCTGTGTTTGAGAGCAATGAGGAGCTTCTAGCATTTGCAAATATTAATCCAAGTGTCTTAGCTTTGCCAAGAACCCGAATGTAACATGCAAAGACACAAGTTCATAGTTTTCATTGGACCTCTATAATATTTGAAATGTGTTTACCACTTTTAAATGTCGTTTTTTTACCTTGCAAATAAGCTTCACCTCTTAGATTCTAGTGACTAGACAATGCAAGAATGGTTGGTACAAGCTGGCCACATTGTAAGGATTACATGTCCAATAATTGACATCGGTTTTTTTTTGGTTACAGGTGCGAAAGATGGAAGGTAAATTAACTATTGTCCAATTTATGTCCCCTTGATCATCTTCTACCTGAAACAGGCATGTCTTAGCCCAAATGACACCGAGTATAATCCCTGTCTGCTTAAAGAATCCCTACCTCAAGTCCTGACCAAATATTACTAACAAGCAGGAAGGATCAGAGATAGGGTAATGATAAAAGGTCGACTTCCTTGATGCTCGAACGACATGTAATTTATCTGACATTCTCAAGCATCCTGGTGATGTTAAAACTATAAAAAGTTTTGTTTCCTGATGACCTGCAGAATAAAGATCCAATTCTGAGCAATCTCTTGATTGTCCAAGTCACCTTCTTTAACTGCGGAGGGAGGGCAATTGCTCTGTGCTTGCCTCTCAAGATCATGGACACGGCAAGCTGGTGTTTATTCATCAAGAACTGGGCAATCATCCCTCTTAAGTCTGGTGGAGAAACCTGTCCTGCATTCAATGTAGGATATTTGAATCCACCCGTTGATCTATCAATCCTGAAAGGTGAAAGCTTATCAGCCCCTGAAAAAGTGAAATGTGATATGTGGAATTTCGTTTTTTATTCTTCCATGATAAACCAAACTTAAGATGATGGTGATAGACAAAGTTCAAAATCCCACTAGAGCAAGATCTAGTTCCTCAAGTCCAACTGGTGTTGCATTAATTTGTCGATCTTCATTCTCGCATATTTCTCCCATTGCCAGAATGTGCTGCAGGATACATAGCAGGGACCTTATTCTATCTAAGGGTGTCTACTATTATTTATGAGTTGAAGAATGTAATCACCAGGATGGATTCAACTGAAGGTGATCTAATTAAAGTGTTTGTGACATTGGAAGAACAAGAAATGGCTTTGTTTG
The DNA here is from genome assembly GCA_947683625.1 of Mallotus nudiflorus. Lineage (NCBI taxonomy): Eukaryota > Viridiplantae > Streptophyta > Magnoliopsida > Malpighiales > Euphorbiaceae > Mallotus > Mallotus nudiflorus. The sequence goes on from CANTUR010000108.1 coordinate 1,188,123, forward strand.
AGGTGTTCCCTTGAAGGCCTAATGATGCATCTTTCATCTAAAACAAGTTAATTGTCCTTTAGGTTGAATAACAGCCTATATTGATAAAAGCATGATAATACAAATACTTGTTAATTACTCTATTCAATATAACAAAATATAAAAATGATAGAAAGAATCAATCAAAATTTTCTTCCACAAGCATAATTTTAATTTTTTTTTTCTATTGATTTGCCTATGGCATCTTGTTTAGACATGATGCAACCTGACACATTAGATACTGACCCTGGATTCAAATAAATATATATGTCACCTGATGTTGACAGATTATGTAAATCATAAATCTACCAATTAGCAATGTGATTAACCAATAATTTTCTTTTTTAAACAGATTGTTAAATCAATAATAATATAGAAAAGAAAACAAACATGAAATATCTGTCACTCTTTTTTGCTTTCCTGGCCTCAGTTGTCTGTTTGTTCAATGAAAATGATTCCTATTCGAAGAGTTACGATTCTTTTCTCAAGTTCAAGACATGAATTTTGTATAAAGATCAAGTCTATTATGTAGTACATAGCCATTAACCTCTTCAACATCTGGTGGTAAAAATAGATAAATTTTAACCATGAAACTGAAATAGTGTGCAGTGAGATCATTAAACCATCTTCTACATCACAAAATCACCCAACAATTCACTATCTTTCATTCTTTGATCAGATAAGTTCTCACATATATGTTCCATTCATTTTCTTCTAACCCAAACAGCAGGCTTCTCATAGCCCAATTGATGATGACATTGCTCATAAATACACTCTCTCAAAAAATCTTTATCTCAAATTTTATCCCAATACTACCACCCATTGACAGGAAGTGTTGTGAGTCCCTCTTAATGAAGCCTATAAAATTTTTAAAAAAAGTCAAATTTGGAAGTATCGAATTCAATATTGCATTTTTTGAAATCTTGGTTGATTTTTTAACAAACCTCATGGTTATAAATAGTCATTCGAATGCAAGAAAAATTAATAAGCAAACAACGAGTGAGAGAAAAGCTCAAGTGAGGTGTGTGTGCTTGTGAGGGTAACCAAAATAATTTTATTTTAATGAGTGTGAAAAATTTTAAGGGTTTGAGAAATTTTTATCAAAAGGTGAGCGACAAAATAGTGAGATAATTATTTTTAAAGTGTTTGGGAAACACTTAGAATGCCACTATTTTGATGAGAACTCTTTTATTGTATGCCTCTAGTGTTGATATGGAGAAAACTCTCTTTTGTACCTACTATTTTTATAGTGGAAGAATTATTTGGATTTTGTTCAGTGGATGTAGTCTAATAATTAAAGGTGAACCACGTTAAAATATTTGTGTCATTTTTATTATTTATATGACAGGTTTTACCGTTTATTTTACTCACTCATTGACCGGTTTAATCGCCTCATTTATTTATTTGTTTGATTATTTCTGCAATTAATTTTATTTTGTCCCTGAGAACATTATTCCGATACGCCAACTCTGTTAATTTTCCCAACAAGTAGTATTAGAGCTATTGGTTCTTGTTCTGGAGGCATTATTAAATACTATAACGATGGAAGCTAAGACTAGCAAGATGGTCAATTTAAATGGCATAAATTACCACATATGGAGAAACAAGATGAAGGATCTCCTATTTATGATGAAGTTGCATCTGCCAGTTTTTGCTACAACAAAACCTGAAGGCAAGACGAATGAGGAATGGGCATTTGAACATGAGCAAGTGTGTGGCTACATCCGACAGTTCGTTGAAGACAATGTGTATAACCACATTTGTAATGAAACTCATGCACAAACGTTGTGGAACAAATTTGAGGAGTTGTATGCTTCAAAGACCGGCAACAATAAATTATTTTTTCTGACAAAAGTAATGCAGATAAAATATTGAGAAAGCTCTTCTATCACCGATAGCTTGAATGAAATACAAAGGATCATGGATCAGTTATCGAGAATGAGTATAAATTTTGACAATGAAATTCTTTCTCTTATGGTGCTGACTTCTCTACCAGAGTTATAAGAGACTTTGAAGATTTCACTTACAAACTTTACACTAAACGGTGTAGTGAATATGGAATTTTTCAAAAGCGGTATTTTGAATGAAGAGATGAGACGTAGATCAAAGGGTACATTTTCAATATAGTCAGATATCGTTGTTGTAAATTCCAATAGGAGAAGTGAGACTCGAAGCTCAAAGTAAAGAGATAAGAGCAGAGGAAAGTCAAATAAGTATGCAAATATTGAATGCCATTAATGCAAAAAGAAAGGCCACATTAAGAAGTTCTGTCAAAAGTTCAAGGACAAGAACAAAAACAAATATGTGAGAAAAGATAACAGCAGTGATGATGATTAAGCAAATCTTCTCAAAGAATTCAATGTCCTTTTTTATGATGATATTGTTAATCTTACTACCCATGAGACCAGCTGGGTGATTGACAGTGATGCTTCCATTCATGCTACATCTCAAAGAGAATTTTTCTCATCTTACACTCCAAGAGATTCTGGATTTATGAAGATAAGAAATGACAATCAAATAAAAGTTGCTGGTGAAGGAGATGTGTGTTTAGAAATGGTGAATGGCACAAGACTAATCTTGAAGAATTTCAAGCATGTTCCAGATATTTGCTTGAATTTGATCTCAACAGGCAAGCTTGATAATGAAGGTTTTTACAACACCTTTCATAACTGCTAATGGAAACTCATAAAAGGCTCCTTGGTGGTGGCTAGAGGTAAAAAGGACTCAACATTGTACTTTATGCATGTAAATAACTCCAAAGACAAGGTGAATGCTGTGGAGAAAGATAGTACAGTTGAGTTATGGCATAAAAGACTCGGCCATAAAAGTGAGAAAGGGATGATAGTGTTGGCCAAGAAAAATGTGTTATCTGGAGTAGATTTTATGTATTTGGATAAATGTGTCGATTGTCTTGTAGGAAAGCAAAATAGGGTTGCTTTCAAGAGTTCTCCTCCTTCTAGAATGAAGAATGTGCTAGATTTAATTCATTCAAACTTATGTGGGCCAATGCCAAAGTGATTTGGTAGTTGTTAATACTTTATGACTTTCATTGATAATCATTCTCAGAAGACGTACACATATACCTTGAAGTCAAAAGATCAGGTGCTAAATATTTTTAAGGAATTTTATACCCTAATGGAGAGACAAATTGATAAGAAGCTGAAGTGCATCTAGACAGACAATGGTGGAGAGTATTCTGGATCATTTGATGTTTATTGTAAAGAGCATGGTATACGACATCAAATGACACCTCTAAAGACGTCACAGTTGAATGTTTTAGTTAAGAGGATAAATAAGAATTTGATAGAGAGAGTCAGATCTTAGCTCTCACATTCAAAGCTGCCTAAGACATTTTAGGGTGAAGCTCTACTTACAGCAGTGCATGTGCTGAACCTTTCACTATGTGTTCCTCTACAGTCTGACACTCTAAAGAGGGTGTGGCAGGAAAAGATGTTTCTATGATCATCTGCGGGTTTTTGGGTGTAAAGCCTTTATGCATATTCCTAAGGATGAAAGGTCCAAGCTTGATGACAAGACACGATAGTGTGTGTTCATTGGCTATGGTCAAGATTAACTTGGCTATAGATTTTATGATCCAGTCCAGAAGAAGCTTGTTAAAAGTCGTGATGTTGTGTTTATTAAAGATAAGACAATAAAAAATATTGCCAGAGTTAAGAAGAACATCCCCAGCTCTTAAGATGATTTAAATTTGAAGTTAGTTCCTCTAACAATGGTGCCAAGGGAAGTTGAAGATGAAAATGAAGTTATTCCGCCAGATGTAGGTGATGAATATGCTCCCATTGAAATTCCATCTAAAAAAGATAACGATGGTGTTCATGATTAACCATCAGCATATGAGGCTTCTCTAGTACCGCTGAGGAGATATGATAGAAACAAACAACCTTCTACCAAATATCCTAGAGATCAATTTATGTTACTAACTGATGGGGGAGAGCCGAAAAGCTTTGAAGAAGCTATGAATGATGAACATAAATAGAAATGGTTTGAAGCCATACAAGATGAGATGAAGTCTTCATATGAGAACAAGATGTTTGAGCTGGTGAAGTTGCCTGAAGGCAAGAGAGCTTTGAAGAATAAGTGGGTGTTTAGGATCAAGCATGAAGAATACAGTCTCCAACCATGACTTAAAACTAGACTAGTTGTAAAAGAATTCAACCAAAGAAAGGGCATCGACTTTGAAGAGATTTTTTCTCCAGTTATGAAGATGACATCTATCCGTACTGTGTTGGGTTTAGCAGTAGGTTTTAATCTGGAGATCGAGCAAATGGATGTTAAAATTGCCTTCTTTCATGGTGATTTAGAAGAGGAAATATTTATGGAGCAATTAAAGGGTTTTAAAGAAAAAGGTAAGGAAGACTATATTTGCAGATTGAAGAAAATTTTATACGTTTTGAAACAGGCACCAAGACAATAGTATAAGAAGTTTGAGTCTGTTATGGGGGAGCAAGACTATAAGAAAACCTCTTCAGACCATTATGTATTTGTTCAAAAATTCTCTAATGATGACTTTATCGTGTTGTTGCTCTATGTGGATGACATGTTAATTGTTGGTCGAAATGTTTCCAGAATCAACAGCTTGAAGAAGCAGTTGAGTAAGCCTTTTTTTATGAAAGACTTGGGACCAACAAAGAAGATTCTTAGCATAAAGACTATTAGAGAAAAAGGCATCAAGAAACTATGGTTTTCACAAGAGAAGTATATTGAGAAGGTACTTCAGAGGTTTAATATGTACAATGCTAAAGCGGTTAGTTGTCTTGTCCTTTTGCTAATCACTTTATATTGACTTCTCGGCAAAGACCTTCCATTGATAAGGAGAAGGAGGAGATGGATAGAGTTTCATATACTTTAGCAGTTGGTAGTTTAATGTATGTCATGGTGTGTACATGACCAGATATTGCACACTCAGTTGGAGTTGTAAATCGGTTCCTTTTAAATCCTGGAAATGAACATTGGGTTGTAGTCAAATGGATTTTCAGGTATCTTTGTGGAACATCCAAAATATATTTGTGGTTTGGGAATGTCAAATCTATGTTAACTGGATACACAGATGCAGATATGGTGGGAGATGTTGATTCTGGTTACCTGATTACTTTTGCAAAGGGAGTTGTGTCATGGCAGACGAAATTATAAAAATGTGTTGCTTTATCTACCATTGAAGCAAAGTTTATTATAGCAACTGAAGCTTGTAAAGAGTTGTTATGGATAAAGAAGTTCTTAAATGAACTTGGTTTTCATCAGGACAGATGCGAGCTATTTTGTGACAATCAAAGTGTTATCCACCTTGGTAAGAAATTCTCTTTTCATTCAAAGTCAAAGTACATTGATGTGAGATATCATTGGATACAGGATGTATTGGATAAGAAGCTATTGCAACTAGAGAAGATCCATACTGATGAAAATGGATCAAACATGTTAACAATGACTCTAATAAGGGAGAAGTTTGAATTCTGTTGATTGGTCGTCGGAATGGTGATGACCTCGGGGAGAATTGTTGTGGGTCCCTCCTAGTGGAGCCCACAAGTTTGAAAAAAAAGGGCTAAATTTTGCAGCACCGAGTTTGGTGCTGCATTTTTTGAAATCTTAGTTGATTTTTTGGCAAACCTCATGACTATAAATAGCCATTTGGATGCAAGCAAAATTAATAAGCAAGCGACGAGTGAGAGAAAAGCTCAATTGAGGTGTGTGTGCTTGTAAGGGTAACCAAAACAATTTTGCTTTGATGAATGTGAGAGAGTTTTAAGGGTTTAGAAAATTTTTTTCAAATGGTGAGTGAAAAAATAGTAAAGTAATTATTTTTTGAGTGTTTGGGAAATACTTTATGATGTGGATGAGGTTGCATTGTCTTTTATGGATGGATTTGACAAAGTGGGTGTGCACGCTTGGGCTTTAAATGGACGGTCGTGGCGACCTCGATTGAACCACGAGACTCATAATATATCAAATCGAAGCTGACTCAGAGCCCTATAACGGATGCTTCACACTTTGTCTATAGTAATCCATTTTCGGGTCCAAATTCCTTTGTTTAAACCCTTAAGTTTGGCTTCAAAGTTTATATTCCTTTTTGGATTTTTTTTTCTTTTCTTCCTTTTTTGTTTTTAGGGTTTTTTCCTAAACTCTATTTATTTACCTCTTTGGGGTTGTTTAAGGATGAATTTTGTTGAATTATCAAATCAAATTTATATTTTTTCAGTATTTGGTATTCCTTTGTGCGAATCACGATTATTAATGTCTATTTTCTGGTATTTATGCGCAAATCAATAAGTTATAAAAGATTGTTAGACGGTAATCGTGCATGATTCAACGTTGAGCAGTATTTATCTAATTTCCTAAACTTCTGCTATGTCACTTTAAATGCTACTATTTTGGTGAGAACTTTTTTATTATATGTCTCTAGTGTTGATATAAAAAAACCCTTTCTTATAACTACTATTTTTATTTTGAAAGAATTATTTGATTTTATCCCGTGGATATAACCCAAAAATTAAGAGTAAACCACGTTAAAATATTAGTGTCATTTTTATTATTTATACGACATATTTTACCATCTATTTTACTCATTCATTTACCAATTTAACTATCTTCATTTATTTATTTGTTTAATTATTTTTATAGTAATTTTATTTTATCTCTAAAAATTAACAAATATCGTTTATAATTTTTCCAACAGTAAGGATTCAAGATTATCTCAAAATAATTGCAACGACAAAGGGGTCGAGCTTCTTGAAGCTAGAACGAACTACAATTTGTCTGAAATTCTCAAGCGTCCTGAAGAGGAAACTCTGAAGCTCATATTTTCTGATGATCTACAGTGTAAAGATCCAAACCTGAGTAGTCTCTTGATCGTTCAGGCAAACTCCTTTGCTTGCGGAGGAATAGCTTTAGCCATCTGCATATCTCACAAGATCTTGGATATTGCCAGCATGTGTTATTTCATCAATTACTAGGCTACAATAGCACGCGATCAGGGTAGAAACTGCATTCTGAGTTCAATTTAGGGTCTTTGTATCCGCCGATTGATTTACCAGTTATGGAAACTTATGAACCTGAGAAAGTAAAATGTGTTTCAAGAAGACTTGTTTTTTATGCGGCAAAAATAGCTAAGTTGAAGGAAATGGTGGCAAAAGAAGTTGCAAATCCAACACGGGTCGAGGTGGTGACTGCAATTATATATAAATCAGCCATCTCTGCAGCTAGGTCAAGATCAGGATACTCAAAGCCAACTTCTCTGCACAATGCAGCAAATTTACGTTCTCGAGTATCTCCTCCATTGACAGAATGCTCCGCAGGAAATCTAAGTGGAACATTTCCTGTAACGAAAATGGAGGAGAGCGTGATAGAGTTAGTTCAGTTGGCAAGTGAGATCAAGAAAGAAAAGACTGAATACTGCAATTGTTGCGGTAAAAAATTTAGTGCGAAAGAACTGTGCTCTTTTGTTCTGGATGCTTCAGTAGGGCTAAGATCCTGCCATGGCAAAGATCAAGATGTGTACTTATATGTAGTAGCTATTGTAGGTTCCCTTTCTACGATGCGGATTTCGGATGGGGAAAACCAGGATGGGTGACTCTTGCTAGTTGTGAAGTGAAGAATGTTATTGTTTTGATGGATACAAGAGATGGAAAAGGGATTGAAGCACTTGTGACTTTGGAAGAACAAGAAATGAATGTGTTTGAGAATGATGAGGATCTTCTTGCTTTTGCTTGTATTAATCCAAGTGTCCTGCCAGAATCTAATTGATGTTAAGACCATTCATTCAAGTTGATTCAGTTTCCACTTAAATTGCAGAAATAATAACTACTGGTCCTGTTAAACATTATTAATTAGTGTCTATGAAACATGAGATAGAAAAAAAATGCAACCTTCCAAATAAATTTTATTAAGTTGTTCCAATAATAATAACTCAGGACAATAACATTACCCTCAACATTCAAACGCAATTAAGACTGATTCAATTCTGCAAAATCTCATGAAGCTGCAACATGCAATTGATACTGTTTCAGTTCATCATTTCTCACCAAAAGTCATACCCTCGGCAACTTTCTTAAAAGCTGGTCTATAAGAAATATCCTCCCACCATGCCTTAACATGCGGACGTTCATTTATAACAGAAGCTGCATTGGTTTTCATTAGATAGTAAGTGTAAGGAAGGTGATGAAGATCAGCCAAGCTGTAGAAATCTCCTGCCAAGTACTTGTTGTTGCTAAGCCTATCTTCGTATATGTCAAGAACCTTTCCTAGTTTCTCTAAGTTGGTATCGATGATTTCTTGATCAGGGGATACTCCTTTGAGAGGGTTGACATAGAGTTGGTAGACAATGGGAGATATTGCTGGGTGGTATTCTTGAGATTCTACCTCTGTCCATACCTTGACCATTGCAGCTTCTTTCAAGTTTTTGTGCCTTATTAGATCATACCCAGTTTCCTTGAACTTTTCAGCAATGTATGCTGCTATTGCTCTTGATTCTGGTTAAGAAAACTAGCATGATAGGTTGTAGCAAATTCAGTAATTAGGAAAATAAGAAAGAAATGAATGAAAGTTTACCAAATAAAATCAGATCACCATCTTCAAGTACTGGAACCTGACCAAATGGCTGCATGCAGAATACACAAACTACATAGTTTAATCAAACACACGCAGAAATGAAGCAAAGTTTCAATGCTTAAATCATGAATGCGTACATTTTTTGCAAGAAAATAAAGCTGCTTATGTTCGCCAGCAAAAAGATCAACAGGGACGAGCTCAAAATCTACTTCTTTCTCATGGAGACAGGTTATCACAAGCGAACAGTTCGTTGACATGGCTGCTCCATGCAGCTTAAGTGCCATTTTGCTGTTTTGTCTATGATCTGTGAGTGTTTCTATGTGTGTTGTTATGTTTAGATCAATCGATCTAGATAGTTGAGCAAAACTGATGAAGCCCCTTTTGCTCCTTTTATAATGGTGGACATAGATCAATATTACTGGTAAAACCCTGATGGTTAATTTCGTTTTTTATTTTTTCTCATTCTCTTACCTACATTTCATCAGTTGTTCACATGGTCCTTTTTAATGAAGAACTCTTTTATTTATTTTAATTTGCTACTGGTCTTTTCACAACAATACCAATGCCTGCAGAAAATAAAGAATCCTAGAGTACCACTTGTCCCCTTAATTTTAATATAAGATGATAGATATAGTAAATTGCGATATTACAATTCCGTGCAAAATAATTTTTTTTTAAAGTGCCGTTTTGTTCTTCAAATATGGAGGGACTAATAAAAAGGGAGAGAAGGTTTTTTTGAAAAATCACTACTAATGACAGTATCGTATCCATTTTAATATATTACTTGTTATACAGTGTTAAGTCAACTTTCCCATTGGTAGAAATTTCCTGCCTAAACCATAGTCGAACGGGTCACAAGACACTTGCACGCAGTTCATTGATTAGACTATGGTAAAATCCAGTAAATTTGTTCATTATGAATGTACAACGTGCATCATGAAAGCTATTTGATTAGGGTACGAGGACAATCACCAGTCACTTTAGGCTAAATGAACAATCTGTCACACTTGTCTGATCATTAACTAGTATCAGCTAACAATACTGATATAAAAATAGTTAACAAGATGATAAGGGTATAGATGATTTGTTAAAACAAAAAAAGAAGGGTATAGATGATGAGCTATGATGTCACCCACATGATCATAGAGGCGCATCTTGACCATTGTCTTCCACATCACATGGGGCGCCATGAACCCAAAAGAACTGTCAAAATGAGGAAAAGAAAATGTTGATTACGGAGAAAAAGCTTGGTATTTCAAGGTTTATATGATCCAGTCAAACCACAATTCCCCAAGTGAAGTCATATTAAAATTGTTAGGTATCACCTTGAGATTTGTACCACCTCGCATAATTTCCAGTAAACAAAGAAACAAATGTGAGTTGTAGCCTTTACGTTCTTTTTTCCTGGTCAAGAATATTATGCTAGCTGATTTTAATGTTAGTCAAACTAATCTACCAGTTGCCACTTATTTTATATATTATATTAAAAAAAAAAAAAAAAAAAAAAAAACTAGACATTTTCACCCAAGTGAAAAAACTGATTGTAAAGAGGATGCCGATTTTGTTCACACAGAGCCATAGAATTAAAAAATTCAAGTTAATAAATGAAAGTTGAGCGGCAGAAATGTGATGGTTTTTGATGTCCTCAGCCGAATGGCCAAAGGCCATAGCAGCAGAAAGAAAGGAAATCAGAGGAACATCGTCTGAGAATTTCTTGTAGAAAAGACCCTGCATTTAGAGCAAGCATTCAGAAGCTTCAGACAGGAGACGTTTTCATGTGACCAGGTCCAATGCAATACCACCATACATGGTAATAACGCTAATGTTTATCCGACCGAGTTTGTTTATCCTACCGAGTTACCAAAAGCCGTCCTAGCATATCGAAAGCTTTGTTTAAATGCAACATTCTTGTTTAATGCTAGGGACAGTCGCCTGTTATAGCTAGATTTTTACACCAACGTTCTGGAATCGGGAATCATTTCAAGAGATGGCAATAACAGCGGCTAGCAATATAAGTAACTACCATCGGCCCGAAACTGCAAGTGCAAATACAGAGGTGCAATTGTTGCAGCTCCGTCCACGATGTCACTATTCTTAAATTTCCTGCACTTTTTCTAACACTTGAAAGTTCCCAAACCAATTGCACAAAACAATTTTTTCATATAGAATCCAGTTCAAGTTCTAGGATACAATGAATGCCAAAATAGCCTCGTTTCTACTTAAAAACGTAATCACAACATAAACAGAGATAATTATCACATTCTTTTTTTTTCTTTTCCTTTTTATCATAAAACATGCTTTACAACTTCATAGTTACATATTTACAATGCAGCAATTTCCCGATAAAGTTAACTTGGATAAACACCAAAAAATAACTAAACCTTAAAATATATGAATACATATCTCTATCCAAGACACTGCAGCATATAAATGTCCTCTCAGAAAGGTGTTTCTGGCTTCAAGAAGTTGTGGTATTCAAGCTGAGACATCTCTCCACCATTCACTGGGTCAAACTGACATCTATAGAAGCTGCAACCACGAAACAGATTTCATATCAACAGACAACTCCAGAAATTTTCTTGGGGAGAAATTAATCCAGCAAATAGGAGATACCTAACTAGTTGGTTGATCTACTGGTGACTATACAGAAGCAAAAATTAAACAAATGCAAAAAAAAAAAAAAAAAAGTCATTGCACCCAAGGTTACTCTAAATGGGCGTTTGAAACTCTCACTTCTCTTTATTTCCCACACCTATGTTGCCTTACCTTCCATCTAATCCAAGAATTACCACTGTATTCTTTTGGTGACCAAATGCAACAATGTAATGAGAACCTTCAACTAAACGAAACTGTGCCACTGACCACTCTGAGCTGAAATACTTTGGTAATACACCTGCAAGTGGAATTCCAGAGGTCAAAAAAAAAAAAAAGGGAAGAAAATACTACCCATAAGTAACCGAACAGTAGGCAACATTGAATTGGAACCTTTATTCCACTTTTAATCCTTCATATGTTGAATAATTGTATATAAATATTATCAGGTATCCCCACCTAACCAGATGACCAAAAACTACTCTGCAAAAGAACTTGGGAATAACTTGTTTCTTTATCTAAAACAAAATAGAAAAGTTGACCTATCTATATTTCAAAACTGAAACAATTTAATTAATTACTAGCAGCAATCAAAAACAAATTTGATTACAGTGATTTTGGCAGATGAAGGTTTTCACTCTGTATCTGCAATTTTAAAGATGCCATTATATTTTGGACTTTGAGGAGCAGAAATTGTAACTGTGCTTTTGGGGTGATTGGTGTGAGCACACAACAGAAAATTAAAAACATACTTGTTTCTTTATCTAAAACAAAATAGAAAAGTTGGCATATCTATATTTCAAAAGTGGAACAATCTAATTAATTACTAGCAGCAATTAAAAACAAATTTGATTACAGTGATTTTGGCAGATGAAGGATTTCACTCTGTATCTGCAATTTTAAAGATGCCATTATATTTTGGAACTTCAGGTGCAGAAATTGTAACTGTGCTTTTGGGGTGATCGGCGTGAGCATGCAACAGAAAATTAGAAACATAGAACTCAGACTCCATAACACTAATTAAGTTAGAACATAGTTGGTAACAAATATTTTAGGTTGAAAGGGATAAGAAACAGCAGCTTTACCTTTAAAGAAGGATAACGATGAGGAGGGAGATGAAACACCAACATTAGGATCAGCTGTATTCCGAGACCTATCAATCCCTAGTGATCCAGGGGTAGTCTTAAGGCTGAAAACATGGACAGTGCCTTTATCACTTGAGACAGCTAACCACTGGGCAGTTGCAGAAAATGCCAAACTATATATTTCTGCTCTATCTGCACCCCTTCTTACCTTCAGTTAATCATCCATTTAGGCTAAAATTAGTAATATCCAAATGACGAAAAGAAAACTGATGAACAAAATAAAATACTTCAGTGTTGTAATAAACCAGCATAGAAAATAAGAGTAGAAGTGCAGCCATGAGAAATTTTGAGAGAAAAGGATTGGAGTAAGGCAATATAAAGATAAACAATATCACTAAGTTGATATGAACTTCCAGAAAGCTGTCATCAGAACCAAAACCACCACATGACCAATAGGCAGCAGTTACAAAATAATATCCACATACCACTTCATCACCATAAGCACAAAGTGCAATCTTTCCTTTCACTTTTCTTTTCCTCTCCTTCCATATTATAGTTGTAGGTCTAACACTGAATGAACTTATGAAATAAATTCTTCCAATTTCACTTGTACAAAGGAAGATTAAAAGAAGAACCATGTAAAAAATTAAAACCTTTCTCACATTTTGACATCAAAAAGTACAGTAATTTTCAAATGATTCAACAAATTCATGATAGCCAATAACTACAACTGAAATTCATCACATTATATCTGATTATTCTATTTCAACTGGAATCCGGGCTCTAAAAGCATTAAAGTTCGCAATTTTTATGAATTTAATCAATTAGCACACAGAACACGAAATGATTTGAACTGAAAAAAAGTAGAAGCGTTTCATTTTTGTTACCTCCTGCAAAAGAGACCCATCTGCTGTATTAAAAACCCTAACAAGAGTTCCCTTTGTGCTAGCAGTAGCCAACAATTGCCCATCCTGGGTAAGAGCAAAACAAGCAATTCTCGAATCATGAGCCATAATAAACTTAGTTCGTTTGGTTGCGTAATGCTCTACCCTAACCTGACCCTTCTGCAGCCCAGGACAAACTAGAACCAAGGAACCCGCACCATGGGACACTGCACAGAGCCCTTTAGGGTTCGCAATGGTCTCAATTTGATGTAGCAATTTCAAATCGGCAAAATTATACACAAAAATCTTCTGTTCCAAGACCACAATAATCCTATCCCTTCTCAACTTCACCGATCTAACCTCAGACCTAAACGAAAGCTCACCGATGCAGCGGCTTTGGTGATCGTCCCAAATCATGACCTTATTAGGAGGATACTGAGGGTCAGAGCCACCGCCGACAAGAGCTAAAATGTTGCAGCGAAATAGCATTTCAACAACACCGATTCCACCGCCGTTGCTGCGATCGAAGTCACGGCGGAAGATCTCTCTAAAGGGATCACAGTTGTAGATTCGAAAGCCGTGGTCCGTACCTGCCGCGAAACAACCGAAATCTTGGTTGAATGAGAGATGCAACAGGGAAATTGAGGGTACAGATTCAGGCGGCGAAGATACAGGAGCGGCGTTATAACTAGGAACAGGATTTGGAGGCGACAATTGATCGGAAGTGACACAGTGATCCTGAGGCATAAAAGAAGAAAGAGAGTCGTAGGACTGAGACTGCGACTCCGGGGGCGGGGAGTCAAGTCCTTCAACGACGTCGTTCTGCGGAGAGAGGAGGAGATTAGGATTGGGGTTAGGGTTGGGGTTAGAGTTAGGGTTAGAGTTAGGGTTAGGATTTGGCCATGGAGGTGAAGAATAAGCAGAGAGCGTAGCCATTGATGTGGTTTTTTTTTTTTTTTTAGAGGGGAATAGGAAATGAGTTGGAAGGAAATGTGTGTACTTTTTTTACAATAAGCAAACAGCACTTGGAGCTGTGGTTTGAAATTACGCTGTTGTCCCCAGAGTTGATGTTTCAAGACGATAAAATTGGGGGATTAAACATTAAAGTGGGGGCATATTTGTCCAGGAGAAAACTGTATTAATTGATGTGTTTATTCGTTAATTAGGGGATACGTTAATAATGCTGGAAGTTTTTTTTTTTTTTGGGTCACTCTGTCTTCATCCCTCCGCAACTATCACTCCGAAGAAGATACGGTTTTTTCATAAATACTCAAAATGGAAGCAAAACTATAAAAATATTCTAAGTTTTCTAAATTAGACATGTGTCCCTCTACGTAACTTTATTTATGCATCTGCACCTTCTTCATCAACGCTGAAAACACAACTCCTCTGTCCTCTTAGTTTTTTCATCTTCTTGCTCATGTCTTCAAAAGAAAAATCATTCTCTTTTAAATCTCTCTCACTTTGTTCTTCATAATCGTAGCCTCTGTTGTTAAATCACGCAACAAAAATTCATGACGCATCCATTAAATCTCATTTTCAATCTTTAGTGCTCTTCTTCTAATTCTTTCAACCCAAACAAGAACCACCACTCTCAGTCTCAGGTATATTTCTCTTTTTCTCTCCCACACCTTTTGCTTTGTGTTTTAGATTTGATTAGATCTAGTTCTGTGACCGAGCTATGTGTATGGATGTTTTTGGACGAGCCATGTTGTTTTTGTTAGCACTTTGTATCAATTATTGATGAGTTTGTGGTTAAAAACCTCATTTTATTGCCTTGGAAAAAAAACACCTTGCGTATGAAAACAAGGTTTTGTTGGAGTTTGAATTACTATTTTTTAGAAGCATGGAAGTGCAGTCGCCAGATTGGGGTGTGCAATCTTCGATGCTTGTAATTGGCAGTCAATTGAATGAATTTGATTTTGGTTGGCTTGGGTATCCAGTGGCTCTTGTGCAATCAAATTCATTTCAATTGAATGAATTTGATTGTGAATTTTTTGTCTAATTGAATTTGCGGTGATTTCAGTTATGCACTTCACCTTTAAGCTCCTATGCACAACGCTCAACCTTGCAAGAGCTGCTTTCTTTAAATGTAATAGTTATCACCAACCTGGTTTTGGACAACCTTAGCCATGCGGCGAAACCCCTTCTTCATGACAAACTTATGAAGCCAAGCAAAAGGCTTATTATGTTTCCTGGTCTTAGTAGGTGCAAGAATCACATATTGAACTTTACCTGCTTGAATTGTCACCGTCTTCTTATTTGACAACCCAGAGTGCTTCTAGGAGTTGAGATTTGTAGAGATTGTTAGGTTCTTTGCTAAATTGAAGGCTAGCAGATCCTTTACCGAACTGTTTCACTGAAAAAATTATTTCTTTTTCACGATCTCCCATATCAATTGGTTTGGTACTGTCGGCCAATAATGGTATTTCCCTGTTATGATTTTTGTTTTGCTTGATAGTTGCATGAGTTGGGTATGGTGAGCTTCTTTTATTAATATCTATTAAAAGGGTCAAATAATAAATGCTTAATATATGAAACCACTTGTTTGTCAATATATATATATATATATATATATATATAAAACCACTAATTAAGGACTCTTGCTTGATATAAATAGACACTTGTTTATCTATCTACATCTTTCATTATTATTATTATTATTATTATTATTATTATTATTATCTGCATATATAAAATAGTATTAAAAACCCAACATCAACCAAAAAACAACAGAAATAAATTACATATAAAATATCTAAAAAAAATACCACATAAGGATGTTTAAAACTTTGGACACCAATAACATCAAATTAATAATAAAGAGACACATAATTACTCTTTTCAATAGTCTATTCAAACAAAAAAAAAGTCAACCATAAACAAAACATAAAAAATAAAAAACATAAATCTCCACTCAAACCACAAGAACCTTTTATAGTAGAATAAATAACACTGAAAAGACTATCAACATCATCAAGTATAATCTCTTCACCCTAAAAATAAAACAACACATTAAAAGTAAAATTAGAAACCAAAAAGATACTAAATTTGTATATTTAAAAAAACACCAAATTATAATCCTTTAATATTTCATCATCATCTTTAATATAACTATCTTTAATATTGCAATTAAAACCAAGATTCTTAGACAATTTTTTATTAACCTTAAAACAAAAAATTCATATACATTTAAAAAAAAAAATTAAAATCTGAAAATTGAATTGGAAACCAAAAATTAATCAAAAGGATACCAAAAAAATGAATTAGAAACCAAAAGTAAACTAAAATGATACAAAAAATGAATCTTTGTGATTGTTATTTATTTAATTTAACTTGATCAATTCATGTGTGGATTTGACCAAATCATCTTTTATATATTATGTACTGAATGCAGAAAATTGTATGACATAACCAAAAATCTCATTTATATTCTTCAAAACCAAAAAAAAAAAAACTAAAATTAGAAAAAATGAATCGGAAATCAAAAATTAACTAAAAGATTAAAAAAATAAATTAAAAACTAAAATTAAACCAAAAGGATAAAAAAAATGAACCGTAACCCAAAAATAAAAAATAAAACTAACATAAATTAATATAATAAAAAAAGCCAAATTAGAATCATTCAACGCTTCATCACCATATTTAATATAAATATCTTTAATGTTGCAATTAAAACCAATATCTTCAAACAATTTCTTATCACCCTTAAAATAAAAACACAAAATAAAGTATCATAAACCAAAACGATACAAGAATAATAAAACGAAACATACCCTAATGTCACGACCCAAACCGGGGCTATAACCAACACTAGGGAACGAGAATTCTTTTGAATCTGAAACCCGTAGCAAGCCTTAGAAAAATAAAAACATGCATTACATAAGTAAAAGCACAATTGAATAAAATTTTTTCAAATCAAAATATAAAAATAAATACTCATTATCTTTTCATAAATAAATATATATTCATACAGTGTTCAAATACAATTCTCAGAGTATAACATATCAGATAAAATAATACTCTGCTGATACAATAACATTACTATTGTAGTTTCTTGAATACAAATCAGAGTTCAAAATTGTCACGACTCAAAACAGGGGCCATGACCGGCGCTAGGGAACGGGAATTCTTTCGAATCCGGAACCCGTAGCAAGCCTAAAAATAAAATAAAAATGCAATAATAACCATAAAAATATAATATGCGGCGGAAAATAAAAATCATAATATCATAAATATTACAATATCATCCATATCAACTGGATTCAATTCAAAACTCATCACATCGCATATATAATCTCATAAATGTATAATCTTTAATACAAATCCAGTTTTACTATAATACATCTCTTTAAAATAAAGTACATAAAATCCAACACTTTAATTCACATCTACTGCAGTGTCTAAATAAAATAAATAAGACTCAAGTATACAATTTACATAAAGAAGCCGGGGCGGAAGAAATCCGGCGTATCGACCTGCTACTGAGGTCTGAGGAAGTTGACTCTCCTGAAAAATAGTCAACGGAGGGGAGTCAGACCTCACTGAGTGAATTACTATAGTATATATACATACACTCTAAGTGATAATGCATACAGTCAACAGTATATATATAATATGTATATATACAGGCAAGTTCATACAGATGCAGAAAAATCATTTTATATATTTTGTCTGAAAATCAACTTTTATGAAGGATCACATAGAACCCTAGAATATCGCAACCTCAGAAAAATAGTGTTAAACAACACTCTAGCCATACAGGCTCACTGATTCCAAATATATCCACTTAATCCATATGGACAGTAGACTGGCCCCGAGACACTAAGTCAACCGAGCTCCAGCAGTCTGACTGCCAGTGTGATTGGCCCCGAGACACTTGGTCAACCGAGCTCCAGCAATCACACCCATAAACCACATCTCACACATATCAATAATCATAATCAAATCAATATCCACAAATAAGTTAGTAATAAAGCCTAAATACTATAGGCGTACTGGTACGTACTCGGTCCTAGTGCTGCCCACTAGGTAGCACATTCTATTGATATCCTTCATTCTTAAATATAAAACATTCATTCACAAAAATAAATGATGCATGAATATAAATGAAATAACAATATAAACCATATATATACTGGAAATATACCAAACGTAAACCAGGTATATTTTGAGTATATATATGTCAAATAAATCCAATCAAATCATGAATTAAACTAAAAATATATTTAAAAACATTTTAAATATATTTTATTAACAAAACATGTATATAATTTATTATATACCAAAAATATACTTGAATATAAATCATGTTATTTATGCATATTTAGTCAAAATAAAACATGCATTTTCTAAATCATGCATCCTAAGCATATATATATAATATAGTAACTCACCTAATGCGTTCCACGAGACAGGTCCGACGGGCCTGGTCCACTAACCCTCGGTCTCAGCGCAACTAAACAAGAAATAATTAATCGACATCAGAATAACCCTAACAAAAATCCTAGAATTAAATCTAGAGTATTAAAATACGGAAATAGAATTAGGGTTCGACTGGATATCACGTTTTACGAGAATTCTACCGAAAATCCGGCAGAACCTCCCCTGTAAAACGGACATCTCTCTACTCAAAAGAGTAGAGCCGACCCTGCAAAGAAAATACACTTCAAAAATAAACACCACAATCCAACATAACCCCTCGGTCGGACTCCAGACTACAATCTGTCGACCGGGGTCCACAAACACAGAATATATATTCAAATATACCAAAAATATCCTTAAATCATAAAAATACATTTCATACGTAGAAATTACATAATAAATCTTGAAACACTATAAAAATCGATTAAAACTCATTTTATTAGAAAAACCGTATATTATATATATAATTGAAAATAATTCCCGGAAAATAGTTTTAATTAGTTAAAAATACTAAATATTTTGTAGAAATCATTTTTATACCTTAAATAAATATTAAAACCAATTAAATTACATTTTTAGACAATTTAGGGTAAAATTACCAAAATACCCCTATATATATATATATACCTAAATTACTTCAAAAATTCACCAAAAATCATACAATTATCCAAAATTAATTTTCTCAACATATATATCAATAATATCAATAATTAAACTCAATTAACCAATTAAATTCAAATAACAACACAATTAACTTAATTTTACAAAATCACATAAACTTCAATAATTAAAAATAAATACTTAGAAATTCATAAAAATTCCAAATAAATTCCTATAATTCATTTCAACACCTAATTCAACCATAAACTCCAATTTCATAATTTAAATAATTAATTTCCGAAAATTAGAAAATAATATTAAAATATTCAAAAATACCCAAAAATCCAAACAATCTCCAAAAATTCTGTAAAAATTCATACATGAAGATTAAGCTACCAGGAACAACATTTGTGAAGGAAGTTTCCATGAATCATCCAAATTGAAGCTCAAAAAAATCGAAAACCAAAAGTGGCCGAAATATTCAAATCAAAACCTAAGCAATTCTAGACCATTTTAGCTCAAACCAAAGCTAGAATAACACTCACCGGAGCTCAAGGAGAAGATAGAGACCGGCGGTGTCGAAAACGGTGGCCGGAGGAGGGAGAAACGGCGGTGAGAAAATGTGGTGGCCGGCGCGCGGGAGAAGGGAAGAAGAAGAAGAAGAAAAAGAAAAAGAAGAAAAGGAAAGAGAAAGGAAAAGAAAAAGAAAGAGAAAAAAAAAAGAAAAAGAAAAAAATAAAATAAATTAAAATAATTAAATATTAATAAATAAATAATAATAAAATAATAAATTTTAATAATTTAATAATAAATAAAATAATCAAATAATAATAAATAAATAATAAAATATTAGGGTAATAATAAACCCTAATTAAATAAATATACACACACAAGCTTTATTTAATAATTTAAAAATATGTATGAGTTCATGCAAACCCGTAAATACATTTAAAATAATTAATAATACATTGTTTACGTGGAAATTTCCCCGAAAATGAAAGTCCCGGGAAAATTTTACGTAAAATACTGAAAATAATAGACAGTAATTAAAATAGGTTTAAAATACATATCAACTCATAAAAATATCGTACAATGCATAAAAATTATTGACACTGTATATCCCGGTACAGTGTAAAAATATTTTTTAAAAACACGGGATATTACAGTCTTCCCCCCTTACAAGAATTCGTCCCCGAATTCTAAAAACAAGATTACAGAATCAGGAAGGAAAGAGATACGGGTAAGAAGCTCGCATCTCAGCTTCAGTCTCCCACGTATGCTCCCCAACTCTGTCGCTGCGCCACAGAACCTTGACCATCGGAATCTGCTTCGATCGCAACTGTCGAACTTGAAAATCAACGATCGCCACAGGTTCTTCCACAAACGTCAAATCTTCAGTCACTTCCACACTGTCAGGTTGCAACACATGTGAAGGATCTGAGATATACTTCCTCAACATCGAGATATGAAATACTGGATGCACTTGTGACATACTCGGAGGCAAATCCAACCGATATGCAACAGTGCCAATTCTCTCCAGAATCTCAAACGGTCCAATATATCTCGGTGCTAACTTACCCTTCCTGCCAAATCTCATCACACCCTTCATCGGAGATACTTTCAGAAAAACGAAATCTCCAACCTGAAACTCCACATCTCTGCGCCTAGGATCCGCATAACTCTTATGTCTGCTAACTGCGGTCTCTAACCTGCTCTTGATCACGGCGACTTTCTCTGCAGCATCTTGAATCATCTCTGGTCCAGTCAAAGCTCTCTCACCAATCTCATCCCAACTCAACGGGGATCTACACTTCCTTCCATACAACGCCTCATATGGTGCCATACCAATACTGCTATGGTAGCTGTTATTATATGCAAACTCAACAAGTGACAAATGATCATCCCAGCTACCTCCCAAATCCAAGACACACATCCTCAACATATCTTCCAGTGTCTGGATCATCCTCTCAGACTGACCATCTGTCTGAGGATGAAAAGCAGTACTGAAATCCAACCTAGTGCCCATCGCTTCCTGCAACTTCTGCCAAAAACGAGAAGTGAACATTGAACCTCTATCTGACACAATGGACACAGGTACTCCATGAAGGCACACAATATGCTTCACGTACAACTTCGCCAATCTAGCAACAGAATATGTGGCTTTCACAGGCAAGAAATGTGCAGACTTCGTCAATCTGTCTACAATCACCCAGATGGAATCGTATCCATCCTTCGAACGAGGTAAACCGACCACAAAATCCATAGCTATCCTTTCCCATTTCCACTCGGGAATAGGAAGAGGCTGAAGCTTCCCAGAAGGCTTCTGATGTTCGGCTTTCACTTGCTGACACGTCAAGCACTTAGCAACATAATCAGCAACATCCTTCTTCAATCCATCCCACCAATATAGATCTCTGATACTGTGGTACATCTTAGTAACACCAGGATGAACGCTGTAGGCTGTAGAATGTGCTTCCTCTAGGATCTCTTCTCTCAAATCATCCACATCAGGAACACACAATCTACCACTGATCCACAACACACCATCATCATCGAGTGTGAAATCAGTGAACTTCCCTGCTCTGACATTCTCTGCAAGCTCTTCCAGAATAGGATCTCGGCTCTGAGCTGCTTTAATCCTATCCCTTAGCACAGATCGTACTTTAAACTGAGCTAACAGTCCACCTGATCTACTGATCTTCATCATCAGACCTTGATCCACCATCAGATGCAATTCCTGGATCAATGGTCTCCTCTCCACACCGATGTGAGCAAGACTACCTGAGGACTTCCTACTCAAGGCATCTGCTACCACATTAGCTTTACCCGGATGGTAAAGAATCTCGCAATCATAATCCTTCAACAGTTCCAACCATCTTCTCTGCCTCAAATTCAAATCTCGCTGCTGGAAAATGTACTTAAGGCTCTTGTGATCAGTAAATATCTCACAAGTCACCCCGTACAAATAATGTCTCCAAATCTTCAAAGCAAAGATCACTGCAGCCATCTCTAGATCATGTGTAGGATAGTTCTGCTCATGCTTCTTCAACTGCCTCGAAGCATAGGCTATAACTCTTCCATTCTGCATCAACACACAACCAAGACCAATTCTAGAGGCATCACAGTAAACTGTGAACTTATCCACACTATTAGGCAAAGCTAATACTGGCGCTGTGGTCAACTTCTCCTTCAACAACTGAAAACTATTCTCACAAGCTTCTGACCACTCGAATCTAACATTCTTCTGAGTCAAGCGAGTCATAGGGGCTGCTATCCTGGAAAAATCCTGCACAAACCGCCTATAATACCCGGCTAAACCCAGAAAACTCTGAATCTCAGTAACTGAAGTAGGTCTAGGCCACTCAGATACTGCTTCAATCTTCTGTGGATCAACCTGAATACCTTCTTTAGACACTACGTGTCCAAGAAAAGAAACACTCTCCATCCAGAAATCACACTTCGAGAATTTAGCATAAAGCTGATGATCTCTCAGTGTCTGTAGTACAATCCTCAAGTGATATACATGCTCTTCCATACTCCTCGAATATACCAGTATATCATCAATGAAGACTACTACAAACTGATCCACATACGGTCGGAATACTCTATTCATCAGGTCCATAAAAGCTGCTGGTGCATTAGTCAAACCAAAAGACATCACCAGAAACTCATAATGACCATATCTAGTGCGGAACGCTGTCTTAGGAATATCAGCTTCACTGATCCGCAGCTGATGATAACCCGACCTCAAGTCAACCTTAGAAAAGAATTGTGCACCCTGGAGCTGATCAAACAAATCACCTATCCTCGGGAGAGGATACTTGTTCTTCACTGTCACCTTATTCAGCTCTCTGTAGTCAATGCACAGTCTCAGGGTACCATCCTTCTTCTTCACAAACAAGACTGGTGCACCCCAAGGAGAAACACTAGGTCTGATAAAACCCTTATCCAACAACTCTTGCAACTGCTCTTTCAACTCTCTCAACTCTGCAGGAGCCATACGATAGGGTGGCATAGATATAGGAGTAATACCTGGAACCACATCAATACAGAACTCAATCTCTCTATGAGGTGGTAAACCTGGCAACTCCTCGGGAAAAACATCAGGAAACTCACAAGCAACAGGAACATCTGTGAGTGACAACTTCTCCACTGACGTATCCCTAACCAATGCCAAAAACCCTTGACAACCTTTCCTCAACAACTTCCTAGCTGAAATAACAGAAATAAGATTCTGAGGTGCTGAACTCCTGTCACCAACAAACTTAAATTCTACTTCACCAGGAATTCTAAAAATCACCTCCTTATTCCTGCAATCAACCACGGCAAAGTGCTAAGACAACCAATCCATTCCCAAAATAACATCGAACTCCATCACATCCAACAAAATCAAATCGACGGATAATTCTCTATCTCCCACGAGAACTGGACAACCAGAAAGAACAATATCGGTGTCCAAAGAATCACTCAGAGGAGTGGCAACAGACAAAGGAAAAGCCATCCTCGAAGCTTACCAACAAGATTTAGAAGCAAAAATGGGAGAAACAAACGAATGCGTGGCACCTGGATCAAACAAAACCAAAGCATCCAGGTAACAAACAGAAAGAATACCTGCCACGACTGCATTAGATGCCTGAGCATCCTGCTGAGTCAGATGGAAAACTCTGGCCTGACCTCGACCTCCCTGCTGACTGGTAGAAGCCTGGCCAACACCTCTGGCACCTCCTCTCGTACCTCTACCACGACTCTGCTGTGGAACAAACTGAGTAGAACTCTGATGCTGAGCTAGTGGCAACTGAAATGGCACGGGTACTGCACTAGCAATCGATTGCTGTGGGAATCGCGGAATTTGCTGCTGTTGATATCCGGGGTAAGGACACGATCTGGCAAAATGTCCTGTCTGCCCGCATCTGAAACATGTCAGTGGTGTCAGATAACACGGTCCCTGATGGACTCTACCACAAGTCTGACAAACACTGGCCGCTGATCCAGAACTACGACCACTGCTACTGCTCGAAGCACCTGACCCAAATCTGAATGATCTACGCTGACCTCCACGACCATGTCTACTGCTCCGATGCACTCGCTGCTGCTGTCTCTGACTCTGCTGAGTCGAACCTCGCTGCTGACTACTCGAACCAACATGAAAACTCGAATATGGAGTAGCCTGCAATCCACTCGACTGAACTCCCAACTGGTAATAATCAGGCATCGCTCCCTGCCTAACTAACCTCAGCTCAATCTCCTTAGCTAGCTCAATCATAGACTCCAAAGTAAGACCTGCTGTAGGCATACCAGCAAAAGCTGAACCCAAACCAGTAACATAGGTAGTAACAGCGAAATACTGATCTCGCATCAGATCCTCAGCATATCTACCCAGACGAAGGAACTCTCGGGTATACTCCTCTACAGATCGATCTCCACGAGAAATACTGGTCAATCGAAGACGATAGCTCAAACGAAGAGGCTCTGGACAAAATCTCCTCATGAATCGCTCTCGAAACTGAGCCCATGTCATCGTCATCATAAAGGGCTGGATCATCTGAATGAACCAATCCAAGGCTGGTCCCTCGACAGACAACTCGACGATCATGATCCTCTGGTACTCGGTATGAGCAGTCCGAGTCCTAGTCTCAATCGCATGCAGAAAATCTAAAGGATCAGAAGTACCATCAAAAGCAATCCTGCCAACTCTGGCATAGAACAAAGCTGCCTCAGGGTCAGACATACCCTGCTGATAGGCAGGCTGAACAACTGGAGGAACAGGAACATCAAACTCAGGCTCAACAGGCTCCTCGTCCTGTAACTCTCTCTGCCTACGACGACCTGCCGCTCCTCGAGGTCTACCCCTGCCACGACCTCTACGTCTAACTGGCTGCTCAGGAGGTAAAACCTCATCCTGAAAAGACTCATCATCCTCGGCCTCAACGACCGGTGGAGCGACACGCGCTCGCCTCCTCATTCTGAAAAGACAAACGGAAAGATTCAGACAAAACAGACAACGGAGGAATAACGCTGAAAACTACAACAAGGAATACTTATCAAGACATACTCGAACCTAATACACTGCAGTAGTCCAACAGAAAACACAACTTTAAAACTAGGGCCACAACTCACAAAACTAAGCCCTGACACAGAACTCCACTCTGATACGAACTTCGCTCTGATACCAACTTTGTCACGACCCAAAACAGGGGCCATGACCGGCGCTAGGGAACGGGAATTCTTTCGAATCCGGAACCCGTAGCAAGCCTAAAAATAAAATAAAAATGCAATAATAACCATAAAAATATAATATGCAGCGGAAAATAAAAATCATAATATCATAAATATTACAATATCATCCATATCAACTGGATTCAATTCAAAACTCATCACATCGCATATATAATCTCATAAATGTATAATCTTTAATACAAATCCAGTTTTACTATAATACATCTTTTTAAAATAAAGTACATAAAATCCAACACTTTAATTCACATCTACTGTAGTGTCTAAATAAAATAAATAAGACTTAAGTATACAATTTACATAAAGAAGCCGGGGCGGAAGAAATCCGGCGTATCGACCTGCTACTGAGGTCTGAGGAAGTTGACTCTCCTGAAAAATAGTCAACGGAGGGGAGTCAGACCTCACTGAGTGAATTACTATAGTATATATACATACACTCTAAGTGATAATGCATACAGTCAACAGTATATATATAATATGTATATATACAGGCAAGTTCATACAGATGCAGAAAAATCATTTTATATATTTTGTCTGAAAATCAACTTTTATGAAGGATCACATAGAACCCTAGAATATCGCAACCTCAGAAAAATAGTGTTAAACAACACTCTAGCCATACAGGCTCACTGATTCCAAATATATCCACTTAATCCATATGGACAGTAGACTGGCCCCGAGACACTAAGTCAACCGAGCTCCAGCAGTCTGACTGCCAGTGTGATTGGCCCCGAGACACTTGGTCAACCGAGCTCCAGCAATCACACCCATAAACCACATCTCACACATATCAATAATCATAATCAAATCAATATCCACAAATAAGTTAGTAATAAAGCCTAAATACTATAGGCGTACTGGTACGTACTCGGTCCTAGTGCTGCCCACTAGGTAGCACGTTCTATTGATATCCTTCATTCTTAAATATAAAACATTCATTCACAAAAATAAATGATGCATGAATATAAATGAAATAACAATATAAACCATATATATACTGGAAATATACCAAACGTAAACCAGGTATATTTTGAGTATATATATGTCAAATAAATCCAATCAAATCATGAATTAAACTAAAAATATATTTAAAAACATTTTAAATATATTTTATTAACAAAACATGTATATAATTTATTATATACCAAAAATATACTTGAATATAAATCATGTTATTTATGCATATTTAGTCAAAATAAAACATGCATTTTCTAAATCATGCATCCTAAGCATATATATATAATATAGTAACTCACCTAATGCGTTCCACGAGACAGGTCCGACGGGCCTGGTCCACTAACCCTCGGTCTCAGCGCAACTAAACAAGAAATAATTAATCGACATCAGAATAACCCTAACAGAAATCCTAGAATTAAATCTAGAGTATTAAAATACGGAAATAGAATTAGGGTTCGACTGGATATCACGTTTTACGAGAATTCTACCGAAAATCCGGCAGAACCTCCCCTGTAAAACGGACATCTCTCTACTCAAAAGAGTAGAGCCGACCCTGCAAAGAAAATACACTTCAAAAATAAACACCACAATCCAACATAACCCCTCGGTCGGACTCCAGACTACAATCTGTCGACCGGGGTCCACAAACACAGAATATATATTCAAATATACCAAAAATATCCTTAAATCATAAAAATACATTTCATACGTAGAAATTACATAATAAATCTTGAAACACTATAAAAATCGATTAAAACTCATTTTATTAGAAAAACCGTATATTATATATATAATTGAAAATAATTCCCGGAAAATAGTTTTAATTAGTTAAAAATACTAAATATTTTGTAGAAATCATTTTTATACCTTAAATAAATATTAAAACCAATTAAATTACATTTTTAGACAATTTAGGGTAAAATTACCAAAATACCCCTATATATATATATATACCTAAATTACTTCAAAAATTCACCAAAAATCATACAATTATCCAAAATTAATTTTCTCAACATATATATCAATAATATCAATAATTAAACTCAATTAACCAATTAAATTCAAATAACAACACAATTAACTTAATTTTACAAAATCACATAAACTTCAATAATTAAAAATAAATACTTAGAAATTCATAAAAATTCCAAATAAATTCCTATAATTCATTTCAACACCTAATTCAACCATAAACTCCAATTTCATAATTTAAATAATTAATTTCCGAAAATTAGAAAATAATATTAAAATATTCAAAAATACCCAAAAATCCAAACAATCTCCAAAAATTCTGTAAAAATTCATACATGAAGATTAAGCTACCAGGAACAACATTTGTGAAGGAAGTTTCCATGAATCATCCAAATTGAAGCTCAAAAAAATCGAAAACCAAAAGTGGCCGAAATATTCAAATCAAAACCTAAGCAATTCTAGACCATTTTAGCTCAAACCAAAGCTAGAATAACACTCACCGGAGCTCAAGGAGAAGATAGAGACCGGCGGTGTCGAAAACGGTGGCCGGAGGAGGGAGAAACGGCGGTGAGAAAATGTGGTGGCCGGCGCGCGGGAGAAGGGAAGAAGAAGAAGAAGAAAAAGAAAAAGAAGAAAAGGAAAGAGAAAGGAAAAGAAAAAGAAAGAGAAAAAAAAAGAAAAAGAAAAAAATAAAATAAATTAAAATAATTAAATATTAATAAATAAATAATAATAAAATAATAAATTTTAATAATTTAATAATAAATAAAATAATCAAATAATAATAAATAAATAATAAAATATTAGGGTAATAATAAACCCTAATTAAATAAATATACACACACAAGCTTTATTTAATAATTTAAAAATATGTATGAGTTCATGCAAACCCGTAAATACATTTAAAATAATTAATAATACATTGTTTACGTGGAAATTTCCCCGAAAATGAAAGTCCCGGGAAAATTTTACGTAAAATACTGAAAATAATAGACAGTAATTAAAATAGGTTTAACATACATATCAACTCATAAAAATATCGTACAATGCATAAAAATTATTGACACTGTATATCCCGGTACAGTGTAAAAATATTTTTTAAAAACACGGGATATTACAAAAATATACATTTACATAAAATAGTCGGGACAGAGAAAGACCGACGAAAAACTCTACTACTAAGATCTGATGATATAGGATCTCCTGAAAAAAAATAATTGAGGGGGGTCAGACATTACTGAGTGAATTATTATACTATATATACATGCATCTAAACCATATTCAGTCAATCATTCTTATATATATATATGCATATACACACATTTCATACAAATGTCAACTTTGTTTTTAATAAATATAATAATTGCAGAAAACATTTATTTTAATACATGAAGGATCAAATAGAACCTTATTAATCGCAACCTCAATCAACCATATCATCCCTCTAGCCACACAAGCTCACTTAAATCCAAGTAAATCACTTATTCCATTTTGGACAGTAGACTGGCCCCGAGACACTAAGTCAATCGAGCTCCAGCAGTTTAATTGTCAGTGTGATTGGCCCTGAGACACTTGGTCAACTGAGCTCCCGCAATCACACTATCAATCATATCACATTTCAATCAAATCAATCAAATCATCTCAATCATATTATAATTACCACAAATAATTCCTCACTCAAACTTAAATCTATCACATAGGTATGTACATGGTCCTAGTGCTACCCACTAGGTAGCACGTTCTATCGATATCCTTTATTTAAAATAAAAACATTCATATGGACAAACAAATAATGTAGAATAATAATCATAATAATAAAATAAACCATATATATACTAGACATATACCTAAAATAAACTAAGTATATTTTGAGTATATATATGTCAAATAAAGTCAAATCAAATATGAAATATACCAAAGATAAACCAATGATATACTTAAAAGCAATTAAGTATGAATTGATAATATAACATGCATTTATTTGGAAGTATATCAAAAATATACCACAAATATATTTAAAAATAATTTAAGAATAAATTAATAATATGACATGCAATTATTTAGGAATATACCTAAAATATACTAAAAATATACCTAAAGTTTACTAATCGTTTAATAAAACAATCATGATTAAATATACATTTAAAACATGTATTTACTTTTGACATATATCCAAAATATACTAAAAATAAATCTAAATATCTAACACGCATATATAAAAAATAAACTCTAAATATACCAGTGATATATTAAATATATATAAAAAATATGCAAACATATATATATCAGGATTTGCTAAAAATAAACTGAAAATATACCAAGTCATAGTATAAATTAAATTACTGTTTAAAACATATAATGAAAATGAAAAATCCTAAGTCATGTATCCTATATGCAATGCATATATATACAGTATAATAACTCACTGGTTCACACTCCACGAGACAGACTCGGCGGGCTTAGTTCGTTAGGCCTCGTTCTCGGCGCAGCCAGAAAAATAAAATAATAACCATCAGAATAAATTCCAACTCTACGCTTCTAGAATTACTATGGAAAGACTCAATCAAAAATTCAAAACTAGACTCGGACCGTTTGTCACATTTTACGAGAAATCTATCGAAATTTCGACAGAATTTTCTCTGTAAATTGGACATCTCCTTACAAAAGTAGGGTCGATCTTGCACAGAAAATACACTTCTAACATCACCAAATACTCAACACCTCGGGTTAGGACTCTAAACTCTACAAATCTCCAACCGAGGTTCACAATACATAAACTAACAGTATTAAACAGTAAACTATAAAAATCATCAAAAACCCATAAAAATATTTAAAAACATTTATCTTCCAATTAAAATATAAAAGTCTAATTTAAATAATATATGATAATAAAAAAATTCATAAATGGAAAATTTTACAATTGAATTAACATAGATTGTAAATAATATTTAAAATCACAACTTAACTAATAAAGTCTCAAATATTATATAATATTAATAAAAATTCAATTTTACAATTATTCAATATAACATAATAAAGTTCACGTTTAATTGCCTAAATAGCTAATTATATAATAAAATTAGTTTAAACTCATTTTATTTCCAAATTAATATATATAATATATTATTCAAAAATAATTTTTGAAAAATAGTATTAATTAGTTAAAAATAATAATTAATTTGTAAAAATTATTATTTTTTACTTTAAATAATTATAAAACCAACTAAAACATAATGTTTAACTATAATCTTAACAAAATTACATATTTAACCCTATAATACAAAATATCCAATATACTAAATAATTCCTCAAAAATTATACAAAATCATTAAAATTATTTAATCAACATATAAAATACTAATATCAACTAAAACTCATATTTAACCATTAATTTCAACAAAAGTACATATTTAACCTAATAATTCAAAATACACATAAATTATATAAAATTCCATAAAAATTATATAAATTCATAAAAATTATTTTATCATCAAATAACATTTTAATATCAACTAAATCACACAATTAAATTTTAAATTCAATCAAATTACTCATTTTACTCAATTATCCAATATTTACATAAACTAAAAATATCCATAAAAATTATATAAAATTCCCAAAAATTAATTTCTCAACATCAAAATTAATAACAATATATAATAACAATAATTTAACTAAATTCATAATTTAATTAATTAATTAACGAAAATTCATTTTTAATTATTAAAATATTCAATAATTAACCAAAAATCAAACAAAATCAGAAAAATAAATTAAAAATATCTATGAGTAGATTAAGATGCATAGATCAATATTTCAAAAAGAAATTATAAAAAAAAACCATTAAACTCGAGCTAAAAAAAATTAGAAAAGAAATTTGACATAAACTAAAAATTGCATAAAACTCACAATTGGTTAGCTTTGAGCATTGATCAAGCTCAAAATCAACTTCCCCTCAACTCAAGGAGTTGATCGAGCTAAAGAAGTTGAGCTCCTGCCTTCAAAATGGCTCCGACAACCATTGAACGAAGCTGCTGCCATGGCTACTTCCGTCACTTTCGGTGACTACAACAGCTCTCCAATGGCGGCGATGGTGGGAAGAATAAGATGAGCAGATGATGGTGAAGTTATGGCTGCTCCGGCGGAGGTTGAAGACGCACTCTGACAGGAAGAAAGTCAGATAGTGCAGGAAGGGGAGAAGAGCTTACGGTAAGTTCTTGTTTTGTTTTTTTTTTATATTTTATGTTCTTCACATTAAATGTATATATATATATATATATATAATATTATAATAAAACTTTAGTTAAATAATTCTACACCACACATATATAATAAACACATAAACATATTTTGATATATATATACACACATAAAATAACATTTAACAATAAATAATAATAACACAAATAATACTAATGATAATTCTAATAAAATAAATAATGAAATAATA
The DNA here is from genome assembly GCA_947683625.1 of Mallotus nudiflorus. NCBI lineage: Eukaryota > Viridiplantae > Streptophyta > Magnoliopsida > Malpighiales > Euphorbiaceae > Mallotus > Mallotus nudiflorus. The sequence continues at coordinate 1,219,898 of CANTUR010000108.1, forward strand.
AAAATAATAGTCAAAATTATGCCATATAATAAAATAATACTAATACTTAAAATAATGTTATTAAAATAATTCTCTTCAAAATAACACTAATATTATAATAAATCTCCACCACACAATACATAAATATCACACACACACACACACATATATATATAAACACACATATACATTAACATTTAAAAATATAACATTTACATAAAGAATAAAATAATAATAATATTAGTACTTAAAAATAATATTAAAATAACCATGCTCTAAATTAATGTTATTAGAATAATAGTATTCGAAAATAATAAATATACACAATGAAATTTAAACGTCTAAAATAATAAGTTCCAAAATAATATATTTACGTAGAAATTCAATTAAACATAAAATAATAATAATAATTAATCAAAAAATAGTAAAATAATTAAATTTATCTTTTAAATTTTATTAACACTGCATATCTCATTATTTAATAAAATAATTTAAAAATCAGGGTTATTATACCTAACAAAATCCTTTAACTCATTACCACCACCAACAGTTTTAACAAACTTTGATCATAAGCACCCTTTTCACAACTAATAGTATCTTTTAAATCATAATTAGAAGCACCAAAAGCACATCCACATTTCCCTGTAATTTTAAAATAAGATAAAAAACTGAAAGTAAACCAAAAAGCAATAAAATTAAATATATGCTACCTAATAAAAGAAATCCTTTAACTCATCACCACTATCAATAATTTTAACAAATTTTAAATCATAAGCACCATTTTTACAATTAGCAACATCTCCTAAATTAGAACTAGAAGCACCAAAATTAGATCCACTTTTCCTTGCACTTTTAAAACAAGATCATAAAGTAAAAGTAAACCAACAAGTAACAAAATTAAATAACTGCTACCGAATAAAAAAATGAAGATGTGTATCGATTCATGTACCTCCGCATGCTAAGCAAATGCTCTACCATCTAAGCTGCACCTATCTTTATCTTTAATTTACTGATCCATTATTAAATTAGGTTATGATTTGTTTCAGAATTGGTTCTTCAATTTGAAATTATAAGGTATTATTTTGTATTTTACAAACACATTAGACTACTTGAAAATTTAAAAATGTTAAAATTATATTTTTCGTGCTTGAAATATATTGATAAAATTGATTCTATTTTAAAATCATTAGAAATTTAAATTATGGCTTTATTTTCCTTACCCAAAGTTCTATTATTGCTTTTTAGGAATAGTCATGTTGGTTCAATTATAATAATGTTACATTTTTTACACATTAAAAACTTGAATAATCAATTATGTACTGAAAATTTGTTGTATATAAGTTACTTGTATTTTGGGTATCACATTCTGTGTATTTTTATAACCCAATTAAGGAATTTATGAAATAAAATTCCAAAAAATATATTGGCTAATGCTTCATTAATAAAAAAAGAGGGACAATTAAGGAAAATAATTTTTTTTTTAAAAAAAAAGAGAAATAAAAAATAAAAAGAAAATAAAATAAAAAAATAAAAAAAGGGAAGTACACAAATTAAAAATAAAAAAGAGAAAAATAAGAAAAAAATAAAAAAAATTATAAAAAAAAAGGAAAAAGAAAATAAGAATAAAAAAAGAAGAAAAGAAGGGAAGGATACAAATATAAGAAAAAAGAATAAAATAAAAATTTATAAAAAGAGTAAAAAAAAAGAGAAAAATAAAAAAAAGGGAATAAAAATTGTCAAGAAATTAATAAAAAAAATAAAAAAAGGTAGAGAAATGAAATAAAAAAAAAACATAAGTGTATTTTTAAAAATATAAAAGATGCTCTTATAATTATAATAGGATAAATTTGTAAAAAAATAAAAAACTTAAAATATTTTTAATTACAACATTTAAAAATGAGATATTTTTATAAATGTCTCTAAAAGATATACTGTTGTCGAGTTGAGCCCATTTTACGATATGTCTACATCTTGGCCCGACCACACTGAGCCTTCAACGTCTGACTCTTTTTTAATTTGGTGATTTATTTATTTTACCTGCCATCAGTGGCAATGGGGGATCTTATTTTTCCAAAGGTAATTTAACGAAAAACAGGGGGAAAAAAATATTGTTTACCTCAAAATACTATCTGTTGGTGCTAAGGTTGATTTGAGGATTATGTCTTATAAGATATAACCAAGAGATGATGGTGATAGTTTTAATTTTTTTTATACGATGATTACACAATAAAAAACAGTTATTCTATTTTAAATTGATAATGATTGAATTTAAATTCTTATCTATTTTCTCAACAACGTGATAATTTTATTTTAATTTATATGTTTTTCGAATATAAACATTAATGATTTTACTACGTTGATAATAATATTATTTAACACAAATTAAACAATAGAAACATCTCAAATTATCGGTCTAATGACTAAAATATCACAAATACTTTTATCTAATCATTGGAATTGAATCACTCCTTTGTAATAGAGGAAAAAAAAAAGTCGAACAACAGGAACAAGTATTAGTCAATTTTGGGTTCTATCTTGTTCTGAAAATATGTGCAATAAGATATCCTTCTTATCTAGTTATGATTACAGACTAATAATTATGCAACCTGATCAATATCTGAAATGCAAAATGGATCCATTTACTTTTCTCCAAAAATGGTGTCAAGATCAATTAAAAAAAGCACTTGTGCTTAATTTCTTCCTGTTCTGATTTCTTATCCTCTGCTTCTCTATTCTACTTCTTTTAAAACCCAAAAGAAGCAACAGTGAACTCAATCCACCACCGACCCCACTAAAACTACCCATATTTGGAAACCTTCATCAATAAATTAAGTACACTTCCTTCCATATCTTTCATGACTCTTTCCTTCAAACATGGCTACTTGAGAGAAGCAAAGAAGCCGTGTGCTCTTCCACTATTAAGTCAAAGGAGAGTGCAAGAATTTCGTTTCACAAGAGAACTAGAAGTCACAAAGATTCTTAACAAGATAAAAATTTCAAGTGTCAATGGAGATGCAATTAATACCAGTGACATGCTTATCACCATTACAAAACATATTATTAAGATCATCATTTGGTTGCTTGTATGATAGTGAAGATGGCTAGTATAAGAATTTGGAGAATTGTTAAAGAGCACAATGGAACTTCTATGAGCCTTATGCTTTAGAGATTTTTTTCCACTCCTAGGATGGATTGATTTTTTTTTTTTAAGTCTAAACATTTATAATCTAGTTCAACCGGAATAAAATCACAAGCCCAGCAAAAGTCATGTGACTGCATACATTATATTTGGAATACAAGACACTGATTAATTAAAAACATACTTTTCCAGCCGACCTAACAGTTATTGACAGAATGAATTAATTGTTTAACTAGTTTGATGGGGAACTTGAATAAAACTTTCTAAAGAATTAAGGGATTCTCTTATCATTTGATCGAAGAACGTTTAGTACTAATGGATTATGATGATAACTCTAAAGATAACAAGTAATTGTTGGATATTCTTCTTTAAGGAAGGAGGGGCTCAAGCTTGATCTTTCCTACCCAATTTACCTTTTGTTCTTAATCTACTAATATATATAAATAAATGCTTTAGGTGTAGCAGAGTTACTTAAATTTGATTCCACAAGACATTTTTAGCAGTGGAACAAACACTGTGGCATTTGCAATGGAATGTGAAAATGTCTTAGAAAGGTGAATAAGGCTATTGAATTAAAATAGGAAATTAAAATAATTCTTTGAATTGAAAGAATGTTGAAAATGAAGAATGATGAACAAAATAATTTAAGAAGTTCGGATTCTCAATAATCCTACGTCTCTACCTAACTTATCCCCAAATTAAAATTTTTAATTCTCACAATCTTATTCACAAGATTTGAGATTACACAAGAGTTTGAAACTCACTCTTTTAACCTTATAACTTGAGTTTTACAAGGCTCATTCAAAAACCAAATCTCAAGTGTTTCAATGGTAAACACTTAAACCAATTCCATTAGAATAAAATCTCACTTCCCAATTTCTTATTCCCAGAAAATAAAAGAATAAAAATATCTATTATAACATTCACCAACTCTCACAAGAGTTATACAAATATAAAATGAAATTGAAGAGAGTTTTGAGAGCTTAATTGAATGCTTAAGAGAGTATAATGAGTAAACAAGTTTCTTAAACCTTCAATTGAACTCTATGGAGTATTTATATAAATAAACACTCAAAAATATAGTTGTTGGATGTATCAAACATATCTCCAATGTCTATACTTGATTTTAAAATTAATTTGGACTTGTTTTTGTCAGAATGACGCTCACGGTCATGAGGAGCAAGTTCTGGCTTGTGAGGAGCGAAATACTAGCCATTGTATTAAAAAAATATTTATTTGGAGCTGTCAGGACTACCTCACGAGCTGCTCACGAGATGAATACTGCTCATGAGTGGCACTGTCCCTTTGCTAAATTTTGCTCTCACGAGACTTCTGCTTGTGAGGAAACACTTGTAAGTCAAAAAATGTCTCTTTTTGACACATAAAAGCTTTGGATACTTTAGGTATAAGATTGAGATATTATACTTCACCAAAATACAGTATAATGATAATATTTTGTATTTTCGGACTTGAATTGATAATTTTGATACAAATAAATTCCTTCACACTTAAATGAAATTATTAATCTAAATTGTTTGTCAAAGTCCAAAATTAGGAGTTTGATCATGCAAATGGTCAACAATCTCTCCATTTTTGGCTTTGACAACCAATTTGATAAAAATAAATAAATTGTGTGCAAGTGCCAAATAATTAACATGAATAAATATGTGTTATATAAAATAGCTCCCTTTTTCAAATTAAATAGATGCAATATATGAAAATATTTCCTCCCCATTAATATATGCATAAATTCAATAAAATGTATCATGTATCAGAGCAAAAAAAAAAAAAGAATTATTATAGCATATATATAAGGATGACATAATATGTTTCTTAAAAAATATTAAATAATCATAAAGGAGATGATAAAAAAAATGATACAAATGGTTAAAATTTTTCTCCTTTATATAAATATATTTCTTTCTTTTTTTTTCTCATTTTTAGACATGATAAGAAATATAAATTTAATATTTTATTCCTTTTGTTAAAAATAAAAACAATATAAAATTTAACATGAGGGACAAAACGAAATATGGTCTAAGATGACAAATGTGTTAAAAACATAAAAATATGATAATATGATCATTTAAATAAATGTTAGGCAATATGAATGAAATAATTTCAAACATATTTAAATAAATAAAACTAGTAGTACTTACAATGCACGTGTACTACTTAAATGCATCATAAACATAGCACATACAACACTTATTTGAGACTTAACAAACTTAACTATTACAAGATCACATAGAGCTTAGCTAGCTAACATACATGATAATGTAGCACTTAGCATATCATAAACATAGCTTCTTCTCCCCCTTTGTCAAAGACAAAAAGAAAAAAGAAAGATATAAAGGGAAATAAACCTAAAGGAAACAAAAATTCTAGAGGGAATAGAAGATCACAAACCAAAATAATGAAAACAAAAATACACTAAATCTTTATAAAATCTATGTCATACATAAACAAAGTAAGCAAATCAAGGCCTTTTACCACAAGCAAATCAAAGTATTTTCTCCCCCTATTTCAAATAATAAATTAGAGTTAGTTTTGGAAAAAAATTTGATATTAAGAACACACTATTAAGTTTCTTTCCCTTAAAAGAAATTAATAAAATACTCATGCAAACTCAAAATGCAAAAGAAAATTTTAACAGAATACAAATGACATTAATGAAAGAGATAAATACAATGATATTGTAAATGAAAACACAAACAACAAGAACACAAGACATAAACTAGCATCTCAAGGCTTAAAAAAAACTGAAAATAAATGGTAAATAAACCAAACATAAACTTATGAAAAACAAGGAAAATCTAGTCTTATAGAGGAAGAGGATTCCAAGTGCAATGTATATGGTGATGAGCATATAATTGATGAATATCATACTCCATATGATCCATCCTATGCTTAAACCAATCAAGTTTAGTGCCCACTTAATCAAATTTACGGTTGAAGTTCATTTCAATAATGGATAAACGATAAAAAAATCCACCAACCTAAGTAGGCTCATCATCAACACTTTGAGACGTGGAAGGTACTCTTGCTCTTTTTCTATGAGATAGAGGAGAAGCATGCTCTTAAGGGATTTCTTTTTCAATTTGGACACCTTTAAGTCCAAGAGTACTTATGTGCTTAATATCTTCTAAGTCTTGTGCTAGCTCCTCGTTAACATCTTCATCTCTTACTTTGTCTTTCCAAACTTAAGAATTTCTAACAAGCTTGAATTTCTTAGTATTTCTCAAGAGGTTATCATTAAGAAAAGATGGAGGAATGGAAGGGGTGTTGGTCAAATTAATCCCAAAGTGATGAGCAATGATACAACCTCCTGTATATAAGGCACCATTAACACTATCACTAGCTAACCAAAACCTCCATTAAAGCCATCTTCCTAGCTCAACATCTATGCCTTCAACAAGACATCTAACAAGGAAAAGATCATCAAAGGAAATAACTTTATTACTTAAGCCCCTAGTATACATAGAGTAAGTAAGAAACCTATGCACATACCAAAGAGATTTTAAAACAAAATTAGATGCTTTTGTGTGTCTCGCTTTAAATTATTTTACATTAGGTTTAGCATGTTAAGTCCAAAAAGGGTTAGGAGCCAAGAAGAATTAGGAGAAGCTAAACCCCCATGTTTAAAATTAAAGATATCATCAAATTCTTGAGAGTTAAGGAATCTATCTCTCCCACCCAATCTAAATCTCATGCTATGCATAAGATTTTGTGCATTGAAGTAATGGGTTCTCAAGTAATAGAAAGCAAGAAATTCATGGACTAAAGAGGGATAGATAGGAAAAGCATTAAATGTAACATCATACAAACTCGCATTGCGAAGTAAGGTCCTAACCTCATTGAAGCAACTCATCTTCTCCAAACTAGCTTGAGACATGTACTTAGAGGAAATGATTTTCCTTTCCTTGAATTGGGCAAGCCTTTCCCCAAATTGAGTTGAAGTATATGAGAGAGAAGGTTTCTTTTTAGATTGATCTTTGATAGCTCTTCTAGAGGAGGAAGAGGCATCTTGAGTTTTGTTCTTGTGGGCCATGGTGATAAAAGAGTTAAGAGTGTAGATTTTAGAGAAGAAATTTTTTTTTTAAAAGGAGTTTGAATGCAAAGATAATGATGCGAGGATGAAAAGAATAGTTTAAGGGTTTATATTAACAAGAATTGCGGTTAAATATAATCAAATAAAGTCCTAAAAATTGCAGGTTACCATTTTAGAGAAGGAAAGAGTTAAAAAAATTGTAATCCCAATAAAATAGGGAATTTTTGCCTATTAGACCGCTACTCATAAGCAATTCACGAGCGGTCCGCTCGTGAGCAACTCTGGATAAGTTGAGCCACAACGATCACAAGCTCAACAACTCGTGATGGAAAATGTTGGAAGGTACCTACACTTTCAAATTCTTTGTAATTAGGTCCTCAAAATGTGACGAATAAGTCCTTATGCAGTAAATTAATCATCAAATAGAACAAATCACAACTAAATTAAATACTTTGAAAAACATTATCATAAATTAACAATATCAAGTTAAAAAAAATTAGTTTTAAATAATTATTAAAAAATAAATCATGCAAAAGGGAAATCAATAAAATTATGTTCTTGAAATAAATTTGCTTATTTAAATAATCAATAAATTCAATAATTAATTATTTAAATAGCAAATATTTTTTCAGATAAAATTTTCACATGACAAAAAAATATAAATTTTATTAATAAATAATTATGATAGAGTATTAGACACCGAAAATAAACCAAGAATATATGAATTATGATAAAGCAAGAATTTATGTGATGGTATCAAATACTGAAAATAAATAGAAACTAAACATTAGTAAAGAACATCATTACAAATGAATCCAATAATCAATTAAGCAAGTCATCAAGACAAGCTTGAACCATCAATCATACCAAGTTCATGCTTAATAAAGTTTAATCTTTCCTCACAAAGAGGCTTGGTAAAGATGTCTGTTAATTGATGATTAATATCAACAAAATTAAGAAAAATATCACCATTTTGCATATGATCATGCAAAAAATGATGTATAACATCAACATACTTAGTTCTAGAATGCTGAATGGGATTCTTACTAAAGTTTATAGCACTTGTATTATCATATTTAATTGGAATGTGATTAATATCAATGTCATAGTCCAAAAGTTATTATTTTTGCCATAAAACTTGTGTGCAGCAACAACTAGTAGCCACATATTCTGCTTCAGTGGTAGACAAAGCAACCAAAACTTGTTTCTTACTAAACCAAGAAACTAAACAATTACCTAAAATTTGATAAGTTCCAGAAGTGCTTTTTCTATCTAATAAACTATTGGCAAAGTCTACATCAGAATAACTAATCAAATCAAAAGAAGAACTCCTAGGATACCAAAGTCCTAAATGTATTGTACCACAAAGATATTTGAAATTTTTTTTGATAACATTCAAATAAGACTCTTTAGTACTTGGCTGAAATCTAACACATAAGCAAGTAGCAAACATAATATCGAGTCTACTAGCAGCTAAATTGTTATAACTTGAGTTTTTAAATTATTTTAATATAAAATAGGATATGTAATGTTAATAATTTTGAAATTATATTTGATTATTTTACTATTTGTGAATTATTATCGTTATTATTTTATGTTTAATTAATATATTTTAAATAAGTATACGTCATTAAATTATCATTTCGGGAAATAGTATTTTATTTAACTTTTAAATTATAGCATTTATATTTTAATATTATTATTTTAATGAATTACATTATTGACCTAAATTTTTATAAATAATACATTATTTTTGCATGCATGAATGATATTAAGGTTGATAATTAAATTGTGTGTCAATTATATTTTAATTATGTGTATATATTGTATTTTATTTGTGTTATATATATATATATATATATATATATATATATATATATATAATCAACTAAACCTATTTTTCCTCCCTTCCCCATCCCGTTCTTCACCCTCACCATCCCCTCACCGCTGCAACTCCGGTCGACTACCGTCGGTGTGCCTCCCGGATGTCCACCTCCTCCTCCAACAGCTCCACCACCTCCTGTTGTCCTCTCCAGCGCCAGTGAAGCTTGAAGAACTCAATTTTGCCGTAAGTCACTCCCTTCATTGTTCCTTACCATTCTGGCCACCAAAATCGATGACTCCAGCGCCGTTGGACTCTTGAGACTCCCTAGAGAATGATTCCAAGCTTCCCTTTGCCTAAAAATTTGATTTGGTAAGGGTTTAAGCTTGTTTCCATTTTTGGCCATTTTTGGTTCTTGATTTTTTTGAACTTCTTTGTGATTCAAGCTTAATTCCTTCACAAATATTGTTTCCCTTAGCTTAGTCTACCTCTAAAAATTTTTGTGTAATTTTTGGAATTTATTTTGATTTTTGTGAATTTTTTATTATTTTATTATTGTCGTAAATTAATTAAATAAATTGTGAAATTATGATTTTTAGTGTTTTTGGTGGTTGAAATTAATTTATAATTTTTGTGATTTTTGTGTAATTTTTATAATTTTATTTAGTTTATGTCAATTTTGGAAATTTAGGTTAAATATGTATTTTGTTAAAATTAATTGGTTAATTGAGTATAATTGTTGATTTTATTGAATTATATGTTGAGAAAATAATTTTAGAGTAATTATATAATTTTTATTGAATTTTTGAGTATTTTTAGTATATTATCTGAATTTTTATATACTATGGGTATTTTGGTAATTTGGTAGTAATTTTAGTTAAATATTAAGTTTAATTGGTTTTAATAATTATTTGAGGTATAAAAATTATTTTTACAAATTATTTCCTAATTATAACTAATGAAAACTATTTTTTGAAAATTATTTTCAAATTTAATAAAATATACTATTTTTGTAAATAAATGGGTTTTTAGTAATTTTTAGTATGTTTTTGGACTAATTGAGCAATTTAGATTTATAAAATGAAATTTTATTAATATTGGTGTATTTATCATGAAATATCAATTTTTATTAATATTATATTAATATTAGGTTTTTTAAGTAAATATCGGTGAAATAATTATTTTTAATGTTTAAATATTTAAATTGCTATATTTTGGTATCAAAAGGGTATTTTTGGTATTTATGGAATTTTAATACATTTTGTGTATTTTATTATAAATTGTGGACCTCACTCGGTGGAATTTGCAGTTTGGGATTCCGACCAAGGGTTATGAGAATATATTGTGAAATCTATTTCAAAATGTATTTTTCTTGCAGGACCGGCTCTACTTTTTAAGTAGAGAGATGTCCGTTTTACAAAGGAGGTTCTGTCGAATTTTCGATAGAATTCTCATAAAACGTGACATCTGGTCTAATTCATATTCTCTGTCTGTGTTTAGAATCCTAGATCGAGTCTTTAGAAGTTAAGTTAGAATTACACTAATTTTTATTGTATTATTTATTTGTTAGTTACACCGAAACCGAGGCCTAGTGGACCAGGCCCGTCGGACCTGTCTCAAGGAGCGCACAACTGTGAGTTATTATAATATATATGCATTGCTTAGGTTGCATGTTTTAGACTTCTATGTTTTAAATATCAAATTTTGTATAATTGCCTATTTGAATATTTAAGTATATTTTAGGTATATTATGAAATAAATGCATGTTTTCCTTTTCAATTAAATCTAGCTTGTTTTTAAATATATTATTGGTTTAATTTAATATATTTCATGATTTATTTGAGTGATTATACGTATATATACCTGAAATATACTTAGTTTATTTTAGGTATATTTCTAGTATATATATAGTATATTTGTTTATTTTAAATATCATTATGCATCATTTATTTTCCTGAATGTATGTTTTAATATAATGAAGGATATCGATACAACGTGCTTCCTAGTGGGCAGCACTAGGACCGAGTACGTATCGGTGTGATAGATGATAGGTTGAATTACTAACTTATTTGTGGAAATTATGACTTGATTGATTTGATTGATGTGAGATGTGATTGAGAGTGTGATTACTGGAGCTCGGTTGACCAAATGTCTCGGGGCCAATCACACTGGTAGTCAGATTGCTGGAGCTCGGTTGACTTAGTGTCTCGGGGCCAGTCTACTGTCTATATGGATTAAGTGAATTTACTTAGAATTAAGTGAGCCTATATGGCTAAAGTGTCTTCTATTGATATTTGAGGTTGCGATAACATAGGGTTCTATCTGATCCTTCATAAACTGATGGTTTTCGTTATTAAAATGATTTTCCTTGCATTTGTGTGTATTTGCCTATATATATATTTATTATATATATACCTTTGAGTGTTTGCATTTGACATTTAGCTATACATGTATATATATTATAATAATGTCACGACCCAAAATAGGGGTCATGACCGGCACTAGGGAACGGAAATTCTTACGAATCCGGAACCGTAGCAAGCCTTAAAATAAATAAAAGCATACAATAATAATAATCACATAGTTAAAATAATCTGCAGCGGAAACAAATCATAAATAATTAAATAATAATCCACTACATGATTTAAATCAACAACTCATCATATATATAAAAATAAACTTTTAATACAATCCAATTCAAATCCTTAAAATATACAACTCACACAATATAGTACAAAACCCCTTTAACAATTTTACAACTACTGCAGTGTCTAGATTAATAAAATAAAACTCAAGTGAGCAGTTTACATAATAAAGCCGGGGCAGAAGAAATCCGGCGTACAGGTCGGCTACTGAGGTCTGATGAAGATGACTTTCCTGAAAATAGTCAACAGAGGGGAGTCAGACCTCACTGAGTGAATTACTATAGTATATATACATGCATACTAAATGCCAATGCACACAGTCAAAAGTACATATAATATGTATGTATACAAGCAAATACACACAGATGCAATAAAATCATTTTATATATTTTTATTGAAAATCATTGTTTATGAAGGATCAAATAGAACTCTAGAAAATCGCAACCTCAAAATAGTGTTAGACAACACTCTAGCCATACAGGCTCACTTATTCCAATATATTCACTTGTTCCATTTGGACAGTAGACTGGCCTCGAGACATTAAGTTAACCGAGCTCCATCAGTGTGATTGTCAGTGTGATTGGCCCCGAGACACTTGGTCAACCGAGCTCCAACAATCACACTGCCAAATCATTTCTCATACATCAAATAATCAAATCCAATCAATATCCTCAAACAAGTTAGTAATATAGCCTAAATACTATCGACGTACCGGTACGTACTCGGTCCTAGTGTTGCCCATTAGGTAGCACGTTCTATTGATATCCTTCATTGAAATATAAAACAAACATTCATAAAAATGAATTTAAATATAATAGCAACAATAACCATATATATACTAGAAATATACCAAAAGTAAACCAGGTATATTTCGAGTATTATTACGTCAAATAAATCCAATTAAATTACAAAATAAACTAGAAATATATTCAAAAACATTTTAAACATAATTCGTTAATAAAACATGCATATAGTTTAAAATATACCGAAAATAAACAAAAAATAGACCAAAAATAAACTAAAAATAAACTTAAGTATTAATTAAACCATTATGCATATTTAATCAAAATAACACATATATTTCTAAAATCATGCACCCTAGAGCATATATATATAAAATAGCAACTCATTATTTATTACGCTCCTTGAGACGGGTCCGACGGGCCTGGTCCACTAGGCCTCGATCTCAGCGCAACTAAACAAACAAATAATGACAAAAATCAGAATACATCTAACAGAAGTTCTAAAGACTCGATTTAGATTACTAAACACAGAATCAGAATTAGAGTTCGACCGGACATCACGTTTTATGAGAATTCTACCGAAAATCCGGCAGAACCTCCCCTGTAAAATGGACATCTCTCTACTCAAAGAGTAGAGCCAGCCCTGCAAAGAAACGCACTTCAAAAATAAACACAGAACACAACCACAATCCCTCGGTCGGGCCCCAAACTACAAATCACCGACCGAGGTTCACAATTCACGGAATATTTACAAAATATCGAAAATACCCTTATATAATAAAAATACATTTAATAAGTGGAAATTACGTAATTAGCCCTAAAACACAGTAAAAACCGATGAAAACTCATTTTATTAGAAAAATCGTATATTATATATAATTGAAAATAATGCGAAAAATAGTTTTAATTAGTTAAAAATACTAAATAATTTGTGGAAATCATTTTTATACCCTAAATAACTATTAAAACTGATTTAATTACATTTTTAGCCAATTTAGGGTAAAATTACCAAAATACCCCTATATATATAAATATACTAAAATAAATCCAAAAATTCACCAAAAATCATATAATTGCACACAATTAATTTTTTCGACATATATTTCAATAATATCAATAAATATACTCAATTAACCAATTAATTTCAATTAAACACATAATTAACCTAATTTTCCAAAATTACATAAACTAAATAAATTCAAAATAAATATATAAAAATTCACAAAAATTACGAATAAATTTCTATAATTCATTTCAACACCTATAATTACCATAAAAATAATTTAATTAATTAATTTTTGAAAATTAGAAAATAATAATAAAATAATAAAAAATGCCCAAAAATGAAAATAAATTCCAAAAATTCCACAAAAATTCATATAAGTAGACTGAGCTAAGGGGAGCAACTTTGTTAAGGTACTTTTCATGAATCACAAGGGAAAAGCTCAAAAAAATTCAAAATGTCAAAATGGCCGAAATTGAAAAATTGACAAAAACCTTCCCAAATCGAGTTTTAAGCTTAAAAGAAGCTTAGAATCATCTTCTATGGTATCTGAGGAGTTCAACGACATCGGAATGATGGGTTTTAGTGGCCGAAAACGTGAGGTGTAGAGGAAGAGGCAACTTTCGGCCAAAACAGGATTCTTGGCTTCACCGGCGCTGGAGAGGGTGGACGGTAGTCGGCCGGAGTTGCAACGGGATGGTGAGGAGATGGCGTCGGGAGGAAGAAGAAGGAGGAGGAGGGGTATGAATTGTAATATTTATATATATATGTCTTTAACTTTAATAATCTATACTTTAATATAATAGTTTTATATTTAAAAATTCTACACCACACAATTTAAAAAAAATAATTAATATTTATACATATACATGTGTTAATTAAATTAACAAATACATAATATATATATACATAATTAAAAAAATTACTAAACCCTAAAATTATTAAATATATGAATGTATATGCATGTATATACATGTATTTTAATATGACAATTAAAATAATGCATGGACTCATGCAAATATGTAAATCTATTTAAAATAATTAATATTAAACTATTTACGTGTCAATTTCCCGACAATAGAATTCTCGAAATTTTTTTACGTAAAGTACTTAAAATAATATAAACAATTAAAATTAGTTTTAATTAAATAAAAAACTCATAAAATATCAAAAATATATACAAAAATTATTAATACTACATATCCCGATGCAGTATAAAAATATTTAAAAATTCGGGATATTACAGTCTTCCCCCCTTACAAGAATTCGTCTCCGAATTCCAGAAAAGAAAATTACAAGATCAAGAAGGGAAGAGATATGGGTAAGAAGCTCGCATCTCAGCTTCAGTCTCCCACGTATGCTCCTCAACTCTATTGCTACACCACAGAACCTTGACCATCGAAATATGCTTCGACCGCAACTGTCGAACTTGATAGTCAACGATCGCCACAGGTTCTTCCACAAACGTCAAATCTTCACTCACTTCTACACTGTCGGGCTGCAACACGTGTGAAGGGTCTGAGATATAATTCCTCAGCATCGAGATATGAAACACCGGATGCACCTGTGACATACTCAGAGGCAAAGCCAACCGATATGCAACAGTGCTAACTCTCTCCAGAATTTCAAACGGTCCGATATATCTCGGTGCCAACTTACCCTTCCTGCCAAATCTCATCACATCCTTCATCGGAGATACCTTCAGAAAAATAAAATCCCCAACCTGAAATTCTATATCTCTGCACCTAAGATCCGCATAGCTCTTCTGCCTGCTAACTGCGATCTCTAATCTGTGCTTAATCATGGCGACTTTCTCTACAGCATCCTGAACCATCTCAGGTCCAGTCAAAGCTCTCTCATCAATCTCATCCCAACTCAAAGGGGATCTACACTTCCTTTCATACAACGCCTTGTATGGTGCCATACCAATACTGCTATGGTAGCTTTTATTATATGCAAACTCAACAAGAGGCAAATGATCATCCCAGCTACCTCCCAAATCCAGAACACACATCCTCAACATATCTTTTAGTGTTTGGATCATTCTCTCAGACTGACCATCTGTCTGAGGATGAAAAGCAGTACTGAAATCTAACCTAGTGCCCATCGCTTCCTGTAACTTCTGCTAAAAACGAGAAGTAAAAAATGAACCTCTGTCTGACACAATGGACACACGTACTCCATGAAGGCACACAATATGCTTCACGTATAGCTTCGCCAATCTAGCTACATAATAGGTGGCTTTCACAGATAAAAAATGTGCAGACTTCGTCAACCTATCTACAATCACCCAGATGGAATCGTATCCATCCTTAGAATGAGGTAAACCAACCACAAAATCCATAGCTATCCTTTCCCACTTCCACTCGGGAATAGGAAGAGGCTGAAGCTTCCCATAAGGCTTCTGATGTTCATCTTTCACTTGCTGACACATCAGGCACTTAACAACATAATCAGCGACATCCTTCTTCAGTCCGTCCCACCAGTATAAGTCTCTGATACTGTGGTACATCTTAGTGACACCCATATGTACGCTATAGGCTGTAGAATGTGCTTCCTCTAGGATCTCTTCTCTCAAATCATCCATATTAGGAACACACAATCTACCATTGATCCACAACACACCATCATCATCGAGTGTCAAATCAGTGAACTTCCTTGCTCAAACATTCTCTGCAAGCTCTTCTAGAATAAGATCTCGGCTCTGAGCTGCTTTAATCCTATCCCTTAGTACAAATCGTACCTTAAATTGAGCTAGTAGTCTACCTGATATACTGATCTTCATCATCAGACCTTGATCCATGAACAGATGCAACTCATGGATCAATGGTCTCCTCTCAATACTGATGTGAGCAAGACTGCCTGAGGACTTTCTACTCAAGGCATCTGCTACCATATTAGCCTTGCCCGGATGATATAAAATCTCACAGTCATAATCTTTCAACAATTCTAACCATCTCCTCTGCCTCAGATTCAGATCTCTCTGCTGGAAAATGTACTTAAGGCTCTTGTGATCAGTAAATATCTCACAAGTCACCCCGTACAGATAATGTCTCTAAATCTTCAGAGCAAAGATCACTGCAGCCATCTCAAGGTCATGTGTAGGATAGTTCTGCACATGCTTCTTCAACTACCTCGAAGCATAGGCTATCACCCTACCATTCTGCATCAACACACAGCCAAGGCTAACTCTAGAGGCATCACAATAAACTGTGAACTTATCCACATTATTAGGCAAAGCTACCACTGGGGCTATGGTCAATTTCTCCTTCAACAACTAAAAACTGTTCTCACAAGCTTCTGACCACTCGAATCTTACATTCTTCTGAGTCAAGCGAGTCATAGGGGTTGCAATTTTGGAAAAATCCTGCACAAATCGCCTATAATACCCGGCTAAACCCAGAAAACTCTGAATCTCAGGAACAGAAGTCGGTCTAGGCCACTCAGACACTACTTCAATCTTCTGTGGATCAACCTGGATACCTTCTTTAGACACCACGTGTCTAAGAAAAGAAACGCTCTCCATCCAGAAATCACACTTCGAGAATTTAGCATAAAGCTGATGATCTTTCAGTGTCTGTAGTACAGTCCTCAAGTGATATACATGCTCCTCCATACTCCTCGAATATGTAATACCCTATATTTTTATTTAAATAAAGGAATTTTCAAATAGTGTTATTAATAATTACTTTTGCATTATATTAGACAATTGTTAATAATATTTTTTAGGGTTATTAATTTATGAAATGATTATATATGTGAGTATTATTTGTTTATTGTCTAAAATTTCATTGTTTATTATTATTATTATTATTATTATGACTACTATTTTAAACTATATTAAATTTTATGGCTATTTATGTGTTACTATGTACATGCATATATTCATATTTATATGTCTATATATATATATATACATATATATATATTCATACTTATATATATATTTAGGATTAATTATTATTTTATGTGTGTGTGTATTAAAATAGCTAGTGTATATATATGTATATGTAAATGTAGTATATGTGTACATATACCAATAATTGCCTATACACATATATGCATAATTATATATTAATTGTTATAATATAATATATATATATAAGTATAGAGTAAGGACCAAAAATCGAAAATAACAAGACAAAAGAAAGCAAAAGAAAAATGAAATAGAAGGAAGGAAGAAGCTCACCATTCTCGGCAACCCAACCCCCTGCAACCTCTCCCTCTCTGTCCCTCACCATCTTTTTCTTCCCTCTCACCGTGCCATTCTTCCTTCCACCGCCTGAGAAGCCATTGCCGCCGCGAGAGGAAGCTCCAGGAGGTGCTGCTGTCGTTGCTTCTCTTCTTCTGCCTCTGTCAGCTTCAATCCAAGCTGATCCGATGCCACCCAAGCTTCCTCAACTTGCTTCATCCTCTTAGGTGTCTGTCCAAGCCAAGAGCTGCCACTGCAACTCACCTCCGGCGTCGGAATTGGAGGTTGAAGGTGAGTTGCTCTGTGTTATTTTTAGGTTGATTTTAGTTTGTTTTCTGGTTGTTGATCGAAATTGGATGTTGATTTTAGGTTGTTCTTATGTATATGTTGAATTATGCCACTTAATTGCTCTAAATTCGAATTTTTAAGCATTTTTCTTAATTTTCCTTAATTTACAGAATTTTTGCATAATTTTATTTAATTTTTAGTTGAATTATTGGATTTTTCTTTGGGTTAATTAGTGAATTTAGAGTAATTAAAATTATATTTTGTAAGGTTTTGGGTTGATTTTAAAGTTTTAAGAATTTTGTTGTTAATTAGAGTTTTATAAAAATTTTAGGTATTTAATTGGTATTTATGTTAATTTCGAAAATTATTGTGAAAAATTATGAAATTTTAATAATTGAAGTTATTAGTGAATGTTATTAATTTTAGAACTCAAATTATAATTTTTGAGATTTTTATACTATTTTTATAAATATTTTTGAGTTTATGCCAAATGTGATTTTTAGGTTAAATTATATTTTGAGAAGAAATTATTGGTTGATTTTATGTTTTAATTATATTAGGAAGATTAATTTTGAGAAAATAAATTTTTGGGATGATGAAATAATTTTAAGGAATTATTTTTAGTACTAATAATATATTATGTAATTTATGTATTTAGGGGTAAAAATGTAATTTTATGCTAATTATAGTTAAATATATATTTTAGTTAGTTTTATTAATAATTAAGGGGTTTAGAGAATTTTTATAAACTAATTGGTATTTTTACTTAAGTAGTGTTAATTTTAAATATTAATTCCAAATATTATATATATATATACATATATATATATATATATATATATATATATATATATATATATATATATATATTATAATGGTTTTAATTTAGGCTTTAATTATATCTTGATAATGAAATGCAAATTTAGTTGTTTAATTTTTGAATAATTGAAATTTTATATATTTTTATTTATTTTTAATATATGTGCATGTGGAATATGTATTTTGAGAAATAAATGTTATTAATTCTTGATGTTTCGTTGAGTTGAGATCTCGGTCAGGGCTAAATGTAGTTTTGGGAGCCCGACTCGAGTGTGTATGTATGTAGTTATTAGAAGTGTGTTTTCTATGCAGGTCTGGCTCTACCTTTGGTAGAGAGATTTCCGTTTTACGGAGGAGACTCTGTCAAAATTTCGGTAGATTTTCTCGTAAAACGTGATATTCGTTATGATTTCTACCGTTAGTTAGGTTATATCCTGTCTATCGAGTCTTGTCCAGTTTTCCTCGAGTCAGCCTGAAATTTCATTGTTTTGTTGATTGTTGATTTCGATTCCATATTCATGTTTTAAAAGTTGATTTGTTATTTTTCTTTTAGAGCATATTGGAGCAGAAGCCGTGAGACCGAGGTAGACGCGTGGTCGTCAGCCTTTGCATTCATCTTGTAAGTCAATAGAACGATCTATGCGTGTGTTTATTTAAAGAATGCATGCGCTCGTATTTTTATTATATTGATTATATGATTTATTTAATTTAATGATATTATTTA
This sequence comes from Mallotus nudiflorus, assembly GCA_947683625.1. NCBI lineage: Eukaryota > Viridiplantae > Streptophyta > Magnoliopsida > Malpighiales > Euphorbiaceae > Mallotus > Mallotus nudiflorus. Next base: position 1,239,303 of record CANTUR010000108.1, read on the forward strand.
AGATTTAAATGCATTTTATTTATTTAAAATTGATTTTGAGAAATTTTGATAGAACGGGCTACCTGGTGGGCTTCACCAAGCCTATGTGCACATGGTAGAGATTGAGAGATGGATCCGTAATATATATGATTGGTGAACGTTAAACTGGGACGGGTGCCTCGGTGGAAGCCTTTGCTCTCGGGGACCGCCAGTGATTATAAAGTTAATAATGGACTGGGATGGGTGCCTCGGTCGATGCCTTTGCTCTCGGGGACCGCCAGTGCCATATATTTGGATTAAGTGGATGACTACGACTTGGTGCCTCGGTTGATGCCTTTGCTCTTGGGGAACAGTAGTCTAGTTGGAATAAGTGGGCTCGGTTGGCCATTTAGATTTTTGGGTTTAGGGTTCTACCAAGGTTTTTCAAAAGCTATACCTATACATTATAAATTATTTTACACTATAAATATATATAGTTTTCAAAAAGGTTTTCAAACCGTATAGCTCTTTTATTGACTTACTCAGTGAGGTCTGATTCCCCTCAATTTATTTTTTTTCAGGAGCTTGGGAGTTCGACCTCAGACTACCTCCACGCCGGGTTTCTTCTTCACCGGCTATTTTATGTAGGTCATTGTAAGCTGTACTGTGTGTTAATCTAGGTTGCTGCAGTAGTATATGTACTAAGGATTGTATGGTTTAAGTATATTTATGTAATTTATTTGTATAAACCACGCTTATGTATAAGGATTTAAGTTTGATTTATAATATGTAACACCGAAGCATATTTTATTTGAGCATATGATTTAGTTTATTTATGAGAAAAATTAGTTTGATAATGTGTTCTATTTTAAAATAAAGTTTTAAATTGTAAGGTGTTGTTTATCTTTTCTTTAAGGCTTACTACGGATTTCAAGGGCCTTATGCCTTCCATTCCCTAGTGCCGGTCACGTGCCCTCGAGTTCGGGTCATGATAGAATATACCAGTATATCATCGATGAAGACTACCATAAACTAATCCATATATAGTCTGAATGCCCTGTTTATCAGGTCCATAAAAGCTGCTGGTGCATTAGTCAAACCAAAAGACATCACCAGAAACTCATAGTGGCCATATCGAGTGCGGAATGCCGTTTTAGGAACATCGGCTTCACTAATCCGCAGCTGATGATAACCCGACCTCAGATCAATTTTGGAAAAGAACTGTGCACCATGTAGCTGATCAAACAAGTCATCTATCCTCGGGAGAGGATACTTATTCTTTACTGTCACCTTGTTCAGCTCTCTATAATCAATGCACAGTCTCAAGGTACCATCTTTCTTATTCACAAACAGGACTGGTGCACCCCAAGGAGAAACATTAGGTTTGATAAAACCCTTATCCAATAACTCTTGCAACTGCTCCTTCAACTCTTTTAACTCTGCAGGAGCCATTCTGTAGGGTGGCATAGATATAGGAGTAGTACCTGGAACCACATCTATACAGAACTCAATCTCTCTGTGAGGTGGTAAACCTGGTAACTCCTCAGGAAAAATATCAAGAAACTCACAGGCAACAGGAACATCTGTGAGTGACAACTTCTCCACTGAAGTATCCCTGACTAATGCTAAATATCCCTGACATCCTTTCCTCAATAACTTTCTAGCCGTAATAGCAGAAATAAGATTCTGAGGTGCTGAACTCCTATCACCCAAAAACTTAAAATCTTCTTCATCAGGAATTCTGAAAGTCACCTCTTTATTCCGATAATCTACCATGACATAGTGCTGAGATAACCATTCCATACCTAAAATAACGTCAAATTCCATCACATCCAGCAAAATCAAATCAGCGGGTAATTCTCTATCTCCCACGAGAACTGGACAACCAGAAAGAACAATATCGATATCCAAAGAATCGCTCAAAGGAGTGGCAACAGACAAAGGAAAAGCCATCCTCGAAGCTTGCCAACAAGACTTGGAAGCAAAAACAGGAGAAACAAACAAATGCGTGGCACCCGGATCAAACAGAACCCATGCATCCAGGTAACAGACAGAAACAATACCTGCCATGACTGTATTAGATGCCTGAGCATCCTACTGAGTAAGGTGGAAGACTCTGGCCTGTCCTCGACCTCCCTGATGGCTGGTAGAAGCCTAGCCAACACCTCTGGCACCTCCTCTAGCACCTCTACCATGACCCTGCTGCAGAACAAGCTGAGTGGAACTTTGATGCTGGGCTGGAGGCAACTGAAATGGCACAGGTGCAACACTAGCAATTGACTGTTATGGAAATCGTAGAATCTGTGACTACTGATACCCAGAGTAAGGACACAATCTGGCATAATGTCCTGTCTACTCGCATCTGAAGCATATCAATGGTGTCAGATAACACGATCCTTGATGGACTTTACCACAGGTCTGGCATACATTAGCAGCTGATCCAAAACTGTGACCACTGCTGCTGCTCGAAGCACCTGACTCGAATCTGAATGGTCTACGCTGACCTCCATGGCCATGTCTACTGCTCCGATGCACATGCTGTTACTGTCTCTGACTCTGTTGAGTCGGACCTCTCTGCTGACTACTTGAACCAACATAAAAACTCGAATATAGAGTAGTCTGCAATCCACTCGACTGAACTCCCAGCTGGTAATAATCAGGCATCGCTCCCTGCCTAACTAGGCTCAGCTCAATCTCTTTGGCCAACTCAATCACAGACTCCAGAGTAAGGCCTGCTATAGGCATACTAGCAAATACTGAACCCAATCTGGTGATGTAGGTAGTGACTGCGAAATACTGATCTCGCATCAGATTCTCTATATATCTACCTAGTCGGAGAAACTCTCGGGTGTACTCCTCAATTGATCGATCACTGCGAGAAATGCTAGTCAATTGAAGATGATAACTCATACGGAGAGGCTCTGGACAGAATCTCCTCATAAATCGCTCTCTAAACTGAGCCCAGGTTATCGCCATCATATAGGGCTGAATCATCTGAATAAACCAGTTCAGGGCTGGTCCCTCAACAGACAGCTCGACGATCATAATCCGCTGATACTTGGTGTGAGCAGTCCGAGTTCTAGTCTCAATCGCATGCAAAAAGTCTAACGGATCGAAAGTCCCATCAAAGGCGATCCTACCAACTCTGGCATAGAACAAAGCTGCCTCAAGGTTAGACATACCCTGCTGGTAGGCAGGCTGAACAGGTTGAACAACTGGAGGTACAGGGTCCTCAAACTCAGGCTCATCAGGCTCCTTGTCCGGAATCTCTCTCTGCCTACTGCGACCTGCCGCTCCTCGAGGTCTACCTCTACCACGACCTCTACGTCTAACTGGCTGCTCATGAGGTAAAACCTCATCCTGAAAAGATTTGTCATCCTTGGCCTCAACGACCGGTGGAGCGACATGTGCTCACCTCCTCATTCTGAAAAGACAAACAGAATGATTCAGACAAAATAGACAACAAAGGGATAACGCAAAAAACTAAAGCAAGGAATACTTATTAAGACATACTCGAACCTAATTCACTGCAGTAGTTTCAAAAGAAATTACAATTTTGAAAACTAGGGCCACGACTCACACAACTAAGCCCTGACACAGAACTTCGCTTTGATACCAACTTTGTCACGACCCAAAACAAGGGCCATGGCCGGCGCTAGGGAATGGAAATTCTTACGAATCCGGAACCCGTAGCAAGCCTTAAAATAAATAAAAGCATACAATAATAATAATCACATAGTTAAAATAATCTGCAGTGAAAACAAATCATAAATAATTAAATAATAATCCACTACGGGATTTAAATCAACAACTCATCATATATATATAAATAAACTTTTAATACAATCCAATTCAAATCCTTAAAATATACAACTCACACAATATATTACAAAACCCTTTTAATAATTTTACAACTACTGTAGTGTCTAGATTAATAAAATAAAACTCAAGTGAGCAGTTTACATAATAAAGCCGGGGTAGAAGAAATCCGGCGTACAGGTCGGCTATTGAGGTCTGATGAAGATGACTCTCCTGAAAATAGTCAACGGAGGGGAGTCAGACCTCACTGAGTGAATTACTATAGTATATATACATGCATACTAAATGCCAATGCACACAATCAAAATTATATGTAATATGTATGTATACAAGCAAATCCACACAGATGCAATAAAATCATTTTATATATTTTTATTAAAAATCACTGTTTATGAAGGATCAAATAGAACCCTAGAAAATTGCAACCTCAAAACAGTGTTAGACAACACTCTAGCCATACAGGCTCACTTATTCCAATATATTCACTTGTTCCCCAAAACACTTGGTCAACCGAGCTCCAGCAATCACACTCCCAAATCATTTCTCACATATTAAATAATCAAATCAAATCAATATCCTCAAACAGGTTAGTAATGTAGCCTAAATACTATCGGCATACCGGTACGTACTCGGTCCTAGTGCTGCCCACTAGGTAGCACGTTTATTGATATCCTTCATGGAAATATAAAACATACATTCATAAAAATAAATGATGCATGAATTTAAATATAATAGCAACAATAACCATATATATACTAGAAATATACCAAAAGTAAACCAGGTATATTTCGAGTATATATACGTCAAATAAATCCAATTAAATTACAAAATAAACTAGAAATATATTCAAAAACATTTTAAACATAATTCGTTAATAAAACATGCATATAGTTTAAAATATACCGAAAATAAACAAAAAATAGACCAAAAATAAACTAAAAATAAACTTAAGTATTAATTAAACTATTATGCATATTTAATCAAAATAACACATATATTTCTAAAATCATACACCCTAGAGCATATATATATATAATAGCAACTCATTATTTATTGCGCTCCGCGAGACGGGTCCGACGGGCGTGGTCCATTAGGCCTTGGTCTCGGCGTAACTAAACAAATAAATAATGATAGAAATCAGAATACATCTAACACAAGTTCTAAAGACTCGATTTAGATTACTAGACACAGAATCAGGATTAGAGTTTGACCGGACATCACGTTTTACGAGAATTCTACCAAAAATCCCACAGAACCTCCCCTGTAAAACGAACATCTCTCTACTCAAAGAGTAGAGCCGGCCCTGCAAAGAAACTCACTTCAAAAATAAACACAGAACACAACCACAATCTCTCAGTCGGGCCCCAAACTACAAATCACCGACCGAGGTTCACAATTCACGAAATATTTACAAAATACCAAAAATACCCTTATATAATAAAAATATATTTAATAAGTGGAAATTACGTAATTAGCCCTAAAACACAGTAAAAACCGATGAAAACTCATTTTATTAGAAAAATCGTATATTATATATAATTGAAAATAATTACGAAAAATAGTTTTAATTAGTTAAAAATACTAAATAATTTGTGGAAATCATTTTTATACCCTAAATAACTATTAAAACTGATTTAATTACATTTTTAGCCAATTTAGGGTAAAATTACCAAAATACCCCTATATATATAAATATACAAAAATAAATCCAAAAATTCACCAAAAATCATATAATTGCACACACTTAATTTTCTCGACATATATTTCAATAATATCAATAAATATACTCAATTAACCAATTAATTTCAATTAAACACATAATTAACCTAATTTTCCAAAATTACATAAACTAAATAAATTCAAAATAAATACATAAAAATTCAAAAAAATTACAAATAAATTTCTATAATTCATTTCAACACCTATAATTACCATAAAAATAATTTAATTAATTAATTTTTGAAAATTAGAAAATAATAATAAAATAATCAAAAATACCCAAAAATGAAAATAAATTTCAAAAATTCCAAAAAAATTCACATAGGTAGATTGAGCTAAGGGGAGAAACTTTTGTCAAGGTACTTTTCATGAATCACAAGGGAAAAGTTCAAAAAAATTCAAAATGTCAAAATGGCTGAAATTGAAAAATTGATAAAAACCTTACCAAATTGAGTTTTAAGCTTAGAGGAAACTTAGAATCATCTTCTATGGTATTTGAGGAGTTCAATGGCACCAGAATGATGGGTTTTGGTGGTTGAAAACGTGAGGTGTGGAGGAAGAGGCAACTTTCGGCCAAAACAGGATTCTTGGCTTCACCAGCTCCGGAGAGGGTGGAAGGGAGTGGCGGAGCTGCTGGAGGAAGAGGGTGGACGTCCAGGAGGCACACCGACGATAGTCGGCCGGAGTTGCAATGGGATGGTGAGGAGATGACATTGGGAGGAAGATGAAGGAGGAGGAGGGGTATGAATTGTAATTTGACAAACTACGTGTGTATATATATATATATATATATATATATATATCTTTAACTTTAATAATCTATACTTTAATATAATAGTTTTATATTTAAAAATTCTACACCACACAATTTAAAAAAAATAATTAATATTTATACATATACATGTGTTAATTAAATTAACAACTATATAATATATACATACATAATTAAAACAATTACTAAACCCTAAAATTATTAAATATATGAATGTATATGCATGTATATATATGTATTTTAATATGAAAATTAAAATAATGCATGGACTCATGCAAATATGTAAATCTATTTAAAATAATTAATATTAAACTATTTATGTGTCAATTTCCTCGAAAATAGAATTCTCAGGAAAATTTTACGTAAAGTATTTAAAATAATATAAATAATTAAAATTAGTTTTAATTAAATAACAAACTCATAAAATATCAAAAATATATACAAAAATTATTAACACTGTATATCTCGATGCAGTATAAAAATATTTAAAAACTTGGGATATTACAAATAATTCACTCAGTGAGGTCTGACTCCCCTTTGTTGATATTTTTTAGGAGAATCTTCATCTTTAGACTTCAACAATAGACCTGTCCGCCGGATTTCTTCCGCTCCGGCTTTATTATGTAAATCGCTTACTTGAGTTTTATTTTGTACTCCATATACTACAGTAGTAGTTGTATTTAAATTTGTTAAGAGTTGTATTTATATTTATGTATTATGTAAAAGGATTTTACTTCAGAGTGTTACTCTGAAGGTTGTATTAAAATATTTCTATTTATGATATATATAAGATGTGATTTTATGATATTAAAGGATGTTGAGAATTTATTTTATTATTTGAGATTTAATTTTCGCTGAATAATATTTTATTTATTTTATTATGTTGCATGCTTTTATTTTAAGGCTTACTATAGGTTCCGGATTAGAAAGAATTCTCGTTCCCTAGCTCCGGTCATGACCCCTATTTTGGGTCGTGACATAAATAAAGAAGGGATTCAATCATACCTTTAAATTGCTTTTTATCAACTGGTTTACTATTCTTATATTTATTGAGTTTGGTGATGGTACTCATAGGAGTCTTGCTTGATTTAGCTCCATCCATACCAAACTTCTTAAGAATGTCCTTAGCGTATTTAGTTTGATTGATGACGGTCCCATCTTTGCATTGCTTGATTTAAAGTCCAAGGAAGAATTTGAGTTCTCCTATCATACTCATCTCGAATTCTCCTTGCATTAACTTAGAAAATTCCTCACATAAGCAATGGTTAGTAGCATAAAAAATCATGTCATTAACATAAATTTAAACAATTAATAAATCACGGTTGAATTTCTTTATGAAAAATGCACTTTTAACATCCATTTGATAAAGTTTAAAATTCATGAATGATGCAAATGCAAGTAGCATTCTAATAGCTTCCACCTTTGCAGTGGGGGTAAAGATTTCATCATAATCAATGTCTTCCTTTTGATTATAACCTTTAGCTACTAGTCTAGCTTTGTTCTTAGTTATGACACTTATTCATTCACCTTATTTCCAAATGCTTATAATAGGATTATTTTTAGGTCTAGGAACTAAGGTCCAAAATTTATTTCTCTTAAATTGATTTAACTCTTTTTGCATAGTAAGGATCCAAAATTCATCACTTAATTCATCATCAACATTTTTAGGTTCATCCTTCAAATAGGTTGAGATATTTCCTCATTGTCCTTCTTACTTGGACCTTTAAGTTCCAAAAACTTACTAGCATTTTCTTCTTAAGTATCCACAATCTCTTTGTCATCTATAAGATCATCAACACTACAAACATCCTTTCTAGGATCATGTGAGTTTGATTCATTAAATAAAACATGCATTTACTCTTCAACTACGACAGTTCTTTTATTAAAGACTCTATATACTTTACTAGAAGTATAATAGCATAAGAAAATTCTTTTATTGGCTTTAGAATCAAATTTTTCAAGATTATTCTTAGTGTTTAATATAAAAACACTTGCATCCAAATACTTTTAGATATGATATTTTAGGTTTTCTATTGTTCCACAACTCATAAGAAGTTTTATTTAAAATTGGTCTTTTGAAAACTCTATTTGAAATATAATAAGACATGTTAACAGCTTCTGCCCAAAAGCATAGAGTCAAATTATAATCATGAAGCATTATTTTAGCCGTTTCCACAAGAGTTTTATTTTTCTTTTCAACTACCCTATTTTGTTGAGGAGTTCTAGGAGAAGAAAACATATGTGAAATACCATTTTCATTGCAATAGGTTTTAAAAAATTCATTTTCAAATTTGGTTTCATGATCACTTCTAATAGAAGAAATATAAAAACTTTTTTCTTTTTGAACTATTTTAGAAAAATTTTTAAAAGATTTAAATGCATCATTCTTATTAGCAAGAAAACATACCCAAGTAAATCTAAAGTAATCATCAACTTATATATATATGCATAGTGCATTCCACCGAGATTAGTAACTTTAGTTGGTCCAAATAAATCCATATGTATAAGTTCAAGCGGTCTAAAAGTAGACACCACATTTTTTAGCTTGAATGAGGACTTGGATTATTTTCCTTTTTGACAAGCATCATAAGGTTTATCCTTAGTGAATTTAAGCTTAGGTAAACCAATCATAAGTTCATATTTACAAAGATCATTCAAAAGCTCAAAATTTGCATGTTCTAACCTTTTATTCTATGTCCATATTTCATGGGAAATAAACATTAAGCATTTGACATCCTTATTATCAACCTTATTCAAGTTAATAACGTAGACAATATCTATCCTTTCACCACTAAAAATTACTTTTTCCTCATCAAGACTACTAACAAAGTAATTTTAGGATAAAAGGTCACTTTATTTCCTATGTCACATAATTGACTTATACTAAGCAGATTATATTTAAGACTATTAACAAGTAACACATAATGTATGGATAAGGATTGAGGATTACAGATTTCTCTAATGCCTATTATCTTTCCTTTAGCATTGTCTCTAAATGTAATATGTCCTCCATCCTTTACATTAAGCTTATTGAATTGCTCCTTGTCTCCCGTCATGTGCCTTGAACATCCACTATTGAGATACCACTTGCTTTTTGTTCTTATGGATTTCAAGCACAACTCTTTTTCATCTTCAAGAGCTATAAAGTAAAGATTGGCCACTGCTTATTGTTCCTCTTCCTTTTTGAATTTAGAGGAGTCATCATTCCAAGTACTTTTGAAGGCCTTCTTTTTATCTTTTGCTCATTTGTTCTTGAATTTAAGTTTGGGTCACTCACTTCTAATATGTCCTAGTTTCTTGCATTCATAGCAAGTGATTTCTTTGGTTTTCTTCTTACTTTCTCCTTCATGCTTCTTGTTGGAGTCTCTAGTTCTTGAGAAATTTTTCTATCTTAAGAATTTTTTGAAACTTTTTGTAAGCATGAAAACATCACCATCTTCATCACTAGAGTCTTCAAGACTTTCATCTTCACTTTCATTTTGTGAAGCTTTTAGTGCAATGCTTTTCTTTTTCTCTTTTTTCTTTTTATTCTTCTCCTCTTTATTTAATTGTAAGCTCATGTGTTAGGAGCTTTCCAATAAGCACATCAGTGGAAAGAGTAGAAAGGTCTTGATCTTCCTTAATTAAAGTAACATGAGATTCTCAATCCTTCTTAGGTAGGATTTTTAGAATCTTGTTGTTTACCTCTTCCTTGGTGAAATGTTTACCAAGTTTTTTTAGGGTTATGAGAAGAGCATTGAGTCAATTTGTCATCTCCGTGATTGACTCTTAAGGCTTCATCTTGAAAAGTTCATATTCATACATGTAAAGTTGAACTTTCTTGCTTCTAACTTGCACATGTTGCCTTCATAATAATTTTCCAAGGTCTCCCATATTTCTTTAGCCGAGATGTAATGTTAAAACTTACCTCTTTCTTCTCTTGTCATGGAAAAGACTAGAGTGATCATACCCTTTTTATTTTTATGATCTTCCTTTTTTTGTTCATTATTCCATTGGCTTCTTGCAAGAGTAGTTACCATACCATCAAAGGTAGTTGTAGGTAGTTTCCAACCTTTTGGGATAATATCCCAAAGTTTTATAGAATCATAATCAAGGTACAACTCCATTTTGAACTTCCAATGAGAATAGTCACTATCATCGAAGAATAGTCTAAGTGAATAAATATTTTGTGATTCACTCCCTATAATCTTATATTCTAGCAATGAAGTTTCTAGAATTAAAGCTCTGATACCAAATGAATATGCCTTAAAGGGGGGGGGGGTGAATAAGGCTATTGAATAAAAATAGAAAATTAAAAGAATTCTTTGTAAGAGTTGAAGGAATGTTGAGAAGGAAGAATGATGAACATAAGAATTTAAAAAGTTCGGTTTCTCAACAATCCTACATCTCCACTTAACTTATCCCTAAGTTAGGATTTTCAATTCCTACAATTTTATTCATAAAATTTGATATTACATAAGAGTTTGAGGCTCGCTCTTTTATATAAAGCTCACTCAAAAACCAAATCCTAAGTGTTTTAATGGTAAACACTTAAACCAATTCCACCATAATAGAATCTCACTTTCCAATTTCTTAATTCTAGAAAATAAAAGAATAAGAATATCTATTCTAGTACTCACCAACTCTCACAAGAGTTATACAAATATAAATGAAATTGAATAGAGTTTTGAGAGCTTAATTGAATGCTTAAGAGAGTATAATGAGTAAACAAGTTTCTTAAACCTTCAATTGAACTCTATGGAGTATTTATATAGAAAAACACTTAAAAGTATGGCTGTTGGATGCATCAAACATATCTCCAATGTCTATAATTGATTTTTGAATCAATTTGGATTTATTTCTATGGGAACGCCACTCACGGTCATGAGGAGTGAAATACTAGCCATTGTATTCAAAAAATATCCATTTGGAGTTGTTAGGACTGCCCTCACAAGTTGCTCATGAGATGAATAGTGCTTGTGAGCGGCACTGTCCGTTTGCTCAATTTTGCTCTCATGAGGTTTCTGCTCATGATCAGCTCATGAGATGCTTGTGAGGAGACACCTGTAAGTCCAAAAATGTCTCTTTTAGACACATAAAAGCTTCAAATACTTTAGGTATAAGATTGAGATATTATACTTCATCGAAATACAATATAATGATAGTATTTCATATTTCCAAACTTGACTTGATAATTTTAATACAAATAAGTTTCTACACACTTAAATGAAATTATTAGAGTCTAAATTGTTTGTCAAAATCCAAAATTAGAAGTTTGATCATGTAAATGGTCAACATAATGGACAATGGTAGAGCTGATGATGAATCCAAGAATGTGAAAGAAAGCTCAAGATTTGGAATATCTGAAATTTATTATGAAAGAGAATATAAGACTTCATGGTTCAGCAATGATACCAAGGAAAACTCAACAAGTGTTAATCTTCAGGGCTATGAGGTTCCAGCAAGATCAAGGGTGGGAATTAAAAAATGGGAAGTCTAGAGAACTAGAGAGATCCCAATATATGGAATGGGCCTGAGGAGTTTCTTCCAGAAAGATTTCTTAGCAGTTCGGACGATGATTATTGTAAAACGAAGAGGAACACAAACATATAGGTTTGCTCTGGAATGGCATTTTCATATGCAAAATTGAATATGTGATGGCTAATTTGCTCTGTTGATTTGATTGGAGTTGCCTGATGGAGAAAATAGAGAGCACCTAGACATCAGTGAGGCATATACCCTTGTTATTTCAAAAAGAAACCTCTGTTGGTTGTGGCACTGGCACATACCTATTCTTCATAATTTTTCTGAGGAATCATATATATGTCCAAATCTTGGGTGGCAAAACAAGCAATAATTTTCTTTTTCTTTTTTATTTTTTTATTAATTAAAATTTGAATCTTACACTTTATAATATTTTTAGAAAGAGTAAATGCTTTACTATTTTTTTTTTAATGATTTAAATGAACTAAACTATAAACCAAATTCAACTTCCTAATTATATGTATTCGTCTCAGATATGGACAATTTTTTGCAGTTCGTTAAAGGCGTGTCCCGTTTTGGGTTAGGTGTTAATCTTCTTAGCAAAATGTACTTAGAGAGAGTCAGCTTTGCCTATAACCTCAGCAGGTGTTTTATGCATATTCTGTTTCATATAGAACACCTTCCGTTACACATTCTTTGTTGATAAGCACTTTGACTTCTTTAAAAACTTAGTACCCAAAATCAGTCTTCAAAGTGAAAATGAATCCAATAGCTTTTTTACTAGAATGTTGTCCAGCGCAACTGTTGAATCCCATCTTCTTCTTCCCTCTTATCTTGTTCTCTATTGTGTTTCTGTTCAAACCCAAAAGAAGCAGCAGTCGACTCAATCTACCTCCATCCCCACCGAAACTACCCATAATTGGAAACCTTCACCAGCTAAGTGCACAACCTTACAGGTCCTTCAAGACCCTTTCCAAGAAATACGGCCCTTTAATGCTCCTGAATCTGGGTCGTGTCCCAACTCTTGTGGTTTCATCAGTAGAGGTGGCTAAAGAAATCACCAAAAACCATGATTTTGCTTTTGCAGACAGGCCTTCTTTGACAGGGGTAGATATCTTCTTCAAAGGATGCCTTGACGTTGCGTTTGGACCTTACTGTGACCATTGGAGGGAAGCGAAGAAGCTGTGTGTTCTTCAACTATTGAGTCAAAGAAGAGTGCGAGAATTTCATTTCATAAGAGAAGAAGAAGTTGCAAAGATTCTTGACAAGATACGCCTTTCAAGCGTCAATGGAGCTGCTATCAATATCAGTGACATGTCTGTGACTCTTGCACACAACATTTTATCAAGATCAGCTTTTGGTTGTCTGTATGAAAGTGAAGACGGTAAGTATAAGAGCTTTGGGGAACTGGCAAGAAGAACTATGGACCTCCTGTCAGCCTTCTGCTTTAAAGATTTGTTTCCTTTCTTGGGATGGATTGATCATCTAACAGGTTTAATGAAAAACTTGGAAATGACTGCTAAAGAACTAAGTGGTTTCTTCGATCGAGTGATTGAAGAGCGTCAGGCTCTGATGAACGATGATGAGAAGGCTGAAGATAAGAAGAACTTGGTGGATATTCTTCTTTATCTCCGAAAGGAAGGGCTTGAACTTGATCTCTCTAAAGACAACCTTAAAGCAATTCTGATGGTCTGCCGCTCTCATTATCTTCATCTCAGATATATATACACATCCTCCATGCATTCATGGTAAAATTAAAATTGCGCTAATTCCTATTGTCAATTACAGGACATGTTTGTTGCAGGAACAGATACAACAGCAGCAACAATGGAATGGTTGATGGCAGAGCTAATGAAGAATCCAAGAATAAGAAAGAAAGCGCAGGAAGAGATAAGAAGAGTGGTAGGAAAAAAGGCAAAGATAATTCAGGCCGACATAAACCAAATGGAGTATTTTAAATGTATTGTGAAAGAGAATATGAGACTTCATGCTTCTGCAGTGATGCCTAGACAAACATCAGCAAAAGTCAAGTTTCGAGGGTATGACATACCAGCAAAAACAAGGGTGATGATTAATACATGGGCAATTCAAAGGGATCCCAATTTGTGGGATAAACCTGAGGTTTTTCTTCCAGAGAGATTTCTTAACCGTTCGAATGACGATGATGAACACAAACAGTTAACGTTTTCTTTTGGTACAGGAAGAAGGTTTTGTCCTGGAATGGCATATGCATATTCAGAAGTTGAATATGTATTGGCGAGCTTGCTCTACTGGTTTGATTGGGAGTTGCCTGATGGGCAAAGTGGAGAGGACCTGGACATGGACGAGGTGTACACCTCTGTAATATTTAAGAAAAAGCCTCTTTGGGTTGTGGCAACTGCCCGTTCTACTTGACTTTTGATGGTGAATCCATATTGTATATTAATTGTGTCTTATATTTGGTTGATGTTTATTTCTTCTTGCAAATTGTAGCCATGCATGTCAATGAGCAACTTCTCGGTACTATCTCCCACATGTACAGGCAAAACCAGCCAAAGTTTTTTTTTTTGGCGAAGGAATAATAATTTGCTTGATATTGATTTCTTCTGCTGGAGTTTTTGTTTGTTCTTAACACCCAATGAGTGACTTCTCGGTGCCAGCTGCCCCAAGCAATATTGTAAAGCCTCTTGCAAATAAACAAATATCATGCCGTTGATAAAAACAAATGATTTTAAAAATTCAGGGCGTCACCATGTAAGAAAGGAATCATTCAAGATTCAGAACTCACATTGGATTGGAGGCATTAATATCAAATTATTGAATGATTAGCTCAAAATAATTAATTTAATATGCCAATGTTATGCATCTTTTAAACAATAGTTTAAAAGGAAATCAAGGTCAATTTTCCCCACAGTTTTTTTTTTTTTTTTAAGATCAGACATTTTGGATGAATGTAATCACCAAACTATTCAATAAAGGTTAGATTGGCCCTAACAATTACACTTATCCTTTATTATTTAACAAGCAAACAAAAGACTCCCAAAATATTTACAGACACATCCTTAATGTTTTACTTATTTAACAAATTAATCCTTATTTGAGTAAAAAATATTTTTAACAAAAAAATTAAAATTTTTAAAATATATAAAATTTCATTTATATCTATATTAATTTTATTTTTTAAATTATACTCAACACTTAATAAATTAATTCTTACAATTAATTATGATGAAAAAGTAGCTTAATCTTAATTTAATCTTGGTATATATTATTTTTTTTATTATTTTAAAACGAAGAATTTTAAAGGCTAATAATTTATAGGCATATTAAATCATACATTCACTTTTTCCAAATATAAATAAATTTCAGTGTTATTATAATTTAATGATAAAAATTAAATATAATGCATGAATGTATTAATAATTTATATTTTATGCATAATCAAATTTATATATTTATATAATATATTATCATTTTATTAAATTTTACATTGTAAGCGGCATGGTTTAACGCACGCTCAAGTGTTTGACGACCACAACACTGTGTGGACTTGAGGTCCACCTGAAAATACGATATAGGTCTTGGGCCTATTTAGAGATGGAGTCGCCACTTGGATAAAAGTCGGGATACATTGTACAACAACTGGATTCCACGGAGGTTCGGGTTTGAAAACTGGGTATGAGCATTTGAATGCTCACTCAACCTTGCAGTTGGCCTCCGTTTGTGTTTTGTGTATTATTACCTTTAATTATTCAATTATTTCTTTATTACCACACGTATTGTAATTGCCTTTGGATAATGGCCAAATTTTATAGTTAAGTCCAAGTTTGCATATTAATTCTTTTCATGCATTTAGCCCTGCCATTTGTCATAAGCAAGATAAATAATCAATATTTACAACCATTCACTCAAATTAAAAAAGGGGAAAGAGATTAAGGATTACAACGCTTTTAGGTGAAATAAAAGAATAATATACAAAAAATAAACCATACATATACCAAAAGTAAACTAGTAATAAACTATTTATACAAGCGCAATGTTCTAAGGAATTAGCTAATGATAGTGACTACTCAATGATGTTGATCATCAAGTAATTCATGTAATAACATACGGTTAGTTTTCTCTTGCAAAACATAACATTATACATAACAATATTTTACAAATAATACTCTTAAGAGATTTCTCAATGTAAACTAAGAAAAAGTCCTCAGATGATCAAAATATTATCATGCATACTACATCATGCAACGTGGTGGTTACGAGTAAAACAGGGGCCTAAACAATGAGAGTCATGTAAGTTTTCATAAAGAAAAAAATTATCGAATCATCTTAAGGCCTGTCAATGTGGCGATCACCTCTGTGATGGGGCGATCGCCTCATTGACAGGAGGCAACGCCGCTATAAATAAGTGTCGCCTGATCAATAGGCTTCTCAATACAAATGACATGGCAGAATCAAGTAGGATTACAATAAAGGAAGGGCTAGATTGCCTGAGGCCTGTCAATGCCTCATTGACAAGGGGTGATGCCTCTATGAAGAGGCATCGCTCAATCAACAGGGTCTTTTCGTCTTTCAAAATGATTAAACTTATATCTTAAGAGAGCAAATGTATACATAAATATTCAAAAAGCATACTAAATTAAAGCTATATACAAACTCAATAGATCAATCCCATCAAATAAAGTAATAAGTGCAATATACCTAAAATATACCAATAAACTAAATTACATGCAAAGTAAGTATCTAAATGACAAGGAGATGAAGATGTTTTACTTGAATGTAAGCTTTGTCAAAATGATTGACCCTCAGACATGTGCTCTTGGAATTTGATCCTCACTAAAGTGTCATTTTCACTTTGACACAAGCTTTCCTCCTTCCTCTCCTAAGGAATATGAACTTACTTTCGCTTGGATCCTACCTTCTCCCTCAAGAACGTCTCTCTATGTTTTTCAGAGCTTCCTCTTCTTCTTTTTTCTTTAGCAATGGTTCTTTTTTTTTGCTTATGGTCCCCTCTTTTTCTCTTTTCTTTTTTCCTTTTTATCCCCTACCTTACCCATGCCCTAAGGCTCTTTAGCCCATCATGAATCCCTATTGCATTTCTCTTTCCCCTAAAAATCTCTTCCTCATGTAAAATCAGGTTTGGGGTGTGTGGGGCCTACATCATTTGGCCACCATGGCTGCAGCTGCATTAAATGCAGTTGTAAGTGGTCTGTCATAGAGGTGGCACCTCTATGATAAGGTGATTACCTCTGCAATAGCTGCTAAAGAGGCGATCGCCTCATTGCACTGAGGCGATGCCCCTTTAGCTTCGGCCTGTGTTGGGCCAAGTGAGCTTGGGTTATTTTTGGACAATTGAGCTAAGTCTTGGGCCTTTTTAAGGCTTTTAGGCTTTTAAGTCCATTTTTAGTTGGAGATTTAGGTTTTGTTCTTGTGTCCAAGTTTCACATTCTCGTTAGTGGGCTTAACAATGAGCTAATCAAACCAAGTGTCCCTAATTTATCCCCTAACACAGGCCGACCGAATCGAGTGTCTATAGTTTGCCCCCTGATTTTTTTAAAAATCAAATGCATGTAATGACCATTTTTTGAAAAATCACATGCACAACAACAAATAAATAAATAAATAAGATCAATAACATACCTGGCTCTCGAGTTTTACTCGAGAAATGAATTCTTCAATTTTGAAACGTGACTATAATCCTTGAGTTTTCCTGGCCCGATCAACCACTCATTAATATTTGATAAGTTATTCAAAGATGATTACCCTCGGGCTTTCCTAGCCCAATTACAATTCCATTGGGGACGTGATTCTTGGATTCTCTCGATCTAATTTTTGCCTAATCAACCCACTTGGGGCGTGATTTTTAATTTTTCCTGGCTCGATCGTCACTACATCGAAACTTGATTCTTAGGTTGTCCTGGCCCAATCATCGATGTACTGACTTTGATTCTCGAGTTTTCCTGGCTCAATTACTATTAGGGATGTGATTCTCGAATTTTCCCAGTCCGATCATCGCTATACTGACCTTGGTTCTCGAGTTTTCTTGGCTCGATTACCATTGGGGATGTGATTCTCGAATTTTCCTAGTCCGATAATCACTTCTCCGAGGATACAGACTTTTAGGTTTTCCTGGTCCGGTTGTTTTTTGCTTTCAACTTTGGGGATACTACCTGAACAGTCATCTCAATCTTTGAGCTTCAGGGATTCAAACCCAAATAGCCCTGTCTTTGAGCTTCAGGGATTCAAACCTAAACAGCCTTGTCCTTGAGCTTTAGGGATTCAAACCCAAATAGCCCTATCTTTGCCATAATGTAATACTTGGGTTTTCTTAGCCCATACATTGTTCAACTGAAAACGTGAAGCTCGGGTTTCCCTGGCCTAATCTTTGTTGAACTAAAAAGTGCAAATTCTAGGTTTTCTTAGCTCGGTTCTTGCTAAAACTTTACTTAGACAACTTTCATTCCTGAACTTTGATTTCCCAACACACATAAATAGTGACCTTTTTTTTCAAAACCCTAAACTTCCACCTACTATAAAAGATAACTTTTCTTCCCTTTTTCTTTTTTTCAAATTTTATCATTTTCCCCATTTCTTTTCTTATCTCTTCACTTCTCTCTTTCTCTTTTATACTTTTTGTACTTCTCTCCCTTTTCTAAATGATGGAAAATGAGAGGAAACCTCTTGTACCTAGGTGGGATCACATCCCACCTTTCGCTAGCACTTCTTAAAGCCTTGGATTGACATGGGGAGGCTCGATTCCTCTTTTGGTGGACCTAGGGTCCCACATCTATTCCTCTACATCCGGAGAGGTTAGTACCCAAATTTTTTCTTATAAATTCCATCGGGTTAGTGATTATTCTTGCATATTTATCACTCTAAAGCATGATTATATTAAACAAATATGAATTTTGCCATTTTAATGTTAAAAAACTAAAAACCATTATTGTCTACGTCCCACAGGAGGAGAGGCGATCACCTCATCAATGAGGCGATTGCCTTATTGATGAGGCGATACGCCTCTTCTAAAGAGACGATGGCCTCTGTTGCAGATTAAAAGGCGATCGCCTTTTTAAAGAGGCGATCGCCTCTATGATAAGGCGACACGCTTCATCAGTAGGGTGATCCATGTCAGTTATATGCTCATTCATTCTGAATTTTTTTTGTGACAATAAAATGCATAAATTCAACTTTCCTATTTTTTTCCTCTTGCAATATGATGCATAGACATTTAAGGGTGCTGGGAATTTCCACAAGGCCCGATTTCTTTATAGCAAGCTGATTAATGACCAGAGGGATCGGATTCAGGAGACTGGATTTTAGGACTTTATACTCTCACTTCCTTCTGAGCAGGGATGTACAGACTACCAGCCACTACATGCACTGATGGAGAGGTGGTTTGACACGACCCATACCTTTCACCTCCCAATTGTTAAGCTCATTCTAGATTCGGTGTCATTTGCTATTATTATAGGGATCACTTGTGTTGGAGACCCCATTCCCCTCGATGCGAGCTTACACTAGCTATCTTTAAACAAGGCCGTATACATCGAGCGGCTTTTGGGCATGATTCCCGATATGAAGGGGACTCATACCCTTAAGCTTGACTCTATTAGGAGCCTCTATACTCAAGAGTGGGTTGTAGCTATGGTCACTCCTTGTGAGGTTGGTCAAGTGGTGAGGGCATTCTTGCTCTACTTGCTCGACACTACCTTCTTTGCCAACACCGCCAGCTTGATTAATCCGATGTTCCTACCAACTCTCTGAGATCTTGATCATGTATCCATATTTGATTGAGGTAGTTATGCTCTTGTGTATCTGTATCGGAGCATGGACGAGGTGGTCTGAGGGGCTAAGAGATTTTAAGGCTTTTGGCATGTCGTCCTGGTAAGTCATAACCTTCCCCTCTCTTCACTTGTTCTAGTCTCTACTTTTTTACATTTACATTGACTAATAAACTTTATTGATGGTTCTGGGCTCTAGAGCTGGAGCTGCTCGTAGGTGTGCAGTGAATGAGGGATCACCTTCCAACTATCAGCAAATGGGGTGCCAGCCATGTCCTGAAGAGGCACCTCGCTCGGGTGCATATCCACAGGTAGGACCTGAACTCCCTAACGTAGGATGCGGTACCTACAAAACACAACCTCTTCCATTAGTAATTTATACAAATTTAATCTATTGACCTGCTGATGTTTCCACCTTTCACAGGTCCAGAATGACTTATGGGGGCTTAAGGATAGTTGGAATATTGAGATGACTCATTCCAGGCCCCTAGCCTAAAAGAGGGTACTCCTTTATGGTCCTAGATATCAGGCTTGGTATCTTGGTGAGAGGGTTATGAACTAGAGGGGAGGCGTTAGAGCGAGATGGGTTCCTAAGTCTCCCCCTGATAGCATGCTTTGGGCGTATGAGCTAAAAGGTAAAGACCTCGCTCAAGCTATCATAGGCTCATAAGTTATGGATCACATAGTAGTGTGAAGAGCCAATATATGGAGTTCGTTCGAGCTCACCTTCTGCTGATGGTCCCCTTCCATATTGCTTCTACCTCCCAGGCATATCCCTGTCGCCTTTTCCCTACTTTAAGAACTAGTTATGTTCTTATATGCTTTCCTTTTCTTGCCTTTAGGCTGCACTCGCTAGACCTATGCCTCAGGCTAGATCTCGAGTGTGAGAGAGAGAACCCCTAAGGCGTCGTTTGGATCATGGCAGTGAGGAGACTTTAGTGGCTGTCGAGTAAACCAGGCCGCCTACCGCCCCCAGTTCTCAGTTCACTCCCGACAGCTTCATTCATGTCCCTGACCCCTTAGCTCAATGTTGGGTCCCTCCTGGAGAGTTGTCTCTTCATTTTTTAACTCTGGATGAGGTTCTAACACTTGCATGCACCATTGGTGGTGCCACTCATGCAAGTTCACTCCTGACCTACTTTCACTATTATTCTTAACCCATATGTTAGTTCTAACATTCATTTAACAATGTAGATTTCTCTGGAGCAAGGCTTGTACATGTATCATATGATAGAATCTCAGAGAGACTATATGCTGGAGGTTACCCAGTAGTGGAGGGTAAGAATCTTTCTATTCCCTACATATATGCATGCTTTCATAATTCACTAACCTATGATTTATTTGAGTAGAACCGTGACAAGGCTAGCAGGGCGAGGATCACCACTCTTAAGCACTAGATTGATGTGTTCCAAATCGATGAGGACAATGACGATGAGGATGGGAGTGGCAGTGGCTTTGGAGGAGGGAATGATCCTGAGGGTGCTAGATTGAACGCTTAATGTACTAAGGCCTATAAATTGTTATTTCCCCTTTTGACTGATTTATCTAGCTTGGACAATAAACACATACACTTTTTTATTCTCTTTTTTGGATGAATTTTTTTTATAGAATTTGACTTTTATCTCAATTAAATTTATTCTTTTTACATGAGAATTGATTTTAAAGGTTACATATGTATGTATCTACCCCCCTACACTCTGATTTACACCTGCTGAGATCATATAAGTCAATAAAGCTTAACAACTGATATTGCTGAAGAGGCGATCACCACATGGTTTCTAATAAATAGGCGATCGCCTCTCGATGTTAAGGCGATGCCTCTTCGATGAGGCAATTGCCTCATTATCAGGTGGTGTTGCCCCTTTAAAAGCTCAAAACCCTTGCCCAGCCTTATTATTAAGACACCTTCATCCCTAACCTCTAATTTCTCTCTTTAGGCACCCCTGAAAGCTTGAACCAGACTGAACGGAGTCTCAAACTGCTACAACTGATCTTGAAAAGTTTAGATAACAGGTCTTGGGCTAGGTTAGAGCCGTTTCACCTTTCGATCTTTATATCACTGCATACTAGGAGGATTAATTTTCCTTTCCTTCATGCCATGGCTCAGTTCTAGGATCCCCAAAAGCACATTTTCTGGTTTAATACGGTAGAAATATATCCTCTACTGGAGGAATTTAAAGCAATTCTCAATCGTCATGTAGATTCCACTTGCTGACTTGCAATTCCTGACCTTGAGAACCCAAACCCTCACTCCATTTAAAACTAAATGGCGTGTATGTTTAACCTTCCACCACGATCCTCTTCTCACTACATTCTTAGTGCAAAAATCATATTAGAATCCTTCCTCAAGATCACCATGGGTGTGGATAAAGAAGAAACTCACTGGCCCCACATGATAGTTCTCTATTTATATGCCCAGTTTCTGTTGGTTTGTTCCTCCGGACTCTATGATTTGAAGGTCCTTTCCATTTTTTATCAGGTAGAATCAGGGTTTAATCCTTTCTCTCTCATTCTAGCAGAAACTATTATTAAACTGGAAAAATTCATAGAAACACAACAATTCTATAGAAGTCCCTTTTTATTGGAGGTAAGCTCTCCCGTGTCAATTCCTAACTTTTAACTATCCTATCATTTGCACCTAATCCTTTGTCAATTCACAGATGTAGCTCTATGAAAAATTGAGTCTGCTTGAACTCCCTCAAGACATTAGGCATAATAAGGCCAAACATTACCGAACAAGGAAGCTACAACCCATTTCGACAGATGTTCACAGCTAGCTATCAACATTTCCTAACACTCTAATTCGCTAGATGTGCCCTTGGTGGAGATTACATCATGTGACTATTCGGTCCTATACATATTGCATTTCGATTTTTGATCTTAATTTTACTACCTTTTACATTCCAGTCCGCCTTTGTCATCAATATAGTCACAAACAACTGATCATAGAACTAGTTCATGAGTTCAAACCAGGGCCCCTTTCTCAAAACTTCCTGGACCACTTGGCAGCAACTTGGCCTCGAAGAACCATCGAGAGAAACTTAGACTATAATGGAGATTAGACTACTAATGACCATTACAAAGCATGGACGGAAAAAGATGAATTTATTAGAAATAAGAGAATAAGAGAGTTATAAGTATTGAGCTTTCGGGTGACCAAAAAAAGAAAAGAAGATAAAATTAGCTCATGAAATTAAGTCATCATTTTCCTTTTTTGTTAGATGTAGTTTCCCTTTTGTTAGTTAAATAGCTTATAATAGACACTTTATGCAATGCTTAACAGTAATTGAAGCAATCTATTTCATTCAATTTAAGCACAATACGTATATACATTTCACTTCTGATACATCTCATGTTGATAGTTGGCTTGCCCTTGCAAGTTTTCCAACTAACCATTTTGCATCTCTCTCTCTCTTTTTACATGTCCTTAAATTTTATTTGGACTGCCTCTTTTGAGGTTTTCAATCTAGCAGGACCTTTTTTTTTGTCTCTGATTTTTCCCTAGGTAACTTTTTTTTGAGGTTTTCTCCCTAGCAAGACTTTTTACAGGAAGTATTTATTGATTTTGTCTAGGTTGACGGGCTCTTTGAACTCATTTCCCTCCATATTAGATAGAATGGTAGCACCTTTTGAAAATAACTTCTTTACTATATACGGTCCTTCCCAATTTGGCTTGAATTTCCCTCGAGTGTTGGTCATGATTGACTTTCTAAGCTTCAGTACCAAATCCCCTTATTGGATCTTTCCTAGCTTGATCTTTTTATTGTAGGCCTGGGCTATTATTTTTTATACAGCTGAGAATGATACACAGCTTTCATCCTTTTTTCATCCAGCAATGTCAACTAAGCTAATCAACTCTCCACCCACTAATACTTGAGGAGCTTATACTCTAGCGGGACTCGTAATGACCTTATCTCAACCTCCACGAGCAAAATGGCCTCACATCCATAAATCAAGGAGTACGGAGTAACCTTTATTGAGGTTTTGGCAGTGGTTCGATACCCCCATAATGCGAATTATAAGTATTCCGCCCAATCTTGGTAATTATTTAACATCTTGGCCAGGATCTTTTTCATATTCTTATTGGTTGCTTCCACTGCCCCATTTGCTTACGGCCTATATGGAGATGATATGTGGTGCTTGATCTTATAGTCTTTCAACAGCGTAGCCATTTCTGCTCAAAATTAAAACCCATTATTTGTAACAATATGGTGCGACAAACCATATCTATAGATTATATTCTTCTCGATGAACCTTGACATTTGTTTCGAACCCACAGTAGCATAAGATTCAACCTCAACCCACTTGGAGAAGTAATTGATAGCCACAATAATATACTGATGACCATCAAATGCTTTTAGCCTTACCTCTCCTATAATGTCAATCCCCCATACAGCAAACGACCAAGGAGAAGTCATTCTCTAAAGTTCCATAGATGGTAAGTGGCTAACGTTACTATAAGTTTGGCAGTTGTGACATTTCTTCACAAATCTAATGCAATATACTTCTATGGTGAGCCAAAAATAACCTTGATGAGCTATTTTCTTTGCTAAGACTGTTCCATTCATGTGTGGCCCATATACTCCTTCATGAATTGCCTCCGTAAGCTTTCGGTATTCATCCTTATCAATACATTTGAGGTGTACCCCGGTCGGCATTCTTTTGTACAATATCCCATTGTGACTTATGAACTTTCTAGATAACATTTGCAAGGATATCTTCTCTTTCCTATTAGTGCCATCTAGAAATTGCCTAGTCTCTAGATATCTTTGTAAGTCATAAAACCAAGGCTTCTCAGCAGTATTGACTAGTGTCACCCTTACCTCCTTGTAACAAGGGCCTCTAGATTTCGTCAAAATTAAAGGCCTGGGTTCTGGCTATTTCCCATTTTCCCACATAGAGGCCAGTATGGCTAAGGCATCAGTTATCTGGTTTCCTTCTCTCGACAAATGAATAAACTTATACTGAGTAAATGAGCATAAAATAGTAGCTAGATATTCCCAATACGGACGTAATTTGTCCTCCTTTATCTCCCACTCTTTAGTAGCTTATTTTATGACTAACATGGAGTCCCCGTACATGGTAACATTCTCCACTCCTACACTGCGTAATGCCTCTAGACTAAAAATGCAAGCCTTGTATTCTACTTGGTTGTTGGTTGCCTCAAACTCGAGTCTTTTTGCCATCGAGATCATCTCTTCTTTTAGTGTGACCAAAATCACACTTATTCTGGCCCCTTTATTGTTGACGGCTCCATCAAAGTACATTTCCCAACCTTGTACCTCTATTTCCCCCAAGTGTTCATCAGGAAACTCCAACTTCCAATCTTGGTCATCATTTACTAGGCTCTATGCTAGGAAGTCTACTACCGCTCTCCATTTCACCGTTTTCTTGGCTGTATATTCTATGTTGAATTCTATAAGTAAAATGAGCCACTTAGCCAACTTTTTTATAAGAGACGGGGTCTGCTAGAGATACCTGAGGGGATCATGTTTGGAAACTGCCTACACTTTGTAAGACTGAAAGTAGTGTCGAAATCGCTGCTAGGCACGTCTTCTTGCAATAACCCTAGTTTTTTTAAATTATTTTAATATTTAACGGGATATACAGTGTTAATAAATTTTGAAACTATATTGATTATTTTATCATTTTGTGAATAATTATTGTTATTTTTATGTTTAACTATAGTTTTCTACGTAAATATTATCTCAAAACTTATTATTTTGGATAATTAATTTATGATATTTAACATACTACTTTGAATGATGTTATT
Source organism: Mallotus nudiflorus (assembly GCA_947683625.1). Classification (NCBI taxonomy): domain Eukaryota; kingdom Viridiplantae; phylum Streptophyta; class Magnoliopsida; order Malpighiales; family Euphorbiaceae; genus Mallotus; species Mallotus nudiflorus. The sequence goes on from CANTUR010000108.1 coordinate 1,264,567, forward strand.
TTCATAATATTATATTTAATGCATTATTGTTTTAATGTTATTATTATTCTTAATAAATTATATTATTTTATGTGTTTGGTACAACAATAATTAGGGTTAATATTATTTTATTGTGTGTGATATATGTGTGTATATATATATTAATAAATGTGTGTAGTGGAGATTAGTTTATATATATATATATATATATATATATATATAAAGTATTATGTATATATATATACTTTACCATAAAACACATATATATATATATACTTTACCATAAAACATATATATATATATACTAACCTCACTGCGCAACCCGAACCACCGAGCCAACCTTCACCCATCGCCGTCCGTTTCCTTTACTGTCAGAGCACCTTCTGGCCTTCCTACCACTGCCACCTCTTGCCGACGACGTCGTCTCCTCCTTCTTCTTCAACAACATCAACGTGCAGAAATAGCAGCAAGGTTGATCGAGGCTTTCGGCGTCGTTCCACCCACATTCGGCCACCATTTCGTGCACCGCTGGTCTCTATCGACTCCTTGAGCTCTGGTGGTCCTTATTCCAAGCTCCGTTTGAGCTTAGACCCGATCATTTGTGAGTTTTCTCAATTTTTTCGACTTTAAGCTTTTATGTTTTTCTATTTTTTTGAGTTGATTTTTGGTTGATTTAGGCAAAGTCACTTCACAAAAGTTGTTTCTAGTAGCTTGATCTTCATGGAAAAATTTTTGTTTGAATTTTTGGGATTTATTTTGATTTTTGTGAATTTTTTATTATTTTCGTAAATTAATTAAATAAATTGTGAAATTGTGATTTTGGTGTTATTGGTGGTTGATATTAATTTTAAAATTTAATTTATAATTTTTGTGATTTTTTATATAATTTTTATAATTATTTTAAGTTTATGTCAATTTTGAAAAATTAGGTTAAATATATGTTTTGATGGAAATTATGGATTAATTATATGTTTTTGGTGATCATAATGAGATATATGTTGAGAAAATAATTTTTGTGTATTTATATAATTTTTATTGAATTTTTTAATATTATTAGTATTTTATGTGTATTTTTATATATTAGGGGTAATTTGGTAGTAATTTTAGTTAAATATTAAGTTTAATTGGCTTTAATAATTATTTGAGGTATAAAAATGATTTTTACAAATTATTTACTAATTTTAACTAATTAATACTATTTTTCAAAAATTGTTTTCAAATTATATATAATATACTATTTTTATAAATAAATGGATTTTTAGTAATTTTTAATATGTTTTTTAACTAATTAAGTAATTTGGTTTTGTAAAATGAATTTTTATTAAGTTATATTGAATTACCGAGAAATATCAATTTTTAATAATATTATATTATTACTTAGGATTTTTAAGTAATTATCGGTAAAATAATTATTTTTGGTGTTTTAATGTTTAAATTGTCATATTTTGATACTTAAAGGGCATTTTTGGTATTTGTTGAATTTATGTATATTTTATTGTATCTTGTGGTAAATTGTGGACTTCGGTCGGGAGAAATTGTAGTTTGGGATCCCGATCGAGGAGTTGGGAGAATTTTGTATTCGAAGTGTGTTTTTCTTGCAGGACCAGCTCTACTTTTTAAGTAGAGAGATGTCCGTTTTACAGAGGAGGTTCTGTCGAATTTTTGGTAGAATTCTCATAAAACGTGACATTGAGTCTAATTCCTATTATCTGTCTGTGTTAGTAATTCTAGATCGGATCTCTAAAAGCTTAAGTTAGATATATTCTAATGTCGTGACCATTTTTATTGTTTAGTTGTGCTAAGACCGAGGCCTAGTGGATCAGACCCGTTGGATCCGTCTCGAGGAGCGCACACCTGTGAGTTATTATATTATATATATATGTATTGCATTTAGGATGCATGACTTAGAATTTTTCATTTTCATTATATGTTTTTAAAAGTAATTTAATTTATAATATGATTAGAGTTATGTTTAGTATATTTTAGTATATATACATGTTTTAAATGTATATTCATTCAAAATTGTTTATTTAAATGATTAGTATACTTTAAGTATATTTTTAGTATATTTTAGGTTTATTCCTAAATAACTGCATGCCATATTATTGCTTTATACTTAAATTGTTTTTAAGTATATTTTTGGTATATTTTTTATATATTTCCAAATAAATGCATGTTTTATTATTGATTTAAACCTAATATGTTATTGGTATATTTAGGGTTTATTTTTTATATATGTATGCTATATAATTAGGTTATTTTTGGTATATTTTTTTTTGGATATATGTCAAACCTAAATGCATGTTTTAGTACATATGCATGTTTTAAATGAATATTTATTCATAATTGTTTTATTAAATGATTTGTGTACTTAGGGCATATCTTTAGTATATTTAGGTATTTGAAGTAAATGCATGTTATATTATTGAAACACACTTAAATTGTTTTAAATTATATCAATGGTTTATCTTTAGTATATTTCGTGTTTTATTTGACATATATATACCTGAAATATACTTGGTTTATTTTAGGTATATATATGGTTTATTTTACTATTATGAATGATATTCTACATTATTTATTTTCCGTATGAATGATTTATTATAAATGAAGGATATCAATAGAACGTGCTACCTAGCGGGCAGCACTATGACCGTGTATGTACTGGTGCGATAGATCAGGGTTGAGTGAGAATTAATTATGGTGATTATAATTGATTTGATTGATTTGATTAAGGTTGATGGTGATGTGATTGAGAGTGTGATTGCTGGAGCTCGGTTGACCAAGTATCTCGGGGCCAATCACACTGACAGTCAGACTGCGGGAGCTCGGTTGACTTAGTGTCTTGGGGCCAGTCTATTGTCCAAATTGGAATAAGTGATATATTTGGATTTAAGTGAGCCTACATGGCTAGAGTGATGATATGGTTGATTGAGGTTGTGATTAATAGGGTTCTATTCGATCCTTCATGAATTAAAATAAATGTTTTCTACATTTAGTATATTTATAAAAGCAGAGTTTAGCATTTGTGTGAAATGCGTGAATATACATATATATATATATATATATATAGATATATATATATGAATGCATGATTGGATATGATTTAGATTGCATGTATATATAATATAATAATTCATTCAATGAGGTCTGACCCCCCTCAATTATTTTTTTTCAGGAGATCCTATATCATCAAACCTTAGTAGTAGAGTTCTTCATCGGTGTTCTTCTGTCCCAACTATTTTATGTAAATATATATTTTAAACTCTGATTTGTATTCTAGAAACTGTAGTAGTAGTGTTATTGTATCAGAAGAGTATTGCTTTGTTTGATACCTTATACTCTGAAAGTATATTTGAACACTATATAAACACATATTTATTTATGAAACGATATTGAGTATCTCTTTATATATATATTGATACGAACAATTTTAATTTTGTTGTACTTTTTATTTATTTATTGCATGATTTTATTTTCTAAGGCTTGCTACGGGTTCTGGATTTGAAAGAATTCCCATTCCCTAATGCCGGTAGTGACTCCTAGTTTTGGGTCGTGACACTTCTCCATAAGGCTATAACTAGTTTCGTAAGGCAGAAGCTTCTTACTCAAGTAATACACATCGTGCTCTATCTTCTCTTCGCCTTCTTGTGCCAACATTGCCCCTATTATGTCTTTTTCAATCGCTAGATATAGGATTAAGGCTTTACACGGCCTTGGCAGTTGTAAAATAAGAGGATTCATCAGATAATCCTTGATAGCTTTGAAGGCTTATCGACACCTTTCATCCCACATCACGGGTTGATCTTTCTTTAGGAGCTTAAAGATGGGAATACAGACAGTCGTCAATTTGGCTATAAATCTGCTGATATACTGCAAGTGCCCCAAGAACCCTCGGACCTCTTTTTCATTCCTTGGCACATGTATATCCTTGATTACCTTAATTTTATCTAGATCCACCTCTATTCCTTTCTAACTGATAATGTGTCCTAATAGTTTCCCAGATGTAACCCCAAAAACACACTTCTTCGGATTCAGTCTGAGATTGTACTTTTCTGCCCTTGCCAGAAACTTATCTAAAGCCTCAAAATGTCCTTCCCTGGTTGCAAATTTCACCATCATATCATTCACGTACACTTCTACCTCCTTGTTGATCATGTTGTGCAGCAAAGCGATCGCCATCCTTTGATAAGTGGCCCCTGTGTTCTTTAATCCAAAAGGCATCACTCGGTAACAGTATACCGCTATCATGATCTGATTATACCCTGAAAATCCATCCATAAAAGAGTACATCACATTGGAAGCCGAGCTATCAATTAGCATATCAATCTGTAGTAACGGAAAGTCATCTTTAGGGTAGGCCTTGTTTAAATCTTGGTAGTCCACACATACTCTAACTCTCCCATCTTTCTTTGAAATCATAACTATGTTTGCTAACCATTAGGTGTCTTCTACCACTTCCAGAAACTTTGCCTTCAACTGTTTCTTGACTTCTTCTTTGACTAGGAGAGCCCATTATGGCCTTAACCTCCTTTGCTTTTGCTTTATTGGTGCTATGTGAGGATATATGGTGATCCTATGTTCTGAGATCTCCCTGTCGATTCTGGGCATGTCTTTATAACTCCAAGCAAATACTTTCTATCTCTTTGTTAAGATTTCTTTCATTTTTTCTCTCTCATCATGAGTTAAACCAGAAGTAAGCAGTATATTTTTAGAATTATCGTTTGTGCCTAAATTAAGTGATTTAGTTTGCGTGGAATTAATGTCAAACATATGCATAAAATGATCATCATAAGCAAAATAACCATTAGGGAACACATCACACAAATAAGCAAATTCAGACTTCATTGCATTCACTTTTGAAAAGAAAAGATCATCAGTTTCAAAAAGAGAAGCAAAAGAAACATTACAGTTATCATAAAAGACATCTATAATAGGGCTAAGGACGTAGGCTTCAAATCAAGTTCTTTACTTTAATCATTAATGCCTTTTAACTCCGAGGTAACTTCATTCCCTTTAAATTCTTCTTCAGTCGGCACCAACTCCTCAGTAGGGACTTCTTCAACAGCAACACCCCTGGCTCTGTTCACAAATTCAGCAAAGATTTTGCACCCTATAATAACTTCCCCAGCTATTAAGAGAGGTTTTGGAGTTCCATTTTATGGGTACCCGGTGCCTTCCTTTACAAAAATCTCCTGCAGAGTTTTCTTTTCAACCATGGTTTCCTCTTCCTTTTCTTCAGAATAGCCCAAGATATCTATCTTTCCCTCATTATCGTTAGCCCCTTTGAATCCTAGCTCGTTCTTCGAAATAGGCATTTTATTTTCCATAAATTCTAAAGGTTCATTCTAATCTCTTCCCAACCCCATATCGGGCATAAATCTCATGTTGCGCATCATCTTCAAAACCTTTTCATCCATGTTATCCTCGTAAATTACATAAACCTCAAAACTGAGGCTTATGGAGATTTCTTTGGGGGTTAACTTTAATGCAGCCACATCAACTTCGATTTCAGCAGAGATGGTGACAACCCTTCCTTCATTAGGGGACTTAATTTTCTGTTGAACAGTGGATGGGACGCTGCCCAAGGGGTGAAACCATGGCCTCCCAGTAAAATGGCAAATGTCACTAAGATATCAATCACATACAAGTCAACCCAAACTTCTATAGGTCCCATTTTAACCAATGCCCTGAATGTTCCTTTCACAAATCTTTTGGTGTCATCATAGGCTTTGATAACTACTTCAGAAGGCTTTAAGTCGGCCACTGTCAACCCTAACTTTAGCAGAATCTTCAAGGGACACACATTGATGGCAGAACCATTATCGACCATCACATAGCAAGTCATTTTTCCCTTCACCTGAACCTTGATAAATAGAGCCTTGTAGTGGTCCCTCCCCTCTAGAGGCATGTCGTCATTAGAAAATGCTATTGTCCCTGGAGGGGTTTCTAATAGTGATCCAACCATTTGTTCTGGGGTATAGCTAGTGGAGATCTTTTTATAATCCAGCACCAAAACCAAGGCCTCTCAATGATTTCTAGAATGCATAAGTTACTCCCAGACACTGGCAACAATCCCCTCACTTTGCTTTGCCTTTTTCCCTTTTTTTGAACTTTTTGTCTTTTTAGGCTTGGATTTAACAATCTCGAGTTTGTCCCTCTTTTTTTTAACCTTCTCCATAGACTGGCCTGATCTACTTCTTTCATTGTCCCACAGGTCAACTTATCACTTGCTTTCATCATCAGAACTCCATATGTCCAAGACATGCACATGCAATTCTGTGGGTTATTTTCTTTGTTTTGGGTTCTCAGGTTCAGCTTTTAGGGAGTTATGAGCGATATCCACGAAGGAGTTTAGGACTTGCTCCTTTGTTAGACCAGTGTTGATCATCAAAATGGGCACATTTGGTGGTGGCATATTTTGGTAGTTGGGCAAGGGGTTGGTTTGTGTTAATGGCTTTTTAGTTTCTAGGTTAGTAATCTTGCCCAAGTCAATCAGGTCTTGAATTTCATGCTTTAATTGGGCATAATTATCAGCATAATGTCTGATGGTTTAGTGAAACTTGCAAAAAAGCTTTGGGTTGGCACTGAGTAAGGGTTATTGTGAAGGTAAAGGTTGCATCAGGTTTTTCTCAATAAGCTTTTCGAAGACATTGGATAGAAGGCGCCCCAAATTCGAAAATCTCTAGGGCTGTCTAACTGCATTAAGATGTATGTTGTTGCTTAGTGGTCGGATAGCATTGATCTAAACATTACCGCTCGAACTAGCTCCTTCCTTACCCCCAACCTCCCTCCAAAGAATTTCTTTTCTTGAGCCAGATCTGACTCTTTTTGGACCCCAAACCTGTAAAATTCTTTGAAGTTTCTGATCCTTAAATCTTTTAGCTTTCTAGACAGTGCTGGGACACACCCCTTTATTGCCAAGACTAATTGATCTGACTCAGTAGGCCTACGCCTCATCAAAGACAGCTTTCCCCTCCAACAAGTCAGGTAATCAACAAAGGACTCATTAAAGCTCTGCTTGGTGTTATGTAGATCTCTCAGGGATACTTCCAACTGAACATTGAGGCTATATTGCTTTATAAAAGTGGCACATAACTCCTTCCAATCTGATTGAACATGTGGTTCCAAAGTGTAGTACTAATGGATTGGTATTCCATCCAATGACATAGAGAACTGCTTAATGATCTGGCTCTCAGTCAACTCAGTAGCTTTCATATAAGTCACATACTGCTTTAGATGCAAATGAGGATCCTCAGTGCCAAAGTATTTCTTCATATCATGGAATTTGAGTTTACAAGATAGTGGTTCATCTTCCCTTTCTAGATTCAGATTGGCATAATCTAGGGGGCGATAATGCCCTTCTCCTTCATCATTATCTGTATTTGGTTCATAGCCTTGGTCATTCTTTTAGCCCACTCAGTTTTCCCCACATCTTCGATTGGCTTCACATTTCTCCATTTTGATGGGTTAGCCAGCACCGTTACATCATCTTCTTCGCTTCCCTGAATTGGGATCTCCTCATTGAGATCTATCAGATTGATTGGTGGCACATTGGATGGTTGTACTGGTTGATTCTCCCTAATGAGCTTAGTAATTTCCCCATCATCTCCCTCATCATAGACCAGGTTTTTATAATCACTTTGTCTTTCAACTGTGCCTTAAATGCCTCTGGATCAAAACCACCTGCCATTCCCACTTCTGAATTTCTGACCAAACAACCTGAACTAATTCGAACCCACCTTGATAAGCTTGAAGGATCTATAGTGCTGCAAAATCATATGTTAGAATAATGCATGATGTGTATGCATGATATGCAAGTCCATTTTATTTTAAGGAAACTTAAGAAATAAATAAAAAAGAAGATACACAAAACCAAAATGCGAAGCTTAAACGTGAAAACTCCCACCCTTATTTCTCCCACACGCATATTCAATGGCGAGTATCTTGCCCTAGGATTTCTGGCCTTATCAATGAGGGATAACAAAACTGACGTACACAAGATAACTCTTAAAATGATTTAAATAAGTAACGGGTCCTTTAAATAAGGCCCAAGTCCATTTCTTATAGGCCAAGGTCTTTAGCACCATAAACTTACTTATCAAGGCCCACTTGAAATGGGTTATGAATAGGCATAAAAGGCCTTCATTGACTTAGTTTGTTTATAATGGGCTTTGGTTGGACATGAGGACCTATTTTACCTTGGATTGTTTGTTGATGGGCTTAAGATTTATTTTAAGGATCCATTATAAGGCATAACAAACATGCATGTGGGGAAAATTCCTACGGATAGTTGCTAGGTCATTACATGGGCTTGAGTCTTGGGTAAAAAGGCTTCGGTTCCCACAACGATATACATCCATATACGTCTCCCCAATTAAGGGTCAAACAATGCAGATTAGTCCATGTCGTGAGTGACAATAATCAAATATTCTACCATCAAGTTTGAGTGAAACGTAGGTAGCGAAGTACTGACTATTGTCGGGTTTATTTGGACTAAAGTGCTCATTGTGTGCAAAATGTTTAGTGAATGCAAAAGATGCAAAAGAAATAAGAAAATGATTAAAAATGATAAAACACAAAACACTATAATCAGTTTCTCTATCCCTAATGGAGTCACCACTATAGGCGATAAGGTTTAGCACGCGCCCAAGTGTTTGGCAACCATGACACTATGTGGGCTTGAGGCCCATTTGGAAATACGATATAGGTCTTGGGCCTATTCAGAGATGGAGTTGCCACTCGGATAAAAGTCGGGACATACTGTACAATAATTGGATTTCATGAAGGTTCCTAGAAGCTCTCATCAGAGAACGGGTTTAGAAACTAAGTATGAGCGTTTGAATGCTCACCTAACCTTGCGGTTGGCCTCCGTTTGTGTTTTGTGTATTATTACCTTTAATTATTCAATTATTTCTTTATTACCACATGTATTGTAATTGCCTTCGGATAGTTACTAAATTTTATAGTTAAATCGAAGTTTGCATATTAATTCTTTTCATGCATTTAGCCCTGCCATTTATCATAAGCAAGATAAATAATCAATATTTACAACCATTCACTTAAATTAGAAAAGGGGAAAGGGATTAAGGATTACAAAGCTTTTAAACCAAATAAAAGAATAATATATAGAAAAATAAACCATACATATACCAAAAGTAAACTAGTAATAAACTATTTACACAAGCGCAGTGGTCTAAGGAATTAGCTAATGACAGTGACTACTCAATGATGTGGATCATCAAGTAATTCCTACAATAACATACAGTTAGTTTCCTCTTGCAAAACACAACATTATACATAAAAATATTTTACAAATAATACTCTTAAGAGATTTTTTAATGCAAACTAAGAAAAAGTCCTTAAATGATCAAAATATTATCATGCATACTACATTATGCAACGTGGTGGTTACGAGTAAAAAAAGGATCTAAAAGATAAGAGTCATACAAGTTTTCATAAAGGAAAAAATGGTCATATCGTCTGGAGGCCTGTCAATGTGGTGATTGCCTCTATAATGGGGCGATCGCCTCATTGACAGGAAGAGGCGTCGCTTGATCAACAGGCTTCTCAACACAAATGACATGGCGGAATCAAGCAGGATTACAATAAAGGAAAGGCCAGATTGCCTGAGGCCTGTTAATATGGCCATCGCCTCTGTAAAGAGGCGATCGCCTCATTGACAGGGGGTAGTGCCTCTATAAAGAGGCATCGCCCAATCAACAGGGTCTTTTCATCTTTCAAAATGATTAAACTGCTATCCTAAATGAGCAAATTTATACATAAATATCCAAAAAGCATACTAAACTAAAGCTACATACAAACTCAATAGATCAAACCCATCAAATAAAGTAATGAGTGCAACAAACCTAAAATAAACTAATGAACTAAATCACATGCAAAGTAAGTATCTAAATGACAAGGAGATGAAGATGTTTTACTTGAATGTAAGCTTTATCAAAATGATTAACCCTCAGAGATATGCTCTTGGATGTTGATCCTCACTAGAGTGTGATTTCCACTTTGACACAAGCTTTCCTCCTTCATCTCCTAAGGAATATAAACTTACTTTGGCTTGGATCCTACCTCCTCCCTCAAAAACGTCTCTCTGTGTTTTTCAGAGCTTCCTCTTATTCTTTTTTCTTTAGCAATGGTTTCTTTTTTTGCTTATGGTCCCCTTTTTTTTCTCTTTTTTTTTCCTTTTTATCCCCTACCTTGCCCATGCCCCTAGGCTCTCTAGCTCATCATGAACCCTTATTGCCTTTCTCTTCCCTCTAAAAATCTCTTCCTCATGCAAAATCAGGTTTGGGGGGGGGGGGTGTAGGGCCCAAACCACTTGGCCACCATGGGTGTAGCTGCATTAAATGCAGTTGCAAGTGGTCTACCGCAGAGGCAACGCCTCTATGACGAAGTGATCGCCTTTATAGCAATTGTCAAAGAGGTGATCATCTCATTGCACTGAGGCAACACCCCTTTGGCCTAGGCATGTGCTGGGCCAAGTGGACCTGTGTTATTTTTGGACAATTGGGCTAAGTTTTGGGCCTTTTCGAGGCTTTTAAGCTTTCAAGTCCATTTTCAATTGGAGATTCAGATTTTGTTCTTGTGTTCAAGTTTCACATTTTCATCATTGAACTTAATAATGGACCAATTAAACCGAAAGTCCCTAATTCATCCTCTAATACGGACCGACTGAATCAAATGTCTACAATATGATATAGGCATATTTGAGTTTTATAAACAATTTTTTAATTTTTAATTTTTTAAGATCTTGCAATTTAATTGTAACTCTGATGATTAGCGTTACAGGCCAAGCGAGTCTAAGTTATTTTTGAACAATTGGCTAAGTCTTGAACCTTTTTAAGAGTTTTAAGCTTACAAATTCATTTCTAATTGAAGATTTAAGTTTTATTCTATATGTCCAAATTTCACATTCTCATCATTGGGCTTAATAATGAGTCAATCAGATCGAACATTTCTAATTCATCCCCTAACGTAGGCCGAACGAATTGAATATTTACAATCTGATATAAGCATATTTGAGTTTTAAAAACAATTTTTTATTTTTTATTTTTTTAAGATCTTGCAATTTAATTGTAACTCTGATGATTAACATTACCTTACCGATTCATCTGGGACACCAAAGATCTCAATACACAATCATAAAATTAAGGAGCCCGGATGAGACAGCCATGGACTTTTTTTCTGAACTTGAACAAAATCTCCGAAATTTTCCACAACATTAACACAGAGAACAACACTAAAGGCATTCAAACAAGTTTCCTCTTGACTGATCATTAGTGGATCCAACTTGCTTTGCTACACAATTCATTAGAACCATGAACTAAACAAGATCGAGGTTCAGAAGGGCTGTTGGTAATACCACGTATTTGTGTCTCTCATCAACCATTCGATGAAATAGAATTGAGACTAGAGATGATCTGTACAAATCTCTGGTATACAGATGATTTTGTCCAATGACTGCAGCAAAAGTGTTGATCTCCTGACAAATTAGCCAGGATATGATCACATTAAACATGGGAGAAGTACGTAGATAAAATAATGCTCTCATCATTGCCCATCATTTGAACCTCCTTCCTGTTGACAGAAGTCTACCATCAGTCTTTGTTGATTTGGAACGTTATAGATCATCTAATTCAACAATACAAACAAAACAAGTAAATGGATTCAACTCCACAACTGTGCAGTAGAGTTTCGAGAACATTCATCTAGAATAGTAACGAAGAAAATCTCCATGGATAATAGTTATTTTCTAATTTGATTTGGAAGAATATTATGCGTTAAGATGCCTACATACCATGGTGAGTGAATACAAATGAAGTTCCCAACTTCGAGGTCAACATCACCGCAAACTTTTGGACTAAATATAACTGTTTTTTCCTTTCCTCTATCAACCCATGCTCGGCAGCTATCCGGTAATGGGAATCCCTGCAGACATGAACCTTTAGCAACTTATGCATAGAAACGCCAAGCAGTGCACCTCACTGGGGTTCAGCAACTAGAAGCAAATTTATCAAGTTATCATCCAGTATTGGCAACAGTAACTATAAGTTGTATCCTTCGACAATGAGTAGAAGTAGAGGCTCCAAGATCAGAGTGAATACTACAGTAATCAGTCACAATCCTCATCTACAATTTAAAAAATCTGCTTAATATCATATTATGTGACATGTAACATAATGTGACAATAATTCTATCATTTAAAATTAAAGTTAAATCAAAATGATTTAATAACTTAATATTAAATTAATAACAAAAATCTTGTTGTTTGCTTTATTAGCTTCTATGCCTCAAATAGTAATAATGCACAAGAAAGGACTGTGATAGCAAGACTTTACAAACTATATGTTAAACTTGTCCGAGTTTTGAGCAAAACCTCTATATCCTGGCCAAACAAGCAACGGCAGACTATCAGTTTTGCATCCATGTGTCTTGAAAGGATCTTTACAACAAGAGAATGTGATTCATCTGTATCAAAATGTGCCAAACTTGCAAAGTAAATAAAAAAAGCAGAGGCAGCAAGCCCATTGTGCTCTTGAAGAACAAAGGTAATACAAAACTAAAATGCTTTACCATTAGAGCCAGGTCCCATTTTTATCCTATTCAGAAAATCAGCATCCCTCTCTTTTGCACTCTGCATGACCTGCTGCAACTTTCCGAACAATCCAATACTGCAAATTCAACAGCACTAAGAACTATTGTTTAAATTTCACGTAAAATATCATCAGCAGCATATCAATTACAGAAGAAATATATTTCTATTACTTACCCTGACAATTTAGCAGAGGTGACATGGTCCTCTCCATTGCTGAAAGAAGTAGCAGCTAAAGCTTCTTGAAACTGATCTGCCATAGTCTGCTTCTTCATCACTGGGTTTGCAACATTTAGGCTTTGATGATTGACCTGGGAATTAAAAATGTGTAAAAGCAGTACATGATTGTAAAAAGAAGAACAAACAGTTAGAAAGCAACTGAAGCTAAGTAACAAAGACTATAAAACAATTAGAGCCACAAAATACCTCATCATCACCAGATGAACCAGAAACTACCAGAAAAGGGTGTTCTTCATCGTCAATAATTCTCTCTCCCAATGGCGATGTACCTTTCCTCAGAATGAACTGTGCCCTTTTACCTCTCGTTCTTCTAGACTGCAGCAAATGCTGATCAAACAAGTTCTATAAAATCTTTGAAAAAGGTGATGCTGATGGAAAAAAACCAACCATTTTGGTATTTCCTCTTAGCACAACATTCTTATCCTGAAGATCAGATATGAGCTCAGCCATTGAATGTTTAATGAGCCCATTCCCAAGAGCTTCCACCTCAGCAGACAAAATTTTCAAGTGGTTACCATTTTCTCCATGAAAACCTTCAAGAAAGTCAACATTTGAATTATCTCCAGTTCCATCCTCACTTGGTTCTGCTTGTTCAGGTGTGCCATGAATACTAGATGACGTAACATTTTCGTCTGTAGAACTAGAATGTTGAGGAAGTCTGTCCTTACACATCTTGAAACGGAGAGAAAATTTGGGCTTGACTTTGACTCTGACACCTGTGATCCATTGAGGTACTTACAGTTGAATAAATTAAGCACCTTGACTGCCAGAAAATTAACTAAATTATGCAGCTTCACCACATCAATTTTAGTCAAACAACTAAAAGATTTCCTTTTTTTATCCCATGAACAGATATACCAGACATACAAACAAGAAAGTTAACGATTACCTATCTCAGCAAATGAAACCACAGAAGCTGAATGAACTGGTTATGTACTTGAGCTATTTTCATGAAGTGAGAGAAACCAGACTGAGTAAATAGAGGTTTTACTGTAACTTAGGTTTTGAAATGTCCCATCATTATTGTGTTGTTCATCTTTGTTCCTGAGTTTTATTTTTTACAATCTATATCTACTCAGTATTATCGTTTGTCTCACATCACAACTGAAATGGGAAAAAAAGGAAGAAAAAAGAAGTCCTGACATTTCTGCATGCTGCATCTACAGCTAAAACTTCTAAAAGAGGGATACTTGACAAGGGCATCACCTAAGTTATCAACTCAGACGCTACCTTTACAAGATTTGTTGATTTGAGAGAAGGCAGAAACTGAACATAATGCATTGTCATTCAAATGGATTAGTGCGTCAGCTTCTTTACTTATCATGGACCATGTGCATGCTAAATCTTGCTTTTGACTTTCAAAACTATTGAACTTGTTATCTTTTAGTAGCTCTGTAGCTCCAAGGTCGATGGAATTTGAGAACGCACAGTCATCCTGTTCAAACATACATCATAAAAATTCACATGTCAAACTTTACACTAGATAACCTCAACAAGAAGTGGTAAAATAAACAGGACAGCCTAATGTCCATATACACATTAAATGCTTTTTCCCTAACACAAATCAAAATCCATAAACCTGATCAACATCAGAGATGATTTCCTCATCAGGATGGGATGTAGATTCCTTCCTTTCAGTCAAATTTAATCCACCGTCATTAGGGAAATCAGGCATTTCAACTTCATCTTCAACAAAGTAACGCAGTTCATTCTGATGACAGCAACATAAACACGAACAGTGAGTATACTTATCATATTGCTCAATGTGTTAAAAATTGCCAGCTTTCCTCCTGAAACTCACGTCTTTTGTGCCTGACACGGAACTCATCTGTTAGAAGTCTTACTGATGACTTGAAGAAAAAAAAAAACACTTCATAGCGACTTATCGGTACCTCTAAGTATCTCTAGTCGTGAGTGAAGTAGCAATCCTTGCTATAATATACAAAAAGAACAGTAAGAAAAAAAAACTCAGAATTCAAATTGAACACAGAAACAGCAACAGAAGCAGTAACAGCACCAACCGCTTTCTCTGTATTTGAATTCAACGAGAAACTATTTTCTACCAAATCGTCATTTGAATTCTCCTCATCTGTCAATCAATAACAAAAAAAAAAAAAAATCAACAAACCCTAAAGTAACTTTGCCAATTCAAATTGCAGGAAAAAAATTACCAGAAATGCTCTGATCAGAATCGAAATTCCTCTGCACAATGAAAATGAACAAAATCCGTTACCAGTAAAAGATTAGAACGCATCATTCATCACAAGAACAAGGAAAAAAAAAAAAAAAGACTGAAACGAGACGTTGAGGAAGAGAATTTCACCGCGAAATTATTTTGCCGCCACATTTGGGTGTCCCTGAGAAGCAACCGTAGGAAGCTTCCGAACCCGTATGAGCACAAAAGAACAGTCCGTCATTTTTTATTTGGGCTTGGGCCCCCGGCCCAATTATAGGCTTTTTGTCCATTGGAAAAGAGCACGAAAATCTAGGAAAGATACTGAAAAAGCGCGCCTTTTTGTCTCCCACTTTAGAAAGAAAGAAAGAAGAGAAAAAGCTTAAATATAACGCTACACCAGTAAGCTTATATGCGTATCAGCTAATCGGACCGTCGATTACACGATGGGAAGATTGATTGATCTCTACGATCAGGATTGGGTGTAGATGTGAGGTGCACAGTCCTTCTGATTCTTCCTAAGGAAGATTTTGCAAGAAGCGCGCGTAAGTTTGAATTGTTGAAAAAACAATTAAAAATAGAAACTTTATTTTTTTTCTTGACGTAACATTAATTAATTATTACAGAGAAGACAGAAGGCAGAAGGAA
The DNA here is from genome assembly GCA_947683625.1 of Mallotus nudiflorus. Lineage (NCBI taxonomy): Eukaryota > Viridiplantae > Streptophyta > Magnoliopsida > Malpighiales > Euphorbiaceae > Mallotus > Mallotus nudiflorus. The sequence goes on from CANTUR010000108.1 coordinate 1,280,217, forward strand.
GAGAGAGAGAGAAGCAGTGTGGTGGTGAATTGATGAAGAGAAAAACCCTAAAGGGAAGCAACAGGAAAAGGAAAGAGAGGAGCGAAATGAAGGGTACATTAGCAAGGCATTTGCAGGTTCAGTTAGGGCAAGTTTCTCAGCAGCACCAGCAGCAATCATCTGCTTCCAATCATTCATTTGTTTTCCAGAACCTTATAGAATCTGAAGCTGTTGATCCACAGCTCCAGCCTTCATTTGAAAACCCTGCCATTGGTGATGTCGATGTTGTTGACGACAAGGATTTTATTCTCAGTCAGGATTTTTTCTGGTTTGTTATTCTTCCTTTCTCTGTCTCTCGTTTCATTCATTTTCTGCATGATTTTGTTGTTTGTGTTTGTTTTTGGTGTAAATTTATGTGCTTTATGATGTTTTTGATGAGGGGTGTTGGTATTCTGTTAGGTTTGATCACTGGGTTGGGGAATTTGATGTGATTAATCTGGATGCTATAGATATTGGACAGAATTTCAGATTGGAGTTTTGATGTTGGAACTCCAATTTTATTGACTTTTATGCTAATAATGGGTGTGCAATGGCAATTTAAAATGCTCAATCCAAATTCCAGATGTAGCTTACAACTAAATGCAATTCTGATGGTTTTTGGAATCAACTGTATTTCCTTGGCCATCTACCACTGCTATATGACTCTTGATGTGCTTGAGAAAAAAGAATGACCACACTGTTCTTGTGCTGAGAATGTCCCTGCAATATCAGTGCAATTGAAGATGTGATATGTAAATGTTTGTATTTGTTGTCTGATTTCTTCCTTTATTTGTTTATTTTGAATGTAGCACTCCAGATTACATAACACCAGTGGATCAAAATTTACTGAATAGCTTCGATTGCAACAAGGTGATGCTGATGAATGAAGATTTGGACCTTATTCACAGTTTGATTTATGCTAAGTATAAATTTGAATTTCTTCTTCTGAATGTCACAGGAAAATATATTATGTCCTGAATCACCCGAGAAACTAAACACTGTTAAAACCAAAAAACTTCGACGAGGTAAGATTAGTTGTTGCCTTGAGCTTGAGTTCTATTCTAAGTTTGAATAGTCGCATGTTTGATCAGGCGCTAATTTTTTCTCCTGTTGTATTTTATGGAATAAATGTATTGTTTTCAGATGATATCTCATCAAATCCTCTCAGCCTTTCCTTGTCTAACCAACAGAATTTGGAGATCCTGAAAGATATTTTTGATACTGATGAAGTAAAAATGGAGAAAACAACAGGGTCTAAAACTCACGGAAGTCAAAATTATGTATCACAATCTGCTGTTGCTTTGCGTTGCCGGGTCATGCCACCTCCTTGCATTAAGAATCCATATCTGAGGGATGCTTCAGAAGTGGAAGTAGATCCCTTTGGAAATCAAAGATCAAAATGTGCTGGTAAGATACAATTAAATTTTCAAAGAAAAATTTTGTTGCAATATTATTAGAATATATTTTTATTTTGTTAGGAGGAAAAAATTGTTGCAATGGTGAAAACTTCTAGAGATTATTTCGATAACATAATGATCCGATCTACAGGCTTTTTCTCCACAATTGTTGGTGGGGATGGCCTTTCACGCTATCATACAGATTTTCAAGAGATTGAGGTAAACATCCAGAATTTAAGAATTTTCAACTTTTCAAGAATCGTCATATTTTGGTGCTTGTGCAAGTTGTTTTACTTTGCTTCCATTCATAGCAAATTGGTACCGGAAACTTCAGCCGTGTCTTTAAAGTTTTGAAGAGAATTGATGGTTGTATGTATGCTGTGAAACTTAGCACGACAAAGTTGCATCAAGATGCAGAGAGGTAGTATATTTATTCTTTTTAAGATACTTTCAGTGTCCAACAAACTAGCTTAGGCATTACTATTTGCACTTTTCAGGAGAAAAGCTTTGATGGAGGTTCAGTCTTTGGCAGCTCTAGGTATGTAAAATTTGTACATGTTTTTCACATTCTTCCTCATGTATTTGACGCTAAGGGTTTCTCTTAACCAGTTTCATGATCTTGCTCTATAGGATGTCATGAAAACATTGTTGGATATTACTCCTCTTGGTTTGAAAATGAGCAACTCTATATTCAGATGGAGCTCTGTGATTGCAGCTTATCCATCACTAGGTCTTCCAAACCATTCACTGAAGGAAAGGTGTTGGAAGTTTTACATCAGGTTAACATATGTGGAGCTTTTTTCTTTTTTTGTAAAATTTAAATGTTGTCATGAATATTCATGTCTGACAGTATAAGCATATGTAGGAGCAGAAATGGCACTTCTGTTGCAAATATATCTGAAGTAAAAGGATGTTATGAATATGATAGATAAGATTTTCTGTCAATATCTTCATCTCTTTTTGATGTATGGATGTAAATCGATATCCCAAATCAATTGTCTTAATGCTATATCTAATGTTCAATTCCTATTTGAAACATAGCTCTTTAATAGCTTGTAGAATTGGATTTTTGTGTAGTGTATCATTTAAAAAGAAGTGATTTCTAGTTCTGTTCTTGATAATGGGACATAATACATCAAAGAAAAAGGAGGGAGAATAAATGCATATTGCAGTTTTCATTCATTATTCATCTTTTGTTGTGTTTACTCTTAAGGTTCTGTTTGCTTAACTATGTTTTACTTGTGAACTGTGAAGTATAACATTGCTGTTGTGACCCAATTGAATTCTTTTTCCTTTCTTTGACATACAAAGTTTCTGCAGGATAAGAAAATCAACTTAGCTTCTATCTTTTACAAAAATAACTTATGAATTGTTTAACTACAAATTTCCTGTATATAATATTGAAATAGTTTTTGATATCGGAGTTCTACAGATTGCAAAGGCATTGCAGTTTATCCATGAACGAGGAATTGCTCACCTGGATGTAAAACCTGATAATATCTATATCAAGAATGGAGTTTATAAGCTTGGTGACTTTGGATGTGCAACTCTTCTTAATCAGAGCTTGCCAATTGAAGAGGGAGATGCACGTTATATGCCTCAAGAGATCTTAAATGAGAATTACAATCATCTGGACAAAGTTGATATCTTTTCCTTGGGAGCCGCTATTTATGAGCTTATAAGAGGGTCACCACTGCCCCAATCAGGGTCTCAATTTTTTAACCTTAGGGAGGGAAAACTACCGCTTCTTCCTGGCCATTCACTACAATTTCAGAACTTACTTAAGGTACCATGCATGTTTTTCTTTTTTGCTAATGCGTTTCTTTGTAACTGAGGAGGCATTTTTAAATTTGATGGTTTGATAATTTGATCAGACCATGGTAGATCCAGATCCAGTTCTTCGCCCATCTTCAAAAGAACTGATAGAAAATCCAATATTCGACAAGGTAGCTCAGAGAAATCTCAGACTCTAGCAAAATCTTAGTTGGATCTTTTGGGACAGGAATGTTTGTATATGCTACATGCGGCCGCTAGTGATGGTGCTATGCCTAGCTAAGAAAGCAACGGGCAAGGCAAAAGGCCAATTTTGTAACAATAGTTCCTCTTCAATACATACACCAAATTTTCTCCCCCAAGCAATGTGCAGGTGTTGTAAAGTTCAAAGAGGAAATCTGTATTCAAAATTCTATATTAGAATCTGAAGGTATGCAATATCAATGAAATGGTCACATAATTTTGAGTTGGCAGTGTCATTTTACAATTACGATTGTGAATGCAAAATTAAATCAAATTGATGAGGACTTTTATCTATTTTGTTGATGCAAGCATTTTTAGATAGCTTTCATTCTCGCTGATTTCAGTAGACTTCATTAATTGTGAACTTCGGTGTCTCCTCAACCTCAAACGTACTACAGGCCTATTTTTCGTTTTTGTTTTATGCGCTTTTATTGTGCTGATATACTTTGAAAGTAACATGATACAGAGAGCATTGTGGCAACGTATTCCTATATCTATATATAGTTTGCAATTGTATATTATAAGCATATCCTCAATCATGCTCATGTTACGATGACCATATGCTGCATGTCCTGATTTAAATCCACGCCCTCTTTTAACTCTACATGGATGGAAGCAACTTCTAAAAGCACAGATGTAAGCTAACTATTCACGAGATCCAAATTTTATATTGGTTCACTATTGTATTTACTGTCATCAATCATGAACTTGTTCCTGAAATGGCAAAGCAAACTTTTTTCTTGTAGCACTATGGGTTGGTAAGGTTTGAAACGACAACCAAGACAGGCAAAGTTTTTGCTCTTTTTTTGTTGTCAAGTCAAGAATATTCCCTCATCAAGAATGCATATCCACACTTAGCAATGTGAAAAATAATGCAGAGTCGTATTAAGCGGCAATCAGGTCTAATTTGCATAAATTATTATATGATAGATATATTTGTGTTTTATCTTTGTTTTTGGTGCTTACGGTATTGACAAGAAAGACAAAAGGTGGGTACTAACTGGCCAGTTATTACCGATAATTTCTTTTGTTGAAAAAAAGATAAATATTAGGAATAACTTATATTTTATACCGTATTTTTATTATTTTTTTTATCTACCCCTCTATTCTTATTTATATAAATTAAGTTCTTATATTTTTATTTTTTCTTAATTTAGTCTCTTAATTTTTATTTTTATTTACATTAACTTTTTATCCTTTTATTTTTGTTAACATTAAATCTTTTCACTTTTATTTTAACAAAATTAACCTCTTCAATAAATATAATTCTAAATTTTTTATCAACTATGTTATAATTTAATGACTTAAATTTTTTTTAATATAAAGATTATAAAAATACTATTAAATGTCAAATACTCTTATGAAAATTAAATTTAAATTGTATAATTGTAATTTTTCAGTTAACAAAAATTTTATCTAATATTATAGAAATAAAAACTTAAGTAAAATTCTACTAAATTTTATTTTATTTTATTCTAAATGAATAATTTAAAATACTTTAGTTTATTATACAAAAATAAAATTTAGTAGAATTTAGTTTAAGTTTTTTATTTTTATAATATTAGACACAATTTTTGTTAACCAATAAGTTACAATTATACAATTGACATTTAATTTTTGTAAGAGTATTTGACATTTAATAGTATTTTTATAATCTTTATATTAAAAATAAAATAAAAATAATTAAATTATAACATAATTGATGAAAATTTTTATAATTATATTTATTAAAGAGGTTAATAAAAGTATAAGGATTTAATAAATACAAAAATAAAAGTGTAAGAGTTTAATCTATACAAATAAAAATAGAGGGAGTAAATTGAAAAAATAATAAAAATGCAGGGATAAATATAGGTTATTCCATATTATTATTATTAGTAGGATGATGACAATCATCCTGGCTCACGATATCGTGGTTACATGAGCATTTTCCTTATTATTATTAATTACACAAACTTGTCTGCGTACATTGTGACAATTCTATTAAAATAAAGATCATAGATGCCATGGAAGAAGCAAGAGGAATAAGAGTCAACGTGATGTGTATTTTAACCATCAAAAGGGCTACCTCCATTTCTCTTTGGTTGCATAGATAAAACCTATATATGCAATAATTCATGTAATTTTAAATCAACTCTCCGGTGAATTATAGCTAGAGTTGAGACAAAACTAAGGATGGTTTTAAGAGTAAATCATATCCAATAATGCATATTTTTAAATCAAAAGCACCTTAGAGAATTATACTGTTGAGTCATCTCGTCTGTTTTCAGTGAGCAAAACAAGGGATAGAAGACAATCATCCTTAATTATGTTATTATACAATAAAATGAATTACTGTGCAATTAGAAAAATAATTGTATATACTCTGTTTTTTTTTTTTTTAAATACATATATGTTGTTTGCACGATAATATGAAAACGTAATGAATGTTATATGCCAAAACAATTTTTTAAACAAAAAAGCATCGAAAAAATGATTTAATGATTAATTTTTTAAAAACATTTTGAAATGTATAATTCAAATTTATCAGTCATGAATTTATTAAATTAATTTTTATTTTATTTAAACTCAAATATTATCATAAAAATGCATCAATTAATTAAGAGAAAACGACATTAACCTCCTTAAAATTAGGTCTAATTTACATTTTAAAATTTTATGTTTCAAAATAGAATATTAACCTTCTTACAGTTTTAAAATCGAATACTTAATAATTTTGTTAACTTTTTTTTGTAAAAAATGACTATTATACCTTTATCTTATATAAGAGCAAATGACATTAACCTTCCTAAAATTAAACGTAATTAACATTTCAAAACCTATTATTTTAAAATCAATTATTAATTTTCATATAGTTTCAAAATCAAACATTTAAGAACTCTTATTGACTTTTTTTACAAAAAATGACCATTATACCCTTATTTTAACATATATCTTCTGTAATCTCATTACATATAATTCATAGCATTTACCCCAAATTTTATGTTTGAATAACAATGAGAATTGATTAAATTACTTTTAAAATATACATTTATAATTTATTAAAAAAATTAGTTTATAAAAATTATTTATTAATATTTCTTAAAAAATTTTTAAAAAAGTTAAAAATAATTTTTATGGATCTAAAATTTTACAATCAATTCATATGCATTTAATAAAAAAAATAAAAAGTTTCCATACCAAAAAAAATTATTTTAAGAATTAAAATTTTAAAAATTTTTAGATTTATAAAAATTAAAAGAAATTAATAATTAATAACTTTTGTATCTATAAATAAAATTTTAACTTTTTAAAATTTTTAAAAATATATAAAAATTGGAGAAAGATAAATGCTAAGAATTTTATATAATAAGGTTAGAGAAAATATATTATGGATCATATGTAATGAGATTAAATAATACATATATTAAAATAAGGGTATAGTAGTCATTTTTTATAAAAAAAAATCAATAAAAGTCCTTAAGTGTTTGACTTTGAAATTATATGGAGGTTAATATTTGATTTTAAAATACAAGGTTTTGAAATATCAATTAGGTCTAATTTCAAGGAAGTTAACGTCATTTGCTCTTACAGAAAATAAGGGTATAATGGTCATTTTTTGTAAAAAAAATCAACTAAAGTTTTTACGTGTTTGATTTTAAAATTGTAGGAGGTTAATATTCGATTTTGAAATAGAAAATTTAAAATGTAAATTAGGTCTAACATCAGAGAGGTTAATGTCATTTTCTCATTAATTAAATTAATCTTCTGTAATTTGTGGTGCCGGTTGTTACTAAGCAACAAACTATAAGATGCACTCTGCAATGAAAAATTTGGTAAATAGGAAGGATATTCGCTTTATTTATTTATTTTATTGAGCTTTCTCAATAAAATTATAATAAAACCAGTAGGCAAGAAAATAAAATTTCTTTATTTAACAAAATATTTCCTTTTCCGTGAGAGCCAAAAGGTCAATTGTTGCTTATTGTTATCACATGCATATCAATTAATTAATTGTTGGCTATTTGCGCTAGTCACATTTTCTCCTCAAAAAAATTTTATATGTAAACAATTTAAATAATTACTTAGTAGAATTTTTATAATTTCACAAATCATGTAAGAAATAGTGCAAAAGTTTTAACATTCTATAGCTTGAATTTTAATGTTTTTACCATATATATAATAACTTATAGGTACCCCCAATGCACATTGTCAACAATATATGGAGATTTTGTATATTTTTGGATGAATTTGCATCCTTAAGGTCCACAAACAGCTGAAGGCTGTATTAGTTGCAATCATGAAAGTGCAATAATGATTGCAGCCTGTTCAAACTGATCATTTTCTGAGAACATATTTTCAAGAAAGATATCTCCTTCTCCAACCCCTCATAACAAAAATGTCCACTTGTCAATAAAAAAGGGTATTAAAAAAATCCAATTTGAACAATCAAACTCAAGATATCTGTGCTCAAATTATAGCAAAAAAAAAAAAAAAAAAAAGTTCCAATTTGACAATTCAAACTACAGGGCATGTGATGGAAATATTGCTCGCCCATATCTTGCCCATGAGCCGTTTGTAGTGCTGAGGATTAAACAAATATAGTCAAGGAAGAAAGCTCATACATAAAACTCCAACATGTACAGCTAAAGCATCACCCTTGGATCATACATTGGACTTTTTGGCGTGCTTATTGCTGCAGCTTTTGGTCAATGAGTACATGTCACTTCACTCCATGATTTTTTTTTTTAACATAAAGTTAAATAATTATTTCATCCTCTAATTCAATCCGAGATCAATTGACTTAGTTTAAAAAGAATTCTCAAATCAAGATTTGTTAAATGGTTTAAGCACGCCTAGATTGGTTAATCTAATATGCAACCACAAAATTTTAATATTTTATAAAAGTTGAAGATTTGAATACCACTCTCCTCCGATCTCAAAATTCATTGTTTAAAAAAAAAATCAGCGAACGGAAAATGTAAAGGAGAGATAGACGGGTATAAGTGGCTGGGCAGCGGGCGAAAGAAAAGGAGAGATAGAGACTGTGTGAAATGTCCACCATCTCCGTCCTGCCAACAAACGAAACTGCATTCCTATGGAGCTGCTGTGCTGCCAGGGCATGCACCACAAAACACGTGACGATTATCGCACCTGCAGTCTTTTCTGGATTCCTTCTTCATGCTTTAATTACTATGAAATGCAATATTTCCAAAAAATAAAATAAAATATTTTTCCCATTCATAAATTTTGGGAGGAATTTCAACTTAAAATTTTCCGGTGGTACCACAAACACTATTTATTATAAATTAAACAGCAATAAAAATGTAATTTTTTTTTGTCAAATTATAATTTGAAAAAGGGGTGAATGGTTTCAGGTTGGAAATTTTTTCCTATGCTACAATTATTTGGCCACTAGACCAAAATTTGAGCACGCAATAAAAGAAAATTAAAATTTTGGGATTGTTCCGTAAATACTGTATATTTTAAATTAAAACCTTTAAGTATTGTTATCTTCAGCACCTTCTTTTTTTTTTTAACGTTATCTTCAGCACCTTCGACAAATTTTTTTTGGAACCATTACCACTTTGACATCTTTATAATTACCGGTTGGCAGCCATCAAATTGGAAAAAACAAAACACACGCCGCACGTTATTTACGTGACCGCTATCACTTTTTTTTATCTTTTTCTTTCCTTCTCGGCTTCTCCTTTTAAACTGTTTGCCATCAGTAAAATTTCCTGGCAATTCTACATTCTTCGCCCTCTACTCCAACACGCTAACCACACGGAAACCCCTTTTTTTTTTTTTTTACTTTTCTTAATGCATTTTAATATCATTTAAATTAAAAAAAATTAATTACATCACCATTGTCTTCTCACTATTTTAGCATTCGTCAGGAAATAAAATTTCAACATGATCATTATCCTATTAACTGATGATTAGTATTCTCTTTAGCCATAGTATATACTCCCAATTAATGTAATAATATTAATAATTATATTCTTGACAGGGTGATGAATTCTTCTATCACTCTCTCTCATCGCGCTAATATTTATTATTGGACTTTGTAATTACCTTAAATCTAATGAACACTAAATATGAAATAAGTACCGTAATTTGAAGGATTTGATATGCTCATCATTGTGAGCAAAACCGCTCACCATCGTGATCCTAAAAAATATGTTCGTTGTAATCTAACATTACAGTTGTAGAGCTATAGAATGACTGTCTTAAAACACTGCTTGAATTCCATTTGTTCATAATTAATTTATTTCTTCATAATTCTGTTCACGATTTATGAGGATATTACTCATAATCCTCATAAAAAAACAAAAAAAAAAAATTAATTTAATTATCCTTTAACTTGTGATGCTATGCATGATTGTAATAACAATTGTGCGGAATTTTATGACTTCCGAATAATTTTATGTTCACTTTAAGTTAATATATTTTGATCATAATTTTAAAATTGGCTAAAATATATATTTAAATGCATATATTAGCAATATAAATTAATTATTAAAGTCAAAATTAAAGTTGATTCGAACAACACATTAATTATGCAAATGTCAACTATATATATAACCTCAACTAACCATTACTATTTTTTTATGAAATAATTATTCGAGGCAACTTGCAACATAATGATTTTGTTCAATTAGATATGCGAATGAACTCCATATTTAAATAATATATAATAATAAAATGACATATAAGTAATGTGATGAAATCTTAATTTAGATAACAATATTTTTCTTTTACTAGTAGATAAAAAATATAAAATACTCAATTAGTAAATGTAAATTAATTAGTAAAATTAATCTCTCAAACTTTTAGCATAAGAATTATTAAATTATTTCCATCTTGATATTAGAGTGTTCAAATTTTTTTTTAAAAAAATTTATTATTAAAATATAATCCAAAGTTTAACAAAATTGATCAAAAGATACAAACGCGAAAGATTTTTTTTTTTTTAGTGGAGAAAGAAGATTTTAAATTGAAATATGATCACAGTGAGACAGCTATCCGTACTGGTTCAGTTCATCTTCCATATGTGCTCCATCTTGCTGAATTAACAAACTACTATTTTTTTTTTAAATAAAAGATTCTCTCTTTCCCATAAAGGAATCCTAGCAATTTCTTAGACTTTGTCAAGATGCCCAAGCTCAGAATAAAAAAATGGAGGGTATGGAACAGAGTATTATTATTATATTATATAAATAATAATAATTTTTTTGAAATAAATGATAATGATGTTTTGTAGCAAATTAAAATTCTTTCCTTCATTTAATTCAGTTAATACATTTGACAAGATTACTACAATTATAAACATATATAGTTAAAAAGTATAGAGATAGAAAGTACCTTTAAACGGTAATAATATTTTATAATATTTTTTATATCATATATCATACTTTTTTTTCATCTAAATACGAGATGTTTTGAAAGAATCTCAATTGTGAAAGTCGTCTTTAAGTCCGTATCATATCTAGATTAATTTTTACTCAACCTATGATGGATCCTGAAGGATCACAAAGAGTTACTTCAAGAATTTTTAAAATAATTATATATCTATAATTCAAATCTAAAACTTCTTATTAAATTAAAAGAATCTCTCAACAACTCATCAATATCTCTCTTAAGTATATCATATATCATACTTTATTATGTAGTTTCTTCACAATACAAATTGATTCTAATATAATCTTTAAATAAGGGTAATTAAAAAAATAATAAAAATAATTCATCACTTTCATTTACCACCACAAATACTTGTAAAAAATTATAAAATAATATCAACAAATTAACAAAATTCCTATAAAAAATAATACTAATTAATCAATTTAAAAAATGAATCAAGAATAAGTTTTGAATAGCCGATGTTGACGAAGCAGTAAAAAGAAAATAGTAAAATGGAAATAAAATTACCTGAGATTGTCTTTTTTTTATTGGATAGTCAATTTTGTCTCTTTATGAAAAAGGAATTGTATAACAGAGAGAAACTAGTGGCAACGTGGCATCTAATGCCGTAACTAGATGATACGTACAGTAATTAAGTGCACGGGGTGTAGGAAAAAGCAAGGAAATGAACGTCAAAGAAGGTTCAGATGAGGGGCCAGAGGACAACATCACATCACCAGCCTCGGAGTCGGAGGCCTCCTTGAGTTTAGGAGAAATCGGTTCACACTTTCAATTCCCCACTTGTATCCTCTCCTCCTCTCTGTATAAATATCCCTCTTCCTTCCTCATCTCAAAGCCGCCTCCTCCTCTTCCTGTTTATTATAATAAGAGCGAGGGAGTGATATCTCTACTATATACATAGAGAGAGATCATCTCTACTCATCATCAAGGTAGGGAGCGTTTCGAAGAAAAATGTCTGAAAATAGTATAGCACCTATCTCTACTACTGCTAATGAAGAAAGCAGCCGAGATAATCATAATCATGAGTCATTTTCTAAACCCCTCAACGGAAAGAAACTTTCATGGCAAAAGTTGCGTCGTAGTGATTCTTTGGAAATTGAATCTCATAGCTATCATGGCCGTCAACTTCATGGCTCTAAGGTCTTCTTTCTTCTTCTGCTACTTCTACATACCCTCTAATAATAATTTTCATATATTTTCTTTTTATATCACTAATCAAACTGTACATTTGATTATAACGTTTCGATTCGAACCATGATTACTTGTTAATGAAATCTATTAATTAATTGTTTTTGAAGCTAGGCTGTGAGCTGGTCAGTGATCTTGCAATTGGCATTCCAAAGTATTGGGATAGTCTACGGAGATATCGGTACTTCACCTTTGTATGTGTACTCTAGTACTTTCACCGATGGCATCCATCACAACGACGACATCTTAGGTGTTCTTGCACTAATTATCTATACTATTACTCTCATCCCTCTCTTGAAGTACGTTCTAATAGTCTTGCGTGCCAATGATAATGGTGATGGTAAGTTAATTAATTTTTCTTCCATTTAATTAACTTATCAATTTGTTCATCAATAAATGAATGTATATAATAGTTGTCACATGCAACGTCTGATTTACAGTAAGATTAGTCATTGGACTTTTCAAATCTGGAAGGATATATAGGAAGAGTCTCACTTTCCTTTTTCTTTCTACTTGCACACATATCAACAAGTCCAAATTTTGATGAGCAAACATAAAATAATTAATGCTTACTCATAGAATCACGATACGAAAAGGGTTATTATATTATTTTACCATCAATTTTAATAATTTTTGTTAATATATCATATTTTTGAAATTATAAATCTGTTCACAATTAAAATTGCGAATGTTTATGCTTATTTAATATGCTAATATGATATATATAAATTATTTGTTGATGTGTAAATTAAAAAAAGAAATTAATAATTTTTCTATCCTTTAATTTTAATCTTATTTGTAAAATATATTATTAACTTTCATGTTTTTTACAATTCGATTGACTTTACTAATTTTTTAAATTTTATCTAATTTTAAATGAAATTAGTGTAACTTTTCTAAAATATATTTGTAAAAAAAATAAATAAATAAAAGTAAACTGATGGATTTGAGAAGCCATTCGCAAAAACATACCCTTACTTCTATTATGTAAATTTTAAAATTTTAATTAATTATTTTTTGGGTATCAAAATCTTTTCTAACCCAAATTAGTGTATTCTTTTTTAATTTCTTTGAGTTCAATTATATTTGTTATATTAAATTTCATAACAATCACTTAATTTTATTTATTATTTTAAGAAATTGGAATCATAATCAAGTACAAAAAATCTAACAAAAATTTTAAATGTATTTTTATGATTATATATAAATTTTTATAAAAAAAATTATGCACATGATCATATAAAAATATCAGATCTCTAAATATAATATAATTTAAAATTAGATAAAATTGAAATAATTAGTGAAGTTGATAGAATTGTAAAAAAAATGAAAGTTAAGGATATATTTACAAATAAGATGAAAGTTAATGATAGAAAAATTATTAATTTCTTCTTTTAATTTCTGTATCAGCAAATAATTTATACATATTTGCCAACACATGTTATTTTGAATATGAATAGATTTGTAATAAATTGAAAAGTTTATATAATAATTTACCATAATTTTAAAAATGGGATAGAACGGTAAAAATGACTAAATTACATGGTAAAATAATGAAATAACCCTATGAAAAATAACATTAGGAAGGATATACATTGCTTGTCAGGTTTAAGTGCACTGAGCATCATGTTGAATAGTTAATAATAGTATTTAATTCAATGGAAGGAACATTTTTATTTACATTTAAAATATTATATCTAATAATTAAATATATATTACAAATTCAACTATTAAAATATAATATAATTAAAATAAATAAAAAAAATTCGTAAACTAGAAAACAATGCTATCCCAGTTAATCTATTAATTAATGTGCTTAATCATGGTTATCAAATAATTGAGAAGCGTGAACAATAATAAGATATAAAATCCTATTTTGCATGGAATGGAGTAATTAGTGTGGTGATGTATTTATTTTAGGTGGGACTTTTGCATTGTATTCACTCGTATGCCGATATGCTAAAGTGGGTTTAACCCCAAGTCAGCAAAGTGAGGACAGAGATGTATCCAATTTCCAGCTAGAGTTGCCAAGCAAGAGTTTGAAGAGGGCAAACAAACTCAAAACTAAGCTTGAAAATAGCCAATTTGCCAAGTATTTCCTCTTGTTCGCCACCATGCTTGGTACTTCTATGGTCATCGGAGATGGTGTCCTCACTCCTTGCATTTCAGGTCCATCCCATACCCCTTTCCCTTTCTTTTCTTTTTTACAATGTCCATTTTTTTTTGTAACTACATTGTTATATATATATATATATATATATATATTGGACCAAAGAATATTCGAACTTGACGATTTTACTCTTTTTAAAAATTTATATAATGAAAAAAAAATACACTTAATATTTGAAATAATTTTTTTAAAATAATATTTGAAATAATTTTTTTAAAATAATATTTAAAATAGTTTTTTATATTTAGATAAAGGAATAATTTGTTTAATTTTTATTTTTTCAAAAAAGTCTTAGTCATGTGACGCATATAATGACATTTAGATCTTACTATGGTAAATAGAAATTTTAGAATTTTTTTGCTTCTTGACATCTAGATTTAACTAATTGGATTCTTGGGCACCTAGCAATTAGCTAGCATGGTCCAGAAATTCCTATATGGTAGGCTAGCTCTAATATTATCTTTCTTGATCACTATATCGTTGCTTTTCTTGAAATTCCTAGCACTTTCGAAAGCAACAGATTTTAGAATTTTTTGCTTCTTGGAACAATGCCCCACTTTTGACTAACAAAATTTAATCTTCTCGGCACTTGCAGTTTTATCAGCAGTAGGTGGGATCAAGCAAGCCACAACAAAAATGACCGATAGTAAGTGAAAATAATCCATCCCTATGTCAATGTGTTGGAACATTTTTCCATACGAAAATAAGAATGGTACAAAATTCATTAAAATTTTAATATTTTTTTATAAAGATGTTCCTGGTGAATGTCATAAAACCCATTTTGTGCGTGGACATTAGCCTCATTTTCTCTCTTATTCTTGGTCAATGGAGTCGGTGCAACATAACTATTGGACCTCTAATGGGATACTCACAATTATTGATGAGGCCATCCAATCCTTTTACTCCAAGTGTCTTTTCCTCGTACTTTGAAATTGTCTTCCAATTACTTATTCTTCAAATTTTTTTATTATTTATTTTTATGTTTAATTTTTTACTATTATAAACGATTCCAAAAGTTATTGTTTAAAATATTTCCTTCCACGGTTACTCCATTGCAAAAATTTTTGTTCTTATTCAAAAACTTGCCGTCCATGTAATTTTTTATGGTAATTTTTTAAAAATAAATAGTATATTGCATTTCATGTTTTATATATTTTTTATTATTTTTTTAAAATATAAAGGTAATTTAATAATTTTACACAAATTATAACAATTATTCAGATCGACACTAAAAATTACCCAAACTTGTAAAAGGTGACAATAGGTATTGTAGATCATGATTCATAAAATGACAATTTATTTTTCTACACTTTTATTTTTGAGTAATTTTATAGTTCTTCATAAAATATGAAGAAAAAATAGGTAAAATTATATTGTCGATAGTTATTTGATAAAAAATTTTAAAAATTACGCTTTTTTTATTTTTATTAATTTGATCTCTTCATTCTTTCATAAACATTTTTTATTTTCACACTTTTTTAATTTTTGTTTTCATGCTTTTTTTTTTTTTTTCAGATTTTGCAAAATTAACCAAAATTTTTGTATTTTCAACTAACCCATCAATTTTTGTAACAAAATTTGCAAATTAACGCATTAGTAATAGATTACTAGCAGCAAAGAAAGCTCCAATGATTATGGTTGGTGTTTTTTTTTCTTTATTTCTTTTTCTTATTCTTCTTTTTGTTTTATTTTTGGATTTGTAACCTGTTTATAGATTTTTGTCAAGATTTTTTTTTTGTTATTGGCAATTTAGTAATTTTTGGATTTTATTTTTGAATTTGTATTTCTGATGCTATAAGTATTGATAGATTTTACTCCTTAATTTGATGAGTGTATGTTATGATTTTTTAAAATTATTTTAGTTTTTTGGTTGTTTTGGTAAGCATTATTTATTATTTTATTTAATTGTTTTAGTTATTTTAGTTGTTTCATTTTTTTTGAAATACCATATTTTTTTAATTTTTTTAACTATTTCTAAAAAATTCAAAAAACAATTTTTGACCCACGAATAACCATGACATAAATCTTTATTCTTCTTTAAATATTGAAATATAAACATTTTTTTTATTATTATTATTTTGAGGTTTTTCCGCTAGTGAATTTTGTTACAAAATTTAATGAACCCTTCTTATTAAAGCAACTTTAATCTTTTTCTGGTACAGATATGATTGTTTGGATATCAGTAGCCATCTTGTTCTGCCTGTTCACGGTTCAAAGATTTGGAACTGATAAAGTTGGCTACACTTTTGCTCCTATAATTTGTGTTTGGTTTGCAATGATTGGTGGCATTGGCGTCTACAATTTCTTCAAATATGATCCTGCAGTAATCAAAGCCTTAAACCCAAAGTATATAGTAGATTATTTCAAAAGGAATAAAGATACAGCTTGGATTTCCCTTGGTGGTGTTGTTCTTGCCATAACAGGTTTTTACCTCCTTTTTTTTTTTTTCCTTTTCTTTATCCAGTTCAACAACCTGGAATTTTTGACAATTAATTACTTGGGAATTATGCAGGAACTGAAGCACTATTTGCAGATGTTGGGCACTTCACAGTTCCATCCATACAAATAAGCATGTGCACAGTGACCTACCCAGCTCTTCTCTGTGCATACACTGGTCAAGCAGCGTTTCTTAGAAAGCACAATGGCGTTGTTGCTGAGACCTTTTATGAATCTATACCAAGTATATATCCATATTATTGCTTTGTTCTTGTACTTGTTATTATAAATTTTTCCCAACTTCCTTTAACTCTGGCGCTCCTATGTGTCGCAGATCCTCTGTACTGGCCAATGTTTGTGGTGGCTGTGATGGCATCAATCATTGCAAGTCAAGCCATGATCTCAGGGACCTTTTCAATCATCCAGCAATCTCTTTCTCTTGGGTGCTTCCCTCGAGTCAAAATAGTGCATACGTCCAGTAAATATGAAGGGCAAGTCTACATTCCTGAAGTAAATTATCTTCTTATGATTGCTTGTGTCGGAGTTACTCTTGGCTTTAGGAGTACAACAAATATTGGCAATGCATATGGTAATTCTGCAATTCTTCAGATTTTTCATCAAGCGAACAATACGTCCTTGAACTATATAGCAGGAAATTAACAAAATGACCTTTTCTGTATACAGGGATTGCAGTGGTGTTTGTAATGACACTAACATCAGCGTTTCTAGTATTGATCATGTTAATGATATGGAAAACCAACATTTTCTTTGTAATCGCCTACATTCTGACAATTGGTGTTGTGGAGCTTGTCTACTTGAGTTCGGTCTTATACAAATTTGATCAAGGGGGATATCTGCCATTAGCATTTGCTGCAGTTCTTATGACTATAATGTACGTATGGAATGATGTGTACAGAAGAAAGTACTATTATGAGCTTGATCACAAGATTTCTCCTGATAAGCTGAAGGAAGTTGCTGCTGAGACCAACTTCAGTCGACTTCCAGGACTTGCCATGTTCTACTCCGAGCTTGTTCACGGTATTCCACCCATCTTCAAGCACTATGTTGAAAATGTGCCTGCACTTCACTCGGTCCTTGTTTTCGTCTCCATCAAGTCACTTCCAATTGGAAAGGTTCCGGTGGAAGAACGATTCCTTTTCCGCAGGGTAGAACCAAAAGAGCTCAATGTGTTTCGCTGCGTAGCAAGATATGGATACACTGATGTTCGCAATGAGCAGGAGCCTTTCGAGAGAATCCTAGTCGAAAAATTGAAGCAGTTCATTGCAGACGATTTGTGGTTAACTCAAGCCATTGTAAGCAGGGGTGTGAATGATGATCAAAAGGAACGAGAATTGGATGATGAGCAAAATATTGATGATGAAAATGGAAATGCAAGGCAAGAAAATGAAGAAAGGAATCATGAAGAATTGGATAGCCAGATAGAAATCATCAATAAAGCATGGCGTGCCGGGGTTGTTCACTTGATCGGTGAAAATGAGGTGATTGCAGGGAAAGGAGCAAATGTCGCCAAGAGAATATTGATAGATTATGCATACACTTTCTTGAAGAGAAATCTGAGACAAACTGTGGAGGTGTTTGATATCCCTCAAAAGCGCATGCTTAAAGTGGGTATGACTTACGAACTTTAGCTGTAAACGTTTTTTTTATAAGAAACACATCAGGTCAGATATCAATATCATCCTGAACTGAAAAGCCTCTCAAGATACTGATACCAGTAATAATGCAGTAACAGAAAATACCCTCTTCAGATGTGATCAGATATGTAGTTAATGTTCACGTTTCAGCCTGTAAAGAATAAACAGAATCGTGATTTTATATATATATACATATATATATATATATATATATATATATATATATCCCAAATTGTATAGTTAGTATTAGTAGAACAATTTCCTCGGCTGCACGCTGGCCATTTAAATCTTGGGTGAATCATCTTTTTCTTACGTACTGTTGCTTGCCTTATGGCTAGCTCTCTCTTCTTCCTGCTCGCTGTATTTATACAGAGACCTCTTGAGCGGCTCGTCTCATGAGAATTCTTGTATCAAGATTCACTGAAATCTAAAATGGCTAGCGGGAGGGAGAGGCGGGCTTTTTACCAATTTAGGGTGAAAAAGAAAAAAAAATTTCAATTTAGGGCGGATGTAAAACTAATTCCTAATTTGGGTAGTTAAGAAAGTTATTAGCAATTTGGGATGAATTTTAGTGGCGTGGATTTGGCATCAGAACTCTGCCAATAGGTATAGTGGACAAGCCATCTCCCATCCACATTGGCGGAAGTAATATGATTTTAGCATCTATAGCCTACATAATAGGAGTTAATCCTCCTCTTTTAAATTGATGATGTTAACAACTCTGTCATCCAAGTTGACAGAGTTGATAATTTTAAAATTTTTTAATTTCATGAAAATTCTACCATTCCAATTGGCGGAGTTGTCAATTCCTTTTTTTTTTTTTTTTATAATTTTGTAAGTGTTTTAGGGCCACTTTTGTTTTTGAAGCAATGTTGTATGGCCACTTTCAAGTATGTAAAGTCATGCAATAGATTTAACAGGGATAATATACACTATAAGAATATGTCGATTTAGCGACATAAATAACCGTTGTAAAATAATGATGGATTAGCAACGGAAAAATAACATTAGCGACAAAATATGTTTAAAAAACTAAATTAATTTAATTTAGCGATTGAATTTTGAATCCATTGCTATTACATTTCCGTCACTAAATTAGCGATGGATTCAGAATTTCATTGCTAATTTTGAGCTAGAAAGGAAATCCATCACTAATTTAGTGATGAAAAAAATCTGTTGCTAAAGTTTTCGTCGCTACATCCTTTCTGTCTTAAAATTAGCAACGGATTTAATATTCAGTCACCAATTTCTTTCCTTCGCTAATTTGCAACGGATATATTTTTCCGTTGCTATTTTAGCGACGGAATTGCATTGATGGAATTGCACTTTCATCGCTAATCCGTTGCTAAATGCTTTTATTTTTATTTGATTCAAAATAATTATCATGTTTTAAAATATTAATTAATGATTATTTATTTATAAAATATATGTATTATTTTTTTAAAATTGTGAAAATTTCATATGTATCGTGTTTTGATACTATAATTAAGCAATTTAAATGTTATATAATGCTAATTTATATATGTAAATATTAAGTAACATGAAACATTACATATTAATTAAGTATAGTTTTAATTAATAATTAAATATTATACAATATTCATTAAATATTTATTAATCCTAATTAATTTAAATAGCATAATATCTATTACTAACAAATAATAAATCTCTAGGATAATATAAAATTGTGTTAATATTTGTATTTTAAAGCAATAAATAAATATTAATATTAATATTAACTAATTAAAAAAAATTTCTATATCTATAATAAGAAAACTTCAAAGCTACGGAATTTTAATACCATAAGCTATTTTAATGTTATTTAATGATTTAGTATTATTATATAATAATACTAATTATAAATGTATTAAGTAATATGAAACATTACATTTTAAGTATAGTTATAATTAATAATTAAATATTATAAAATATTTATTAATTTGCATTTAACACTAATTTAAATAGCATAATATCTATAACTAGCAAACAATAAATCTCTAGGATAATATAAAATTGTGTTAATATTTGAATTTAAAACAATAAAAAAATATTAATATTAAGTAATGTAAATTTAAATTAATATATAAATAGCACATATCTCTAACTAACAAAAAATACATCATAAATTTTAATATTAACTAATTAAAACACAATTTCTATATCTATACTAACAAAACTCCAAAGCTAAGTAGTTTTGATACTATAAGCTATTTTAATGTTATAAAATGATTTAGCATTATTATATAATAATACTAATTATATATGTATTAAGTAATATGAAACATTACATATTAATTATAGTCTTAATTAATAATTAAATATTATACAATATTCATTAAATATTTATTAATTTGCATTTAACCCTAATTTAAATCGCATAATATGTGTATAACTAACAAATAATAAATCTCTAGGATAATGTAAAATTGTGTTAGTATTTATATTTTAAAGTAATAAATAAATAACTATTAATATTAAGTAATGTAAATTTAAATTAATATATAAATAACATATATCTCTAACTAACAAATAATACATCATAATTTTTAATATTAACTAATTAAAATACAATTTATATGTCTATAACAACAAAACTTCAAAACTATGTAGTTTTGATACTATAAAAAATTTTAATGTTATTTAATGATTTAACATTATTGTATAATACTAATTATATGTATTAAGTGATATGAAACATTACATATTAAGTATAGTTTTAATTAATAACTAAATAATATACAATATTCATTAAATATTTATTAATTTACATTTAATCCTAATTAATTTAAATAGCATAATATCTATTACTATCAAATAATTAATTAATATGATTAAAATATTAAACTATAATTTAATTTGCATTATTTTAATATAAAATTACATAATTTGTAGACAAAAATCAAAACAATAAAATATTAATATTATAATTAAAAAATTAATCTCTAACAACAAAACTATGTAGTTTTGATGAAATTTGATAATTTAAATTAATGTAAAAAATTGTGTAATTTTAATATAATTTAATATTAAAAATTTATAATAATAATAAAATTATATAATTTTCATATAAATTAATATTAATAATTTATATTAATAATACAATTGTATAATTTTCATATAAATTAATATTAAAAATTAATATTAAGAAAATATAATTAAAATTGTAACTATAGCTCAAAACTATGTAGTTTTGGTATATAATAGTTATAAACATATCACACACAACCCTAAACATATCTCACATATCCCTTGTCCTTGTTTTTGGTTTAGCAGCCGTCTCTCCCTCATTCTTCTTCTTCTTGTCTCGCTTTTTTTTTTTTTTCTTTTCATCTCCAGACTCAACAAAACCACCACCACTCCTCATAATTTCGGCCGTTGCCTCCACAAATAATTTCGGCCACCACCTCAAATGGTTTTTTAGTTGTTTTTGAACCCTAAATAATCTAACTTTATCTTTTTGTTAGAAGCCGACCACCGCCACTACCTGAAGTAAGAAAACAATCACTCATTATGCGTGGATTTGTTTTGTGCTGTGGATGTGTTTTCTCATTGGATCTTGTCAATATTTTTTTAGGTGTGTTTTTTGTTCTTCTTTGATTCGATTTGGTGTTGATTTTGTGTTTTATTGTATGGGCTTAATTTATTTTTTGAAAATTTTTATATATTTTTTAATCTGCTTTTGCTAGATCTTGTGAAATTTGTTGTTTCTTTTATTTGATTCTGCGTTATAAGACAAATTATGGCTTAAATTATAATTAAATTTATTTGCTTTCGTGGTGAAGCTCGAAGTCAATGTGGATCAATGGGTTTTGAAGTAGAAATTTAGCAACAAAAATAAGGAATCCGTTGCTAAATTAGCGACAAAAATTCATAATTCATCGCTATTTTAGTGATGGAGAATCCTAATTTATTGCATAAATGGAAATTGAAAATCCCTTGCTAAATTATCGAGGAATTTCTTATTTTTGTCGCTAAATTAGCAACGGAAATTCATAATCTATCGCAAAATTTTAACGAAGAGCATTTTGCTAAGTGAAAAATTTTCATCACAAATCGATTGCTAAGTGATTTAGTGACGGATTTTTTAAATTTAGTGACGAAAAAACCCATTGCTAAATCGGTAGAATCTTGTAGTGATATATTGTATAATATTAAGTTAACAATTTCACTAATATCATGATTTTTTTATAAAAAGATTTTAATATAACACTACCTTTTAATAATAAAAATATTTTACATGTGATTTCCCATCAATATAATTATTTAGATTCTTGTAAAAATATTATTAATTTATTTAAAATTATTTCTTTTTAATCTAATTAAATTAAAAATACATCTTACTTTTATTTATTGTGAACTTATTGTAATTAATTGAATATTATACTATTTAGTAAATAATTTTATTATTAAAAATCTATGTAATTTTAATCTTATATATTTTTAATATTATTACTGAGTAGGGTACTAAAATGCATGTATAATCAAACTACAAACATTAAATGTTATGAAAAATACTACAATCCTTTAAGTGACAAACATCTAACCATAAAGTATTTTATATTGCAAAATTTTATAAATAATTAAATAATTAATAAAAATTATTTATAAAGATATAAGTTTCTTTTTTCTTTTAAACATATATTATTAACGTTTATATATGCAAATAAGATATTTTAAATTTTAAATTAAAATATGTAATTACAATAAAAAAATTAAAAATATACTTATCATTATAATTTAAAATGATTAAAGTGTATAAGTGTGTAATCAATAAAAAAAAAGTGTGATTCAAAACAATAAAAAGATACTAAGGAACAAAAATGATAATTTACAACAATTATGAGGACTACAAAAATACTAAAGAGCCTAGGATGGAGGTTTTTGAAAGATATGAAATTTGCGAGTTTGGTTGTAGACCATGTTTTACCTCATATCCAAGAAAGTATTAGGTGAAAACATTTGTATCTATGCAAATAAAATTAAAATCGTTAGATTTATTTTTATTTAATCATAATCATTGATTATCAATGCATATAAAATATATCGATGGTTATAATTAAATTAATAGTAATCTAATGGTTCTAATTGCATTTATATAGATACATATGTTTGTATTGTAGAATGACTTTAGACTTATTAGTATAGGGTTTAGCGCACTGTTGGTATCTTAACTTTGGGTCATATTTCACTTTGGTATTAAAATTTCAATTTTTTTTAGTTTAAAAAAATTCTATTTTTGTTCAAAATTAAAATATCTCTAACATATCTGATCAAAGTTAGTATACATAGCAGTTGAAATAAGTATATTTTTAATATATTCATCACGTAAACATCTTATTAAATAGTCTAATCACCTTGTGGGCTCCATAAATTAAAATTTATTAAAATTTTATTTTATAGGGCCCACAAGCAAATTTTATTTTATAGGGCCAACAAAATAATTAGACTATTTAATGAGATACTTACATGATAAATATACTAAAAATATATTTATTCCGACTGCCACGTATATTAAATTTAATCGGATATGTTCAATTTACTTTAACTTGAAACAAAATGGAACTTAAGTAACTAAAAAGAAAAAAATTAAAAATTTGGTACCATTTTAAAACATCGAATAAAATTATGGTACTAACGGTGCAACAAATGCTATTAGTATAAATATAGAGAATTAAAAATATATTTGGTCAATTATATTTTAAAAAAATAAACATTACATACTGCATCAATATTGATTTATAATATCAATTATATTAATTAATTATTAAAAAAGAGTAAAATAACTTTTTGTAATTTTCATCAGCTACATATATATTTTTATTTGAGAAAAAATTACAATCCAAATGGGTCAAAACTTATTTTTCAAAAATAAAATATATTATATTATTATTAATTTTGCAAAATTAGAAAAAATTAACCAATTATTTTAAAAGGATAAGATGAAAGAAATCTATACAGGGGGAATAGCCATTTTCCCAAAAATATAAATAATGCATACCCTTTAATTCATACTCGCCACTTAAATTTTCTTAATT
This sequence comes from Mallotus nudiflorus, assembly GCA_947683625.1. Lineage (NCBI taxonomy): Eukaryota > Viridiplantae > Streptophyta > Magnoliopsida > Malpighiales > Euphorbiaceae > Mallotus > Mallotus nudiflorus. The sequence continues at coordinate 1,304,536 of CANTUR010000108.1, forward strand.
TAATAATATATTATCTATTATTCCAATGTATAAAAAGGTTAAATTATATTTATAAATATTTTTACAATTATATTGATCAGTTTTTTTTTTTTTTTTTTATTACAAATCACTTATTCAAAATAAATCCTATATATATATATATATACCTGGCCATGGTTCATGACCTATCAGTTCACGGTTTCAAGGTCAATGGAACTGGACCGAAGCCGAACATAGAGCCAGTTCAAGGATTGACCGATTCCGGTTCAAACTGATCAGTTCCGATTTCAAACTGATTCAATTTGGTATAATTTTTTTTATGGCATAAAGTTGAAATAAAAATTTATTATGACATTTTAATAAGTTATTTTTAGTTAAAAAAAATTATACTTTACTTTGATTAGTTAACTTAAAATAAATTAACTAGTTAATTTTAGATAAAAAAATTCAAAAAGATAAAAATAAAATTATTTTATTTTAGTTTTTATATAATATTGGTTGAAATAAAAAAAATTTATGATAATAAATTAATAAATTAAATTAGAAAAATAAAATTAAAAAATGAAAGGGCTTTAACTTAATTTCTTATAACAAATTAAGTTACCTTTGTATCCTTTTGGGTATAGAGAAATCAAAGTTTACATAGTTATTTTACCTTTTTTTTAAAAAAATTAGATCGCTTTTTACCTTAAAAAATAAATCACTTTCAACACCAAATGTTGAAGTTCTCATTCCTTTGGCAATAAAGTCAAATAAATCTTCATTATCATCCCTTTTAATTTCTTGTTGTCTTAATGTCGCCATAGCCACCTCCACTTTTAAATTTGTAAATTTGACCACAATAATTACAAATTACATTAAAATTACTGTAAGCACCCAATTTCGGATGCAATTGTGCATGCGTGCGACGAAAGCCCCTATGATGAAAATCTAATTGAGAATTGATCTCTAGTGTCGAGTTTCACGATTTAAAGGACTAAATTGCAATGTTTTATGAATTTAATTGCAAAATTGGTTTTTTTAGGGATTCGATTGCACAAATTAGAAACTTTTGAGGACCATTTTTTGTAATTAAATAAAAAATAAATAAATTTTGGTTGGCCGGCATTACGCAATACCACTTAGCATTGGGTAATGCCAATTGGCATTACGGGTTAAAATCAACATTCTGTAATGCCAATTTTTGCTAAAAAGTGATTTTTACGCTGATTTTTTCATTTTTCATTTTTTATTGGTCTAGGAGTCTTTAATTTTTCAAAATCCTATCGCTTATCATCTTGTTATCCTGATTTTGAAAATTAAAAAAAATGCAGACTAGTTTCTAAAAGAGTCCTAGGGGGGGTGAATAAGACTATCGAACAAAAATAGAAAATTAAAGGAATTCTTTGCAAGAATTAAGTAAGAGTTGAGAAAGAAGAATGAAGAACACAAATATTTAAGGAGTTCGAATTCAACAATAATCCGACGTCTCCACCTAACTTATCCCTAAGTTAGGATTTTTTAATCACCCACAATCTTATTAACAAGATTAAGAATACATAAGAGTTTTATGGCTCACTCTTACAACCTTACAACTTGAGTTTTCAAGGCTCACTAAAAAACCAAATTTCTAAGTGTTTTAATGGCTAAACACTTAAACCAATTCCTTTAGAATAGAATCTCACTTCCCGTTTTCTAAACTCAAAAAATAGAAGAATAAGAATGTCTATTCTAATCACTCACCAACTCTCACAAGAGTTATATATAAAGAATTTGTTTAAAAGAAAGTTTAAGAGCTCAATTGAATATTTAAGAAAATGATGAATGATAAACAAGTTTTTCTTAACCTTTCAATTGAATTCTAAGTTGTATTTATATAGAAAAACACTTAAAAATATAGTTGTTGGATGTATTAATCATGTCTCCAACATTTAGAATTGATTTTGAATCATTTCTTGAACTTTTGGCAGTTCAAAGGATGCTCACGGGCGGCTCACGAGTGAATAGTATTCATGAGGGGTGAAAATATGTCCGTTGCATTCAAAAAATTCCTATTGGAATGCTATCAGAGGTCTGCTTATGAGCAGGTCATGAGCAATCAGCTCGTGAGGAGCGCTCATGAGAGGTTCTGCCATATTTTGGCAAAAACGTGCTCCAAATGCTCCTCCATTGACGGACAGCTCGTGACAACTTTGAAATATGCTCATGAACGAGACTAAAGACAATCGATTCAACCAAAATATTCTTCATAAAATTTGTAGATAATTGTCTTATATTTCCATAAAAATTTGAATCACCTCAATTGGACATCTGTAGCTCAAGATATTCTGAAATACCAAGAGCTATGCAAACTGAAATGCAAGCTGCATATGCTGACTTCGACTGAAGATTTGTATACCCAAATGAACTTGGATTTTGAGAACAAAGCTCAATCTGGAAAGCTTAAGATGTCTACTTTAAAATTTAAGAGGCTCATTTTCTCATTTAAGAGCTCTAAATATGTCAAAAGTCTTCTTCAATCTTAGAGGTTCAATCAGCTCGAAAAGTCACTATTCATCCAAAAGTGTATATGCTTGGTATATGTTTGGTATATAATTTCCTACACACTTAATTGAAATTATTAGTATAAAAATTGTTTGTCAAAGTCCAAAATTAAGAGTTTGATCACACAAATGGTCAACAGTTTCTGATCTCACTCCCAACTATCATGCAACTTCCCTACGTGAACACAGGAATTGAAGTGGTTGGGTCTGGCTTTAAAAGCTATAGCTACCTGGAAAGGAAGAAAAGGAAAAAAGGCAGAGAGAGTCTGTGAAAAAAATGGCTACGAGAAAACCCTAGAAAAGAAGAGCTGTGAAAAAACCAGAGAGAAAAAAGCCTAATTAGCTATTATAGAAAAAAAGACCTTTTGAAAATTATGTTCTTTACTTTAAAGTCCAGAGAATCAAGAAAAATTACAAAGTCAATCTCAAAATGGTGGCAATCCTAATCTGAGGGGCTATCAAATTACACTGCACAACATTCTTTCTTTTTCTCTATTTTTTCATTTATTTCTAATTTGATTTCTTTATTTTTAATTATTGATTGAATACTTATTGATTAAATTTTTTTTGTCTTGTTTTGTTTTTGATCCTTACTCCATGGTACTCTGGAGGTGAGATTGGAGATATGTGATTTTGGGTAGTGACCATTGGAAGAATCCATGGAATGCCATAGATTAAGATATGTAAAACCCTGTAGGATTTAGGATATATGATTGCTGTGCTCTTTTAATTTGATTTTACTTTGGGTTATAATTAATTTGATTTTAATTTTTGTACAGTAGTGTGTAATAACCCCAATAGTGGAATTTAGTGGAATTTTATATTCTCTGCACTAAAATTGATTAGTAATTTAGGTTCAATTAGATAAAATTCAATTAAAATTAAAGATAGTAGAAGATTAATTTAAGGTTGCATGTAAATTGATTTAGGTTTTTTTTAGAATATCACATAAATGCTGTGTTTGATATGACTTTGTTATGATTTTTGTTAGGGTTTTATTTTTGGATCTTTTAGTACTTTAGGCCCCAAGCTCACATTATGTCTAAAACTAAACAAACAAAAAAAAAGGCTTAAAATGGTTTAAGTTAATTAATTAAAATCAATTTAGGCCTATTAGATTAATTTAGACTTAGGCCTTTTAGGTTAACTAAATTAATTTAGACTTTAGCCCAGCCCATTAATTCCATTTCTTTTAAAACAAATAGACTTAGGCCCATTTTTCATTTAAATTAAAATCATATTAGAATTAGGCCTACTAATTAATTCTTTTCTTTAAAATTTGTAAACTATAGGCCTATTTCTTTAGTTAAATTAAAAAAAAATAGACTTAATTTTACTAAAATTAATTAAAAATGTAGGTCTTTATTTAGTCCAATTCACTTGTAAATAAAAATATATAAAATTAGCTAACTTTAATAAAATTAACCTAGTTTAGACTTAGGGACGCTGCCTTTTGTATGCATTTTTTTCATGTAATTTTATAACCTGTTGCCTTTTGGGTTAGATGGATATTTAATTAGGGTTTAAATAAAATTGCATATAATTAGAGAATAAAATAGTAATTCATAAAATAAATCTAAATGAACACAAAACTAAAAGAAGTTAGTATTCCGTTCCTAAAATCTCCTGGTTATGGTGCTAGCTTTCTTTTAGAGAATCGAGCACTAATTTTTGATCTGTCCTAGTTATTACCCTTGGTGGTGACTCCCCATCTCCATGCCATGTCTTTGTGATAATGGTTATTGTGTTCTCTAGGTCCCTGAGCCCAAACAGCGTTGCGGTTGCTAAAATCTTGAACGCATGCTAAACCCCGTCATCTATAGTGGCGACTCCACTGGGTATAAAAGATACTAATTCTACTTGTGTTCTTTAGAGTTATTTTATTAATTATTATTTTATTCTTGCATTCATTCTGCATGTCCCTATTAAATGGATGGTGTTGGTTTATGATTCCATGATTCCACTAGCTTCATGGAGTTGTAAATTGGCTAACCATTACTTTTAATCTTAACTCCTTTCAAGAGAAATTACCGGGTTCATCTGACTAGAGTCTGTAACCTAAGTCCTAAAGGGGGTAGTCTTCTCTCGAGTTTGCAAAGGATACTGGACCCCTCTGACCTTGGTCTATAACTCAAGTCTTAAAGGAGAACATCTTGCTAAGGGAACCTTGACTTTTTACTGGACCCTAACCACATATAATGACTTAGTTACTTCCCCTAGGATCTACCAAAAATTGCTTGTATGATTTTTACCATGAGGCATTTTTATCTATAAAAGCCCAGGCCCATACTTTTGAAGCCCCTTGGGGTAATAAAGATTGGGCTTGACCTTTATACTTAGCAATGTTATTTATATGCTTATTACTATGAGGTATTTTTATCTATAAAAGCCCAGGCCCATACTTTTGAAGCCCCTTGGGGTAATGATGATTGGGTTAAACCTTTACACTTAGAAATGTTGTTTCTATGCTTTATTGCTTTAAGAGAGATTTAGCATGCACGTCAGTCCTTGATATCCCCCCGTTGATATTAAGATCAAGATAAGAAATCCTAGGATAAAAGACTCACCATTAAACATATGCGTGGGAAGAATAAGGTTAGAAGGATGTATATTGTACACTTGATTGATACTTGTTACTTATTGCATAGCATAAGTATCATGCACATATGCATCTTATTCATCATACTAACATCCTGTTTTGCAGCCATCATAGATACATCAGGGTCTTCTCATATTTGGGGACGACGAGGTGGTAGACTAAAAAGAACAAGTTAGAGTGCTAAAGGCCAAGCAAAGGAAATCTTCAACAGATTGGATAGACTGGAAAGAAGCCCTATCAACCCATTTTATTTGGAAGTTGAACCAACTTCACCTGAATGGAACAAAAATAAGGGAATTAGACCTTAGAAGACATAAAGGGGGCTCTGATGGATGACATAAAGGCTATGATGCAATATGAGTTGAGACAAGAACTATCTGGACTAATGCAGCTTGCTGCTTTTATACCACCACTTGTTGCTATTGTTGTCCCACTTGCTATAGATGCTCCACCTATTGCCAATAATGCTAGGGGGCAACCTATTGCTAGAAACCCTCCTACTATTGATGTGAAGCCAGAGGATGTCAAGAACTATATGGTAGAGAAGGCGAAGAAAAAATCCCTTGAACTGGTATAGGGCCATGAGTCCAAGCAAATGCGAGCACTGACCCAGAAGATGTCCAAGATGGAAGAGCTGATAAAAGGACAAGGCATGGGGTATTCATTTGAATTTTGATGATATTCTATTAACAAAGGGTAATAAGCTACTTGAGAAGTTCAAAATGCCTCAGCTGTAGAAGTTTGATGGAACTGAAAATCCTAAGATTCATCTCAGTTAGTACATAATAACTATGACCTCTACTACAGCCCCATTAGAAGTGATCACTAGGTTATTTTTATTGTCTTTAGAGGGAATGGTTGTAAACTGGTCTTATAGGTTGGAAAAATCTGTGAGAGTTGACTGAAAATAACTATGTACTACCTTTTTAAAACAATATGATTATAACACCCAGTTGGAAGCGTCCATCAAAGATCTAGAACTAAAAAAGCAGAAACACATTGAATCCTTCTCTGATGTCCTTACCAGATTCATGAATAAAGCAGGGCTAATGAAGAATAAGCTGGTCAAGAAGGATCAGGTTAAGATGATAGTTTAGAATGTGTCACCTAATTTGGTCGAGAGGTTGCAAATGATGAACCCCAGAACTTTTATAAACCTTTATGATGATGGTCTATAAGTAGAAGAGATTGAGAATGGAAAAAAAAAGAAGCTCTAGAGGCATTGGAACCTAAAACTACCCAACCGGGGGCACACAATAGGGAAGCACTAGTCGAACTGTGGAGGTGTGCGCAACTCAGTAACCTCGGAGATTCTCCAACTTTAACCAACCACTCTCCAAAGTCCTAGAATGATTGATCCAAAGAGGCTTACTCTGACCCTTAATCTTCTCTAAACCACCTAACCCAAATGTTTTAGGCTATGACCCCAATAGATGCTGCAAGTTTCAATAAGTAGCTGGCAACTCCACAGACACCTGTATTCGCCTCAAACATATCCAAAACCTAATAAACTCTAAAAAAATTACAGACCCTAAAAAATCCAAGTCCAACCTAAACACTAGAAATAATCATTTCCCTAACTATTGAAATGTCCCACCACTAGCCATTATGATGATTAAATCAGGAGTGAGTGAAGAAGTGCTAAACTCCTTTAAAAACCTAAACCCTACAACTAATGGAGAATCTCCTGATGCCTCTAGGGGAGTTGAGGATTTGCTAGGGCAACCCTCAGGGAAATTTGATTATAAGGTGTTATATTCCAAGCTACCATTTGCTGATATTCCCTTGGAATCAATTATGCCCTCAGGATGGGGTGATGGGTTTAATGACGAGAAAGAATCCAAAACCCCAGAATAATAAAAAATTGAGGATTTATTAGGGCAGCCCTTAGGTAAATTTGATTATAGGGTGTTTTATTCAAAGATTAATTCCAGTGATATACCTCTTAAGGGGATTGTACCCTTAAGATGGGATGATGAATTTGGTGATGGGCCAATAAAATAAGAGAATAAGGAGTCTCTCATTCCCGAACAGGGGATTGAGGAATTACTAAAAGCACATATAGGAAAGCTTAGCATGAAGGGAAAGGAAATGTGCACAGTAGAAGTATCGAAGGACAAAAAGAAGGACGAAATCATTGGAGTTGTAGACATCTGGTATGACTCTGATGATAAGAGTCCTACTAGTTTGGATGTGTGGAGTGATGACCCCAAAGTGAATCATGTCATTAGAAGTGGGAGGAATTACAAGGCAACAGAAAATTTGATTGAGAGAGTTGTAGAAAGAGAAGAGACGGATAAGGCAAAACAGAATAAATGGAAAAGGAAGACCTGATTCTGAAATAATTAAAGAAGGCTAAGGCAAATGTCAGTATCTAGGAAGTACTGATGCACTCAGGCAACCACAAAAGAGCTCTAGTGAAAGCTCTGTCAAATATGAACATTGAAACAATAGCAACACCCGAGGCTATGGTAGCAAAGGATATAGAAAAGAAACACGGACTAATAACCTTCTTAGATGATGACCTGCCTTTGGAAGGAAGAAATCATAACAAGGCACTGTTTATCCCAACTAAAGTAAAAGGGCAAAGAACCAACTTTGCAATGGTTGATGATGGTTCTGTCACTAATGTATGCCCATTAAAGATCTTGCCTAACTTAGGTTTGAAAGTTGAAGACTTGATAGATTTAAACCTCATGATCAGAGCCTATAATGACAGCTCTAGGAATGTGGTAGGAACATTCCAAGCTTTGGTTAAAATAGGACCAGTGGAATCAACAATTGAGTTCACCGTGCTGGATATACCAGTTACTTATGCCTTATTGTTGGGAAGGCCATGGTTCTATGCTCTAGGAAGGGTACCCTCAACTGAACAATAGAAGATAAAATTCCCCCATGAAGGAGATGTAGTGACAATCAAAACAGGAACTAATGTAGTTATGGCTGTCATATTGGAAAAATAGAAAAAAGTGTGTGTTTCTCCCAATTTTCAAATTTCTGGGAAATTTTGATGGGACTAAGATGGACCTAAGGGTTGCAAAAACGATGGAGAGCATGAATTACCAACCTAGACAGGGGCTAGGCAAGAATGAGCAAGGAAGTCCTAAGCTACTAGAATTTAAAAGTCAAAATGACATTAAAGAATTAGGGTGTGCTGAGATAGGATCTGCTAGTAGAAGGGCAAGAAAAAAGGAAAATGCCAAGAGAAATAAGCGCCTGCGAGAGTTGAACTGTTAAGTGAGAATTTCATCAAGCTAGGAGAGGGAAAATACTATCTGGGTGCTAAATAGTCCATTAATGTCATTGGCAAAAATGTTCCTGGGTTTAAGATTTTCAAGGACCAGATTGTAGAAAACTTAGTTAAGAGAAAAAAAAAGAAGTGATAAAGCAAGTAGCTGGAAGAATTGGGTATGCTATTGTTGAAGAGCTGCTGTGTCTGACACCTGAAGAGGAGCCACCTCAGGATTTAGCTACTATTATTAGTGATAGCTTTACTAATGTCTTGTATGAAACTAATGTAATAATGTCCAGTCTCTATGAGGACAAAAGTTGTGTTTTTTCTTTGGTCAATGATATAAACATTGGTTTCGCTTACTTATGTGATGTGCATCCTGATAGTTCTGTGCATTATAATTTTGATCATTCATGCATGTTTGACATTAATTCAATTTAATATAGGCACGAATGATAATCTAAAGAATATTTTTTTATCACATGATGTAACTCTTGAAGAGAGGGAAAATTTTGAGAGAATATTAATAAAAAGAAATATAGTATTTGCTTGGACCTATGAAGACATGCCAGGTTTAAACAAAGACATTGCAGAGCATCACATTCTGAATCATCTAAAAATAAAACTAGTTAAACAAAAATTGCGCAGGCTGAGACCAGAATGGACTAAAATAATAAAAGAAGAAATTGCTAAACAAATTTAAACTAACTTTTTAGAGGTAGTAGATTATCCCCAATGGCTAGCAAACATAGTTCCGGTACCCAAGAAAGATGGTAAGGTGTGAATGTATATTGATTTTAGGGATTTAAATAAAGCATGTCCGAAGGATGACTTCCCTTTACCTTATATTAATGTGATAATGGATAGTACAACGTTAAGTGCAATATACTCCTTCATGGATCGGTTCTCTGGGTATAATCAGATAATGATAGTAGTTATGGATAAGATCAAGACAACTTTCATCACAGAATAAAGGACATTTTGCTACAAGGTTATGCCTTTCGGGTTGAAGAATGTAAGTGCCACATATCAAAGGGCAGCCACTGCTTTTTTTCATAATATGATGCATAAGGAAGTGGAGGTATATGTAGACGATATGATGGTTAAGTCAGAAACAAGAGAGGGGCATTTTGAAGCATTGGAAAAATTCTTGGCATGCATTGAGAGGTATAATTTAAGACTCAACCCAAAGAAATGTGTTTTTAGAGTTACTTCAGGGAGGTTTTTGGGGCATATAGTCAGTAGCAAAGGAATCAAAGTGGATCTAGATAAAGTGAAAGCCATTCAAGAAATGCTAGAACTAAGGACAGAGAAAGATGTGAGAGGGTTCATAGGCAGGTTACAGTATATTAGTAGGTTCATTGCAAGGCTTACTAATATTTGTGACCCAATCTTTAAGCTTCTAAGAAAATATCAACTTGTATAGTGGAATGATGACTGTCAAAGGGCCTTTAATAAGATAAAGGAGTATCTCACTCATCCACCTGTACTTAAACCACCGAGGCTAGGTAAACCCTTGATCCTATATCTAGCTCTAGAAGAAAAGGCAATAGGGGTAATATTAGCATAATAAAGGTTGGATGGGATAGAGCATATTGTGTATTACCTCAATAAAAATTTCTTGCCATATGAAGAAAAGTATGATTTGGTGGAAAAGACATGATATGGGCAATAAGGAAATTAAGGCATTACTTTTAGTCTTATAGGGTTCAGGCTACTTCAAAAATAGACCCCTTAATATACTTACTACAGGCACCTATTTTGACCGGAAGGATGTCTCGATGGATGATTGTCCTGACTAAATTTGATAAAGAGTACATTACCATGAAGGTCATTAAGGGAAGGGCAATAGTGAAATTCCTAGCTCAAAATGTAGTAGAGGGTGATGAACAGTGGAGCCTAGAATTCCCAGATGAGAATCTAGCAGTTATAAAGCATCGGGAATGGAAGCTTTATTTTGATGGTGCAGTAAATAACAAAGGAGCCAGGTTAGGAGTGATCCTCGTGATGCCAAAGGGAGAAACTATACCAATGACCAAGAAGCTGGATTTTAAAGTAACCAATAATATGGCTGAGTATGAAGCATGCATTCATGGAGTAGAAGCGGCGATGGGAGGTGGAGCAAAGGATTTGTTAGTATATAGGGATTCTGTGTTGGTTATCAGTCAGGTTAATGAGGAATAGGAAGTGAAAGAGGAAAAGCTAAAACTCTACCTCTGCTATTTGAAAGCATTAATAAAGAATTTCTCTAAGTGTCTTTTTATCCATCTATCAAGAGATGATAATCAGATGGCAAATGCACTGGCAGCACTCTCTTCAATGTGGGATAGTGTGACTGGGTTGACTATGAGGTCGTTAATGATCATGAAATCAAATGCTCCGTGTTATAGGGGTGAGCAAATTATGGGAATTCAAATAAGGCCTCAAGAGAAGCCATGTTTTATAATGTTCAAAGGTTCATTAAGGAAGGAAAATATCCATATGAGACCACTTCAAAAAAAAGATATGCCCTACATGTTCTTGCACGTAATTTGGAAAGTTGCAATAGGGTGTTGTATAGGAGAATGCCGAATGGAATACAACTCAAATGTCTTAAGAAAGATGAAGCAGAAGAGGTGATGAGGGAAATTCATGTGGGAGTTTACGGTTCTCATATGAATGGAATAATCCTAGCAAAGAAGATAATCAGACAAGGGTACTACAGGATGAGCATGGAAAAGGATTGTAATAGAACTGTGAGATAATGCCATCAATGTCAGATCTATGGGAACCTCAACCACCTTCCTCAAATGGTGTTGAATAGTTTATCATCTCCTTGGCCTTTTGCTATATGGGGGATTGATATCATAGGAGAAATAAGGCCAATGACATCAAATGAGCATAAGTATATAGTTGTGGTAATTGATTACTTCTCTAGATGGGTAGAGGCTGAGTTTTTTAATACTCTAAGGGTGAAGCAGATGGCCTGGTTCATTGAGAAGAATCTTATTTGCAAATATAGGGTTCCATATCATGTAGTAATAGACAATGAGGTTTAGTTTCAAGCATAAATGATAGAGTTATTACAAAAGTATGGGATCGAGCATCATAAGTCTTCACCATATTGACCTCAAGCTAATGGAGCAGTGGAAGCAGTAAATAAAAATATCAAGAAAATCCTCTCTAAGATGGTCAAAACTTACAAGGATTGGTCTGAGTTTCTTCCCTTTGCCTTGTGGTGATACAGAACTATAACCAGAACTGCCATAGGCCAAACTCCATTTTCCTTGGTGTACGGTTGTGAAGCAGATTTACCCATAAAAACTGAGATAAAGTCTCTAAGAGTAATTATGGAGGCCAAAATGCTTGAGATTGAATGGGCACAAAAAAGATATTATCATCTGGTGTCTCTGGACGAAAAGAGGATGAATGATTTGTTTCATACCCAGATATACCAGAAGAGGATAATAAGGGCATTTAACAAGAAGGTAAAGCCAGGGAAGATAAAAGCTGGGGATATGGTACTAAAATAATCCAGAGTAGTGGTGTTTGATCCAAAAGGAAAGTTCAGACCAAACTAGGAAGGACCATACTTAGTCAAGTTAGTTCTACCAAAAGGAGTCGCGAATATATCTTATCTTAAAGGGAATGAGTTCATAGAGCTTGTTAACCTGGATCGCCTCAAGAAATACTATCTATAAAAATAAATAAAGTAGTGTAAAGAAAATAAAAGTCCATTGACTAGAAAACCTAAAAAGGCTAGTCAGGCAAAAATTAGGACATTCCTGTTGTTCAGAAAACTCGTAAAGGGCTGGCAGGTAAAAATTAGGGAATAAATAAAAGAAAAAGTTTCATTGATTAGAAAACCTATAAAGTGTTGGTCAGGCAAAAATTAGGGAAATAAAATGTGAGCAAAAAATATTCAGTTAGAAAATTCGAAAGGACTAGTTGATAATAGAAGTTATGTCAAGTGATGTAGCAAATGTACTCATTTTTTCCTTAATTAATGAATCTTATTGAAATTGAAATTTTTCTATAACATTGCATGTTTTATCTTATTTATAATACAAAAGCACTATAAAGGAGAATAAAACATAAAAGATTAAGACTAGCTCTATGAGACCATGTTGTTCTAGTAGCGTCTATGTTTTCTTATTTTAGACTCATCATGTAAAACTTGGGTCCTCTTGTATCTGGAAAATCCGGATGGCTCTGTAGCTTGTATCATAACCCAAGTCTTCTAGTTATCATCAATAGCTTTATCAGCATTCAAGGATATGTTGCGCTCAAGAGTCCTGCAAGGCCATAAGTCCCTGACCTTATCCAGAAAGTCCTTTCTGAGAGGGAAGCCTTCAAAATCAGTTAGTATGGTAACAATGAATTGCGGGTGACCATACTAGTGACAGAGTCGTAAAGGGGAAATAAAGGTCAAAAAATGCAAGCCCACAATGGGAATGCAGTGACCATATAAATAAAGAGTCATAAACTTCAGTCTCAACCAAGGGCAAACCTATGTAATCTTAATATCAGTGATGCCCCTCATCCAATCAATCCAATGGTCTATAATGTACTTGTCCTTCATCTTCAAGGGTTGAGACTGCAATTGATGAGGTTGATAAGATAAAGGAATGGCAGGAGCAACAAGCAAGCTCAATTTCTCTTGTAACCAATTATGAAAAAAGAAATAAATGAGAAGCCCATTAAGTTAAAAACCCAAAAAGGGCGACTTAAGCAAAAGTTAGGGCAAACCTACTAAGTTGAAAACCTGAAAAGGCAGCTTAGGCAAAAGTTAGGGTAAAAAAAACAAACCTGAAGAAGAGGTAAACTGCCTGAAAGATGACGGTGGATCTTGAAGTTATCTAACCTAATAACGGTCTCAGCAAGAATAATAAGCATCAGGTTAGTCCCACCCATTAATTGTTCTAAGATACCCACAATCCTAGTATTAGCATCTCCATGGGCAGAGACCAATAAGAACTGAGCAAAAAGGCAAAAGGCAACGTTTTCGATCCATACAGCATTATTCCTATCCTTGGTCTCACATACAGTGATTAAAGAAGGCAAATTGATAGTTTCAGAGTTATGTGCAAGAAGATGGACATCATCTAGGGGCATATCGAAGAAGGTAATGAGTTTGGTTAGGAATTGTATACCTAAATCGGGCAAGGCAATAATAGTAATAGAATCTGATGGATATCCCAAAATGACTACAAATTCTTCAATCAGGGGACATAGTTCTTGACCATTGATATGAAGACATGGTCTTTTAGACTCCAGAAAGTTACAACAGCATACAGTAAGTTGTCATTTATCTTCAGATGTTGAAGAGATTGTAAGGGCTTGACATGGAAAGGTTGAAGCTTGTTCCAATCGTCAACATTAAGACTCTTAAGAAATTTCTTCATCAGGTGGAAGGAAGCTTGAGTCATGATGAAAAGAGGAAAGAAAGGAATGATAAGGCAAGTTTTCCTTTTAAGATCTTATATAAGGGTGGAGATTGAAGTTGAATAGGATTCAGATTGCCTTTTCCTAATAATTAGATAAGGATGGGAGATAAGAGACAAGATCTATCAAAGATTGGATAGTGGATAATAAGAGATAAATAAATAAATATATATATCTAAAGTTTAGATGATGATTAAGAGAAAACTATATGTTTATCCTAAAAAAAAAATTTAATTCACGTAGGATTATTTATTCATCTAAGTCTAATTTCAAGAAAGGGAAGTTTGAAATAGAGTAGTACAAAAGATAGCTTGTCCTAACTACAAAACAAAAAATAGCCTAGAATCAGTCATCCTGAGCTCTAGAATCAGGCCACAGGTTCCATCCTCTACTAGGGTCATCACGATGATAGGTATCTGGAGGTCTAGCAGATGAAGTACTAACACTGTAGGGATTAAGGCCTGAGTCAGCAAGCCACCGGTGAAGCATCTTAATCTCTTGCTCCAGATCCCTAGAATAACTCTACACATATAGGAAACATCATATCATATGCATTCCATGCATACATTTGCATAATAAGTGTATATGCTTACCTGCTAACTATTTGTGACCTGTATGGTAAATAACCTTTGAGACGAGGCAAGTTCGTGCAAATACTCTGCTTATATTTGGAGAACCTATTTTGTAAAATTATACTAACATTAATACCAAGTGTACAAGTAATACAAGAAATAAGTCAGAAAAACTCACATGAGAAGTATCTGCTAGAGAAAAGTTAGGGAGCTGAACATCACCGAAATGTATCTGTTGCTTAACCGGAGCCTGAGCAGTAGGAGCCTAATAAAGCATGGACCTGTCAAGAAAAAGAACATTGCCAAAAATAGCACCGTCAAAAGCTCCCTCATGGATGGTCCTAATATACTGAGTGTGCTGAGCATAGCTAGGACTGGGCTCGGGGACCTCAAGTGCAATATCAGTCTCAAGGGCAGCCTCACTCTCTTACACAGTCTTAAACCCCTGATTAGTCCCAGCCGCCTCCTCCATCACTCCATCAACAAGGGAGTGAACCTCCTCAATTTATAAAAGCAAACTATGATAAAAGAATAAGTGATTTGAAAAACTCTAGAAGAGAAATGATTAGAGGTTACCTTAGTTTGATCAATAGGCACCTACTCCAAGAGGTTCTCATGGATGAACTATTGATAAGGGCGAGATCGCTCAAGAAAAATAGTGGTATCATATCCCTGTAACGCCTCTCTCAATTCTTAACCTATCAGATGAGAACTGTAAAGCATTGAGTGGGGAAAAATAATAGGAATACGGTGTCGAGAAGGTCCAAAATGCCATCGATATACCCACTCTCCCAAATACCACATTTGATAGCCATAGCTAGGGAGCAAAACCCTCATCTCCTCAAGTTATACTGCAGCATCCATGAAATCATATCGCTAAACGTCATCAACTCCCTCCAGCCAATCAAAATAGATCTCAAAATCAAGATTAATTAAGTTTAACTTGTATTAAGCCATGAAGTACTAATGATTTTATTTTCTTACCAAGTCCCACTCGACGGTGTTCAATTGATCACGATAGGTTTGCAGAGTATTCCTAACACTCACTAGATGGGAAAAGCCTCATCTCTACATCTAAGGGAGACTTCTATTAGAGCTGATAGCCTCAAAGCCATGAATCAGCCCAATCTTTATGCTCCAAATATAAAAGAGAGAATATGTCAACAAAAAGAAAGAAAAGGAAAAGAGAAGAAGAGAAATGAAAAAGGGATAGACTCACATGCAGGACATGTTAGAAGTCACACATGATGACAGCGCCTCTATAGATAGTGTCCAATCTATAATACAAATATGCCAACGCTGTAGATCCCTAGTTGAGGGTGATAACTTGATCTAAGCCTTGAATAGGGCCTAGAAGGGCAATGCTAACCTCATGACTAGTCTCACAGAAGAGGGTCATGCCAAGCAAGATCAGAAGGAAGCACCTCGCCTTATGAGCAATCTAGCAAGGTGTGGTAGGAAGATGTTTGAATCACTCGACCAATGATGAAAGAATAATGTTCTTCTGGTTCTTCCATGTTGGGACAAATCCAATTAAGTGCCGCACATACTGACTCCGCGCATGCTCAGGAAAACTGTAGTAACTGATGTTGAAGGAAATGGGAGTCCTTCCAAAGGTGATCTCAGTGATCATAGAAAAACTCATAAGTGAAATAGTAAACTCACCTACACGAGTATGGAATGTATGGGTGATGTCCATCCATTGCTCAATCAGTGCGGATAAAGAATGGAAATTAGACCTTCCTCGAGTAATCGAATGCCCAGAGACAAATTGTCTGAACTCGGAGGCCCAAACCAACTTTGCAACATCTCTTAGTAGCTTGTGGAATAATTAACGAGCTATGAAAAAATAACCCATGAATTTCATCGACTACTGGGAGTATTTTGAGAACAAATGAATATAATTTTTTTTTTTATAAATCGGCAAAATGGAATGCTGATCGACGTTCCACAATGTTGATTGGCATTGTGTAATGTCGATCGACATTGTATAATGTCGATTGGCATTATACAATGCCAATTGATTTCTAGACTTTTGACTCCCATTTTTAAACTTTCAATCGACCATTCAACTGAAATCCTGTGTTCCCAGGTTAAATTTAAAATTTTCATACATTTTTGAGTGATTTTTAATCCAATTTCAACAATATACACATTTATTTACATTCTGAAAATTAATTCTGATTACTAATTGTATGAATAAATTTTTGCAGGAATAAATATAAGTGAATAAATGTTACCTCATTGCCCATGTCTGTGCACCTATGAAGGTGAAAGCAAGTCAAAGGAAGCACAGTAGAACCTTCTTGGAGTCTAAGGTTGTCTAGGGGAAAATGAAGAGGCACAATGGTCAGATCAGCTGAAATCTCTACTCCTCTGTGTAGCTTGTGTTGTAGGTCAGCCATAGGATCTAACAGATTGTGAATTGGACTTCGGATGAGCAAGAAATTAAAAGAAGAAAATCAAAGAAAAAATAAGAAGAAAGAAATGGAGAGGGAAATGAAAGAATATAATCGAAAATAAGGAGGGAAGCTTATTATAAATGAAAATATCCATTTTTGTCCCTTGACTATGCATGCATTCAAAATCAAGTTTTTTCTTTACAATTTGATCCGTAAGTGCATTTTAATTAGGATTTAATTCCTAAGTAATTCATTCAAATCACGTCATCAATCAATTAATTGTGTCTATATTTATTTTGAATTATCTGTCAAGTACATAATACAGAATATTATAAAACTCAACTTTGCATTTCTATATGCATCATTTTAATCAAATGTTAAAATTAATTTCATGTTACATGGTAGCTGAAGCACAAATTTTTAAAATTATCATGTTATGTGTTGCACAATAGTCATGACATGAATTTCAAATTCCACATGTTATATGCTTCACTAGCGGTTATAACATGACCTTTTCATAATTTTTACTACCAAACACTAAATGGTAGTTATGGTGATGTCACTAAACATCCCACAGGGAATATAGCGGATCTTATTTTGCTAGATGTTTCACAGGAACTACAACACCATTTTTAAAGCTCGCTAGACATCCCACAGGGAATATAGCGAGGGTCATCACATTCATTTCATTGAATATTCCATAGGGAATATAACAAAATTCATTATCACTAGACGTCCCAAAGGGAATATAGTGCAGTTTACTAGACATTACACAATAGTTATAGTATCATTGCTAGACATTCCTTAGGAACTATAGTACATTTTTCAAATCACGAATCACTAAATGTCCCGTAAGGAATATAGCAAAATTTTAAATCACCAAATTGCTAGATGTTCCACAGGAACTATAACACTTCTTTTAAATCAAGGCTTGCTAGATGTCTTACAAGGAATATAGTGAGAATCATTATATTTATTTCGTTAAATGTCTCACAGAGAATATAACGAAACCCATTGTCACTAGACGTCCCAAAGGGAATATAGTGCAGTCCATTAGACACTACACAATAGTTTTGGTATTATTACTAGATGTTCCACAGGAACTATAACATGTTTTCAAATGATAAGTCACTAGATGTCCTAAGGGGAATACAGCAAACCGCATAAGTTTCACTAGACGTTCCATAGGAAATATAGTGAAACATATTAAACATAGCATCTTGCCTAAAATTTCTCAGCAATTTAAGCATCATAAGGTCAATTAGGATACAATTAAATACCTTAATTCTTTATTTCATTACTTTGCTGTAATTTATTGAGCAAACAACGACAAAAGGGGGCAACTTTAAGCACCAAATTTTGGGATGCAATTGTGTATGTGTGCGATGAAAGCCCCGATGATGAAAATCTAATTGAGAATTGATTTCTGGTGTCGAGTTTCGCGATTTAAAGGACTAAATTGCAACGTTTTGCAAATTGAATTGCAAAATTAGTTTTTTAGGGATTTGATTGTAGAAATTAGAAACTTCTGAGGACCTTTTTTTTGTAATTTAAAATAAATAAATAAATTTTGGTCAGTCGACATTTAATGCTGACCGATATTATGTAATGCTGATCAATATTAGGCAATGCTAATGGGCATTATGGGTTAAAATCGGCATTATGTAATGCCGATTTTCGCTAAAAAGTGATTTTTACATATTTTTTTTACTCGGATTTTGTCATTTTTCATTTTTTTATTGGTCCAGGAGTCTTTAATTTTTCAAAATCCTATTGCTTATCATCTTGTTATCCTAATTTTGAAAATTCAAAAAAAAAAAAAATGCAGACTAGACTAGTCTATGATCTCGCTCCCAACTATCACGCAACTTTACTGTGTGATCACAGGAATTAAAGTGGTTGGATTTGGCTTTAAAAGTCAGGAGGGAGGCTGTGAAGCTGACTAGCTAGCTGGAGAGAGAGAAAAGGAAAAAAGGCAGAGATAGTCTGTGGAAAAAATAACTGTAAGAAAACCCTAGAGAAGAAGAGTTGTGAAAAAAACTAGAGAAAAAAAAAAGCCTAATTAGCTACTGCGAAAAAAAGACCTTTTGAAAAAGTACGTTCTTTGATCTAAAGTCCAGAAAATGAAGAAAAATTACAGAGTCAATCTCAAAATGGTGACAATTTTATTCTGAGGGGCCATCAAATTACGCTGCACTGCATTCTTTCTTTCTCTCTATTTTTTTTATTTATTTTTAATTTGATTTATTTATTTTTAATTATTGATTGAATACTTATTGATTAACTTTTTTTGGTTTTGTTTTGTTTTTTATCCTTGCTCTATGGTACTTTGAAGGTGAGGTTGGAGATATGTGATTTTGGGTAGTGACCATTGGAAGAATCTATGGAATGCCATGGATTAATATCTGTAAAACCCCTATAGGATTTAGGATTTATGATTTATGCATTCTTTTAATTTGATTTTGCTTTGGGTTATAATTAATTTGATTTTAATTTCTGTACAATAGTGTGTAATAGCCCCAATAGTGAAAAATAGTGGAATTTTATATTCTCTACACTAAAATTGATTAGTAATTTAAGTTCAAATAGGTAAAATTTAATTAAAATTAAAGATGGCAGTAGATTAATTTAGGGTTGCACGTAAATTGATATAGGTTTTTTTTAGAATATCACATAAATCCTGTGTTTGATATGATTTTGTTATGATTTTTGTTTGGGTTTTGTTTTTGGATCTTTTAGTACTTTAGACCCCAAGACCACGTTAGGTCCAAACCCATTAAACAAAAAAAAAGGCTTAAAAATGGTTTAGGTTAATTAATTAAAATCAATTTAGACCCATTAGATTAATTTAGACTTAGGCCTTTTAGGTTAACTAAATTAATTTAAACTTTAGCCCAGCCTATTAATTCCATTTGTTTAAAACAAATAGACTTAGGCCCATTTTTCATTTAAATTAAAATCATGTTAGAATTAGACCCACTAATTAATTCCTTTCTTTAAAATTTGTAGATTATAGGCCTATTTCTTTAGTTAAATTAAAATAAATAGACTTAAGTTTACTAAAATTAATTAAAAATGTAGGTCTTTCTTTAGTTTAATTCACTTGTAAATAAAAATATGTAGAATTAGTTAACTTTAATAAAATTAACCTAGTTTAGATTTAGGGACTCTGCCTTTCGTATACATTTTTTTCATGTAATTTTATGACCTGTTGCCATTTGGGTTAGATGGATGTTTAATTTGGGTTTAAATAAAATTGTATGTAATTAGAGAATAAAATAGTAATTCATAAAATAAGTCTAAACGAACACAAGACCAAAAGAAGTTAGTATTCCGTTCTTAGAATCTCCTAATTGTGGTGCTAGCTTTCTTTTATAGAATTGAGTACCACCTTTCGATATGTTCCAGTTATTACCCTGGGTGGTGACTCCTCATCTCTACGCCATGTCTTTGTGACAATTGTTAGTGTGGTCTCTAAGGCCCTGAGCCTAAACAGTGTCGCAGTTGCTAAAATCTTGGATACACACTAAACCCTATCGTTTACAATTACCATATGAATTTCTTTGACGCTTGAAATGGATTTTGAAAATATCTAATTATGATTAATTTTTTTCTTCTTGACCTTGTTGTGAAATATTGCAAGTTCTTCCACAAAAGCTTTGTGACTCTTTTGTGTTGGAAAATCATATTTCAAATTATCCATCATATTATCTAAATCAACAATATTTAGTTGTGATTCACCAAAATACTGTGATCTTGATGATCTTCCACTTCCACCTTCACTTGCCATTTTTAATAAAAAAAAAGTTGAAAAGTGAATAAAAAAAATTAAGATTGAACTTAATAAAAAAATAATTAAGAGAATAAGAGAAAAACATAATAATTGAATAAATAATATATTATATTATAATGGAATATATAATATATATTAAATATTTAAATGAGTATTTTAAGAAAATATAAAGAGAATATTGAGAGAGTATTAAGAGAATATTAAGAGAATTAGAGAATTGAGAGAAACTTTTTTATGAGGAAAAATGACTCCCCCTCAACTCTATTTATACTCACCAAAAATAATTTTTTAAACTTCCTAAAATATCCTCTAATATAGTTTTTTTTTGCTGTTATTTTAGTTAAAAATGTCTGATACCCCATATATGTATTCTTATCTAACTAAGGTTTTTATTTTCTTATACAGGGTTGTAAAAGAAGGACACTTAAAAAAAAAAGGAGAAGATTCCCTATTAATGAGACTCCCAGATAGGAAGGAACACTTTCTTAGTAGGACTTTCATCAAAGAGGAATCATATTCCTCTTAAGTTTGAGCATCACTGTCCCTATGAATAGGACTTTATAGTCCTCATTCTCATTCATTCTATTCTTCCACACTCTTTGCTCTCTTTATCTCTCTAAAAATCTCTCTATATATTTTCTCTCACTCGTGAGGTTACTAGCTCTAAAGTTCTAGAAACAAGTTATAAAGTAGAGTCGTCTCTGGGGACTCTCGAGTTAAAAGCCATTTAAGCATCTATCAACTGAGACCTTGGCATCATGACTTCCAGTCCACGACTAGTCTTAACTCCTGACACACACATCAATCCATCTACTCCCTTTCCTCCAATCAACTTGTCAACACCTATTCAGACGATAATTCCGTTGGCCCCCATTCAACATGTTGGACCCTCATCTCAGGCTCCGACTAGTACATACATTCCACCGGGTAATACTCAAGGGTGACTAGCTCTTGGCACTGAACTCCCTTACTATGCTTATCTTCAACATCATAATAGACCTATACCTTTTTTGAGCCTATCAAAAACATTTTTCGTAAACACACTTAACCTAAACACAATAGCCCAAACACTCAACTTATCCCCAATGAGTAATTAATCCCAGAACAACTCATGCAAGAAATCATATAACACCACTAGCAGTAGCTCCAGAGATATTTGGAGGAAATAAAGAAGAACATAAAGCTCCTGAATGAGAATCTAACTCGATAATCCTGGCTTTAGACGATTCAAAGATAGCTCAAAAAGTTAAAGAAGTCATGCGTAAAGCTTATACCAGGCCAAGGAAAGAAGATGAATGCATTATGGAAGGAAAGACACCCTTGGTAAGAAGAATAATCCAGATAGAGATTCCAACCAAATCAGAATGTTGCAGTTAAATTAATTTGATGGAACTAAAGATCCAATCAACCATATATCCTCTTTCAGGATGAGGATGTCACTCCAGAATGTGAATAATGGAATCATGTGTAGAGTCTCTCTTAGTACACTCATAAAGAATGCTTAGAATAGTTCCATCGACTTCTTAAGAATTCCATCTCCTCCTTTGAAGAGTTAGCCGAGAAATTCCAGACTCAGTTCATCACCAACGTCCTTCTAACAAAAAATATCAATGATATCTGGATGTGCTGATAGGAGATCACTAAACCACTAAGAAGCTATTTAGATCGATTCAAAAAAATAGCCATACAAATAAAAAATTTGGTCAACGAGGTAGCCATAGAGGCCTTAAAGAATGAGACCCAGCTGGGGAAGCTCATAGATAAAATAATGACAAAGGAACCTAGCACCTTTACTGAGGTAATGGCTATGACAATAAAAATGATAAAGATGGGCAAAAATAGGAGGATGCGTTGGGATGATGAGAAAACATCGGTCAGGAAAGATAAAAGGTCAAGACCCAAAAGGCCAAGCTTCCAGCGATACAACTTAATAAACCTAGCCTAAGGATTTGAAAAGGAAGTTAAGAGGTATACGCCACTAAACACCTTTAGATCCAAAATCCTTATGTGGGTCAAACAAAATGGTATGGTCATAACCCCAAGAAAAAAATAAAGCCCAACCAGGAGAGCCATGCAAGATAGGAGGTACTACTACCAATACCATTGGGATTATGGGTATGAAACTAAGACATGCCAAGAATTAAAGAATGAAATAGAAAGATTACTAAAAAATAGTAAACTCAACAACTTCATGGACATAGCTAGAAGGAGTAGAGATTTGGATGGTCAAGACAGGGATAGGTCAAAATCAAGGAAAGCTCATAATGAACCAGCCAACATTATTAACATGATTGTTAGACGAGAAGTCAAGGAGAAGAGGCCTAAGAGATCCTGCAGAGAAGAAGGATTCGCCCATGAAAAAAAGTAGACTATCATGTTTGATCCATAAGCCGAGAAATATGTTCAGCACACTGGCAATAATGCACTCATAGTAAGTGCTTTCATCAATAATTTCTTAGTGAAAAAATTATTGATTGATGATGGGAGTGCTATTAACACACTCTCTTAGGCATACTGATTTGAAAGCTGTTCATAATCCCATTATAAGCTTTTAGGGAGGAACCACCCAACCAATGGGATTAATAGAGCTGAGTCTAGAATTCAGAGATCGAGATACTGGAGAAGTGAAAGTAGTTAAATCTCAATTCAATGTAGTGGATCTCCCACTCATGTACAACGACATCATAGGCTGGCCAATACTTTATGGGGTCAATGCAGTCATGAGTATCCGGCATTTGACTATGAAGATTCCTATTGAAGGTCGAGTCCTAGCAATTCACAGAGATTAGCACATGGTAGTCAATGCTACCAAATGGCAATCAAACCTCAGATGGAGGCATTCCTGTTGGAATCTTGGGAAATAGAGAAATAAGGAGCCAAACTTGAGTCGGTTGACCAAGTTCAAAACTTACAGATTGTCAAAAGAAAGACAATAAGGATCAGCAATGAGCTTGATAGCGAAGTTAAACATGGAATAAACAAGGTCCTTATTAAACACTTAGGCAGCTTTACTTCTCAAGCATCTGAGATTACTGGAGTAGATCCTTGGATTGCCTCACATAGTTTAAACATCAAACCATGAGTAAAGCTAGTCATTTAGAAAAAGAGGACCTTCATATATGAAAGACCGAAGGTAATCACTGAAGAAATAAAGAAGTAGATGGCAGCTAGATTCATTAAAGAAGTAACACACCCAGAATGGGTAGCTAACGTGGTACCAGTAAAAAATTTCAATGGCAAATACAGGATGTGTGTGGATTATACCGACCTCAATAAAGCATACCTTAAAGATAACTATCCATTGCCAATAATTGATCAACTGGTAGACTCCATTATCGGTCACTATTTGTATAGTTTTATAGATGCTACATAAGGGTACCATCAAATACCAATGAAGAAAGACTAGGAAAAGACATCATTCATCACCCACAAAGGTCTTTATTGCTACAAAGTTATGCCCATTAGGCTAAATAATGTCAAAGCAAATTATCAAAGGTTGATGAACCATGTGTTCCAAGATTAAATTGGAAAGAATGTGGAGGTATATATGGATGACATCATCGTCAACAACTAACATGCAGAATAACATTCTGCTGACCTTGACCAAATCCTTTGAATACTGAACTAGTACTATATCAAGCTAAATTCAAATAAGTGCATTTTCAGAGTAAAAGCAGGGAAATTTTTGGGATTCATGATATCCCACAGAGGAATTGAAGCTAATCCGGAGAAAATGAAGGCCGTTTTTAAGATGAAAGCTCCGACATCAATCAATGAACTACAAAAGCTAAATGGTAGAATAATAACCTTAGGGCATTTTATCTCCTACTCAGCTAAGTGGTGTCTACTATTATTCTAATCCTTAAAAAATTCTAAAAATTTTATATTGAATGAAGAATGCTAGACAACTTTTGAAGACATAAAAAAAGTTCCTATCCTTACCGCCTCTACTCAGCAAGCCGATCCCTAGAGAAACACTGTACTTGTACCTCTTTATTAGTTAGGAGTTAATTTCCTCGATACTGGTAAAAGAAGAAAGAAGTTAGCAAAATCCAGAATACTAAATCAGTAAAATACTCAAAGGTTCAAAAATCTGGTATCCTAAACTTGATAAGTTAACTATGGTTGTCATCCACACATCTTGAAAACTCTGGCACTATTTTCAAGTTCATTCAATCATTATAAGATCCATCTTCCCTCTGAGAAAAATATTACAAAGACATTAAACATCCAACAGACTAGTTTAATGGTCAATATTGTTTGGAGAATTCAACATCAGTTATGAACCTCGACGACAAATAAAGGCTCAGGCCGTGGCAAACTTTGTACAAGAGATAACAGCAAAAGATTTTGCTCCTTTTGAATGTCCAGAATGGAAGCTATATATTGATGGAGCCTCATCCATCCAAGGATCCTCATGTCGAAATCATTCTTAAAGGGCCATACAAAGTCATTATCAGATATGCAATTTAGGTAAAGTACAATGCCACTAATAATACAACTAAGTATGAATCACTCATAACGGGATTGAAGTTAGCCACTGAGGTCAAAGCTCAGCATCTTAAGATATACTCTGACTCATAATTGGTGGTAAATTAAGTCCTAAGCATCGCTAAATATGTTGAGAAAGTCAGACAACTTTTAAAGAAGCTTGAGCAGGAGGGGGATAATGGGTCCTTAGAATCAAAAACTCAAAAGCAGATCTACTAGCCAAATCAATGACTGAAGATAATCAAACATTTAAAGAACTTGAGCTCACTAAGGCATTAATAAAATTAAGCACCAAGGAATCAGAGATTGTGGACATTCGAGAAGTAGTAGAATGGATGAAATCGACCATTCAGTATCTCAAACATAAGGTACTTCTGTAAGATAAGTTAAAAGCTCAGAAGTTAAAGATAAAATTCATGCATTATTCTATTTACCAGAGAGAACTCTACAGAAGGTACCCCTCACACCCATAGTCTAAATGTGTATCGCTAGAAGAAGAAAACTACATGCTTAGGGAAATCTATGAAGGACTTTATAAAGTGCATGAATCTCACCATTCATTAATCAGAAAGGTGTTCCTCCAGGGATATTATTGGCCTACCATGTCTTGAGATGCTCAGAAACTAACTCAAGAATGCTACAAATGTCAACAATTTGCCCACCTCAACCATAAGCCTTATAATCCTCAACATCCAATAAGGAGTCCCTGGCCTTTTGTAGTATGGGAGATGGACATCTTAGGTCCATTTCCTACCTCAACCTCCTAGAAAAAGTTCTTAATCATGGTCATAGACCACTTCACCAAATGGATAGAAGTTTAACCTATATTAACCATCATTGAGGCCCAGATCCAACACTTTTTCTGAAAAGAAATCATCTGAAAATTCAAAATACCACACACCTTGATAATAAACAATGGAAACCAGTTCAATAATGAGAAATTCAGAAATTTATATTCGAATCTCAGAATAAAACTTAGGTTTACCTTAGTAGTTCATCTATAAACAAATGGCCAAATGGAAGTCAATAATAGGATCATTATGCAAGGGTTAAAGAAAAGACTAGATGAGAAGAAGGGGAACTAGGTCAATGAGCTTAACAATGTTGTCTGGGCTTATAGAACTACACCCATGACTTCCACTAGAGAGACCCCCTTCAAACTAACTTATGGGATGAATGTCGTAATCCTAATGGAGATTGGATCAATAAAATACTGAGTCATTAAGAATCTAGATCAAGAAGTAAATAACATCAATGCTCAGATATGTCTTGACTTACTTGAAGAGAGGAGAGAGTGGGCATCCATTATAGTATAAGCTCAGAAATAAAGGATCATAGAATATCACAATTGAAACATCTGTCAAAGATACTTTAAAGTTGGAGACTATGTACTTAAAAGGGCTAACATTGGCAAAGGTAACTCTAGCACAGGCAAACTCGAACCTAATTAGGAAGGTCCTTATTAAGTCACTGAGAAAACAACCAAAGGAGTGTATAAGATCAAGGATAGATAGGGAAAAGAGTTACAACGATATTAGAACTTGGATAGCCTCCAAAAATAAAATCAATAAATGTACTTAGAAGTTTTAAGATAAAAATACTTCATTTATCATTAAAAATGTTGTATTACATAGTATTCCAAAAAAATAAAAAGAAAATTATCAACTAAAGTAATTCGTAATTGAGTACTGGGAAACTTATAAAAAGGAAGACTTGTATCAAGAGACTTAGACACAGAGGCCGGATTACGTCTAGCGAAGACAACACTAGTAGACATCTTCCCGATAAGTCTCAAATCCTTTAGTTACTTAGAAGATGATTTATCGATAGTAGACTTGGTTGATTTCTTAGGATTTTTTTATCGCTTGGAAGAAACCTTGCTATGAGCATCTTCTTCGACAGCAATCCTAGCCAGATTGGTAGGAGTTATGTTATCCAAGTCTATGAATTCCAGATTTGGGTGTTGACCGAATAAAATCTCTGACATTCAGACTTGTAAGCTTTGAGAAATCCTGCGACCATGTTCTGGTAGCTTCTTTTATCATCCTCATGAGATTTCTCAACTTCAGTAAGTTTCTTCTCTAAAGTTGTAATCCTAGAATTTTCCCCTTAATTTTTATTATAAGTTGAGATTGATTGTGCGTCAACTCCTTTACCCTCTTCTAACTCGCCTCGGCTTCCAATCTTGTCTCAGCGTGCTTGATTTGATAAAGTTTTAATACTGCCTTTGCCTTCTCCAGTTTCTTCTCAAAATCAATAGCTATAGTGCCAACCTCTGTCTCTTTCAGGCTCTACTAACTTTTAAGGTAATAATAGTTATCCTTTACCAACATCAAATCCTGAGTCATTTGAAATGAAGGAAAAATATTATCAACTTAGGAACATTTGAGCACAAAGTGAGCAAAGTGAAAAATAATTACCTCAATTGAGTGCCTAATCACGGAGTTGTACAACTCATCTTTATCTGCATCCATTTGGCATTGGATATCTTAAGGACGTCATAGAGACTTAACATATTGGTCCCTTACTTGAGCATTCAGGACACTCAGAGGCTTCATCTTTTTTAAGATCTAGGACCTCATGTCCGGACACCTGGATAGTTTTGGGCACTTCACGAAGACCTCCTTGTATAACTCTTCAGCATTCGAGTCCCTGTTCAGGGCCCATTTCCTCCAACCTTCAAACTTCTCTATTTGAGAAGATTTAGCCATATCTTTTCCTTTCTGGCTGGGCACAACTTCAAAAAGGACCTCTAGATCGAGAGGCTCAGATGTAGGAGAAGAGATCTACACATCCTCCTAAGTCTCTAGCTCGCCATCTACAAGTTGAATCCTATCCGCAAAGGTGAAAAAGTCAGCCATCTACAAATAAAGAAAAAAATAGAAGTTAAAGTGATACCTTTTAAATCTTAGAACTTACCACTAAGTTGTATACAGTCAAGATAGACTCTTTGAAGATATCTCTTAGATAAATTATCAACAGATCTTGCGTCGGTTATGCCATGAAGATGAAGCTTTATGACCATCTCTGTATCCTTATCAGATAGCCTTAAAGGATGCTTCACCTTATAATAGTCGTCAAACCATATCTGCCGAATGTGGGTGAAGTCCAACGGATATTCAACAATGAAAAACCTATGCCTCTACTTTTTATAGAGATCTGAAAGCTTTATAAAGAGGCTATGGTTAGGAATAGTTGATAAAGAGAACATCAGCTCTCCTTTTTTTTCTTATTCAGGCTATAGAGATATTATAAAACATCCAGATCTGGCTCTCTACCTTCCTCATACATCAATTTTATAAAGCTGGTCAAGATTTGGTAGCTATTGGGATGGAGTTGCCTAAGAGTTATGTTGTATCTATTCAGAAAACTTCTAATAAAGGGATCTAGGAGGAACTTTAATCCCCCCTCTAATTGATTAAAGTATATAACTAATTTATCAAAATCCAATATAGGGGTATGGGCTTTGAAGTTCTTATCTACAGTGTGTATAGCAAAGTCTGTTGGAATGCTAAAACATCTCCAATACCATTTTTATTGGGATTCGTGATACAAATACAGCGAAAAAATTAAAATTTTATCACGTATCCAAGCCTAGATCTATATAATTCGACTACTTGATTAAAGCTAGGATTTTAAGAATCTCACCAAAATGTAGAAGAGGCAAGATTTTCTGGAAGGATGAGAGGAGGTTCACACCGGTGACACCTTACCTCGAGCTTTTTAGCTTGGTTGTTCAGATCAAGACGTCTCCAAAAGGATGCGTCCTCTATAGGTATCCACACGAATAGCCCTTCACAAAATGAATTGGAGTGTGTGTGCTAGCAACCTCCTTGATTGTCTCAAAAATCAAGAATAAAAGAAAAACTCTATCTTTGTTTTCTAAGGAGAAAGTAAACGAATTTTGAGGTAGAAAACAAGTGTATGAAACCCTAGAGAATATAACATATTTATAGACTAAATTAGGGTTTCACCTACCAATTACCTTTTGGTAATTTCTATTTATTATATTCTGATTTTGTTTAAAAACAAATCAGAAATAATATCTTATTTATTTATTTAAAATAACATTTATCTTAAATAAATAAACAAACAAATAAATAAATAAAACACTTTAATTATTTATTTCCACAGAGTTTATTTTGGGCTTATTAAACCCATATTCGTTTTGGGCTTGTTCTAAGTGTATGACCCTGTAGGTTCACATAACATTGGTAGTGGGCCTAAATCTCTATTTAGGCCTACAAGTCATAATTGGCCTCTAGCAAGACATTATGACTACCTAAGTCATGTAAAGTCAATAATCCGACATAACCTAATTACAATGAATTTTATCGTCCCTTTATCACATGATATCTTAATTGAACATAAGGCATAGAATGTCATCCTTATATAGTTCAATATTATGACTTGATTCCAAGTAGACTGAAAATGATAACTCTTTATCAATTCATTTCAGCATGGCCATGCAATTTTCTTCAGTCCATCTCATCAAAGGGCCCATAGATATCTTTCTCATATTAATGAGAGATAAATTCCTTCTGAATCACTCACATTCCTCACATAACTAATTTCATATCCAAGAACATTCCAATTTAATTGTCCGGTTAAAGACAATGTTAGAATGTATCAAAACATAAAATAGCTATGTAGAAATCCATGATGATTTCAAGGTCAAAGGACCGAAATAAAATTACTGTGATGAGAAATACTTATGATAATAATCTATGTAGTATTCTCATAGTGGGTCAATCCAGTACATGATCTCTCATCATGTACCTATGATTTGACTTAATATCTCATATTCATGATTAGTAAAACATAACCATCAGTCAATATCATACTAGCCTTAATACTTTAATATTTATATAATGAATAAATGGCTAAGGATAATTAGAATAGAACTCTTATTTTAATCTAAGGGTTTTACTATCAAGTCACATACTTGATGGCCTTAGTAAGAATTAACCATTTTTATAATTATCATAAAATCAAATGATAATGAAATACCTCTTTATTAATAAAATAAGAAAGTCAATGCATAATCAAATGATTGACCTAGTGCATACCACTAACAATCTCCCACTTGTACTAGGCCCAATCAACATCGTATCGAATACCCATAGACCTAGTATGACTCTCATGTTTAGGCTGTGGAAGAGGCTTAGTCAGTGGATCAGCAACATTATCATTTATAGGTACTCTGCATATCTTGATGTCTCCTCTCTCAATGATTTCTCGAATGAGATGATAGTGCTTGAGTATGTGTTTGGATCTCTGATATGATCTGGGCTCATTAGCTTGGGCTATAGCTCCATTATTATCACAATACAAGTTCACTAGATCTGATATACTAGGAACAACACCTAGTCCAGTTATGAATTTCTTGATCCAAACAGCCTCCTTAGCTGCCTCTGAGGCAGCTATGTACTCAACTTCTGTTGTAGAATCAGCAACAGTGTCTTGCTTAGAACTCCTCCAGCTCACTGCACCTCCATTCAAACAAAACACATATCCTAACTGTGATTGAAAATCATCCTTGTCAGTTTGGAAGCTGGCATCTGTGTAACCATTTACAACTAGCTCATCTTCCTGACCACCATATAGTAAAAATGCATCCTTAGTTCTTCTCAAGTACTTAAGGATATTTTTAACTGCTGTCCAATGACTTTCACCTGGGTCTGACTGGTATCTGCTCATTGTGCTTAAGGCATATGAAACATCAGGTTGAGTACACAACATTGCATACATGATAGATCCAATAGTAGAAGCATATGGAATTTTACTCATGCGGTCTCGCTCATCTTGTGTCATAGGACACTGAGTCTTGCTGAGATTAATGCCATGCAAAATTGGCAAGAATCCTCTCTTGGAATCTTGCATACTAAACCTGTTCAATATCTTATCAGTATAAGTACTTTGACTTAGGCCAATAAGCCTTTTAGATCTATCTCTATAGATCTTTATGCCTAATATATAAGCAGCTTCACCTAAGTCTTTCATTGAGAATCAATTCCTTAACCATGATTTAACATTTTGTAAAATAGGGATATCATTTCCAATGAGCAGTATGTCATCCACATACAGCACTAAAAACATAGTAGCATTCCCACTAACTTTCTTGTATACACAAGGTTCATCATCATTTTTAATAAAGCCATATTCTTTGATTGCTTCATCAAAATGAAGATTCCAACTCCGAGATACTTGCTTCAATCCATAAATGGATCTTTGAAGCTTGTATACCTTTCTAGAATTCTCAGGACTAACAAAACCCTTTGGCTGTGTCATGTACACATCCTCAAGCAAATTCCCATTAAGAAATGTTGTTTTGACATCCATTTGCCATATTTCATAATCATAGTATGCAACTATGGCAAGGAGAATTCAAATAGATTTTAGTATAGCCACTAGTGAAAAGGTTTCATCATAGTCTATACCATGTGTTTGTTTGAAACCTTTTGCAACCAGTCTTGCCTTAAAGGTATGCACATTGCCATCCATGTCAATTTGTTTTTGAAAACCCATTTGCACCCAATAGTTTTTAAACCATCATTTGGGTCAATCAAGGTCCATACTTGATTATCATACATGGATTGCAATTCAGATCTCATGGCTTCAAGCCATTTCTCAGAGTCAGGACTATTTATGGCCTCCTGATAGGATGTGGGCTCATTTTGATCCACAATTAATACATCATTATCAACGGTTATGATAAATCCATATCTCATGGGGATTTGACGTGTTCTACCAAACCTCCTTGGGCCTTCTGGTACTTGTGCAGGCTCAACAACTTCTTGTTGATTCAGTTGCGGTTCCATATTAGGTACAAAGCTATTTTGTGGGCCTTGAATTTCTTCAAGTTTCACTGTGCTCCCACTAGTTCCTTTGGAAATAAACTCTCTTTCCAAAAATACACCATTCCAAGACACAAACACTTTGTTCTCAGACGCATTGTAGAAGTAATATCCTTTAGTTTCTTTAGGATATCCCATAAAAAGGCATTTGTCAAATTTGGGTGCTAGTTTATCTGAGATTTGACGCTTGACAAAAGCATCACATCCCCAAATCTTTAAAAAAGACAAACTGGGAGTTTTTCCAGTCTATATCTCATATGGTGTCTTTTCAACTGCCTTCGATGGAACTCTATTCAAAATGAATGCAGCAGTTTCTAAAGCATATCCCCAAAAAGAGATTGGAAGATCAGATTGACTTATCATAGATCAAACCATATCCAATAGAGTTCGATTTCTGTGTTCAGACACACCATTCCATTGTGGTGTACCTGGAGGAGTCAATTGTGAAACAATCCCATAATCTCTAAGATGATATATAAATTCTTGGTTTAAATATTCACCACCTCGATCAGATCTTAGTGTTTTAATATTTTTACCAAGTTGATTTTGTACTTCATTCTTGAAAATTTTGAACTTTTCAAAAGATTCAGATTTATGTTTCATTAGATAGAGATAACCATATCTACTAAAATCATCCGTGAAAGTTATGAAGTACTGAAAACCTCCTCTAGCAGTTGAGCTTAATGGTCCACATACATCAGAATGTATTAGGCCCAATAAGTCATTAGCCCTCTCACTTTGTCCAGTAAAAGGTGTTTTAGTCATTTTTCCAAGTAAACAAGATTCACATGTATCAAATGATTCATAATCAAATGAATTTAAAAGCCCATTTTGGTATAGCTTTAAAATGCGTTTCTCATTTATATGGCCTAAACGATAATGCCAGAGATAGGTTGAATTTAAACCATTAGATTTAGACTTCTTTGTATCTATGTTATAGATTGGAATTTCATTAGTGTCTTCAGCATCTAAAACATAAAGTCCACTAGTGCATGAAGCATATCCATAGAAAATGTTATCCTGATAAATACTGCATTTATTATTCTTAATAATAAATTCAAACCCTTTGTTGTCCAAACAAGAAATAGAAATAATATTCCTACGCATAGTAGGTACATAATAACAATTTTCTAAAGATAAAATAAGTCTACTAGGCAAAGGTAACTCATAAGTTCCTACAGCTAAAGCAGCAACTCTTGCTCCATTGCCAACTCGTAGGTACACTTTGCCTCTTGCCAATGATCTACTCCTTTTTAGACCGTGCACATTTGTACAAATGTGAGATCCTGATCTAGTATCTAATACCCAAGAATCAGAATTAGAAGTAGATAAATTTAATTCTATAACATGAATACCTGAAGAGGTAGTCTCACCACCCTTTTTCTTCTTCAGATCATCCAAATAGAGCTTGCAATTTCTTTTCCAATGGCCTTGCTCATTACAGAAAAAGCAAATTCCTTCCTTTGCTTTAGGTTCAGCTTTGGATTTGGGCTTAGGCTTTGGCTTGGGCTTCTGAAAGCCTTTCAGAACCTTGCCTTATACCCTTTCCAACCCTTTTCATCCCCTTTCCCTTATTGACCATGAGAACATCCTTGGTGTTACTCTTGATGTTCTTTTCAACAGTTTTCAACATCCCATGCAATTCTGAAATAGTCTTCTCTATACTATGCATATTGAAATTCATAACGAAGCTATCATAAGCTTCAGGCAAAGATTGGAGAACAATATCCATAGCCAGTTCTTATTCAATCTTGAGACCAAGCTTGTCCAAGTGATCAAGATGACCATTCATCTTGAGAACATGAGGACTGACAGAGCCGCCAGTAGTCAGCTTGCAGGAAAGCAATGCCCTAATGGTATTGAACCTTTCAATTCTAGCTTTCTCTTGGAACATTTCCTTAAGATGGCCTATCATAGTATAAGCCTCCATTTCCATCAGCTGCTTTTATAGCTCAGAGTCCATACATCCAAGCATAACACAAGTGACATCAGTAGAATCATTGAGATGCTTGGTATAAGCATCCCTTTGTGCTCTAGGAGCATTGGCAGCTGGTTCCTCAGGGATGGGTTGATCAAGGATGTATTCCTTTCTCTCATGCCTAAGAACAATTCTTAGGTTTCTGTACCAGTCAAGAAAGTTAGTCCCATTGAGCTTATCCTTCTCAAGGATCGATCACAGTGACATGGTAGGTGTAGTGTTTGAAGTCATTATCTACAACAAATATATGCAAAGTCCATTTAGTATTTTATTAAATGTGTATGAGGCATAATAAAAACTCCCACTAAATTTACTCAAATCAATAACCCTCTAAGTTAATTTTATAAATTTTAGTGGGCCAAGATCCATATTTCACCATACTCTAAGTGAGCTTTGGCTCATCACCTAAAATATGGTTATTTAGGTAGACAACTCTTATCAATTACATCTCATGTAACTCTTGGATGGTATGGGATTTGACATCACATGTCATGGCAAAAAAAAAATCCCATCTAATGCCCTAGGTTCAAAACCATTTTGATAACCTAGTTAAGTCAAACCATATCAAACGTTTGGATAGCACCATTATCCAACTTGCCTTCCCTAGATAAATTTATACACCCTGCTTTGGCAGGCTCATATATAATAATCTAAGGCTTGACAAGTGTTGAATTTATGGAAGGCATTACAATAACTTAATATTAAATGAGGGTTCATTTTTATTTAATCTTATTTAATTATTGTTATGTTGTATTGCATGGCATCATATGGCATCATATACATGGCATCACATACATAACAATAAAAATAAATGTGACATAGCATGGCCCAAATGTAAGTTGATCTTCATAAGCCAATATGAAGATCAAAGGTCAAACCTAGATAATATTACAATTACAAATTTAGCCTCCAACTTGGATCTCCATCTTCTACCATGGATCTCCTTCTTTGGTTCCCACCTTAGATCTTCATCCTGGGCCTCCAACTTGAATTGCACCATGGGTTTTGATTTACAAAAATTATTGTAATTTATTCTACACTATTCTAATAAAATAAATACAACAAAACAAAAATGACTCGCAGGCCGTATTTAAAATTACAACCCATAAAAAATAAAATCCAATCACATTGGTCTAAGGGCCATGCTATGCACCATGCATAAAACAGCTTGTTGCTTAAAAACATCAATTTTTGTAACCATTTTACAGTTTGAAAAATCCATTCAAAACATATCAAAAATTTTTTTTTTTTTATTAAAATAGACGCATCCATTCAGAAAACCCTAATTTGTGTAATCAAAATTACAGCTTGAACGTATCTATATAAAACAGATCCATTTTGCATAATCTGTTTAACATTTAAACAGATTGCCCTTAACACATAATCTGCATAATCACAAAAATTCTATTTCAGATTTAATCAAAAATGATTTTCCTGAACAAAATAGAAAATGATTTTCCTAATTAAAACAGGAAAGAAATATGTTGTCTCAATTAATCATATTAATCAAAACAGAATACATAACAAATATATATCCTTAAGAGATTAGGTTTTCGAAAATAGAATTTTGGTTTCATTAAATCACATTAATAAAACATTATACCTAATTTATTTTTAATAAAAACATCATATAGAATTCGTTTTCAGTAAAATAACAAATTGAATACGTTTTTTTTTTATGAAACAGCATTCTGAATTCATAAAATCAAAAAACTGCTTTTAGTTTAATCATATTAAACCATTACAAACATTAATCAAATTAATGTTTAATTCCGTTTTCAAATAGATTACTAAGAATTGTCACACAATAAATCAAAACCCCTTTTGATAATTTTGAAAACCCTTTTCAAAACGAATCATAAACCCTAACATATATCACATATACACAGAATCAATTAATCGAATTACAAGTGGCTCTAATACCACTGTTGAGATTCGTGATACAAACGCAGTGGAAAAATTAAAATTTTATCACGTACCCAAGCCTGGATCCATGTAATTCAACTACTTGATTAAAACTAGGATTTCAAGAATCTCACTAAAACGTAAAAGAGGCAAGATTTTCTGGAAGGATGAGAGGAGGTTCACACCGGTAACACCTTACCTCGAGCTTTTTGGCTTGGTTGTTCGGATCAAGACGTCTCCAAAAGGATGTGTCCTCTATAGGTATCCACACGAACAGCCCTTCACAAAACGAATTGAACAAATACCATTTTAACAAATCATCAGCTATCCTAGAGGTGAATAAATCAAAGCTAACTTGCTCTCATAGAGCCATGGATCCTATTCAATAAATAAGGAAAAGAAGAATATGAAGGAGAGA
Source organism: Mallotus nudiflorus (assembly GCA_947683625.1). Lineage (NCBI taxonomy): Eukaryota > Viridiplantae > Streptophyta > Magnoliopsida > Malpighiales > Euphorbiaceae > Mallotus > Mallotus nudiflorus. The sequence continues at coordinate 1,340,708 of CANTUR010000108.1, forward strand.
AGAAATTTCACCTGGAAAAGAAGGATGTAAGTTTACTGAAGAAGGCTCTAGAACATGCGAGAGAGAACTTAGCAAGGAAAGAAGATAGCAAGTAAAGCGAAAAGTGCAACAAACAAATGGGTATGATTTATTTAAAGCACAATGAAAGGTTCTGGAATAACCATCATTGCCCTTACGAACATTTTCATCTCTCTTATAGCAACAAGGATAATTTCGGGTGAGAGAAAGGCCTAATAATCGAGCATTTATTATTATGGTAGCTGAAATGTCTAATCTTCTGACACACAAACAGACATGATGGTTACACAATTCAAAAGAAAATGAAAAGACTTAGCGATTGATAATCCCGCTCCTCTTACTGCCATCTGTCTCCTCCACCGGCACTCAGGTCGCACTTCTAATGCACTAAGATTCTAAGTCCAGTGACTAAAGCTAGCACCTTTAGGTCACTTCAATAGTATTGAGGTTTCGAGCATGTAAGCCTCAAGTTATAGCATTGAGCATCTAAGCCTCGAGCATTTAAGTTCAATGACTAAGCTAGGACCCTTAGGTTGCTTCGATAATACTAAGGTTCTGAGCATATAAGCCTTGAGTCATAACACTGAGCTTCTAAGCCTCGAGCATCTAAATCCAATGATTGAAGTTAGCACCCTCGGGTCGCTTTGATAGTACTGAGATTTCGAGGAAGTAACCCTTGAGCATCTAAGTTTAGTAATTAAAGTTGGCACCCTCAGGTCACTTCAATAGTACTGAGGTTCGGCACTCAAATTGCTCTTTTAATGCACCGAGACTATACAATACTTATATCGCGTTTTAATGCATCAAGCATCAAAACTCCAGCGACGGCTGGTTCTACTAAGTTATCTCTATATTGGCGAGTTAATCCCTTACACCAAGCATTTTTATTGTAGGTTCTATGCACTCAAGTTCAGCTGTCACTTCAACAATGTTCTTATATGATGATTTTAAGACTCGGTATTGAGCTTTATCTTTTCCTGTGATTGAAGTTGGCCACCTCAGCTCACTTTTCTATATCAACTGCAATTATTCAAGTAGTTTCTCTCTAAATAGAAGAATGATATTTTCATCACCTTATAGACTCAGATACATCGGATATAAATATCCGAACATACTTTTGGGGGAGACTCTTGATACCCCAATTTAACTAGGATTTTTATTTTCTTATATAGGGTTGCTTGTAGAAGAAGGACACCTTAAGCAAATAGGAGAAGGTTTCCAATAAGGAGACTCCCGGATAGGAAGGAATACTCTCCTAGTATGCTTAGGACTTTCATCAAAGAGGAATCCTATTCCTCTTAGGTTTGAGCATCACAATCCCTATAAATAGGACCTCATATCCCTCATTCTTATTCATTCTATTCTCTCACACACTTTGCTCTCGTTATCTCTCTAAAACTCTCTCTTTATATTCTCTGACTTAGGTATCAAAGGGTTTATGGGGATCCTCCCCACCTTTCACATTGCCTTTCATTGATCACTCGCAGGGTTGCCAACTCAAGAGTTCGAAAAATAAGTTATCAATGTCATTTTTCATTTTTTTAATAAGTATATATATATATATATATATATATATATATATATATATATATATATATATTCTTTTTAAAAATGTTGGTTCGGAATCAAAACTGGCAGTTTCATAGTTCCATCTAGAGAGAAACCGGTCCTGAACTAGTCCTCCCACGGTTTTAGGCTAGTTTAATCCAATTCCAACTTTGATAAGACCAATTTCAATTTCGATTTAGGGTCTGAACCAACCTGTGGCTAGACCTATATATATATGAATTTCAATAAATTTTTGTTTTTAAGTGAAGCAAACATCATAAAAACAATTGAAAGAAATTAATGGAAACGTGTAAGGGTGAGCACAAGTAAGGGAAATCCGAGAATTTAAAATCTCTGAAATTGTACCATATTTCAGGAATTTTAAAAATAAAATCTCTAGTACCAGTAGCTAATTTAAAAATTTCCATATTGATACCATCCAATTTTTCTGGACGGTTCAGTACGGGGATTTGGTTTTATCAGAATGGATCGGCATGGTACAGTCCAAAACGGGAATTTGAAAATTTATGTAATAGAAAAATTTATATTATTAATTAAAATTATATTTATTATCCACAAATCGAAAACCAATATAATTTTGGCTAAAAATATGTCATTTTGGTTATAATATGTATATATATGTGTATATATATACACGCAATAATAATAATAATAATTTTAATAATATTATTTACCTCAATATTTCAATAATATTAATAAGATTAAATTACTTTATAACAATAATAATTAATAAGTTATTAAATATAATAATAGCAATATATTTTAATTAACAAAAATGACATATTTTCTCTTATTTTTATTTGTAAGATAACTACTTATTTTAATCAAAATGACATAGCTTTGATGTAGTTTGAGGCAAAATTACGTCGTTTTGGTTATCTATAATATATGTCTATGTCTTATTGTGTAGCAAAATAATAATTATAATAATATTATTTAGCTCATTAATTTTAAATAATATCAATAAGATAATTAATATTACTTTTTTTTTAAAAAATGAATAAGATAATATCACTTGATAACAATAATAATTAATAAGCTATCAAATATGATAATAACACCATATTTTGATTAAAAATTATAAAATTTGAAATCATACAATGCTAATTTTCTTATTTTCATATCTTTGGTTTAAACTGAAATATAATGGGCATTTCATATTTTTTCTTGTTATTGATAATAATAATAATTTTCTGATTTCTCATATTTTAAATTTAAAGAGTGTTGTAATGGGCATTCCACATTTTTATTTGTTAATTGAATTATTTGAAACTATGAAATGTGAATTTTTTATATTTATATATTAAGTTTAAATTGTAATATGATAGACATTTCACATTTTACTTGCTAATTGAATCATAATAATAGTAGTAGCAGTAGTAGTACTAGTAATAAGAATGACAATAATATTAATAATAATAAAATTAATCAAAATATTTTGTTAACAATTTATTTATTATATTATAATCACAAAACATATTAATTTTTATCATATATTATTATACATATGTATATTACTACTTAATACTATATATATATATATATATATATATATATATATATATATATTATTTATTAAATTAATATTCAGTACTATATTTGGTTTTCGGTTGGGTATAGTTCATACGGTTCTCGATTCGATTTTTTATAAATATCCAGTACCATACCAAATTAATAATAAAATCGGGTCTAGTTCAATTCAGGATTAAAATTATTCGGTTTGGTACGGTTTTAATGTCTTTTGATTTGGAATTTCGATATGATTCGGTATTTTTTCCGTCCCTTACTCAGCCCTAGAAACGTGTACACCTGTTTTGGGCGAGTACATTCCAATAATGCAATCAAGCATGTGTGATCAAACAAACTCAATTTTTGTTGTTTCCTTCCCTTAACAATATGTTTGGAATTGAGGAAAATGAGGGAGGATATAAAATAGGTGAGAAAAATGAGAAAGGAAAATTATTTTTTCTTGTTTGGAATTATGGGGAAAATATAGAATGGAAGAAAAGTGATCTTTATTTTCCTCCCTTTTTTGTCTCTCCAATTTCGAGACAAAATAAGGAAAAGAGAGGTGAAAAGTTTACTATACATTTAAGTTTACAATTTTACCCTTATTTACTTTTAATAGAGAAAAAAGAGAATAATAACAAGTGTTATTATTTTAGTATATGGACATAATAATAAATATATCATATATTTATTTTCTTATTTTTTTTAATATTTTATTTCTTCAATAAAAAAAATATCTTCACTTTCTTTCCTTTGTATATTATTTTTTTTCAATTCAAACATAAGGGAAGAAAATAAGAAAAAAAAAAAATTTCCTCAATATTTTCTTTTTTCCCTTTCCAAACATAGCCTAAGATACTAACCTTAAACTAGGTAGTTGTGGAGTTTGTAAGAAGAGGACATCAGTCATTCCGGTGTTAGCGAGCCATATCGATTAAGTCAACGGTCACAAATTTGTTGATGCAGATCATTATTAGTCATGCAATTTTGTTGGATAAGATCATGTGATCTCCAGATAGGATATAAAACCCATTTGTTTTGGCAGAACTTCTAAGGCTATGTCAGTGGGATTAGAATTTAGCAGAACTCCGTCATTCAGTTCGGTGGAATTATATATTCTTTATTTAAACTAATGAAGTCCACCCGTCAAAATAAGGGACCTCTTACACTTCGCAGAATTTTACAGATCTTCATCAAATTAATTGACGGAATTAGCTTTATTTATTATATTAAAAAAATTATTTACGTCAATCGAAATGGCGAAATAAGTTTTCCTATTTTTTTATTATTTTTTACCTCAAATTGAGAATTAGTTTCAGAACTGCACTAAATTATAAATTTTTTTTTTTAATTTTTCACCCTAAATTAGCAAAAAGTCCAGGAGAGATTGCCTCGAAATGTCGACGTCTTGCCTGCTAACAAACCGAACCGCTTTCCTATGAAGTCGCTGCACTGCCAAGGGGAAAGAAAAAAGCATGCACCATAAAACACGTGACGATTATCGTATTCGTACCTGCACCTAGCGTCTTTTCTAGATTCCTTCTTCCTACTTAATTGCTTTACTCACGACACTTTGAAATGAAACTGGGAAACAAAGCAAACTCATCAGAAAATTAATTTGGTTAACTCCTCCTCACTTCTCCTTCTTGTTAGGATGGAGATGTGGTTTTTTTTTTCCTGCCATTTATAAATTTTGGAAGGGATTTAAACTTCAAATTTTCGAATGGTACTGCAAACACTATTTATTTTTAATTAAACAGCAATAAAATACAATCAGAATTCTTAAATTATACTATAAACACCATATATTTTAAATTAAAATTTTAACCTCTTATTTGATTCAATTCTATTAAGAAATTTATCTCATTTTCAAATAAATTTTAAATAGAATTTATTTTGCAAATGAATTATAAATTTATTTAAATAAAACACTGTAAGCACTCAATTTCAAAATGCATAAATACGACAAGAGTTCATATGATGAAAATTTAATCAAAATTGATTTCTAGATATTGATTGTGGATTTTTAGGACTAAAATTGTAAGTTTAAGGACTAAAGTACAACATTTTTTTGTGGAGATTTTAATTGCGAAATTGAATTTCTTTTAAGAGTTTTTTTATAATTAAATGTTAAAAAAAATTACTGATTAGAATTATAAAATTTCGATCGAAAATATATAATTTTGATCGACAGTATTTTTTTATTTTATTTTTTTGAAAAATCTATTTATTTAATTTTTAATTGGTTAAAAAATAATATTTAATAAATTTTAACCCATTTATGATCCTATTAAACCACCCGTGTTTTCTCCATGTATATCATATTTATCTTGGTTTTAGATTAAATTAAAAAATTTATCAAATATAATGATGTTATCAGGAGGTGAGACTCTTGTACGGAGGCAATTTTGGAGCAATTAAAAGAAACGGACGTTATTTTGAAAAAGAAGAAAGGGACAGTGAATTTTCAAACAAAAAAAAAAGTGATTTAGTTTTGTAAATATGGTACGTCTTAATATCCAAAATCAATTGAGAAGACAATTTTTAACGATGATTTTTATTCTGAGGGACAATTAAATTACCCAACATTATCCAATTTCTTCTCTTTCTTTTATTTTATTTTATTTATTTTATTTTGATTTTCTTTCATTATTTGATTATCTACTAATTCTTTTATTTTATTTTGTGTTTTATTATGTGATTTTGATTTTTATGGACATAATCAAAACTGTGGATGAATACATCAAGAAGATTCATGGAAGGCCATAGATTTAATTTTATAGTCATATTAATTAGATTTTAAGTTTTAATATACTGTGTTTTTTACGTTCTTTTTTATTATTTATGTAATGACTCAGTATGTTAAATAAAATAATATTATTTTAGAATATGCAGTATTAATAATTTTAAATTTTATTTGTATATTATTATTTTTAATTACTAATATTATTTATATATTTTATTTTAAGGAATTATTTACGTAAAATAATTTATTTTACGCGAGAATTTTAATACTTAAATGTATTGAGGTTATTAATAATATTATTATTATTGTTGTTGTTAACATCATCATCATGATTATGATTATTATTATGATTATGATTATTATTAAATCAGTTGAAGGGTAATTTGATAATTTTATAATTAAATTAAAAAAAGGGTCAAAAATGAAAAACCGTGTCAACTCTCTTCTCTCTCTCTTCTTCTTCTTCTTCTTCTTCTCACCGTCACTTTTAGCCTATGCTAAAGCCTCCCGAACTGCCATCGTTGACCGCCATCGTTGACCGCCATCAACCCTAGATGTCTCTAGTTGTCATCCAACGTCACCAGCCACAACCTATTGCGTTGGATCTCTGGGAACAGAGAGTGGCTAAAAGTTGAGCTCTGTGATCGCCAGTGAGCTTTCGGCCACGCCATCTCTTCAAATCGGGCTCTTTTGAACAGTTTTCCACCTGTGAGTCCATTTTCAAGCTCTTTTTTTAGCTCAAATCATCTAGATTTTTATATATCTTCAATTTTTAGTTTATGTGTTTTAGGGTTTTTAATTTTTTGAACTTGATTATATTTGATTCCTGCTAACTTGCTTCACAAATGTTGATTGTGGTAGCTTTAGCTTCTCAAATATATTTTTTGTGTATTTTTTTGAATTAATTTGAATTTTGGGTAATTTTTTATCATTTTAATATTAAATATTGAATTTTTGATAATTATGTTAATTAATTAGTTTTAATGTAAATTTAGTTAAATTAATGTTAGTAATTTGAGTTAATAATTTTAGAGTTATTAAAATAATTTTTGGTGAATTTATATAATTTTTTAGAATATTAATTATATTATGTAAATTTTGTATTTATGAGTTAATTGTGTAATTTTGTGAAAATTATAGTTAAATAATATGTTTTAAATGGTTTTATAATTATATAGGGTATTAAAATTATTTTTGTAAATTATTTACTATTTTTAATTAATTAATACTAATTTTTGAAAATTATATTCAAATAATATATTATTTACTATTTTGGTGATTAAATGGATTTTTAATTACTTTTAATATATATTTAATCTATTTGAATACATAAAAGTGAATTTTTACTATTTTATATTGAATTATTAAAAATTGAATTTTTATTAATATTATATTATTATTTGAGATTTTTATTTGATTATTGTGAAAATAATTGTATTTAGTCTTTTAATGTTTAAATATATTATATTTTGGTATTTTGAGGACATTTATGGAATTTAATGATTTTTGATATATTTATTATATTATTTATATTTTTGGTGAATTGTGAATCTTGTTTGGGAAATTATCCAGTTCGAGGTCTCAACATGAGGTATTGTGCAATCTATGTTAGAAGCGTATTTTTCTTACAGGATCGACTCTACTTTTTAGTAGAGAGATGTCCGTTTTACAAAGGAGGTTCTTCCGAATTTTCAGTAGAATTCTCATAAAATGTGATGTCGAGTCGATCCTAAATTTCTATGTTTGTCTAGGTTTTGGACTCTTAGATCAAGTTTCTTTTAGAAATATAAGTTAGAAATTTATTATGATTGGTTATTATTATTTATTTTCTAGTTGTGCCAAAATCGAGGCATATTGGACTGAGCCAATCTCGAATAACGCAAACTTGTAAGCTAGTATCTTATATATGCATTACATGTAGAATGTATAAAAGTTAGCATCCATAAATTTTATAATGAAATTGAATATGAATATTTCTTTAAATGAATAAGTATATTTTTAGTATAGTTTTGGTATATTTTAAGTAAATTTGTTATATATGTGATACATATGCATAATTGTTTTTAGTACATATTTGGTATGTATGCGTCATATTATATTCAGTATATTTTTAGTATATTATGGTTTATTTTGGTATATATGTGGCTTATATACTTTTGGTATATTTTCTATATATAATGGATATATGTTGCTATGAATGGATGCTATTACATTTAAATTATGCATTTTTACTATTTTAATAATTATTAAGTTTATTTGAAGGATTTCAATAGAATGTACTAACTAGTGTTCAGCACTAGAACTGTGTACATACCAGTGCGATAGATTTTAGGGTTGAATTATTAAATCACTTGAGGTGACTTTTATTTGATTGATTATTTGAGATTTATGTGATTGAGTAGTGTGATTGCAGGAGCTCGGTTGACCTAGTGTCTCGGAGCCAGTCACACTGACAGTAAGACTGTTGGAGCTTGGTTGACTTAGTGTCTCAAGGCCAGTCTGTTGTCCAAAAATGGAATAAGAGAATTAACTTGGAATTAAATGAGCATGTATGGCTAAAGAGATATTTTTAGTTAAGGTTGCGAATAATTAGGGTTGTATTTGATCCTTCATTCAACTAAACATTTTTCAGCATTTATATATATAAAAGTGATTTCAGCATCTGTGTAAATTGTTTGTATATATTTATATATATATTGATGCTTGATTGCATATGACATTAGGAGGTGCATATATATATATATATATAATATAATAATTCACTCAGTGAGGTCTGACTCCCCTCAGTTGTTTATTTTTCAAGAGATTCTTCGTCTTCAATCCTAAGTAGTAGGCTTATACGCTGGATTTCTTCAGCCCGGCTAGTTTATGTAAATCATTTATCTGAACCTTTTATTATATTTTAAAAAACTGCAGTAATAATACTTTGTATCCATAAAATGATTTTTATGTCAGAGACCTTTCTCTAAATATTGTGTGAAATATTTTTATTTTATGATATGACATTAAGTATTTATTTTATATTGATTTAAGATTTTAATTCTGGCGTATTTTTATTTATTTATTGCATGTTTTTATTTCTAAGATTTGCTAAGGGTTTCAGATTCGAAAGAATTTCTATTCTCTAGCGCCGGTCATGACTCCCGGATTTGGTCGTGACAATTTATTTGGTTTATTTGGGTATGTAATTAATTAGTTTTAATTTACGTATATAGGAATTATAATAGCCCCAATAGTGAAAATAGTAATATTTTTTATTTTTCTACACTTTAAAAATGATTAGTAAATTAGAGTTAATTTGATAAACCTAAATTAAAATAAATGGTGGTTGTAAATTAATATTAAGTTGCAAGAAATTAAATTAAGGTTTTTTTAATGCAGAGATAAGTGGCTGTTGTAGAGGCGGCGCTTCTATGATGAGGCGATCGCCTCTTCAGCTAATGCCATAGACCTCTTTACAGAGGCATCGCCTCTCTGGCCTGCCTTGCACTGGGCCTGATGGATTGGGGCAAATTGGACTTGTCTTATAAGGGTGTTGGGCTTGGATTTATGGGTTTGAAACCCTTAGGTTCATTTTCGAGAAGATTTTAAGTTTCTTTCTTGCATTCAAGTTTTACATTTCTCATAATCAGCTTTTGTTGCAGGTCAACCAAACCCAGCATCCACAGTTTGTTCCTTATCACAGGCCAATTGAACCAATTGTCTACAATATTATCCTTCAAATATTTTTTGTAAAATAGCCTAATTTAAAGAAATATTTTTTAATATTGTCTAATTAAGATAGAATTGAGTTCAAAATTTGTTTAAAATATGATATAAATTATAATATTGATAAAACTAATTGAGTTTATCCAAGTATAAAAAAATATTTTTTCATTTAAAATGTATTAAATAAACTTTATAATTAAAAAAAAATTAAAATACATAATTAATTTTATTTATCATTGTTAATAAAATAATAATTTTAAAAAATATATGCTTAAATTTTAAATTTTCTTAAAATTATTTTAGTGAGTTATATAGTTATTATAAAAGTTAAATAATAGAATAAGTTATAAATAAATAAATAAAATATATTATTTATTTAAAATATCAAAAATGACTTTTTTTTATAGTTTTATGATTGAAATGTATAAAAAAGTTTCATTTTGAAAGTTGACTAACAAAAAATTACTTTGACTAATAGATAGGACTAATGGAGAATTTTTTTAAAACTTATAAAACTTGATTGTAAAAAAAAAATTCTTATAAGATTTAATAGAAAAAATGATATATTTTATTGGACTATTAATAATATTAACCCGTTATTTTATTTTTTAAGTACTTAATTTTTACTTTGTGTTTATCATTGTAAAATAAGAATGATTTTCATTGTTCCATGGTGATTATAAATAAAGTAATGGTTTTAATCTCCCATCCTCCAGTTGTTTAAAAAAACTTACTTTATTAAAAATAAAATAATAATCGAATGTAACTAAATCTAGTACTATCAAATATAATAATCAGAAAGAATTTTTCCTTGTATAACGCACTGTATGTGTTGAAGACATTCCACAAAATTACATTACGTCAATAACCATTCGAATTAGTTGAAATTGACTATTATACTTTAAATTATACTTGAGTTAAAATTGTGGTATATGCAATTTTATTAAATTAATTGTTGATAAATTTTTACTATTTTTATAATTTTATTTAAGATGAACTAAATAAGTTAAAATTTAGTGGACTCTAATAATTTAAAATAAAAAAAATTATATCATCATTGTCTTCTCATTACTTTAGCAGGTTAAATACAATATTAGTTACCAAATTTTATAATTATTATAATTTGGATACTAAACTTTAATTTATTTATTTTTTGTTATCAAATTTTGTCTTTGTTTCATAAAGGAAACTATTAAAAATTTTTAGTCTATTAACTCTTAAAAACTATTTTAATTCATCAATCTCTTTATTTTTTCAATTTAATCTATAAATTATAAAAAATTTATAAGTTTTCTTCTCTTAAATTCCGATACCACTCAAGATAAATATGTTTTTATTAGGTAGAATCAAAATTATTTTTAAATTTTTTCTTATTTTATGTAAATGTATAAAAAATATGAATTTATTTATAAAAAAGTTTAATTCTAAATTTAAATAGTAATTATAAATTATTCAGTTATTAAAATTTTTTTTAATGATTGTTATAAAATTAAATAAAAATTTAATATCTAAAAATATAAATTAAAATTTAATAACTAAATTAAAACAAAATTAAAATCAACATCATTTGACCCGTATTTTAGCATTCGTCAGAAAATAAAATTTCCTATAAAAAATATGATCATTGTCTTGATCATCATTTTTTTTTGCACTTTGAAGGGAGACAAAAGGCAGGACAAACAGTCACGTGGGAAAGTTATTCCAAATTATTATTTTTTTAACTAAAAAGTTATTCCCATTAGATCATAGTACAACGACTGACAGATACTAGCATTTTACATGACCATTATCTTGATCATCATTTTACATGACCATTATCTTCTTAATTTTACTTGATCATAAATATGATCATTATCTTCTCACTATTTAATTACTTGGTCATAATTTTACATGATCATTATCTATTGATATACACAGAGGTTAGTTACATGAACAATGCATAGCGAACGGTAAAACGATGAAATTTTTTATTTGTTAAAGATGATACTGCTACTATGAGCAAGAATAGTATTATTTGAGTTGTTGTCCCTTTGGTCCTATAAGTATCTTTTCCGTTTCTTTAACTACGATATACAGTTCCAATGTAGTAATACTTCAACTCTTATTCGGCCTAAAATATTAATAATTAAAAAATAAAATAAAAAAAAAAAAGAAAAAATTCAAGAAAAATATTTTTTCATAATATTTAAAGAAGGATTACACTCTTTATATATACATATAGGAATTCTAATTACAATCTAATAGAAATAGAATAACATCTTAAATAGAATAAAACTTTATTCCTAATTGTATACAAATATTTACTTTCTAATATATATAATAAAAATATTTACTTCCTCAACACTCCTCCTCAAGTTGGTAAATGCATATCAATCATTCCCAACTTGTCAAGTGAGTCGCAGAATACTTTTCCGGATACAACCTTTGTGAGGATGTCAGCTAGTTAAGTCTGAGATGAAACATATGGAAGATCAATGGTCCCTTGGTTTAGATGATTTTTTATGAAATGTCTGTCAACCTCTACATGCTTAGTTTAATCATGTTGAACCAGATTGTTTGCAATTGCTATGACTGCCTTATTATCACAATGTAACAACATCGATTTCGAATGTTTTAATCCCAAATCCTGAACAATTCGCTTTACCCAGAGCAACTCACATACTCTATGAGTCATTCCTCTAAACTTAGCTTCAACACTTGACCTTGCTACAACTTTCTATTTCTTACTTCTCCAAGTGACTAAATTATTTTCAACAAATGTGAAGTACCCGGACGTTGATTTTCGATCAGTCCGATCTCTAGCCCAATCAGCATCAGTATAGCCAGTAATTTCATAATCCTTATTCCTCCCAAAGAATAACCCTTTAGCCGGAGAAGACTTTAGATATCTTAATACTTGGTATACTGCATTCATATGTTCTTTACTCGGAGAATTCATGAATTAACTTACAACACTTACTGCATAAGCAATGTCTGGCCGAGTATGAGATAAGTAAATCAACCTTCCCACCAACCTTTGATACTGATCTTTATCAGTTGAAACTTGATCTTCTAGGATTGAAAGTCCATGGTTGACTTCAATGGGAGTCTCGGCTGGCTTACAATCAAGCATCCCTGTCTCTGTCAGTAGATCCATTACGTACTTTTATTGGCAAAGAGAAATTCGTTGGGCTGATCTTACAACTTCAATTCCTAAAAAATACTTAAAGTTACCCAAATGCTTAAGTTCAAACTCGGATGCCAACTATCTTTGTAAAATTATTGTCTCACTCGGATCATTTCCAGTGACCACCATATCATCAACATATACAATCAGTGCGATGACTTTACCTAACTTCTGTTTGATGAATAGTGTATGATCAGCATCACTTTGCTTATATCTGAGCTTCCTCATGAAGGTTAAGAGTCATATAAACCATGCTCGAGGTGATTGCTTGAGTCCATACAATGCTCTCTTTAATTTGCATACTCGGTCAGTATATTTAGTTCTGGGTGGTGGATCCATATATATTTCTTCATCTATGGTTCCATTCAAAAATTCATTCTTTACATCAAATTGTCGAAGCGGCTAGTCCAGGTTGGTAGCTAAGGAAATAAGGACTCGAATGGTGTTCATTTTTGTTACTAGGGCAAATGTATCTTCATAGTCAATTCCATACTTCTGAGTGTACCCCTTTACTACCAACCGAGCTTTATATCGATTTATGCTTCCATCTAGATTGAGTTTGACAGTGAATATCCATCTGCACCTTACCGTTTTCTTTCCTTCCGGAAGAGGAATGAGATCCTACGTCCGGTTCTTTTGTAATACCACCATTTCATCATTCATAGCTTTCTTCCAATCCGGATCATCTAAGGCTTCCGGCACATTACTCAAAATAGATACAGTAGATAATTGATTTACAGTAAGTGCATGTGAGTTAGACAAATGATTGGTTGATATGAAATTGTTGATAGGGTATTTAGCTTTGGTATGAAGGTCTGGATCATATTATTTTTTTAGAACCCCTTTATTGATTCTAGAAGGATAACGAGGCTCAATATTTGGAATTAAAGGAGACATGTTTACCTTATTATGCACCGCATCCGAAGTTTCTTCAGCTTCTAGTGTGTGTTGGGAAGATGTACTATCTTAATTACTTAGATTACTCAAATTTTCTTTAATGATCTATCTGGGTGAGATGCTCGTACTCGGAACACCAGATGTCTGTCCGGGTGAGATACTCGGAACACTCATAACACCAGATGTCTGTCCAGGTGAGATGCTCGAAACACTCAGAACATTTAGGAGACACGGATTCGAAACACTCAAAATGCTATCTTCAAGCTCAAAGAGGTTTAAATTTTTCTCCCCCTGAAGAGAGCACTCGGAGTGGGAGAAGACAGGATAATTTTCATGAAACTGAACATCTGAAGTGACATACATCTTCTTTGTATTCAGATCATAACACCAATATCCCTTTTGTAAATCCGCATAGCCAATAAAGATACACCGGATAACTCGAGGGTCTAATTTACCGAGTGTCTGATGAACATATGCTGAGCATCCAAAAACTCAGGGTTCAAGATTATTGAAGGGTGGAGATATGACAAGTTCTTGAAGAGGAGTCTTAAAATCGATTACTCGTGATGGTGTCTGGTTTATGAGGTACTCAGCGAATTGAACAGCTTCTCCCCTGTATTCTCAAGGAACATTCATGTCAAATTGTGATGCTCGGATAACTTCCAATAATTGCCAGTTCTTTCGTTCGGCTATACCATTCTGTTAAGGAGTGCTGGCACAAGATGTTTGGTGGTGAATGCCCTTCTTAAGGCAGAAATCATTGAGAATTGAGTTAACATACTCCCCACCATTGTTAGACTGTAAGACTCAAATTTTACTCTGGTATTGTGTAGCCACCATATTGTATAGGTCCTAAAACTTGGAGCACACATCTCCTTTATTGGAAAGTAGAGATACCCAGGTCATCCAGATACATTCATCAATAAACATTACAAAATATCAAGTACCATATAGAGTAGGAATCCGAGCAGGTCCCCATACATCAGAATGAATAGTCATAAATGGAATTGAATTTTTATTATAACTCGATACATAAGAAATTTGGTTGCCTTTTATCAATTCAAAAACATCACACTTGAATTCTGAGTCTGTGGTATGCAAAAATAAATTCGATTTTTTTTTATCTAAGATAATGAAAAGAGAGATGACCAAGACAACGATTCCATAAGATTATTTGGTCTTTACTTGAACAACTTCTACCAACCCTATCAACTTGACTTGATTTCTGACTTAAATCATCATGCAACTCAAGATAGTACAACTTTCCACATTTAACACCAGAGCCAAGAATCCGGCGCATTGCAATGTCCTGAAATACACAATAATTAGGCCAAAATTTGACAGTACAATTCAAGGTTTCACTAATTTGGCCAACATATAGTAGATTATAAGAAAGAGATGGAACAACAAGAACAGTATCTAAATTAAGAGAGTCGGAGTTAGATACTGATCCCTCATAAGTGACTGGTGTTATGCGTCCATTAGCAGTTAGAATATTTTATTGGGTTGATGGACGGATAGATGTAAGATGGTGAGTGGAGTTTGTCATATGATCAGTAGCACCTGTATTAATAATCCATTTATTATTTCGAGTAAGATTTGTCATACTTGAAGTTGTGTCAAGATCACCACTTGGTTTAGTAGAAGCAACACTTCTTACGAGGCTTTCTATTGAAATCCCACCATTCCGAATATCCCATAATTTTATAGCACCATTCCTTAGAATGTCCAACTTCACCATAATGAGTACAGGTGTATGTGATGGGCTTACTTGATGTTTTTCCTTTGAACTGGGAACGAGTCTGAGCTGCTACAAGTACAGAATAGTCTGACAGTATCTTCGGCTCTTCCATCGTATGTCGCTGGTTGTGATCCCTCCGGACATATGCATAACTAGACTCGAGATCAAGAGGTGGATCCTTCCGGAGTATTTTACTCTGAGCATTATTAAATTCAGAATCAAGCCCGGCTAGGAAAATATATGTTCGAAGTCGGGTAATATGCTTATGGAGTGATACTACTCCATTAACATGCTCCCCTTGTACACACGTCTGGGCATCAATTTCTTGAAATATTCCAATCAATTCATTATAGTATGTAGGTAATGGCTTACCATTCTAACGGGTCGTGAATGATTTCCAATTCAATTCAAATAATTGAGTTTCATCAGATCCATCATAGAAGGTTTTTGAGACAACATCCCATATCTCTTTTGCTATTGGAAGACAGATGAATCTCTACATTAATGTCGGACTTATGGAGTCAATCAGCCAAATTTTTACTCGGTTATTATTAAGGAGCCAAGTTTCCAACACTTTATCTCCTGCTGGTGGCTTTGGCGCAGTGCCATTAAGAAAGCCAGATTTATTTCTGGCTCCAATTCGCATCTCCATAATCTGTGACCATAGACTATAGTTCGTATCATCAAGAATAATTCCTATGGGAATAGGAGAATTATCTTGAAGGGTTTGAATAAAATTAGGTGTTCCATGGGATACGATGGATGTGTTTTCGATGGTCATGATTTTGAAGATTCAAAGAATTCAAAGAAAAAAAATACGATTTCAATGAGTATGCTTTGATACCATGAAGAATAAAATTCAGAGAAAAAGAGAGAAAATTCAAGAGAAATATTTTTCCATAATATTCAAAGAAGGGTTACACCTCTTATATATTCACACAGGAATCCTAATCACAAACCTAATTAGGAATAGAATAACATCCTAAATAGAATATAACTTTATTCCTAATTGTATACAAATATTTACTTCCTAATATATACAATAAAAATATTTACTTCCTCAACAATAATGATATTATTGATACGGTGATGAACTTCTATCACTCTCTCTCTCCTCATAGCTTAAATTTGATGAGCACTAATATGAAATAAGTACCTTAAATCTATAGCTTTTTAGAGGATTTGGTATGCTTAAAAACCACTCACGATCATGACCTTCAAAAATTTTATCACTGTAATTTGACATAATTGTTATAAAGTTACAGAAGAGGGGTTACGAGCATACCCACAATCCTGAGGAGAAGTGCCTTAAAACACCACTTGAATTCCACTTGTTCACAATCACTTTTCTGCTCATGATTTTGAGATCTTACCTATGATCGTGAAGATACTGCTCATGATTGTGAGTGGGATTGTTAGGAGGACTAACTCACAAAAAAACTTGAATTTGGTTCTACTTTAGCTCGTGATGCTCCTCATGATTGTGACCAAGATTATGAGAAGTTTTGTGACTCCCAAGTAGTTTTGCTTTTACTTCAAATTAAATAATGGCTTTGAACCTAACTAAAATACTTTTTTTTGAGAAAAAAAAAATCTTTCATTCATTGAAAATTAATAATACATGTTGATGAACATATAATATAAATAAAGTACAAGCAAGAAGTATTGAAAGAAACTCTCACTAAAGATATGAAACTATGATATTCTTTAATCGTGTTGACGATTTGTTTAACAATATTTATGCTCTACTCCATGACATTCATTAGCAATAAATTGATTTTATGGTCTTTAATTAAGTCTGATTGTAAAAATACTAACAACAATTTCATAATAGAAAGAACTATAAACTCCATAAAAAAGAACCACTAAAATTTCATAAAGGGATTAATAAATTCACGAATGAAGAACAAAAAAGTAAAATAAAATGAACAGATTGAAGATCTATATTTATTAGATGAAAAATAAAATATAATAGAAAAGCAATGAGGGACTATATATAATAATAATAATAATAATAATAACAATAATAATAATAATAATAATAATAATAATTATTATTATTATTATTATTATTATTTGAGATAGCCTGCAACATAATAATTTTATTTTTTTTTAATTAAAGATGAAATTTCATTCATCATAATGGTTTTGTTTTTTTAACATAATGATTTTGTTATGCTAAAAAAAAAAATTTTTTTTTCAATTAGAGATGTGAATGAACTTCATTTTTTTGTTTTGAACAATTGGGAGGTTAAGGGCGGAGTGAAGAATTAAATCCATAACCTCACCTTATAATATCCATCATCTAAGTCACTAGACTACAAAGGGAGGATAAATAAGCTCTGTTTTTAAATAATATAAAATAATAAAATGATATATAATTGGTGGATGAAATCTTAATTCAGCTAATAATATTTTTCTTTTACTAATAGCTAAAAAATTTAAAATACTCAATTTGTAAATGTAAATTAATTAGTAAATCAACCTCTCAAATTTTTAGCATAAGATTAATTTTTTAACAACTAATACAAAATGATTAATTTTCAATACCATAAGGAGGAGAGATGAAAGGTGGGAGGTTCGAACCCTACTCTCCTCAACTAGATATCCACATATTTTGCCACTTACACTACTCATGAGGGATATAAAATTAAATTATTTATGTCTTGATATTAGAGTGTTCGAATGTATTTTTTAAAATTTTATTGTTAATATAATCCAAGAATCTTTTAAAAAAAATTGATGAAGGGATACAACTATAAAAGACTTTTTTTTTTAGTGGAGAAGGAAGATTTTAAATTAGAATATGATCACAGTGAGACAACTATTTGTACTAGTTTAGTTCATTTTTGATAACTTGCTTATGGAACCTCCGTGTTTAAGCCCTGTAAGGAATCAAAGAAGGGTAAAGTGAGAGGTGGGGAGGATTCCCACAAACCCTCTGATGCCTAAGCCAGAGAATATAAAGAGAGAGAGTTTAGAGAGATAAAGAAAGCAAAGAGTATAAGAGAATAAAATGAATGAAAATGAGGGATATGAGATTATATTTATAGGGATAGTGATGCTCAAACCTGAGAGGAATATGATTCCTCTTTAATGAAGGTCATGTGCCTATTTAGTGAATATTTCTTCCTGTTTGAGAGTATCCTTAATTGGGAATCCTTTTCCTTATCACATTTGGACATTATTCATCTACAAGTAACCGCTGAATAGGAAAATAAACCCTTAGCCAAATAGAAATATGTATATGGGGTATCCAGAGTCCCCCCCCCCAAAGTATGTTCAGATATTTATGTCTGATGTATCTTGATTTGATAAATGTAAGGTATTGAATAATCTAAAAAATTGATTCTTTTGCCTGTAGAGAAAGACTACTTGCGTAATTGCATATGATATAAAAGGGTGAGCTGAGGTGGCCAGTCTCAATCACAGAGAAAAAAATGATGCTTGGTACCAAGTCTTGAGATTGCGATGCCTATAAGGATAGGAAGATACCAGCTGGACTTTACAGATTCTCGGTGGTAAAACATCATGAGGGATTAACCCATTAGTATTATAGAAATGACATAATAAAACCAACCATTTCTGGGGTTTTAATGCTCGGTGCATTAGAAGTATGGCCTGAGTACCGTAGAATCTCAATACATTAGAAGCACAGCCCGAGTGCCGAATCTTAGTTCTATCGAATTGACTTAAGGGTGTCAGCTTCAGTCACTAGACTTAGATTCTTGATGCATTAGAAGCGGGGCTTGAGTGTCGTACCTCAGTACTATCAAAGCAACTTGAGGATTCCAACTTCAGTCATTAGACTTAGATTCTCAGTGCATTAAAAGCACGTCTCGAGTGTCGAACCTTAGCACTATCAAAACAACCTGATGCTAACTTTATTCACTGGACTTAAACTCTCGGTGTATTAGAAGTGCGACCTGAGTGCCAGTAAAAAAGGACAACTAGCAGTGGAATGAGTAGGATCATCGACCGCCATATCTTTTAATATTCATTTAAATTTTTCATTGTGTAACTATCACATATGTTCGTGTGTCAGAAGATGAGATGTTTTAGTTGCCATAATGATAACTACTCAATTAATGGGCTTTCTTTTTTCCTGAAATACCTTTGATGTTGTTTGAGAGAGGTATAAGTAACCGTGAGGGCAGTAGTGGTCATTCTACAACCTTCTGCTCCTCTTTAAATAGACTAGTCATTTTTCTAGTCTTACTTTTGATTTTCTATTGCCCTCTTTTCGCTGGCTTTTCTTTGAAGTGTTTTTTGTAGACTTATTTTCTTCTTTTTCCTTCCAGGTGAAGTCTCTTCCCTTTTCTATCTTCTTCTTTCTTTATTTTTGTTCAATAGGATCCATGGCTCCACGAGAGTAAGTCAGTTCATATCTATTTGTATTTAGGATAAATAATATGATACTCAAATGGTATAGGAGACATTTTAACATTCCCCAAGATTTCACCTTGTATACTATAGATAACAACTTTAAAGCTCATACTCTTGTTTTAGACTGGCAGAAACTAGTTATCGACTTTAATTAGTTAGAAGGGGGTTAAAATTTCCCTTAGATCCATTCATTAGGAGTTTCTTAAATAGGTACAACATAGCTCTCGACCAACTTTACCTTAATAGTTACCAAATCTTAACTGGGTATATAGAGTTAATGCATAGAGAAGGTAGAGAACCGGATATGGACATGCTCAAATATATGTAAAGCTTGAATAAGATGAAGGGGGAATTGATGTTTTCTCTATTAGTTGTACTGAATCATAGCCTTTTTGTTAAGCTTTCGGATCTTCATAATAAATGGAGACATAGATTCTTCGTAGTTGAGCATCTATTAAATTTTATCAATATCCAGTGAATATGGGTTGATGATTGTTAAAGCATCCCACAAGGTTATTCAAAGAAGACACTGAATTGGTGTTGAGATTACATATTCAGAGTATAGTTGAGGGAGCATACATTGAGAATTTATCTAAGAGATATCTCTAAAGAGCCTGCCCTGAGTGTATAGATGTTAGTGGTAAGTTTGAGATTTTGAAAGGGTGAGCATCAGTCGATTTGGTTCGGTACAGAAAACCCATTTTTAGTTGGTATTTTATAAATGAAAAAAGAATATCGAACCGAACCAAAAATAGCTTTAAAATTATCGGTTTGGCTAACTGAAAATAATCGTTATTTTCAGTTCAGTTAATTGGCTAGATTCAGTTGGGCCCAATTTTGGACTGGGCAAAATAACAAATTTAAACTAACATTGAACTTACTTATATTATATATTGGGAGAAGGCCCATGAGGTTTCCACTAACAATAATTATAGACTGTGCTTAAATACAATTAAAAGCAGCAAATATACAAGCTTTGCCATTTGCATAATACAAAAAAATGGGCTAAAATATATAGAAACTAACTCTTAAATACAATTCCTCTATAGTATATTTAGTTAGTTGCCCCGAGGGCAACTTACCCTCATGTTGAGGCTTGGCTTCAGAGCAAAAAATAGTGAAGCCTGCAGGCCAAATTCACACAAAAAAAAATAGTAATAATAACCTGCATAAATAATCAAAAAATTATGATAGCAGTGTCATCAATGAAGCTCCCAAAATTTATACCAACATCCTGTAAATAAATAACACAAGTCCAAACAAACAGAAAATCAGATATTATGAATCATGAAAAGCAACACAAGGAACAGACTTAAAGGAAAAATGGGCTCAGATTCAAACTTTCAAATCATGTGAATACGCACAATAACAAAATCTGGCAACAAAGACATGCCACCTAAGAAATTGTATAAGCCACCATAAAAGTTCATAAAAATCTGAAGAGTTAGGTGGAAGCAACATCATAGCCCAAAACTAAGTAAATGATGAAGATACACATGAAAACAAAAATCAAGTGGAAGTAAAAGCAAAATAGAAAGTATAAGACATATAGTTGGCTCAATTCCAAGCAAAATGAGCAAACAAAATATCAAATCAAAGATATAGCCACTAGATATGATAAGTAAAAGCACACTCAAATTAGAAGTAAACATAAATGAGATGAAAACTCAAAATGCACAATTAAATAGGCTCAGAATATTATGATAAATTCATTTACAAAATGCAAGAAAAAATTTTGGCAACTTATATAAAAGCCACCAAAAAAAGTTCTACCAGCATTTCATATAATCAGAAGATAGATGGAAGCATCATCATAGCCCATCAATAAGCATGCAACAACAACATTGGCAACAAACTGAATGTCACCTGAGTATTGGTTACATAAGCTAATTTTATACAGCAAGCAACAACAACACTGGCAACAAACAGAATGTCACCTTAGTGTAGGTCATATAAGGTGAAAGCACAGAGTCAACAAAGCGTAATAGAGCAAACTAGATAATATATATACTCAGAATTGATAATCAGAATTAAATAGAAATCAATAACATTACTCAAAACAGTAATGCTAACTACTAAGTGGAACTTGATGATAATATATTAAGACCAATTCCAATCGGGGGCAACTCTGAAAAAAAAAGCAAGGAAGTAGAAGTTAAGAAAGTAAAATAGTTGAAAAGAATTTTAGAAGAATCTTATGAACAGATAAATAATAGAAGACATACCCTTCTCAAACTTCTTTAATTCATTGACTTCCTCCTCAATTGACACTGACTTGGTTGACTTTCTAAGCCAATCTTATGAATATATTAAAGATTCAACTAGTTTGGGAGTCAGAGAGCTTTTGAAACAATCCAGTACCCTCCTGCCTGTGCTAAAAGCTAATTCTAAAGCTATAGTGGAGATGGGTATAACTAATACATCTCAGGCTAAGCATGAGAGAATTAGAAATCTCTCACTGTTAAGCTTCCACTATTTTAATATGTCAAATGTGCCCTCCTCCTCAAAAATTGACTTAGATAGATAAATATTTATCTCTGATTGTTTGCTTCCACCAATCCCAAGTTCTTGTTTACGCTTTTTAAACCAGGCTTTTAATAGAGACGTTGAGTTCCTAATACTCAGTTCAGCAAGTTCACAAGCATCAATTGGGAGTACATATTGAGAAGAAGAGTCAGCAACAGGTTTGTATAAAGAAGCGTAATCATTAAACAGTTCATACAAAGCACTTTTCACTGAAATAAAAAGGCTTCCACCCACAGTTTGACCATAAACTTGTATCAATGAATACTCTATGCATTCAAGCTTATCTTTAGGGTCAAGAGTAGTTGTAATAACTATTAAAAAGTTCATCTTTTCAGGAACCCCCCCAGTATTTATTAAATTTGGTTTTCATGGAAAATGCCATCGTTCTTTTAGCAGCATTAGCAGATAATTACCATTCATTTAAAATTCAAAAAAGATAAGATATTTCACTAAAAAAAAGTTGGCAGTCATTTATTGAGAACCATATATTCTTAAAGTAATATGATAAAAGTGTTGCAAGAAATCAACAAGTTGTTTCACAGATTGCCAATCCAAATAATTAGCCACATCATCCCCTAAATCAGCTCGAAAAGCACACTCACATTCCTCATATTTTTCAAAAACTTTTCATAAGAGCAAGCAGTGTTTAACATGAGATATGTAGAATTCCACCTAGTTGTAACATCTGGACTCAATGTAGATTTATACTCAATACTAAGTAAATCTGCAAACTCTTTGAACTTTGACAACCTAGCAGGTGAATTTCTAATATATCTAACAGCTTCTCTAACCTTTTTGACACTTGCATTTGCTTCTTTCAAACCCTCAGTGACAATAAGATTTAGTATATGTGCAATGCATCTCATGTGAACATATTTGACTCTCACAACAGATGTTCCCCAACTCATTAATTTTTTTGAAAAAAACCCAAAGCTGTATCATTAGAAGAGGCATTATCAACTATAATAGTAAAAACATTTTTGATCCCCCAATCAAGAAGACAATTTTCTAATGTTTTATGAATGTGCTCCCCCTTGTGAGATGTTATGGGAATAAAAGAAATGATGTTTTTATAGTGCTTCCACTCTGAATCAACGTAATGTGCAGTAATGCATATATAGTTAATTCATTGAATTGAAGTTTAAGAGTCAGTTGTTATACTTACTCTTTGACTTTCACAATGCTTCAAAAATATTTTTTTCAAATTCAACCTCCCACCTAAATATTCATTATAATAATCTTTTGAGACTGTCCATCTACTAGGTATTTTAAACCTAGGACAAGCAACTGACATAAAATTTTTGAATCCCTCCCCTTTAACAAATTTAAAACTCAGTTCATCAACAATGGCTATATTACATAATGCATGTCTAATTGCATCCTCATTAAACTTCCATGATCCTAGGACACCTACACAGTCATGCATGTTAGACTCAGAATGCACAGTAGGTTGGAGAGTTAAAAGGGTCTGCCTAGACTTTTTAAGGAAAGGTTTTTTCATGCAAATGAGCATATGATTTCTAATGGATGATGTGCCATTTATTATAGGATCAACAGTAACAATTTTAGCATAATATATACATCTAGCTTGTACCAACTTCCCTTGCTCATTAAGGATTTTTTTCAAAGTGCTCCAATGCCAGACTTCTGCTTTATGTGTCCTTTCTTTATTTTTTTTTGAAGCAACTTGGGTTTGCTTTGGGGCTTCCACCTCTATAAGTTGCTCAGATTCACCACCAATAGTAGTTTGACTACTATTGGCAGGACCTCCTTTAGTTTCCATCTACATTATATACAATAAGAAAATAAAACATAAAATTATTAATCAATAACAGTCATACATAAACTAAGATCAATACAAAAATGCTTTTTTTTTTTTATAAAAACCAATAGAGACAAAAGATATTTCATTGAAACATTAGTAAAGAACATCTAAAGAAAAAAAAATTATATTTTTTCAAAAATCAATATACACATTAGATCAAAGGCAACAATTTAAAATTTATACACAAAGATAATATATTATCAACAATTATATTTTCAAAAATAAATATACATATGAGATCCAAAGACAAAAATTTAAAATTTATACACATTTAATAACAACAACAATCATATTTTCAAAAATAAATTTTTAAAATCAATATACACATGAGATCCAAAGACAAAAAATTTAAAATTTATACACATTTAATATTATAAACAATCATATTTTCAAAAATCATTTTTTAAAATCAATATACACATAAGATCCAGAAATAAAAATGAAAAATTTATACACATTTAATATTATTAGCAAACATATAAAATAAAATATATTACCTTTAATAATGATGTTTCAGAGGTTGATTTAACTTAAATATTATTAAAAATTGATTTTTGCTTCCACTAATAACTAACTTCAGTTTAGATCTACCAACTTTATGCTTCCACCATTAGATCTATAAATCATATCATAAAATACTACTCTAATCCACCCATAGATGTCATTCAACAATAAACAAACTGAAGATCTGAAAAGATAAACAAAATTTATGAGATAAAAAAACAAAATACAACATGCAATACAAAAACCAACGATCTAATAAGATCTTTACCAAAACTAATTGATTTCTCTAAAAAGAACTTTGCATGTCAATTTCCTTACTATCAATGATAATTTTTGAACACTGACAGTAACAAAAACAACATCAAAGTGTGGTTATTAGTGATTTATAAATTATATACCCAACACTGAGTCAGATTGTTATTTATACTCAAAACATCAAGGAAACATAAGCAAATTTGAGTCTCTAAGAGTAAGAGACTCGAGTTAATGTGATACTCAAGAGGACAAAAAGCCAAAAGGGGATGAGAATCATGAGATGAAAGCAAGGGAAGTGGCAAAGCTTTACTGGAGTTAAGAGAAGAACGACGCAAGCACGAGGAACTATTAGGTTTTTAGGATTATAGAGGAAAGAAGAGAGAGAGAAGACACTGACAGGGTTGAGAGAAAATGAGAGAACGAGAATTAGGTTTTAATGAAAAAGAGGAGGGCTTCAGAGACAAAGATGTATTTATAGTTGAAGTATCAGGGCACCTGATAAAATGACGTCGTTTTATTTCCTCTTCCTTAATTTCGGTAATTCGGTCAGTTTGGTTTTATTTGAGTATCAACCAAACCAAAAATCGAAAACCAATATTCCCTTAAACAATCAACTGAACCGCATACACAAAACTATAATAATCGAACCACATAAAATTTGTGGTTCGGTTTGGTTCGGGCGGTATTTGCTCACCCATAATTGGCAATAATAAATAAAACTAATTAATATTTTTAATTATTTTCAAATATACAATTTCAATTAATATATCATAAATGAACAAATATTTTTTATAAGGAAAAAACTTATTTAGTTTTGCCAATATTATAACTTATGTTTGTCACGACCCAAAACAGGGGCCATGACCGGCGCTAGGGAACGGGAATTCTTTCGAATCCGGAACCCGTAGCAAGCCTAAAAATAAAATAAAACATGCAATGGTAATAACCATATATATAATGCAGTGGAAATAAAAATCATAAATATCCAAAATAATATCCATCTCCTATATATAAATCTTTTAATACAAATCCAGTTCAAGTATAATACAATATCTCGCATAAATATAATACATAAAATTTCACAATTAATTTACAACTATTGCAGTGTCTAGATTATAAAAATAAGACTCAAGTAAGCAGTTTACACAAGGAAGTCGGGGCGGAAGAAATCCGGCGTACAGGCCTGCTACTGAGGTCTGAAGATGTTGACTCTCCTGAAAAATTATCAACGGAGGGGAGTCAGACCTCACTGAGTGAATTACTATAATATATATACATACACACTAAATGACAATGCATACAGTCAACAATATATATCTAATATGTATATATACAGGCAAATACACACAGATGCAATAAAATCATTTTATATATATGTTATTGAAAATCATCTTTTATGAAGGATCAAATAGAACCCTATGATATCGAAACCTCAATCAGTGTTAGACAACACTCTAGCCATACAGGCTCACTTAATCCAAATATATCCACTTAATCCATTTAGACAGTAGACTGACCCCGAGACACTAAGTCAACCGAGCTCCAGCAATCTGATTGCCAGTGTGATTGGCCCCGAGACACTTGGTCAACCGAGCTCCAGCAATCACACCTCTAAACCATATCTCACACATCAATTAAATAATATCCAATCAATATCCACAAATGGTTAGTAATATAGCCTAAATACTATAGGCGTACCGGTACGTACTCGGTCCTAGTGCTGCCCACTAGGTAGCACGTTCCATTGATATCCTTCATTAACAAATATAAAACATTCATTCACAAATAAATGATGCATGAATTTAAATAAAATAACAATATAAACCATATATATACTGGAAATATACCAAAAGTAAACCAAGTATATTTCGAGTATATATACGTCAAATGAATCCAATTAAATCATAAATTAAACTAGAAATATATTTAAAAACATTTTAAATATAATTTATTAACAAAACATGCATATAATTTAATATATACCAAAAATAAACCAAAAATATACTTAAATACAAATCACATTATCTATGCATTTTAATCAAAATAAAACATATATTTCTAAATCATGCATCCTAAAGCATATATATATAGTATAGTAACTCACAAATTAGTGCGCTCCTCGAGATGGGTCCGACGGGCCTGGTCCACTAGCCCTCGGTCTCGGCGCAACTAGACAAACAATAACGACAAAATCAGAATAACCCTAACAGAAATCCTAGAATTCGATCTAGAATATTAAACACAAAATCGAAATTAGGGTTCGACCGGATATCACATTTTACGAGAATTCTACCGAAAATTCGACAGAACCTCCCCTGTAAAATGGACATCTCTCTACTCAAAGAGTAGAGCCGACCCTGCAAAGAAACACAATTCGAAAAACAAGCTCAACACTCAACCACAACCCCTCGGTCGGACTCCAAACTACAGTCTATCGACCGGGGTCCACAAACATAGAACAATTATAAAAATACCAAAAATACCCTTATAACATTGAAATCCATTTTATAGGTAGAAATTACATAATTAACCTTAAAACACAATAAAAACTAATAAAAACTCATTTCATTAGAAAAACCGTATTTTATATATATAATTGAAAATAATTCACGAAAATAGTTTTAATTAGTTAAAAATACCAAATAATTGTAGAAATCATTTTTATACCTTAAATAACTATTAAAATCAATTAAATTACATTTTTAGCTAATTTTGTGTAAAATTACCAAAATACCCCTATATATATAAATATACTATAATTACTTCAAAAATTCACCAAAAATAGTATAATTATCCAAAATTAATTTTCTCAACATATTTATCAATAATATCAATAATTAAACTCAATTACCCAATTAATTTCAATTAAAAATATAATTAACCCTAATTTCCCAAAATTACATAAATTTCAATAATTCAAAATAAATACATAGAAATTCATAAAAATTCCAAATAAATTCCTGTAATTCATTTCAACACCTATAATTATCATAAAAAACAATTTAATAATTTAAATAATTAATTTCCGAAAATTAGAAAATAATATTAAAATATTTAAAAATACCCAAAAATCCAAATAATCTCCAAAAATTCCACAAAAATTCATACATGTAGATTAAGCTACAAGGATCAAAATTTGTGAAGGTAGTTTTCATGAATCAATCAATTCAAAGCTCAAAAAAATCAAAAACCCTAATATGGCGGAAATGGAAAATTCAAAACCTAAGCAAATCTAGACCATTTAAGCTCAAACCAAAGCTAGAATCACACTAACCGGTGCTCAAGGAGAAGAAAGAGATAGGCGGTGTCAAAAATGATGGCCGGAATCGTGGTCGACGACGAGGAGAGGAAGTTTCGGCCAAAATGGAGAAAATGGGGTTAGCCGGCGCCGGGGAAGGAGCTTGGGGCGACGGAGCTGCTGGCGGCACACCGACGGCAAGGGAACGACTGTTGCAGACGGTGGTTGGTGATTGGGCACGGGAAGGAAGAAGAAGAAGAAGAAAAGAAAAGAAAAGGAAAGGAAAAGAAAAGAAAAAGAAAAAGAAAAAGAAAATAGAAAAAAGAAAAAAATAAATAATAAAAAAAATAATTTTTAATAAAATATTTGGAAAAAATCACACACCACACATTATTATTTACAATTTAATAATAAATAAAATAATTAAATAACAATAAAATTAATAAATAAATAATAAAATATTAGGGTAATATTAAACCCTAATTAAATAAATAAGTACACATAGGCTTTATTTAGAAATTTAAAAATACGTATGAGTTCATGCAAGTCCGTAAATCTGTTTAAAATAATTAATAATAAATTATTTACGTGAAAATTTCCTTGAAAATGAAAGTCTCGGGAAAATTTACGTAAAGCACTGTAAATAAGACATAATAATTAAAATAGGTTTTAAACACATATCAACTCGTAAAAACATTATAATATATATATACACAAAAATTATTAACACTGCATATCCCGGTACAGTGTTAAAAATATTTAAAAACACGAGATATTACAATGTTAAATTTCAAAAAAAAATTTAAACTCAATCAAATTTAAATTAGACAATTTTTTTAAATAATATTTTTTAAATTAGGTTATTTCATAATAAATATTTGAATAATAAAATAGTTTAACATATTTTTATTATAATTTTAATTGTTACATTATTAATTATATTTTATAATAAAAAAGTAAAATTATTAATTAAAATATATTTGTAGTCGGCGGGGTTTAACGCGCACCCAAAGTGTCTGGCAACCACGACACTGTGTGGACTTGAGGCCTACTATAAAATATCAAATAGGTCATAAAGCCTACTTGGAGATGGAGTTGCCACTCGGACAAAAGCCAGGATGCACAGTATAACAACTGGATCTCACAGAAGTTCACAGAAGTCGTTATTGGAGATCAGGTTCAAAAACTGGGTATGAACTTTTGGAATGCCCACCCAACTTTGCAATTGGCCTTTGTTTGTATTTTATGTTTTATTACTTTTAATTATTTAATTATTTCTTAATTACCACGTGAATTGCAATTTCTTTCAAACAATTGTTGCATTTTATAATTAAGCCCAAGTTTGTACATTAATTTCTTTTATGTATTTGATTTTAATACCCACTATAAACAAAGCACATAATAATAATTTACAACCATACATTCAAATCAAATAGGGAAAGGGATTAGAGATTACAACACTTTACTCAAATGAAAGTATAATAAACCAGAAAATAAATCAGAAATAAACCAAAAGTAAACAAACATTAAATTGCATAAAAATATAATAAAAGATAAGAAAAAGGTTAGGTATTGAATTGAACAATCAGAATCATTCTAATTCTCTGTAATATATCGAGATGTTAGCTTCCAAGACATATAAAATCATAAATGAAGAGGCAACAAATTAATTTACAAAACCAAATTTATATAGGCGGCTTGTCAAAGTGGCATGAGGGCCTGTCAAAGTGGCAATTGTCTCTCAAAGAGGGGCCGCTCTTTAAGAGGCGATCGCCTGATCAACAGGCTCAAACGACTCTCAAACTAGCAAACTTCCACTTTAAGTAAGAATCTATTATTGCAAACAAGCTAGATGTACAACTACACCTAAAACTCAATGAATCATGCTAAAGACGTGGAATGTCACAAACCATAAAAATAAGAGAGTGGATGAGCAAACTAACAAACAAATAAGCTAAAGGTTATGTAAATCTATAGTTTAATCTTAAAAGAGTCAAAATAATTACTTGTGAATGAGTTTTTTCAATATAGTTGGCCCTTAGAAATGAATATGGATGTTAGTCTCCCCTTGAATGCAAGCTTTTTACCTTCCCTCTTCAAAAAAGTCCCCCTTGAACTTCATTCACTTTCCTCTCCTTTTCTTAAGAACGTCTTTCTCCCTTTTTTTTTGGTGCCGCCTTTGAAAGTTCCTATAGGTGGCGGGGTTTAGGGTGCATCCAAAATCTTAGCAACTGCGATACTATTTGAGCTCAGGGCTCTAGAGAACACACTAACCACTGTCACAAAGATACGATGTGGAGATGAGGAATTGCCACTTAGGGTAATAACTGTGACATATAAAAAAATGGTGGTACTTGATTCTCTAAAAGAAAGCTAGCATCATAATCAGGAGAGTCTAGTTACGAAATACCAACTTCTTTTAGTCTTGTGTTCATTTAGAATTACTTTATGAATTACTGTTTTACTCTCTGTTTACATGCAATTTCATATAAACCCTTATTAAAACAATCAACTCCAGGCAGACTAATCATGAAATATATAAGTAAACAATGCATTCATCACAATCCATATGATAGTCTAATCTACATTGATTTTAATTAAATGAGCTAAATCTACATGTTTTAATTTATAAGTAAGCCTAAAGACTAATAAGGCCTAATTCCTATTTAATTTTAATTAAGTGAACCTATGTTTATTTATTTTAATTCTAAAAATGGGCCTAAATCTACAAATTATGAAGTATTTAAATTAATGGGCCTAATTCTACATGTTTTAATTCTAAAGTGATATTAAGTCTACAAATTATGAAAAGACTTAAATTAAATAGGCTAAGTCTAAATTAGTTAAATTAGTAAATTAAATTAAGTGAGCCTATGTCTAATTTAACTAAATGGGCCTAAGTTATTTCTACCCTAAATCTAATTAATTATGAGTCTAAAGATGCATTTTCATTAATTAAAACCTAGACCTAAATTTATTTAAATGGGTTAAAGCCTAATGTGAGTCTAGGACCCAAAACATATAAACACAAATAAACAAGCCTAAAAAACATAAGAAAATAACAAAAACAATCAAATGAAAGCTCAAACCATCAATCAAACTTATTTTTTTTTCTAAAAAACCCTAATTTAATTAAAGTGACCATGAATAATAAATAAAATGATTAACAAACAACCCTAATTCTAACCACTTAAATCTAATCCAATTTTAATAAAAAAACCCTAATTCTCTCTATAGCTATTAATTTTAATGAATTACCCAATTGAAATTCCTAATTTTACTAACTGATTAATTAAAATAAAACACCCACATAATTTCATTATTTTCACTATTGAGGCTATTACAAAGAACTGTTGAAAATAACAATTAATACAATCCCAAAAATAAATAAAAGATTTAAAACAATAATAAACAGCTAAATAAAAAAAACCTAGAAACTATATTTAGCTACAAGGTTCAATCCATGACATTCCATGGACTTTCATGGATTTTATTCTTTAAGTAAACTCATCAAGTGATCCTCTCCATAATTACCAACACAAAAATAAACAATGGTTAGTGAATAAATAAAATAACAATAAAATTAAGTAAAGCTAAAATTCAATAGAAACAAAATAATAAAATAAAAATAACAGAAAATAAAGAAGGAGATGATGATTATGGATGCAACATGGGTTGACCCCTCAAACTAGTAAGATCACTATTTATTTGTTAAATAGGTCTTCAAAAACTTGTTATTCTTTTCTCAAAAACCCTATTGCTCCTTGCTTCAAAACGAAGTAAATATAAAAGAATATTTTTATAAGTGCAGGAAAAAAAGAGAGAGTCCCTTCCAAGAGCTTTAGCTAGGTTTTTATAGAAAAACCTAAAAAAAAAAACCCTTGCTCATCACATACTGAAGAGTTTTAATTTTAAAAAGATTTTATTTCCTGAAAATCTAGATAAATCCCAAAAATAAATTTAAGAAAATTTTTAGCTAATCAAAATTTAGGAAAAATATTTTTTATTTTCTGTAAAAAATATAAAAAAACAGATGAAAAAGGTATAATTCTGATTAGAATTGTGTAATTCCGGTTAGAATTATAGAATTTCAATTCTCTTTTTTTTTTAACTTTTAATTACAAAAAGACCCCTGAAAGAATTTAAAATTTTCAATTAGGTCCTAAAAAATATTACAATTAAATCCTTAAAAAAACCAATTAAACTCTTATGCATTCAGACTTTTGAGGTTTCAAACTTCAAGTGTTAAAGACCTATTTATACCATTTTTATCATTGGAGTCCTTTGTTGTATCTATACTTAATTATCCTGAAATTAGGTGCTTACAGTTCTCCCCTTCTTTTTTGCTAAAAATTGCTAACCGCCCTTTTTCTCTCTCTTTCTCTCATTTTTATCATCTCCCTAGCCCATCCCCAACTACTCTCTTTCATCATTGCATTTCCTAAAATTTTTCCTTTCCCAAAATTTTATTTTTCATCCTAGAGGCTGAGTTGCAAATGAGGTGGGGCCCACCAAGTTAGTTGTCATGGTCACCTCAACATTTAATGTAGAGGTAAGTGGCTGCTGTAGAGGCAGCGCCTCTTCAACTGATGCCATAGACCTCTTCACAGGGCAAATTAGACTTGTCTTATAAGGGTTTTAGGCTTGGATTTATGAGTTTGAAGCCCTCAGGTTCATTTTCGAGAAGATTTTGAGTTTGTTTCCTGCATTCAAGTTTTACATTTCTCATAATCAGGATTTGTTGCAAGCCGACCAAACCGAGCACCCACAGTTCATCCCTTATTGTAGGTCAATCGAACCAATTGTCTACAATATTATTCTTCAAATATTTTTTGTAAAATAGACTAATTTAAAGAAATAATTTTTAATATTGTCTAATTAAGATAGAATTGAATTCAAAATTTATTTAAAATATGATATAAATTATGGTATTGACAAAACTAATTGAGTTTATCCAAATATAAAAAATATTTTTTCATTTAAAATGTACTAATTAAACTTTATAATTAAAAACAATTAAAAAAACATAATTAATTTTATTTATCATTGTTAATAAAATAATAATTTAAGAAAAATATAAGCTTAAATTTTAAATTTTCTTAAAATTATTTTAGTGAGTTATATAGTTATTATAAAAGTTAAGTACTAGAATAAGTTATAAATAAATAAATAAAATATATTATTTATTTAAAATATCAAAAATGACTTTTTTTTTTATATAGTTTTATGATTGAAATGTAAAAAAAAGTTTCATTTTAAAAGTTGACTACCAAAAAATTAGTTTGACTAATGGATAAGACTAATGGAGAGCTTTTTTAAAACTTCTAAAACTTAATTGTAAAAAAAAAAATCTTATAAAATTTAATAGAAAAAATGATATACTTTATAGGACTATCCTGTTAAATTATTTTTTAAATGCTTAATTTTTACTTTGTGTTTATCATTGTAAAGTAAGAATGATTTTCAATGTCGCATGGTGATTATAAATAAAATAAGATAATCATAGAATGTAACTAAATCTAGTACTATCAAATATAATAATCATAGTTTTGTTCGAAAAAATTATATAATAATTATAGTATTAATTTTAATTCTCACAATTATGTAAAATATTATGCTTAACAATTATATAAACGATACATATTTTAATTATTTTATATTTAATTAATTTTGATTGTTGAATATATACAAAATCAGAAAGAATTTTTCCTTGTATATCACACTGTATGTGCTGAAGACATTCCACAAAATTACATTACGTCAATAGCCATTCGAATTTGTTGAAATTGACTATTATAGTATAAATTATATTTGAGTTAAAGTTGTGGTATATGTAAGTTTATCAAATTAGTTGTTGATAAATTTTTATCATTGAAAATGAACTAAATAAATTAAAATTTAGTGGGCTTTAATAATTTAAAATTACAAAAATTACATCATCATTGTCTTCTCAGTATTTTAGTGGGTTAAATGCAATAATGATTATCAAACTTTACAATTATTATAATAATAATTTGGGTACTAAACTTTTATTTTTTTTGTTATTATATTTTGACTTTATTTCAGAAGAGATATTGTTAAAAAATTTTAGTTCACTAAATTTCTCTTAAAAATTATTCCATCAATCTCTTTATCTTTTTAATTTAATTTATAAATTATAAAAAAACTTATAAGTTTATTTCTTTTAAACTCCGATATCACTCAGGATAAATATATTTTTACTAGGCAGAATTAAAATTATTTTCAAATTTTTCCTTATTCCATGTAAATGTATAAAAAATATGAATTTATTTGCAAAAAAAAAAAATTTAAATTCTAGATTAAAATATTAATTATGAATTAT
This sequence comes from Mallotus nudiflorus, assembly GCA_947683625.1. Taxonomy (NCBI): domain Eukaryota; kingdom Viridiplantae; phylum Streptophyta; class Magnoliopsida; order Malpighiales; family Euphorbiaceae; genus Mallotus; species Mallotus nudiflorus. Next base: position 1,375,139 of record CANTUR010000108.1, read on the forward strand.
TTAGATGTTAAAAAATTTTTTTAGTGACTGCTATAAAATTAAATAAAAATTTAGTATCTAAAAAATATAAATATAAATTTAATAACTAAATTAAAACAAAATTAAAATCAATACCATTTGACCCGAAAACAAAATTAAAATCAATACCATTTGACCCGTATTTTAGCACTCGTCGGAAAATGAAATTTCCTATAAAAAATATGATAATTATCTTGATCATCATTTTTTTTGCATTTTGAAGGGAGACAAAAGGCAGGACAAACAGTCACGTGGGAAAGTTATTCCAAATTTTTTTTTTTGAACTAAAAAGTTATTCCCATTAGATCATAGTACAAAGACTGACAGATACTAGCATTTTACATGACCATTATCTTGATCATCATTTTACATGACCATTATCTTCTTAATTTTACTTGATCATAAATATGATCATTATCTTCTCACTATTTAATTACTTGGTCATAATTTTACGTGATCATTATCTATTAATACACACAGAGGTTCGTTACATGAACAATGCATAGCGAACTGTAAAACAATGAATTTTTTTTTTTTGTTAAAGATGATATTGCTACTATGAGCAAGAATAGTATCATTTGAGTTGTTGCCCCTTTGGTCCTATAAGTATCTTTTCCGTCTCTTTAACTACGATATACAGTTCCAATGTAGTAATACTTCAACTCTAATCCGGCCTCCAAAAAAAAAAAAAATCTCTAATTCGGTCTAAAATATTAATAATGATATTCTTGATACGGTGATGAATTCTTCTATCACTCTCTCTCTCCTCATAGCTTAAATTTGATCAACACTAATATGAAATAAGTACCTTAAATCTATAGCTTTTTAGAGGATTTGGTATGCTCAAAAATCACTCACGATCATGACCTTCAAAAATATTGTCGCTGTAATTTGACATAATTGTTGTAGAGTTACAGAAGAGGGGTTACGAGCATATCCACAATCCTGAGGATAACTGTCTTAAAACTCCACTTGAATTTCATTTGTTCATAATCACTTATCTGCTCATGATTGCGAGATCTTGCCCATGATCATGAGGATACTGCTCATGATCGTGAGTGGGATTGTGAGGAGGACTGACTCATCAAAAAACTTGAATTTAGTTCTCTTTAACTCGTGATACTCCTCATGATTGTGACCAAGATTGTGAGAAGTTTTGTGACTCCCAAGTAGTTTTGTTTTTACTTCAAATTAATGCATTTTGATCATGGCTTTGAACCTAACTAAAATACTTTTTTTTTAGAAAAAAAAAACTCTTTCATTCATTAATGATCAATAATACATGTTGATGAACATATAATATAAATAAAGTATAACCAAGAAGTATCGAAAGAAACTCTTATTAAAGATATGAAACCGTGCTATTCTTCAATCGTGTTGACAGAGCTATTTTAATTTGCCACTTCATGATTTGTTTAACAATCTTTATGCTCTACTCTATGACATTCATTATCAATAAATTGATTCTATAATCTTTAATTGAGTCCGATTGCAAAAATACTGACAACAATTTCATAATAGAAAAAACTATAAACTCCGTAAAAGAGAACTACTAAAATTTCATAAAAGGATTAATAAATTCATGAATGAAGAACAAAAAAATAAAATAAAATGAAAAAATTGAAGATCTATATTTATTAGATGAAAAAATAAAATAGAATATAAAAAGCAATAAGGGACTATATATATATATATATATATATATATATATATATATATATATATATATATATATAAAATAATTATTTGAGATAACATGCAACATAATAATTTTATTTTTTTAGTTAAAGATGAAATTCCATTCATCATAATGGTTTTGTTTTTTTAACATAATGATTTTGTTATGCAAAAAAAAACATAATAATTTTGTTCAATTAGAGATGTGAATGAATTCTATTTTTTTTGAACAACTGAGACGTTAAGGGGGGAGTGGAGAATTGAATTCATAACCTCACCAATATCCATCACCTGAGCTACTCGACTATAAAGAGAGGATAAATAAACTCTATTTTTAAATAATATAAAATAATAAAATGATATATAATTGGTGGATGAAATCTTAATTCAGCTAATAATATTTTTCTTTTACTAATAGCTAAAAAATTTAAAATACTCAATTAGTAAATGTAAATTAATTAGTAAAATCAACCTCCCAAATTTTTAGCATAAGATTAATTTTTTTTAACAACTAATACAAAATGGTTAATTTTCAATACCATAAGGAGGAGAGATGAAAGGTGGGAGGTTTAAACTCTACTCTCCTCAACTAGAGATCCACATATTTTTTCACTTACACTACTCGTGGGGATATAAAATTAAATTATTTATGCTTTATATTAGAGTGTTCGAATGTATTTTTTAAAATTTTATTGTTAATATAATTTAAGAATCTTTTAAAAAAAATTGATGAAGGGATACAACTATAAGAGACTTTTTTTTTAGTGGAGAAGGAAGATTTTAAATTGGAATATGATCACAATGAGACAACTATCTGTACTAGTTTAGTTCATCTTTTGATAACTTGCTTATGGAACCTCCGAGTCTAAGTCCTATAAAGAATTAAAGAAGGGCAAGGTGAGAGGTGGGGAGGATTCTCACAAATCCTTCGATGCCTAAGCTAGAAAATGTAAAGAGAGAGAGTTTAAAGAGATAAAGAAAGCAAAGAGTATAAGAGAATAAAATGAATAAAAATGAGGGATATGAGATCCTATTTATAGGGATAGTAATGCTCAAACCTGAGAGGAATATGATTCCTCTTTAATGAAGATCATATGCCTATTTAGAGAGTATTTCTTCCTGTTTGAGAGTCTCCTTAATTAGGAATCCTTTTCCTTATCACATTTGGACATTCTTCATCTACAAGTAACCCCTGCATAGGAAAATAAACCCTTAGCCAAATAGAAATATGTATATGGGGTATCAAGAGTCTCCCCCCCAAAAGTATATTAAGATATTTATGTCCGATGTATCCTGATTTAATAAATGTAAGGTATTAAATAATATAAAAAATTGATTCTTTTGCTTATAGAGAGAGACTACTTGCGTAATTGCATATGATGTAAAAGGGTGAGCTGAGGTGGCCAGCCTTAGTCATAAAGAAAAAAATGATGCTTAGTACCGAGTCCTGAGATTGCAGTGCCTATGAGTACGGGAAAATGCCAGTTGGACTTTATAGATTCTTGGTGGTAAAACGTCATAAGGGATTAACCCATTAATATTATAGAAATGACATAATGGAACCAACCATAGTTGGGGTTTTAATGCTCGGTGCATTAGAAGCATGGCTTGAGTACCTAGAATCTCGATACATTAGAAGCGCGACTTGAGTGCCGAACCTCAGTACTATCGAAGTAACCTACGGGTGCTAGCTTCAATCACTAAACTTAGATTCTTAGTGCATTAGAAGCATGTCTCGAGTGCCAAACCTTAGTACTATCGAAACAACTTGAGGGTGCTAGCTTTATTCACTGGACTTAGATTCTCAGTGCATTAGAAGCGCGACCTGAGTGCCAATAAAAAAGGATAGGTGGCAGTGGAATGAGCAGGATTATCAACTGCCATATCTTTTAATATTCTTTTGAATTTTTCATTGTGTAACTATCACGTATGTACATGCATCAGAAGATGAGATGTTTCAGCTTCCATAATGATAATTACTCGAATAGTGGGCTTTCCTTTTGCCCAGAATACCTTTGATATTGTTTGAGAGAGGTGTAAGTAACCGTGAGAGCAGTAGTGGTCATTCTAGAACCTTCCTCTCCTCTTTAAATAGACCAGTCATTTTCCTAGCCTTACTTTTGCTTTTTTACTACCTTCTTCTCACTAGCTTTTCTTTGAAGTGTTTTTTACAGACTTGTTTTCTTTTTTTTTTCCTTCTAGATGAAGTCTCTTCCCTTTTCTATCTTTTTCCTTCTTTATTTTTGTTTAATGGGATCCATGGCTCCATGAGAGCAAGTTAGTTTATATCTGTTTATATCTAGGATAAATAATATGATGCTCAAATGGTATTGAAGACATTTTAGCATTCCCCAAGATTTCGCTTTGCATACTATAGATAATAACTTTAAGGCTTATACTCCTTTTTTAGACTGGTAGAAACTAGTTGTAGACTTTGATTAGTTAGAAGGGGGGTTGAAATTTTCCTTAGATCCATTCGTTAAGAGTTTCTTAAATAGGTACAACATAGCTCCCGACCAAATTTACCTTAATAATTATCGGATCTTAACTGGATATATAGAGTTAATGCATAGAGAGGGTAGAGAACTAGATTTGGACATGCTTAAATATATGTATAGCTTGAATAAGAAGAAGGGGGGAGCTGCTATTTTCTCTATCAGTTATATTGAATCATAGCCTTTTTATTAAACTTCCGGATCTTCACAAGAAATAGAGGCATAGATTCTTCGTAGTTAAGCATCCATTAAATTTTATTAATATCCGGTGGATATGGGTTGATGATTTCTAAAAAGTGAAGCATCCCATAAGGTTATTCGAAGAAGACACTGAATTAGTGCTGAGATTACATATTTAGAGTATAGCTGAGGGAACATCCATTGAGAATTTATCTCAGAGATATCTCTGAAGAGCCTGCCTTGAGTGTATCAATATTAGTGGTAAGTTTTGAGATTTTGAAGGTATATTCTGACTTTTGCTATTTTTTATTTGTAGATGGCTAACTATTTCACTGTTGCGGATGGAATCTTTTTAGATGAGGAGCTAAAGAAGCAAGCGGCACATCTGACTTAGCAAACGACCCTGGATATAGAGATTTTAGAGGCTTATGCTGATTCGTGCCCTAATGACAAAGGCAAAAGGGTTCTCGGTGATACTCAAAAGGAAGCTTCTAAACTTTTTAAGAAGCGCTTTTAGAGTATGGAGCTAGGTGACGAGGAACATCTTGGGGAGGAGGTGTTTATCAAGTGTCCTAAGCTTGTCGGATGCTTGGGTCCAAAAAGATGGATCTTATCAAAGGTGAAGCCTACTAGCATATTTAATAAGCAAGTCAGGGATTACTATACTGAACCTCTGTGGTTGTTGGATGATATGCAGAGGTAGCAAGAGGATGGAAGGAGTGAGTTGTTCAACTCCCTAATTACCCATGCCTTAAAGATAACATATATGATCTTAGTTGCAATAATCATTTTCATGGATGTATTTATTTTTTGATTTTCTATACTTGACTGTTAGATGGCTCAAGGGCTACTGCTAGCAAAGGATAATCATTTCATCCTTTAGAGTGAGTACAACATCAAGGAGGCTGAGGTTGGGACAATTACAATTGATTATGAGAAGAAGCTGGATGTGGCAAAACATGCCCTCGAGCTCACTGAGATCGATAACGTGAAGTTTAAATTAGAAAATAAGGCAAGTTTAAAGAATATCCAAGAGCTCGAGCATTCACAAGCTCAGCTCATATTAAAGATCGAGACGCAAGATATTGAGCTCGAAACTATAAAAAAAGAGTTGGATAATGAAAGGAAATCCCAGGATGATGACCTAAGAACTTACAAAAAATGGTGAATGGATTTCTTAAGGCCTATAAATCCAAGTATTAGAGGGTACTGTCTGCTTAGCGTCCGGGTTTAAATTTTTTTAATATGGATAAGATCACTCCCAATGATCTGGCACGACTGGCTGCTATTAATGCTATTGTTGCTAAGTCAAGTCTTAAGGATTCTCAAGTCATTAAAGAAAGATCTACTTCTTCTAGTGCTAAATCCACTTCGATCCTCAAATCTCAGTCTTTAGAAGACGTTGAAACTCATCCTAATGATAGGATTATGCCTCTTGGATTTGAGGCTAATTTGTAAAACACTTGATCAAGATTTATCCTTATAATATAATATTTTCTACAATGAATGAAGTATATATATATATTTTTTTATTTCTCAAACTTGATATACTTCAAATGCATCTTATTGATAATATTTTCTAAGACTGTCTGAGTTCCAGTATCGAGGTAGCTCTTTTCCTCGTTCATCCATAATCTTATATGCCCTCTTAGTTGTCTTCTCAATGACTTAGTAAGGACCTTCCTAATTAGGTCTGAGCTTGCTTGTGCTGGAGTTGCCTTTTTTAATATTAGCCCTTCTGAGTACCCAGTCTCCGACCTTAAACTATTTTGGCTGGACAAGTCTGTTGTGATACTCTATGATCCTCTATCTTTGAGCTTTTGCTATAAATTGGATGCTTGTTCTCTCCTTTCTTCGACTAGGTCTAGGCATATCCAAGAGTTGATGTTGCTGACTTCTTGATCTAGATTCTCAGTTACCTGGTAGTTTACTGATCCAATTTCTACTAGGATCATAACATCCATCCCATAAGTCAGTCTGAAGGGTATTTCTTCGGTAGAGGTTCTCAGTACTGTTATGTATGCCCAAATGACTTTGTTGAGTTCTTTAACCTAGTTTCCCTTCTTTTTATTTAATCTATTATTTAAACCTTGCATGATGATCCTGTTGGTGAACTCTGTTTGGCCATTTGTCTATGGATGAGCTATTGAAGTAAATTAGTGCTTTATGTTAAGGTTAGAATAGAATCTTCAAAATTTCTCATTGTTAAATTACTTCCCATTATTTGTTATCAAGGTGTGATGTAAGCCAAATCTGTAGATGATTTCTTATCAGAAAAGTATTGAATCCAGGCCTCAGTGATGGTTAGGACAACTTCAACTTCTATCCATTTGGTGAAGTGATCTATAGCCACGATCAAGAACTTATTTTGGGAGGTTGAGATAGGAAATGGACCTAAGATATCCATTCCCCATATTTTGAATGGCTAAGGACTCTAATTGGATGTTGAGTATTTGAAGGCTTATGGTTGAGGCGAACAAATTGCTGACATTTGTGATATTCCTAAACTAGTTTCTGAGCATCTTTGGACATGGTAGGCCAATAATAACCCTGGAGTAAAGCTTTTCTGACCAGGGAATGGTGAGACTCATAAGCTCCATAAATCCCTTCATGGATTTTCCTAAGCACGTAATTTCCTTCTTTTGGTTATATGCATTTAGACCATGGATGTGATAGGGACCTTTTGTAGAGATCCTTTTGAACCTTCAACTTATCCAGTGGAAGTTCACCATACTCAAGATACTGAATGATCAATTTCATCCACTTTGCTACTTCTTAGATATCCATGATTTCTGCCTTCTCAGTGCTCGGCTTCATCAATTCCTTAGTAAGCTCAAGTTCTTTGAATTTTTTATTGTCTTTTATTACTGACTTGGCTAGTGAATCTACCTTTGAGTTTTCATTTTGGGGAATTTGGATGACTTCCTATTGTCCCCCATCTTATTCGAGCTTTTTTAGGAGCTGCTTGACCTTCTCAGCTTACTTGGCGATGCTTGCCTCCTTAATTTGCTATGTTCCTCTGATTTGGTTTACCACTAATTGTGAATCATAGTATATCTTGAGATGCTCGACTTTGACCTGTGTAGCTAACTTCAATCTTAAGATAAGTGCTTCATACTTGGCTACATTATTAGTGGTTTTGTATTTTATTTGAACTGTATATTTAATAGTGACCTTGTTCGATCCTTTGAGGATGACTCCAGCGTCGGATCCTTGGATGGACGAGGCTCTATCAATGTATAACTTTCACTTTAGGTATTCAGAAGGAACAAATTCTTCCACTATCATCTCTTGTACAAAATTTGCCAAGGTTTGAGCTTTGATTTGCTGCCAAGGTTCATAATTGATGTCAAATTCTCCTAGCAATATTGGCCATTGAACTAGTCTGTTGGATGTTTCAGGTCTTTGTAAGATTTTTCTTAATGGGAAGCTGGATCTTACAACGATTGAGTGAGCCTAAAAATAATGTCTGAGCTTCCAAGATGTATGAACGACGACCATAGCTAACTTATCCAATTTAGGATACCAGATTCTTGAACCTCTGAGTATTTTGCTGATGTAGTATACCATATTTTGTTGGCTTCCTTCCTCTCTAACCAGTACCAATGCAATTGATTCCTACCCAACAGAGAGGTATAAGTGTAGAGTCTCTCCAGGGATTGGCCTACTTAGTAGTGTTGGTGAAGATAGAAACTTCTTGATATCACCTAATTATAACATTTTTAAAATTTTTTTGAGCAAATATAATATTTTTTAAAATTTTATATAGACCTAAAATTTTTAAAATTTTACAATTGAATGATTTAACTTTGAAAAAAAAAATCATCAATTTTATTCATTAATCTAAATAACTTTATATTAGTCAACTATCAACATTAAATTTATGAATAAAATTTTATTATTCAACCATTAAAATGAAATTTTTAAATAAAATTTTTAAATTTCTTATGATTGTAAAGTTATTAAAACTTTTAAGTTTATACATTTTTTAAAAAATATATATAAAATTTTTTCAAAATTTTAAAAATATTCAAAAAAATATAAAAAATTATTTTGTAGGCTTAAAAATTTTAAAAATTTCACAAATAGATGATATATATTTTTTATAAATAATTTATGAACTTTATTTATTAATCTAAATAATTTTTATTAGTCAACCATTAAAAATTAAATTTTTGTTTAATTTATATGACTTATTTGTAAAAAACTTTTAAGGGAAGGTCCAATATAGATCAATTTAAAAAGAAAAAGTTCCTATTAAGAACAAAAAAAATATGGAGGACCAATTCAGACTTCGGGTAAAATTTGAGAATCCAATTTATACCTTTGGCAAAAAAAAAAAAAAACTAGAATATTTACATAGCAATACAAAATGACTCAATCTAAGCCTTTAACCATAATATATTATATTTTGAATAAAGATAAATGTCGTGAGTTGCGACGTAATGTCGTAACATAATGATAATTATGCTCTCTTTATTTTTTTTTTCATTTCATTACTGAAAAAAATTTATAAATTATGGGTGTTTAAATCTTTAAACGACAAATTCATTTATGTGCAACTTATGTTTTAGATTAAAAAAAAAATTGAAATTAAAAAAAAAAAAAGAAATTTGAAAAAAAAAATATATATTTTTTCCATTTGATTATTAAAAATTTTTGTACAAATTTTGGATGTTTAAATCCTTACACGACGGATTTACTTACATATAACTTAGGTTTTAGATTTTAAAAACAAATTCACCAAACAATTGATATTTTTTTAAAAAAAGAATTTTTTTTAAAAGAGAAATTTTAAAAAAAAAATTTCAATTTGATTATTTAAAAAAATTTATAAGCTACGAGTTTTAAAATTTTTACACGATAAATTTATTTATATGCAACTTAAATTTTAGATTCCAAAAAATAATAAATAATTGAATTTTCAAAAAAAGGTAAAAAAATTTGAAAAGGGTAAAACTGAAAATTAGTCTACACACCAACGTCACGAATAGCGACATATGTTCATAGTCCACATGAACATGATGCTCCGTACGTATTAGTCGGTCTGCTTTACATCACACCACAAATTGATTCTAATAGAACAAGTTTATTATACCATTGATATCTTAACTTTTGTCTATATCTCATTTTAGTATTAAATTTAAAAATTTTTTCTTTTTAATTACTAAAGTTTTATTTTTATTTCAAGTTGAAATATTTTAAATATATCTAATCAAATTTAATATATGTGTCAGTAAGAATAAATATATTCTTAATATATTCGTTGTGTAGACAGTCTAATAATCTTATAGATTTTAGAAAATAAATTTTTTCTCATTTTTAATTTTATTCTCTTTAATAATTTTATTTTTTAGGATGCAAAATATGATTAGGTTACTTACTAAAATACTTATATGGTGAATATATTGCATAGGCAATCTAATAATCTTATAGGCTTTAAAAAATAATTACTTACATGCTTATGTGATAAAGATATTAAAAATATATTTATTTTAACTGTCATATATGTTAAATTTAATAGAATATATTTAAAATACTTTAACTTGAAAAAAAAAATTAAAATAATTGAAAAAAAGAATTAAAAATTTGATAAAAAATAAAATATATAATAAATTTAAGATACCATTAGTATAATAAACTCCTAATATAGAAAAACTAGTGGCATTTAATGCCGTAGGTACTAATACGTATAATAATTAAGTTAAGTGCACGGGCCACGGGGTGTCGGAAAAGGCAAGGAAATGAACGTCAAGAAAGGTTCTGATGAGGGCCGAGAACATCACATCACCAGCCTCGGAGTCGGAGGCCTCCTTGAATTGAGGGGAGATCAGTTCATACTTGCAATTCCCCACTTGTTTACTTTCTTCCACTCGGTATAAATATCCCTCTTCGTTCCTCATCTCAAAGCGTCCTCCTCTTCCTCCTCCCCTTCTGTAATTGATTACCCTTTATTATAATAAGAGCGAGGGAGTGATTACTCTACTATATACATATATCATCTCCACTCATCATCAAGGGAGTGTTTTGAAGAAAAATGTCTGAAACTATTATAGCACCTATCTCTACCACTACTAATGAAGAAGGCAGCCGAGATAATCTTAATCATGAGTCATTTTCTAAACCTCTCAATGGAAAGAAACTTTCATGGCAAAAGTTGCATCGTAGTGATTCTTTGGAAATTGAATCTCATAGCTATCATGGCCGTCAACTTCATGGCTCTAAGATCTTTTTCTACTACCACTATTATTATATATATATATATATATATATATACCCTCTAATGATAATTTTCATTTCTTTTGTTTCACTGATTAAACTGTACATTATAACGTTTCGATTCGAGCAGTTCACTTTACATGATTTTGTTTATTGATTGTTTTTGAAGCTAGGCTGTGAGTTGGTCAGTGATCTTGCAATTGGCATTCCAAAGTATTGGGATAGTCTATGGAGATATCGGTACTTCACCATTGTATGTGTATTCTAGTACCTTCACCGATGGCATCCATCACAACGACGACATCTTAGGTGTTCTTTCACTGATTATGTAGACTATAACTCTCATCCCTCTCATCATGTACGTTTTAATAGTCTTGCGTGCCAATGATAATGGTGATGGTAAGTTAATTAATTCTTCTTGCATTTAATTAATTAATCAGCATTAAATTGATTCACTAATTAAATTTTTTTACCCAGCATGTACTTAAAAAAATCGGAATTTTACTCAGCCATAGAAAAAATAAAAATAAGAATTGAATTTTCAAGTTATGAAGTGTGAGAGATTATTTTTTTCATATTGATCAAAACTAAAAATATATAATAATTGTTAATTCAAACTGGTAAAAATTATTTAGATAATTTTAAAGAGCAAATTACTCAACGAATATAAAATAATTACCGCTTACGCATGGATTAACATTAGTTAGAATCTGGGAGATACAAACTTGACGATTTAATCATTTTATTTAAAATTTCTGTTTTTTTATAATTTACGTAATAAAAATTTACACTTAATATTTAATAAAGCGTTTAAAATAATTTTATATAGTTAGATGAAGGAATAATTTTTTTACATTTTTTAATTTTTTAAAAAAAGTCTTGGTCATGTGACGCTTATGATGACATTTAGATTTTACTATTGTTAACAGATTTTAGAATTATTTTGCTTCTTGACATCTAGATTTGATTTAACTCATTGAATTCTTGAGGCACCTAACAATTAGCTAGCATGGCCCATAAATTGTCTTTTCTTTTTAAACTGTATTGCTTGTTAGGACCTATAGAATAATGACTAATTAATTGTTAATATTAGAGAGAAGGGAACATGTAATCTATTACGTAGTGGGACGCCATACAGTCCCACACAGTAGGTTGACCGAATTTATCGGCCGTCCACAGATTGTCTACGCTTTTTCTATGATAAATACATGTATACAAATTGCCATTTGGTTGGCTAGCTCTACTACTATATATATATATATATATATATATATTTTTTTTTTTTGACACAGATCAAATTACAGACTTTAGCGCTCTCTCTCTTTCTCTCTCTCTCTCTATATATAGAATTGTTAGTGTTTGATCTAATTAGAGTATGTTAGTATGTGTTTATTTATAAAAAATTATTCTAATTTTTTAAAAATTTTTTTAAATTAAAATAGAAAATAGAACTTTGTGTTTATATTGAATGTTTTCATAAAATTTTCACTTAAAAACTGTTTTCACCATTTTCACAATTTTAAGAAAAAAATATAAAATAAATTTTTGTTGTTTTAAAAAATATTCTTCATTAAAAATATAAAGTGAAAATACGAAATTTTTATTTGAAAACATGTTATGTTCATTAGTACCTTTTTTCTATTTTTTTATTTATTATTTTTTTAATATTAGAAGATTCAAGTTTTAGATAATCTCTATTTTGATATATATTATTATTTTTATTTTAAAAATAAGTTGTAGATAAAAATAAGTAAATATATTTTTTATTTTTAAAAAATAAAAAATATTTTTTAATTTTTAAAAAGTAAAATGTTTTATAAATTTTTTATGAAAATAATTTTTTTATTTTTTTTAAAATTTTAAGAGTCTTAATTTTTAATATCTACTAAATTTTAAACTTACGACATGTAGGTCATGGGTGCCTTGATCCCTCTATCGTTGCTTTTCTTGAAATTCCCAGCACTTTCGAAAGCAACAGATTTTAGAATTTTTTGCTTCTTGGAACAATGCCCCACTTTTGACTAACAAAATTTAATCTTCTCGGCACTTGCAGTTTTGTCAGCAGTAGGTGGGATCAAGCAAGCCACTACAGAAATGACCGATGGTAAGTGAAAATAATCCATCACTATGTGCTGGAACATTTTTCCATAAGAAAATAATAATGATACAAAATTCATTAAAATTTTAATATTTTTTATAATGACACTAAATTTTAATATTCATTAAAATTTATTTCATAAAACCAAATTTGTGTATACATTAGCCTCACTTTTTCTCTTGTTCATGGTCAATCGAGTCGGTGCAATATAACTAGTTGACCTCTAATGGATAGATACAATTATTGCTGAGGCCACCCAATCATTTTACTCTAGGTGTCTTTTCCTCGTACGTCGAAATTGTCTTCCAAATTATTTATCCTTCAAATTTTTTTATTATTTATTTTTTATGTATAATTTTTCATTACTATTGTAAACGATATGCATTTAGAGATAATTACCATTGGATCATGATAAATATAAAGTTAAAATAAAGCATCAAGAAAATAATATAATAATAAAACATCTTCATAAACGATTCAAAAGTTATTGTTATCGTTTAAAATATATATTTTTTTAATGGTTGATTCATTGCAAAAAAAATAATTTTTTTTATTTAAAAACTTGCTATCTATATAATTTTTTAGGGTAATGATACACATAATATGCTGTGACTTAAGCAATAAATTACAGTTCACATAAAAGTATAAAATTATTTCATACAATTTTATTAGTTTATAAAAATATAAAAGAAATTTAATAATTTTACACAAACCACAATAATTATTCACTTCGTGATTTCGACACTAAAATTAGCCAATTCTGTAAAGGGTGACAATATGTATTGCAGATCATGATCCATAAAATGATAATTTATTTTTGTATACTTTTATTTTTGGGCGATTTATAGTTGCTCATAAAATATGGAGAAAAAAATAGGTAAAATTAAATTGTACAATATTATTTAACCAAAAATTTTCAAAATTACGGTTACTTTTTTTGTTTTTTTTTTTCACTTTTTAACTCTATGTGTTTTCATAAACACTTTTTTAATTTTTGTTTTCACGTTGTACAACTATTTTCTTGTTCTTTTTCTTCTTTTTTAGTTTTTGTAAAATTAATCAAAATTTTCTTATTTTCAACCAAAATCACCACCAACCATAATAAAATTTGTAAAATTAACTCCATTAACAATAGATTCCGGCATAAAAAAAAGCTCAAATGATTATGATAGATTTTTTTAAATTTTATTTATAAATTTGTGTTTTTAATGGTATTGGTGTTGAAAGATTTTTTGTCAATTCATGTTTTTTTTTTAAATTTGATGAGTGGGTGTCAATTTTTTTTTATTATTGACAGTTGATTAATTATTGAATGCTATTTTTTTTATTTTTTTTTTGAATTTGTATTTCTAGTGCTATGGGTATTAATAAATTTTTGTCAATTTATGGGTTATAGTTGATTTAGTGAGTGTGTGTTATAATTTTTTTGTTGTTTCAGTTATTTTAGTTGTTTTCAGTAAGTATTATTTGTTATTTTATTTGGTTGTTTAAGTTATTTTCATTGTTATTTTGGTTATTTTGATTTTTTTAAAATAATTATTGTCAAATACCGTATTTTTTTTTAAAAATCAACTGCATTCTTAATTTTTTTTTAATTTTTTACTGTTTCTAAAAATCCAAAAAAAAAAAAAAAATTTTTTACCCGCGAACAGGCGGGACATAAATCTTTATTCTTCTTTAAATATTGAAATATAAACATTCTTTTCAGCACAATGACGATTTTTTTTTTCCGCTAGTGCTGGCTGAATTTTACATCAGTTTTGAATTTAGTTACAGAATGTAATGAACCCTTCTTATTAAAGCAACTTTAATCTTTTCTGGTACAGACATGGTAGTTTGGATATCAGTAGCGATCTTGATCTGCCTGTTCATGGTTCAAAGATTTGGAACTGATAAAGTGGGCAACACTTTTGCTCCTATATTATGTGTTTGGTTTGTAATGATTGGTGGCATTGGCATCTACAATTTCTTCAAATATGATTCTGCAGTAATCAAAGCCTTAAACCCAAAGTATATAGTAGATTATTTCAAAAGGAATAAAGATAAAGCTTGGATCTCCCTTGGTGGCGTTGTTCTTGCCATAACAGGTTACTTCCTTTCTTTTCTTTTCTTTATGCCGTCCATCAACATCTACATAGTTCAAGAGCCTAGAAATTTTGACAATTAATTACTTGGGAATAATGCAGGAACTGAAGCACTATTTGCAGATGTTGGGCACTTCACAGTTCCATCCATACAAATAAGCACGTGCACAGTGACCTATCCAGTGCTTCTCTGTGCATACACTGGTCAATCAGCGTTTCTTAGAAAGCACAATGGTGCTGTTGCTGAGACCTTTTTTGAATCTATGCCAAGTGTGTATCCATATCATTGCTTTGTTCTTGTACTTATTATAAAATATTTCCCAACTTCCTTTAACTCTGGTGCTGCTATGTGTCGCAGATCCTCTGTACTGGCCAATGTTTGCGGTGGCTGTGATGGCATCAATCATTGCAAGTCAAGCCATGATCTCAGGAACCTTTTCAATCATCCAGCAATCTCTTTCTCTTGGGTGCTTCTCTCGAGTCAAAATAGTGCATACGTCGAATAAATATGAAGGATAAGTCTACATTCCTGAAATGAATTACCTTCTTATGATTGCTTGTGTAGGAGTTACTCTTGGCTTTAGGACTACTACAAAAATTGGCAATGCATATGGTAATTCAGCAATTCTTCAGATTTTCATCAAGCGAACAATATGTCCTTGAACTATATAACAAGAAATTAACAAAATGATCTTTTCTGTATACAGGGATTGCAGTGGTGTTTGTAATGACACTAACATCAGCGTTTCTAGTGTTGATCATGTTAATGATATGGAAAACCAACATTTTCTTTGTTATCGCCTACATTCTGACAATTGGTGTTGTGGAGCTTGTCTACTTAAGTTCGGTCCTATACAAATTCGATCAAGGGGGATATCTGCCATTAGCATTTGCTGCAGTTCTTATGAATATAATGTACGTATGGAATGATGTGTACAGAAGAAAGTACTATTATGAGCTTGATCACAAGATTTCTCCTGATAAGCTGAAGGAAATTGCTGCTGAGACCAACTTCAGTCGACTTCCAGGACTTGCCATGTTCTACTCCGAGCTTGTTCATGGTATTCCACCCATCTTCAAGCACTATGTTGAAAATGTGCCTGCACTTCACTCAGTCCTTGTTTTCGTCTCCATCAAGTCACTTCCAATTGGAAAGGTTCCAGTGGAAGAACGATTCCTTTTCCGCAGGGTAGAACCAAAAGAGCTCAATGTGTTTCACTGCGTAGCAAGATATGGATATACTGATGTGCGCAATGAGCAGGAGCCTTTCGAGAGAATCCTAGTCGAAAAATTGAAGCAGTTCATTGCAGACGATTTCTGGTTAAATCAAGCCATTGTAAGCAGGGGTGTGAATAATGATGATCAAAAGGATGAAGAGCAAAATATTGATGATGAAAATGGAAATGAAAGGCAAGAAAATGAAGAGAGGAATCAGGAAGAATTGGATAGCCAGATAGAAATCATCAATAAAGCATGGCGTGCCGGGGTTGTTCACTTCATCGGTGAAAATGAGGTGATTGCAGGGACAGAAGCAAATGTAGCTAAGAGAATATTGATAGATTATGCATACAGTTTCTTGAAGAGAAATCTGAGACAAACTGTGGAGGTGTTTGACATCCCTCAAAAGCGCATGCTTAAAGTGGGTATGACTTACGAACTTTAGCTGTAAACGTTTTTTTTATAACAAACACATCAGGTCAGATATCGATATCATCCTGAACTGAAAAGCCTCTCAAGATACTGATACATACAAGTAATAATGCAGTAATAGAAAGTACCCTCTTCAGATGTGATCAGATATGTAGTTAATGTTCACGTTTCAGCTTGTAAAGAATAAACAGAATCCTAATTTTTTTTATATATATTTATATATCTTTGCATCCCAAATTGTAGTGTTAGTAGAACAATTTCCTCGGCTGCATACTGGTCATTTTAAATATTAGATGAATCATCTTTTTCTTAAGTACTGTTGCTTGCCTTGTGGCTGGCTCTCTCTCCTTCCAGCTCTCTGTATTTTATACAGAGACCTCTTGAGCGGCTCATCTCATGAGCATAGTCATCAATATCTAAAGTAGCAGGTGCCCAGCAAATGTCACCTCCATGAACAGTCTTTTCACTTCTCTTTATGACAATTATCTGATGCTTCACCTGTAACAAAATAGTATATGAACTCAGATACGCATTCTTGCATCATTACTTTAGCTTTTTTTGAAAATTTTCTGCTTTAAGATCTTGAGAAAGTAAATATTTTTATTATATATATTAAAAAGTAAATATTTATATATAATTAGGAATAAAATTTTTATTTTATTTAGAATGTTATTCTATTTCTAATTAGGTTGTGATTAGAATTTTTATGTGTATATATAAGGGGTGTAACCCTTCTTTAAATATAATGAAAAAATATTTTTTTTTGTATTTTCTATTTTTTTCTCTGAATTTTATTCTTTATAGTATCAGAGTATACACATTGAAATCAAATTTTTTATTGAATTCTTGAAATCATGTTTTTTCTTGTTTCCTTTAAATTCTTTGAATCTTCAAAATCATTACCACTGAAAACACATCTATCGTATCTCATGAAACACCAAATTTTATTCAAACGCTTCAAGATAATTCTTTCTTTCCCACAAGAATTATTTTTGATAATACAAATTATACTCTATGGTCACAGATCATGAAGATATGAATTGGAGCCAGAAATAACTTTGGCTTTCTTAATGGCACTACGCCAAAGCCACCAGTAGGAAATAAAGCATTGAAAACTTGACTCCTTGATAATAATCGAGTCAAAAGTTGACTGATTTACTTTATGAGTCCGACATTGATGCAGAGATTCATCCGTCTTCCAAAAGTAAAAGAGATATGAGATGCTGTCTTAAAAACCTTCTATGATGGATCTGACGAAACTCAGTTATTTGAATTGAACTGGAAATCATTCACAACACATCAGAATAGTAAGCCATTACCTGCATACTATAATGAACTAATTGGAATATTTCAGGAAATCAATGCCCGGACGTGTGCATAAGAGGAGGATGTTAATGGAGTAGTATTACTCTATAAACATATTTCCTGGCTTCGAACATATATTTTCCTAGCCGGGCTTGATTTAGAATTTAATAATGCTTGGAGTGAAATACTCCGGAAGGATCCACCTCTTGATCTCGAGTCTAGTTATGCAAATGTATGGAGGGATCACAGCCAGCGACATACGATGGAAGAGCCAAAGATACTGCTAAACCATTTTGTACTTGTAGCAGCTCAAACTCGTCCCCAATTCAAAGGGAAAATACCGAGTAAGTCCATCACATACACCTATACTCATTGTGGCGAAGTTGGACACTCCAAGGAATGGTGCTATGAAATATAGTGGTACTAAACCAAGTTATGATCTTGATGCAATATCAAGTATGACAAATCTTACTCGAAATAATACATGGATTATTGATACAAGTACTACTAATCATATGACAAACTCCACTTACCATCTTACATCCATCCACCCATCAACCTAATAAAATATTCTAACTGTTAATAGAGGCATAACACCGGTCACTTATGAAGGATTAGTATCTAACTCCGACTCTCTTAATCTAGATACTGTTCTTATTGTTCCATCTCTTTTTGTAATCTACTATATGTTGGCCAAATCACTGAAATCTTGAATTGCACTGTCAAATTTTGGCTTAATTATTGTGAATTTTAGGACATTACAATACACCAAATTATTGGCTTTGGTGTTAAACGTGAAAAGTTGTACTATCTTGAGTTGCATGATGATTCAAGTCAGAAGTCAAGTCAAGTAAATAGGGTTGGTGGAAGTTTCTCGAGTAAAGATCAAGTAATCTTGTGGCATCGTCGTCTTTGACATCTTTCTTTTCATTATCTTAGACAAATAAAATCAGATTTATTTTTGAATACCACAGACTCGGAATTCAAGTGTGATATTCATGAATTGGCAAAAGGCCATCGAATTTCTTATGTACCAAGTTATAATAAAAATTCATTTCTATTTATGACCATTTATTCTGATGTATGGGGACCTGCTCGGATTCCTACTCTATATAGTGCTCAATATTTTTTAACGTTTATTGATGAATGTACCCGGATGACCTGGGTATCACTACTAACAAATAAGGGAGATGTGTGCTCTAAGTTTCGGGACTTATACAAAATGGTGGCTACACAATACCAAAGTAAAATCTGAGTCTTGCAGTCTGACAATGGTGGGGAGTATGTTAACTCAATTCTAAATGATTTCTGCCACGAGAAGGGCATTCGCTACCAAACATCCTATGCTGGCACTCCTCAATAGAATGGTATAGTCGAACGAAAGAACCAGTAGTTATTGAAAGTTGTCCAAGCATCATTATTTGACATGAATTTTCCTTAAGAATACTGAGGAGAGGCTGTTTGATTCGCTGCGTACCTTATAAACTAAACACCATCAAAAGTACTCGATTTCAAAACACCTTTTCATAAACTTCAGGAACTTGTCATATCTCCACTCCTTAATAATCTCGAGCCTCGACAAATTAGACGCTCGAGCTATCCAATGTATATTTGTTGGTTATGCAGATCTACAAAGGGATATCAGTGTTATGATCCAAGTACAAAGAAGATGTATGTCACTCAGTATGTTCGGTTTCATAAAAATTCTTCTTTCTTCTCCCACTTTGAGTGCTCTCTTTAGAGGAAGAAAAATCCAATCCTCTTTGAATTTGAAGATAACATTCCAAGTGGTCCGAATGTTGAAGATAGCATTTTGAGTGTTCCGAGTTTGAGTCTCCCAAATGTTCCGAGTATCTCACAGACATCTGATGTTTCGAGTTCGAGCATCTCACCCGGACAGATTATAGAAGAAAATTTGATTAATCAAGATAGTACATCTTCCTAACCCACACCAAAAGCTGAAGAAACTTTGGATACGGATGTGCATAATAAGGCAAACTTGTCTCCTTTAGTAACTCTAAATATTGAGCCTCGTTATCCTTCTAGAATCAATAAGGGTTCCAAAAACATAATATGATCCAGACCTTCATGCTAAAGCTAAATACCCTATCAATAACTTTATATCAACCAACCGTTTTGTCTAACTCATATGCACTTACTGTAAATCAATTATCTATTGTATCTATTTCGAGTAATGTGTAGGAAGCCTTAGATGATCTGGATTGGAAGAAAGCCATGAATGATGAAATGGAGGCATTGCAAAAGAACTGGACATGGGATCTTGTTCCTCTTCCTAAAGGAAAGAAAATGGTAGGGTGTAAGTGGATATTCACTGTCCAACTTAATTCAAATGGAAGCATAAATTGGTATAAAGCTCGGTTGGTAGCAAAGCGGTATACTCAGAAGTATGGAATTGATTATGAAGATACATTTGTCCCAGTAGCAAAAATGAACACCATCCGAGTTCTTATTTCCTTAGTTACCAATCTAGACTGGCTGTTGTGATAATTTAATATGAAAAATATATTTTTGAATGGAACCATAGATGAAGAAGTGTATATGGATCCACCACCTGGAACTAAATGTACTGACTGAGTATGCAAACTAAAAAGGGTATTGTATGAACTCAAGCAATCACCTCGAGCATGGTTTGGACAACTCTCAACTTTCGTGAGAAAGCTCAGATATAAGCAAAGTGATGCTGATCACACACTATTCATCAAACATAAGTTAGGTAAAATCATTGCCCTAATTGTATATGTTGATGATATGACAGTTACTGAAAATGATCTGAGTGAGACAACTATCTTGCAAAGATAGTTAACATGGGAGTTTGAACTTAAGGATTTGGGTAACTTGAAGTATTTTTTAGGAGTTGAAGTTGCAAGATCAGCTTAAGGAATTTCCCTCTGCCAACAAAGGTACGTAATAGACCTACTGACAGAGATGAACATGCTTGATTGTAAGCCAGTCGAGACTCCAATTGAAGTCAACCATGGACTTTTAGTCCTAGCAGATCAAGTTCCAACTGATAAAGATCAGTATCAAAGGTTGGTGGGAAGGTTGATTTACCTATCTAATACTTGGCTAGATATTACTTATGCAGTAAGTGTTGTAAGTCTGTTCATGCATTCTCTGAGTAAAAAACATATGGATGCAGTATACCGAGTATTAAGATATCTAAAGTCTTATATGGGTAAAGGTTTATTCTTTGGAAGGAATAAGGATTATGAAATTACTGGCTATACTAATGTTGATTGGGTTGGAGGTCGAACTGATCGAAAATCAACATTCAGGTACTTTATGTTTGATGGAAATAATTTAGTCACTTGGAGAAGCAAGAAACAGAAAGTTATAGCAACGTCAAGTGCTAAAGCTGAGTTTAGAGGAATGACTCATGAAGTATGTGAGTTGCTTTGGGTAAGGCGAATTGTTCAAGATCTGGGATTAAAACATTCAAAGCCTATGTTGTTACACTATGATAACAAGGCAGCCATAGCAATTCCAAACAATCTGGTTTAACATGATCAGACTAAGCATGTAGAGGTTGACAAACATTTCATAAAAGATCATCTGAACCAAGGAACAATTGGTCTTCCATTTGTTTCTTCTCAAACTCAACTAGCTGACATCCTCACAAAGGCTGTATTCAGAAAGACGTCCGACAACTCACTTGGCAAGTTGGGAATGATTGACATACATTCACCAACTTGAGGGGGAGTGTTGAGGAAGTAAATATTTTTATTGTATATATTAGGAGGTAAATATTTGTATACAATTAGGAATAAAGTTTTTATTCTATTTAGAATGTTATTGTACTTCTAATTAAGTTGTGATTAGAATTCCTATGTATATATATAAGGAGTGTAACACTTCTTTAAATATCATGGAAAAATATTGCTCTTATATTTTCTCTTTTTTTCTCTAAATTTTATTCTTCACATTAGCTATTGGAAGCAATCTGTCTTCCTCTTTGCTTTACATTGCTTGCCATCTGTAAAATATCCTTGCAATTCTACATTCTTCACCCTCCTCTAAACCAACAAACCCTTTTTTTTCTTTTCATTTTAATATCATTTGAATCTAACACTATTGAGAAGTAGAAGGGTAATCAAATTTTATTTTATTTTTTATTTTTTTGTATGTATTATATGTACAATTATGAAATTAAATAGTTGTCACTTGCAACATCTGATTTATAATAAGATTTTTTATTGGACTTTCTAAATTTGGAAGGACGGGAGATGATAATGTTGTAAGCCGTTAAATGACAATGTATTTTTTGAAATTTAATAAGAGTGAGCCTACTTTTTATTTAATTTAAACTTTTTATTATAAAAATAAATTGTAGAAAATACAAAAGGTTATTTAAGAGCATCCCTAATAGTGGTCTTTAAAATAAAAAACATATTCTAAATAATAAAGAGGATATTAAGAAATTTTTTAATATAAATAATAAATAATTTTATTTAAATTCAATTCACTCTTTCATATTTCACATTTAAAGAACAAATGATGGAATAATTTTATTTTTCAATATTGAATGAAGAAGAAAAAGAAGCCCAAGCCAATTTTTCTATCTCAGCCCAAGAAGAAGTTAAGTTTTGGGCATATTACTTTTTTTTTAAGATTATTAGTAATTAGTCATGAATTTACACATTATGCGAGTTTTAAATAATATATATATTTTAATATAATTATTAAATAATTTTAATAAATTTAAAACTATACATTAATTAAATATAAAAGTGAAAATTTATAAAGTTATTGTAATGATTGTATTTAATAATTTTTTATTAAAAGTACATATACATATTTTTAATATGTATGGAAAAATAATAATTGGAGAAATAAAAAAAATAGAAAATAATTGATAAGTTGTACATTTTTAATTACTTTCTTTTTTGAAAAAAGAAAGATAGATTAAATTAAAAGCTCTCAAGAGCAATTACATCCAAAAGAAAAGATGGAGTGACAGACCACTCCAAATGACCAGGCAAAGAACGAGTAATTTTTACACAAAGATGCGCTGCTTCATTTGCTGATCGACAAACAAAACTAACATTTATATTGATAAAATGTTTAAGAAGAAAACAACAATCTTCAATAATCAAACCAAATAAAGAAGCATTTCCAGAGTCTTGAATACTGGTAACCACTTGCAATGCATCAGACTCCACAATTATAGGACTACTGTAGAAACTTTTAAGCCAGCTTAATGCCTGGCGAATAGCCAAGGCTTCAGCATCTCTAGCGATGGAAGCTCCTTGAATCGAAGTTGAAAGGGCTCGAACAAGCTTCCTTATTGAATCTCGAATTACACTGCCCACTCCTATTTTGTTTTTATCATTAAACACAGCTGCATCAATATTAATCTTCCACCATGAACCTGAAGGCTTTGACCATAAAACATCACCTATATTATTTCTATCGATCTGTGCCCTCGCTGGAGAATTAGAAGATAAGGCCATCTGCCATTGATATAAGAGCTGACCTGTAGAATTCACTAAGTAACGAGCTGTCCAATGTTGGTCATGCCATACCTTTCTGTTATGGTGATTCCATAAATGCCAGCAAATAGTTGCAAACAAAGGCCTATTAGATGACTGCAGGCTGAATAGAACACAGTCCAACCAATCCACAACTGAAGGATGACTGTGTCAAAACACCAGCAAACCATATCTATTCCAGACTTCTCTCATAAATGGACATTGAAATAACATATGCAAACTCATTTCATCTGCAGTATTACATAAAGGGCAATTTTTATTAATGGGTACAAACCTGGCATGTAGAGCTACATTAGTGGGCAAAAAACCAGTATTAATAAGCCAAAGATAATTTTTAATCTTTGCCGGAACTTTTAAGCTCCACACTAACGACCAAAGTCGTTGAGCCACGGTGTTACATTCTCCCATGATATATCTATAATAGCTGCAAACCAAGAAATTGCCATTAGTTGATGGTTGCCAATACCACGTATCCTTTATAGCTCTGGCACTCAACGAGATTTGAATGATCTGGTTGACATCTTATTCATTGAACAAGTCATTTAGAATATCCTAATCCCAAGCCTTCCTATCACACATCAATAAGTCAAACACCTTTGCATCTTTAAGACCTGGAAGTGAAGGCAAAAAAGCCTGACCATTTATAGATTGAGGCAACCATGGATCCTACTAGATAGAAATACTCCTGTTACCTACTCGCAAACGAGCACCAACCTTAATACATCGTTGAGTGGCAAGCAAACTCCACCAAACATAACTGGGGTTACTACCCATTTTAGCTT